>OY728138.1:1524240730-1526640730 GCA_963277665.1 Viscum album | reverse complement strand
CAGGTGTAGAGACCATAGAAATAGGGGAACAATGTCAGTTTTGGGATCCGAATATGGGTGATGTTTCCAGAAAAGTTCTTAGGATAGAGGATCAGCTATTTAGGTTTCATGGTGCTGATCCAATTATCATAGGGAGAGGCTGTGTTACTCATGTAACTGCAAGGGACATTTTTCTCAAGATTATCCAACCCGCCGTACGGTTGCCAGGGAGATTGTGGATGGACCACCAAGGCAGAGGCAGCATCATGAGCATCTAGATCCAAATGGCGGCGGATATGGTAGAGGAGCTAGGATAACTATAGGAGGTGGTCTACATTTATAATTTCTACCACCACCCCCCCCCCATGTGGTCCACTCCAGGCTCAGAGAGTTATAGGATAGGGGTGGGGATAGCTACATGCGGTTGAGGAGAATAATTTAGGGGCTCCGGGAATGATTCGTGATACGACATTTTCCTTTTCTACTCTAATTTCCATACTCATAGAAACATGAGTGAGTCATTCCTTTCTCACCACATATCTTGAATGAAACCTTTAGATTCTAATTGAACCATTGACTTGAACCTTTTGTTGGAGACACCTATGGGAGAAGACTTGATGATCACACAACTATGTTGGCAGTGTGACCTAACTATAGGGGGTGATAGTTTATGCTGGAACCACTTGGTGTTAGTGACATGTCTTTACGATGTAATTCATGGTATGGATTGGTTATCTTCAATACAGAACCAAATTGACTGATTTAGGTGAAGGGTGAAGTGTGTCTGTAGTGATGGAACAAGGTTTGACATTTTCAGTGAAAAGGAAATCCACGCATCACAGGATGTACTCATGCATAGGAGGGTCCAGATGATTACTTTTCAGTTTGCTAGCTTGACCCACAATATAGTAGATGTTATGATTTTCCAGTTCCCAGTAGTAGTGGTGGATGTTGAGATAGTATGTCTGAGTACGATATACTCTATAATAGCAAATGAAGGATTGAATAGTAAAGATGAGATACTCAATACAATAGGGGGTGAATTGTACTTTTAAAAATTCATTTGGAACTTTTAAGTATAATTATGTTTAACATGGTTAAACAAGATAATTCAAAAAACCTCTTAATCTATAAACTTGCTTGAATCAAGAGAAATGATTCCAAGAAAGCAATTCTGGAAAACTGATTCCGGAAATGAAACTAAATGAAAGTTTACAAAGATGAATATTCTACCATAAAGCATATATAATCTTAATAAATCATAGTACAAGTATAAAGAAGAATAATATAGTTATACTTTCCTCAACAATACAAATGCAGTGTAAAACTTGTATTAAAACAAGTAACAAGAGTAAATCTTTTAACCCAAAGATAAGGGTATCCAAAAAGCTTGGATAAAGGTCCCTTGGTTTATACTTTCAAGAAATCTTGTCTTACCCACACCAAGATAAGCCCTCGATATGAATATCAGAGTCTATCTGGCTATCCCGACATGCCCTCAACTATCAGGTAGTCAGCACCTCTGTCTTCCTCAGGAAGGAAGCCCTCAACTTCATGGTAGTCGGCACCTCTGTCTTCCTACCCCTGAAAGCCCTTGATTGTACACAGAAACAATCAGAGTCTCATGAAGAAAAACTGAACAAGTAGTTCAGTACGCACTAAGCATGAGTGTTTATAAGAGTCTCTATCTCTAGAAATCACTTCTGAATGTTCTGAGCTTCAAAAATTCCGAAAGTCCAAAAGTATCGAGCACGTTCAAATGAGCTCCTATTTATAGGTAAGGATTCAATGGTCAGCTCCCTCCTCCAACGTTCAAATTTTTCCATGAATTTTAGAGGGACCTATATACGCATCACTCATACAATGGTTAGTGAGTAACTAAAAGAAAAACATCGTTTTATTAGTAAATAAGTGTAAGAATAACCAAAATTGGATATTTATATGTAAGTAAATGAATGTTCAGAGTCTAACGAAAAATTGAATTCAAAGACTATAATTCAAGAATATTCAGATTCTATTTTGTAGAAATTCGGATCCTGATTTTTATATAATTACGAAGTCTGGATTTCAAGGAAATTCAGAATTTAGATTCACAAGAATTCGGAACCTAAGCATACAAAGTTCGGAGTCATAGTTCACAAGAAGTAGGAGTCATCACTCATAGGAGTTCGAAGTCTTAATTTAGAGAACTCGGAGTTAGAACTTAGAGAAGTTCGTATCCAGAATTCGTAATCATAATTCAGAGTTATAACTTCATAAGAGTTCGTATCCAGAATTCGTAATTAGAATTCGGAGTCAGAACTTCATAAGAGTTTGTATCCAGATTTGGTAATTAGAATTTGATGTCAAAACTTCATAAGAGTTCATATCCAGAATTTGTATTTAGAATTTGGAATTATAATTCTGAGAATTTGGATCCTAAAACAGAATGCTTCATATTTAAGTAATTATGGGATTCTGAGGTTTTGGTTAAAATCCGAATTTTACACTTAAGAAAAATATTTAAATGAACAATGAATTTTAGTTAAGGTTAATTTCCCTTGGGTAAAGAAATTTTCCTTATAGAATTAAAACAAGGGTAAAATGAGTTTTTCCTTGAAATAAGGTGTTTGTGATTTTCAAAACAAGAAGGTATGGTAAAGTCATAAGGAAACCTTAATGACTCAACAATCTCCCCCTTTACATGTAGGAATGGAAAAGTCATAAGGAAAACCTTATTGACTCAAAAATCTCCCCCCTTTGGAAATCACAAACTTCCATACAAAAAAGAATAAAAGGGCTTAGAAAAAAATTTCTTGACATAGAAAATAAAACTTATCTCCCTTTTCAAAATAACGAAGATGAATATGAATAACTCTCCCTTAGGCTTTGGAACACTAAGTATCGTATTCTAGATTTCCAGAATGGGATTTTCATTATCTTGGGTAAGGAAATCATCGTAATGAGCACTCCCCCTTAGATAAACCCCCCCTTACTTAGGGATGTTTCTTTTATACTTATAAATCTTTTTCCTTCTCCCCTTTTGATTTTTCCTTATATCCTTTAGAATTATTTTTCCTTCTCCCCCATTTTGATTTCCAAAAAGTGTTTGAGGGAATAGAAAATAATATGGTAACTGAAATATAAGTATAGACATCCAAAAAAATAGACAAGACACAATTCCATTACGATTGACAGAATTAGTGCAAGGAAAAAAATAGATACAAAAAAAAGATTGGATTTGTGTCTATTTTGTTTCTTTTTTCTTGGGCAAGAGCTTCTTCATAATTGTCCTTATCTTTTTCATCTCTTTGTAGTCCTCCTC
Organism: Viscum album; assembly: GCA_963277665.1. Taxonomy (NCBI): domain Eukaryota; kingdom Viridiplantae; phylum Streptophyta; class Magnoliopsida; order Santalales; family Viscaceae; genus Viscum; species Viscum album. The sequence continues at coordinate 1,526,637,447 of OY728138.1, read as the reverse complement.
AGCTTGCTTCTCCAATGATGTGATCCTTTCTTCGTGAGCCGTCAGGGCATTTTATTCAGCCTTTAGCAATTCATTTTTCTTTACTAACTTTTCTTCCATCTTAATCTGGAGATCCCTCTTTGTTTTACAACTTTCAACAACAAAATTCAACTTCCGATTCATATAATTGACATACTGAATCCAAGAACTCTGTTCAAGATTTATCTTTTCCTCAAAGATATTTGTAAGATCCTTGATTTTGGCGTCTGATGTATCAAAGGCTTTCTTAACATCATCTTGAAAATCATCAAGCTCTCTGAGATCTTCGACAATGTTCTTTGACCAGATCACTATTTTCTTGCAAGATTTTCGATGGTCTTCATAATTGATAAGGAAATTCTTGTGATCGGCCTCAACATTTAAACACCTATCTATCACCATGGATACAGTGTCAGATTTATGATTTAAGTAATGCTGGAGCATTTGGAATTAAGAGTAAATTGTTGGAAATATCAGAATGGTATCAACTAACTTCTTCAACGATTGAATGACAAAGTCATGTCCTAGAGCTGATGACTCCAAATCTGACATTCTGCTATATTGTGGTTCGTCCTCTAACTCTACCAGCTTCCTCTTAGAGGATCCTCCAGCCTCCTTCTTCCTTAGAATATCTTTGGATGGGGTATCAACAACCACTTTTTTTCCCTTGTTGTTTTTCAGAATAGCTTCCTCATCTGGTGGTTCATGCTCACTTCCGGATAACCGAACATCCTTATATTCATCAAATTTCTCTTTTTCAACTCCATCCTCAATATCTTCAGGATGAATGAAGTCATGATTATGACTCTTTTCTTCAGACAACCTGTTCACCTCCTCTTCGTCTTTCTCATCATCCCCAGGAGTAGCAAGTCATGAGGATCCGGCTTGAGAAGTCTAGATTGACAACTTTTTTGAAGCACTTTCCTTTTCATGATAAGCTTCAAATTGCTTAATCACATCATTAGACCCACCACTACTCTCTTTATTTTCTTGTAATTATTCTGCAGCTTCCTCCTCTTCCACAGTCTTCTCTTGTGGTTTTTCTGGAGACATGTACATTTTACCTAGAGTCTCAGGGAGTGGTTCTTATAGAAAGGTTTTCGAAACAGGAATATTCTCGGATGCAACCTTAGCGGCCTTCAAAAGAGATTGCATAATCTCTACCTCTGACATCATTTTCTTAAGATTCTTCTCTTTAGCTTGGTTTTCTAGCTCTTCAGCAGCTTTCTCCTTCAGAGCTTCAGCCTCTGCAGGGTCTAGGCCGAATTGAGGTTCCCCTTCCTTTCGAGTCATTTTAACCTCCCTCCATTTTGCAACCACTTCATTCATATACGCTTTCTGATTTTTGGGTTTAGGAGGTGTGGATTGGACTTCCTAAGACTTAGGGTTTTTTTCTTAAACTTCCACTTCTTTCAAATTTATTTTATTTCCACCCTTCTTTGATGGTTCAGCTATTCCAACATTTTCCAGAATGACTTATGCCTCTTCTTCATGTAGATCATAAAATTCACATGAATCCTGGGAGAAACCAACCTTCATCCTCTTGAGGGTATCATCACTGATCAACAGTACTTTACGATTCCTCGGCTTGGAACATCAAGGTATTTTGAAAGATTCAAGACACCGAACTATCAAGATAGAAATTAGGGCAGAATACATGATAATCTAAGCTCTTAGATTCCTATTAGTGATGTTCTCTATCGTTATGAGGATGTGCTTCATGATATTTACCTTCCATAGATTTACCAAAAATTCTAAGATATATATATCACTTTTTTTAGGGGCATCCTTATCAACCTTTCCCGATACAATAAAGCCTTGAAACCATAGCTTTAGGATCTGATTGTTGGTAGAACGATGGGAGATCATTGTAGTCTTGACATCTGAAAGACCAAGGCATTCCATATCCTTTGCCTTAATAAAACTCCCTTGAACCTCTGGTAGTTTCTGAGAGCAAAATTCCGCCTCCCCTTCATAAGATAGGCCTACCGAGCTAGCCGCCTTGGTATAAGAAAGTGCATATGTATTTCCATAACTTTTAAAGGAAAACTTTTCCCTACCATCTTCTTTAATAAAAAAAAGCTGGCTCATAAAACTCTATCAGAAAATCCGGATACACTAAATCCTGAGCTCGTGTCTTCGATATGGCTATACTTTCCCATCTGTTAAGCTTGATATTCTTTGATATAATAGAGTCGTATTTATGGAAGAATTTCAGACAAACCAACATCTCCCTATAAATATTCTAATCAACAATTGGCTGTACAGAAGACATCTCTTGAGTGGGTAATTCTCATGACATTCGGAATTGAGAAGACTTTGAGAAAATTTAGAACGTCCATTTGTAGAGGGGTAGATCTTCAACACACAGATGCTTTGAAAACTGATGTGGGACAACCATCGGGGGTCCATTATATAGGCGATGAAAGTCACCTTCCAACTTCTAAATCCAATCTAACGGTAGGGAAACCTTCTGATCTGATCTAATGGTTGATATGATAGCCGCAAGGAAAAAAATGAGTAGGACTTGATCTTTTGAGGTTTTTAGAAAAAACTAGAATCTAAGAATTTAATATTCAAAAGAAAATACCAGCAATAATATAACAACTATGAAAAGTTTAAGAAGGAAATAATACCTTTTAGATTTATAGGGAGATTATTCATAATAGGTGATATTATTCTAAAACAAATAAATTTGACTATGAAAATGTTGTTATGAAAATTACACTACGAAAATTTTGAGTAAGAAAATTTTCATTACGAAAATTTCGTGTACGAAAAATTCTCATTATGAAAATTTCAGGTCTGAAAATTTCCATTATGAAAATTTCAGGTCCAAAAATTTCCATTACGAAATTTTTGGGTCTGAAAAATTACATTACGAACATTCAGGTCTGAAAATATCCATTACGAAAAGTATAAAAAAGTTCATTACGAAGTTTTTTGAAAAACTAACTACAAAAATTTTTCAATACAAAAATTTGAAAAACTAACTACAAAAATTTCTCATTATGAAAAATATGAAAAACATTAATAACAGATGTACTCCCCCTATGAAAAATAGTTTATTACTGTAAGGAGATTAATGAAATAGGAAGTTAATCAAGGAATATTACCTTATGGTTATCACTCCTAACCTCTATTTAATGTATTCATATCTATCGAAGGGTAAAGATTTTGTGAAAATATCAGCAAGATGATTTTGTGTTCTGATAAATTGAAGAATGGTATCTCATTTTTGTGTGTAATCCCTAAGAAAGTGATGCCTAATATCTATGTGTTTTCCACGAGAGTGATGTGTGAGGTTTTTGCTAAGGGAAATGGAAGTTGTGTTCTCACACATAATTTGAGTCTTAGCAGAACTCAACCCATAGTCTCTTAGTGAATGTTGCATCCACAACACATGAGCACAACAACTTCTAGCTTCTATATATTCAACTTTAGTAGTGGAGAGTGCTACTAAGTGTTGCTTCTTGTAGGACCAAGAAACTAATGAATATCCTAAGATATGACAAGTTCTGGATGTACTCTTTCTATCCATTCTAAATCCACCAAAGTCAGCATCTGAAAAACTTTTTCAAACAAAATCATTTCTAGAAGTATAAAATAGTCCTAAATCCATGGTTCCCTTTATGTAATGAAAAATTCTTTTCACTTCATTTAAATGAGATTCCGTAAGATTGGATTGATATATTACAAATAAGTATACTGAAAACATTAAGTCTCGTCCACTAGCTGTAATGTAAAGATAACTTCTTATCATACCTCTAAAAGATGTTTGATCTACTGGTTTCTTGGCTTCATCAAGATCAAGTGTGTTTGAGGTACCAATGGGAATACTTATACTCTTATTTTTGTCATATCCATACTTTAAGAAGATCTTTAATATAATTAAGTTGGTATATATAGATTCCTTCTGGTTTTTGAGTGATTTTAAAACCAAGGAAAAATGTTAACTCACCCATCATACTCATTCCAAACTCAGATTTCATTAGATCCGTAAAGGAATCAGTTAAATATTGCTGAGTTGAACCAAATATAATGTCATCAACATGAATTTGAACAATCAAAACATTTTTCTTATCTTTCTTTATAAAAAGGGTTGGATCTGCATTTCCCTTAACATTGTTATTTTGAAGCAAAAATCCTGTAAGTATATCATACCAATCTCTAGGTTCTTGTTTATGTCCATATAAAACGTTGGTAAGTCTAAAAACATGATCAGGATGTTTTGTATCTTCAAAGCCAAGAGTTAGTTCAACAAAAAATTCCTCTCGAACTTAACCATTAAGGAAATCACATTTCACATCCATTTGAAAATGTTTGAAATTGAATAATGCTTCAAAGGAAAGTAAAATACAAATAGATTCATGCCTAGCTACTAGAGAATAGGTTTCTTCATAGTATATTCCTTCTTGTTGAGTATATACTTTAGCAACGAATCTATTTTTATTCCTAACTATGACTCCATTTTCATCACAGTTATTTCTAAAGACCCATTTTACTCCAATAACAGAAGTTTCCTTAGGTATTTCAACCAAGGTCTAGACTTTATTCCTTTAGAATTCATTTAGTTTATATTGCATAGCTTTTATCCAATCATCATCACCTAAAGATTCATCAGTTATTTTTTGTTCCAATTGGGAAAGTAATGCGAGATGTTCTTCTTCATTTCTTAAGGAACTTCAAGTCCTTACAGGTTGATTTACATCAACAATGATACTATCAATAGGATGATTCTTAAGAAACATCTGATTTGGGTTTTGTAAAACCTGTTCGTCAACAGAGGGTAGGAAATATTCTAGGGTAAATGTTTCAGAAGTATTTTCTTGGGCATTTTCCTTATCAGAAGGATTTTATTTCAAAGGTTGATAATCAGTTTTTGAAAACATATCTGAAGATGTATGTTGAGGTTGTTTAAAAACAAAGGGATTAGTTTCATCAAATTTGACATGTACTGTCTCTTCAAACGTACAAGTGTTTTTATTAAAAACTCTATAAGACATAGATATTGAGGAGTAGCCTAAGGAAATTCCATCATCTGATTTTGGTGAGAATTTGTGTAGATTATCATTAGTATTTAGAATGAATACCTTGCATCCAAAAACCTTAAAATAGGAAATTCTAGGTTTTCTACCATTCCATAACTCATAAGGAGTTTTATTAAGAAATGGTCTAATAAAAACATGATTTATATCATAACAAGAAGTAAATATGACTTCAGCCCAAAAATGATTGGCTACAAAATACACACTAAACATGGTTCTTGTTATCTCTTGAAGAACTCTATTTCTTCTTTCAACAACACCACTATGTTGAGGTGTTATGGGTGCTAAGAAGTTATGAGAAATACCTTTTCTACTACAAAAATATTCAAAATTAGAATTTTGAAATTCACCTCCATGATCACTATGAATAGTTAACAAAGGAAGGTTTTTCTCATTTTTTACTTGGGCTCTAAAACTTTTGAAATAAGAAAAAACATCAGATTTCTTTGCTAGAAAATAGACCCACGTAAATCTAGTGTAATCATAAACCAAGATAAATACATAATATTTCCCCCAATGCTTCCAGTTTGTGTTGGACCAAAAAGGTCCATATGCACTAACTATAACGCATCAGTGGTTGAGACTTAACTAATGGGTTTAACACTTGATTTATGTTGCTTTTCATATTGACAAGGTTCACGTACATTTGAAGAATAAAATCTAAGATCCGATAGATCCTTAAATAATATTTTCTTAGAAAGTTTGCATATGTTCCTAAGGTTACAGTGTCCTAACCTTCTATTGCATAACCCGGAATTATCTTCCATTGCACTAAGGCAAGGTAAATCTTGGATCCTAATGTCTTCTAAGTTTAGTGTGTAAACATTCTCTTGCCTATGGGAAAAAAGAATAAACTCTTCCATGGAATTGTTTACTAAGAACTCGTCATTCCTAAAATTCACAAGGTATCCTTCATCATGTAATTGACTTATGCCAATGAGGTTGTTCTTAAGACCCTTAACAAATAAAATATTTGAAATCAATGTTTTTCCAAGAAGAACAATGTTACCTATACCAACAATTTCTCCATGAGCATTATCTCTGAAAGTTACTTTTCATCCTTTTGTCTTGATAATCTTTTCAAAATAGTTTTTGTTACCAGTCATAGGCCGGAAACATCCACTATCCATGTACCAAGTATTACTGTTGGTACTTTCCCTATTTTCCTGAAAATAAGAAAAAATTAGGTTTTCAGAATCCAGACTTTCTTGGATCCAGGAATCTCAGAAAGAAAAATTTTGGGTACCCACATCTTTTTAGAAAAATAATCTTTATAAAATCCTAAATATGGGGTTTTGTTTAGAGTAGAATTCTTTTCCCAATTTCCACCACACTGACATTTAGTACAGAATGGACCACTTTGAGGAACAAAGTAATTGTTACTAAAAATCGGTTTAGAACCAGTATAACCAAAACTAGAAAAATTCCTTAGAGGTTGGATTTGGGAATACATTTTATCAAAATTTTATTTACCTAAGGTAATGTTTGACAAACACTTCCTCAAGGAAAACAATTCGGATTTAAGTTTGATAACAAGGTTATTGTCTGAAAAAACATTTGAGTTTGAACTAGAGGTCAGCTCGAAAACATTTTTCTTAGAAATTACGTTTTCTAGATATTTAGAAAGTTTATTCTTCTTATAATTTACTTCCTCAAGATTTTTTGAAATACTTTCAAAATCATCATTTTTATAATCAAGATATTTAGAAAGATCTGATATTTCTTTAGTAAGAACAATATTCCTAGAATTTGAATTATCACGTTTTTTCAATAGTTTTGAATTCTCAATCTAGAGATGTTTCGAAAACCTATAAAATTCTTCATAGGAAGGTAAAGTATTATTTTCATCAGAAGAAGATTCTTCATCCGAAGAGTTATAATATTTACTATTATTATCATTCAAATAAACATTTTTCATTGATTCATCATTGTGTACCTTTGACATTAAGCAATTATTATCAATAGGTATCCTGGATATTAGACCAAGATTCTTCTATCCAGTAGATTCATAATCCGAAGATTCATATGAAGAGTCCCCACCACTAGAACTCTAGGTGTCATTAGCTTTCAAGACATTCTTAGCTTTAGACTTGTAATACTTCTTTCTGTTTATCTCAGAATGACCTTCCTTTCTTTATTTTCTCTTGAGTATAGGGAAATTCGGTCTTATGTATCCCACTCTCTTTCATTCATAACACGTAACTTATGAATCATTCTTATATTTCCTTTCCTTTTTCTTATATCTGGATTGAATGTTCCTCTGTCCAGCTATCTTTTCCATCCTTCGAGCAAGATTTTCTAATTCATTTTCTAAGAATTCACTTCCACTAGATTCGGATTGGATAACAACTTTCTTAGATTTGGATCTAGTAACTCTCTCAAGAGTCTTGTCTTTCATGTGATTAGAAGTTGTAGTAAAAGAAACTCTACCATTTCCATTCTTCTTCTTTAAATTATCAGCATCTCTCTTAATTCTTGTTTCATGCTAAATAAGAGTTCCAAACAGCTCATCTAAGCAAATTTGTGTAACCTTTCTGTTCTCATCAATAGGAGTCCTTTTAGATTCCCATTCATTCGGCATGATGTCTATGATGTTATCAACAAGAGATTCATCATCTAATCCTTTCTCTCCCATAGATTGTAAACTATTCACAATAGTCATGAATATTTGTTGAACCTTACATATGGGTTCTCCATAATGAAAGAAGAAACCATGATATTCAGCCCAAAGCATGGCTCTTCTGGTTTCAATTACTTTGGATGTTCCAAAGTGAGTAACTTAAAGTTTCTTTCATATAGAATTTGCTGCTTCACAAGATGAAATTTGGCTATACATATTTCTAGTCATGGAGAAAAGCAAAGTGTTGTGTACCTTATAACTGAGTTGATATTCATGCTTTTCTTTATTGGTAAAGGTATTAACTTCTTTATTAGGGATCTCGTATCCACCAGTAAGCATTAAAAAATTTTCAACACCAGTATTGATAATTAAAGTCTTCATGTGATCTATCAAATACTCATAATCATTTCCATCAAAAATAGGTGGTCTAGTTGGATTGAGATTGTCTATGGAACCAACATTGATTCCTGTCATCTTTAAAAAAAATCTTTCTACAAAAACTTGTTAATAGAAAATGTTTGTAAACAAGGAAAATAATCCTATGCAAGAAAAAATATAGAACAAGAGTATCTATAAGAAAAAATGAATCTGAACTTATGAATCCAAAAAACAGATTCCAAAAAAATGTGAATTCAGAAAATTCAGTTCTGAGAATTTTCTTTTGAACATAATCATGTGATTAATTTAGATTAAACCAAATGCTCTGATACCAATTTTTGGATTGGTACAAGGTATGAGGCTTCCAACCTCTAATACCAATTGTTTAGATGGTATGTCTGAGTACGATATACTCTATAATACCGAAAGAAGGATCGAATAGTAAATATGAGATACTCAATACAAGAGGGGGGTGAATTGTACTTTTAAAAATGTATTTGGAATTTTAAAGATGATTATGTTTAACAAGGTTAAACAAGATAATTCACAAAACCTCTAGATATATAAACTTTCTTGAATTAGGAGATATTATTCTGAAAAATCAATTCCGGAAAAGTGATTCTAGAAATGAAACTTAATGAAAGTTTACAAAGATGAAGATTCTACTTTAAAGTGTATATAATCTAACTAAATCAGAGAAAAAGTATAAGGAAGTATAAGATAGTTATACTTTCCTCAAAAATAAAAATTCAAGGTAGAACTTGTAACAAAACAAGTAATAAGAGTAAATATTTTAACCCAAAGAGAAGGGTATCCAATTACCTTGGATAAAGGTCCCTTGATTTATACTTTCAAGAATTCCTATCTTACCCACATTAGGGTAAGCCCTCGATACGAATATTAGAGTCTATCTTTCTATCCCTACAATCCCTCAACTATCAGGTAGTCAGCACCTCTGTCTTCCTCAGCAAGGAAGCCCTCAACATCAAGGTAGTCGACACCTCTATCTTCCTATCCCTAGAATCCCTCGATTGTACACAACAACAATCAGAGTCGCACGAAGAAAAACTGAACAAGTAGTTCAACACGCACTAAGAATGAGAGTTTATAAGAGCCTCTCTCTCTAGAAATCACTTCTGAATGTTCTAAGCTTCAAAATTTCCAAAAGTCCAAAAGTGTCGAGAACGTTCAAATGAGATCCTATTTATAGGAAAGGCTTCAATGATCGGCTCCATCCTCCAACAGTCGAATTTTTCCTTGAATTTTGGAGGGACCTATACATGTGTCACTCAGACAATGGTTAGTGAGTAACTGAAAGCACGACATCGTTTTATTACTAAACAAGTGTAAGCATAACCAAAAACGGATATTCGGAATGTAATTAAAAGAATATTTAGAGTCTAACCAAAAATTGAATTCAGAGTCTATAATACAAGAATATTCAGATTCTATTTTTTAAAAATTCAGAACCTGAATTATATAGAATTTTGGAGTCTGAATTTCATGGAAATTTGGAATCTGGATTCACAAGAATTCAAAACCTAAACTTACAAAGATCAGAGTCAGAGTTCATGAGAATTAGGAGTCGGAACTCATAGGAGTTCAAAGTCTAAATTCAGAGAACTCAGAGTCAGAACATAGAGAAGTTCATATATAGAATTCATAATCAAAATTTAGAATCAGAATTCAGAGTCAGAACTTCATAAGAGTTTATATCCAGAATTCGTAATTAGAATTCAGAGTAAGAACCTCATAAGTTCATATCTAGAAAACGTAATTATAATTTGGAATTAGGATTTTGAGAATTTGGATCCTAAAATAGAATGCCTCATATCTATGTAATTATAGTATTCTGAGGTTTTATTTACAATATAAATTTTACACTTAAGAAAAATATTGAAATGAACAATGAATTTTAGGTAAGGGTAAATTTCCTTGGGTAAGGAAATTTTCCTTAAAAAGTAAAACATGGGGTAAAATTATTTTTTCCTTGAAATAAGGTGTTTGTGATTTTCAAAACAAGAAGGAATGGTAAAGTCATAGGGATACCTTAATCACTCAAAAATATCCCCCTTTACATGAATGAATGGAAAATTCATAAGGAAAACCTTATTGACTCAACAGTGGAGTATGAGGATGTATTTTCTGAAGATGTTCCAGGATTACATCCTCGTCAAGAGACAGACTTCTTCATTGTCTTAAATAATATGAAGAAACAGATATTTTCACTAGCATATTGAATGGTTCCCAACGAGCTTCAATAGAAGAGGGTGTAGTTTGAGGAATTGCATAGGAAGCGATTCATGAGACCCATTGTTTAACCCTTGTCATCCCCAGTTTTTTTCCCCAAAAAGGAATATATAATCTTTAGGTTGTGTGTGGACTACTGGTGCTAGAACTAGGTGACCATGAAGAACAAATATCCACTCTCAAGGAATTATGACCTCTTTGATTATTTGGGAGGGTCATGATGGTTCTTGAAGGATGACCTTAGATTAGGATATCACCATCGGAAAGTATGGGATGTGGATATACCAAAGAAAACTTGTAGATGTATATATGGTCACTATAAATACTTAGTTATGCCCTTTGGTGTGATGAACGCCCCCACAGTGTTCATGGGACTCATGAATCTTATCTTTAAGGAATACATAGATAGGTTCATGGTGGTCTTCATCAATGATGTCCTTATGTACTCAGTGTTTGAGGAGGATCACATGAGGCACTTAAGTATAGTTCAAGACATACTCTAAGAGTACCAGTTTTATGGGAAACTCTCGATGATCTAGTTCTAGATTTACGTAGATTACATTTTGGGACATGTTATCTTAGAGTATGGAGTGGATCTGAACCCAACCAAGGTTGAGGTATTTTTTGCATGGGTGCCACTGAGGAGTGTGAGAGAGGTGAAGAGCTTCCTTGGGATGAAACGATATTACTGGAGATTCATACCTATTTTATCCAGGATATCAGTACCAATGATAGCTTTGACTCAAAAGGGGAATCCATTCATAAGGATAAAGAAGTTCCAATATTCTTGTTACCTATTAAGGAAGAGTTTGATGATAACTTTGATCTAGATATTATAAGAGTAGGGTTGTTGAGTACGTAGTGTTCTACGATGCATTAGGGGCCAGACTTGGTTGTGTCCTGATAAAGAGGAAATCATTGATTGCCTATGGTTCACACTATTTGGGACCACATGTGTAGAACTACATGACCCATGATCTTGAGCAGGCAATGGTAGTATTCACATTGAATATGTGGCAACACAACCTCATGGGCGAGTGGTTTATCATCTACTATGATCAGAAGAGTATCATGTATATCTTCTCTCATAATGATCTTGAATTGGGATAGAGGTGATGGATAGAGTTCCTAGAGGACCATAACTTTGAGATTTCCAATACTCATGCGAAGGATAATGTGGTGAAATATGATCTTAGTAGGAGACTGAGTTCATAGTTTCTGGATGAGGTTTCAGAGTAGTTTTCCTAATTATTGTTATCCTTTGTGGTTTGATATGGAGAATCGTACCTCCTATCGATGGTTGTTACCCATACACTCTTATAACAAGTTAAGTAGGAACATCTTAGGGATACAAACTATGAGACTCTATATTCTCAGATATCTGTATGGCATGCTTCTGATGGTTATTCAAACGGTGGGAAGAACATCCTTCTTTTTAGAGGATGCATAGTAGTACTAGTGGAATTGCGGGGGTTGGTTGGGAAAGAGTTTCATACAATGCCTTTTGAGGTACATCCAGGTGTGGTGAAGATGTACTAGGAACACATACATCAGTTCTGGTGTATAGGGATGAAGAAGGTAATTACGTTGCTTTTATCACAATGCCTCACTTGTCATCAAGTGAAGTCTGATCTTCAGGTTCTCGTGGGTTTTGCGTGACCCATTGAGGTACTAGAATGAAAGTGGGAGAGAATATCGATGGAATTCATGATCGGTTTACCACATATGTCCATGAGACATGATTCCATCTGAATTATTATTGACAAACTCAACATATCGACCCACATCCTATTCATCTTGGAGAATAGTTTAGTAGAGATATTTGGACGCCTCAACATGAAGGAGATATTTAGTATCTACAGAGTTCTATCACTGATTGTTTCAGATTGTGATTCTAGTTTTACATCTAGATTTTGGAAGGGATATCAAAAGGCATTTGGTACTCAGTTATACTTGAGCATATCATTTCACCCCGAGATGAATGATCAGACTATGTAGACCAGAAGTCATATTCTGAAGAACATGTTACAACCTTTCAAGTTAGACTTCTTCCATAGTTGGAAGGATCACCCACCACCGAGGGAGTTCACGTACAATAATAGATACCATTCTACCATTGGCATGGCCCCATTTGAGGATTTTTATTGGAATCCTTGTATGTCACCACTTTGTTGGACTGACCCAGGAGAGCCAGCTATCATGAGCTCGAAGTTGGTGTGAGCCACTACCGAGAAGGTTCACATCACCTAGGAGAGGATAAAGACTATACAAAGACATCTTAAGTTGTATAATGATCAATGATGAAGACCATTAGAGTTTGAGGATGGAGCCCACGTGTTCCTTCGGTTTTCACCTCAATGTGGGTTTCAAATATTTTGCTGGGGTGAAAAAGTATCTTTGAGGATCATCCATCCTTTCAAAATATTACATAGATTTGGTGAGGTGATGTACCGATTCTATCTACCCCTATAGTTGTACTAGGTACACAAAAGTTTCCACATGTTTTGGTTGAAGAGTTATGTGCATGACCCATTGCCCGTGATCGACTTGGGTGAGCTGGACATCAAGGATAGAGTGCCTTTTGATAAGTACCAAGTAGGGATTGAGGATAAGTAGGAGATAATCCTTCAGGGGTGAGAGATCCCCTAAGTACATTCCTTGTGGAAGCACAATAATCATCAAGAGATCACATGGGAGAGGGAGACTCAGATTCATTCACAATACCCACATATTTTTTAGTATCCTTATTTTTGGATTTTGGGAGACATAAAGCCCAAGAGTGGGGATAATGTAATGCCTTATATTTTTTATGTATTATTTTTAAATATTATATTCCATTAATTGGAGAAAATTTGCAGAGATGACATGTGATTTTGGGGCCTGGTGAGGCTAGAATAAATGTTTGAAATATATTAAAATATTAAATAGCACACACGAGCAGTTTTCCAAAAAAAGTGGAAGAAAATCAAAAAGGGTGCCCAAATCAGAAATACAAGGTCACCATTGTGTTCTGAGTAGCACCATTACCATAGGCATGACCTAACATTGGATTACAATGGTCAACTGTGAAAATTAGTTTCAGGCATTTTTAATAAATAGAATAAATTGGAATATTTATTTTATTTATCCATTTCAATGATACAAAGACACAATGATGGTTTATTTTAAATAAATCATTAGTTAGTGGTCTATGATTAGTATCACAACCTAGTAATTCCTTAGAGACTATGGAGAGGAAACCCTGGAGATTTCCCTCAGCGAACGATGATGGAGCCTTTGATCAATGATTGGAGGGTATTGTTCTTAATGGATCTCGCCAATGGAGACCACGCGATAACCAATATTTTTCAACAAGTGATAAAAATTAAAGTTAGGATGTGTAATTTCATATTTTTTAGTAGTTATTAGATTAAATGATTAAAGTGGACAAACTAATGATCAAGTTGATCAGTGGTCTTGTCATTATTACTGGATGTGATTTATTTTCGGGATTTATAGGGATTGATTATTGATTATTGATTTTTATTTATTGATTATTCTTATGGGAACAAATTGAGGCCATAATTAAAAATTCCTCATGTTCGTTCTGTGGATTAGTTCTTTGTTCTTTCCTCCCCTGTATGTTCTATGCATTCCTTATTTATCCTCAGTTTTTGACCGATTTATTTTTGTTCCTATTTGTTTTAGGAAAATGATCTGATATTGAAGATCTAATATTGTGATGACCTACCAGAGTTGCGATGGTGACAATGGTGGATGGATCGAATATAGTCAAGAATAACCGTTATTCAGGTCAGTTACATGAGGATGATGAAATTAGATTTTTGATATGATTGATGGCATAAAACCCATGGATTGGATGTTGTGATGATGAGGTGACTCTAGATCTAATGCTATTAGGTGAACAGACCTCCAATACAGGATCAAGTGCATCGACAGATTCATGTGGAGGAAAAATGTGGGATTCTAGAAAATCCCTATGAATGTGACATGTAATCCATGATTACATAGCATGTATCCCCCACTGAGCTATGTCTTCAGTTTCTGGGAATAATTAATTGTCACACAGCATGTGACCCTGGTTACATGACATGTATGCCCTTCCCAAATACTCATCTTGTTTCTTAGGAGATACACAGACATAGGGTGGTGTAAACGGGTTTCTTACAGGGTATGTACTCCTCCACATAGCTTGGTATGGAATGATTACACGGACTACCCCATGTACTGGTACATGGGAAAGGATACATGGATTAAAGTCATGTACCGACACATGGATGAAGTAAATATGTAGACCTCTGATGGTATAACACAATGTGTGAATCCTTCTACATTTTGGATACCTCTTTTTTCTACATGAAATCGTTGGAATGACATGGGTGGTTTTACATAGGCAGTAACCGGGGTCAAGGGACACGATGTATGAACCTACTACACACCTTTTACCCCTTTCTTATATCTTGAATCTCTTATCCACTGTATCATGGACAATCTTAATTAGGTTTCATGCCCTTGATCTTTTCCCAGAAGGTCAGTGTTAATCATTTCTACTCAAAGGAGTAGGATCCCTTCAGTAGGACTTCCTAGATAGAGTTTTTAAAATCCACCAAAATCCCAACAAGGTATCCTCAATTCATTCATCATTCCCATGGAATATTACTTGCTATTTATGTGACTAATCTTACCAGACTTTGATCCACTAAGTAACATGTTAATCCATATGGAGTAGTTGGTATCATCCCATGGCCCTGGCCATGAAGCTCATCTGATGTATCATATCTCTCTCTTCAGATCTATCATCGTGTCTCTCTAACGATATTTCCCAATGACCAATACTTCACGGATGTATGTCATCAGTGCTATCAGACTCAAAAGTGTGTTATCCTAGATGAGTGCTTCATAGAATCATTGATATGAATCCATGGTGTTTGGTATGTGGTAGTTGTGACTTACATTTAAACTTTTTGTATAGGGTTGAGTATATCTGATATTTTTTTTATATGTACTATAGAAATATACTTGTTTAGATCTAATTGTACCTATTCCTTTGGGAATTTCTTTGTGGTTTTGGGGTTTCCTACAGAGTATTGTAGTACTCACCCATGCATGGCCTTTTCCCACAAGTGTGGCGTCTTGTGCATATGATCAACTTTTTAACGGATACCAAGGCAGACCAGGATTGGATATAACTTTGTGAGATTTGGCAATCCGAGGTGTTCCTATGGTTATAGATAGTAGTCCCCGTACCTTTTTTTATAGGTTGGACTTTTTGGTTTATAGACTCTTTCTGGTGGTCTTGTATTCTATCTCCGTTTACTTTATTGTATTTTACTTTCTTATAATACTTTGGTTGGGATATAGTGGTATAAATGCATTGATTATTTGTGGTTTTTACATTTCATCATTTTGTGAGGTTGGATATGGTTTCATGTGTACATGTACCTAGGAAATGCCTCCCATGTTATTGATATGCCTACTCAGTGCTATTTACCCACCCATGGACTATTAGAGGAGGTTTTGGGGAATCAAAGCACGAGCCCCACTCTGATGGGGTGGGACATGTGTGTTCAAATGCAAATACTAAATTGGTGCCTTTGGATCAAAATTTTTCTTTTGGTAAGCCATCATTTTTGGCATTCAGTAATCCAACCAATTTTTTCTTCTTCTTGGATGTTTTATATTTGATTTGTTATTTTAGGTGGCTTCTAAGTAATGGAGATGTATTTTTTGAAATTTGGTTTCATAGTAGTTAATATAAAATGAATATGGGTTGATTAACCAAATTCAAACCAAAAAAAATAATGAAACATATACTTACTATTGAATAATGATATTTATAGTACATAATACGAAATAAAAAAATACAATGAAAAAAATGAAAAAATGGAAAGACTCTCATTGAATCCATATCATTTTTGTTACACAAGAAAACAATGGGTGAAGTGATCTATGAGAAGATGGGCGGAAACATTAGAGACAATAAATGAATGATAGTGATAGTATGTGTAAGGGGATGGGAAACCACAAAATCCATGAAGAAGGGGGTAGTTATGGGGGTTGAAAATGAGTGGTGAGGGTAAACCGTGATAATTATGAATAGGGTAATGGTAAATCTTTATGAAAACTACACATTCTTAGTGAATTTTTTTTTTGATAAGGGGTGATATTTTATCAGTACTAAACCATTTCACTAATAAAGTTAACCTTTATCAATACTAAAAAACTACTAATAAAAGGCACTTTTTGTTTTTTTATCATTGATAAGGTTTTCCCATTATCAGTGATATATTTAGCACTAATAAATTCTTCCTTTTATTTGTACCTTTTTAGAACAAACAATGTGAATCATGAATAATTTAATTTAAATATTTTTAAATATTAGTTAAATGAAAATAAGTATATATTTATATAAATACAATATGTATATATATATATATTAATTTACACTTATTCATTATTAAATTTATAATTATAATTACACACATATGTATTTTAAAATATTGATATATGAAATATATAAATTAATATATAAATTAAATAATATAGTTCATATTGAAATTTATATACTTATTTTCCAATTATATGATTTATAATATAATTATATATTTCTAATTATATATCTGTGTGTTTAAAATTTACATATATATTTATAAGTATAAATATCTTTTATATACATTTTGAATCTGATATATGTTAATATATTGATTTCAATCCCATGGATTTGTGTTGGATTTCTTGAAAATATGAGCAATAGAAGGACGAAGTGTTGATGCTTTGATGAGTTTTATGGGTTCATCCTTAAAGGATGTACCAGGGTGACATATATTAAGGATAATTTAGAGTTGTTTACAACTAGATCTTTCTTGTTTGATTTTATTAGATTTATTTATAAAGGAAATACATAGTGAAATAGAGATCATGTTTCCCATACATAGGGATAAATCCATGTGATGAAACTTAGAGATGCTCATGGAATAACTCATGAAGGTTTTAAGTTAATAGGATTAATTTTGGAATAAAATATAGAATGTATGGTTGAATATAATGTTTCAAGATTTTCTTAAATCCATATGGGTAAATATAATTACAATATTTGTGTTAGAATCATCTAGGGACGTGTAAGGATGAAACCTCTCCGCATAAACATCATTCAAAATATTTCTTAAACATCAACTTGGGATTTCATAAGCTTAAGATAGAGCCACATAAATATTAACTAGTGTTATCTTACCATGATTATTCTTTCTGTAAGTGGTAGTCACATCTGCATATCCACCATCTATGTACACATGGTCTATGTGACCATAATATATATTACGATTGAGCTACATAAGAATCATGCCTTTTTGAAATTCTTAAGGTTAAAAAATTTTAATGGAAATTATTCTAGGATGTTGTTAGGTCCTTAAGAGAATATATGTAATGTTAAGAGAGGGTTAATTGACCATTTTAAATATTTTTAACCACTTATCAATGTTAGTTTTATGTGGAAAAATTTTAAAGGGAAATGAGTACTATGATTTTTATAGTAGTTCAAATATAAATTATCTTATTCTACACTTAACCCCTTAAAAATGAAGAGATAGATTAAAGAAACTATAATGGACTCTATGGATTTTGAATGGAGTCACAACCCTTTACAACATCCTTTTTAACCCAAATGTCACCACCCATGACCTAATTTTTCACACCTCGATCCATAACCCAAATATCATTCCTTTTTTCTAACTGGACACACAACACGAATGGTCCTTCATATTTATATTTGGAGGCACAACCCTAAATACTCTACCTTTTTCTAGTTATATGTATAACCCAAAATACCATTCCATTTTTAACCTAAATACACAACCCAAAATGTAGCTTTTATGGGTGGTATGACCATACATGATTAAGTAGATATAAGAATCAAAAAATAATCAAGAAAAAATAAAATAGATGAAGAATACATTATTTTACTGTCAAGGTAGAAAGTATCTCTCTAAAGATGATGGAAAAAACGATTGAAGTACAGCCTAGAATAGTAATTGATCGCTAAGGGGTATCTCATAGTGTGATTCTATAACATCCTCACCCCAACTAACTTGATCTAAATCTATCGAAATCAATTTATAGAGTTCTTTCATGCACACCCGATTAAAAATTTGAATACCATTGCATCTATAATTTTTCAAAGCAATACACACATTTAATTTCAATGAACTAATTTAGATTTGTTCAATGATGTTGTATCATGTGAATTTACAGTTTAACACACATTCAAAAATTATACATGTAGGATATGTTTGATAATCTATAAAAGTAAATTGGATATAAAAAATAACTCATTATGAAATTTAATAAAACTTATAATATTAATATTAAAGAAATTTGAAATACTCCCATTGAATATACAAAGTAAACTAATCATATTTCCAAAAACATTGAATTTAAATATTTCATGGTCAAAGAATACAATGCCTATATTATTACACTGATAATAACTTTTAATATATTTTTAATCTAGTAAAAATATATCCAAATAAATTTTCATATGATCAAAATAAATTAATGTGTATTCAAAGAATAATTAATTACTGAAAAACATATGAAACAAAGATATAGTAATTGGTAAAATAAAAGAATAAGTAAAAAATTAATTTATTGAACTTAAATTTGAAAAATTCATTAAGTGATAGTAGGTTATAAGGTTATTTTGAGACTTTTCCAAAATTTTAATTCATACGATAGGTTGATTTTTATTACCGTGGTAGGTACATTCTTCTTCATGCAGTATGTTCATTTTTCTTCATGTCGTTAATTCATTTTTCTTCATGTGGTTAGTTTATCTTCCTTCATGTGGCCAGTTCATATTTCTTTTTGTGGTTAGTTTATTTTTTTATGTGTTGTCACTTGGTTTTTAAATGTGTTATAACTTGGTTTTTAAATGTGATGTCACTTTGTTTTTCAATGTGTAGTCACTTGGTTTTCAACATGCGGTCACTTGTTTTTTCACAATGTTTTCACTTTGATCTCTTCTTGTTGTAGGTTTATGCTTCACCAAAATTTTCACTTACAGTCTATTATAGACTTTGTTAGATTATTCAACAAATGATCACCTGGTATTTCAATGTGTGATCACTTTGTTTTTCTATATATGGTCAATTTTTTTTAAACTTGTGGTCACTTTGTTTTTCAACATACAGTTACTTGGTTTTTCTATACGTGTTCACCTAGTTTTTCAATGTGTGATCACTTTGTTTTTCATTGTGTGGTCACTTGGTTTTTCAATTTGTGGTCACTTGGTTTTCCAATGAATTATCACTTGATTATTCAATTTGGAGTCACTTATTCTTTCAACATGTAGTCATTTAGTTTTTCGACATGCGGTCACTTGTGGTAGGTTCATACTTTACCAAATTTTCAGGAATGACTTGTTCAAGAGTTCGACAAATTTTTAGGAATAAACTAGAAACAGAATAATAACATACTAATAATAGACTCAATGAAACTTATGTTATAGGTGATAATGGATTGAAATAGAAACAGTAAGAAATTATAATTATATAACAAAACAATTTCAGTTATAAAAATATATATAATCAAAATGGATCAAATATCCACTCAATATTCAACCCCCTTTTAATAATTACAAAAAAAATGTAAATTCAAAATTTCTTATACTTTTTGAAATATAAAAGAAATATTTTAAAAAATTATACTTAATTATACAAATAGTTTAAGATATATTCCAATGAAAAAAATTAACCCATCTATTGTTAACATATAATAAGTAAAAACACCCCATAATTATTACATGCAAAGAAAATAACCCTAAAATATTTTTCAAACAAATAACTAAGATCCCCCTAAATTCATTCATTTTCAAACAGTATGTGAAGAATTAAAAAGATAATTTTGTATAATAGTATGAATTATTTTTTAAACAGAATTTAAAATCCTCAAGAATCCATGAAAAAAATTCAATATTCACAAATAATGTCTTTCTATAAATGAAAATGTAGAGACCTAATTAAGCAAAAAGTAGTTATAAAATATAAGATTTTATCATGAAAACTACAATAATTAACAGATTGGGGTAAAAAATAGATTAAATCCCCCTAAAAATATTCTATAAATTTATACTTCCATCATAAAATGTTGAAATTTTATTTTATTAAACTTAACTAAATGAATTGTTTTAGTAAAAATGTCAGTATATTGATATTTTTTGAAAACAGATTCCAAAATTATTTTTCCATTTTCAGTATGATATTTAATAAAGTGTTACCCAAAATTAATTTTTTTAGTCTTAGAGTTATATAATGTTTTTCTATAGGTAAAAAATTTATATCTTTAATCATAATTATTATGAAACATCTCAAAATAAAAACCAAAATTATAAAGTGTTTATTTAATCTATAAAGAATACGAACAACAAAAAGTAATAACAACATACTCACTCACTGCTATTGATAATTCTACTAAATTTGGTTTTCTAGAAATCCATGAAACTAACCATTTTACAATTAAGTTAAATATACCTTTTATACTTTATCTAGCTATTTTAGAACCACAAAAATCAAAACCTGAAAAACTAGTTAGTAAAATTGAAGTATGTTTTAGATAAAATAATTTGTGATTCAAATATCATTTAACATAATTAATTACATTTTAAAATACCTTTAAATGAAAAAATATAGTATTAGATTGAAATATAAAACATATGCACACTAATAACATCAAATTTGGTCTAGAATCTATCAAATAAATTAATCTACCAATCATAAATCTTATCATCTTATTCTCGGCAGATTTTCCAACTTTATCATAATCTAACTGACAATAAGTACTCATTAAGAATATTTAATATTTTATAACGATCAATACCAAGCCGTTTTAAGAATCCCTTAACATATATTTATTGATTAATAAGATTTCATATTTTCTTTGTACTATTTTCAAACCTAAAAAGAACTGAAGTTCACAATTAGTTCAAATGTAATACTTTGAATACATTAGATTTGAAAATTCATTACAAAGTGAATCTCTTGAGGATAAAAATATAATATAATTATAATATATTTGAGCAAATAACTGATTATTCAAATAACTTTTAATAAATAAGGTTATTTCAATTTTCTATTTTTAATCTTATTATTCAAAATAAATAACGAAAACCATTCATAATAAGATAGAGGATATTGTTTCAAACAATAATGGTCTTTTTAATGTTTCAATACATGGTTAGGTTTAGATTAACTATCAATCCCCAAGCACTATATTACAAAAAAATTCATAAATACATCCATTAAAAAGTACACTTTCTACATACATTTTAAAATTTTGAATTCCAGAATGAGATGCATATACAAAAATAATTCTTATTGATTTTAATTGAGCAATAGGGGAAAATAATTCTTCAAAATAAATTCCTTATTCTTCATTATAACCTTTATACACTAACCTAGTTTTGTTTCTATTTATTTTTCTATAATAATCTAAATAATTTCTAAAGATCCATTTGGTAGTAATAATATTTTGATCCTTAGGGGGTTCAATTAATGTCCAAGATTTATTCCTATTAAATTGATTTAATTCTTCATGAATTTATATAATATAGTTTGAATATAATAAATATTCATTAATGTTTTTATACAAAAACTAAAAAATAAAATCTTGATTAGTAAAAAAATTTATTAAGGTATTTTTAGTTTTAAAATAAATAGTTTATTCACCTTTTAAATTGTCATCTGAATGATATTTATGAAATTTTAATGTTTTTTTACGACATATACTCCCCCCCTTAATAGGTGAATCCATTTTAGGTTCTGTAAATTAAAATTATCTCAAATCTTCCACAAAATTTTATAAATAAAATTTTCATTCCTTTAGATGATTTTCAACAAATTTATCATGAATATATTCTTCAACCACTAAATTTATTTTGTTATAAACTCTATATTCTTTACATAAATTAGAATAACCAATAAAAACACATTCATCTAACATTGAATAAAATTTTTATAGTTAATATTTGGTATTATGAATGTAAACATTTCATCCAAAAACTCTAAAATAATCAAATGTAGGCTTCCTTTTTTTTATATTTTATAAAGTGTCTTATTTAATAATGTCCCCATAAAAAGTTAATCATAAAAATGAAAGGATGATTTAAAAACTTATTCACAAGTTTATTTTGGAAAAAAGTTCTCATTTAACATTTTCCTAACCATTTTTTGTAACTCATATTTTCACTTTCTACCACACCATTTGTTTCTGGAGTCCCAAGGGCTTAAAAATTAATATTCTAACCAATATCTCTACAAATTTTCTCAAATTTCAAACTTTATAACTCACTACCTCTATTACGTTTAATCGATAAAATTTGATAACCTTTTTCATGTTGGGCCCTTTTTAAAATATTAAATAAATTTATATAAATTCTTTTATTTATATGTAAGAAAATAATTCTATGTAAATCTACTATATTCTACAATAATAAAAATAACATACATTTTTTCCTCCAAGAAAATATTTTCATTGGTGATAAATAAATAAAATTTGAAATTTGAAGTATCTTGTAAGTTTGTACATGTTGTACATATATGATGAAATATTTATGATGCTTGCTTCTAAGGCATGAATCGAACACAATGGTGTAACTAGTTCCAACTCAAGAAAATACAAAAGCTATTTATTTTATAAAATATTCTATAATAACCTTAAATTTTTGTGTCCTAGTATTTTATGCCCCAAAAAATTTTCAAATTGTACAAAATTTAAACATTTTATATCTTGTTCAGTTATCTTAGAAAAACTAATTCAATAAATATTATCATTTTATTGCAAAAAAATATATGGACTCTTCTACAAAAAAGTAAACTTTTAATTTTAAAATTTCATATTAATATTATCATAAAAAACAATTTGATAATTATTAAATTATGTTCTAAACCTGAAACAAACAAAACATTTGTGATAAAAACTAAATTTGAAATTCTAACTTCTCCAAAACCATTTAGTTTTTTATTTAATGTATCACCAAAAGTTACACTACCACCATAATACTTATTAAATGATATAAATCTATAAATATTAGTTTTCATATATCATGAACATCCACAATCTATGTACCACACATCACTTTTGATTTTTCAAATCCAATTTCCTAAAGAAACATATTTAATAAGTCTTTGGTTCCTATAAATATTTTGGTCTTATTGATCTAGAGAAAATATTCTCGGGAACCCAAAATGATTTCATGAAATATTTTATAGGAAATATATATGATAATGATTTTGATATAAAATCATTGGTGTGACCAAGAGACTACATAAATATCAAGAACATTCATTTTCATAATGGATATTCATTTGAATTCTAAATAATGCAACACTTGGAACATTTCCACTTTATCCTTTAACTAATATAGTATTATACATATTCAGTAAATTATTATCATATCAAATAATAGTTTTATTTTTATTAATTTTATTAAACTCATGATTTTATAATAACATTATCATCACTCAAAAAAATGGATAGATCTTCCTTTAACCTATAAATTTTATTCCTATGTTTATTATTTTTTTCAAAATAGAATAGAATTTAATTATTTCAGATTCTTCATATATAGGCCCACGATATTTAATTCTAATATCCTTATGTATAATGCATTCTGGATCAGAAAATAATTTATCATTTGATCTTGAAGGAGTATTTTTTAATTTTTTATTTTCAGTGAGAAGTTCCTTATTTTGAATCCATGTATTTTTGTGTAATTATTTAATATTGTTAAATTAATGATTTATTCTTTCAATTTTTTCATATAACTCGTCTTGGGAATAATTAGACTCAAAATCATAAGATTAAGAATAATCTAATTGAAATACCAATTTTTATGAATCCGTTAAACATTGGTTCACTGATTTTTTTTATTGCATTAGATTCATCACTTAAATATGAATCAAAAGTGTAATTTTATCCAAATACCTATTATTTATTTCCGTTTTTTTAATTATCTCTATTTTTTATCATTCTCAAGTCATTGAAAAGTTACGTTTGATGTTCTATCTTTCTCATCTTTCATAATATTTGACTTCATTATCATTATTTCCTTTTTATCTTTCATTATTATATGGGTAATTACATTTTATTCTTCATGAGTTTCCTTTATTTCTTCTCCCATGGAAAAACTATAAAATTCAGTATCTTTCAGTACATTGTAATTCAGGGTTAGAACATTTAGTGTCTACATAATTTTTTTAAAAATATTAACACATTTGTTTTTTGGAATTATTTTCTTGTGCAATATTTTTCTATTCTAATTCATATTGAAGTAATGATATGATTAGATTATAAAATGTATATTTCCTGAAATTCAATACATTCATCGTTGTCTACAATTTTAGTATGCCATTTATATTGAAAATCCCTTAAAAACCTTTCAACCAGAATAAAATTATCTAATTTTTCTTCCAAATAACTCATTTAACTTACAATAATTATAAATCTATGAATATTTTAATTAACTATTTCTTTTTCTCCCATTTGGAATTCAATATATAGACCTCTTAACATTCCTAGTTTATTTCTTCTCAACTTATTTGAACCTGGATGAGTAATTTATAGTACTTTCAAAATTATATGTACCATTTTTCATGTAGAAATAGGACTATACTCATTCAAATTAATTACATAGTAGCAAATATTCATCAGCTTGTAATTTATCAAATACTCTATATCATCATTACCAACTAATGATTTTGGATCAAATACATCTAGTTTTTTTAGTTTCACAAATATTTTCCAACTATCAATGCTTAGGTGTTTAACAAAAGCTTCCGTAAAAGAATGTCGGTAGCCATAATCTATTCCATAAATGATTTGAGGTATTTGACATGTCAAACCATAAATCACATTCACTATTTCCATATCAAAATGGTAAAAAACTCTAAATTTTAAATGATAATTTTTTTCTAAATAAATATGTGTTATATTATATTATATAAGTATTATACACATTAAGCATAATGAGAAACAAAAAAACATTTTAATAATTGAATGAAAATCATTACATTAATCAATTTCTAAACCCAGATAAATAATAGTTATTTTATGGGGGTAATAAAAAAAATACTACAATGGGATAATATAGATCACCCTTATCGGCAGGAATCATCCCTCCCATAAACAACACTATTGAAAAGAAACAATGTATTAATAAACCAATCAACATTATAGAAATCTAAAATGAAGAACATTGAGAGAAATTGAAGTGAGTAATTAATTAATTTATGTAGAGGTATTTAAAGTGGGTAATGTGATAATTGTAATAGTAACCTGGCCATTAGGAATAGAAATCCGACTGTTGGGAATAGTAACCTGACCGTTGGGAATAATAACTTGAACGTTGGATTAATAATTTAACCTAAAATTAATAAATTTTAATATAATTAATATTTATTATGATTTATATATATATATAATTATCTTTCCAAAAAATAAATATCATGATTAAACACTCAAAGAAAATATAGCCACATTTTTATAAAACTGAATTTTAATGTATTACGTAAAAATTATAATTTTTCTATTTAAAATTAAAATGAACAATGTTATTAATTTATTTTTATAAAAATAATATCATTTTTTATATAACCACATATAAATATTAAAAGTTTTATTTTTGGCCATTTTCTGATATACTCCAATTTCCCATTAAATAGTTAAAGTGCAGTTTTTTACATAATTGATGTGTCTTAAACTACATCATTCATGAGGTATTAATCGCATAAGAATTTATATAACTTTAGTATCATAAAGAACGAATTATATTTCATAAATTATTCATTAAAATAAAAAAAACTAAATTTTAAAACCTAACAAACATTTCCCAAAATCTAAAGTCAAATGTGATTGCTTGAAATAATTTTTTCTTTCTTTTCCAAATTACTTTTTGACTAGCTATTGATTTCGAATTGTAAATTTGTTTAATGTAATAAAAACATTATATTATATTGATATTTGATTTATATTGTAAAAAACACTATTACATGTTTTTCTATTGATATAAAATTTTATTCAATATTTCATTCTAAAAATGTTCATTTCCTCAAGTATAAATTACCCATCTCCATCCCCTTAGAATACCACTACTCCCACCCATTCCAAAGACAAATGTCTTCAAAAATCCTCCCACTTAATCCTATTATAATCCTTTGGGACATTCTGGATTAATCCAAGTCTAATAATCATGCGATGATTCGTGTCTTACAAGAGAAGCTACACTGAGTAAAGGGTAGGTTTCTATCAACTCTTCTTTGTGTATCATCTTATCCTTCTTTTATTCTCGATTAATTTAAAAATGTAATATTATTAAATTAATTATACAGCATTTTAACATTATACTAATGATTTTAATGTATTTTATATATCATATTTATAGAATATATAAATTACAAACATCACATTCCCTCTCTTTTGACAATATCTTATCAATAGTCGGTTATCCACCAATGAGGAAATTTAAAATACTATTCTTATCACCAAACAATGGATGGTAAAAATAAATTATTTATTACATAAAAATTTAAAATTATATGTTTTTTAAGAATATGGTATTTATTCTACTAATGTATAAATTAACTTGATAAAAAATATAAAAAAAGAAGAAAAATATGAAATTTTTAAGGAACATATATTGTCCAAACACTCCACCTTTAACAATGAAAATAAGGACATATATTCTAATTTTCAAAATTGATAAATTGTTACATAAATTAACATAATTAACAATTGGATAAATGTTTTAATAAATCTATATCTATTATTTTGAGTGGAAAATAAATGAAATAATGAATGATTTGATGTAAGGGGATTATCAAACACAAGTCTTTCCTATTTGGTTATCTTCTATTTCAACTTATTTTCATTATGGGTATTCCTATAATTTCCCAAAAATTAATTTTCACTATCCTTACCATTTTCTTTTGGAGATATATATGTTATTACTTTGAAAAAATGATGTTCAATCCAATTATAAATTTATCACCTAAAAGACTTTTATCTCCAAAACTGATTTTAATATCACCTTGAGTTTTTTTTTCACTAAATAATGATGATGTTAATTCAAAACATGTTTTCCATTATTCATTTGGGAACCCCAAATTTTATTAATGGAATTATTATTGATGAAATAATCATGAAACCAATTCCTTTCCAAGGGTCATTTCATATCTCTTATTGTTATATGTTTAATGTGGCATGCATGATTATGGAAATGTTATGATGTAATAGGCTGGACATGAATTATATTTCCATCCAATGAATTGGGTAATGTGATGTATATCATGAGATAATGTCTATTATGTTAAAAAAATGATGCTATATTTTCTCCCAATGATGATGTTATTATTATGAACATATATTATGAATAAACAAGATGATAGATTTGTTCCTAACTATGTGTCTTATTTGACCACTATGACGTGATTTTTCATTTTTATTCATTTCCACATTTCATGTATTTATAAAAATTTTCCATTATTATTTTGATTTTGATCATATGATTTTGATATTATGATAATGATTATTCTCACCCATGTTATATTGATTCATTTCCCTTAAATAAGGGTGGTCTTGGCAAAAATAATCTCAAACTCTTTAACGATGCCCTTCATGCCATTTTTACCTATATAATGATCAACAATAACTCTGACTCCATTTCCTTTCATAGAAAAATATTCCTTGCAAAGATAAAAAGGGTAATTTGAGCTATATTAACTCTTGTATTTGGCCCTCCATTAGACAATATTTTACTAACATCATGATTAATTATAGATGGATAGTTGGTGCAGACTCTTCCATGAATTTTTGTCTAGATAACTGGACTCGTTCCACATTAATTTCTATGTTACCTCTTAATTATTCCCTGGAAAACATCAATTTCACTATAAAGGATTTCATTCAATATCATAATTTCGAATTTCCTGATAACATCATTCATATTATTTATATTTATTCCCATTCTAATTCTGATGATTTTCATATTTGGGAGCCTACCCACAACGGTGTTCAAGATTCCAAATGTTTTTACAACCACAGTTTCCTTAGCTCTGATCTTAAAATTAGTTGGTCAAAATTCATTGAAAATCCCTAGATTAAACCCTCAAGACTCTAACTTTAATGGTGTAATGCTCACAACAGTGTCCCTACTGAGGTGTTTCTTCAATTGTTTGGGATAAAACTTTTCTCTATGTGTCACTTTCTTCACCAACATAGAAAAGATACTAACCATATGTTTTTTTCTTGTGTACAGCTTCAGCCCATTAAAATTATATTACTAACTTTTTTGGTTTTAGATGGTTATGACTTCACTCTATTAGTTCTCAATTAAATCATTGTGTGGAGCTTTATTCTTCACAATAAAATCAAGAACATATTCTTAGCTGTAGTTTCTGAGCTCCTCCACATGATCTAGCATGATAGAAATTCCATTATCCACAACAACTGCTCATTTAGTTTTAATTAAGGCTGGATGTGAATTCTCATTTCCATTATAGATGTTTTTTTATTCAGAAAGCTCATTGTGATAACACTATTGGAGATTTCAATATCATTCATCATCTTAGAATTGATGGTCTCTACAAAAAACTAAGGTAAACCTTTGAGGTGTTCTGGAAAACACCGCTCCCAGGATAGATTAAGGTGAATGTTGGGGGAGCATTCAAAGGCAACCTGGGTACTACGGGTTGTGGTTTTATTTTCATAGATTTTATTTCTCAGTGAATTGGATACTTA
Source organism: Viscum album (assembly GCA_963277665.1). Taxonomy (NCBI): domain Eukaryota; kingdom Viridiplantae; phylum Streptophyta; class Magnoliopsida; order Santalales; family Viscaceae; genus Viscum; species Viscum album. The sequence continues at coordinate 1,526,608,350 of OY728138.1, read as the reverse complement.
TTTGGAAACTACGATACAACCTCATATCTGGAGGATGAAATTATTGGTGTGATTCATGCTTTGGATTTTGTCAGGAAAAAGGGTTGGAACAACATTTGGATTGAAACTGACTCAACCACTATAGTCCAAGATTTCTGGAATGGTGTGGTTCATCTTACTTGTCCTCCTACTAATCGTTGGATGATATGCCTTGCTTCGCTTCTGGATATTAACTCCTTTGTCACTCATACCTTTCGTGAAGAGAATGTGCTTTCATATGGTCTTGATAACAAGGGAATCTACCATGTCATTACTTGACTGGATGACCTACCTATCGATCTTCTCCCACTTTATGAAATGGATAGTAATAAGATTCCTTACATCAAACTAATGAAGTTCCTTTATTTATTTCAATAAATTGTTTCTTGGTATTTAAAACAATATAAGAGAAATTTGGGTTTCTATAGTTGGCATAAAATCATAAGTTTAGTTAATTTGGGAATTATGATTAGAAAACATTGGAGAAAACAATAAGTATAAGTCTATGCATAGATAAACATCAAAGAAGAGTTGTTTTAGAAAAAGTATAAATACAAGGATCCTATAAGATATTCCTTTATAGATAATTTCATAAAATAATAAACTTTTTATTCATTCTTTGTTGACTTATGTTTTGTTAAAACTTTTTCTATCTTTGAAAATTGTGGGAATGAGGAGAAAACTAGTTACCAACCCTTGTTAGGGACAATGCAATGATTGTCCAAATGACATCCCCAATTCCATGGTAGGTGGAGTTAAAAACATACGGTGATGCTTACCAATCTCTCTTGGGATATAAGCAATAAACCGAACCACATAGAATATATTCCTTCATCCAAGAAGGAAAATGGGATATTGAGTCCTTTCTGTTTCAAAAACCACAAACATTTTGTGGATCTTATTGTAAACTTGTCATGTAACGGTGGGTTAACTCAATGGATATTGTGGTTTCTGTGATCCACTATTGTAATAAGGATAAGCCGAGTCTAAACATATATCATTTAGATGTATAAATCGATGAATGGTGGGTATTAATAAATAACATAAATCCATAAGATGAAATTGAAGAAATATTTCCTAACAAGTATTTTCCACGAACTATTCAAACAAATATAGAGAGAGAGTTCACAGAGCTGAAGAAAAAGAAGGTTAATCTATCATGTATTATAAGAAAAACATCATAAGGATTTCAAGATATGAGTCTAGAATTTTCAACAAAAATGATTGAAAAATAGATAGATTCTAATGTTGTTTAAAACCACACCTTCAAAATACTCTAGATATATGATACTTGAGGAGTTATGAGTATGTTGTTGGATTTCCTCTAATAGCAGAGATGAAAATTGGAGATTGGTCCTTTGGACATGGAGATAAGAATAGAAGAATAGATTTTCAAGATTGTGGGTCAAATGAACAAGGAGGAAAGAAACCACCCACATATAAAAAATGTGGGAATAAGTATCCTGTAAATTATATCAAAGGAATATGGAAATACTTCAAGTGTGGGAGAGAATTCCACCAAGATCATAAATATATAAGAGACATCAAGATTTTGACCAACATGCTAGAGTAAAGGAAGGAAACTCATAATATACCACCCACAGTTCAATTCTTCAACTATATAGATCAAGGGAACTATTAAATCCAATGAAGTAAACCATGGGTCCTTGAGGGTATTCAGCATCAACAACCACCAAATGAAAAGTAGCAAGGGAAATTGTATGCCATCATTGCTACTAAAGAGGATCATTAAAATGAAGTCATAAAAGGTACAGTTCCTATTCACACAATAATTTAAAATGTTTTATTTCATTCTAGATTTAATAATTTATTTATATACTACATTTTTTCTAGAAAAATTGAATCTAATACTTAATTCCTGGAAGTAGATATATCTATAAAAATACATAGTGGTGTAATCGTTGCAACCCAAGTGACGGACTCCTCTCATATTTTCATATGTGGGAGTATTCTTCCTATGAATCTTATAATCCTTCACTTGTTATAATTCGAAACCATACTTGGCATGAATTGGCACTCATTATATAGAGCACACGTATCTATTAAGAAAAGGAAATCTCTTTTCATATTCTAAACCATCCCATGCTCTTGTAAAAATGTAATGAATATCATGAATCTCCTTTACATGTACCCTTTATAGTATGGGTGATGATACCAAATAAAGAAGTATAAATATCCAAAATGGATTCATTGAAGGAAATAATTAAACATATGAAAATGACCATTGTAAGGGATACATAGATGTATTTATTGAATAGTTACACAATCTTCCCCTAGATCATTAGGATGTGTTCTAAATAGATATCATACCTAGATCCACTCCTATCTCAAAATTATCCTATATGATATCCTCTATCGAACTGTAGGAGTTAAATAATCATATGTAAGAGAATTTTGAAAAAGGGTTTATACTCCCTAGTGCATCTCCTTAGGGTGCAGTGGGGCTCTTTTTCAACAAGGATTGATCAACATGGCTATGTATCGATTACCAAGAGCTTAAAAAGATTACTATAAAGAAAAAGTATCCTCTTCCTAGGATTGATGATTTATTCAATCAATTATGAGGATATCAGTACTTTTTAGTGGTGGATCTTCATTCTGGATATGGTCAACTAATGGTGAAGAAAGAAGATATTGGGAAGATATCCTAATGTTCAAGTTATGGGCACTATGAGTTCATAATGATACCTTTAATAATTAAAACTTCCCATGAAATCCTCATAGATTTTGTGAAAATAATATTTATATACCACCTCAAAAAATTTGTGGTATTTATTATCAATGATATTCTCATTTACTCCAAGTGAAAGGAGGAACATAAAGAGAATTTAAGGATTATGATAGCAACATTAATGAAGGAGAAAATGTATGCAGATTAGTAAGTGTGACTTTTGGATGCAGGAAGTCACATTCTAGAGGCATGTGTTCCAAAGTGATGGAATTTTTATGGACCATTCAATGACAAAGGAAATTGAGGAATAGATCAGAACCGCTAGTTTCATGAAAATATATCATTTTTCTAAATTGGTAGGGTACTACGGACATTTTGTGATAAATTTATCATGTTTTTCATGCTCGATAACTAAGTTAACACTAAAAGGGATAATGTTTTCTAGACAAAATAATGTGAGTAAATGATTAAAGATCTCAAGAAGAGGTTAGACACTACACCTGTACTCATACTACCAATAGGTGTAGAATGTTTTTTGATATAAATTGATGCATGAAAGAAATTATTAGAATGTTTAATCATTAAAAATGATAAATATATATCCTATTATAGACAATAATTGAATATCCATGAGAATAACTACCCGAAACATGATCTAGAGCTAGTAACTGTGATTTCTGCTCTGAAGATTTAGAGGCACTACCTTTATGGTGAAAAGTGTGAAATTTATATCGATCAAAAGATTTTAAAGTATATTTTCACATATAAATAGCTTAAAATACACCAAAGAATATGGATAGATCTAATCAAGGACAATGCCTACTCTATTCACTACCATCTGGTAAAGGTGAACAAGGTAGCAGTTTCTTGTAGTAAAAAAGAACCTCCTACTCTATCCATTATATGGATTGAGAAAGATCCTATATTCATGGATAGAAAAAGTATTGATATTTAAATCATAATGGTAGGGAAAATATATTGTCTTACAAAAATTATTTCCCAACCATCTATGCAAGAGAAGATCAAGGTGGCACAAAGGGATGATCAAGAGATTCAAAAGAAAGTGAAAGTAGTAAAGGAATGGAATCTACATGAGTTCCACCTCAATGAGGATGGTTTCATATAATTTGGAGTAAGGCATTGTGTTATTTTATCACCTCTGATAAATAAGGAGATATTGGATAATGCACATATCTCATTATTTTCCATCGATCTTAGAAGTACCAATATGTATCACAATCTTCGAGAGAACTTCTGGTGGGAGAACATGAAGAAGTAAATCATGGAAAATATCTCAAGGTTCTTATTATGACACCAAGTTAAATTAGAGTGAGAAAATTTCAAGGGGAAGATGAAAACATTTCATATACCTATGTGTAAATGAAATAATATCACCATGTACTTTTTCATTTGTCTCTGAAAAACATATAAATTAAAAAATTCAATATGGGTAGTGGTTGGTTGACTCTCCAAGACTTCCCACATCATTTATGTCTGGGAAGATTACTTTCTTGAAAATAATACCAAGAAAAATATAAATGGAGTGGTGAGGGTACGTTGGGTTCTTCTTTTAATTTCTTTTGATCTCAATCCAAATTTAACTTCTAAATTATGGAGATGTCTTCAACATGCTATGAATACTAAATTGAATTTCAGTATAGAATATGACTCTCATGTGGATGTACAATATGAAAGGAATATTTAGATGCATGAGGATATAATGATATCCTTCTCAATGTAATTTAATGGAGTATGTATCATCATCTCCCATTATATTAGTAATGATAAAACAAAAATTTCTACTCGAGTATTTAGATGGCTCCATATAAATCTCTACATGGGAAGTGATGTAGAAATATAACCTTTTTGGATGATGTTGGTGAATAAAATCTTCTTGGACCATATCTTTTGAAAGAAATTACATAGAAGGTTCAATCCATATAATAACATATAAAATTTTCTCAGATATAGAAAAAGAGTTTTTTCTAAAAACCATACTAGGGACTTGAATTTATAAGTTATAGATGAATTTCTCATTCAAATATCATTATAGAAGAGTGTCATATGTCTAGGAATGAAATGGAATCTAATACCTAAATATATTATTCCCTTTGAGATACTTGATAACATAGGATCGGTGGCCTATCGACATTCACTTACATTAAATAAGGCTCAAGTTCATGATGTGTTCCACGTATCTATCATGAGAAAGTAAATACTTGACTCCTCACATGTACTGAATACGGAGGTGGTAGAAATAGTTAATTAAATATCATATGAGGTTTAATAGGTGATGATATTGGACCATAGAGAAAATATTCTAGACAACAGGACAAATCATCTTGTCAAATTTTTTTGGAGGAACCGTAAGTATTAAGTGGTGACATGTGAACCAGTGAAACAATGAAATAAAAGTACCCTCATCTATTGTCAACTGAGAATATTTGTTGAAATTATGGGGCTGAAATATCTAAAGACTCATACATTTTAAATGATATTTTTTTCCAAAAAAAAATTGTGTTATATTATATTATATAATTATTATACACATATAACACAATGAATAAAAAATAACACTTTAATTCATTAATAAAAATCATTACATTAATAAATGACTAAACACCTTAAAATTACAATTATTACAAGGGTATGATAAATAAAAAAATATAAATACTATAATAAGATAATATGGATCACTCAAATCAGCATGAATCCCCCCTCCTGTGAACAACAATATGGAAAATAATTAAAATTTTTGTAAACCAATTGACATCATAGAAAATGGAAATATAGAACCATGAGTGTAATTAAACATAATAATGGATGAAGGAACGAATATGTTTTTATTAGAGGAAATGTTAACATTGGAATTGCAATGAGACTATTTTAATAGTAACCTATCTATTGGGAATAGTAACCAGACTGTTGGGTATAGTAACCAAACTATTAGGAATAGTAACCTAACCATTATCAGTAGTAACCTAACTATTGGAATAGTAATTTAACCTCAAAATAACATATTATAATAAAAATAAAATTTATCATGAGTAATTTAATTCAATATAAAAATTATATTTCCATGAAAGAAATATCATGATTAAAAAACTCAAGAAAATATAATCGCCTTTTTTATGAATCTAAATTTTAAAGTATCTCGTAAAAATAATAATTTTTATATTAAAAATTATAATGACCAATTCTAGATATTTATTTTGATATATTGAATATTATTTTTAAAATAATCATATATAAATCCTTTAATGGTTTTTTTGGAAATTATATAAAATACATCAATTTTTGGTGAATAATAAAAATTTGATTTTTACGTAACCATTGTATCTTATGTTACATGATTCATGATTTAAAAATTAAATAATTATGTCTATAACTTTATTTTTGTTAAATATATATTTAATTTCATAAATTATTTACTAAAATACAATAAAATTATTTTCCAAACCTAAAAAATAATTTTCCAAATCCTATAGTCAAAAGTGATTCCTTAAAATAATATTTTGCTTTCTTTTACACATTAATTTTTTATAAAATGAGGAATTAGAATTATAAAGTTTTTTAAAGTCCTAAAACAATTATATTATATTTATATATGATTTACTCTTTCAAAATTTAACTATTTCATGTTTTACCATTGATATAATATTTTATTCGAGGCTTTATTCTTAAAATACCCTACTCCTCAAGTATAAATAACCCATGTACCTCCCCTTGGAAAACCACTACACCCACCCATTCCAAATCCAAATATCTACCAAAATACTCACTCTTAATCCTTTTAGAATCCATATTTTTTTATTAGAAATTAAACACCATTAATCGGGGGAGTTTTTGTGTCGTACAAGAGAAGCTACACCAAGGAAAGTGTAAGTTTCTATCAACACTTATATATTTTTCTTATTCTCTTCCTTTTTCCAAATTAATTTAAAATTTTAATCTTATTAAATTATCTAGGTATTAACTAAACTATATATTAATTATTTTAACCTAGTTTTAGTATCATATTTCGAGCGTATATAAATTCCAAACTTCTCTTTACAACTATTTTGATAATGTCCCATCAACGATCGGTTAAATACCAACGGGGACATTATCTATCCTTTTCTTGTCAACAAAACCACGACCAGTTAAAATTAATTATTTATCATATAAAACTTTATATATATATATGTATATATATTTTGAATCTAGAATTTATTCTATAAATGTATAAATGAACTTGATCAAAAATAGAAAAATAAATGAAAAAATTGGAAATTGTTAAGGAAAACATGTTATCTAAACACTCTACCCTTAATAATAAAAATTAGAAAATATAATATAATTGATAGAATTAAAGAATATTTATAAAAATTAACATAATTAAATTTTGTAAATATTTTTTAATAAACCTATATTTATTATTTAGGAGGAGGAAAAGTGATGAAATAATGCAGGATTTAAGGTAAAGAGATTATAAAAATCAATTCCTTTAGTTTGTTTTATCTTTTTATTTCACATTATTTCCATTATTTGTATTCTTATAATGTCCATAAAATTAATTTTCTCTATCCTTTCCCTTTTATTTTAGGGACATACTTGTTTCAGCCTTAACAAATGATTTTCAAGCCAATTATAAAATTTTATCCAAAAATACTTTTCATTACAAAACACAGTTTAATCTCCCCTTGACTTGTTTCTTATTCATTCAAGAATGATTAAGTTTCTTAATAATAAGTTTTCCCTTTTGATTTTGGGAACCCCCAAGTATATTCTTGGAATTTTTATTGATGAAATTCTTATTAAACCCATTCTTTTCCATGGGAAATTTCATGTTTATAATTTCTGTACATTCTATGTGGCATGCATGATTATATAAATGTTATGATGTTACAGGTGGTATCAGAATTATATAGCCCTAAAATTCATTGGTTAATTGGATGTATCTTAGGAGATAATGTGTATTGCGAAAGAACATGATTATATCTTTGTTCTCATTGATGATGTTTTGATTATACACATATGTTATGCATGAACATTATACTAGTTGTTTTCACAACTATGTGGTTTATTAGACCACTATGATGTGATGTTTCGCTTTTTTTAATTTCCATGTTCAAATTTTTTATAAAATTAATCCTTCGCGATGTTGATTATGATCCTATTCTTGTGATATGATGATATTTTTTATTCCCACCCATGTTATATTGATTAATTTCTCTTATTTATTCCCATATTGGGATTTTATCTCACCCCTTTCAATCATGTATATCTTTAGGTGGTTACTTGTACTAAGGAGAATGAAAACATTTATAATTATGATTAATTAGGATTTAAATAAATTCTTACATTTCATTTTATTCAATTGATGGATGAGCATAATTTTTTCAAGACACTAAACCATTGGATCCTGGATAATATTTCTATTATGTTTTTTATATTTAAAATTATGTAATAGTCATGTAATAAATTGTTGGTTTACAATAAAAATAGATATTTTCCCCTTGAATGTTTTAGTAAGTATTTAATTATAAATAATAATATAAAAAATTCTAAATATAGGGAACCTCAATTGATTCTAATTACTAGGTCCTAATGAGAATTGGAAAATGTCCATGGTGGGGTTAATTAGCCATTTTAAATATTTTAACCACTAATCAATGTTAGGTTAATACATAAAAAATATAAATAAAAATGACCACGATGATTTTTATAATAATTAAAATCTAAATGATTCTATTATACTCTTAATACCTATTAAACGCGGGGAGAGATAACACCAACTATAATAGACTCTCTAAATTTAGAAGAATGCCACCACCCATTACAAATACCTTTTTAAACCATATAATAACTACCTAAGGCATATTTTTTTATACTAATATTTACCACCCAAATATCCTTCCACTTTGTATTTGGAGGCACAACTTGAATAGTCATCCTTTTTTCTTCCTGGAGGCATAAACCAAAATTCCTTGCCTTTTTCAACCTAGAGGTGTAACCCAAACGGCCTTGTCCTTTTATACCAAGATTCAGAAACTAAAAAAACATTTTATGGGTAGTATAACTTGATATGATTATATATAGATAATAAAAGAAATAATTAATAATAATATAAACCAGATGAATATGAAATTATTTTAGTGTTAAGGTGGCAAGGTTTTATCCAGCAGTGATGGATCAAACGATTGATATAATTTCCTAAGATCGCTCTTCCAGACTCAGGACTTGAAAATGTGGTGTAATTTTTTTTATGAAAGTAACTGAACAATTAAACAACAACATAAATTATCTAGGTCCTTTTACCGGTCTAGGTAATGGAGGACTAGATAACACCATATATTTATTAGAGTTGAAAGAAATAAAACAATTTCCCACTATTATTTCATGCAAGAAAACTCTGAAAATGATGACATATGTAAATGAACTTCTAAGATATCACTGAAAAAATATTTTTTTTAAACAAGGGGTGAGCATTCAATTGCCCAGAATGAGGTTTTGAAATCATTAAAATACATTTTAGGAATACATTCTTTGAAAATAACTCTGAGAAATGCATTCAAAAACTCCTTAAATAATGACAATATATTTTAAAATACCCTTTAGAAACATAATGTAAATTACTTATGTTGAAAATAATATACCAATTTTGAAATTACTTACATAAAAAAATTCATTAAAAGTAATTTAGTGAATTTTTTAAAAACACTATGAAATCTCTTGAAAACAAAACATTGTGTCTTATCAGAACATGAAACATTGATGACTATCTTGGGCATACCCACTTTTTGATGTTTTAGTTTCTCTCCCCAATTCCTTACCTTATTTACAACGTTCAAGTGTAGGATTTTTCATGAAAACATATTATGCTTTCTTTACTTATATATAAATTTTTCACTGGAGTTTTTATTTCAAAACATAAATAATCCTATACTTATAATTAGGAATAAATGTATATATATTAGACTTCATGGATGTTAATTTGATATATCATGAAAAAACAGATACCTTCAACTTTTAAGCATATTGATAATAGAATATTTGATATTCATGAAATATTATTTCATTTTTCAAACTCATAAAACCAATTTTTATATATATTTCATACCCATACAAATATATATGTAAATATACTAATAAAAACCTAATGTATATCCATGTATAAAATGGTATGAAAAATCATCAATATATGGTTATAATTATGTTTTTCAGATGATATATATATTGCACGATGAATTTATGAAATTATTAATTAATAATTTCAAATCTAATATTTGATTGATCATAATTTGTTAAATATTGGTATATACCACATAAGAAAATATATAAAACTTCAATCCAATCCTATGTTAAATGATTAGTTCGAAAACTTCTTACAAATAACTCATATAAAAAAGAAGCAATGACTTTTTTTTTAAATTATGGTGCTAGCATGAAATTTTATGATTTCATAGATAATAAGAATTTTTTATTATGACATCCATGATTTCATAATATATGATGATAACCCATTACAAATTATTTTATATAGAAAGGAAAATGATTGTGTGCCTTCTTTTAAATGTATAAATAAAATGTTTATAAATAACTTAGAAACCATTAATCATTTTACAAACTAAAACTAGCTTTCAAGGGTTCTTTTTAAATAAAGAAAATTCATGTTTGTGTTTGAGAATACTGAATCCCCCTTGAAAATTAAAATTTCAAATATATAAAATTAATAACATCATCCATACAATAGAATTATATTTCACATGTGATTTTCAAAAAATATAAAATCATAAAAATTAAATTGAACACCCTTACTAAATTATGTAAAATGGTTGTACAATTTTTTGATGAAATGAAATATATAAAACCAATTTTTCCCTATCAAAAAAAATCTTTAAATTAATAAATTTTTGAAATAAATATTTATCCCTTACCTTTTTGAATCTTAATTCCCTTCAACATAATCTAAAGCAGCATACTAGAGTTTGAGAAAATAGGGTCTCTTATACTCAATACCTCTCAAAAAAATGAGGAAAGAAAACACATCCTCTGTCCCTATGCCTCGCAGTTATGTACTCTAAGGACTTTTTGTAGAAAACAACCTACTATCTTATATACTCAACTTACTAAAAACAAGGACAGTGGCCTTCGGCCAGTTCTCTACATTAATTATTTTTACACCCAGTGAGCTAAAAAATGTATAGTTTATTTCAAATAGTTAACAGACTTCAGTGCAAGTGGGTTTATAGATAAGATAAATATCCACAATTTTTTTTAATCCATAAAAAACTAAAACATTAAATTTCAATGAATGAATTTTGGGGATGGACGATTGCAACTAATTGGGATGTTTTCACGTTGGAATTGACGAAGAGAAAAACTAAGGGATCGCGGGAGGAAATATCAATAAACAAGAAAAATATTCATTTAATAAGAAGATTTAGATATATATAATTTTCATATATGGATGAATACATTTAATTCACAAGAAAACACAGACAATAAAATGATGATAGGTGGAGAAATTAACATTGAGATATCAGTTAATATTCAGATATAAATTAATCCTACTTACAAATAAAAGAATAGGAGGATGTTGATATCAAGAATAAAGACAAATAGATTATCAACACATGTCACTATTGACCAAATTTTCTTAAGATTAAATCATTAATCATACACATACACTAATATTTGTATATTAAAAAATAAATCCTTCTACCTCATATAGATTGAAACCCAAATCTTAAAATATATCTAGTCTTCCTTTAACCATCATTTAATCTTCCGAAGTGAATCCTCAGATGTGTTTCTACCTCGTCCATGTTAGAATTCATCAAATAGATGATTTTTATCTTCTCGATCCAAATCATCCACCCGAAACCCCACCATATCAGACTTATTCTCATTATGTCGACCACGACCCCCTAAACACACAAACCCTCCCCCGATTTCATCTTCGATTTTTTCATTTCATTAATATTTTATAATACCAATGTATATCTCTTTATCTTGTATCATTTTATAAAATAATTATATTAATATGAGAATTAATAATTTTCAAATATAATAATATACTCTATAAATTTATAATTTAAAAGAATACTCTTATATATAATAATCATATTAATATATTTATTTTAATAAAATATTTTATAATTCAAAATAGTAATATTCACATAAATTCCAAAATTTTTATATATTTATTTTAATTATTAAAACATTATATATTCTATAAGAAAAATTATTGAATACACAATGTTTATTTATTACATAACAATTAAAAATTTAATAATAATATTCCAATCAATATTGTTTCTATATATGTATATTTATTTATTTATTTATTTATAAATGATTATCGTATGTCATTTTAAAAAATTAATTTAAATGTTATAATGGAAATTTTATATGACGGTCAGATACATTTTTTATAAATATCAATATCTAAGGTAAATCAAACACACTGAAAAATTTATCGATGCCCACACCACTACTTTCATAATGATTTTATATTTTCCTCTTAATCGTAGTTTTGATTGTATTGTTATTTCTATATCCTTTGTTCTTATAATATATCCAAGAGATATGAACTACCCAATCGACATCATTGTGTTTCTCAAAGGATTTACGGTTGTTTTATTATTAATAAGAGTGGGTTTAATGGGTTAGTTTATGCATGTGAAAGATCTATTAAGGTCTTTGTATAAATAAAATGCTTATTAATTTAGTATTTGTGTGCTGAAATTTATTTATTTATAGCATTTTTGTACAATACATAATACATAAAACGTACTTTGAAACTTGTGGTGTTGAATTCTACACCCTTATTTTAATTTCACATTCATAATTCTTTTATACTCACCACCTCTAGTTTTCATTGGCCCTGACCCCAAGGTCTATAATGTTTTCTTCCACAATTACCAGCGAAACTCCACATAAAATTGAAGTTCAAGGCAGCTTGAAATTATTCCACTTACTTTTCCCAAATACAACTTGTACAGATTATGTTTCATGGATTTAAACACTAAAAGATAGTTCTTAATAAGGATAATAAATATATTACCCCAGGAAGTGGTTTTGAATATGATTACTATAAAAAGGTCTTATTGATTTTTCTTTGAATGTTTCAAAGTCATCATAAATTTTCCCCATGAAACAAGCACTTAAAATTTGGAACATGTAAGATACACGAATACTTCCTTCTTCTAATGCTCTATAAAATACTGAGATTGATTTGGGTTGATAAAATAGGGTAGGACTCCTAAAATGTCCTTCAGGATACGTCCCTTGGTGTTTATAGAAGCTAAATTGTATCTGCCTTATGTCTTTGAAGAAAAAACCCCAACCGAGGAGAATTCGAAGTATATAAGGTGTACCTGATACATAGTAAAGTTTTATACAGTTAACCCTTATACATTTATACGGATGAGATTCTGCATCATATGATTTTTTTTGATCATAGAAAGTAACTCATCTGAAAGGCATAAGAGACTTGATTATGTTCTTCTTCCTTCTATGTGAAAATTAATGAAAAATTTTAACTAGGGAAGGAAACTCAATCTATAGATATGTTCTAATTTTTTCCCAATTTATCTAGATCATTACTCTGATACTAATTATAACACCCTGAGCTCCATCTTTTGGACTCAGTACTTGAAAATGATGTGTAATGATTTTTATAAAAGTAACTAAAAAATTACACAACAATATACAGGATCGGGGAGCTTTTACCAGTCTAGGTTCTAGAGGATTTGACAACACTATACATTTATCATAGATGAAACAAAAATAAAAAAAAATTTCACTATGATCTTGTGCATGCTGTCTCCAGAAATGATGATAAAGACAAATGAACTTGTAATATACCTTTGAGAAATCATTTTTTTAAAACAAGGTGTGAGCATTCAATTCCATAGTAAGTGGTTTTGAAATCATTAATATAAATTTTAGAAAAACTTAATTGGAAAATAAATTTTAGAAATTATTTCAAAAAATTTATTAAATAATAATAATACATTTCAAAATACCCTTTGAAAACATAATGGAAATTACATACATTGAAAATAATATACCACTTTTGAAATTAATTATGTAAAAAAATTGATTTAAAAGTAATCCAATAATTTTTCTAAAAATACTACTCAATAAATTAAAAAATAATAATATGTCTTGTGGAAAAATGAATCACTGAAGGATATCTGGGGCCAACCCACCTGTTCATGGATTGGGTTCACTTCTCAATAACTTCCCATATTTGTAACGTTGAAGTATCATATTTTTCTTGAAAACATTTAAATCTTGTTTTTCTTATATATATGTTTGTCACAAGAGTTTTTATTTCAATACATAAACAATCATATAAATATTATTATGCATAAATGTATATATAGTAAACTTCATGGATGTTGATTTTATATATTCTGAAAAAATGAGTTCTTATGCTTTTAAGCATGCTGATAAAAGAATATTTAATATTTATGAAATATTATTTAATTTATCAAACTCATAAAACAAATTTTTATATATATTTAATACACACACACACACACATATATATATATATACAAATAGTAAACCTGATGTAAATCCATGTACGAAGTGTCATGAAAAATCCTCGACATTTGGTTATAATTATGTTTTTTGCAGGACATACATATGACATGATGAATTTATTAAATTATTAATTTATAATTTCATATCTAATATTTGAGTGATCATAATTTGTTAATGATTGTTATGTACCAAAAAATAAAATATATAGAACATCAATCCAATAATATGTTAAATAATTATTTCTTGAAATACTTACAAATAACTCATATAAAGGTAAAGAAATTATTATTTTTTAAAATTATGGTACAATCATGAAATCTCATGATTTTATAGATAATGACCTTTTACTATTATGACATCCATGAATTCCTAATATATTATGAGAACTCATAACAACTTATTATATGTAGAAAGGAAAAATTACCATGTCACTTCTTTTAAATGCATAAATAAAAGCTTTATTAAATAACTTAGAAACCAAAAATAATTTTAGAATCTAAAACTATCTTTCAAGGGTTCTTTTGAAATATTGAAAATTCATGTATGTATTTGAGAATACTAATTCCCCTTTTAAATTAAAATTTCAATAATAAAATATTAATAAATAAATCCTTCAATAGAATTATAATTCACATATGATTTTCAAGAAATATAGATTCATTAAAATTAAATTGAACACCCTTACTAAATTAAGTTAAATGGATGAAAGATATTTTCATGTTGTGAAATATATAAAAACACATGTTTCCCTTTCAAAAAAATAATATATTAAAATAAATAAATTTTTGAAATAAATATTTATCTCGTACCTTTTGAATATTAATTCCCTTATAGCAGAATCTAAAGAAGCATGTTAGGGTATGAAAGAATAGAGTCTATTATACTCACTACCACTTAAAAATATGAAGAAAGAAAACACGTCCTTTGGCCCTTTACCTTGCCAGTATTTACTCAAATTCCTTCTTGTATAAAACTCCCACTCTCTTATAGACACAACTAACTAAAAACAAGAAGGGATGTGGCCTTCGGCCAATTCTCCACATTCTGTATTTATACACCCAATGAGCTAAAAAATTTATAGTTTATTTCCATTAGTGAACAGACTTTAGTGAAAGTGGGTTTTTAGATAAGATAGATATCTAAAACCTATTTTATATTCCATCAAAAAATAAAATAGTAAATTTCAATGAATCAATTTTGGGGAAGGATGATTGCATTTAATTGAGATGTTTTCTAGTTGGAATTGATGAAGAGAAAAACCAACAGATAATAGGAGGAAAAATAAATAAACAATACATATATGAGTTTAATAAAAAGAATCGGATATAAATAAATTGAAGATATGGATGAATATATTGAATCCAAAAAAAAAACACAGAAATGATAAGATGATGATAGGTGAAGAAATTAACATAGTGATATCAGATAAGATTCGGATATAAATTAATCCTAATTGAATATCTAAGAATAGGATGATGTCGATATCAAAAAGAAAAACAAAGATATTATCAACACACATCACTACTGACCCGATTTTATGAAGATTCAGTCATTAATCATACTCATTCACACAATTTTGGACATAGAAACTGCAGGATCGAAATATGATGTAGATGCTAAAATACAAGAGGGGGTGAATTGTATGTTTAAAAACATTCATTTTTAACCTTAAGGAAAACAATGTTTAGAAAAGTTAAACAAGGTAAATTCACAAGAACCCTTTTAGTTCTACATACTTTCTAGGTTCCGAAAATATTGTTTTGTAAATGAAACTTTAGGAAAATTTACAAGGAAAATATTCAACCTTAAAGCATATAAAATCTTACTAATCAGAGTATACAAAAGTGTAAGAAAGTATTAGAAAGTTATTCTTTCTTCCTTTATCAAAACACAGGGGAAAATAAACATGAAACAAAAACAAGAAACAAGTGTGAAATCTTTTAAATCCAAGAGTAGGGTATCCAAAAACCATGGATAAAGGTCCCTTGATTTATAATTTAAAAATAGGATGTATTACCCACACCAGGGTAAGCCCTCGATAAGAATATCAGAATTTTTCTTCTTATCCCTGCAAGGCCATGAACTTCAAGGTAGTTGGAACCTCTTTCTTCCTAACCAGGGAATTCCTTGAACTTTAAGGTAGTCGACACCTCTGTCTTCCTATCCCCGGAATCCCTCGATTGTTCACAGCAGCAATCAGAGTTGCATGAAGCAAGTTGAACAAGATGTTTGGTATTCACAAGGCATGAGAGTCTCTCTCTCTCTCTATATCTCTTCATAAGTATGTAATCTCTGCATGGATCAATGTTATCTCAGTTGTTATGAGCTCATTCAAATGAGATCTTATTTATAGAAACTTCTCCAATGGGCGGCTCCCTCATCCAACGGTCATATTTTTCCTTGAATCTCGTAGGGACTTGTACACATCTCACTCAAATAGTTGTTTATAAGGCCCCGACATTAAACATTACTTAATATTGAATTAAATGAACAATTCCCATTGAGGATCTTTTCAGGTTTGGAGTTTTAGAGAATTAGGACATAACTGTTACATCTCAAAAGATTACAAAGTAGACTAAGTTTCCATAAAATAAAAACTCTTAAAAAGAAACATGTATGGTTCCATGTTTTAGATAGCATTAATTTCCCTTGATCCCATCCTTGACCCTATTACAGATTAAGTCCTATGAAAAACATTTCAAAAAAACATAGGGTGAGCATAAAAAGCTTAGTAAGGGATACACAAAGAATGAAAACTGTTAGTTTTAAAAACAACAAGTAAACCATGTATACTTTATCAAAGTAATACCTTCACCTCCATGAATTAGTAAAAACTCTTCACTGCATAAAATATTATTACTTACCCTTTTGTAACCAAAGGATTAAAATAAAACCCATATAAAGAACACATAACATATAAAGGTAACTTGGGACATAAACATACTTAAGTGGAATAACCATACGGTCGACTTCCACACATATCACTTAATCGAATAGCCATACGGACAACTTCCATACATACTTAATGGAATAGCCATATGGCCGAATTCCATACCCAATGAATTGGAGGTTATAACGTAACCACCCATCCTGGTATTCATAGCACCACTCGTCATATGGTTCATCACGTAACCACCCGTCAAATGTCCATGTACCATTATAAAATCATAAGACATAAAACAAATATAATGGAAAGAAAACATTTCCACACTTTGATCAGAATATATCACAAAAATATATTGACAAAACAAATCCATTATAAAAAATATTTTCAAAACCAAATTACAAACAAGATTATATGGTATTTATTTCATTTTAAAAACATTTCGGCATGTTGAGGAAGCCAAAGACCAAATAATACTCGCGGTGGCGAAAAAGGACATTGTCACCACGTACGTTAAAAGAAACATTAATTTTTGTCGTTTAGTAAAACGCTTCGTAGAAAAAGATTCCTTTTGTATAAAAGTAAAATTCAAAAGGGTTTATACACCATATAAAAGATATATGTGTATAGAACTTAATATGCCTCAATGAAAGGAGATTGAGACGAAGTTCCTTACCTCGGGTCCGACTTGACTCGATCGTTCTTTAACTTCCTGAATAATAAACTTGAGTTAATTTATACTTTTTTAAGAACATTTTTTCAAGATTATTATTCCTTTAATATCACTTATTTCCATGTTATAAACATTATTTAATCATTAAGTTAATAATTTTTGTTTTGACGATATTTGGTTCTTAAGTCGAAAGTAGACTTCTTACAATTACATGTTGTTCGTGTGGTCAAAGGTTCATTATATCCAGAATGACATTCCGGATTTGGATATCATATATATTATATATATCTAGCATATATATTTATTTATAATATCACATAATCATTTAGAGGTAAGAAATGAAATGCACCGTTCATGGAGATGGTAAGCCGTACGTACGCATGAACGCTACTTTCATTTCTATGTCATATTAATGGAATTAAAACTAAATGAGAGGTATGTATATTTTAATTCCAGAATTATATTAATCATTTAGATGTAACATAAATCATATATATATATATTATATATATGTACTTATAATAGTACATTACATTTGGGGATAAGAAATGAAATGCACTGTTCATGGAGACGGTAAGTCGTACGTACGCATGAACGCTACTTTCATGTCTATCTCATACTTTAATGGAAAGAAAAAAAATAATTATATAGAGGTATATTATAATTTGAGTATAACATAATATATAATAACTTTAAATACATCTTTTATACGTCCCACATATGGCATAAACGAATCAAATCACTTTGAGGGGGCGGTAGTCCGCACTTCCTAAAATGAAATTATCGTGTTTACCCACTATGGAAACCATAAAGGTATACCAAAAATGAAAAATACAGAAGAATAACGAAAACATAAACATAATATATATCATATATAAATATATTGACATCTTAATGTCCACCTTTGATGGTGTTATATGAGTGTTGAACAATCATCATTTCGTGAGGCAGAAATTCGCCATCCACAGAAACAGTATGTTCTTTAACCATTAGATGTAGATGTGTGTAAGTGTAGATATAAAGATTATTATAACAACATCCTAGTATATTGAAGATACTGGAGTTTTTACAAAATAAATTAATAAAAATATTTTAGGGGGTTGGAGAAGCAAAATAAAACAAATGAACACAAGTGAACACATTACCTTAAAATCGGGTAACTCTCTTAGATTTGAGCTCAAAGGCTTCTTTGGGAAGACTTATTCCCAAAGTGAGGCTTCAAGGAGTAAGAGAGGGATGTGGAGAGACAAAATGGGAAGGGGTTGGCAGAGCCAAAGGCTTTGGATGTGTGGGTAGGGTGGTAGAGGTGGGGCCCTTTTATAAGAGGAGAGGAGGGGCACTCTTGGAATGTAAAGAAAAGTTACTTTATTTTTAAATGGAATTAGGATTTAAGAGGTCCCACATTGATATAATTCGAAGATAAGGTGATACGGGTTCAAAATATACCCATACAATAGGTTTTGGACATGTGTAGGTCATAGATTTTACATTATCTTTCCATTTTATTTAAATCTTTTATTAATGAGGTAATCACTGCATTATCATGATGTCAACAATAATTTAATATATTTATTGTCTAAAAATTATAAAAAAACTATCATGATGTTGGAAATCTTTTTAGCTTTCTAATGAATATTTATAGTAAAAAATATCACTTTTATAACCCCATGTAAAAATTGTTTTACAAAAACATCTCATGTTTGTGTTAGTTTTACTTTAACATTAAACAAAGAGTTATTTATGTCATTTCCCAACAAAAGTGGCTCCATGGGGTCCCCAAGTTGACCCATGGATTGTCTTGGTCAGACATTACACATAAAATGATGGTAGGACATGTGTCAATCTCATCTAATATTATTAAAACATTATTTTTACCTTAAACTATACTAATTACCTCTAATCGCGATTAAAATCATAAAAGTTTCTATTCACCAAAAAAATTATTTTAATCTCATTGAACCACATTTTACTTCTTAATGAAAACCATGTATGTTGTATTTTTGAAAATCAAATCTCAGAAGTGAAAAAGTTTAATTTAAACGAAAAATCAGTTTCTTTAACTACCACTTAGTGGTTTCACTATTCATCAAAAATTGAAGTTTTTCAGAAAATTACCAAAACTTCACCCTAAGATATATTTGATGTTCTGAATTCAAAAATGATGTCTATTTTACAAAATTCAAATCATATAAGTTAAACTAATTAATTTAATAATTAATTCCCATTGTCCTGACAAATAGCGTGTTTTTATGAAACAATAAGAATCAAAAGATTGACACTATTTTAAGTCCAATTTCAAAGTGAAATTGATTGCAATGACCACCATTGGGTTAAATGGTAAAAATATATTCTAATTTCACTTTAAAACCAATTCAAAAGATAATATAATCATATAAATAAATTAGATTAAAAATATGTTTTGAATTAAAATACAACATTTTTCACTATTCATAAAAAAATGAACTTTATCAGAAAAATACCAAAAAATCACACAAAGTAAATTTCGATGTCCCAATCATAAAGACTAAGTTTATTTTGACATAAATAGCTTATAAAATTTTTAAAAGATAGATATAAAAATGGGTTTCCATTAAAAGGCAGTAAAACAATCTTTTAAAAATATTAGTGTATTCCATGCTTAAGATTGGATTTATTTTCATTTTAATCATTTAAAACACTATCTAATTCATTAATAGGCATAGATAAAAATATCTATTATTCATTACTTACTTGGGAAGTTACATCCTTACCACCTTTAGAAAATTGCGTCCCTGCAATTTATTTACTTATCGAATAAGTGGGGGGTATTTATCCCTCATTGCATTTTCATATTCCCATGTTGCCTCTTCAATCATGTGGTTTTTCCACAAAACCTTTACCCGATGAATCATCTTATTCCGTAACACTAGATCCCTATGGTCAAGAATCTGGACCGGTTGTTCCTCATAATATAGGTTCTCTTCCAGCTGAACTACCTCTGGACTCAAAACATGAGATGGATCTGGCATATACTTTCTCACCATCGAAACATGAAAAACATTATGTACCTGAGATAAACTCGACGGTAAAGCCACTCGGTATGCAACTGATCCAACTCTCTCAAGAATTTCATATGGTCTAATGAACCTTGGACTCAGCTTTCCTTTCTTACCAAATCGCATCACACTTTTCCATGGAGAAACCTTGAGAAAAACATGATCACCTACCTCGAAAGATAGATCTTTCATCTGTTTATCCGCATAACTCTTCTACCTGCTCTAAGCTGTTTTCATGTGTTTCTGAATCAACTGAACTTTTTCAGCCATCTATTCTACCAATTCTGGTCGCATCAGCTTTCTTTCACCCACTTCATTCCAAAAAGCTGGATTTCAACACCGCTTCCCATATAATGCCTCAAACAGCGCCATCTGTATACTAGAATGAAAACTGATATTATAAGAAAACTCAACCAAAAAAGATGTTGGCCCCAACTTCCCTGCTAATCCATCGAACAAGCTCATAGAATATCCTCAAAGGTCTGAATTGTTCATTCTGACTGCCCATCTTATTGCGGAAGAAAAGTTGTACTAAAATTTAATTCAGTACCCAACGACTTCTGAAGACCTTTCCAAAAGTTACAAGTAAACCTGGGATCACGATCAGACACAATGGAGGGAGAAACTCCATGTAACCTGACTATCTCTTTAAGATACAAACGGGAAAGTTGATCTATGGAAAAAGTATCTCGTATAGCAAGGAAATGAGAAGATTTATCCAAGCGATCAACAATAGCCCAGATTGCATTATTACCTCAAGATGTCTTCGGTAATCCCACAACAAAGTCCATGGATATGTTTTCCCATTTCCACTCCGGCACTGGTAAAGGCTGATGCATCCCTTTTGGTAACTGCGGCTCTGCTTTAACCTGCTAGAAAGTCAAACACTTCACAGTAAAATCAGAAATATCCCTTTTCATTCCATCCCACCAGTAATACTCTCGCAGATCTCTGTACATCTTAGTACTGCCAGGATGAACTGAAAACGAAGAACTATGAGCTTCACATAACAACTCTCTTTTCAACTGTGAATCACAAGGAACACACAATATCTTCCCAAACCTCAAAACACCATCATTATCAGTGTTGAATTCAGGAAACTTACCCTTCTGAACCAGCTCTACCTTTTTCTACGACTCATTGTCTTCCCTCTGTGCTTGCTTAATTCTGTCTGATAGGGATGATCTCACTAATACCTGAAAAAAAACAGAAGAACTTCCTGCACCAATAACTTCTATGCCAAAGTTCATCAAATCAAAAACCAAAGAATCTCGTTCCAAATGCAGCATGGTTAATAAAGCATTACTTTTTCGACTCAAAGCATCGGCCACTTTATTTTCTTTTCCCAGATGGTAATGAATTGTACAATCATAATCCTTGATAAATTTCAGCCATCTCCTCTATCTCATGTTCAATTCTTTCTGAGTGAATATATACTTTAAACTTTTGTGATCAGTATATATTTCACACTTTACTCCATACAAATGATGCCTCCAAATTTTTAAAGCAAAAACAGCAGCAACTAATTCCAAATCATGTGTTGGGTAATTTACCTCATGAGTTTTCAACTGACGTGAAGTATAAGCAATTACGTGATCATTCTGCATAAGGACACAGCCAAGTCCCTTCAATGAAGCATCACTGTATATAACAAACTCACCATTCCTGGAAGGAAGTTCCAAAACTGGAGCATTCACCAATCTTCTTTTCAACTCCTGAAAACAATTATCACATTATTTTGTCCAGATAAACTTAACACCCTTCTGAGTTAGCTTACTCATTGGACTAGATAACCATGAAAAATTTTCAACAAACCTTCGGTAGTAACCTGCCAAACCAAGAAAACTATGGATCTCGGTTACATTTGTGGGTCTTGGCCATTCTCCAACAACTTTTGTTTTAGTAGGATCAACAGTTTTGTCATCTTTTGAAACAATGTGACCCAGGAAAGAAATTTGTTGTAACCAACACTCATACTTGATGAATTTTCCATATAGTTTCTTTTCATTTAAGGTTTGCAAGATAACCCTTAAATGACTTTCATGATCCTCAATACTTTTAGAAAACACCAAAATATCATCAATCTCATCACTATCCCTGATATTTTTCACCATCGACCACCACTGATCAGCTTCACCTTCAAAACTGTAAACATAAAGAATAACCTTTTGATTTTATGAACACCACATGACATAAAAAAATTTCTCCAGTGCTTTAATCCACCCTTCAGCTAGCACATGGTCAGATGATCCTCTTAATGATGGGGGATGTTGCCTCATGAAATGTTCTACCACTGACATGTTCCTCTGTGGTTGATTTGACTGATCTCATTCATGGATACCACCACCATTTATAGCCTGAGTCAACTGTGCCATCACTACAACAAACTATTCAGTTCCAATTATGACTATCTCAGGATACTGATTTGAAAGGTCATTTCCCTCTGTATGCCTTCCCAGAAAAGCTATTCTGTTTCCTCTATGAAAAACCATTCTTAACATAGAAATATCTTAGGATAAGCAACATGGTAATCTTCAAATTCTATATCATTTCAGAAAAAAAATATTTTTGGATAATCATTTAATAGAATTCTAACTCCTAAAGTTATCTAAACCGACCTCTGATACCAACTGTAAGGCCTTGGCCTTAAACATTAATTAATATTGAATTAAATGAATAATTCCCATTGAGGATCTTTTCAGGTTTAGAGTTTCAGAGAATTAGGACATAACTGTTACATCTCAAAAGATTAAAAAGTAGACTAAGTTTCCATAAAATAAAAACTCTTAAAAAGAAACATGTCTAGTTCCATGTTTTAGATAGCATGACTTTCCTTTGATCCCATCCTTGACTCTATTCCACATTATGTCTAGTGAAAAACATTTCAAAAAAACTTTGGGTGAGCATAAAAAGCTCAGTAAGGGATACACAACGAATGAAAACTGTTAGTTTAAAAAAAAAACAAGTAAACCATGTATACTTTATCAAATTAAGACCTTCACCTTCATGAAGTAGTAAAAACTATTCACTGAATAAAATATCATTAATTACCCTTTTGTAACCAAAGGATTACCATAAAACCCATATAATGAACACATAACATATAAAGGTAACTTGGGACATAAACGTACTTAAGTGGAATAACCATACGGTCGACTTCCACACATATCACTTAATGGAATAGCCATACGGCCAACTTCCATACATACTTAATAGAATAGCCATACGGCCAACTTACATACCCAATGAATTGGAGGTTATAACGTAACCACCCGTCCTGGTATTCACGGCACCACCCGTCATATGGTTCATCATGTAACCACCAGTCAAATGTACAAGTACCATTATAAAATCATAAGACATAAAACAAATATAATGGAAAGAAAACATTTCCACACTTTGATCACAATATATCACATAAATATATTGACATGAAAAATCCATTATAAAAACCATTTTCAAAACCAAAATACATAAAATATTATATGTTTTTTATTTCATTTTAAAAACATTTCGGCTTGTTGAGGAAGCCAAAGACCAAATAATACTCATGACGGCAGAAAAGGTCGTTGTCACCACGTACGTTAAAAGAAACATTCCTTTTTGTCGTTTAGTAAAATGCTTCGTAGAAAAAGATTCCTTTTGTATAAAAGTGAAAGTCAAAGGGGTTTATACACCGTATAAAAGATAGTTGTGTATAAAACAAAATATCCCTCAATGAAAGTAGATTGAGACGAAGTCCCTTACCTCGGGTCTCACTTGACTCGATCGTTCTTTAACGTCTTGAATAATAAACTTGAGTTAATTTCTACTTTCTTAAGAACCTTTTTCAAGCTTATTATTCCTTTTATATCACTTATTTCAATGTTATAAACATTATGTAATCATTAAGTTAATAATGTTTGTTTTGTCGATATTTGGTTCTTAAGTCGAAAGTGGACTTCTTACAATTACATGTTGTTCGTGTGGTCAAAGGTTCCTTATATCCAGAATGACATTCCTGATTTGGATATCATATATATCATATAAATCTATCATATACATTTATTTATAATATCACATAATCATTTAGAGGTAATAAATGAAATGCACCGTTTATGGAGACGGTAAGCCGTACGTACGCATGAACGCTACTTTCATTTCTATGTCATATTAATGGAATTAAAACTAAATGAGAGGTATGTATATTTTAATTCAAGAATTAAATTAATAATTTAGATGTAAAATAAATCATATATATCCATTATATATATGTACTTATAATTGTACATTACATTTGGAGATAAGAAATCAAATGCACTGTTCATGGAGACGGTAAGCCGTACGTACGCATGAGCGCTACTTTCATTTCTATCTCATACTTTAATGGAAAGAAAAAAAAATAATGATATAGAAGTATATTATAATTTCAGTATAATATCATATATAATAACTTTAATTCCATCCTTTATACGTCCCACATATGGAATTAACGAATCTAATCACTTTGAGGGGGCAATAGTCTATACTTCCTAAAATGAAGTTATCGTGTTTACCCACAATGGAAACCATAAAGGTATACCAAAAATGAAAAATAGAGAAGCATAAGGAAAACATAAACATAATATATATCATATATAAATATAGTGACATCTTAATGGCCACCTTTGAAGGTGTTATATGAGTGTTGAACAATCATCATTTCGTGAGGTAGAAATTCACCATCCACAGAAACAGTATGTTCTTTAACCATTAGATGTAGATGTGTGTAAGTGTAGCTTGAAAGATTATTATAAAAACATTATAGTATAATGAAGATACTGGAGTTGTTACAAAAGAAATGAATAAAAAGAGTTTAGGGGGTTGGAGAAGCAAAATAAAACAAAAGAACAGAAGTAAACACATTACCTTAAAATCGGGTAACTCTCTTAGATTTGAGCTCAAAGGATTCCTTGGGAAGACTTCTTCCAAAAGTGACACTTCAAAGAGTAAAGGAGGGATGTGGAGAGACAAAATGGGTAGGGGTTGGCCGAGCCAAAGGCTTTGGAAGTGTGGGTAAGGTGGTAGAGGTGGGGGCCTTTTATAAGAGGAGAGGATGGGCACTCTTGGAAAGTAAAGAAAAGTTACTTTATTTTAAAATGATATTCGGATTTAAGAGGTCCCACATTGATATAATTCGAGGATAAGGTGATAAGGGTTTGAAATATACCCATCCAATTGGTTTTGGACATGTGTAGGTCATAGATTTTACATTATCATTCCATTTTATTTAAATCCTTTATTAATGAGGTAATCGATACATCATCATGATGTCATAAATAATTTGATATATTTAATGTCTAAAAGTTATAAAAAATATATCATGATGTAGAAATCGTTTTAGATTTCTAATTAATATTTATAGTAAAATATATCACTTGTATAACCCCATGTAAAAATTGTTTTAGTAAAACATCTCATGTTTGTGTCATTTTTACTTTAACATTAAATAAAAAGTTATTTATGTCATTTCCCAACCAAAGTGGCTCCATGGGGTCCCCAAGTTGACCCATGGATTGTCTTGGTCGGCCATGACACATCCAATGAGGGTAGGACATGTGTCAAGCTCATCTCATATTATTAAAACATTATTTTTACCTTAAACTATACTAATTGCCTCTAATCGCGATTGAAATCATAAAAGATACTATTCACCAAAAAAATTATTTTAACCCTATTGAACCACATTTTACTTCTTAATGACAACCATGTATGTCGGATTTTTGAAAATCAAATCACAGAAGTTACAAAGTTTCATTTAAATGAAAAATCAGTTTCTTTAACTGCCACTTAGTGGTTTTACTATTCATAAAAAATTGATTTTTTTCAGAAAAAAACCAAAACATCACCCTAAGCTATTTTTGATGTTCTGAATTCAAAAATGATGACTATTTTACAAAATTCAAATCTTATAAGTTACATTAATTAATTTAATAATTAATTCCCACTTTCATGACAAATAACGTGTTTTTATGAAACAATAAGTATCAAAAGATTGACACTAGTTTAAGTCCCATTTCAAAGTGAAATTGATTCCAAAGACCACCATTGGATTAAATGGTAAAAATATATTCTAATTTCACTTTAAAACCAATTCAAAAGATAATATAATCATATAAATAAATTATATTAAAAAGAGGGTTCGAATTAAAATACAACATTTTTCACTATTCATTAAAAAATGAACTTTATCGGAAAAATACCAAAAATTAACACAAAGTAAATTTTGATGTCCCAATCATCAAGAATAAGTTTATTTTGACATAAATAGCTTATAAAATTTTCAAAAGATATATTTAAAAATGGTTTGCCATTAAAAGGCATTAAAACAATCTTTTAAAAATATTAGTGTATTCCATGATTAAGATTGGATTTATTTTCATTTTAAGCATCTAAAACACTATCTAATTCATTAATAGGAATAGATAAAAATATCTATTATTCATTACTTACATGGGATGTTACATGGTTAGCTAGAAACATATTCTATGACATCATTTCATAATTATAACCATGGTGAGAAAAAATGGTTGTTTGACCAAATCCATTTTTCAGAATCTAAGGAAAAAATAAAGGTCAGAGTCTAGATAAGTAAACATTTGGAGACTATAAATCATGGATTTTCGGATTCTGTAATACAAGGAATTTAGAACCAAAATTCTATAGAATTCAGAGTCTAAATTACAATGATTTCAGAGTCTGCATTCTGAAGAATTCGGAGTCTGAATTATGAGGAATTGGGAGTTTGAACTATGAGCAATTCAGAGTCTTAGTTCTGAGGAATTCAGAGTCAGAATTATAGGAAATTCAGAGTCTGAATTCTGAGGAATTCAAAGTCAGCATTTTATATAATTTGTGGTCTAAATTTTCGAGAAATTGGAGTCTAAATTTCAGAGAATTTCGGGTATGAATTTTAGGGAATTTGGAGTCTGAATTTCAGAGAATTCAGATTCTGAATTTCAGATACTTCAGAGTCTGAATTTTAGGAATTTGGAGTCTCAATTTTAGATAATTTTGTTACTGAATTTCATAGAATTATTAGTCTGAATTTCAGAGAATTCAGATCCTGAATTTCAGAGAATTCTGAGTTTGAATTTTAGAGAATTCAGAGTCTGAATTTCAGAGAATTTAGAGTCTGAATTTCCGAGAAATCCGAGTCTGAATTTTAGAGAATTTGGAACCTGAAAACAGAATAATCTATATATAAATATTTATGGGATTTCTAGTTTTTAGTTGTGAAATCGATTTTTATACTTTAGAAACAAATGTAATTATAATTAGGGAAAATATAAAATGAATAATGAAAGCATAAATAACGATAAAATTTCCTTGCGGAAGGAATGTTTTCCTTATTAAGATAATTTTTAGGGGAAAAGAAATTTTCCTTAAAATATATTGTTTGTGATTTTTAAAGCATTAAATAATGGGAAAGTAATAAAGAAACCTTATTGACTAAATATAAATAAGATCATCCTACCTCATGTAGATCGAAACCCTAATTAAGAAATAGATCTAGTCTTCCTTCGACCCGCATTCAATCTACTAGAGTGAATCCTCAAACTTTTTTCTACCTCCTCCACATTCGACTTCATCATAGAAAATCTCTTCATCTTCTCGATCTTCATCCTTCCCCCAAAGCACAGCTTCATCAGACCTCTTATCATCACGTTGACCTCGACCCCCCATACATAGGAACCCTCCCTAGATTTCATCTTCTATTTTTTTATTATTTCATTAATTATTTTAAAATAACAGTGTATATTGGTTTATCTTATATCATTTAACTTTATAATATTATTAATATGAGAATTAATAATTTTCAAATATTATAATATAGTTTGTTAAATATATACTTTAAAATAATAATCTTATATATAATACTCATATTAATATCTTAATTTTAATAAAATATTTCATAATTCAAAATAGTAATATTCTCATAATATCCAAACTTTTAATATGTTTATTTTATTACCTAAAATATTATATATTCTATAAAAAAAATTATTGAATACATAATGTTTAATTTTTGAAAAACAATTAAAAATTTAATAATAATATTTAAGTCAATATTGGATCAATATATGAATATTTATTTATTTACTTTATTTATATATCAATGGTTATCATATGTCATTTTTCAACTTTAAATTAAAAGTTCTAATGGACATTTTTTATAACGGTTGGATAAATGTTTTATAAATATCAATATCTAAGGGAAACCAAACACACCGAAAAAATCATCGACACTCAAAACACTACTTTCCAGATGGTTTTATATGTTCCTATTATTCTTAGTTTTTTTAATGTTATTTCTATATCCTTAGTGCTTATAAGAGATCCAAGAGATGTGAACTACCCAGTTGACATAGTTGAGTAATTATATTGTTTTATTATCAATAACGGTGGGTTTAATGGGTTAGATTTTGTGTGTCAAAGATATAATATGGTCTATGTATAAATAAATTGCTTACTAATTAGGTCTTTACGTTAATAAATTTATTTATTTATAGAATTTTCTTAACATTAATAATACATAAAACATACTTTGAATCATGGGTTGTTTTAATTGACGTTCAGCCGAGAGGAGTAATGTATTTCCAATGTGCATCACAACCTATAGTTCTAGAATATCCTCATTATTTTTAACTTGATCTGGATCCATCTAACATAATATATATAGTTCATTCATACACACCAAATTCCAAATTTGAATACAGTTTAACCTCTTCTTTTCTAATAGGCTTGTAATTTCAATGAACAAATTCATGGTTCTTTAATGTTTTATATCATGTGAATTTTATAGTTAATGAACATAAAAAAACACAAGCTCATAGGATCCCTTTGATAATCATCCTAACTAAATAGGTTTTATAGTATAACTCATTATAATGCTTAATGAAACACAAGATTTTCATATTAAATAACTTTGAAATACTCATATTGATTATGAAGGTGAAACTTTTCATATTCCTAAAATATTAAATTTTCATTCAAAATGGTTTGGGGCTAGGTCACATTATTAGAAAAGAAAAAGATAACCCCATTTTGACTAGGTTATTAGGGAAATAATTATATATCATAGGACCCAAAACACATGGCCCATGGTCCTTTAGAAAAAAGATAATCTTGTAATATAATTGACATAAAGCCACAGAAGGATCTAAAGACCCAAAAAAAATGAATGGTTAAAAGACCAAATAACCCATGAAAACCCTAGGGGTTACTCTATAGAATTTGGGCCCTACGAATGATGAAAATTTGATGTCTTGAGGTCCTAATACCATTGAAAATAACTGCTAAAAAAGAGATACACTCTTATATCCCTCGCAGTCAATGAGACCACCTAATGAAAGAATATTCCACCCTCCCTCACCGACCCCATAACATAGATATGGATCTTTCACCACAAACCAGAACCATCAAAACAACTTGATAAAAGGAATCAAATAATGAAAAATTAATAATACATTGACCACTAGATCACCTTTAGAACTGTATATCATGATAACGGGGGATAAGTGCATGAAAAAAGAAATTGGTATGGTCAAATGTGAGGATGATGAGTTCACAACATTGAATTGGTGATTGAGTTCAAGAAGTGGTACCATCGATTGACTCAACAATATGAAACCTAAAAGAAACCAAAAAGTATCTAGACATCATCTGGTGACTCGTAAGGCAACCAAAACCGGTGCATGTAGATAATGATATTATAAACCATGCATCCCCAAGACTTCATTAACGAATTTCAACCTAAAATAGTTTAAAGGAACCCAATCCATCATGAATGGTTTGGAAACAAAAAAGTGCACAAGTATGTAATATAGAGGAGGAATCCATGGTACATAGCTACAAAGTGAGAAGAATCCTTTTTCAATATAAAGGGTTTCAGATGGAAACCCTAGGGAATGAGATTCCAACAGAATGATAGTGTTGCACTACCACCAAATATTAAAAAAACAATAAATTTAAATATTTATATTTCTAATAAAGTATTGTGTATATTAAAACATGCATGATCACATTTAATGTGGTTTTAATAAAATATAATTATCTCAAAATAAATTTTCATAGGATAGAAATAATTATTGACTATTTATTGAATAAATAAATGAAGATAGATATATGAAACAAAATTGTATTTATTGGTAAAATAAAAGAATAAGTAAAACAAATCATATTTTGAATTAAAATATGATAATGTCATTTTTATACCATAGGTCATTAGTTAGGTTCAATACTTTTCTAAATTTAAATTTCATATGGCAGGTTGATTTTTTTTCTTGTAGTAGGTTTATTTTTATTCATAATATAGTTTCATTTTTGTTTATTTAATTCGTTATTTTTTCATCATATAGTTGGTTAATTTTCATTCATGTGGTTGGTTCAAATTTCTTCACTGGGTCAATTGAATCTTCTTTGTGTGGTCACTTATTTTCTCAATCTACAGTCAATTAGTTTTTCAATACATGGTCATTTTTTCAACATACAGTGAATTGAGTTTTCAACATGTAGTCACTTATTTTTTCAATGTGTAGTAATGTTTATTTTCATCGTATAGTCAATTGGTTTTACAATATCTGATCAATTGGTTTTTCAACATGCAGTCACTTGTATATCTTCCTGCGCTAAGTTCATACTTTTCCAAATTTTCACTTATATATAGTTCAAGACTTTACCAAATTTTTATGAATAGACTAAAACAGACTAATAATAGACTCATCAAAACCCATGTTAAATGGAATAAATGAATGTAATTGAAGCAGTGTGAAATTAAAATTATGCAATAAAAAATTATAATTATCAAAATTAAAATAATTAAAATGGATCCCAGAGACACTCGATTAGTACATCAGTGTTTTAAATGGAGGATATAATCTGATATTTAAGATGTGATTATTGATATATTTTAATGAATTAAATATAGATTTAGAAGGAAGATATTAATATAATTTTCTCAGGATATTATTCTATATTTAAAAAAATATTTTGAATTAATTGGAGATATTATCTGTGATATTCCTAAATGTTTTCTTAATTTATATGATACAAGAGTATTTTTTGAATGATTTAAATATTGTGGTTCTTTGAATGGAAGCCATGGTGTAAGATGAAACCAAAGGAGGAGTTAGAGAGATATTTTAGTAAATATCATAATGTAGGGAAGAACCATGAAGTAGATTATCACATAGAAATATCAAGACCCTTGATGTAAAGAGATTATTATTTATTCAAGATTGATTTTTAAACATACAATTATTCATAAAAGATCATATATTTTGTTTATCCAGTATATCCACACAACACACCATAAAAAATATTAAGGTGGGGACATATAATTTGTTACATTAGGACTTGGTAGTATTTTCAATAAATTATTTAGCTACCTCATAAATACTGATGAAATATCATAAAATATGACATTTCATATTTGAAACACTGAAAAATTAAAAGGATATTTCGACATTAAATATATAAACTGATCTTTTGGGATGTTTTATCTTCAAATATAATAGCTTAAGGGATAAGTGAGACACTATCTAAAGATATTTTACTAAATATGTGTGAAACAATAGAGAGTGAGGGACTCTTGTGCACATATCAGAACACCAGCCAGTCAGAGAAGAGATAAAATTAATGGTATATTTTTAAAGACCCATACATCAAGGATGAACGAACTAGTACCATACTAATTATAAAAGTTCCAAGAGAAGAGGAAGGTGATTAATATTTTTTTATTAAGGTGAAGAAGGAGTATTAAATCACTATAGTACAGTGAATAAGATGATTCCAGACCAATAATTGATAAAAAAAGGTGAATTAGTTCAAGTAATCATTCATATCTTGTATGTGAATAAGAGTTTAAGGATGTAAAAAATTAATCTACCCATATTCATTGATATATTCAACTTCAAAAAAAAATGATGATAGAAAAAACTACATGTTCATAAACTATGGGTATCTTATCCTGATGAGTGAGAAATGAATAAGGAAGTGAGGGGATCATTCTGTTGGCAGTAGGGAGCTATCACAAAACCATTATATTGGGAGTGACACTAAGAAAGAGTGACCTAGCCTAAATCCACCATTATTTAGTCCGGTTAGTGGATTTTGGTGCGATATCATTATCATTTAATGCTCCTTAGATTAGCCTAGTGTGAGTGAAACAAGTAATATTCTTATATATGTTTACGTACTTTTTATATTTTTTCAATACACAAAGTTGTATAAAGATCTAACAATTATATCTAATAATGGGGTTAGTCTATTAAAGAGGTGATAAAATGGTAGATTAAACATAGATCCTACCTAAGTAAGAATATGATCCAAATATATAAATTATTTTAAAGGTAAAACGGATTAAAATTTCCAATTCCTATTTCAACCCACATCTTAGTGTTCCATGGGGCCTAACAAGTTGTTCTAAAGCTAAAGGTTCTAATTACTAGTTCCAAAAATGAGAAGTTTTGGATTTATTTCATTGATGGAGAAAATTACGGAGCGTCCATTTTTCTAAGGTAAAAAATTAAAAAGTGGAAAAATAAGTTCATGGAATACATAGAAGAAGTTATGGATGCCTCGTGAGAAGTTGAGAAACAAGGGTTTTTTCTTATTGATATGGTATGGAACCATATTTAAAATATTTCAAAGAAATTTACAGATTGATTCTCTTATTAACAAGTCATTAAAGGAGGATCTAAAATAGGATATTTAAAATAAAATGTCTCATGATTTTTTTCAAAATATATGTGGACAATATTTTCAGACTTTTATGAAATGTATTCCACAAAATCATAGAGAAATGTTTGTGTAGAATTCCCTATGTCTAAAGGAAAGAAGATTAAAGATAAAAAATAATACCCTCTCAAAGAAGAAATATCTGATTGAGGTAATATATTCTAAATCTACTATTGTATTTAATTGTAACCTTGGTTTATAGAAATGATGTGTATAAAAAATTTCATATTCTCATGGATTTGAAAATAGGATTTTATTCTGGTGAAGAAGTGGAAACAAAATCAAGTTTCCAATCCCAAAAATGGCCATAAAACAACCCAGTGGATATCACACACTTATAAGATAAGGTAGAATAATTATAGGTTATGTATGAAGTTCAATATACCTTCATAGAAAATATGGCCTTATAAAATAATAGTCTAAAGAGATAGTTGCTGGCATTGAATTTTGAAAGGATGAAAATCAATGAAATTGAGGAGAAAATAAAAACCTCCAATGAAATGATATGAATTCACTCTATAGAAACCCAAAAAAGGATTGTGGTAGTAAAAGTCTAAAATATAGAAATTTTCAAAAGAAATATTGATTTTAAATATGGTTATAATTTTGAAAAATATCAAAGGAGAG
This sequence comes from Viscum album, assembly GCA_963277665.1. Lineage (NCBI taxonomy): Eukaryota > Viridiplantae > Streptophyta > Magnoliopsida > Santalales > Viscaceae > Viscum > Viscum album. Next base: position 1,526,574,121 of record OY728138.1, on the reverse strand, counting down.
ATTTTATCATAGAAAAAAACATTTTAATATAGAAAACAGGTTTTCAGTTTTCGAGAAAAAATGTAGAGCTCAACAAAATCATGCATCATGCACCAAAATATATTTATTCATAGAAACTAAAATGTAAGGGAATAATATATCTTTTTATCTTAAAGAAAGGGTTTTACCCAGATATGATAAAATAAAGACAACCTAAGAATAATAATTCACTAAAGAAGATGGAATCTAAGATGGATCTCATGACCACAAAGGAAGATTCATGCCTTAGTGGTCTCAGAAAAACCTCTCTACAGAAAGAGATGAAGACCAGTGGATGTGTAAATAAATGGAGAAGGAATAAATACAATGAAATAAGTTATAATGAATCAAAATAAGAAACATGAATGCGTGGGATCAAGAACATAATGATGATGAAGTTTAGGCCATCGATGGAATAACATAAGTAGAACATCTAATATGAAGTGTGCATAAGTTAAATCACATAAATAAGATCAACATGTAAGTATATGAGGAGGATAAATCTTATAAATTATTTGGAATAAAATTAAATTTTCGAGGTATTGAAATTTCATTCTTTAAATTTGAGAAATGGAAAATAAAAGATTGAAGATGATGGGATGGCCCAACTTGAACAACCATATTCCTCAAATTGAGAAAAAAGTATGGTACCCCTCTCCTCATATTTTATAAATTTTTTAAATCTTTTTAAGTGGTGCATAAATTAGGCGAAGATATAATATATAGGTTATTTTTTCTAGAAAACAACATGTTCTTGAGCTGAAATAAAATCTTTTTTTTGCTAGATAAAGTGCACGAAACATGTAGTTTCAGGAGTATTTTAAGCCCTATTTGATTTTGGTCCAGCACAGTAGTAACAAGAATGAACCTAACTGAAGTTTTGGTGTCAATCACTAGTTTTTGTCTCCAAATAAGATATGAAAAACTATATTCTTTAATTAAAATTCAAGATAATTTTGGATTATCCTAATCTAGAAATAAAATATGAGTCAAATACTTATATAATAATTCATTGGTATTATGATAAATATGATTTAAAAAAGTGGAATCATTCCATAAAATTCATAGAATATAACCACTATACTTAATTGGAAAAAATTGAAGAAACAACAAAAATATTAAATCATTTTTATATTTTTCATTATTATTTAACAATTCGTATTAATTGTTTATCGGATACCAAAATTTTATGAATTATTAATCTTATGTACAATAAGTGGAATCCCCAAATTTTTAAAAATATTAATAAATAGGGTACGTCAATTCAAGGGGATTTGGTACTTAATTCTCAAGTATTTTCATCCATATATTGTATTTGAAGAAACCTAGGAATTGTGGAGGAACCTAAAATTTCATGTTGAATCACTAATTCATTTGTAATATATGGTGTTCATTTATTCAAAAAGAGTTATGTTATAAAAATTAGTTATTTGTTAGTTATCTACGAATTGTTTGGTGTAAATTTATGTTGAGATCATAGGTTGTTTGTATTTTAGAGAAGATGAAAGGTTTTGGCAGAATGTGGTTTAATGGAAAAGTAGTGAGTGCTGTAGACTAAGCTCAAGTTTTGTATGATTAGTGGATCTATTGACTACACAAAAGTTAAGTTTTAAATTAAATTTTAGTTCATTAAGTCTATGTATCTAATTTGAATAAATTAGTTTATAATTAGTTATGAGGAATTTTTTTTGAATTTCATAGCCCAATTATAAAATTTTAACATATGATAAATAAATAATTATTCTCATACTAAAAGGGGGTGTAGTAATTTTCCCCAACCAAAGGGAAATTTTCAAAGTATAATTTTATAAATTTTCATGATTTTAATCACATAAATAAAACCATATTTTATTCTAATGACAAAGGGGGTTGAATAGTTGTCCCCATTCAAAGACGGATTGTCAGCTAGAAATGGAGATCCCTATGATAAAGGTTGGTAAGATCAGAAGACATTCAATAAGGGGGAGATAAAATAAAGATAATTTTATTACTTTTATATTTTTTCTATTTCATTTACATTAGGGGAGCCATTTTTAAGAAGATTTTTTATATTTTCAACAAGTGTGACAGGTCTCCAGGTATATTTGGATTTGTTGAAAATGGAGCTTTCTTTTCTTCATTGATTGGATTTTTTAACAAAGTAAAGACAGGGTGAAATGAACATGGGATGGCACGAGTCCTTGGGACCATTGAAGATCTCCACCCACCTAAAAATATATTCCATCATACATACCTAACTATCAATGATACTATGCAATGATTTATTGGTGTGACTCCCATCATCGATCCCATCAGACATATGCAGCTCAAGTACCACATCCTTTACCACACACCTGCCCCTCTGAAAGCCTTGGATCAAAGGAATGAAAAATCAAAAACCCAAAAAGTCTTTAAACATTGGCTGAACTTACGATATATATAATTGGATAATAGTGATTTAGAACATAAAAAATAAATCATTGGTGTTGAGTACATCGATGGGGAGTAAACAAAATCAATCCAGTGACCATGTTCAGAAAGAGGCTCCATTAATTGAATCCACAATATGAATCCTAAAATGAACCAAAGAAGTAATAGACATCATATGAAAACATTTAAGACCATTGAAACTGGTGCACATATAAGAATATCATATAAAACCACCATCCCTCATCCCTCACCAATGAATCCCAACCAATCAGAATAAAAAATAACCTCATCCACTGTACACGACCCAAACACTAAAAGTATACAAACATGTAACATAGAGGAGGAATCCATGACATGTAGTGGTAGAACATCATCTAGAGAGAGGGAAGACTTCATTTTCATTATAAATGGTTTCATGTTGAAACCTCATTAAATGATATCACAACACCAGGAGAGTGTGGTGATATCTAAAAATATTAAAATAAGCCTATGTTTATATATTTTAACATCCAAAAAATTTAGTGTTAATATTAATACATGCATTATCACATTTAATATCGTTTGAATACATCAAAAAATATATCGCAATAAATTTCTATATGATTGAAATAATAAATGTGCCTTTATGTAATAATTAAATAATTATAAACATACAAAACAAACATGCAATAATTGGTAAAATAATGGAATAATAAAAACATATCATGTTTTGTGCTAACATTTCAACAATTCATTAAGTGTCCATAGTTCATAAGTTATATTTAATAATTTTCCTAATTTTAACGTTATATGGTTGGTTTATTTTTTTCATAGTTGGTTCTTTTTTATTCATGCAGTTGGTTTATTTATCTTTATGTGGCTAGTTCATTTTTCATCATATGTTCTATTCATTTTATTTCACATGATTGATTCATATTTCTTCATGTGGCCAGTTGATTTTTCTGGATGTGGTCACTTAATTTTTTAATGTGAGGTGTCTTGAGTTTTCAATATACATTAATTTGGGTTTTCAATGTGCGGTCACTTGATTTTTCAACATGTTATCACTTGGTTTTTCAATGTGAGGAAAAAGAAATTTCAACATACGATGCCTTGGTATTTCAGCATGAGGTCACTTGTTTTTCACACTTTTAGTCACTTAGATCTCTTCATTCAGCAGTGTTATAAAATTCAAAATTGTCACTTAGGATTACTTCAAGTATTTAACAAATTTTTAGGAATATACTAATAAAAAACTCACAAAAACACATGTTAGAGGGAAAAATTATTGAAATAAATTATGATTGAAGTTATAATTATGCAATAAAAAGTATTTTAATCAACAAAACATAAATAAATAGAATTTATAAAGAAGACACCCAACAATAACATAAATGGTTTAAACGGAGAATATAATATGCTATTTTATAAATTATTATTGATATATTTTAGTTAATTAAATATATCTTTATAAGGAGGAAAATAAGACAGGTTTCTTGGTGTATTGATCTGATTTTAACAAAAATATTGTGAATTAAATGAAAATATTTTCTATTATATTCTTAAATGTCTTCTTAATTCATTTGATTTATGTGTTTTTCATGAATGATTTAAATATCATGGGGATTTTAATTCAACACAATATGTAATAAGAAATCCAAGGAGGAGTTAGAGATATATTTCAATAAATATAATAATTCATGGAAGAACCATGAATTATCATCACACATGTAAATATCAAGCCACTAGATTAATGAGGTCATTATTTATTAAAAATTGATATTTAAATCTACACAACTCATGGGATATTATAAATTTATTTTATCTTATTTTTCTACAGAACACACAATAATAATATTTTGAGGTGGGGATATGGAAGTTATTGTAGTGATAGTTGCGTGTATTTTTAATACATTATTTGACCACATCATAAAGACTCATGAAAATTCATACATTATGAGATATATTTTCTAACACTATGAAATAGAAAAATAATTCTTCCATATTAAATATATAATGTGATATTGCATGATTTTCTATCAAGAAAGAGGGTATAAGAAAGAAGTAGTGAGAGACTCTAAAAAGATATTTTACTAAATATTTTTAAATTATAGAGAGTGAGAGATTCTGGTTCATAGATTATAACACCTAATATTAGGGAAAAAATCATCAGAATATTATTGAATACCCATACATCAAATAAGAAGTAACTAGTACCCTAATGAATATTCATGTTACAAGAGAAGACGAAGTTGATTTCTACTTTACAGTAATGTGAAATAAGAGGATTAAATCACTATTATATAGTAAGGATGATAATTATAGTCAGGTGTTGGAAAGATAGAGGTAAATCTATTCAAGGAAGATTTAAAATGTTTTTTGTGAAGTAGCATCTAGGGATTCCCATATTACATCTATACATTTTTAAGGATAAATTCATCTTCACAAAAATAATTGTTGATAGAAAAACCTTCATGTCTATATACTACAGGTATCATATATTGAATGACTGAGAAATGAGTAACTAATAAAGGTAAGTGTTCATTGGGTGGAAGGGATCCAAATTAAAACCATAATAAGGGGATTGGCCCTAGAAATGAGTGGAATATCCAAAACCAAGCATTATTTACTGTTGTTTGTGTATTTTAGTGCATGAAACATTATCATTGCATGCTCCTTTGATTATCTAAGTGTGAGGGAAAAAATAATTTTTTTGTCTATTTTCATTCTTGTTTATATTTTTTCCAAATATAAAGTGGAATAAAGAAATAGTTGATTATATCAAATAATTAGACACTCATGTAAAGTGGTAACGAATTTGTAGGTTGAACACAATTCCTACCTTAGTAGAAATGTTATCCCAAGAGACAAATTAGTTTTAAGGTAATAAAGTTTTGAAATAGTCACATACAAATTCCCCCACCCCTCACAATGCATTGGGTCCTAACAAGTGGTACCAAATCTTAAGGTTATAATAATTTTTTTGACCAAATGAGTAGTTTTGGATTTCTTGCATAAATAAAGGAAATAATGGAGCTACAATTTTTCAATGTTAAAAAAATTCAAAAGGTGGAAAAACAAGTTCATGTTATACATAGAATTAGTTTTGGGAGTCCATTGAAATTTTGTTCAAGAGTTCATTGTTCAGTTGAGTCGTTATAGAATAATCATTGAAATATATCAAAGAAATGTACATATTTATTCCTTGGTCATGAAATAATTATAGAAGGAACTAAAATAGGATATTACAAGAAAATTTCTCACTATATGTTTTCCAAATATATTTTGATAATAGTTATAGACTTTTATGAAATGTATTCCACAAAATCAGTGAGGAAAATTTGTGAAGAATGCCTTATGTCTAATAGAAAGAATAATAAAGGAAAAAAGAAGTACCTTTAGAGGAATAACTCTTCAACCCAGGTAATATATTTTGAATCTAATTATATATATGATTCTAACCATGGTGTAGAGAATGTATCTGTATAATATATTTAAGACTCTCTCAAATAGGTTAAAAAAGATGATGTGATTCTAGTGAAGATGTGGAAACAACATCAATTTAGCAATCCAGTATGTGTTCATGTAATGAACAAGAGGATATCATATCATTACAATAAGAAGGAAGGACAATTAGAGGTTATTATTGACGTTCACTATGCCTTCTTAAAATATATGGCCTTATAAAATAAAATGATAAATAGGGTGAAGGAGGTTGTAAATCTTGAAAGGAATAAAATCAAGTAACTTGATGAGAGAGATAAAATCTAATAAAAAGATAAGATTTTTATCTATAGAAACCCTAATAAGGATATTGGAAGTAAAAGTTTCAAATATCGAATCTTCCAAAGAAAATATTGATAAGAAATATAGATATGAGTATGAAAAATATATATGGAGAGACTGTGAAATGAATTTACTAAAAAGATTTTAGTTTTTTAGAAGACTTAGTTACATTATGGGCATGTGTTTTGAGTTCCAAAGGCTCGATGACGAATGAAAATCTGCTAAAACAACATCTCAAATGAGCATTGTTCACAATATGTATAATTTCCATTTGATATGTTTTATATGTGTTAACCTTATTCATTTAGAAAGAAATTATTTCAAGATGAATGTATGGAAGGTCAATAGGAGTTCCCCCACTCCTGTGACATATGAAGATGGATTTTTTCATTAAAATAAACCCTTTAAAATGGAAAACATGTTTTTACATTTCACGAAAAAAATTTGGAGCTCAACAAAGAGTGCATTGAGCACCTAAATTTTGTTACTCGCAAAAAAAATCTTAGACTGGAATAATCCAACATTAGAAGCAAAATAAAGGGGATTATACAGCTATGATAAATGTGGGAGGACCTAAAAAAAGTATAATCCACTAAAGAATATGAATTCTGAGATGGATCTCATGATCATTAAGGAAGATTCATTCCTAAGTGGTATCACAAAAATCACTCTATAGAATGATATGAGGACCGTTGTAAGTGTCATATAATGGATTAGGAAGCTTGAAAAAGAATAATATGGTAAGTTATAAAAATAAAAAACATTCATATATGCGGCCAACCTCGCAATGTAGATAAAGCCTAAGTTAAAGAAGGAAGAACCTAAAGAGAACATTAGAGATGAAATGTGTGTAAATGTAATAACATAAATAATATCCACTTGTAAGGTTTTGTGGAATATTAATCTTAAAGATGATCAAGAAGAAAATAATTTGATACGGTATTGAATTTTTATTCCATAAATTCAAGAAAGGGAAAATGAAAGTATAAAGATGATGGGTTGGTCCAACCTAAATAGACATATTTAATAACTTGTGGAAAATTGAAGGTACCCCACTCCTCATATGATCTAAATTTGTTTACTATTTCAAATAGGTGCGTAAATTAGGGGTGATATAATCCATGGGGTAGTTATACTGAAAAATCACATTTTCTTGAGTTAATATCAAATATAATTTATGTTGGACAATGTTCATGAAACTTATGATGTTTGGGGTATTTCAAGTAAAATTTCATTTTAGGACTATAAAGTAGAAACAAGGATAAACATTTCCCAACTATAGGGTTCATGAAATGAGTCTGTTTCATCAAACAGGATCTGAAAAACAATATTATGGAACTACAATTCAATCTAATCCTAGAGCTATTTGGAGTTTCTAAATTTATAAATAAAAGAGGATTCAATGCCTTATATGTTTATATAGTGGTATCATGGTAAATAAATATTATAAAAGTTTGAATAAGGCCATGAAATTCAAGGAATCAATCCACTAAAATAAAATGGACAGCTTGGAAGAAGCAATGCCAACATTATAGTATTTTTATATTTATCAATATGACTCAAAAATTGGATTAGAATGTTTATATGATACTAAAATCTATTTAAATATTTTTTTATTTACAATAAGTGGAATATATGAATTAAATAAAATATTAATAAATAATTTTCATTGATTTAGGTGTATTCAAAAATGAATTTACATGTTTATCCAGCCTTATTAGAAAATTGAAGAAAATTTTGAAGTGTGGGGGAACCTAAAATTTCAAGTTGTATCATTAGTTCATTTGAAACAAGTGGTTTCCATTTATTTTAACAAGTTTTATATTCTCACAAATTGTGATTTATGACTTATCTACTAATGTTTTGGTGTTATGGTGTCGTGAGATCATAGGTTGGTAGTTTTTTGAGAAAATGAATGGTTTTTGTCTACAAATGATTTAGTGGAAAACTAGTGAGCGACATGGAAAACATTGAGGATGTTTTCAAAAAACATGTTTCCTATACTGATCATGAGCTCAATAGGCTTATATGATTTTTTGAATTCATAAAATTTATACGGTAAATTCAATTAGAGTCCCTTGACTCTATGAATCTAAAGTAAAGAATGTGGTTTGGAATTGGTTATGGGGAATTTTTTTTGGAATATGATATAGTGGACAGAAATTTTCAATAGATACTAATTGGGGAATTATTCTCATCTAAAATGGAGGGATTATTTTTTCCAACTGTTGGGGATAGGTCAATGTATATTTATTCTCATGGTGAAATATTTAAAGAACCTAAAGAAAACACTCCTATCTTCTCAAGACAAAGGGGGTAAAGAAGTTAACCCCGTTTAAGGGATGAGTGTGAGATGGAAAACGATATAGATATGATAAAGGAGAATAAGATCTAAAGATAACAAATAATAGGGAGAGAAAATAAAGATAATATTCTTACATGTGTACCCTTTGTATTTCATTGACATTGGAAGAAACATTTTGAAGAGGAGGAGTCATGTTGTCAGCGAAATCAAAAGGGGGATATTGTTGGAAACCCTATGGAATTTTGTTGGGGTTGTTGAAACTTTTAGTAAGATATGGAAAAATTGTTTATTATTTATGGATTGTTATAGATTCAATATTATAAGATTCACAAGTTTGACTTATCTCAAGTCTGATTTGGAGTTATTTCCAAAGGGATTTTTCTTGTTTTCATTGACTAGATTTATTGGAAAATGAATGACAAGGTGCAATAAAATTAATATTACTCACATAAATAGATAATTCCATATGAAAGAACATGGAGAAGATAATGAAATAACACATTTAAGATGGAAGTTAATTGGATTAATTTTGGATTCAATTTTGGAATTTCCAATTGAGTAGTAGGTATTATGATTTTAGAAAAGTCTCTATATGTAAAAATCATTTTAGGGTTTCCATAAGAATCATACATGTATGTCTAAATATGAATACTTTTTGTAGAGACATTAATAATCAATTTTCATAATCATCATTTTTGGTTTGTGTAGAAATCATTATGATATTTATAAGCATCAGAGAGAGATGTATAAAAATCATTCATCATTATGTAACCATTAGTATTCCTTGTGTAACCATCAATAACATCTATATAAACATAATTTACATACTCATGGTCTATGTAAACATTATCTTCATGAAGTCTAATCAATATAAGTATCATTCCTTTATGAAATTTTTGAGGTAAGGTAGTTTAATAAAAAATTATGTTTAGACACATCTATGGTTTAAATGGAGGATTTGTGATGATATTTAAGGGAATAGTATTTCTAAATTTTATTAAATTAAATATAACTTCAGAATATGGAAATTAATCAAAGATTCCATTAATATTGTTTTGGGTTTAAAGAAAATATATTTAATTAAATAGAAATATTTTATGTGGTATTTATTAAGGTTTAATTAATTCAGATGATTCATGAACTATTCATGAATGATTCAAATATCATGGTGATTTTAATGGAATCCATGTTGATAGCCAAAATAAAATGAGGAGTTACAATGAATTTTTTGGAAATATTAGGCTATAAAGAACAACCCTGAAGTAGCTTCACACATGAAAATTTCAAGCTAGGTTATGCTGGAATATTATTATTTATTCAAGCTAAATGTTTAAAGAAGCATGATTTGTGAGAGATCAAGAATTCAGATGATATGGTTTTTCCATGAAACATTCTGTAATTAAATATAGATGTAGGAATGATGAAGTTGTTTTAGTAGGATATGTGTGTATTTTTAATACATGATTTTGGTGGCTCGTGAATATTAGTGAAATATCATAAAATGTTATCTTTCCAATCTAAAAAAAGATATTTTCATATTAAATAGGTAATGTGATCTCACGTGGCATTCTATCTTCAAATATGAGGGACTAAAAAATAAAAGAGTGACCCTTGAAATATATTTTACTACATATCTATGACACAAGATAGAAAAAGTGACTCTACTAGTCATATAAAAACCTATAGGTGGGAGAGGAGATGAACTCAACTGAATATTCTTGTAGAAATGTATATTAAAAAATTAAAAAATTATAACATCCTAAATTTATGAATTCCAAATATGATGAATAAGATTTCTACTTTTTTGTAAAGTTATGGAGGAAGATGTTGTTGTCATTTTATAGTGGAGAAGAGGATTATGTACCAGTGATGGAAAGAAGAAGGTGAAATATTTTAAGGAGGAGTGCATATCTAGACAGTGAAGAAGCATCCAAGGAGATCAATAGTGCATCTATACATATTCTTGGATGCATTCAACTTTATAAATTTTGTTGTTGATAGAAAAACCTACAACTATATTAGTTATGGGTATCCTCTCTTGAAGTAGTGACTAATGAGTGAGGAATTTGGGGAAGTGTTCTTTGGGTGGATGTGATCAAACCCAAAACCATTGTTAGGGATGTGATCCCAAGAAGGAATGATCATTCCTAAATCCACCACAAATCTATGCGGTTGGTGGGTTATGATACATGAACATTGCCATTTCATTCTCCGTAGATTGGTATACTGTAAGTGAACAAAGATAAATCCTTTTGTTTGGGTGCATAATGTTTTAGATTTCAATAAGACACAAAGTGGGATAAAGAAACAATTGATTATATCCAGTAATGGGGCTGGTTAAGTAAAGATTTAATTAAGTGGTATGTTGAACACAGATCCCACATATGTTAGAATAATATCCAAAGAGGTAAAATTGTTTAATGGTTGAAGAGGTTTAAAATGGTCACACCCTGATTCACCACCCTCTTAGGGTGCATTGAGGCCTAACACACACACACACATGTATATATAAATAAAAGTTACATTACATATATATCTTATATATACAGATTTATGTATTCTTAAACATGATTTATATTACAATATACGTATAAAATATAATTATTTATCTATCCTTTATTTATTATTTTGTAAATGTTTATAATTATATATAAATTTAAAATTATAGAGGAAAACATATATATTATAAAATATAGTGATATGAACTGTATAAATAAATATACAAATATATTTAATGTAGCTCATAAATATATTTCTAAATTTATATTCATATTAAATAATTTATAATAATCATATATATATAATATAAACATATATATATTTGTAATTGTGTCTGTGTGTGTTTAAATATATTTATATATGTGATTATATATTATAATGTGTATAAATTAATATGTAAGTATATAAAAATAATTTGAAATATAAAATATATGTTTAAAAATATAATTCATATTGAAATAAAAAATATATATTAACAAATATATTTTCATAATTTATATTAAAAACATTATATTAATAAATAAAAATATTTCATAATGTATTTAAATTCATTAAAAAACCAATATGTAAATCTAATATATTAAAATCTGGTTTTATAATTATATAAATATATAAATGAACATGTATTTATTTATGTATATTTATGTTAATGTATGTAAATAAATTAAAATATATAGGTGTATGTTAATATAATTTTTGGTGTTTTGACGCATGTTTGATTTAAACTAAAAATTTTACCGTGCGACAAATGAAGACTAAATAGTGAAAATATGGGGGGTCAGTATATATATGTAAATAAAATATGTATTTTCATGCATGTATGTATATATTTGTATGGGTTTATATGTATGTACGAATTTATATGTGTATATATGAATGTATGTACCTATGTATACACATACATACACATATGTATGTGTATATGTATGTATTCATATATATATATATATCTGTGTGTGTGTGTGTGCATGTTTATGTTTGTATGCGTATTTATATGTATGTGTATGTGTTTATAAGTATGTGCATGGGTATGTATGTATGTACGTATGTATGTAAATGTGTTTGTATGTATATACATATGTATATATATATATATATGTGTGTGTGTGTGTGTGTTTATATACATGTACTTGTATGCATATGTATGTGAATATGTACGTATGTATGCATGTGTATGTGTACATGTATGAGTATGTGTTTGTGTATATATGTATGCATGTATATATGTGGATGTATGTGCATGTATGTGTATGTGTGTGTATGTGTATGTGTATATATGTGATTGTTGTGTAAGGTGTGCATGTACTTGTATATATGTGTATATGTATGTAAGTGTGTGTGTGCATGTGTATATGTATATGTTTGTATGTGTACGTGTGAATGTGTATGTATGTATATGTTTTTATTTGTATGTATATGTGTGTACGTATGTGTCTGTATGAATTAATTTGTATATATGTTTGTTTGTTTGTCTATGTATGTTTATGTGTGTATGTGTTGTGTATTCATGTGTATATATGTGTATGTGTATGTATGTATATAAGTATTTTTATGTATTTGTATATATGAGTGTGTATGTGTTTGTATGTCTATGTATTTTTATGCATGTATGTATGTCTATGTATATGTATGCATGTGTGTATGTGTACGTAGGTATGTATGTGTGTATGTGTACGTATATGTGTAAGTATGTGTATATTTGTATGTGTACGTATGTGAATGTGAGTATATGTGTATATATATAGGTATGTACATGTGTGTGTGTGTGTGTATTGGAATATTTATATAATTTTTTGAAGGTTATGGGATAAGGCACAGAGGTCCAATACCTTTTATTCAAAAAATATTATGTACAAAGATGATAAGGAGAATAGATATGAAAAGACATCCCTCATCAAAAATAGAAGACAAAAAATGGCACAAAATGTCAAGAAATTCAACATCATGAGAAAGGTATGGGCCCATCCAACCCCTTTTATGAGGCGGTCTTCCTCGCAAATGTCGTCCACGCTTTGAGGTCTTCACTATCTTCCAAGGATCGTGAACATCATCTGAAGACAATTCCCCAATTTTTGTTGCACCCATATCTTGATTACTTCCCCCACTAACTTCTCCAGGAAGATGAAAAGCATCCGTCCAGAATTTGTTCTGTTCAACATCAACACAATCAATGAAACCCTTTATCTTATAACTTTTCTATGGTTTCTCTATAACATAGCCTCACATCAATTCAACAATTCCAAATGAATACATCAAATACAAAACCACATCACCTATAGGTTAAATTGTACCATTAGCCTAATCACCATCACACTTCTGTTGTTGTGATGTATTAGTATCCACATGAATCAACTGAGTAAATGATCTCAGAATTTATTCTAGTCAAGCATCCGGAGAAAATACTTAATGTTTTGATTTTGTGAGGTAGCAACCACCTCTATGTTCATTGCTACTATTAAACACGATTTTATTATAATGGGTATTTCTAAGTCCCACATTAGAATATCACACCTTGTAATTTTTATTACTAATCTATAAAATAATATCTCCGCCTCACATTAAGGTAAGGGGAATTCACCTTATACATGGTATGAGAGGTTACTCTCAAACCCAAACCCTCCATCCTTTTCTTTTCTCTCTCCCATCTAGGGTTGCGATAAAATCTCCTATAGATTCCCAATTTTGTCCAACCCCACCCTCCCTACAGCCTCCCAGCTACGTCTGGCCTACCTCCCTCCCTGGAATCCCCTCCCCACTGTACACAATGTCCCTTCCCTCCCTTCTTCCTCCTCTATGCGTGTTGGCCCAACCCCCTCCCTCTCGCACCCAATGACCCACTCCTCCTGTGGTGGTTCTCCCGAACAGTGCTATCCAGCCTCACTCCTCCTGTCGGCCTCCCCAACTCCACCACCCACCTCAACTAATATGGGCTCCTGATCCCGTCTCACCCATTTCTCTTGATAGACACACTGTTTAGTGAGGGCCTCCTTTCGTATAGTGCATCGCCCCGCGATCGGCCCCGCCTTCCAGTAGGATCCAGCCAGCCAACCAACCTTTGCGACAACTCCTCCTTCATCATAGCTTTCGATCATCCCCTCCTTGATATACCAACCCTCCAACCTTCAGTTTCTTCCTAGTTTTGTTCGGCCCCACCAATATTCATCTTTTACTATCTCCAAGTACTCCTTAGGGATTCCCGATGTTGATCGTCATCTTCCACCTGGGCAATTTTTTCCAATGGCTCCTTGGAACTCCCTTCCTCCAGTGACTCCTAGTTCTTCTCTCCTTGAGAAGTCTCGGACCAAATCATCCAATTAATGACTTTTTCTTGCCTCCTCCAATCACCGCCTCCACCTTCTTGGTTGATGAGCTACTCGAATCCACTAATTTCTCTATCTAGGGGAAGACCGTGTTAATGTCACAAAATAGCACGGACCTCGATTCCCACCTTGAGGCTCCTCTACCCCCACCTACCAATCCCAAAAACCCTATCTGTGGTCTTCGGTAATCACATCACTCTCATTTGTATGTTGAGGTCTTCTATAATGTAGACTATGTTGGTTTCCTTGCAACCCGCAAGTCTACTTCTAGATTTTCCATCTTCTAATCCAGTAACCTCATCTCATGGCACAACAAGAAGCATAATTTCTTCTCCAAATATAGTTTGGAGGCTGAATACCATGAGATGACCACAATTACCACCGAGACCATCTGGATTTTTCCTCTCCTCCATGATCGTGGTTTTCCACCACAGACATATTCTCATATCTTGTATGATAATCAGGTGCCCAAAAAAATGGCATTTAATCCCATCTTCCATGAATGAATGAAGAATATCGAGAAGGACTACCACTTTCTTGTCCATCATCTCAAGCATAACCATATCAGTTAAGTCCATATTCAGATGGAGGATCATTATTTTGATATCTTTACAAAAGGCCTCATGGGAGCTCGTCATGACACTCTCACTACCATGCTGAGTATTCACAGCCTTCAAAGCCCAATTTTAGGGAGATTGTGTACGGTCTTGTTTGATGTCATCTTTATTTTTGTGGGACTCTTGGTCCTAGCTGGTCATGTCTAGATTGAGGGGGAGTATTAAACCCCATTTTATTATAATGGGTGTTTCCAAGAGCCACATTGTAATATCACACCTTGTAATTTATATTACCCATGTGTAAAATAATATCTCCACCTAACATTGAGGTAATAAGAAATAACCTTCTACAACCACCATGTTAGACTCCTTAGTGATCAAAACCACTAGCCTCTGGCTGTTAAGGACTTCCTCGCTTTTCTATACCCATTGAAGAATCACCATAGATAGTTGGAATCGTCATATTATATGGATTTCAAGTACTTCATTTGGAAAAAATTCCCTAAACTTTTCCTCTTCTATAACATTTTTCAAGGGTAAATTAACAGTGTCATAATACAGTTCAGTCTCCCCTTACTGAATATAAGTGGTATTCAAAAACTTTCAGTAAAAAAAATTTAACCCTTTTGGAGGTTCATGATAGGAGGCCACCATGGAACTGTTACTATGATTCACATTAAGAGGATCGAGTCCATTGGGGGGAAGGAACCCACGTTAGCAGCCACCATGGAACTGTTACTATGATTCACATTAAGAGGATCGAGTCCATTGGGGGGAAGGAACCCACGTTAGCAGCCACCATGGAACTATTACCCAAATTCACTTTATGTGGATCGAGTCCACTAGGGGAAGGAACCCTGATTGATGTGTGTTTTAAAACATATGTGGGGAATCTAGAATAATCATAAGAATCCCCCACCAAGACACCATCAGGAAAAAACAAAAGGGTAGGAGAGTCAATACTCTTCTCAATATTAGTCCAGTTATTACACTTTTTACATTTCATCATTGATTTCACATGGAGAAAGAGATTCACCCCCTCCACCCCCTTCTTTCCTCTAATGTCACTAGCAATGAGAAAGACTTCATCTTTCATTTTAGTTGAGTACGAATCAAATTAAATCTCTAAGAACCACCCTTCCTTGGAAAGAGCATGTTCTTCATTGTGTTCAGTTCCACGGGCCATAATATAGGAACTCTTAGTATCCTCTAAGTGGTAATAACAAAATACCTTAGGTTTAACTTCTAGAATGTTTTACCTCTTGTGTCTCCCTCCTCCTACACCTAAATAATCAGGTCCTTTACAAGGTTGTAAGAACCCTAATCCCCAACCCCAATGTCCATGGCCTCTATTTTGTCATACTGTATCACTTGGTGTCTCTACCTTTCATGATATTCCAATGGATCCTTGACCACACACCACCCACACATATCATCAATGTGACCCTTTATTTCAAAATAAATTCATGTCATATTATTCCAACATCTATCAATATAGTGTCTGATATTATTGAAACATTGACATAAATTAGGAAAATTTTCATAATAAATAGATAGATAAAATCTATAGTCATTAGCATATAACACTATGGTTTTAATAAGTTTATATGCAAGATCAATCTCCATGAGCCGCCTAGAAAAGTTCCCACTCCTTGCCTTTTCCATTTCATTATCCATATTTATTAGATTACTGATGGAAAAACCAATCTCCCATAAAATTTATGGGTTCCATATTAACCAGCATAACCCGTGGATCTGAATCCAAACATGAGTGAGTGTGTTCTTCACAACATGTTCTTTATTTCATGAACGTATAAAAAATACATGTGATAGGGCCATTGACAAGATAGAAAATAAACCTAGAAAAACAATATATGACATTATGATGAGGTTGTATTTGATTGACATGGGAATAAAGAAAGTATTGGTACCAATGAAGGGTGAAAGACTGAATTTTTTTCCACAAATGTCTTAAAATATTTCCATTTAAGGGAGATTTTATTTTTCAACTTCCTTCATTTATTAATGGTTTTAGAGGGGTATTCATAAAATATTAATAATATCATGTCAATGAATGATTTGAAATTTAAGGACCTAAAATCACATGACCATCATATTTTAATCCATGATTTAATGAATGTAGATTAACATTACATTCAATCCAAAAATGTTTGATACACATTAACCATGCGGTTATTTATATCAAAGTTATATGCAGTAAACATAAAGATCTAATGAAGTTTCCAAAAATTGAAAAGGAAATCAAGGTCATCTTAAATGAATTGGAGATGTTATTATGACCATCATTATATGATATAATGGTTCACTTGTTGGTTTACATAGTAGGAAATATCCGACTATGTGGTCCTATACAGTATAGATGTATGTACCCCATTGAATTTTATTTGAATATTTTAAAAAGTTACCTTAAAAATCAATGTCAGGAAGAAGGTTTTATTAGAGAGTAATCTATTTCTTTGGAATTTTTTGAATTTTGTACCAAATATGGGTTCAATGTGGATAGCACTGGTCTCCCAAAATTTCTTCATAAAGGTTTCTTTGTGGGTGAAGGAATTTCTGGAATAAATATTGTTATAATTACAAATATAGAATGAGAGAAAACCCACTTTTAAATTTTACATAATACTGTAAAGGTCTCTCAATCTATTGAAACCTATAAATTAATTCATAGAAATTTAAATCCATTAACGATTGCAAGAATGATATTTAATAAATATAATAAAAATGTATAGGATTGTTTTGAGACTATATTTTTAATGATTAATCTCGAAATATGAATTTAATTTCAAAACAACATCAATTACTAGACTAATGACCAGGTGTAGATGTATTATATTATACTAGTTATGTAATTAATGATCATATATTCTGTAAAAAGGAATAATATTAATGAACTTTGATGAAAAATAATAGAGTTAATCTTGTTGTGGAAGTGATGAATGTAAATGATACTAAGGACATAAATAAAATTTATGTTAACAGATAATAATCTGTCATCATCAAACAAATATGGTAGTCAGATTATGAAACATTTCAACTGTAAATTTTTCGATGTAAATGGGTTGATAGTAAGAGTGTAGTTAAAATAAAATAACCAGAACTCATGAATATAAATTTTATTAAGGAAGGGTATGTGGATGAAACATTCATAATGTAATCATAGATATTACAAGTATATTATTTCTCAAACCCTAAAAAAAGAAATTTTCCAACTGTTTAATTATAGACTAAAACAACTGGGTTTTCAAATGAAAATTACATTGGGTTTGAAACTTTTATTAGGAAATCACAATCATATCATGGTAGTATCAATGTAGATGGTGTATTTTATGTTAAAGAAGACCAAAATGAGGGGATTTGGATTAATTATAGAGGATTTAAATCCATTCAAATAGTAAAAAAAATAAAAGAGAGAGTTCGATGAAAATTGTAATGTTTGTTTAATAAAAATACATTTCCCCATAATATTATGTTTTCAGTGTTATATTTTTATAATCTAAATGAAATGTTTAACTAGTTATGAAGATATTGAATTCTATACATTTTGATGCTACCAATCCTAAGGAATAATACAATGATAATTTTGAAATTGGGGAAATGTTATAATATGAACAATATATGGTAAAAAATAACGAAGGGTCATAGCGTGGTGATTTTAACTAAAATTATTATTGTAGGAAGAAAATTATTAAAATTAAAGGTTTTGTGTAGTGAACATGGCCACCCCATTTACCTAAATAAGTCCATTTTCATTAGGCACATTTGGGTTTCTACATTAATTCTTGTTTCGATGGATATTGATACATGAAATAGTGTTCTGGCTACATTGAAGATAATAATTTGGGAAGACATTAGGGTTACATTAATATAATTTATCTATTTTAACAAAAAATCAAATAATGAAATATTTTTTTACTATTTTTTATCACCTAAATATTATATTTATTTTAGATTATTTTCATACGAAATTTACATCAATGGTAACTGGAAAGGCTCATAGATCCTTCTAGAAACATCTTATGAAGCATCATCTTAAGGACGATGGGGGTAATGTAAACACCTAAACAGAAAATATATACGAATTCATGATAACCCATGAAGCATGGGGTACTTTAATTAGCCATTATGAGAAGAAAACATTTTAGTTACATTGTAATTTGTAATATTTTATTTGAAATTATGTGTATTACGCAAATTGATTCAGAATTGTTTATTAATGAAACAAAAAATGAGTGATAAAAATAAGAACCATGAATCAAAACCAATGTAACCCAATCATAAATCAACGATGAGTTACACTTTACTTGAAATTTTTTTATTTTAATTCTATAGTAAAACTTTTATGTGATATGAAATAACAATATAATTATTTTCCTTTGTTTATATGTTGAATGATGAATAAGAATACCAATCCACTTTCCTTCCAAGTCTTTTGATATGTAAGGGGGTCATGTAAATAAAAATGGTCAAATATTATATTAAAACCCAAATAAAGTATAAGAATCATGTGTAAGAGTGACATAATAGCAGTCTGTTCTAATTTAAAATAGTATTACCAAATAATGAAACATAGTTTTCTAATATATTTTATCTAGTTTATCCATACAAATCATAATCAAATTTACCCAATGAACAAATAATTTTAGTGGATGTAACAATACAATTATGTTATAGGTTCATGTTTTAGAGTGTCATCGTATGAATATTTTGAGAAAGCAAAGACACTGGGTGATACAAATGATAGAATGAAATACATGCATGAAAAAATAGATACTCTAAGAGAAAATTTTAGTCATTATCCTGGTTTGAAAGACCTATTTATTTGAATGTATCAACTATATAAAAAACACTACTACATGAAGAGCCTATACACCCTCCAAAGTTGAGGCTAGTCATTCCCCTCAAAGTCCTACCTTAACTGAGGTAATAGAATTTTTCATAACAGTGTCTATTAAATGTATATAAAAAACAACTAATACCTTTATTATACAAAAAATAAATAGGGTGTGTGACACTTTGAGTTCTTATGAAATATTGTTTTTCTAATGAATTAAATTTCTTTGATATCCTTCTTTACACACAACATCAAATTTTAACGAACCACAACAAACAATTAATGTTATTATTTTAATAATGTCGTTATTACCTAGATGTTAAACTCGGGGGAATGATTATGAATAACCAAATTTGAAAAATTAAGTGTAATAGTTTTATTTAAATTAGACTTATTGATAAAAATACTTAAATTTTAGTAAAGGCCATATAAAGTTTGAAAATACGATTTTCTCAAAAAATGTATTTATGCCTTTTTGTGAACAATAATAAAATTAATTTTTGAAACCATTCGAAACTTTATTTGAAAAAATAAAATCAATTTTTGAAATATACATATCAAAGTTATGTTGGAGTAAATTTTTAATAATTTTTTGAAAATTTAAATGTTTTTTAGTAAATACTAAAAAATAACGGTTTTTTATTATGAATTGTAATTTCTTTTAAAGATTTTAAAAACTTCCAAATTGGTTTAATATGGTTTTAAAAATTAAATTACATAAATTATATATAAATAATACAATTTATTTCATTTGAATCAATTTGAAATTCAATTTTTAAATAAAAATGCTATAAACTATTTAATATTTTCTCTTTGAAAACATGATTTATCATCACGTCTACGGGGTTAATTATAAATTAATTTTATCATATTTTTTAAATATAATTTATAAAAATGGATTCGATATTTTAAATTAAAATTATTTATATTATCTAATAATTTCAACATGATTTTTTACCATAATTAATAGTAAAAATAGTAAAAAGTATTTACCACTGTCAAGGTAAAAATTTGTTTATTAGGAGGTTAAACTTGAAATATAAGGGTTAAAATGATCCCAAGATTGTAAAACACCCATATAATGGACATATTTAGACTTTAAAATTTCTAAGTCTTTATAAGGTTTCATATTTCACCTCATGTAATGTGAAAAATATCGGTATACCTTTATCTTTCTAAAAATTACACATATGTCACTCACCTCACTTAAATAACACCCTAACCTCTAAAGTTATCTAAACCGACCTTTGATACCAACTATAAGGCCATAACCATAAACATTACATAATCTTGAGTTATGTAGATAATTCACATTGAGGATTTTTTTTCAGGTTTAGAGTTTTAGATATTTAGTCCATAACTATTACATTACATCCCAAATATTACAAAGTAGACACTTCTACACTAACCAATTTTTTCACAACAATAAAACTCTTTTATAAAATAAGAATTCTTTTCTTGATATAAATATTCTTGAATTATTCCTTCCTCTTACCCTTCCTTATACCCTGTGATTTTTTTAAAAAACATGGGATGAGCATAAAAAAGCTCAGTAAGTGTAATAAATTAAGAAAAGAAAACATTAGTCTATCAATTAATTAAATAATGAAATAATAATTTTCAATCATATAATGTAATATCTTTAACATACCTCGTGAAATATTAAGAGTTATGAATAACACATAGAAATAATAAATCATAAAGGTAACTTGTGTCATCCATAACATACTTCCATTGTATCTTTCACAGCCACATAGGGAATTACGTTTGGAATAAGCATCATAGTATATTCCCTAAATCTCTTAGGAGAAAAATTAATTTTTACCTCCATCATGATACCCAATGCATTGGAGATCTATCTCGGGCTCACCCATCCTTGGTTTATCACAGAACCACCCATACACGTAAATAATGCCCAAGAATCATAACATATTCATAACGCATAAAAAAGCATAAATGAAAGATAAAATTTCCACATTGCAATCAAAATATATATCATTTTAATATATTGAAACAATAAATGCTTTCTCAAAACCATTTCCAATAAAAAAATATGTAAAAAAGGTAAATGGTGTTTATTTTCCTTTTAAAAACACTATGGCTTGTTGAGGTAGCCAAATAGAAAAAAATGCTTGCGGTGACGAAAAGGTCATTGTCACCACCTACGTTAAAAAACATTCTTTTTGTCATTTAGTAAAACAATTCATAGAAAAATATTCTCTTTCAGTGAAATGAAAAGTCAAAGGAGTTTATACACCATATAAAATATTGTCGTGTATAAATCAAAATATGCCTCAATGAAAGGAAATTGAGACGAAGTCTCTTACCTTGAGTCTGACTCGTCACGTATGTTCCTTGTTCATCCTGAATAACAAAGTTAAGTTAATTTATACTTTCTTAAGAACTTTTTTCATGTTTATTATTCCTTTCATATCACTTATTACCACCTTATAAAAATTACATAATTATTTATGTTAATTTCTATCATTTTTTCGATATTCAGTACTTGACAAAAAATGAACTTGTTATAATTACTAATTATCCATGATGTCAAAAGTCCATTATCTATAGAATGATATTCATGATTTAAATATCATATATATCATATATATATAGTAAATATTTATTTATAATAGTCCATAACATTTGAAGATAAGAAATGAAATTCACCATTCATGGACATGATAAGCCATACGTACGCATGAACAATACTTTCATTTCTTTTTTTCATTTTTAAAGGAATGAAAACTAAATGATACATAGGTATATAATAATTCCAATATAATATCATAAGATATATATGTTACATAAGTTCATTAACACCATCCTTTATACGTTCTATGTATGGCGTTAACGAGTCATCTCACTTTGAGCACTACGGGAAAAATGGGTTTTTAAGACGGATTATTTGCAAAATCTCGTCGCAAGTAGTCTGTCGAAGAGGTTATTTGCGACAGGGGAATACACCTGTCACAAATAATTAGTTATTTGCGATGGGACATGAGGTCCTGTCCCAAAACATTAGACGTGGTTTGCGCAGCAAACTGCAGGAAGGGTATTTGCGACGGGGATGCGCCCCCCGTCGCAAATACCCGAAGGCGGTAAATATGATTTGCAATGGGGTATTTCCTCATCGTAAATAGTTCACCTACGACTCACTATTTTTTACGGGACCCTTCGTAAATACCTGGCTGCGGTATATATTATTTGCGATGAGATACTGCCCCGTCGCAAATAGTGTGTCGGTAGGCCACTATTTGTGATAGGACCCATCACAAATACCATTTTAATCGCTGACAGTAATTAATACGGTCGAAGGTATTTGCGACAGGTCCCGTCACAAATAGTAACATTTGTGATAGGGGTCTCGCCGCAACTAGTCTAAACTATATACACCCCCATCCATTTTTTTCATTCTTCTTCTCAATTTATACTCTCTCTCTCTCTAAACAATAATTTTAGAGTGAAAATTTTTCTGAGTTAAATTATATTACAAAGAAGTTTTTGAAGTCGTCTCTACCTATAAGAGATCAAGTTTAAAGGTATTTATGTTTTATTTAATTTAATATTTATTTTATTTTTTATGTTAATTTTAATTATTTTTAATTAGTTGTAATTAAATTAGATTTAGACTATTTAGTCATCAGTATTTATTTGTAGGAATAAATTTAAATTATTAGAACTAATTATTTATAATTACTAGTAAATTTAAATTATTAAAGATAATTAGTAATGAATATAAATAATTAAAGGTAATTAGTAATTAGTAGCAGTAATTTGTTTTAATTAATAATAATTAATGCTAATTAGTAAAAATTGGCTGTAATTAGTAACAATTTGGATGAAATAGTAATAACTAGTAAAAAACAGTAATAAATACTGATAAATAGTAAGAATTAGTAATAAATAGTAATAAATACTAATAATTAGTAATAAATACTAATAATTAGTATTAATTAGTAATAAATAGTATTAAATAGTATTAAATAGTAATAAATACTAATAACTTGTAAAAATTAATTATAATTAGTAACGATTAGTAACAATTAGTAACAATTAGTAACAATTGGTATCCATTAGTAATAATTAGTAATAAATACTAACAATTATTACAAATACTAATAATTGGTAATAAATACAAACAATTAGTAATAAATACTAATAAATAGTAATAAATAGTAATCATTGGTAATAAATAGTAATAATATAGTAAAACAATAGTAAAAAATAAGAATAAATAGTAGTAAATTAGTAATAAATAGTAATAATTTGGAATAAATAGTAATAATTAGTAATATATAGTAATATATAGTAATAAATAGTGATAATTAGTGATAATTAGTAATAATTAATAATAATTAGTAATAAATATTAATAAATAGTAATACTTACTAATAATAAGAAATAATTTGTAATAATTTGTAATAATTTGTAATGATTAGTAATAATAAGTAATAAATAGTAATAATTAGTAATAATTAGAAATAAATAGTAATAATTAGTAATAATTAATAATAATTAGTAATAAATAGTAAAAATTAGTAATAAATATTAATAATTAGTAATAATTAGAAAAAAATAGTAATTATTTGTAATAATTAGTAATAATTAGTAATAATTAGTAATAATTAGTAATAATTAGTAATAAATAGTAATAAATAGTAATAAATTGTAATAAATTGTTTTAAAAAGTAATAATTTGTAATAATTTGTAATAATTAGTAATAATGAGTAATAATCATTAATAATTAGTAATAAATAGTAATAAATTCTAATAATTAGTAATAATTAGTAATAATTAGTAATTATTAGTAATAATTAATAATAACTAGTAATAATTAGTAATAATTTGGAATAATTAAGATAAATTACGATAATTTAAGAGAAATTAGTAGAAATTATTGGAAATTAGGAAAAATTATGAATAATTAGCAATAACTATGAAAAAATTTGCAATAATTAAGAATAATTAGCAACAATTAAAAATAATTTGCAATAATTAGAAATAATTAGTAATAATTATGAATAATTAGGAATAATTTGTAATAATTAGCAATAATTAAAAAAACTAGAAATAATTAGAAATAATTTTGAATAATTAGGAAAAATTATCAATAATTAGAAATAATTATGAATAATTATGAAAAAATAGTAATAAATAGTAATAAATTGTAAGAACTTAGAACAATTTCCAGTTGATTGGCGGCACTCTTTTTGATCGATGACTCTTCTCTTTTCAACTATCACCCACTCAAAACGTTTTAAAAAATGCGCTTCTACATATGAATATCGAATCTCATATACACGAGATTCGATATGCATTCGTAGGAGCATATTTTTCATAATGTTTTTGCGAAATGATAGTTGGAAGAAGACGATTCTTCAACAAAAGGGGCCTCTTTTGTCTAACGACTCATTTACTTGCATCTTTCTCACATTGATATCACAATGAAGAATCTTGTCGGAGGTATGCATATGCATTCTCGTATACACAGTAATGGATATACATACCCATGAGAAGATTCTTCATTGTGATTTCAGTGTGAGAACGATGGAAGTAAATGACCAATATGACAAAAGAGCAGTTGCCAATCCACTGGAAATTGTGTTGCCCGTAATTAGTGGTAATTATAAAGAAGTAGCTGTAATTATTTATCTTCTCCTTTTTGCATAGTGTTTTTATTATTTCAAATTATTCAAAAATAGTAAAGATTTTATATTTTTTAGAAAAATATGGAATAAGGAAGCCTACAACAATCATTATTAGATGATCACTCTTGGATAAATCAACATATAAATCCAAACAGTTTTGGTTTAAATCATGTATATATTGAGGGTGTTGAAGCTGTCTAATCCTTTGAATCAAAAAAAGATGAATTTGTTTCAGAAGGAAGAATTAATCTTCCTTGTAAAAAATGTGCTCTGAGAATGTTTAACACAATTGACAATGTTGGGGGACATGTCTTTCATTTTGGTTTTCAACCAGATTAAATTTTTTTGTACCAACACGGTGAAAGAAGATCCAGATAAGAAATTAATAATTTAATTCCTGATCCATCGCGGTTTCGAAATTTAGTACATGATGTTTTAGTTCCATCTGTTCAACAAACTGTAACTCAGGATGATATTGATTTAACTCCTGAGTTGGCACCATCTGAATTTTTTTAGATGGTGAGGTCTGCTAAGGATGCATTATATCCTGGTTGAAAGATAAGAAAATTATAAGCAGTTACAAAATTTATGGATATTATATCAGATATTGGAATTTAAAACAACTATTTTGATCAGATATTTTCTTTGGTAAAAACATTGTTACCAAAAGAAAATGTGTTTCCTGCAAATTACTATAAGCGTAAGAGGATGGTTTGTAATCTAGTCTTTATTTATCAGAAGATTCATGCATGTGAAAATGATTGCATCATATATTTTGATGAAGATGAGTCGTTGAATAGTTTTCCAAAATGTTGAAAATTGAGGTATAAAAATGATCAACCGGGGAAGTCTGGATTGATTCCTGTAAAGAATTTGAGATATTTCCTACTTACACCATGGTTCAAACATTTATTTATGTCTCAGAACACAACGATAATGATTCCATGGCACATAACCAATATTTCAACTGGTAAAAAATTGAATCATCCATCTGATGGTGATTCGCGGAAACATTTTGACTGAGTGCAATCGTATTTTTCTTTAGAAGCCCAGAACGTGCTATTGGGTCTTTCTACTGATGGTTTCTATCGGTTTGGCTCGTATGGTAGTCAGTATTCATGTTGGATTGTCTTTATAACTCCGTACAATTTACCTCCATAGATGTTGATGAAGAAGCCTTATATCTTTTTGACATTATTAATCCCAAGATATCAAAAAAAAATATTGATATTCATTTGAAACCATTGATTGAAGAGTTAAATTTATTATGTAGTAATTGTGTGAGTACATATGATGTTACTAAGAAACAAAATTTCATAATAAAATATACATTAATGTAGACAATTAGTGACTTCCTAGAATATGGTGTATTATCTGGATGGTGTAAACATGGTCTGAAATCATGTTCTTACTATATGGGAAACAACAAAGCATTTATACTCGTCAATGGAAAAAACCTTGCTACTTTGACTTTCATCGCAGATTTCTTCTAACTAATCATCATTTTCAGAGGAAAAATCTCATTTCAAAAAAGGAACCATTGAAAGGGATGAACCTCCAAAAATGATCTCTGGTATAGAGTTAAAATTAGTTTCATTTTCATTACCTCCCACCAAATTTAGACCAAAAATAAACCAACAAAAAATTCATGGCTTTGGGAAAGAACACAATTGGGTAAAACAGATCATTTTTTGGATCTTCCATATTGGTGTAATTTGATGGTTCGCAACATGTTGGATGTCATGCATATTGAGAAGAACTATTTTTATAATTTATTTCATATAGTTTTGGATACACCAGTTTATAACAAAAGATAATGTAAAGAAATGATTAGATCATTCCAAAATTTGTAGGCGACCAGAACGTAAATTGTTTGAAAATGTCAGATTATAGAGGTTAATGAAGAAAAAATAATCTTATACATTGTCCAAATAAATTCGCTTATTATTTTTTTAGTGGATTGTAGATTTAAGACTTTTAGATGGATATGATTCCAATTTGGGAAGATGTGTTAAGAATAGTCATATTACGGGATTAAAAAGTCATGATTGTCATTTATAATTGAAAGACTTATGCCAATTGGATTAAGTGGTTTGTTGAATTCTATGATTTGGGATTCGATAAAAGACTTACCATATTATTTTGAGACACTTTTGTGATGAAAAAAAACTACGATGCACTATGAAAACTGAAAGAAGATTTTGTTTTAATTATTTGTAAACTATAAAAAAATCTTCCTTCTAGCTTTATTTGACTCAATGGAACATCTGATATTCAATATTCTACATAAAGAAAAATGTGGAGGTCTGGTACAGTTTTGATGGATGTACCCATTTGAGAGGTGAATGCATAAATTGAAGATGAAAGTACATAATAAAGAATCTGTTAAAGACTCAATTGTTGAAGCTTATTTTCAAGAGGAAATTTCTTTTTTCTTCTCTCATTATTTTGAATCTGAATATCCCTCAAAACACAAGAAAATTTGATTGGAAGAATGGAACTTTGAAGTTGAAATGGAAAATAAATTATCAGTTTTTAATCATCTAGAGCATGGCTTCGATGGAGTTCATGAACGATGGCTTTCAGATGATGAACATGAAAGAGCTCATACATATGTTCTGATCAACTATGAAGAAATTTCATCTTTTTTACTGTGATTTCTTCTATCACTTATTATATAATTTATGTTATAGTATGTAAACCTATTTTATTTGTATGTTATATGATAATCATATCAAGAAACAACATTCAAAAATTATAACAGCTTTTCTTGAAGAACGTTGAAAAAAAAAATTTTCTCAATGCTTTCAAAAATTAGTAACATAAATAATTTATGGTATAACATATCAATTCAATTTATTATTTATTATATTGATAATTGTTTTACAAATTTTTAGTTTTCTCAACATACTAATAAAATTGATAAGCGACTGTGTATATTGAGTAACCCACCATCCAAAATGGTTAAATCTTATAATGCATATGTGGTGAATGGTTTTCAATTTCATACGCATGCATATGGGGAACCAAAAAAACAATGAAAAGTGGAATTTTCTTGAGAGGATATCAACATAGGGAAAATGAAGTTGACTTTTACAGTATGATGGATGATATTATTGAACAATGTTATCTAGGAAAAAATTACATGATGATGTTTAAATGTTGGTGGTTTGATACTGAGAGAGGCTTGCGTGTTCATCCGAATCATAGAATAATCGATATTAAATATAAAAGTCTTATTATCGTAAATGACCCATTTTTACTAGCTCAATAGACACATTAATTTTATTATGCAAGGTACTGTGTTACTTCAAGATACCTGGGTGATTGGTGGAGCATAATAAAAATGAAATATCAGGAAAATCCGTTTACTCAAAGTGAACGTGGTTCTGCTAAAATGTAAGAAATTGAAATTTTTCAAGAGACTACTCAAAACACATCTTTTTCACAAAGAGACATGAATATCAATGATGACACCCCATAATTAAGGGTCGGTGGTGGAGATGATGTTAATGATGATACAAATGAATTTGAAATTACAAGAGATGATAAAACAGAAACTCATATGAACATTGATGATGTTAAGGAGGAATATAATGACATTGACATCATTAGATATTAAGATTATGATGAAGGTTATCATTGACACAGTTAAATGTTGGTTATAATCATGGCTAATATAAATCTATATATAATATTTATTTTTCACTTTTTTCAAACAACCATAATTTTTTGTTCCATATGAACGATGATCTATTTTGTGAGTTGCAAGAGGATGAGATATCTTTGTATGAGAAGGATTTGGCATCATCTAACCTCAGCTGACTGGAAGTTCAGGGGGTACGTAGAGGGGGCGTGGTCTTGCGAGACTGATTATTTCTGACCCTATCCCTGAGTGATGTCCACATCTTAGCTTCGATCCACACACACATAGGTATGGTAACTTGTGTATTTTAGTTAGCTTTAATTAATTTATTTATATCCTAATTATTTGATTATTTATTCTTTTTTCACAGTTTTGTGCATGTAGTTGTTGGATAGGGGAGTTCTATCTTGTGAAATTATTTTTCTCATTCATGGATCACATGGGAACAGATTCATGTTGATGTGCATCTCAGCATGTTCAATCATTGGCTGGTGGGTAAATAAATAATATTTATTTTGTAATTTCATTCATTAATAACATGATATTATAAATCATGTGTAGGGTTTATAGTAATCCATCGATGATAACATGTGTGACGCTACCTATGCGGCATAAGAGGTTTCTATGCATGACCGTTTCTGTAAATTTTTGCACAATTTGAGAAGGACAAGGATAAAGAAAGCAGAGTGATAGTATTTCATGATTCGTGTAGAGTCCACCAACTAGAGTACATTTAACCTCACATTTGGGATGGATTATGTTCACACGGTTTAGGTGGTTGATTTCAGAAAATATCTTCATTGGGCCAGTAGAACCTAGGGGGATAGGAAGTGATGCATCGAGCTGGTAGACGTACATTCATTATGTACATAGAGCATATAGTAAGTATATTTTTTAATATTTTATATAACATTAAATATAAACAGTTTATTTTATATTCATATAGGTAGTCGAGCATCCCGATATAATGGAGTATGACATTTATTGGAGGAAGTACAATGATCTAGCCACTAGAGAGATTAGAGATGATTTCCATCTTTGAATTGGGGTCAGTATTATTTTTTTTAGTTTAAAAATTAACTGCATATAATATTATAAATATTTTAATTTAGAATTGGAATTGAAGGAGTCATATGAGGCTGCAACCACTCCGACACATGATGAGAGTCAGGCCGAGATAGCTGATCAGACTAGTCCATGCCATTTTGATGAGGTGGCATAGATGCAGGTGACCCAGTATGCCTTCGAGAAGGCCTGAGTAGATGGTATTGACTCTCATTTGATTCATGGGACTTATTATGGTATTTATGTGATATCGGCTTCCAACTCGAGGGGATCTTGTGGAGAGGAATCATCTTCTATATCATAGTATCAGGAGCAGCTATGAGCTCAGAGTGATCTTATAAAGAGTTTACAGAAGCAATAGGAAGAGATACGTATACAGCAACAACAGTAGTAGTAGTACGAGGAGGATATGCGTTTATCGCAGTAACAGTAGCAGCACGAAGAGGAGATGCATCAACAATAGTAGTAGTAGTATGAGAAGATAGAGTACATGTACCATTTGACTCATAGTTTAGGGATTATGTTTCCTCCACCATCTCATCCACCTCCTCCACCTCCTCCAAAAGACTATCACCCCATTATTTTTTTTGTTATGTTAAAAACAATTGATTTCAATATATGTTATAATATGACATATTTATAGTTTCTGTCTTTTATATTGGTGTGAATATTGTATAATTTTTTTAATATTTTAATATTTTATTAATTATTATTAGTATTGAATTTTTTAATGTATTTTTATTTTACTACTCCTAATAATAGTAGTTTATGATTTATGTACATTTTTTGAGAATATTGAGAATTTTAATTTTTTAAATAATTTTTATTATTTTAATAATAATATTATTATTTTTTCATTAATTTATCATAATTTTGATAAATATATATTTTTTAATTTATTCAGTATTTGCGATGGGATCTCTTGTGGAGGGACCCCATTGTAAATAGTATATATATATTTTTAAAAAATGTAATTGTGATGAGGAATAGGGCTCTTCGCAAAAATGTATTTGTGACGGGCTCATCACAAAGGTTTTTGATATATATAACATATATAAATGGAGAACTATTTGTGACAGGAAAATTAGCATGTCTTAAATAATTTTTGCGATGGGCCCATCTCAACATGCTTATATATATATAATGTATATAATCAGATAGCTATTTGTAATGGGATAGTTTCCCATCACAAATATACTTTTGTGCAATGGCCCTGTTACAAAAAAAGTAATATTTGCGAGATCTTTTTCTACAACGTTCTATTTACGACGAGACCCCATCAAAAAATCTCATTTGTGATGGGATTCTGTTTCAAATATCCTGTCGTAAATTCATCAAATTTCAGTAGTGGATGGGGAGGTAGTCCACACTACATCAAATGAAATTATCATATTTACACATTATGTTAAGAATAGATCTATGATGTAAATAAAATTACAGAAGAATAGGTACAATATAAAGATAATATATATCATATATAAATAATTTTCCATCATAATGTCCACCATGAGAGGTGGTAGGGGAAAATTGAACAATCATCGTTTCGTGAGGCATTAGTTCGTCGTACATAGAAACAGTATGTTCATATCCATTAGATGGAGGTGTGTGTATGTGTGTTTCAAATTATTCTCATAAAAAATCATCTTATCTTGAAGATACTAGTTTTTATAAAAAATAAGGGTATAAACAGAGTTTAGGTGGTTGGATAAAGGAAATAAATTAAAGAATCTTGAGATAATACATTACATCAAATCAGGTAACTCCATTTGATTTAAGCTAAAATAATTTCTTGAATTTCTTTATTCCCAAGGTGAAGATTCTAGGAGTAATATAGGTATGTTGGTAGATTATTTGGGTGGATTTTAGACCATCCAATGGGCTTGAGAGATGTGGGTAAGGGTTATAATTGATTCCCATTTATAAGAGGAAGGAGGGGTACTTTCGGAATTTCTTGAATGATTATTTTATTATAAACAAAATTTATATTTAGAAAGGTCCCCAACTCATTTAAATAAGAGGTAATGGGAGCATTTTTATATATACTCTCAACCAATAGATTTAATATATGGTTTGTTATTAAATTTAACCTTATCATTTAGCCTTAACCCTTAGTTTACAAATTTAACTCTTACAATCTCTTCTTGTGTATTCAAACTATATGGTTAATATAGTTACCATAAAATGATAATATAACCACAAGGGGTTCATTAATGAAATTTTGAACATTATATAAGTAATTTGGACTTATATTAGATTTTTAGGATTGTTATATCATTAAATAAAATATTATTTGTTTTAAAAACTCATTTAGGAAACTTTTTATATTATTCATATCATGGATTTTTAAAAATCTATAAAAAAAATTCCATTCAAATAAACTTCATTAATTCAAATATAAAAAGTCATAATCATCGCAAAAATTCTTTTATGTCATAAAAAGTTTCGATATAAATTTAGTTTAATATTTATAATCTCATTTTTTTAAATCATTCATTAATAAGGTAATCACTACATCATCATAATGTCATAAATAAATTTTTATATTTGATGTCTAAAATTTATAAATAAAATATCATGACGTAGGAAATATTTTTATCTTTATATTTATTATTTTTAGTTGAAAATATAACTTTTATAAACCCATATAAAAATTGTTTTACTAAAAGATACTTGTTTATGTTACATTATTCTTTTAAATTAATTCATATAAAATGTCACTTTCACATCAAAGTGGCTCTATGGGGTCAAAAAATCGACCCAAGGATGCCCATGGTCAGAAATATATCATCAAATAATATTAGGGAATTTTTTAGGGTAATTTAATAATATAATATTATTATTTTATTACCCTTATTTACTAGAATTACTCTTTAACCATGGTAAATAAAATAATTACTGAAGTTACTATTCATAATGTATAAAAATAAAATGTACCTATTTACAAAATTTTTACGTCATGATTCCAAATATGGAATCAATTTTTCCAAATTCAAAACATATAAGTTTCAGTAATTAATTTAAAATTAATTCTTGTTGTTAAAATTAAAAAGCGGGTTTTTATGAGGTAATAACTATCAAAAGATTGACATGTGTTTATGTCCAATTTCAGTGTAAAATTATTTCCAATTACCAAAATTTGATTGAAATATAAGAATATAAACCATTTAAACTTTAAATAAAATTAAAAGTATATTCTAAATATGTAAATAAATTATATGAAAAAGCAGTTTTGACTTAAACTGCTGTATTTTTAACTATTCATTAACAAATGAACATTATTAGAAAATCACCAAAAAAGTATCCAAAGTAAATTTTTATATTACTATTATATATAATAAGATTATTTTGTAAGATATAACATATACTGGTGTAAAAAACTATATTTTAAAAGGGTTCTCCATCAAAAGGCAGTAAAACTACATTTTTTGAAAAATACTTCTTTTATATGAGAAATTAAATTTGTTCTTATATAATATCTAGAAAACATATAATATGAATTTAAAATATTAAATTTAATATATATAATAGATTTTTCATTAAATATAAATCTATATATAGTGATATGAAAACACAATTATTCTCTTTTAAAAGGTTTTCATAAAAAAACATCCTTTATATTCAATTGGTTGTTTTCATTTCTAATAAATTTGGTAACCAATGAACCATTATTTAAATATATGTAAACCATATTTCAAAATTTAGTTTATACTATTAATTCCCACCAATACAACGGCTATGCGATAACTACCATTTAAAATAATAATAATATTATAATTTTTTTTGGTAAAACTCAATGTTGTGTGCAATGTGAGATTTCAAAAAAAACGCGTTGTTCTGTCATGAGTACGCTATCAGAAAAAGTTTCCTCTTTAACTTAAAATTAATATCTTATTCATAAATATTAATAGATATGAAAAATTATTATACTATAAATACCTGGGTCATTACATCTACCTCCTTAAATTATTATTAAAACATGATGACATAATTAAATAAGTATCTTACATATACTATTATGTTTTTTAAGTTAATGACCTAAACCATATACATTTCCATTAAATTGGATATGCAATCATTATTCATGTGTATAGATGACTATAGGCTTGCAAACCAATGTTATTAATTTTCCAACACCACATCTCTAGGATTGATATAATGATGGAATAAATGTTTATAGGTGATATTTATGATATTTTTATACTTATGGAGTAATTTTATCACATATAACTTCTTACATTCTATTCTATGTGAATATGATAATGTTGTACATGTGCACGGTGGACTCTCACCTCACGAAGTGATGCGATTATTTCATTCATTACATAGAAGTTAATAAGGATGGTTTTAATGAATATATGTGATATATATGATATAAATATTATTATTTAATGGTTATATATTATTTACCTTTCATTATTTCAATATTTTCATAAAATATAAACAACATTAATGCATACATATGACCTACCATCTCCATGAACGATGTTTTTCATTTCCTATCTCTAACTTTTATGGATTACTCTAAATACATATATAATGAATATATATGATATTTATATCATGGTTAAAATTCTTTATATGAATTAATCATGATCAAATAAATATTACCAAATGTAAAAAATCAAAATATACTTGAAAAACTATGTCGTTATTTCCCAAAACGTTACATTAACATGGAATTGTTAACAAATGCATAATAAAAGGTAATAATAAATTCATATATGGTATGATATGTATAATTATGGTTCTTTAATAAATATATAATAAATTTATATTTATTATACAATAGTTTTGAATGTGTACTATAGAAGTTTAGACTTAAGGTAAGAGATTTTTTTGTCACAATTTTCCTTTTTTGAGACATATGTTATGTTATGAACAAATTTTATTTAATAAAACACACATACATCCCATTTGAAATGTAATATCATAAACGTATTTATTCTCATGATATTTTTTGTTTAATTTTATTTTATTTCTTCATGGGATTTACATTTAAAAGCTATGAAATTATTAAATATTTTATTATACCATCTCATCTTTTATTAAGCTTGTTTATGATTATGTTTCTCATTATAAAATATATTGATCTATCTCCCATTAAGCCAATTTATTTTAATTTCCATTGTTTTTTTAATTATAATACATGTTTCCCTTAAATTTATTCTCTTTATATACTTAATATTCTAAAATAATTCTTTTATGTAAAATGAACTCTATTTCTCTCTTTGGTCGAATAACATATTTCTTCCAAAACCATGTTTTATAAAAAAAATCTCAAATTGTTGTTAAAATTATTAAAATGGTTTATTAGAGGAATTTTTACCCATGTTTTAATTTATACAATAAAAATTTAATTTAATCTTCATTATTTCTCCAAACAAAGCTCATTTTTCTTTTAATAAAAATGTGAATGCAATATTAATGTTAACATGTAATATATGAACATAATACTCCTATTACATGACCAATCACTAATTTGAATATTACATTATAATATTACAATCTTATTTTTCAAAAAGAGTTTTTTTTTAAATTTTAGGTTTTATAAAAAGTTTTTTTCAATATTTAAAGGCTATTTTCATAAAGAAATGTTTTAAATGATCTTTCAAAATAATTTTACATAAATGATGACATCCTTTGAAGTTATCCATTCCTTAATGAGAATATGACCAAGGATACCATTATTATTATTTCTCTGAATGGTTTATGTTTATGATTGTGTAATGTTTAGGAAAATGGTTTCTCTTCCATGGGTCATACCATAAGGAAATGCTTATGAAACCCTCCTCTTTTAACGTTTTATGCTACGATGAATTAAAGAAATTATTATAAAACCTATCTATTTTCCAAATATTATGATATTAAGAAATGTAACATCCCAAGCTTCAATGGTATGTTCCATTTGAACAATACAATAGCTTGTGTTATACACAACTTTGAATTCTAGTGCACCACGACCATTCAGACTACCCATTATGAATAGTAATACCCACTTTTTAAAATTTTATAAATTTTAATTTTAAAAATGGAATTCATTTTTTGATTCAGAATATCAAATTTACCTTAGGGTGAATTTTTTGTATTTTTCTGAAAACTTTCAATTTTTGTTGAATAGTGAAAAACCCTATGTTATTGTTTAAAATAGATTTTTTTTTAAAAATAATTATTTATTTTATTCAAATTTATTTTATGTAAAAATAGATATATAATACTTATATTAGTTCAATTTAATTAATTGGTGTCATTTTATAATAATATTAGATATATAAAGTTGTATTTAAGTTTTTATTATCTTTTACCCACCTTCTAGGCACGTTAGCAAATTTGCATAAATTGTGATTTTGCAGCTTGTGTGAATTAAATATCAAAATTATGAGTGACACGGTTTATATCAGTAAGTAAAATTTGGTTCAATAATATGAAAATAAATTTTGGTGAATATTAACTTTTGACTTTTATTTACCACAGTTAAAAGTAGTTAGGGTAATTAAAGGTAAAAATGATATTATAATTTCCCTATCACATGTCCTAATTCTATGGGATAAGAGTATTTCAACCAAATTCAACCATAGGAATAAAATATGATCTTATTTGACCCTCCTGTATTAGATTAGGACATTTATTATATTTTACTTAATGAAGAATTAAAAGTGTTAAATTCAATGTTTAATAACTAATCTATTTTTAATATAGGGTTACAAATAAGATAAATTCGACTATAAATATTCATTGGAAATCTAAAAATATTACCTACATAATGGTATTTTATTTATAATTTTTATACATTAAATAATTTAATTTCTATATAACATAATGATAATGGAGTAATTACCTTATTAATGAAAGATTAAAATAATTGATACTATAAATATAAAAATAAATGTAAATTGAGACTTTTGATGAGTTAAATGAATTTTACAGGTTAATATGACATGTTAGGGTTGATTAAATAATTTTTTTTCGAAGTAATCAATTTTTTATGACTTCAACAAAAATAAATTACAAAATAGTGACAAAATTGACATTAATGAGTTTTTAAAACAAATACTATATTATTAATTGATATAATATTAAAAAAATATAAGGTTTGTCCAAAAGACTTAGATAAGGTTATATATGTCAATAATTAACCACTTGGGGTTCTCTTGTAATTTTATAGTAAGTTTATTAACCACATAATATAAAAATACAAGGAGAGATGGAAAATGTTAAACTATTTAACCAAGAGTTAAATCTAAAAGATAAGGTTAATATGGTAACCTAAACCTGTCTAAAACCAATTGGTTGAGAGGATTCAAACCCATACCCACCTTATCTGTGAAATAATTTCTTTTTGAGCCATTATAAACTGAATATTATTTTATAATAAAATAATATTTCAAGGTTTTCCTAAAGTGACCCTCACCTCTCTTATAAAATGGTGCTTCCCCTTCTCTCAAAATCCCATCTCCAAAACCTTTTGTCCTGGACAAAACCTGATCATATATCCTCCCAACTACCCTCATATCAACCAAGAGGCCTTAAATTGATCATAAATCCAACCTAAGGATCCCTTTTGATCAAATAAAATGGAAACACTCAAAGAAGTTGTAATTATTCCATCACCTCTTTCAATTTTTTTTCTTCTTCCACTACCTCTTTCCTTGTTGTTTCCATACCAAAATAATGAATTCAATAACATATACATACTGTGAGGTTATTATAAATATTGTACAACTATATTAGTTATTCTATCAATCCTATAAATAACAAATTCACCATACGTGCGTACGTATGGCTTACCGTCTCCATGTCGTGGTGTAGTTTGTCATTCAACACTTCACTATTTGGATGGGTATAATAATGAGTATAATTGATGTAAATAATAAATATAATATGTTATGTATCTATTATATACCATCCAATATCACATTATTCCACCATCAATAGAATGGTATTGTCGCTCATGCGTACGTACTGATTACCATCTCCATGAACGCGATGAGATTCATTTTACATCATAACCATTCAAGAATAATTTTCATTTTACGATTAAAAAAATTGTTTAAGAACTTAATATAAATATGGATATGAGTCAAATACATCGTATCCATAACAAACTTAACTTATGAAACAAAACATATAAAGGAATACGAATCAGTTAACACCTGATACTATTATACAACTAAAATATTATTAACAAAACAATATTAGAAGATCATACATGATATCTTTTTTATGTATGTGGTTATTCTATAATTTAATAATAATTATTTCACCATTATAAATGAGTTTAGTGTACCCTCGACCAAGGAAAATTACAAGGTAAGGGTTAATTTTACAATCTCTTTACTTATTCAAGGTTGTTTATATGTATGTTTCTATTGGGACTTCTTTATCATCCACATCCATGTTTCTTAAAAATTTATTTCAAAACACTTTTATTATTTCCAAGTATATAGGATAACATCATTTATTCACTTGTTTGACCTTATATGTTTTGAAATTAATCTTTCTGTTGTTTTCCAAACAAGATACTTTATGACCTTTTAAAAAAAAATATGTTAAGAATGTTTTTTTAACTTATACGGCAGGTGCATCTATTTTCTGCCATTATAACAACATGAAATATTCCATTAAAATCTTATAAGACTATTTTCAAAATAAATGTTTTCTTTTATAATTATTTTACTTTTAAATGATTTCAAAAAAGAATGATATATTTCTCTCACATAGTTATGATTTCATATATGTCAACATCCATTGATGGATTTTAAACTTCTTTGAAGTTGATTCATTATGATACAAATATTCCATATTATATTGAAGGTTTTGTGATATGTTTGACTGTAGATGTGTTATTTTTATACCATTCATGATTTATGGTTAAAGTATTAACATTTTTTATGCTATTTTTAATAAAAATGATTATGTTATGTTTCATTCTTTACAAATGAGGAATGCATTGGACTAAGTAAGTGATGGGTGGAGCCTGTTATAGCTCCTCGATGCATCAGCAGGTCTCATGAGAAAAACTAGTGTATTGGCATGAGGGCTTGAAAAATACTTATTTTTAGTCATAGGATGAGGCCTTGACTATGTGGTTATGATGTTCGAAATTATACATTCCATCATTATGAAATTTTCTATTGATGTTGCATTAGATTATTCGACTAGTAGAATATCCATGTGAATAATTAAATGGAATTATTGGATTTATATTTTCCATATTATACTGATGTTTAATTTGAAAAAGCTTATGTTTTAGTCTTATACATTGCTTTAAATGTTTATGCTTATTTATAAATGTTTCCTCTATACTGTTATCCATACTGAGCATCTGAGATAACCCCTTTCTATGTTTTATTTTTTTAAGATGTGAAGAAGTATTTTAGGATTTACCTGCAGGGACAGGCTGTGGGATATGTGTGTGTTCAAAGGGGACATAATGTTTTTCTTTTAATTTCATGATGTAATGTAAGACATATGTATATATCTATTACTTCCAAGGATACTAAACTAATCAGTATTTCAATACTTGATCTCTTATGATCAGGATAATGTTATGTAATAATGCACTGACTCTGGGTAACTGGGGTCGGGGCATTACAGTTGGTATAAGAGGAAGTTGTGTACAAATCATTGAAGCTAGATTTAAAAAAACTCTGATTAGAGAAAATTACCATAAGATAGACTTTGAGGATTAGTATAGAAAAACATCCTAGAATTTTGGTAATGTAGATATTTTGTGTGTTTTCCAAGAAATATATCCCTGTCTGGATATGAGAAGGTAAAGTCATCTTTAACACAAATTTAGATAAGAGTGAAAACTCTGAAAAGGAGTTTCGGGCTAGACCCGGGGTATCTTGTTACACGACAATGGGCCTTTCTACACTCTTAGTTACGAAAATCCCGAGGGATATGCTTAAGATAATTCACATTTTATTTAAAAACCAGTATGAATGATTTATGAGTAAATACTTCTCCAAAGAAAAACATTTTTAAGATTATGGATTATATCCGTAAACTGTTAAATTTATTTTAAGTGTCTTACAATTTTGGCATTATGTATTGTGATTCATAAACCAATCTAGTATATGACATTGCTTAGAAATGGAACCTAGTTGAAGGAATGAGAATTTTATAAACACACGTAATCCATGAAAGTATTTCCCTCCCACTCAAGAAAATTATTCTAGAGATGGTGATGCAACTGGTGTTGAACAACTTATAACCATACTGGGACAACACACTCAGGTTATGAATAATAAATTTACCCGTATGGAGCACCATAATCCCTAAATAGAAGCATCAATGTTAGACCTCTTTATGAGGAAAAAAACACCAAAATTCAATGGGGCTAAAAATATATTTGTAGCCGAGAAATGGATAAGTTCCTTAGAGAAAATATTTCATGATTTGGGGAGTAGTGAAACAGAAAAAGTTTTAATGGCAGTTTATCACCTCACGAGAGATGAAGATCAATGGTGGTCATTGATTCAAAACAAAAAGGAAGATGATGAAGTATAAAATGTGTAATGCAGGTCGTTTAAAGAGATTTTATTAACAAAATACTTTCTCATTACCATCGAGCAGATATGGAAAGAAAATTTCTTGAGTCTAAGGCAAAAAGAGGATGAGAATATTGAAAAGTATGAGGATAGCATTACAAGGATAGCGCGGCATGCTGTAAATTATATGTGTAACCCAAGGAGTAATATTGATCAATTCTTTTATGGGTTAAAACCATTTCTCCATTGAGCATTATTCTCACAATAATTCTCATCATACGAAGATATTATCTCATGTGCTATCAAGATAGAAACAGAAATCTCTGAGTCTTAAAAAATTTAAGTAATGCAAAAGAAAAAGAGATCTTTCAAACACACTAGAAATGGAAATAAGGGGAAGAAGGGAAAAGTTGAATTTCTATCCTACAGTAAATTTTGGAAGAAACACCATGGAACTTTCCTGAAGGGAATGTGAGTCTATTACAAGTTTGGTGAAAAAGGACACCACGATCATGACTGTAAAGGAATGAAATAGGTTTTAAATGTTGAATGCTACAATTGTAGAAAAATGGGGAATTAGGCAAAAGAATGTATTAAAGACCAAGGAAATTTACCTCAGAAAAGGCCAAGGGAGCAAGGCCAAGCTTATGCGATCACTACAGCTATGAATGACATGGTGGAAGGTTATTTAATGGTTTCCTCAAATATAACTAATGGAATATATGTTGATCCTTCAAAGTCAATAGAAATACAAGAATGATCAGCACCGATGAGTATTACTAAGGTACGTAGTTTTATTGGTTTAGAAGGTTATTATTGGCATTTCGTCTAGAATATTTCCCAATTGGCTAACCAATTAACCAAGCTCACATGTAAAGGGCTAATTTTTTTTGGAGAAAAGAGTGTGAAGAATGTTTTGAATAACTGATGAGAAGATTAGTCATTTCTCCTATCTTAAATCTACCATCAGGGAATGGTGGGTTTGTTATTTATAGTGATGCATCAAAGAAAGGGTTTGGTTGTGTGCTTATGCAGAATGATAGAGTTATTTCATATGCATCACAAAAGCTAAAAATTCCTGAACAAAACTATCCCACTCGTGATCTTGAGTTAGTAGTTGTAATCTCTGCTTTTATGATATAGAGACACTATTTGTATGGTAAAAAGCATAATATATATACCAATCACAAGAGTTTTATATATATTTTCTCACAGAAAGAACTCAACATGGGGAAAAGGTGATGGCTTGAACTGCTCAAGGATTATGATTTCACAATACACTATCACTCAAGGAAGGAAAATAAGGTGGCAGATGCTTTGAAAGGGATCCTATGTTCATGGATCTAGTAAATATGGACGTGGTTAAAATCATGGAAGGTGAAATAATCAATACTTTTTCATATGGTTTCAAAACCATATTTACGATAAATGATAAAAATTTCTCAGACTGATGATGAGGAGTTTCAAAAAAAAATTAAATTTGTGAGTGATGGGAGATTGATTGACTTCGTATATGAAGATGGAATTTTAAAATTTGGAAATAGGATTTGTGTTCCCAATATACCTAATCTAAACAGGTAATTATTGGATGATTCCCACAGATCCAATTTCCCTATACACCTTTGGAGCACCAAGATATATAGTGATTTGAAGGAACATTTTTGGTGGGACAAAATAATGAAGGAGATTGTTGGTTATGTGTCAAGATGTACGGTTTGTAAACAAGTAAAAGATGAAAGGCAACATTCTAGAGGAGTCATGAAACATATTCCCATAACTGAGTAGAAATGGGATAATATTACGATGGACATTGTCAAGGGGCTACCAAAGTCTCATAGAAGGAAGGATGTAATATGGGTCATTGTTGATTATCTTACCAATTCAGCACATTATCTTGCTATATGAGAAGATTTAAAACTTGATCATTTAGAAAGACTATATATTAATGAATTTATAAGACTTTATGGTATACCCCTATTGATTGTTTCTGATCATGATCCCCTTTTCATCATGATTCTGGAAAAGTATTCAGAAGGATTCGGATACTGAACTTCATTTGAGCACTGCCTACCACCCTCAAACTGATTAAAAATCAGAACGGACTATTCAAACCTTAGAATACATGTTGAGATTTTACTCTCATGACTTTCAAGGTATGTGGGATCAGTATTTACCTCTGGTAGAATTTTCTGATAACAATAGCTTTTATTCAAGTATTAATACGGAACCATATAAAGCATTATATAGAAAGAGATGCCGCACAACAACTTTTTGGGTTGATGTAGGTGAAATTAAACTCGTTGGTATAGAAATTGTTGATGAAACAATGGAAAAGGTGATGATTATCCAAACCCACATCAAAGCAGCTCCATTTAGGCAAAAGAGCTTTGTCGATAACCAAAGGAAGTATTTGGAATTTCAAGTAGGATATAATGTTTTCTCGAAGGTATCTCTGTAGAAGGGTGTTATATGATTCGGTAAGAAGTGTAAATTAAGTCCTAGGTACATTAGACCTTTTGAAATTCCAGAATGAATTGGAGTTGTAGCTTATAGTTTGGAAATGCTGCCAAGTCTCTCTAAAGTTCATGATGTGTTCCACGTATCACTATTAAGAAAATACATGCAATACCCAACGCATGTATAAACCTATGAAGAAATACAACTGGAACCCAATCAATCTTATTATAAAGATCCTTTTAAGATTCTTGATACCAGATAAAAAGGGCTGAGAAATCGGATGACTCGTCTGGTAAAAGTTCTATGGAGAAACGATAAGATGGAAGAGGAAACATGGGAACCCAAAGAAATTATGATGAAGAACCACTAGAATCTTAATGTGCAGCAATATTTTAGAAATTTTTTGGATTAAATTATTTGAAGGAGGGGAGAATGTTACATCCCAAGCGTCCACGGTACGTTTCCCTTTATAAAAATTATTGGTTGAGAGTATT
Organism: Viscum album; assembly: GCA_963277665.1. NCBI lineage: Eukaryota > Viridiplantae > Streptophyta > Magnoliopsida > Santalales > Viscaceae > Viscum > Viscum album. The sequence continues at coordinate 1,526,530,586 of OY728138.1, read as the reverse complement.
TAGACATATCCACACCTTATCCATGAAATAAATCCTTTTGAATCCATTATAAACCGAATATGATTCTATAATAAAATATTATTTCAAGGATTTCTTAAAGTGACCCTCGCCTCTCTTATAAAATGGCACGCCCCCTTCTCTCAAAATCACACCTCCAAAGCCTTTTTTCTCGGCCAAACCCTACTATAATATCCCCCAAAATAACCTCAATTCATCCTATAGGCCTTAATTGTATTATAAATCCAACATAATGATCCCTTTTGATCAAATAAAAAGGAAACACTTGAATAAGAGGTAATTATTTTATCACCTCTTTCAAGTTCTTTTCTTCTTCCACATCCTCTTTACTTTTTTTCCCTAAAAAAAACAATGACACCAGTACCATATAAATATTGTGATGTTATTATAAATATGTTACAACCATATTCATTATTTTATCCATCCTATAAATGACAAATTCACCATACGTGCATACGTACGACTTACTATCTCCAAGTCGTGGTGTAGTTTGTCCTTCAACACTTCACTGTTTGGATGGGTATAATAATGAGTGTAATTGATATAAATAATAAATATAATATTATATATATATATATTATATACCATCCAATGACATACGCTTCCACCATCAATATATTGGTATTGTCGCTCGTGCATACGTCCGAATTACCGTCTCCATGAACGTGATGAGATTAATTCTCCATCGTAACCATTGAAGAATAATGTTCATTTTATGATTAAAAATAAGGTTAAAGAACTTAATATAATTCAGGATATGAATCAACAACATCCTATCCATAACAAACGTGACTTATGTAACAAAACATATAAAGGAATACAAATCAGTTAACACCCGAGAAAATGACACAACTAAAATATTATTAACAAAACAATATTAGAAGTCCATATATGATATCATATTTCTATATGTGGTTTTTATATAATATAATAACATCGATTTCACCATTATACACGAGTTTAACATACCCTTTACCAAGGAAATGTATAATGTAAGGTCTAATTTTACAATCTCTTTACTTATTCGAGGTTGTTTATATATAAGTATCTACTGGGACTTCATTGTCATCCACATCCATGTTTCTTAAAAATTTATTTCAAAACATTTTTATTATTTCCTAAAATATGGGTTAAAGTCATTTATACCCTTTTTTACCTTCTATGTTTTGAAAGGAATCTTCCGTCATTTTCCAAACAAGGTACTTTATGACCATTTTGACAAAATTAATCTAAGAATGTATTTTTTAACTTATACGGTGGGAGAGGAAATTTTCCACCATTATCACATCATCGAAGCTTCCGTTACAAGCTTATAATAACACTTTCCAAAATAAATGTTTTATTTTATAATTATGGGACTTTTATATGATTTCAAAAAAGAAAGATATATTTCTTTCAAACAGTTTTGATTTCATCTATATCAATATCCTTTGATGGATTTTACACTTGTTTGAAGTTGATTCATTATTATTAAAATATTCCATATTGTATTGAAGGTTTTGTGATATGTTTGACTGTGGATGTGTTATTTTTATACAATTCATGGTTTATGGTTAAATTATTAACATTTTTTATGCTAGTTTTAATATGAATGTTTATGTTATGTTTCATCCTTTTCAGATGAGGAATGCATTTGAATTAGTAAGTGACGGGTGGAGCCTGCTATACCTCCTTGAATAATTTGTATGTCTCATGAGGAAAACTAGTTTACTGGAATAACGCCTTGACAAAATATTATTTTTTGTCTTGGCACGAGGCGTTGACTATGTGGTTATGATGTCTGTCATTATGCATTTCTTCATTATAAAGTTGGCTATTGATATTTCATGAGCTTATTTGACTAGTAGAATATCTATGTCAATAATTAAATGGAATTATTTGATTTATATTTGCTATATTATGTTGAATTTTAAGTTTAAAAGGCTTATGTTTTAGTCTTATACATTGTCTTATATGTTTATGCTTATTTATGATAGTTTACACAATATTGTTATCCTTACTGAGCATTTGAGCTCACCCCTTTCTATGTTTTATTTTTCCCGGGATGTGAATAAATATTTTATGATTGACCTACAGGGATAGGCTATGGGATATGTGTGTGTTCATAGGGGACACAATGTTGAACTTTTTATTTCATGATGTTTTATAAAACATATGTATGTATCTAGTACTTCCATGTATACTAAACTAATTAGTATTTCGAGACGTGATCTCTTGTGATCATGCCAATGTTATGTAATAATGCACCGAATCTGGGTAACTAGGGTTAGGGTGTTACATGACATATTTATAAAGCCCATTATATTACATGGGTTATGATATGATGAATGTTTTATGATATTATTGCATACATATGTAGGATTTTTATTATGTGATAGGTGGGTCATTTATCCCATCAGATATACAGGAATAGAATAGGGAGTGAACCATGTTCTGTAAGAGACTTTGTCTGCTATGATGGTCTTGGGATTGAAACATGTCTACTATGATTTTTTGAGAAGTGAACTCATTCCACTGTTACAGGCATGGAAGTGATCCTTGACTAATATGAAAATGATTTTGTATTCTTATGTGTATGAAATAATTCTATGTTCTACTCCAATGTTATGATCTCATGGATAATGTTATTATATTTTCATATGATTCATGTCTTATGAACCAAAAATATCGATTCTATAATACAATATTAGGATATTTGATATACAAGTTATGGTTTTAAGATGTTACGTTCATGTTCTCATACTCTTATTTTCAAGTAATGCTTATATATCTCTATTTTTACCCTTATTAATTATTGAAACTCACCATTTATTATATTTCCTTTCACTAGGTTATGATTAAAGTAATTATGTATTATATTTCTATAAAGGGTTCTAGTTTTGGTAAACATAGTGGTAGATAATGTAGCTCACATATATACCTGTTGTTTATTTTTTCAATGTTTCTAAAGGAACTATACCTTTATAATCCTCATTCATGAATTTTTGTGATGTAATGAATATTCATTTTAAAATATAATATCTATATATGAAAATCCGGGGTTTATATACTTAGTATCAGAGGATAGTTTTAGATAGCCTTTGGATCCTAGGATGAGAAAACATTAATGAGATCACTCAGAATATGTCTAAGGATAAGTCTAATGACAAGTCGAAGTAAATGAAAATGTACTGGAACTTTGGTAAAAGATAGATAATGTGATTTTTAAGAAATATATTCCATTTTTGGATACTTTAAGGGGATGTGGCTCTGAAACATAGGTACCTAGGGTAAATAACTATGAAAATCCTTGATTGAACTGGAATTGATCGTTACTCGATGCATGACAATGAGACTTTCTTCATACTAGGTTTGACACTCCCAAAGAATATACTTTGGATATTCACAAATAGTATATGAACAATCATGAAGAATTTAAATAGATTATGACTATGAATAACCTAGGATAAACTAAAGTTGTCATATATTAAAAAGAATGTGACATTATTTAAAAATATTATAAGTAGTTTTTCAGTGTTATATGGTTCCCCGCTATGATTACTATTTAATATACTATGCTTCTTCAATTTATTTAATTACTCGAACCCAAAGGAACCATATTAAGGATGAGTTCAAAGGACATTACAATTATTATCCTACTAATCATCTAAACATTATAGGATCTAGAATACAAAATATTTTTTCTATGACCACAAAACTTTCTCAATCTATAAATCACATTGAACTTCCCAAAAATAAAAGGAGGGAAACATTATATTGATTCCTTCATGAGGAAACGTCCACCTTCCTTTAGTGGATCCACTGATATGCTAGATGTTGATAAAGGACCTATACCACTAAAAAGATATTTTCAATTCTACATTTTTTGAATCATGAAAAACTCATTTTGGATATTTATCATTTGGATGGAGAAGTATATCAATGGTGGAATCTCATCAAGAGTATAAGGGAACATGATGAAATTTACTCAATGGATTATGATATTATTGTGAACTTATTTTTCAATATGTAATTTCCGCGTATTATTTTTAAAAATATAAAGATGTGGTTCCATGAGATAATTAAAAAGGATGATGAATCTATTGGAACGTATGAGGATAAATTTACAAGACATGATTGGTATGATTATAGTATTATCATCTAACCTAAAACTAATGTTGACCAATTATTCCGGGGATTCAAACAAAGTATTCAAAGTGAGTTCACCCTAGACTACTTTAGTAGATATGAAGCAATTTTTTGTGTGTTTTCAAGGTGTAACTAGTGGTTTTATTTTCTTATCAATCTCATTATTTTGATCAGAAGTGCGAAATGTAACTCAATGGAAAATATAAAAACCATGGAGGGAATAAGATGATATTTCCTTAATTCTCAAAGTGTGTGAAGAGACCTAGAGGAAATCATCTTAAGGGAAAATTAAATGTTTTAAGTGTGTATGGTATGGTCATTGAGAAATTTATTTCTAAAGTGATGCGAAGAAGTTAGCTAATAATTCGGATAGACAGAAAGATCGAAAAAATAAACCATCCACACTCCAGTGTTTCAAATTCAAGAAGTATGGGAACTAAGTTAACTGGTTCCCAAAATATGAAGGTTAATGATTATGATTGACATTAAAAACTTATTCATCCATTGTACAAGGTTAAATCTCATGTTATTACTATTTATAATGAGGGGTTTGATAATGACATGGTAAAAGATATACTTACCATCCACTCTTGAATTGTAATGTCATATTTAACTATGGATCAACCCATTATTTAATTTCTAATGAATTTTATATGGTTATCAAGATTCCACCCAAATAATTAGACATATAATTATCTATTAAAATCCCTAATGGCACGATTATTTCATCTTAAGTATATGATTCATCTATTATTGATGTTAATGGGAATGTTCATCCAATTAATATTATCATTCTCCCCCTTATTGAAATTGGTGTTATCTAAGGTATGTATTGGATTGAAATGTATAAATACAGTATCAATTATCTAGTAATCTATATAATGTATTATATTGCCAATCAACCAATTATCATTTATCAATGTGATGCTAAGTATGATCTTCCAAAAGAGATCGCATCCACTATATGGGTCTTGATTGTCATTCATAATGGGTGTTTATCTCAGATGGTTTGGGTGAAACTTTATGTCAATGATATTTCTATAATGTATGGATTTATTGATTTCTTCTCCAAATAATTTCCCATCCTTCGACTGAATCGTGATGTTTAGATTTTAATAGAGCTCATACTTGATTCCACCCCAATTGCATAGACTCGCTATAGAATGGTCATGATTTAGTTGAAGGAATTGAAGAAGAAACTCCAAGAGAATATTGAAAAGGGATTAATTCATCCAAGTGTATTACATTGGGGTGTACATATATTTTTAAAGAAATATGGATCTATGCAACTCTGCATTTATTATAAGGAGCTAAATAAGAACATGGTCGAGAAAAATAATCTTTTACCATATATTTATGAACTATTTGATCAATTGTGTAGTGCATAATAGATTTCCAACATTGACATTAATAATGGATATCTTCAATTGTGGGTCAATAAGGAGAATATTCCTATTAAAAAATTATATACAAGGTATATACACTATGAATATATGGTGACATCATTCAATCTTACTAATTACCCCACTATCTTTGTGGGTTTAATAAATAGAGGCTTCATAGATTAAATTGATTAGTTTTCAATAGTCATTATATATGATATATATATCTATCCCAAGAGAAATTAATACCATGAAGTTCACTTGAGAATTATACTAAATCCCCTAAGGAAAGATAAAATATATAATTTTTTTAAAACAATTGTGAATTTTGGCTGCAAAAATGGATTCATTTTTGGGTTATATAATCTCAAGAGAGGGTATATCTGTATATCCATCAAAGACTGAGGCTATTTAATTTTGGTCGAGACCAAACATGGAGGCTATGATCCATATAGTTCTTTATTTAGCTATATATTATAAAAAATGTGTGGAGAATTTCTCGTGAGTACCTAATATAATCAATAATAAATATTGGAAGAGAGCCAAGTTCCTCTGGATAGATGAATATGACGAAAATTTATAGGAATTAAATAGAAGACTAGTTAGTGAACCTGTGATTACATTACCATGTTGTAGATAATTCATTGAAATCTATAGTGATGCAACTACAAAGGTTTTGGTATGTGTTCTTATCTATAATGACATGGTTATAGATAATGCCTCATGAAAATTAATGGTTTATGAGAAAAATTACCCAACTCGTGATTTGGAGTTAGTTGTGGTAAATTTTTCATTAATGTTATGGAGGAGTTATCTTTATGGAGGAAAAGTGTGATATGTATATTGATCATACAATTTTAAAATATATATTCACATATAAGGAGTTTAATATGAACTATAGAAGATGGTTTTATTTTATTATATATTAGGATATCTTAATATATTACCACCATGGGAAATCCAACAAGGAGGTCAATGATTTGAGTTGAAAAGATCATGGTAGCTAAACCATGATGTGGATCACAAAATATCAAATATTTATGTATGTTCAAAGGATCGATCAAGACATTCAAAATAAAGGGGAGAAATCAAATCATTTTCAATTGAATTTTCAACCATCTATCTAAGTGAATATTTAATAAGTGTAAAAGGAATATGGGGAGATAAGAAACAAGGTTATTAATGTTCTTGAGTTTAACCTTGATAAGGATAGAATGATAAGAATCCAGAACTGTTTATGTTCCCCATCCATATCATATTGAAGGAGTTAGTAGAGTATTATCTTAGTTCTCCGTTCTCTATTCATCTTGTCAGTATGAAGATATATAGAGAATTGGAAGATTATTTTTGGAGGGATGGCATGATGAGATATATCACAGAGTTTGTATCTCAGTTCTTAGTATGTCAGAAAGTTAATGAATAATGAAAAAAGGTTAAGGGGATGTTACATCCATACCCATACCAAAATGTAAATTGGAAAACATCTGCAATGATTTTTTCATTGGAATCCACAAAATGTCAAAGGGGAATAATGTTATATAGGTTATGGTCGATCTCCATGAAAATTCAACTCACTTCATCTATCTTAGAAATGATTTCCCTTTGGATCATCTTTCACTAATATAGATTAAATATGTTTTAATGTTTCATAGAGGATCACATTACATTGTGCCTAATTGGGGTATGAGGTTTACTATTATGTTCTGGGGAAGTCTTTAGAAATCTATTGCTATGGAGTTTATCTTTAGCACTACCTATTATTCTTAGATAGATGGTCAGTTTGAATGAACAATTCAAACACCAAATGATATGTTGAGATCTTATTCTTTGGAATTTTAAAGGGGACTAGGATTAACACCTTCCTCTTATTGTGTTTTCTTACAATAATAGATTTCACTCAATAGTTCAGATGGATTATTAGAAAGCTCTATATGGAAAGATGTCTAGATCTCAAACATATTGGATTAAAGATGGGGAAATAAAGCTAATGGGGCCTAAGATAGATGATGAAGTTGAAGATAAGGTTAGATTCATTCATAAAAACTAAAGGAAGCTCATATTAGGAAGAAATGTTTTGCTGACAATTGTCTTATTGATCTATAATTTGATGTTAGTGACAAGGAGTTTCTAAGAATTACTCTATTGTTTAGAAGAAACAAATTGTGAATTAGGTGGTATGAGAGCTTCAACATTGTTGTTCTTGACCATGTTAAAATGTCATCATTTAGAGATATATCTTTTGATATATGGATTAAAATAATGTAGTTTTTTAGCATCTATGATACTTGAATGAGTTAGAGAGAACTAGATCTTGCACTAGGAGAAAAAAACAGATGCAATATATATTCCTTGTGATAATATTTTAAAAATAAATGGGAAGGGGGAAAGAGGGTGTGAGGTAATCCCAGGTCCATACCAAATCTCATTATGCCAATGTAAATAGCTCTTCCCTGACAACAATGTAAAAATTTGATCGGACCATGCAAAGTTGTTGATTCTGTAATGGATTGATCAGATAAGAAATTTATATTAAATACTACTAGAACTACAAGGTATGTATGTAGAATACTGGAAGTCCATGGTTAAACCCATAAGGAGAGATGGAAAAAACTAGTTTCCTAGTAACTAAGCCTGATAGTGGATTCATCACCTGATTTTTAGAGGTTGGGTTTTTCTAACTATGTAGATTGATTTTAATTCAGATGATAAAGAAGGGATCATGATAAATTTTAGGGAGATTATAGAAAGGGTATTTCTTAATATAGCTTGGTATGTTGAATCAATTAGGTTCTAAATTAGTATAGAATTCATTAATTTATTTTTGTCAACACAATCAGATCTACCTAGATTGGAAACCTCTCTTTGGACTAGAGGTAGTCAAAAACCTAGGTGCATATGGCATAGCTTCAAAGGAAAAAAATATTATGGGTATTGGACCTAGTATAATTACCTCCAATTAGTTCAGGTTCCTTCAATTACAATTCCCTGGATTAGGTTTTTTATGTAATATGATAAACATTAGTTCATATCTGAATTCCTATCCAAAATGTTACCGAAATTTTTATTTTAAGAATTCATTAGGTTTATTCTACATCTACTCTCAACCCCCCAACCCTAAGAATGTTACTTATGTATATAAATGATGATATTAAATTAATGAAATTCCCAAAAAAAGATTTTTATAATCATAATGTGATCCAATATTAAAGAAACCAATATAAACAAAATCAATTTCTTGTAATAAAGAAATAGAAAGTAATTCGTGAATTGTTATTGGGAGTAGAAGGGTTCAAAGTAAGGAATGCGAGTTCCAAAAAACCTCCATAAGTAGTGAAGTAGAAAATAATGAATAAATTAGGAAATAAAGTTGAATAAAATCAGTTCTAAATGGGATGGTAAATAAATCATAAAAGAATATTAATAGTGAGAGCTGTATGTATAGCACTGGAGTAACTAAAATATACATAGGCCAATAAAATCATGATGTGTAAATGTTTCATGTTATTAGTTATATTTGAATAACTTTCATTATCAAAAAATTCATGGTGTTTATTTTAATTACACATCATGTGATGAGATATTTAAATATTTTAAAATTCTGTATCTTTTGAACTTCACGGTGAATTTAATGGATTTTAATTTTGAATCTTAGGTGTTTCTTTCAAGAATTTTATGTAATGAATATTATTCATATCATGAAATTTATTTACCTTTGAGGTTTCATGACTTGAATTACTTTCATGGGATTGAGGATTTATAGAGGGATGGCCCATACAAAAGGTGACATATTCATGTCGTGAGTTACGTTCGCATCCTATACTTCTTCATTTGGGACATTCATAGAATGTATTGGATTCATGTCTTGGAATATGGTCTAAGAAGACACATATATGAAGATTTCATGTCGTAAGTTAAATTCATGACATAAATTTTCTGAAATATTAAAAATTATAACTTTACCTCTTTTGATAATTGTACTTCTATTTTAGAAAAAAAACATCCAAAATCAAATGCATCATATAATAAAACATGAAAAATTCAAATAGAAATTAATCAAATATATTTATATATATGAATCCATCTTATCACACCGTATGGAATAAGTTCAAGCCACAAGAAGTTGAGATATTCAGTGCAGTGATGTCAAAAGTATTTCATTTATACCAAAAGCTGGTAGAAAAAATAAAATATGTAGAAACTAAAATTTATAAACATGATTTTAGTAGGTTAGAGGTGAATAGAAACTAAAAACAATTTATTTGAATAGATAAGGGATCTATGTTGTCGTATTCCCAATTCATAAGATAAGGGTGGATATAGTATTTTCAGGAGAATGCGGGAGAAAGATACACTTGTCAGGTTTGTGATATTTTTATTAATATCATGGTTGAATAACATATAATTACTTTCATAATAAATTCTTTTTAAAATATAATGAAATCATGATAAAACTATTTCAGTTAATCCAGAAATTAGGGAGACATTAATGAGTTGGTTTTATATAAAAATACAAATCGAATAGAGATCATTTTTTTCAATATATAAAATATCAAGGATACATATGCTTTGAATGTGTGAGATATGTTCATGATATATTTGATCTATATATCATAATGAATATAAAATTGATAATAAAATATATGAAAATGAATAAGTTGTTAGTTCTTGGGGTCAAGGTAGTATTCATATGAAAATCTAGTATTACCCTGTTTGACATTGTTGAGGTTGAGATAAGAAAAACAAGATAACATTCAAAGGGTTATATATTCAATGAGTTTAGGAAACTGGGCTCTTCATAGTATATTTACCAGCTATTTTTTGGGTGACTTATCATTTATAAATTGGGTCATTATGTTTTGGTATTATTCTACTAGATCTATGTGGAGGTTCATTCATCTATTAATAGGGAAACCTGCATCCAAAAGAGCTCTTTTCTCATACCTAATACTGTGTTCTCTTCATTATAACTATTGGGAGATAGTAGAACCTATTAGAGAATTTTATGTTATGGAAATCAGGGGTTCATGATAAAAATTAACCCAACCACATGTATTGATAAAATGATATAAGTGGAAAATCTATAGTAAGGGATACCAACATAATGCATCAAGGATTAGTCTCTCATATTGAGGTCAAACCTTGTAAAAAATCATGTGTGGATATGTTCTTACGTGACATACATTGAATTTTCGTGTGTTTATGATATCAACATAAGTGGTTCATGTAGTAAATAACTAATGGGGTTTATTTCAAGGATAAAAATTTCACAAAGTTTAATACACCGCTTCATCCCCTATCAGTGTTGGGATTCAATCCACCAATACTAACAAGTGGTATTTGATCAATTATTACATATTTATGACTCTCTTCATGAATAATTGAAAACATCAAATCAATTAATAGTAAAGGTGTTCCTACATTTTATGAGAAAAATATCTATGGTTCAAAGAATAGAATGTGTTTTCTGTTATTGTCTTAGTATCTTTAAGTTATTGATGTGGCTATAGTGGGGGTTCCACCTATTCCAAAACTAATTTTGATGACGTTTTATGATAAAATAAATCCTAAGGTTGATATAAAGTATAGAAATTCCAAGATTATATAACTTACTAAAAAAAATTAAAAAATTTTCGGGGCGGCAAACTGTTAATGATATACCTGATAAACATGAAAGATGATTGGAAGGAAATGTCAATGTTAATGAAGCTAAGATACAAATATAGAGAAGAATTATTGATTACATAAATATGGATGAGGAAAAATATACTAATTATTACTTTTACAACACCCAAGTATTCAAAAACCTCTAGGTAGTCTTATAATCCTACCAAATAAGAAGAAATTAGTAAGATACAAGGCATTTGATATCCTAAAAGGCCTAAGAACGTCATAGTTGCATGAGTGGAGCCTCACCTAGTCCAAAAATACTATGGAAAAGGAACCTTACTTTTCTCAAAACTTTATTATCATCCATATGATAGAATATAAGGATGTCCTTGAGATTAGAGGTTGTAATCGCCCATTTATGGCTTTCCAACTGGTTCTTCTCCCTAGAGGTCAGCTCTGACTCACCCTGGTATCATCATGGTGAGATCCTACCAGACTTCCCAAGCATAATATGTGTGAATCTAGATCCCCGAATCCCATCTTTGGAGAGGTCATGTCAAACTCTTCCATTAATCATCTGATAAAGGTCTAGGAAATCTCACATAGGTATCACCTAGGCGAGGTCCTCCTAAGTTGTCCCAAAATTTTTTAGGAGAAGTCAAATATAACTTTTGTAAGTTATCACATGGTGGAATAATCCTATAAATCATCCATGTACCACCGAGGAAAAGGTAGCTTGTAATCCCTCTATAATATCATTATTGATAGGGAATCTCTTTCCTTGTGCCCCCCATCTGAGGGGGACCAAAAAACCTCCCCCAAGCCCCTATATTTTCATGACCAGAATACATGAAACATCAAGATATCTCCCATTTTATTGTGCATTATCTCTTCAAAATATATCATGCACTAGTCCTAATTGTTAATAAGGTCGTTCGGGTGCTTAAAATTATTCATCCCCTCGGTAACAAGGACCCCAACCTAATAGGCTATGTCAGGGACCTCCCCATTCCAGATAGTTAGGGGAACCATTTTATTTTCCATTAATTTAGGCTAGTGTTCTATCCCTCTCTCATCCTTTATAAAATGGTAATTGGGCATTTCTCGTGGATTAAGACCCTACTCATTCTTTTCTGACACTCCCTTTCCTCCATTACCCTCACCCTTATCCACCAGAGGATGATGGATATTTTACAAAATACCAGATCATCCACATCCTATTGTTTCTCAAACCACGTATGACTCACGTGGGATTTAGTGTTAGTGGTGATCATGCCACAAGTGTGATAAAATACCCACAAATGGGCCTTCTACTTGGTGGAATCCCAAACAATTATAAATTAAATGGGCTTTGATTACTATTTTAGAAGGAGACATAAGAAGCCTCCATGAGGTTCAAGCCTAATTCCACAAACTCACCCTACCCTTTTATGGGCCATAATCCTAGTAGGGATAGGGATAAATACATATTATAGGGACATATTCTTTTTAGGCCCCACCCATAATCATACTTATAGGGTTATATACCCAATATGATCAAACCCCTACTAAGGAGGATGTATTCCTTCCAGGTCCTTGTCACCTCATCCTCATCTTCCTGAATCCCTGGTGTAGGTTTTCCCATAATAAGGCTATATTCCCTACCAAATCAACCAAAAGGGTTGTTTCAATGTAATTCCAACAAAAAAAATTCTATTACCCTTTCTCCTAGATTTCATAGTCATGTGACATTAAAATTCATGGTTTAGGACATGTCACATAATCTTGTACAGTATGATGTGTCCTATTCAGTGGAACTAAACTATGTGGGTCATGATTCCTCTCATGATGATATATAGGAATCCCTTATCATGGGCATCATACCAACATTAAAAAAATCCCTTCTCATTAGATGATAATAAATTCCAGAGCACCTAACCTGATTCTTCAAACAAATATCACAAAGAAATAAATTTAACCATGATGAAGAAACTGTGATATGTATTAATGATCTTTATCAATAGAGAACCTTGGATTCATACAGATAGTTTCCCATAATGACATGTCTATAAATAATTGTTAATAAAAATGGATGACTGATTCCATATATGGAATTTAAAACAGATTCCTGAATACATATTAAATCTACATAGGAGTCATAGAGTAGTCAATAATTATCCCCAAAAAGGTTTGATGGGCCTAACCTCCTATCCTCTCAACCAATGTGAGTTCTTAAGCAACATTGATTAAGTTCCCCAATGACCACCATCCTTTGGAAAGAAGAACCATGATCCCTCATGGATGTGAGATCTATTTGGTGTTTCCAGTTCCTTAGAACAAATCTGTTGGAAACTAACCCACCATGAAAATGGGTTCCAAGACAAATATATTGAACCTAACATGAATCCATTCATTAAGATGAATAACTTCATCTTCCACCTATTAGGTCCCTTTAATACTCTTATACAGTTAAAGTGATTTGAACATAAATCTCTTAAGACAATCAATTGCATGTGTTTTCATTTATCGTGATGTTTATTTAATGAGATCTATTATTAATGTTTGTCATATAAACCTATATGAAATTTCATCAAAGATCTCTTAAAATTAATGGAATCCTACAAAATGATTAAAAAGTACATTTCAATTTCCAAATAAGTTGGGTACTTTTCCTCGCATAGGATATCATATCTAAGTCAACGTCTTCCACACCAGGTTTAAAATTCATAGGTTTGGGAATGAAAAATTAATGGTATTGTCCTATCATTGGAGACTATACATGAAACCCTACAATAAATGAATCCCCTCCATTAGTCCACTCAATGATAGTTGGTTTCAAAGAAACAGATGTCACATATTTCCATCTCAATAAAATTTGAGGGACTTTCCTCCGAATGAAATAACAATTTCCTCACTTACCAAAGGGAGGAAGATAAGGAGGTTAACGATGGCCTCATATAAACTGCACAGGGGTCACGAAATAGGGATCCTACTGATAACCACCACCATTAACTCCATGTTTCACCAAGTCCCCAACATGATGAGGATGTCACCCTATAGGCTCCATATTAGGTTACTCTGACCAGAGCACCTAGGAAAACCTATTGAGAATGAAGACTGAACAGCCTAGAATAGGATCACATACCTGATCATTCTATAGATGCTCACCGATAAGACAAGGGGACAACCTATGACAAATCATGTATACCTATTAGCACATATCAGTCCTACAAATAAAATTTGAAAGTAATCAGAGAAACCTAATAACACAGCCTAAGAAAAGGCGGCACACCCATATCTCTTCCCTCACACATGAACATTTTTTGTATATCCCAATAGGAAATAGAGAAAACGAGTAAGGAAACATCCCTTCTCCAACCATGGAATAGGGATATATTCATGTCCCATCTATAGATGTCACCCCATACATTCAGGTAGTTATGGAGGGATAGAATATATTCCTAAACACATTCTACAAGTCTTCTAGGACCTCAAGGTTACATTGGATATGATGAGGATTTGATAATGCAATCACACATCATCTTTTTATGTGAGCTATCAATATGATTCAATGGTCACTCAGGTTAAGATGCATATTTTTCTCCCATCCAGGAAGGTCATCAAAAAATCTGATGATAAATGGACAATAGGATGAGGCACACACACCCATTCAAAATAGACACCACTATCCCCCATCAATGGACACTCTAGTGAAGAAATATATCTCTACCAAAACATTAGAGGCTTATTGGTAAATTTCAGCTACAAAATGATATTCACTTAGGGAAACTCCCATACATAAAAGTTATTTTCTATATAATAGAACTCAAAAACTTGAAAGAAAGAACCTATGAAAGATCCTCACAAAAAGGAATATTTAAAACAAAGGGTAGATCAATGATCCAAGTCTTATTAACACATGCGTTCTTGAGGCTATCAAACATTTATCACTAGTTACCTAGGATCCATCAAATCTATTTCTGATTTATAGAAGTAGTCTCCAAATTTATGAAGGTCCTCCTCATAAAATTTCTACCAGAAACTCTAGAGGTACACCATATAATATCATTCATGAAATCCCTTCTCCATTTTTAGGAAATGATTGATCATGAGAATATTTATCTTGGTTAGTACCATGGAAACCCTCCTCGTGGTCAAAAGATAGAACGTCTAGAAGGTACTCCCCTTTTCATTTTATATATTAAATTTACTCCCATCGGTATACACTAAATAATTACTGTTTGTAGTCATATACCAAACAATGATAGTAGTCATCGACATCATTGAATTTACCGAAAAGTTCCCCCAATGATAATATTTCATTTCAGCAATAATTTTCTCCCCCTTCAAAATCAATTGCGAGAAATCCCTCATATCGTGAGACAATTGAGAAGATAAGTCTAGTCGTGCTTAATTCCATATCATTGAAATTTGATATCCCTTCCCAATTACAAGATAGTACATGGAAACAATTACTCTTTGAACCATCCTTACATTGGCTTCCCTCTAATATAGTAGAGGAGATTCTTTATAACCCCACTGCTTATAGAAAAGTAGTTGGGAAATTCCATCTTTGGTATAACTAGGTGTAGTAATCCTCTAGATAAGACAAAGTGGATGCATTAATTATGAGGAAACAATTTTATAAAGGAAATATAATGATCATTTTTTTCCATTATCTAATCCTTACTATGGAAATATGTATAAAAAATTAGAAAAAATATATGTATGAAAATCACTTAATCATATGGAAAACTCTTCATCACTTAATGACTAAAGACTTACCTTATAACAAATATAATGATCATGTAGTGGTAATAGAAAACCTATATTATAAAATTTACTTACTAGCCCTTCCAACCATGTAATGCTATAAATCATAGAAAATGTCTAAGGGTCTCCAATGTGGATGTCATAACATTTATGAAGGTTGCACCTCTTGATATCCAATGCCTAAGCCGACATTTAGATTAGGGCATGGGGTGTGCATAGAGCATTGAGTTTTACCCTACTCCCCAATTACCAGGTCCTGCTAGAAGTGACATCATGAAATGCCAATTCTTCTTTCCAGATATAAGAATAAAACTATACTCATGATAGATGTTACACTAAGTAGTAATCAACACTGAAAAAATCCCAGAGGATTTCGGCCGGATGAGAATGATTCATTGAGAGACTCTTGCATGATGTAATTGATAAGGTTGAGAAGACTTCTTGATTAAGGAAGGAGAATCACCAAAAAAACTATAATGCCTTTTAGAACAAGTATCTCATGTAAAAACTATATGATGCACCTAGCTCATGCTTTAAGAAAGATAAAAAATATTATGATAGAAACCCTGGTAGCTACAACCGTGGTGATATATGAGAAACCTTATCCCATAGGATTGAGGGCATTTTTAACTCAACTTACCACCACTAGACTAAAAATACAATCTAAAAAATTGAAGTAGTGGAGCGGGAAGAACCCCAGCGTAAAGGGATGGGAGAATTTTCACTTAATTACCCTTCCCAATGAATGTAATTTTTTTCCGATTAAAAGGATTAATAAAACGAGAACCTTATCAATTTTTCCTTTTTGGGATATAACTTACTCGACCAAAACATAAATGATGAAACTATTGTGATATTCCCTTCGGGTCACTCTTCACTGAAAAACACTTTGGGGGTCATTGAAAGAGATGACTTGGCCACATAGAGGGTGAAAACAAGAGAGATCTATCAAGGGTACAACTGCTCCTGAAGATCATAGTTCTTTTATAAGATATTTTTGGGGTTAAAATCCATCCTATAAATCCAGTACTAATGTGAAACATTTAAAACAATATGAGTTGGTGAACATCCTTAGCACCACCTTTGAAGATGATACGGAACATGAAATTGATATAAGGAAAATTGAGGATGTTGTTTTTATCCAAAAATACAATCCAAATGAAAATTAATAAAGAACTTCTATATACTAGGAACTACAGGCTCACTAAAAGTTTGTGGATTCCCTCAAATGCTCCACTAAAATTTTATTATGACACTGTTTTTTAAGGAAAATGGTAAAGGTGTGGTTTTATCTAATCCCCTACCTGAAAAGTTTGAACCTCTCACAATTGAGGAACAACTTTTTTATTATGATAAATAGATAAATGATTTTAAATAACACAATGTTAAAATTATATAATGAAACATCCTAATTAGATATCTTTATCATGTAGAGCCACCTCTTACATAACCAGCCAATGTAACTTAGAAAATAGGATTCAACAAAATAAAAAATTTAGTGTAAAGACATCCAATCAATATGGGATACAAAATAAATTACATAGAGCCTAAGTCATTGAGATATCATGAGTTCCCAATCGAGAAATCAAACAGATCTAGATTAAATGCATATTCATAGGTCATCCTTTATAGGGATCCCATTGTGAGTACATGCAGAACTGCCACAGATGACTCAACTCGTTAGTCACCATGTTTAGGATCCTACCCAGTTAGTTGTTACTCCCAATCTCATCAACATTATTGAGTCACTAGTGGATCAATTGGAAGATGTAGAAGGATTGAGTGCATCAGTACAACCGAAAAAAAAATCCATACCCTAAATGGGTGGATGTGACTTCCCCCATCAAAAATTGTGCATCTTACACTCCAAACATTCAATAGATTAGGAGATTTGGAATATTATCTGACTCACATAAAGTCTCAATGTTTTCCATGATTGGTACCCTTAAATAGAAATAGGATGAGAACTCACGTTTTTTGTGCCGAACATAGAGGGACCGACCTTCATCCAATATACTTGACTAGTAGCCACATCAAGTAAAGGGTGGTAATGTTTTTTATGACAATTACACTATCAATTAAGATAAATATTTAATAAGATGATGGTCCTTAGTCTCTTAAAGTGTAGATAGAAATAAAATGGGAGGGTTTCAAAATATACTTCTAGTTTGTAGAGTCTGACTTACTCCTTGAATTTGAAACTACCTCAAGAGTATTTTGTGGGTCCTTTCATTGAGAATATTCATGGAGAACTATGAATCCCACCTATTTTGATAAAATATCCCTGAGGATTTAGGGATATTTTGAGAGAAGAAAAAATGATTTAAGAGTATATTTTATAAACTATGGATAATTCTCTTCCATTATTGTCACCATAAGGAAATAGGATGTGTTGGGTGGAAACGACAATAGTCCCCTTAAAATGAGTCTTTATGCCAGCTCCATCTGAAAATCACATGCCACCTCAGGTGGCACCACCCCCCAAATGATAAATTCAGAAATAATACCCACATAAATATGAATAGAGGGAATATAAAACTTCTCAATTTGGGTATTGGAAGAATAATGTTTATTCCTTCGAAGAGGATAAATTTTTGGGATACTTTATAAAATACATGGTAACCAATTTTTTAGGCCGTTAGAGTCTGATAGGTCTGATCATGTTGGTCTTGATGACAACTAGGATTTTTTTCAGTTATCATCAAACAAGGGGGAACATCATCCAAGTTTTTTTTAATAATTTCTACAAAATATAGTTGACTCTATGAATGAAAGGTTTGGTAAACCATTAGAACAAGTGTCATGCATTTCTGTTGCCACTCCAGAGGAGAAAGGCAATTGGAAAGAAGTTATGGTTAACGGTTTAAAAACTTTTAGGGATTGGATGACCATAAAAGAAATCAATCAAACTCAATCTATCTGTAGTGAATAGTAAAACCAATTAGTTGTTCCCTTGTTATCTTATGTTGTGGATCAACTATTTTTAGTAATACTACAATCTTGTGCAGATCCAATCTTCTAAAAAGATATGTATCCAAAAGAGTAAAAATTAAGAATAATAAGATCAACCTACACTAAGACCAAAATAAGTATTGACCCTTCCAGACTTCATGTATCCATTTATACAATGGGCACTGTAAATACCGAATCCTCTCATACATAAATATTACTTCTTAATAAATATATATTTATTACATAGTAATGATCCATGCTAGAATCATTCAGGTCTCTATCCTTTGGAAAATTGGACACATAAAAAATTATTTCATTAGTTATAAACATCGTCTCCCATTATGTTCTTCATAACTAGAACCATTCTTATAAATATCATACATAATACCTTTCATCATAACCTGGGGAAAGGAAATGTAAGAAAGGGTGAGATCAGATTCTTAGTAATGGTAAAAAAGGAACATATCCAAATTTCATGAGCATAAGGGTATGATAAAATGATAATAACATTAGAAAACCATACCCTTTATATCATAGTTTATAAACATGAGTAATGGAGAAAATCTTGTAAAGTTATAAGACATGAATCATAATGGAATCAAATAACATGAACCATAAGAATATAAATTTTTTATAAGGAATATATTTGAAGCATACACATAAGAATACAAAATAATTTCCTTAGTAGTTCAAGGATCATTTCTAATACGATTATTTTGGAATTGGTTCACTCCCCAAACCATTTTAGTAGTCAATGTTCACTTCCAAGACTGTCATGGTGGATATTGTCCCTTACAGAACTAGGTTCGCTCCCCCTTCTAGTCCAGTTTAACTCATGAGATATCAATCTTTGCCCAATGATTTATAGGGAGATATTAGTCCCAACCATAAAATAATGAAAATAATAATAAAAAATCTTACAACCCCAATACTTTACAATTTATCTCTTCGATATCTTTTGATGCATGCAACACCATGTTTAAACAGAGGTACTATATTAACATATTATTTAAACATCACCATTATAACCTAGCAGTTAAGTTGGAGAGTATGAACAGTATTAACTAAATTATAAAAAACTTATGGTTTATTAATTTATAAAATAATAGAAATGGATACTTGTTGATTATAAATAAAAAAATATTCATTTAAAATAAAAATAATATTTATTTCTGAATAATTTTTTTTCTAAATGATGGATTATTCGTAATTTTCACACATAACATAATATCAACGTTAAAAAATTATAGAAAATTTATTTTAATCAATTACATTAATTTTATAAATAATCATATCAAATTTACCTTGGGTGAACCTTTGGGATTTTTTTACATGCCCCATTTTTGAGCAATAGTGAAAAATAGTAGTTTTTAATAAGAAATATCATTTCATTAAAAAGATATAAAAACATAAAAATTGTTTTTATATGTTTTTAAAGGTAATTATAGTCCATTTATATTTATATTAATCCAATTTAGGTCATTATAATTAATGAAATATTGAATTATATATAAAAATATTGTAAACCTTTGGACATTTTCTCTTTCAAAACCCACTTTGTAGTCGCAACTACGAGATTAATTTTAAATTAAAATATTCAAATTATTTGAATTTAACTTAAAAAAATGGATTTTATATTTCCAATTATAAAATTTTATATTATCTATTAAGTTTTGTTTAATTTTTTACCATAATGAATGGTAAAAATATTTAAAAAAATCCACACTTAAGGTAAAAACTGATTTAGTCGGGGTTATTCTAAAATGATTGTGGTTCAAAAGTAATCAAATGTTTTCCAAAACACAATTTATGAACATATTTAGAAATTTTATATTTTTTTGAGAATGGAACATTTTTTAGGATTTTTAAATGAGAAAAACGTGGGTATAATTGATTTGTTTTTTCAAATTTACAAGTTTTCCACTTGCCTCACTTATAAAAGGATGTCCCTATTATCTCTAATTCACAATTTAAAAACACATTGTTTCATAAAATACCGACTAAAATTACATCATTAAGTTCCTTATCTAATTTTATAATATTTTTTGTGTTCAGAAAGACAACCTAGGACTGATTTTTGTGAAAACCAAAAGATGTTCCTCAGAGAAGAGGTAACGTTCTTTAAGAGGTGTTTTTATTTTTTTTCTTCCACCAACATAAAATTTTATTAAAAATGATTATATAATAAAATAAGTATATTAAATATATTCATATGTAATTATTTTATGGTAATTACCTATATCCATACTATCCTCCATAAAATGGGTTACAAAATCATCATTCTTGTGTACTGAGGACTACTGCCTCATGAACTGATGTAATTAGTTTTCCATTACCACCATTCTAGGCTAGATGTAATGATGGATTTAAGATATATATATTAAATTTAGGATTTTGTTATACTTATGTTACTATACTATCAAATATACATTTTTATGTTCTATTCTATATAAAATATGATAATGTTGCTCATGTGTACGATGGACTACCACTTCACGAAGTGATGTAATTCATTTTTCACTTACACTATACATTGAATGTAATAAGGATAAAATTAATGAATATATGTGATCTATATGATATGAAATTGCTTATTCAAATTTAATATAACACACACTTCCTTACCCTTTCACTCATTAAGAGAATGTTATTATTGCCCGTCCATACATACGAACGACCATCTCAACAAACGATGCGATTTATTTTCCATGTTTAGTGTTAAATAATGATTTTAGAAATGTATATAATGATTAAATATGATATTTATAAAATTTATATAATTCTAGACATGATTTTCCAATATAATCTATGCAATAATAGGAAGTTTCATGATAAAAGGAAGCATGAGGTAAAGTACTTTATATCAATTTCCCTTCATTAAGGGATATTTCAATTTTATTCACTTAATTTATTTTTATATGGTGTATATACTACCTGTTTGGAATGTAACATAATTATTCCATAATAATACATGGTATTTTATTTTTCAATTAAATATATTTCATCATAGGGGATTTTAATTTAAAATTTACCAAGTGGTGAAATTTATTGTGCAATCCCACTTTCTTTTTTGATTGTTATATTTCTATTGAAATAATCCATTTATTTTGACCTATTTTCATAAAAAATAACAAGTATATTAAATAAAAAAATTATTATATAATTTATATTATTATTTCATAAAACATATACCATTTTTACATATAGTGTTTACATTGAATGTAATTTGATTAACGAAGGAAATATTGAAAAATATGTATGCTTCACTCAATACAGATATATGATGATAACACATATGGATTCTTGAATTAAATATATTATTCAATATATGAGAAATGATCTAGAAATGTAGATATATATGGGTCCCAATTATATATATCTCCTCGATGCATCAATAGGTATTATATTAAAAAATCAGTTTGCGAAATTAGATGGGTTTTTACCCCATAGTTTTAAACGATCATGAGTAAGGTCTTGAAAGTAGAGGTATCATGAAGCCTGAGATCATGAAGTTAAATTACTAATAATTTAATTCATTTATTATTCAATTATTATTATTATCCTAGAGATATTCTTTATTATATTATCTCTAGATTCATTTTATTCTTAGTTTATTGATTAAATGGAATGTGTGTTTAGTAATTTACCTTTCCCTAGTGATTATTCATTATAGAGTCATTAAATTTTCCACTATATATAACCCTTAATTAGAATTTTAGGACACCATTGTTTTTCTTCCTTTCCCAATGTTAAGAAGTTGGATCCTAAGAATGATTTTTAAGGGTGATGATATTTTTATTTTGTTATGTATTATTTTATTTTTCAAATTTAAAATGGGTATCATGAATATATATGGTTTTTCAAAACTACTGAACGAATCTAACGATTGGGATTTGAACCCTTTTATCTATGGTAAGGTAATAAAGTAGGCACTAAATATGGGTTAATAGATTCAGGGTTGTTAAATATTCTATAAGATCATAAAACATTAATCATATCAGAACCCATAAAAATGAAATGGGTTTCATAAGCATTACATCATTGAAAAAACTATGGAAATGAAATGGGTTTCATATAAATTTCCTCAGTTCATCATAGAAATCATATAGAGTAAGAATCAGGTTTCATTAGAATTTTATTATAGTATAACCCATGGAAAAGAAATAGGTTTCATAAAAATAATTTCATCATAAAAAAAACCATTCATGGAAATAATAAAAATAGTATCCTTGGATCATATCCCCTATAAATAATAAGAAATGTCAATTTAAGTCATCTTATATTGAAAATATATTTGAAAGATCACCTATAACTTTTCATGAGGAAAAATATACTTTTCAATTTGAAAATATATTTTTAAAACTAAAAATTCATAAAAAATTAAAATATTTTAAAAAAATATTTAGAATAAAGTAATGGAAGATTAAAATCATTGATCAGTCATAGTAGTAGGAAATATCATTCGTCACGTTCACATAAAAACAAATATACTTTTCACATTCTTGGTAAAATCAAAACTGGAATTATTTGGAAAACGACATTAAGATTCCTTTAAAAACATTTTTTAAAAAGTATAACATGGGTAAAAACGTCTTTAATAAATCATTTTAAAAATGTTAAAAAAAATTGAAAACCTTTTTATAGAACATGGTTTTGGAAGATAATTTGTTTTCGACTAAAGAGATAAATAAAGATGATTTCCCTTAAAAACATTAAATTGAACTATTGAGTACATAAAAAGTGGAAAATTAAGGAAAAAACTATAGTCTAATGAGATAACCATGAAATATAAAAATTTCTTATTTTATTTATTTTTGTATCATAATATTTTATCGTTGAAAACATGATAGAAACAATCTTGATAAATGATGAGATTACATCGTAAAACCCTTACCACATTGGTAACATTGAATTGTAAAAAAATATGAGGTAATAAAATTAAATTAAACATAAAATATCATGAGAATAAATAAATTCATGATATTAAATTTCAATGAGTCTGTATTTACACCTCATAAAAGAAGATAGGTTCACAACATAACATATGTCTCCAAGAATGAAAATTGAGACAAAAATCTCTTACCTCGAGTTCCTCTTGCCTAAAAAGTGATCTAATATTCTGTTAAATAATTTTAAATTTATTATAAATCTATTAAAGGACCATAATATTATATTTAATATCATATATTATGTATATAGACCCTTTGATTAATGGTTAATTATCAATTCCTTCTTAAAATTATGTTTCAGGTAATAACTCCTTCATTTTTTCTATTTCTTTTGATTTTTTGTTTTTGGAAATATTACTTTGTTCATGGTTAAATATTCTATATAATTTTAATAATTATATAAATATAATATATATTTAGTATGTATATGTTTATAGTAATCCAAAAAATTTATAGATTGAAAATGAAATACACCATTCATTGAAACTATAGGTCATACGTACACATTAATACTATTTTTATTTTCTCAAAGGATTAAGAGAAAGAAAGATATATAATATATTAAATTTAAAAACTAATTTATATTTCATATAAATAACATATATTGTATAAATTTATCCATTATTAGGCTCCATGTAAAATTTAAGAGAAAAATGAATCACATCACTTCATGAAGTGGTGGTCTGCTGTACACACAATCGAATCTACCATATTTCCCATGGAATGGAAAGTACAAAGATAGATATGATAATATATTTATAGAATAATATTTATTTTAAAAATATCATACATATAAATTATATCCATTATCATACCCAACTGTAAGGGGTTCTGATGTAAAACGTGCCACATCAGTTCGTGAGACGGTAGTCCGTCCTACACACGATGGATGTTATTATTTCCCATTTGACAGAAGAGAAGATGTTTGTAGGTAATTATCCTATAATAATAACATATTAGTACATTTAATATAATTAGTTTATTATTTTTTAATGTTTTATTAAAATTTTGAGTAGTTTGAGGAATAAATAAAATAAGAACGCTCGTTGAAGAACATTACCTCTTCTTCGGGTAACCTCTTGAAGTTTACACCAGAAACCATTATAGAATGACTTTATGGTCAAAATAATGGTTATATGAAGATATTAAGGAATTAAAAAAGTTATTTGTTCATTTTTTTCAGAAAAAAATGGTTTTGGAAGTGTGAATAGGAGAGGATATGGGGTGGAATTTTATAATTGAGGTGAGTGCCACACTTGAATTGTTTTTAAAGATAATGGCATAACCACATTTTTATCATGATAAAAAGATCAAAATTGAACCAATATAAATTATATAATATATAATTTTATAATATTAACAAATAATCGGGTTTTTACAAGTTTCTAGGTCATTTTACTGCTTATCTTTTTTAGTTTAACCCCCAATAAAACCATTTTCACATTAACCGCGATATTTTATTTTTAGTACTTTTACTATTGATAATGGTAAAAATTTAATTTGAAATTATTAGTTAATATAAATTATTTTTATTCCAAACATGGAATCCATTTTTTTAAATTCAACCAATAGAAGTTTCAGAACATAATTGAAAATGAAATGCAAAAATGTGATGACAAAGCAGGTTTTCAAAGAGATAATTTTAATAAGTAAATAAAGATTTAATTTCAAAATTCAATATGAAATGGATTAAAATGATATAAATTGGATTAAAAAATATATTTTTAATATATTTTTAATTTTAAAACAATATTAAATCAATTTCTATGATTTTATAAATTATAAATGAAAAAAAATTCTTAATAAAAACTGATATTTTTTAACTATTCACTGAAAATTTTATCTTTTTAAAAAACTCTCAGAAATTCACTCCTATATAATTTTAACGTATATATTTAAAAATGAAGTTTATTTTTTAAAATACATCTTCTAAAAGTGGTAAAAATAAAATTTATTTATTTTTCACAAATTGAAATAAAAATATTTTTTTTGAGAAAATAGTACTTTTTAAAAATATAAAGACTTTTCTAAAAATTAAGTGATTTATTAACAATATTTTTTTTATATAAAATAATTATAATTACTATTTAAAATTTGTTTATTTATATTCATTATAATAATTTTGAAATCTAGCAAACAGTTGTTTTCTTTAGATAATAATATTATTAGTATATTGTGGTACGTAAGAACTCGGTGTTTGGTGTAGAGAAAAATATCAGAGAAATTAAATTTATTTCAAAATAATATTTCATAAATCTAGGGGTGTTACATTATACCCCACTTAAAATTAATTTCACCATTGAATTTGGTCACTTTGATAAAAAAAATGATGATAATTCTGCCTCATCATTTCCTCAGATTCCCATGAAGGTTCTTCAAACTGGTGGTTTCTCCACAAAAATTTGACTAGTAGAGTGGTATTGTTTCAAAAAGCAATTATATATATGATCCAGAATTTCCATTAGATATTCATCATAATAAAGATCATACTCTAGTGGTACGGCCTCTGAGTTTTGTACATGAGAAGGATAAAGTGAGTGCTTCTTCATGAGAGATACATGGAGCACATCATGAACATGAGAGAGGTTTAGAAGAAGCTCCAACCAATAGGATATTTTATTTATATGATCAATTATCTCAAAGTGACCATTATACCTAGGAATTAGTTTTCTATTATTTCATAATATCACTACCTTCTTCATTGTATAAATTCATAGAAACACCTTGTCACCAACTTCAATTTAAAGATCAAAGCTGTGATTGATAGCATAAATTTTCAACCAACTCTAAGCTGCCTTGATGTATTTTTTGAATGGATCTAAACTTATCTGAAATATATTCAGATATATTTGGTTCTAATAGATTTATTTCTCCAACATCATTCCATTATGTTGGAGTTATAAACTTCTTTTCATAAAAAGATTCATAAGTAGCCTTCTGAATGCTCGAGTAAAAGCCATTGTTGTATGAAAACAAAACTGGAGGAAAATATTGATCCTAACCAAATTTTAAATCCATAGAAAAAGATATTATAATATCCTGTAGGGGTTGAATTTTTCTCTCAGGCTGACCATTTATATAAGGATGATATGAAGTGATGAAACTAAACTTTGTATCATGATCTTTTCAAAGACATATCTAGAACATTGAGGTTAACCTTCGATCCAAATTATACATGATGGAATGTGGATATTCATAATACCTTACCATATCATTAATGTATATCATGGAAAGCTAATATATAGATAATTATTATATACTATATATTATTTGTGATGATTTTATAAGTTCATCAACTATAAACCATATAGAATTATTCCCTTGAGACATTTTGGGGAGTCGAATGATAAAATCCAGGGTGAGGTTTTTACATTTATATTAGTGTGTGGTTAATTGATGTAACATCCCCTTATAATTTTTTCTCTCATCATTAAATTACTAACATACCAAGCACTAAGATACAAAATCAATGATATGTCTCTTCATTTCATCCAAACATAAATAATCTTTCAAATATCTATATATCATCATACTTCAAGGTTTAATAGGGAAGGATAAACTATGAGCTTCCTCTTACACCTCCTCCAAATATTCTATTGATGGAACAAATATACTATTCCTTAAACTTATCATTCCATCATGATAAAGGAAAAACTTATGATCATTTCTAAACTACTTTTTATTCTCTATATATT
The DNA here is from genome assembly GCA_963277665.1 of Viscum album. Taxonomy (NCBI): domain Eukaryota; kingdom Viridiplantae; phylum Streptophyta; class Magnoliopsida; order Santalales; family Viscaceae; genus Viscum; species Viscum album. Next base: position 1,526,503,103 of record OY728138.1, on the reverse strand, counting down.
CTTTATGCACCTATTTAATAATCAATTGGATATATAGTTTAACATTCAATTTAGAAAGATTAAATTTCTCACCTTCCATCAAGATTAAGAGATTTATCCTTCTCAAATCCATAAATATAGGATCCTTTGTGATCCTCAACATGGATAATCAAGCATGATCCTTTCGAATCAAATCATTTTTTACCTTGTTTGATTTCCCATAGTGATAATTTATTAAGTAGTCATAATCATTAATTACCTTAAACCATACTATCTAGATCATGTTCAACTCTTTATATGTGAATATATAATTTAAACTTCTATGATCAATATTTATATCTCACTTTTATCTATAAAGATAATTCCTCCATATCTTCAATTAAAAAATTACCATAGGTGCAGTGACTAATCTTATCTTCTTTTATGTGAAATTTTCTTCATATTTATCTTCTTAGAGTTATTTTTCCATATTTTGAGTTAACTTGGTGAGTGGATTATATATTCATTAGAAATTCTCCAAAAACATTTGTAGTATCATGATCAAAAAAGAAAACTATAGATCTGAGTCACCATGGTTGGTCTAGGACAACATTCAGTAGACTTCTTATTTGATGGATCTATAAATATATCATCTCTTGAGATTATATGACCCAAAAATGAAACCATTTGTGACCAAAATTAACAATTTGTATATTTTTCATATAGTTTCTATTTCCTTATGGTATTTAGTGAAATTATGAAGTGATCTTCATTCTCTTCCTTTCTCTTTAAATAGATAATAATATCATCTATAAATAATACCAAAAATTGATCATGGTAATAACTAAAGACTATATTTATTAAATATATAAATATAAAGGGGGAAAAAGTAAGACAGAATGGAATCACTATATATTCATAGTGTTTATACCTATCATACAATTCGGTCATTGGTAGATCCTCCTTATTGACAATAAAATGAAGATATCTTGAATAAAGTTCTATCTTAGAAAATTATTTATCTCTAGGAAGTTGATGAAATACACCACCAATACGAAGTAGAATATAATTTTTCTTTATCATGATCTTGTTAAGCTCCCAATAATCAATATAAAGTGGAATCGATCTATCTTTCTTTTTAAAAAATTGAAATGGTTCACCCCAAGGTGGTGAACTTGGACGAATGAATCAACTGAAATGTTTCTTGTATATTTTCTTCTTAAATTCATATAACTCAATTGGGAAATTCTATATGGATTCTTTGACATTGGCGTTCCACTAAGCATAAGTTCTATTGAAATATCAACTTCATGATTTTTTGTAATACTTAGAAACTCTTCAAAAAAATATATAACAAACTCCCATAAAATAAGAATATAATCAATGCTTCGTTTCTCCCAAAACATGTCATATAAACACCCCTTTGGAAAAGGAATCAAATCCCATACAATGGATGTGATTCTCATTGGAAGATCATATATATCATCACACTGATATATGATCTTATGTTATTTTGGAATATAATATATGGATTCCCTACCTCATAAATTAATGTAGGATTTATGTATAGAAATCACATCCATTCTTAAGAAAACATGAAATTCAACCAGGGGAATAATGATATGATTTGAAAGAAACACATTCTCACAATATTCAATTGGTGTGGAATCATATACTTAAGATTTGATCATTATACCATTAGGTGTTTCACTAAAAATTCTATATATAATTTTTTGGGTGGAATCTTGATACCCCTAGAAAATTATTTAGATATGAAATAATAGGTATATACAAAGTCAAATAAGACATTAGTAGTTATATAGTGGATGGTAAGTATACATTTCACCTCATTTTTAATGAACCCCTCCTCAAAAATAGAAATATCATGATATTAAACTTTGTATCTCAGCTAAAAAGGATTTTTTCATCGATAATCATCATTAAACTTTGAATTCGGTAATTGTTTATCATAATACTCATGCTCCTTGCATTTGAAACACTAAAGTGTGGGTGGTTGAATTTGTGGAGATTTATCTGACTAAAAATTAAATTTTTTTATTATCAAAACACTTTTGAGGATAATGTGAGAAACAATGAGATCCATCAAAACAACCGCATGCAAACAAAACAGTGAATAACCCAGAACAAGCTATAGGATCTGCCCCTCCCCAGTAACTGCGCCATGATGAATCCTTCACCAAATCATGGTCGCTCAGCTAACAGTCTCATGCCGGAATGCCCGAGCACAGTACCGATGACATAGACATACCCTATCGATCATCCAAATCCAAATGGCATGCACCTGTGAAGGTTTCCTTCTATGAACATCATCTGAAGTAGATCCAAGTAGAGTGCTGGCATAATAGCATCGCAACATCATATCTCATCCAATCATAAAGCTGAAGTAGAACCAGAAGCAGACACAACACAAACCCGCCTTCCCCAAACCCAACAACAAGAACCATCCATTAAATAGAGTCATTAAATAGTAATTTGAGATTCACAAAACTTGTTTTCCTAAACAATTTCTAGGATAAAGATGAAACATGGATGCCTGATGACTCCATCATTAGTTTTTCAATCTCATAAGCCAGCTAGTCCTAGAACCATATGTATTCCTCAATGCTAATCATCTTTTTATTGAAAAATCCAACCATAATTAGGTCTTTCTTATCAATCCATGAGTATTGCTCCTCATTTAGAGTCATGCTTAGAGGGCTCCCCATCATTTTGGCCACCTCCCCATCAGTTTCATTAAGCAACATGACCTGTTCAACCACTTCATCTTCAGAATATAAAAGCAAGTCCAAGGATTGATCACCTTGGACCCCTGAATTCTGGTGGATAATAATCTCAGTGTGTGTCTTCTTGTCGTTTACCTTCTTTCAAGCATAAAACATTTAACAGTACCCTTTATAATATTTCCTCCATGTTTCCATCCACACTGTTAGTATGAATTAAATCTTGTCTTCTTTTCTCTATGGTTTTTAAAGTTTTCTTTGAATTCATTTTTTATTTTTATATCAAATCAATGTGATTGATGGGTAGACCAAATCTCTATTTCTACAATGATAGAACAATAAATGATTTCTCTATATCTAATGATGTCTGATACATCCAATAGCCTTTGGATACTTGGTTTTATGCCATTGAAGTACCAATATAACTTAATTTTATGTTGTATTATAATACTAGAAGCATACCTCTCAATTCTAGTAATTTCTTTCTCATAGGTACCAGTGGATTAATCATCCTTATATTTTAACTCAAGTAAATAATTATATATTTTTGTTGAAAGAATCTGAGGATATTAATTACTATAGAATAAGTTCTTAAACTCATAGAATTACATGGATTCAATTTCACCTTGTTGACTTGTATTCTTTAGAAGAGACCACCGTTGATCTAGTTAACCTCCCAAATGATAGATAGAAAAATGAATTTTTCATTATATGCACACTAGAAAATAGAAAATATTTTATCAATGGTATTAATCCATTTCTAAAAAACTAGTGGATCCATAGAAACAGTAAAAGAATGTGGATGTTTATGCATGAAGAACTCAACAGAATGATGTTCCCTCCTTCGGTCATTTGTATGTTCAGCATGATTCATAGATTCAGAATGTTGTGTGAGAATAGCTGTGATATTATCGATTCCGTCTCCTATATGGTTTAGCTTCTCAATAGAAAAATCCTTGCCTTTTCCATCACACATAGAATTAACATGGTTATTTCAGTTTCCATCCATTATTTAAAACTTAAAAGAAATTGTGTAAGAAATAATAATCACAATGGGGAACCAAATAATCATGAAAAATCACTTAAAGGGTGTCTAAATCATGAAACCTTATTTTTCTATATGACAAGTTAGGTTTATCTTAGGACATTTTTAGTCATAATCTATTTAAATCCTTCGTGATGGTTCATAAATATTTTCCGAATTTCAAAAACATATATGCTGGGAGTGTCAAACTAGGTGGGAATTAAGGCTTATTGTCATCCACTGTGTGAAAATTTAGTCTAGATCAATGTGCCTTTTTCATAGTTGTTACACCTAGTTACCTCTATACCAGATCCGCATCTAGAGGTAGTGTCTAGAGATGTATGTAATTACATGGAAACCAATCACTCTATTCTTTACCAAAATTCTAGGAAGTTTTCCTATAATTTGACTAATCTATATATTAATAATTAGAAATATCCATAGAGATCTCCCTAATTTTTTCATCCCTATTTCCAATGGTTAACTACACCCTACTCTAATTCCAACTATAAATACCCAAACATATCTTATATAAATATTACATCTTAGTAGATGGATATTAATTATGTAAAATAATAATCTATTCTAGAATCATTTAAGTCTTATGAATTTGGAATATCGGCCACATAAACCACTAGTCCATATGTAAGGTACATCATCTCCCATCATGTTCATTATAACTAGTTCCCATATTATACATATCATTGATAATATCCTTCATTTTAACTTGGGGAAATGATATATAAGAAATGTTGAGCTCATCTTTCCAATATGGGTAAACAAGAAAGATATCAATATAACATAAGCATAAGGGTATGAGAACATGATAATGACATTTGAAAATCACACCCTACATATTATTGATCATAAACATGAGTCATGACATATATATTATTAGTTCATAATACATGATTTATAATAAAATCAATGAACCCAAATCATGAGAACATAACATTGGCATATAGAATTGATTTTTCGCATACACATAAGCATATAAAATTATTTCCTTAGTAGTTAAAGATTCATTTCCAAGACTATCATAGTGGAATGGGTTCAACCCTAAATCCATCAAAGTAATAAATGTTCACTCCCAAGACTATCATAGTGGACATAGTCCCTTATTGAACTAGTTACACTCCATATTCTATTCCTACTTATCTAATTATATATCAATCTATATACACTTCATTTGAGGGAGATATAGTTCCCACCTGTCACATAATTAAAATCATACAAATTTGTGCCAAGAGATCATAATACATTCATAATATCAGAATCCATGAAATTAAATGGGTTTTATGATCATTAAATCATAACATAAAACCTGGAAAATAATTGTATTTTATATACATTTCATCATTTCATCATAATATAAACAATGGAAAAATAATTGGGTTTCATAATAATTTTTAATGGTATAACACATGGAAAAGAAACATGTTTCAAAAATTTATTGTCAAAATAATCATAAACAATTCAGATAGGGAATAGGAATTATATCCTCGGATCATGTCCCTGGTAAAACATATGAAACATCTAATGATGTAATCATAAGTGGGAAGTGATTTTAAAATATCACTTCTAACATTTCATGAGGAAAAAAACCTTTTCAATTTGAAAATAAATTTTTAAAACCAAAAAATTATAAAAAAATTCAAATTACTATTCATTGTAAATAAATTTGGAAACATATAAAGGAAGCATTAAATCAATGATCAGTCATGGTAGTGGGATGTACCATTCATTTCATAGACATTAAATTAAATATTCCTATCAATTTTTTAGTAAATTCCAAATGAGCATTATTTGGAAAAAGATGTGAAGATTCCTTTCAATTTTTTTGTAAAAAGTAAAACATGGGTAAAAATTTCTTTTACAAATCATTTTAAAAATTTTAAAAAAATTATTTTATTTTATAAAAAACATTTTTTTAAAATAAAATGGTTTTTTAACTGAAGAGATAAATAATGTCAATTTTTCATAAAAACCTTATTTTGAACTATTGAGTATATAAATAGATAAAAATAAAAGGAAACATTTATATTCATGGCATAAATAAAAGAGAATAAAATTTTGAATTTTCTCAAGGGATGGAACATAATATTTTATTATTAGAAACATAATCATAAAAAATCTTGATAAATAATGAGATTTTATCATAAAATCCTTTCCACTTTGGAAATATTGAATCACAAACAGCAATGAAAAAATAACATTAAATGAAACAAAAAATGTCAATATAATAGATAAATTCTTGATATTACTTATAAATGGGGTTGTATATACACCTCATAAAAGAATATTTGTTCATAAAAAAGCATATGTTTAAAATAAGGAAAATGGAGAAAATAATCAATTACCTTGAGAACATCTTACCTCAAAAGCACTATATCCTCCAATATAATAAACATATATTTATTATAAATATATTATATGACCATAATAACATGTATTATATCATATATTATGTACTTGGTTTTAGTTCGTAATAATACAAAGATAACACAAGAGGGGGGTGAATTGTGTCTTTTTTATAATCTTCACCTATTCTTGATTTTGACTCCCTTTTCAATTTATGAAAATATACAATGTTTTCATCTATATAAAATAAGAACAGTTGATAAACTGAATGATTGAACACATGAATTTTATAGTGGTTTGAGGAACAAATATCTCCTAGTCCACTCTACCATATGATCTCTCTATGAGCTTGGAGAATTTCACTAGAAAGGTCTTCTTATCACAAGACCTTCAAATCCATAACTAAGTGCAGGTTGTTAACAAATTGACAATAAGGATAAAAAAATCCCTATATTTCGTTTATTGTAACATCCTAGAAATTAAAATAGTAATTTTAAATAATAATTTAATAATTTAATATTTTAAATTTACCAAGAATGGATTAAATAAAAATGTTTATAAAACTAAGGTATGTTGTTAAAAATGGTTTTAAATAAAATAACGCATAAAAAACAATATTGGAAACAATAACACTTTGTATAATTTTTTTGGTTTACAAATTGTTCATTTATGAATAATTTAGTATTATTATATAATATAAACAAAAAAATTATATATATACAAGTTTCCTTTAAATATATAAAATTACATCAATTATTTTTCACTTTAAATGAGAAAGAAATTATGTTAGTTAGTTATGAATTGATGTCTGATTTATTGTTAATATTATTTTCATAATTAATATCTAGTGTTTTATAAACTTATAAAATAAAAATATTTATTAATAATTGTAAATAATTTTGTTAAGGTAAGATATTTTAAACATTTATAATTATATTTTTTTTTTAATTTTGATCTTTGAAAATATGATATATATATATTGTTATTTTTAAATAAGAATATTTTTATATACATAACTCACAATAATATGATAAATTCATATTATTTAAAATTAAAATAATAATAATAATAATATAATAATAACAAATCGAAAAGAAAAAAATGAATAAAAAAGAGAGAAAACGGGATCTCGTCGTGGGTTTCGGTAAGGGGAATCATGTTTTAGGGTGCACCGCTTCCTAGCATCAGTGTCACACTAGAGGAGGGTACGTCATTGATTTAGGGTACATTGTGGATGATGGAGTCCTGTCGTCTGAGAGTTTTCGGTCAGGAGTTCGGGCATGATTGAGAGATGAGGTTGCGTCATGGCCATAATTGGAGTCGTGCAATGACCTCAAGTAGAGTGGGGTCGAGTCGTGATCTGGTTTCGTCTGGGGGTAGGAGTCGAGTCGAACGAGATTCATCGAGGGATCTCATTCTAGGTTAGGGTTTCAAATTTCGATACCTTGAGTGAGGACTAATCTGATTAGTTTTATGTTGTGCATTGTTTTTGTTTTGTTAATTTCATAGTCTCATGTTATCCTTTTGATTTTGGGGACCAGTGGTTTCAGATGTTGATTTTTCTAATAAAAAAATTTGTTTGATTATTGATTTCATTCCTTTGTTGTTTTTATTATTTCATTTTGGTCCATCTGTGTAAATTCAGTCATAATATAAAATATATATTCAAATTTTTAATTGAATTTTCTTCCCAGTCATGACCTATTGCTAGTGTGGAAAGATTGATTCTCTCAATTATCATCTCATTTCATGATTTCTTGAATACTCTTCTTCAGTTTTGGTGGTGTGTGTGTATATGAGATTTTGTGTACACAGAGGAATGCAATTCCTTCTTATGAGGATAAACTCTATACGAGCTATCTCATTTCTATTTTCCTACCACTGGTCTAATTCCATCAGGTAGTTAGAAACATTCTTTCTAAGCCAAGTATTGGGTTCTTTATTTTAGGTTAAGGATAATTTTATATGATTTATGTCTTATGTTTTGAAAATTGTGGAAGGTAAAATCCAATAAATTATATATTCATATTTATCTAATTTATGTTTAGGAAATTTGGCTTTTCTTTTAGAATTATATTTTAATTTTCTAGTATTAATAGCATAGTTCCTTCTTAAAATTTTATTTACTTACAATTATGTTCATATTTAAGGAAATATAATTTTTTTTTCAAGTTACGAAGTAATTGATTATCTCTATTTTAAAACCTTATTTGATGAATTTAACTTTTATCGATGAATTATCTCAAATTCCTTGTTTTATACATAACTGATCCCCAATTTATATTTTTAGAATTTAGATTTATGATATATATACATAAATATTAATTTATGTATGAAATATCAATATTGTAATGGCCCAGACCTCCCTGGTCCATTACATTGTGAAAATGTGACTTATCCCCTAGCTGCTGCCTACCGGTAGCTCGATCTACCGGTAGCGGCTGCCTACCGGTTACCGGTAGCTGATGCCTACCAGTTACCGGTAGCTGATGCCTACCGGTTACCGGTAGCTGCTGTTTACCGGTAGCCACGGCGTACTAATAGCTCGATATACTGGTAGCCGCAGTCCGGCAGTAGCTCAGCTAACACTTTGCCAAATTTCCAGTTCTGTGAACAGTGTTTCTATCGGTGAGGTTCTATCGGTGGACTTCTATCGGTGAGGTTCAGTGAACAGTGTTTCTATAGGTGTGGTTCTATCGGTGGACTTCTATCGGTGAGGTTCAGTGAACAGTGTTTCTATCTGTGAGGTTCTATCGGTGGACTTCTATCGGTGAGGTTTAGTGAACAGTGTTTCTATCGGTGAGGTTCAGTGAACAGTGTTTCTATTGGTGAGGTTCTATCGGTGGACTTCTATCAGTGAGGTTCAGTGAACAGTGTTTCTATCGGTGAGGTTCAGTGAACAGTGTTTCTATCGGTGAGGTTCTATCGGTGGACTTCTATCGGTAGACTTGAACAGTGTTTTCTATCGATGAGGTTCAATCGGTGGACTTCTATCGGTAGACTTGAACAGTGTTTTCTATCAGTGAGGTTCTATCGGTGGACTTCTATCGGTAGACTTGAACAGTGTTTCCAGACTTCATGAGAGCTACCGATTCCATACTATGCCAAATTTCACGAATGAACAGGTTTTCAGAATCCTAAGAGCTACTGATCCCATACTTTTCCAAATTTCACGAATGAACAGTGTTTCCAGACTTCATGAGAGCTACCGATTCAATACTTTGCCAAATTTTGAGTATGTGAACAGTGTTTCCAGCTTCGCAAATTTGACGTTTTCTTTGACGTAAAATACTTTTAAAACATTATTTTAAGGACTTTTAAGGCCGATTCAAAGGCCATAAATCCTATATTAATTATTCCTAAGGCCGGGATGTTTTTACTTGGTCAAACCGCGTGGGTTAATGCGATCCATTTTTAATGGAGAATAAATCGGATCTTAAACCGTCGCCTCTCTAATTTTTTTTAAAAGGAACAAGATATCATTCTTCGTTGTTCTTCCTCCTGGTTCTCATCTACGAGACGCTAGAACCTTGCAATCATTCTTGTAGGAGTTTCAAAATCAAACGTTACTCAGATCAGTTCCGCTCTGTTGATGCAACCAAGTTGTGTCGATCGTTCTTCGATATAAGGTATGTTTTATCATCGTTCCTTCGGGGATCACCTTCTCTTGTTCTTCCTTCCATATTAGCATGTAATCTCCATGGTTCTAATGGGTTTTCTTGGGGTTGGTTGGTACTGTCGTACTGTGGCATCCTCCGGTGGATGCAGCTGTCGTGAGGAGAAGAGGAATGTGACCTGTTGTGTGGATAAAGGACGTCAAGAACTCTTCGAGGTAGGGGATTCATGGCTTCTCTAATTGTGTATGTGAAATCGTAGAATTAGCATGATTTATTCCTTTGGATCACAATGAAATTGACCTAATTAAATACTTGAACCGGATTAAAAGAATTGGTTGATCGTATGTTGTTACTTTGTACCGTGATAACGGTTTGCCTCATATTTTTTCCTAGATAGAGTGATATCTATGATTTTATTTAATTTGCTGCACGTTCATGATAGAAATTGATAAAGAACGTAAAGTTGGAATTATTTGTTAAATAATTGGCTAAAGATAAAGAGGCATGTTAATGAATCTGTTAATTCAAGATGGATTAAAGAACTATTAGTTCGATAATTTCAAAAGGGTTATGAGTTACCCACTTGCTTGTAATGCTGAATGCCTTGTGGTTTGGAACTCTGAGTGCTCATCTTGTATGAAGGCTGAAAGGGCCGTGAGCCCATTTTGTGATCTTTGATTTCCTGCTGCTTGTGAATTGATGTAAGCCTGGATGGCTGTTGTGATATGCGGAGGCATGGGGACTTGTGGTTGTGGCAGCGGATAACGCCTAGTGTGGCGAGATGCATCGGTTTATGCATGTGGGTGTCGGGGAGGACACCGAGGATGATGGTATGAGATGAATGTGATGGTTTGATGTTTGTGGTTTGATTGTTTATCTGCTTTACTTTTCCCCACTTCTCAAGGCAGCTGGTTTTGCTTACCCTCTTTCCGAATGAGGTGAAGACACGCGGGGTATGCCACATGATTTCCGTGTTTAGCCTCTCGATGGAGGATGGGTCTATGCTCTTGCTATAGGCGGAAAATACTCGATGGGTAGTATATCTACTCACCGTGTTGAGCCCTTTGTGTTTAGTAGCATAGGATTCTTTTCTAGAATACCTGGGAATATGGGGAAGGTAAATCCATAATGAAAGTTTGTTTAAATGGTGATAATCCACAGGGATGGAGAAACTGGAATTTAATAGTGATGTGAATCCTAAAAAGGAGCAGTTTCTGAATGTGATGCCAATTTAGTTTAATGTGGTAAATTTTTCATGGTTAATATAGTTTAAAGAATTAATTAACATACAGTGGAACTGATAAAATGAAAATGGAGTAATCTAATAAAGCTCTTCAAATGATTGTGTGCTTATAGGATACCTAGTCTTAGAAGTAGTAGCCTGGAGTCTGAGAGACGTTAGCTGTAGTTATGCCTATGACTAGGTAATGCCCATAGTGTTGTTGTGAGTTATATATATTCTGTACTTTTTGTGTTTCTATACGCTACTCCACCCTGTTGGTAAGGGAAACTGACACCCCTGGGATACTGAGCCCTGGGGGGTGTTTTCCCCAACATTCTGATGGGAGGTTGAATGGCTGACTACCCCCTTTGGCCCCACTCTCTTATCTTGGTAGATACTTGTGCCATGAGGCAAGCGGTTAGTTACCCCATATATGTGTGTAGAGGGCTGTAATGGCTTGTGGTTATTCACACACATATATTCTGGATATAGTATCCTATGGACTACTATAGGTGTAACGTGTATAGGCTGTGATGGCTTGAGGATCCTACTGAGTATACTGTTATACTCACCCTATGTATATACAAACTGTTTTTCAGGTCACTTGGAGCAGGTTGGAGATCAAGCTTGTTACTACTAGCTTGGGGTTGGAGGAGGAGCTGTTCGGGCTTGTGGTCGCTGCCGTTTTACTTTCTTTTGGGTACTTTTAATTTTCCCTTTCAGTTGTAGTACTTTCGCATGACATTTCATATATGTACTTGGGTTTCTTTTATATTTTCAGTTATGAGTTGGAGTTGGTTGGAGTCTATTCTATCTCTCTCTTTTGCATGTGTTCTCTTAGAGGGTAATGCCTCCCATTAGTGTGTGTATTATACCCTCGGTGCTAGTCGCCAACCCGGGGCCTACTAGAGGCGGGACTCGGGGGGTCATTATCTCCCTTCTCACATTGCCGGCCCTGGAGGGGTACACTTTGTGGGGAGGGGGACGTGACAGAGTGGTATCAGAGGTCTGGTTGAGGGATAGGATGGATTTTGGAGTTAGGCACAAGTGAGGATGCATGGGATGGTAGGGCAACGGTGTCATTCCTGTTTAGAAAGCAAGGTAAACACTGGAGACCGGCAGAGACATATGCGTTTAGGGCCCCCTATGATCTGTTGCATGGACCTTTAAGCTTACGATGGCTACTAAACAAAGTGATACCGGTTGCAGGGTAGATACCTAGGAAAGGATCATGCATCATTATTCTTTGCGCTTGTGTTTGAATGGGTAGACCTTGGGATATGTAACCTAAAATTAATAATACAAAACCATTAATTAATTAATGTTGAGTCTTCCATATTCCAGGCTTAGGAGCTCTAACAGTTGTTATTTTTCAGGTATAGCTCCAGGTCGACGTCCTCGTCAGGTTTGCGCAGAAGATGCCCATCAGGCTGTTCCAGCCGATCGCCACCGAGTAGAGGTTGACGAAGATGACACTTGGAGGAAGACACTTCGAGAGTTTCAGCGCCAGAGTCTACAGAAGTACGAGGGCTCCGTTCCAGATGCAGTCACAGAAGACTGGTTGGAGGATATCGAGATAGGATTTAGTTCGATTCGTGCTCGGAAGGAACACTGGGTGTCCCTGGTTGTGACGATGCTGCGTGGAGCAGCGAGGCAGTGGTGGTTCTTGTTCCTCGGTGATTGTGAGGAGTCAGCAATCTCATGGGAGGAGTTTCAAGACAGGTTTAGAGTCGAGTTTCTTTCGTTGACTGCGAATGTGTCCAGTCGCCAGGAGCTTCTTACCCTTCGACAGGGGAGCTCCAGTGTTCGAGAGTTTGGAATCCGTTTCAGGAACCTTCTACGATATGCTTCAGACCTATTACCAGATGATGAGGCCAGGGCGAGACATTTTGAGGAGGCTTTGCGTCCAGATATCCAGCGCCAGGTCACCCCATTTATGCAGAAGACATATCTAGAGGTGCTGGCGAGGGCAGAGGTTGTTGAGAGGACTTTGGCCAGGACTGGATCGTCACGAGATGGGAATCGTCATGATTCCTCACAAAGCAGAGCTGTGGTCCGGGGTTCCCGGTTTTCAGGACAGAAGAATTTCCGTTCACCTGGGGGTAGGTCCCAGCCCTTCCCATCTCGTTTCTCCAGAGGTAGAAACTCTCAGACCTATGCCAAGGGATCAGGCGCTTGTTTTTCTTGTGGTGGACGTGGTCATCAGCAGCGGGAGTGACCAACTTTCCAGAGCAGTCATCGTGCACCAGGCTCTCCACTCCAGGTTCCTCCGTTGAGGCAGTTCCAGCCGAGGCAGCAGCAGCAGGTTGCACCAGCTTTAGATCACCAGAGGGTAGATGGAGCAGGCAGAGGACAGCCCCATGACGCTCCCCTTCCTCAGAGAGCAGAGCGCGGCCGTGGTGGTGGTCATCATCAGGGTTAGAGAGGCCGTGGAGGTGGTCGTGGTCAGCTTCATGCTCTAGCGTTGCCAGCTCCAGGCGAGCCAGACGTCGTCCGAGGTACCCTTTCCTTGTTTTCTACCTTGGTGTATGCCTTGTTTGATTCAGTAGCGACACACTCCTTTATATCCCCTACCCTTGTCCACGCTTTGGGACTTGAGGTAGAGAGGCTTCCAGTGCCCTTGGCGTTGACTACGCCAGTTGGAGGTCGAGCTAGCTTGTTTGAATTATGTAGAGACTGTGAGCTAGTGTTGGGGCACCACCGCTCTTGGGGAGATTTCCTATGTTTACGAATACAACCATATGATGTCATCCTTGGCATGGATTGGTTGTATTCGGTGCAGGCTATTGTGGATTGCTACAGGAAGAAGGTCGTTTTCTTTGATGAAGATGGAGAGGAAGTAGTGTTTGTTGGTGAGAGAGATCCTCGGATGAGTCATAGACGAGTTTCATCCTTATCATCCATGATGGCTGGGATGATGCTGAGTTCTTCAGAGGTTCAACAACTAGCATTTCCTAGGGTCGTAGAGGAGTACCCTGATGTCTTTCCAGAAGAGGTTGTATCCTTACCCCCTCGATGAGAGATCGAGTTTGGGATCGAGCTACAGCCAGGAGCGTCTCCTATCTCTATGTCTCCGTATAGGATGGCCCCTTCTGAGTTACGAGAGCTACGTATTCAGCTCGACGGTCTGTTGCAGTGTGGTTTTGTTCGGCCAAGTGTGTCACAGTGGGGTGCACCGGTTTTGTTTGTGAAAAAGGTTGATGGCAGTTTGCGGTTGTGCATCGATTATCATCGCTTAAACAAAGTGACAATAAAGAACTGTTATCCTCTCCCACGGATTGATGACCTATTCGATCAACTGAAGGGTGCAAGTTGGTTTTCAAAGATAGAATTGTGGTCAGGATATCACTAGATGCGTGTAAAGGATGAGGATATCCCGAAGACTGCTTTCCGTTGTCGTCATGGGCATTATGAGTTTGTTGTAATGACATTCAGCGTGACGAATGCTCCAGCTGTTTTCATGGGGTTGATGAATGCTGTGTTCCGTGAATTCCTGGACAAGTTTGTGGTGGTTTTCATCGACGACATCCTTGTGTACTCCACATCTGAAGAGGAGCATGCAGAGCATCTACGAGCCGTTTTGGGAGTTCTTCGCCAACATCGGTTGTTTGGGAAGTTGTCCAAGTGTGAGTTCTGGGATCAAGAAGTTCGTTTCTTGGGACATGTTGTGTCCCAACAGGGAGTAGCTGTGGATCCTTCAAAGATAGAAGCAGTGGTGTCTTGGCCAGCCCCCAAGACCGTGTCAGAGGTGCGAAGTTTCCTTGGTCTCGCAGGCTATTACAGGAGGTTTGTGGCTAATTTCTCCCGAGTTGCGACTCCTCTGACAGCTTTGACCAGGAAGGATCAAGCGTTCATATGGACTGATCAGTGTCAGACAGCTTTCGAGTATCTAAAGGAGAAGTGTGTAAGTGATCTAGTCCTTTGTATTCCAGTGGAGGGAGTCCAGTTTGATGTTTTCTGTGATGCTTCACATCTGGGGCTAGGCTGTGTTCTCATGCAGCAGAGGACCGTTGTTTCTTATGGGTCTCGGCAGTTGCATCCCCATGAACGCAACTATGCCACCCATGATCTTGAGTTGGCAGCCATGGTGTTTGCTCTAAAGTTGTGGAGACATTACCTCATTGGCGAGCGCTTTGTTGTTTTCACCGATCATAAGAGTTTGAGCTATGTTTTCTCTCAGCGGGACTTGAACTTGAGGCAGCGTCGGTGGATGGAGTTCTTGCAGGAATACGACTTCGAAATATCGTATACACCTGGGAAGGGAAATGTTGTTGCTGATGCACTGAGCCGAAAGTGACGTAGTGATGTTGTGCGTGAATCTGTTGATTCTTGGAGAGTGATGGAAGAGCTATCATCTTTACATCTTGATATAGGAGAAGTTGGGGGAAGAGGTTGTATTTTCCAGATGACAGTGCAGTCATCCCTGATGCAGAAGGTGGAAGAGTCTCAGTTGGGTGATCTAGAGGTGGAAGTTTGGAGAGACAGAGTTGTATGTGGTGAGGCCCCTGATGGTTGGTCGGAGGATGAAAAACACCGAGTGTTGTATCATGGCAGGATTTTTGTTCCCTTGGCGATGCGTGAGACCGTTCTCCGAGAGTTCCATAGATCACCCTTGGCGGTACATCCTGGTGTGACGAAGATGTACCGATCCTTGAGGAGTTAGTTTTGGTGGCATGGGCTGAAGCGTACAGTTGCAGAATGTGTGTCTCGATGTTTAGTCTGCCAGAAGGTGAAGGCCGAACACCGTGTTCCTCGTGGTCTTCTCCAGCACTTAGAGATTCCTCAGTGGAAGTGGGAGGACATCTCAATGGACTTTGTTACAGGTTTACCTCGAGCTCCGGGAGGACATGATGCTATATGGGTGGTAGTGGATCATTTAACTAAATCAGCCCACTTCATAGCAATCAAGGAGTCGAGCTCAGTGGAGGTTTTGTCGAGGCAGTATCTGGAGGAGGTGGTGAGGCTTCACGGAGTACCTAGGACGATCATTTCTGATCGAGATCCTCTTTTTACATCTAGGGTGTGGAGAGGTCTCCAACATGCTTTTGGATCTCAACTATGCCTTAGCACTTCTTTTCATCCTCAAACAGATGGTCAGACAGAGCGAACCATCCAGACTATTGAAGACATGTTGCGCTCTTATGTTCTTGATTTTGGAGGTTCATGGGTGAAGCACTTACCCTTGGTTGAATTCTCTTACAATAATAGTTTTCACTCTACCATCGGTATGGCGCCGTTTTAAGCCTTGTATGGCCGGCCATGCCGTTCTCCGTTGTGCTGGACTGGGGTCGGAGAGTCAGCAATCCTCGGACCAGAACTAGTGCAGAATACAACAGAGATGGTTCAGGTGATTCGTGAGAGGAGGAAGACAGCACAGGATCGTCAGAAATCATATGCTGATCAAAGGAGGAGACCGTTAGAGTTTTCTGTTGGGGATCATGTGTTTCTATAGGTGACTCCCTGTCATGGGCAGTGATGGTTTGGTCGTGGAAGTAAGCTTTCTCCCCGGTTTGTTGGGCCTTTCGAGGTGTTAGCCCGTGTTGGATCTGTGGCGTATCGAGTAGCACTTCCCCCTCAGATGAGTCGGATACATGATGTTTTCCATGTATCACAGCTCCGTCGTTATCTTCATGATGAATCTCATGTTATCGATTGGGGAGAGATCGATATTGACGATGATGCAACCTTCGAGGAGCGACCTGTGGAGATCCAAGACCACAAGGAGAAGGTGTTGCGTGGGCATTCTATCCCCTTAGTTCGTGTCTTGTGGCGACACGGTGGCATGTAGGAGAGTACCTGGGAGCGTGAGTCACAGATACGTGCTCAGTACCCGGAGTTGTTTAATGTTTAACTCCTTTCATGTAATGATGTTTTCTTTGTGGTTGGACCTTTCATGTTTTATTTATGTACCTTTGATGTGATGTTATGTTTGAATTGTTTGGTTATGGATTATTTGTTTCCATACTCTCGAATGTCGTAGTTTTGTTCCAGCTTTTGAACAACTCATGCTGGTTTTCCCCTGAGAGGTATCTTATGGGGTGGTTGTTCGGACCCCTCTTTTCTTCTGGGTTGGTTTTTAATTCTCGAGGAAGAGAATGTTTTGAGAGGTATCTAATGTATTGGCCCGGACCTCCCTGGTCCATTACTTTGTGAAAATGTGACTTATCCCCTAGCTGCTGCCTACTGGTAGCTCGATTTACCGGTAGCAGCTGTCTACCGGTTACCGGTAGCTGATGCATACCGGTTACCGGTAGCTGATGCCTACCGGTTATGGGTAGCTGATGCCTACCGGTTACCGGTAGCTGCTGTTTACCGGTAGCCACGGCGTACTAATAGCTCGGTATACTGGTAGCCGCAGTCCGACAGTAGCTCGGCTAACACTTTGCCAAATTTCCAGTTCTGTGAACAGTGTTTCTATCGGTGAGGTTCTATCGGTGGACTTCTATCGGTGAGGTTCAGTGAACAGTGTTTCTATCGGTGAGGTTCTATCGGTGGACTTCTATCGGTGAGGTTCAGTGAACAGTGTTTCTATCGGTGAGGTTCTATCGGTGGACTTCTATCAGTGAGGTTCAGTGAACAGTGTTTCTATCGGTGAGGTTCAGTGAACAGTGTTTCTATCGGTGAGGTTCTATCGGTGGACTTCTATCAGTGAGGTTCAGTGAACAGTGTCTCTATCGGTGAGGTTCAATGAACAGTGTTTCTATCGGTGAGGTTCTATCGGTGGACTTCTATCGGTAGACTTGAACCGTGTTTTTTATCGGTGAGGTTCTATCGGTGGACTTCTATCGGTAGACATGAACAGTGTTTTCTATCAGTGAGGTTCTATCGGTGGACTTCTATCGGTAGACTTGAACAGTGTTTCCAGACTTCATGAGAGCTACCGATTCCATACTTTGCCAAATTTCACGACTGAACAGTGTTTCCAGATTCCTAAGAGCTACTGATCCCATACTTTGCCAAATTTCACGAATGAACAGTGTTTCCAGACTTCATGAGAGCTACCGATTCCATACTTTGCCAAATTTTGAGTATGTGAACAGTGTTTCCAGCTTCACAAATTTGACATTTTCTTTGACGTAAAATACTTTTAAAACCTTATTTTAAGGACTTTTAAGGCCGATTCAAAGGCCATAAATCCTATATTAATTATTCCTAAGGCCGGGATGTTTTTACTTGGTCAAACCGCGTGGGTTAATGCGATCTATTTTTAATGGAGAATAAATCGGATCTTAAACCGTCGCCTCTCTAATTTTTTTTAAAAGGAACAAGATATCATTCTTCATTTTTCTTCCTCCTGGTTGTCATCTACGAGACGCTAGAACCTTGCAATCAATCTCGTAGGAGTTTCAAAATCAAACGTTACTCAGATCAGTTCTACTCTGTTGATGCAACCAAGTTATGTCGATCGTTCTTCGATATAAGGTATGTTTTATCATCGTTCCTTCGGGGATCACCTTCTCTTGTTCTTCCTTCCATATTATCATGTAATCTCCATGGTTCTAATGGGTTTTCTTGGGGTTGGTTGGTACTGTCATATCGTGGCATCCTCCGGTGGATGCAGCTGTCGTGAGGAGAAGAGGACTGTGACCCATTGTGTGGATAAAGGACGTCAAGAACTCTTCGAGGTAGGGGATTCATGGCTTCTCTAATTGTGTATATGCAATCATAGAATTAGCATGATTTAGTCCTTTGGATCACAATGAAATTGACCTAATTAAATACTTGAACCGGATTAAAAGAATTGGTTGATCGTATGTTGTTACTTTGTACCGTGATAACGGTTTGCCTCATATTTTTTCCTAGATAGAGTGATATCTATGATTTTCCTTAATTTGTTGCTCGTTCATGATGGAAATTGATAAAGAACATAAAGTTGGAATTATTTGTTAAATAATTGGCTAAAGATAAAGAGGCATGTTAATGAATCTGTTAATTCAAGATGGATTAAAGAACTATTAGTTCGATAATTTCAAAAGGGTTCTGAGTTACCCGCTTTCTTGTAAGGCTGAATGCCTTGTGGTTTGGAGCTCTGAGTGCTCATCTTGTATGAAGGCTGAATGCCTTGTTTAAGGGCCGGGAGCCCATTTTGTGATCTTTGATTTCCTGCTGCTTGTGATTTGATGTAAGCCTGGATGGCTGTTGTGATATGTGGAGGCATGGGGACTTGTGGTTGTGGCAGCGGATGATGCCTAGTGTGGCGAGATGCATCAGTTTATGCATGTGGGTGTCGGGGAGGACACCAAGGATGATGGTATGAGATGAATGTGATGGTTTGATGTTGGTGGTTTGATTGTTTATCTGCTTTACTTTTCCCCACTTCTCAAGGCAGCTGGTTTTGCTTACCCTCTTTCCGAAGGAGGCGAAGACAAGCGGGGTATGCCACGTGCTTTCTGTGTTTAGCCTCTCGATGGAGGATGGGTCTATGCTCTTGCTATAGGCAGCAAATACTCGATGGGTAGTATATCTACTCACCGTGTTGAGCCCTTTGTGTTTAGTAGCATAGGATGCTTTTCTAGAATACC
This sequence comes from Viscum album, assembly GCA_963277665.1. Taxonomy (NCBI): domain Eukaryota; kingdom Viridiplantae; phylum Streptophyta; class Magnoliopsida; order Santalales; family Viscaceae; genus Viscum; species Viscum album. The sequence goes on along the minus strand of OY728138.1, from coordinate 1,526,483,658 downwards.
TGTGAATATGGGGAAGGTAATTCCATAATGAAAGTTTGTTTAAATGGTGATAATCCACGGGGATGGAGAAACTGGAATTTAATAGTGATGTGAATCCTAAAAAGGAGCAGTTTTTTAATGTGATGCCAATTTAGTTTAATGTGGTAAATTGTTCATGGTTAATTAATGTTTAAAGAATTAATTAACGTACAGTGGAACTGATAAAATTAAAATGGAGTAATCTAATAAAGCTCTTCAAATGATTGTGTGCTTATAGGATACCTAGTCTTAGAAGTAGCAGCCTGGAGTCTGAGAGACGTTAGCTGCAGTTGTGCCTATGACTAGGTAATGCCCATAGTGTGGTTGTGAGTTATATATATTATGTACTTTTTGTGTTTCTATACGCTACTCCACCCTGTTGGTAAGGGCAACTGACACCCCTGGGATTCTGAGCCCTGGGGGGGTGTTTTCCCCAACATTCTGATGGGAGGTTGAATGGCTGACTACCCCCTTTGGCCCCGCTCTCTTCTCTTGGTAGATACTTGTTCCATGAGGCAAGCGGTTAGTTACCCCATATATGTGTGTAGAGGGCTGTAATGGCTTGTGGTTATTCACACACATATATTCTGGATATAGTATCCTATGGACTACTATAGGTGTAACGTGTATAGGCTGTGATGGCTTGAGGATCCTACTGAGTATACTGTTATACTCACCCTATGTATATTCAAACTGTTTTCAGGTCACTTGGAGCAGGTTGGAGATCAAGCTTGTTACTACTAGCTTGGGGTTGGAGGAGGAGCTGTTCGGGCTTGTGGTTGCTGCCGTTTTACTTTCTTTTGGGTACTTTTAGTTTTCCCTTTCAGTTGTAGTACTTTTGCATGACATTTCATATATGTACTTGGGTTTCTTTTATATTTTCAGTTATGAGTTGGAGTTGGTTGGAGTCTATTCTATCTCTCTCTTTTGCATGTGTTCTCTTAGAGGGTAATGCCTCCCATTAGTGTGTGTATTATACCCTCGGTTCTAGTCGCCAACCCGGGGCCTACTGGAGGCGGGACTCGGGGGTCATTATCTCCCTTCTCACATTGTCGGCCCTGGAGGGGTACACTTTGTGTGGAGGGGTCGTGACAAATCTTTTATTCACCATACAAATATATATATATATATATATATATATATAAGTTACTGTTTTCAATCTCTACAACTAATTTCATCAAAAGGATGTATGTGGGTGCGACATATATATTTATTATATGAGTTATGTAATATATATATATATATATATATGCATAAGTGGAGTTTGAAAATTGGTATATATTTATTCTCATCAATTTTAATTTAATGTGGATTAAAGGGGTATTAATTCTAATTATGTTTCCAAAATCATTTTTCCTCTTATAAATATGTATATAACCATGTGTTATTTTTAAATTGATATCATATTAATTTCAACAATGAATAATTTCATGTATCAATGTTTTTCTCAAGCATGCCTTTTTTTGTAATGATGAGTGTTGCAAATTCAATGCCAATACTCATGTATATATATTTATATATATGTATGAATTGATTAATATGATTTTTATAATTTTATCATCGACTTATTGTCATATTTCTAAAAAAATACATAACATGTCATCATGTTTTATCAACATTATGGGCATCACATCTGTATGTAATCTTGTCCTTGTGATTATGCACATCATCAACACTCGTTGCATTATTATTTACACATTATTTAATTCCAAGAATAAAATGTACATTGATAACATTGAAAGTATTTTATTTTAAATGTTTCCTTTACAATTCAATAATAAATTATTATGATCAATTGTGGGAAATGTATTTCACGGAAAAGGAATTAAATTACTAAATATTCCATGCAAATCTAATTTGGTAAATGTATTAGTTGTAACCAAACTCCTAATTGATGCAATTAAAGTTCATGTATTTTATATATATGTATATATATAATTATTAATGTGCATTTTAAAGAAGCGACATGTTTTCAATATAGAAAAATCCAGTGAAAAAATATATATAAGTAAAGAAAGCATAAATTTTTTTTTCAGAAAACCTGGCGCTTGATTGTTATAAATATGGAAATTCATTGGGGATTGAACCCATCCTTCACTAAGTGGGTAGGCCTAGACAACCATCACTGATTCAAGTGACCTCAGAATAGTGTTATTTTTTCAAATCTTTCACATTATTTTCTAAAAAATACAGGATTATGTTCAATCAATTTTAGACGTCATTAGTTTCTAAAATGATCTATTGTTCTTAATTTGTAAGTAATTTCAAATAATGTTCTTTTTTCAAAATGGTATTTTTGAATTTATTTATAAATAGATATTTTAAAAAATATTTATTGAAGGTTTTTAAACCCCTTAATGGGTATATTTAATTCTAAACCCTTGTTTTAATTATTTTTCACATGTAACTTTGAATTCCAAAGATGGACGTCTTCATTTTAGCGCGTGTGGAATTATAGTTGACTTCTCTTTTGTTTCATTTTCTATAACTCTTATAATTTTTAATTTTGTATCTTTTTCTCTATAACCTAGACTGTTAAAAGGTCATATTCAATGTAATATTTAAGGCTAGGTCCTTACAATTGGTATGAAAGGAATGTCTTAGAAAAAATCTGGAGATTAGATGTTGTCTTCTACGTGGTAGTATTTAGAAGTATAATAGTCTTAGTATTCTTAATTCTAAAGACGAGAATTTATAATTCTATTTTGTCCAACAAAAAAATTGTGAGGGTGCAATTATTTTTAAGTGTGGGATAATGTAACAACCTAGAAACCCAAATAGTAATTTTAAATAATATTTTAATATTTTAATATTTTAAATTGACCAGGATTGGATTTAATTAAAACCTTTCTAAAACTGAGGTATGTTGTAAAAAATGGGTTTAATTTAAATAATGCATAAAAACTATATTGGAAACAATAAAACATTGTATTATATTATTGGTTTACAAATTGTTTTTTATGAAAAATATATAATTATTATATAATATAAACTAAACTTATTATATATATATATATACATGTTTCAATGTAATATATAAAATTACATAAATTATAGTTCAGTTTAAATGAGAAATAAATTATATTATTTCATTTTGAATTTAATTTTGATTGAATGTTAATATTATTTTTAGAATGATTATATATTGTTTTATAAACATATAAAATCAACACATTGATTAATAATTGAAAATTACCTTGTTAAGTGAATGTATTTTAAAAAAAGTAATTTTTTTTAAATTTTTATCTTTGAAAATATGATATATATATATATATATATATATATATATAAAGTTATAGTTATTAGTTTTAAATAAGAATATTTTTATAAAATTAACTCACAATACTATGATAAATTCATACGAGTTGAAATTAAAATAATAATAATAATAATATAATAATAATAATAAATTTAAATGAAATTAAAATGAATAAAAAAATGAAAATAGGATCGCAAAGAGGGTTTTGGTAAGGTGAATTACATTTTAAGGTGTGCCACAGCCTGGATTTGGCATCACGCTACAGTAGGATATGTCATCGAATCAGGGTACCTTGTGGCTGAGGGAGTCCTATCATCTGAGAGTCATGGGTCAAGATTTCGAGCATGATTGGGAGACTAGGCTGCACCATGACCCAAATCGGAGATGTGCAACGACGTCATGTAGGGGGGGGGGGGGGGGGGTTGAGTTATGATCTGGTTTTGTTCGGGGGTAGAAGCTGAGCCCACTGAGCTTCATCGAAGGATCTCATTCGAGGTTAGGGTTTCGATTTTCCGGAACTAGGGCAAGGTCAAATATGATAAGTTTTTGGTTGTGCTTGATTTTTTTTTCACAATCTCCTGTTATCCTTTTAATTATGGGGACCGCTGGTTTTAGATTTTGTTTGTCTTACAGAAAATTTTTCTGATTATTGATTTCTTGACTTTGTTTATTTATTATTTTATTTTGGTATGTCTGTGTCAATTCAGTCATAATATAAAATATACATATGAATTATTAATTGAATTTCTTTCCTAGCATTGAAGTATTGTTGGTGTGGACAATTTGATTCGCTCAATTATCATCTCATTTCATGACTTCATGAATACTCTTCTTCAGTTTTGGTGTCCTGTGTATATACATGAACATTTGTGTATATAGAGGAATTCAATTCCTTCTTGTGAGGATAAAATCTTCATGAGCCATCACTTTTCTATTTTCTTACCACTGCTCTAATTTCATCAGGCAGTCAGAAACATTCTTCCTGATCCATGTTTTGGGTTCTTCATTTCAGGTAATGGGTAATTTTATATGATTTAGGTCTTGGGTTTTGAAAATTTTGGAATAGAACTCCCTATAAATTATTTCTTCATATTTATCTAATTTATGTTTAGGAAACCTTGTTTTTTTTTTAAATTTCATTTTAATTTTATGTTATTAAGATCTTAGTTCCTTCTTAAAAATCTTTTTACCTATAATTTTTTTAGATTTAAGGAAATATAATTTATTTTTCAAGTTCTAATGTAATTGATTATCAATATTTTAAAACGTTATTTGATGAATTTAAAATTTTATTAGATAATTTATCTCAAATTCTACGTTTTATACATAACTAACACCCAATTTATATTTTTAGAATTTAAATTAATGAATATATACATAAATACAAATATATGAATGAAATCTCAAGATTTTGATCACAAAATACACACACACACACACATATATATATATATAAATATTTTTTCAATATTTATGACTAATTTCGTCTATGTAATTTAATTGGGTGCGACATATACAAATTTATTTTACGAGTTCTGTAATAAATATATATATGCATAGATAGAATTTGAAAATGGCTGTATATTTACTCTGGTCAGATTTATTTTATTGTGGATTAAAGGGGTATTGATTCTAATTATGTTTCCAAAACCATTTCTATGCATATAAATATGTATATAACCATGTGTATGTTTTAAATTGATATCATATTAATTCCATCAATGAATAATCTCATTTATCGATATTTTTCTCAAACATGCATTTTTTCATGATGATTATAGTTGAAAATTGAATACCAATACGCATGTATATATATTTATATATATGGATGAATTGATTAACATAATTTTTATAATTTAATCATTGAATTATCGTCATATTTCTAAAAAATGCACAAAACAAGTCATCACATTTTATTAACATTATGGGTGCCACATCTGCATATAAACATGGTCTTGCAATTGTACACACCATCGACACTCGTTGTATTATAATAAACACATGATTTAATTCCAAAAATAACATGTAAATGGATACCATTGAATGTATTTTATTTTAAATGTGTCCATTAAAATTCTATAATAAATTATTATGACCAATTTTGGAAAATGTAATTCACGGAAAAGGAATTAAATACCTAGATAGTCCATGAAAATCCCATGTGATAGAAGTATTTGTTGTAACCAAACTTGTACGTGATGTAATGGAAGTTCATGTATTTTATATATAAGTGTTTATATAATTATGAATGTGTATTTTAATGAAGCAACATGTTTTCAATATAGAAAACTCTAGTGAAAATATATATATAAGTAAGGCAATCTTAAAATGGTTTTCAGAAAACCCGGCGCTTGATCATTGTAAATGTGGAAGGTGATTGGGGAGTGAACCCATCATTCTCTATGTGGGTAGTCCCAGATATCCTTCAACAATTAAAGTGACCTCATAATAGTTTTTTCATTGCAGAATCTTGCATATTATTTTCAGAAAAACATTGGATTATGTTTATAAAATTTTGGATGTAAGTATTTTATAAAATGATCTAAAATTTCTAAGCCTTAAGTAATTTCAAATAATGTTATTTTCAAAAAGTTATTTTCTAAAGTATTTTCAAATAGATATTTTTAAAAAAGATTTATCAAATGTATTAAACCCTTTAATGGGCATATTTAATTCTCACCCCATGATTTAATTAGTTTTCACCGGTCACTTTGTAGTCCAATGTTGGACGTCTTCGTTTTAGTGCATGTGCAAGTGAAGTTAACTTTTTGTTTGTTTAATTTTCTATGCCTCTGATAATTTTTATGTTTTTATCTAATTTCCCAGGACCTAGACTAGTAAAATGTCCTCTTCTATCTTATGTTTAAGGCTAGTTCCTTACATTTATAGAGAACTGGTTATCCAAATCCTAGTATAGGAAGGTGAATCATTACAACAACTAAGTACGAGGAGTTGAAACTCCAATAAATTGGAATAGTTTGATTTGATAATGGGTTGGGTTGAACTTCACAGTTTTAGCATTAATTGATAGTTGATGTATCGTCTTATTTAAAAAATAATTTCGTCAAGAAATAATAAATCTAATTTAAACCTCGATGAAAATTTTATTTAATTTGAATATCAAGAAATATAAATAGTTTTCTTACAACAGTACGAGGTTGAAATATGTATGTCACCAAAGTGTAGCAACTTTTAGAGAATAACAGAGTCACTCATTCATTGCAATAGAACTATAAAAGATATTCACAAGAATGTTTTCATATATGTGAATTAATATGAATGTTGTATCACATATATCACATATATCACACACTAATTCAAAAATAATTTGTTCCTATAAATATATTTATTTCAGTTGAATAGATCCAAGAATATCAGCTAAAATATAACAAAAAAATGATTTGACTAGGGAATTTGTAATTTACCTTTAGAATCAGAATGATCTTCTCTAATGAATACAATTATTTTAATCATTCAAAATGAGCCTTTGAATCAGTCATAGGAAATATTTCAATTAGCATGTTATACTAAAAAATTCATTTCATGAATCAGAGATAAAATCTTGGCTTCAAAACACCAATATTTGAATAGTTAAATATAGGGTTAACCTGCATAGTGTAGCATTTATTTGTGTAGAATAGGGTTCCTACCAACATACAGTTCCTTAAATATACTTTCATCTACATGCAATGTAGGGAACAAAAGTAACGTAGGGATTATAATCTATATGTTCATTATTTCCACACAAGGTTGATTTCAAATGTAGCATTGATTAACCATACATTCAATCTCTGTAATGTAGGGTATGAAAAATTATTCCAAACTCTAATGTAGGATTGATATTCAATACATTTAATATCCAGAATAGGGTTTCCAATCCATTCACAAATTGTTTATCTTAGTGTAGGGATGATGATCTATTTGTTCATTTACCGAACATAGGGTTTAAACAATGTTTCCATAACACATCCAGTATATTTTCATTCTATAAAATATATAAATAATAAAATGATATATATTCCTGAAGCTTACTTAATGCATCCGTTTTTGAAAACAAAAAATGGTATTTTAGAGGATAAAAATCAATAAGATTTATAGAGTATTATTGAGATAATACATGCCCAACAATCTCCCCCTTTATGATGATCAAAAAACCTATAAAATAATTAACATTGAATATAAGCTTTGTGAACAAATTTAATGAATATATTAATGTTTCTCAAAATTATTTCTATTTCATAGTACTATTTATGTGTAGAAAAATATATACTTTTAAATTGAATAAGTTTCTCAAAAAAATATGTAATCATGGTTCTCAAATATTCTCGCCCTTTTTTGATTTCAAAAAGATCGTTCAAAATAGTAAATGATATAAACCATAGTTAATGTAAAATATAACTCTAAATATATTTTATAGTCAATTGTGTAGAAAAATAAGGCATGTGACATAAATATGTAAATTCGAACATAAATTACAAAATAGTATAACTATAAGAAAATATAAAACTCAAAAATATAAAATTAAATTAAATTAAACATAAATGCAGATCAAATGTTTTGATAAATTGTGAGTGCATCCCATAAACTAGTTAAGATGTCTTCAAAATGGGTGTCTTAGGACAGATTTGTTTTCATGATAAAAATATCCATGGGTAGTAGTTGTATCTGGATGAGAAACAACCTAAACAACACCTTTTATGTCAAGAATCTTCACCAAGAGGCTCTAAAAGTTATTATTCAGGACATCTTTACACTATTGAAGAATCTTATTTAAATATTGACTAAACATTAAGCTTTCCACCAAATTCACCCTAACAAACTCAGTTATTTTTTCTTAATATTGAATAAAATATTTCAATATATATCTAAATTTATGAATTTCTGGTTCCAAATAGGATTCAATAGAGGTAATGAACAAGTCTCTCTGATTATCCAGAAAAATATTCAAATGTGTATTACCTCATTGGAGAGTGTGAAATCTATTTTTGAACTTAGAAAAAACTAAAGTAATAGCTTAAAATATTCTGATAAAATCTAAGTGTTTTGAGATGTAGAGATTAAAGTCTAATTACTATCTATGATTTTCTGAAATTATCTTTCCAAAAAAAATTTAAATCATCAAAATAATACTTATTCATAAATCCGTCTTTTAAAATTATGAAATCACTAGCTAAAGATCTAAAAAATTCTTCAACATCTCGCACATAAAAAAAAATTTATAAATGTCTTTGATTTTTGTTTTAAGGGCTTCAAACTCAGTTCGTGGAATTGTTGATCTCATGATCTCTTCAATTATCTTTTAATAATCATCTAAATAATCTTTTAAAGTAATGTTCTAGGTCTCTAAATGAATACAATTTCGAACCATAACTTCATCACAAGAGTTAGAAGACACTGGAGTAATATCTCTTGAAGGTTATCTAGCATCTGTTATAGCCAAACATGGCTCTTCATGACCTTATGATATGTCTCATAATATTGATAATTCTTAAATAGTAGAATCAGAAAGAATGAGTGAAAGGTTTTCATGAAAAATAAAATCTTATTTGTGTTGTTCTTCTTTGTGAGCCTCTTGCTCAATATTCTCATCCACATGAGCCTCATTCCTAACTGTATCTACAGATTCATTTATAGGCTTTAGAATTTTAATTATTTTTTTCTTCTTCAATGAAAAAAACTACAATTTTTAGGTCTTGATTCAACCTCTTCATCAGGACTTGGTCTAGCAGAACCAACTGATGGTATTATCCTTTGGTCCCCTTGAGCAGTTTCCATCAACTTCTGTTGTTGTTCCACTCCAACAGGTAAAAGACAATTGCATAAGTTTCTCCATAAATATACCAATTTTTTGATATTTCCATCTTTTAAAATGTTGTTATCAAGACATCTATATCTGAAAGTCATATATTTTATTTTTCCATTTATGAATAATAAAATTTAAAGAATTAATCCATATGTATAAAATCCCATCTTTTCATGTCAAAGTAGTGATTTATATATCATAATAAAAAACAACATAAATCGAACTTAATGTTGTTCAAAAACAGAAACAGAATATATATGTTTGGATATATTAATATCTCTATCTTAGCTATCCTCAGTAAAATTACAGATTGCATAGACATCATCAGGACATTTCAACCAGGAGTAAAATATTTTGTCATTATTTTCTTGGTAAACCTTATTCCAAAGAAAGAAAAAATAATCTCCTCTGATTTATATTTTTTATCACCAATATTTCTTAAGTCAAAATGAAAATACACCTCATAAGGTCAATGTAAAAACTTAGAAATTTCTAAATAATAATGAGAATATTCATCATCGTGAATGATATAAATTATAGAGTCTTCATTATCTCCTAAATTGAATGATTCATTTATATAAAACTCTTTCACTTATATGCCAAACATTAGGGGATTTTTACCATCTCCAAAAGAAAACTATAGTCCATGAAATCTAATGGATGTCTTTAATGAAAGATTTATATCATTTAAATACTCAAAATCTATCATGTTACCTTGTATAAGTTTACGATACTTCACTGGTGGGTAATTAGGCGCACCCAAATAATCATCTTCAGGTCTTCCGGATGTTTCCATTTCTGAAGGTTTGAGGTTTGAGGGTTTGTAGGTTTAAGGTTTCAGAAAATTAGAAGGAGAAACTCTGTAAACTGAAACGAAAAGGATAAGTAAGAAGAGAGGGTGATGATATATGGTTTTCTTGTACTGATCAAGAATGTACACATTAATTTTTAATTTTAAAAATATGAATAAAATGATATTTAAATGGAAATATTTTTAAAACTAATTAATATGTAACCAAAAAAATAAAGAGAAACATAAATAATTAAATAAATCATATAATGTTTACTAAAATAAAAACTAAGAGATAAATAATAAAATAAATTTTAAAAAATTCATTTAAAGTTAAATATCCCTAACTCTCCCTTAATAAAATAACAACCTGCACGGGGAAGTGGTTTCCAAAAAATATTAGCTAATTGATATTTGTTATTAAAAAATTATAAAGATATATTCCTTTTAAGAATGTGATATCTTAGAAAATGATGTCTGATATCAATATTCTTAGTCTTATAATGACTTATAGGATTTTTTAGAAATATTTATAACACTAGTATTATCACATAAAATAATTATATTATTAAAATATATTCAAAATTACAATAGAGTGTTTTAATCCAAAATACATGTGTATAAAACGTCCAGTACAATCATATTTTTCCTCGATGATTGATAAGATAACCGAGTGTCATTTCATACTCGACCATGATACTAAATAATTTCCTAAAAAGGTGATAGGTTCCTGAGGTTCTTTTCCTATCTAATTTCCATCCTCCAAAGTAAGCATATTATGAAAATAAATTAAAATCATATGTTATTTTGATAAAAAAATATTTTGAAAAATAGTTACTTTTAAATATCTAAAAATATATTTAACAGTAATAGGATGGGAATATTTTGGATTGGATTAAAATCTAGCATATAAACATACATAAAACATAATGTTTGGTCTGAGAGTAATATGATATAATGAACTACCAATTATAGTTGTATATAACTTTTTGTCAAATAGTTTTCTAGCTTCATCCAAATAAAATTTTATATTTATACATATAAGATTTATATATATCTTAATCTTTTCAAGTCCAAAATATTTCAATAAATCAATAGTATATTAACATTGATTTAAACACTTCCATAATCATTTTGATAAATTTTATATCCTAAAAAAAATTTATCTCTCCAATAATATTCATTTCAAATTATTTTTTTCACAGTTTTGAAGAATCATTAGATGGATTTTTATTTTTTTAACTAAAAAGTACATTATCAATATAAATTTGTGCTCATAAAATATTAGAACAAATAGTTTTCATAAAAGTGCTAGATATTTATAACCGATTGTAAATAATTTTTTCAAAATAAAAGAACTTAATCATTCTTGTCAAGATATAGGTTATTGTTTATGTTCATAGAGAGATTTAGTAAGTTTAAAAATATAATTTTAATTTTGAGGGTTTTTAAATCCAAGTGGTTGTTTAATTTAAACTTCCTCGATTAAATATCCATTTAAAATGGAAGATTTAACATCCATATGATATAATTTAAAATTCATATGAAATTTATAGGCTTAAAGGATTATAATGTCTTCTAATATAGATAAAGGTTAAAAGGTTTACTCATAATATTTACCTTGTTCATGATTATATCCTTTAGCAACAAATATATCTTTTTTTCTGATTATGATCATTTGATCATCCTATTAATTTCTAAATACCAATTTGGTTATAATTATTGGATAATTGGATTGTATAACTAATAATTCCAAAAATTCATTCCTTCTAAATAGATTTAGTTCCTCTTTCTTGGATAACATAAATTTCTTTCCTTTAAAAGATTCTTCAATTGACTTAGGTTCTCACTATGATAGAAAGACAGAGAATTATGATAGGTTTCTTACATTTGAACCTGTTCTAATTCTCATGTCAAGGTCTATAATTACATTTTATATAGGATAATTATTTAAATTTATAGATAATCAATGTTACTCACTTTCATGTTCTTGAGTTTCATGTTCTTTTGAACTATATTGAATTTAATTACTATCATTTTTAAAATCAGATTTCAGTCTTGTAAGGCCCATGTTTTCAAATGATTCAATAATTTAATTTGTTTTATATTTTTTATAAAAAAAGGTTTAGTTTTATCAAACTTCACATGAAATGATTCTTCACCAAAATATTACTTTTTATTAAACACTAATTAGGATTTAGAAGTATTAAAATATCCTAAAAATATTCCTTTATGAGATTTTGGATCATACCTACCAAGGTCTTCTTTAGTATTCAAAACATACACCTTGCATCCAAATACATTAAAGTAATTTACATAAGGTTTTCTATGATTCCAAATTTCAAGGGGTTTTATTTTAAAAATAGGTCTTATTAAAACTCTTTTCATGATATAGAAATCTATTCTTATATATTCTTCACAAAAATAGGTAGCAAGACTATATTCATTCAGTATAGTCCTTTCAATTTCTGGATTAGTTCTATTTCTTCATTTAAAAATACTATTTTTTTTATGTTTTCTTGGTGTAGATATGTTTTTTAATACCCTGATTTGATAAAAAAAGAATTAAATTATTGTTTCTAATATTCTCTACTGTGATCAGTTCTCAATGAAATTATTTTATACCTTTTAAATTTTTAACAATATTACAAAAAGATTAAAAAATAGTATATCCGACAATTTTGAGTTTTAAAAAATACACCCATGTAAATAGATAATAATCATCTAATAAAACATAGGCATGTTATTTACAAGCACAACTTTCTACTTTGGATGGTACAATCAAATCTATATGGATAAATTCTAATGGTTTAGATGTTGTAATTTTTTTAATTTATTTGAAAGAACATTTGTGTTGTTTACTGATTTTTCATGCATGAGAAAATCTCTTATTTTTATACATAAGACAAGGAAAATAAGAAACTTATTGTTTCTTAGATAATTTATGTAAAGAATATATATTTAAATGTCTAATTATTCTATGCCAAATCCATGACTCATTTTTCAATGAATTTAAAAAGTTTACTTTCTATTTACACAAGAAATTTAAACCCAGTGCATAAACATTACAAATCCTTTTTTCTCTAAATTTAAGCAATTTATCTTTGAAAACAGACTGGGAATTTTTAATTTAATCCCCATAAAATCCATCATCACAATGTTGATAAATACTTATTAGATTTTTCTTCAGTCCTTACACATACAAAGCATTTTTCATTGAGATAGTCATTGTATCTCCAATAGTTTCAACTCCAACAATATTTTCGTTTTCATTATCACCAAAAGTTAATAGACCTCCATTCATTTGAGTTAGTGTATGGAAATTTTATGATTTTAAACTCATGTTTCTGGAGAATAAACTTTCTATATACCCGATATAATTTTTTCTCTTATGTCCTTTTTTACCATAGAAATTATGAAAATTATTGTTTTGGTATACTTATTTTCTTAGGTCCAACAGTGTCAATAAGAAATGATCTGAGAGTCTAGATCTGTTTTATTTTTCCATAATTCATATCACTTATTCCAGATATATTTTTATAAATAAAATCATTTTTAATACCGCTAATTTCATGATTTCTAAAATAATATCTTTTTATTGAAATGACCTTTTGTTACACAATAATAGAAGTTAACATTTTTTGAATAGGGCACAAAATAATTTTTATACAATTTTGATTTTTTACCCTTGCTTCCAATTCCAAATATTTCTATTTTAATAGAATTATTTCCAGGAATATCATTTAAAACCTTTTCTCCTATAGTAAAATTATTTTCAGCACTTTTATAATATTCTACATCATTCTATAATTTTTTAATTATTTTTTCATGATTAATACACTTTGATGTATAAGAATTGAATTTTTCAACAAGTTCTTAATTTTGTTTTAGTAGTGTGTATCTTTCACCTAAAATAGCATTGTAAATATTTTTCGATGATTTATTATTCTCTAATAAATAATAATATTTATCTTCTTGTATTTAACAATGGGTAACTAATTTATCATTTAATCAACTACCAAAATCAGAAGCAGAAGTGTAATCAGATTGTATCCCTCCTTCTTCAGCCATAGAGAACATATAGGATTTGAGAATTTGATTCTATTACTCAGAAGCATATTTTGAAGAGTTTTTGGACTATTCAGTTACAATCCATGTATCATTAATTTCTCTTTCTCCTTTATTCTCATAATCCTCATTCTTTTGATATTTATTTTCAATCATCTTCTTATCATCCTTAAATTTGGGGTAATAAGGTATAAGGTCGCCCAATTTGTTTCATTCATAGCATCAAAATTCTCAGGATCTCTGTCATCCTTTTTAATGGATTTTCTAAATCCTATATTTATATTGTGGAATTTTATAATCTCTCTAGATATGTGAGCCAATTCCATTTTACAATCTGAGGAATCTCAATTTTTGTCACTTTTGGATTGTAGCATTGTTTTTCGGTCATGTTTATGAGATGTCACTTTGATTGTAGTATTCTTCCTTTTTACTACCATATTATGATATTCAAATTCAGTTTTCATTTCTTCTTGATTAGCCAATAAAAACACATATTTTGATTACATTTTAAGGGTATTAACATTCCATTTTTGATCTTATGGGCGTGAGTTAGTGGATTTTAATTTTGAACATACATTCTCATCCTTTGTGCACTTCATGCCAAATATGCACCAATTTAGGCCCACTGTTTAATCTGATTTTAAAGAATTTAATTATCCATATTTTAATTTGATATTTTGGGAAATGGATATGAAAATAAATATGAAAATTTTCATTCAGGGATCAATGGAGGATTTATAATTGATGATGGAGATATTTGGCGATGAAAGAAAACAATTCTGGAGAAGGAAGATTGGATATCATCCCACTGATGGGAATGTGGGGCTCAAAATATATGCTCAATGAAGCCAAAAAATAATTTGTGGCTAGAAGACATGTAGAGGAACAAATAATTTTTCTGGATACATTACTACTTCATCCAAAATGGTGGTTATTAATTTGAACAAAGTTGAAGATTCAATTCTGGGCCAGATTCTACGGTCTAGAAAAATAGACCACTATATATATCATATCTCGCGAAATGATTATTATTTTGGGATGAAATTTTACAGGATGTTAGGGGACATCCGGGGATTTATTTAAGTCTTCTGGGGCCCACTCATATTCTGCATTTTAGAAGGCTTTTTTTGCATGTCTTTCCGGTGGATGCAAGCCGGCTGCAACTTCGGGGTAAGAAGTGAAAAGTCTCTCTATATTAATGTTCCACCCACCATTCCCCAACACAATTAATTAAAGGAATATGGGAAGTTGGGGGTTCGACCAAGGATTCATTGTCTCCTATTTAAGGCAGTAGTGGTGTCGGATTTAGGGATCTTGGGTGCTTTGTTTCATTATAATGATATGTTGTCCATTTGATGTTGTAATCGTTCTTCATTATCATGTAAGTTGTTTAAATCACATTAGTTCTTAATAAAAGTTATTCATTTCCTCTTTTTCATTTCTTCTTCTAATCACTTTGATACCTTTTCTTTAAGGTGTGAATTTATTCACACCAGCACTTGTAAATTTATTCACACAATAGTGGAGTGATCATTTTTGTTTTTTTTGCTTCTTCAATTCCCCCCTTATGAGTCTACTTTCCACTTCTTTTGATATCATAGAATCAATGGAGGGATAAAACCTTATGGATTGGTCCTAGGGAGTTGGATGGGGCAGATTGGATGTTATTTTATGATCTTAATTTCTGTAATCATTTCATTATTTTAAGATTTCCATCTGAGGATTTATTTTCTTCTTCGTCTTCGCCAACTTTAACAATGACACATTTTGAGTGCTAGTACGATCCAATTTCATGGAGTGATAATTAAATCGATCCTCTATGTGCATTTTTGATTAGCCTTGGAATGGTGTAGGGATTAAATTGGTGAATGATGTTGAGGAATTATATCATTTTTTTGGATACATCCTGAATTAGTTAAATGAATGTTATAAGAAAATAAATGCATCTAATCTAACCCAAGTAACAACTTAGGATCAACTCATCTGCATTAATTGTTTTAAACTAAATAATTTTATTTTATTTTTTATTTTGTTCTTTAAATTAAATCACTAGTTATTCAAATCAATTCAATCTGAATAGTTGTCCACTTCATAGCCAAATCCTTTTAAAATCAGAGTGTCTTTAGGTTCCTTCTTCGATCCCTGTGGATTCGACCCCTACCTGTACTACAATGACCGCATACCTGTAGGGTAAATTTGGGCGCAACCAAATTTTGGTGCCATTTCCGGGGACCCAAGTAAGTTACATTAGACACTATCATCCTTTTCTCACCCCGCTTTCTCTATTCTCACCCTTATCTCTCTTATCTTTTTCCCATTTCTGTTTGTGTGTATCCTGAGAATCTAGAATCCATCATTCTATCTTCTCCAATTGAGTATCTCCAAAATCACTATGTCAAAAAAAATGCTGGAATCAAATGGAAATTAAATATTTGGTAGCCCCTAAATTAGAAAATTTCTTTGATCAACCCTTGAATGATTACCCCGCACCCGATGAGACGTACCATCAATGGGAAAATGATTGTTTATATGATCAGTTTCCTTCCCACTCAAGGATTATTGAAGAGTTTAATCATAGTGAAGTACATAATTTTCAACATCCCATCTTATCTGTTCCTCAATTATTTCTTGAAAAATTGTGTAATCAAATGGATATAATGATGTCTAGAGTATCACCTTTGAGATTAGAACTACATCGCATTAATACTTCTGAGGAACTCATCCTTACACCAATTGTACCTTCCAAAACCTTATGTGGAGTGTTTAGTTTCCCAAAAACCTCTCATGAATTAATTGAAGAACTGCCCTTTTCATTTGGGGTATGTGAAGTGAATCAATAAATTGTTGAAGGGTCTTTAAATCGGGAGGAAATTGATTTCATGTATTCAGAAGAGGGGAATTTGACATTGTGGATTGAGTCTCCTAAGTGTAACTCTGTTGATGATTTTTCAGAAACACCAATCACAGAACCACATAGATAAATCAAAAACATTGAGTCTGTGACCATTCCTAACACTATTTTTACCAATTATTTGGTTGAATCTTATGTTCAAAATGAAAAAATTTTGTCAAGAAATTTGGAAAACTAAACTGAGTTGGATTCAAATTCTGAAGTTGTGACTAAATGTCCTATCCAAACCGAGATCAAAATCATTGTCCTTCCTTTCCCACTCAAGTACCCTATCATTTATGTTAAGAAAGATCTTGGGGGTTTCATTTATTGATCTCATGAAACCCAAAAAGGTGGGTTGATCATTGATTTATTAGGAAAGGCTACAGAAGAAAAAAGATCAACCATTTCTCATAATCCTTGGATTTTCCCATTCATTTTAGAAAATAAGACTGTTCATGAATAAAATTCCAAATATTTTTACCAACCACCAGGGATACGCATTCTCAATAATATTGAAGTGGATAAATATGAGGTTATTAAAAAATTTAAAGTTGGAATTGGTGAAGTTGGGGGGTTCAAGTCGAGCTAAAGACCTTAAATTAAGCACTGCATGGGAGGCAACCGGTGGTTTTCATGTTTCCAATAATTTTGTTGTTTTAATAAACTTTATATTTCAAATAGGATTAGTGGATCATTTTGATATAATTTTAGTCTACCTTAGACTGTTGACATATTATTATTTTATGAGTATGGATGGGTATGAAAGGGGATCACCGTATTTATCCGTGTTACGCGGTGTGATCCCTGGGTAATACCTTACCTAGAAAATATAAATAAGACAATGTATCATCAGTTTATTTTTATTTTATGTTTTTGAAGGTATTTAAAAAAATATTGACTATTGACTTGTTCTTCTTTTATGATTAAGGATGGGTATGAAATGGGAGCACCGTATTTATCTGTGTCAAGCCGTGTGATCCCTGAGTAATACCTTACCCTGAAAATATTAAGAAGACAATGTATCATCAGTTTATTTTTATTTTATGTTTTTGTAGGTATTTAAAAAAATAATAGATTGTTGGCATGTTCTTATTTTATGAGTATGGATGGGTATGAAAGGGGATCAATGTATTCATCTGTGTCACGCGGTGTGATCCTTGAGTAATATAACGACCCATATTTTACATACATTGTTAATACTTCAAAATTGAAGCACACTTATTACAACATATGACAAAACCACAAAGGACCGTATAGGTATAGTGTCTTTAGAAACTGGGAAACATAAACAACTGGTTCATAAATCTTCTATAGTGTCTCCCATTTATTTCATCATATCTAGGGTCCCTTTTAGAATACTCTACTTAATATCCATGTTCCTGACCTGTGGAAAAGAAAACATAAAAGGGTGAGCTCAAATGCTCAGCAAGGGCAAATAAAGGAAATAAAAATCATATCATATCTTTTTGAAAATCCTAACCTGCAAAAGAGATCATAATATCATAACATGGAATAAATCATAGAAGTGAAAATGAGATCCCCATAATCATAACATAAAACTTGAAACTTTGTGGCATGCACACATAATCATGGAAAATCATTTCTTGTTAGTCATGACTCATTGCCAAGACTATCTTCGTGGACAAAGTCCCTTTCTGAACCGAGTTCACTCCTCGTTTCAGTCCTGTATCACTGAACCGAAATAACCTTCCGTTCCAGCCATGTCTATCTCATGAGATATAAAATCTTTACCCAATGCATTGGAGGGAGATATAGGTCCCACCCATCTTATAATGAATCCTTTCTTATGTGTTCCACATAATCATAAATCATACATCATCGCATAACCCATGTAATAAAAATGGGATTCTTAAACAACATGACATCATAAAACAATTCATATAAGATAAAGGAATTCATAAAAATGTTTCCATCACAAAATAATCAAATCCATGTAATAATAGGGATAAAAACAGAACCCCTTTATTATCTTAGATGGAAAATAATTTTGATAAAATACTTGAACTTCATTCTTGAGGAAAATATCCTTTCTACTTCAAAAACACTTTTCCTTTCTTAACATGTCATACAATTTTAAACAAAAAGAAGTTGATAAAAAATAAACTTGAATACTTGTAAAGGAAGCTTCTTGGAAATAATGTTTTAGAAATCCATTCATGACGTATAAGTTAAAAAAACATTCTTCTTACTTTTGTCGGAAAAGTAAAAAAAGTACCTCATACGAAAAAATGACAAAAGATTCCTTTCATATTCTTTACTAAAAAATCACTGAAGGGTAAAATTGGATTTAAACTATTGTAAGTGGATGAAAAAAATATTACATATTGAGGGAACATGGATGTGGATGATAAAATACACCCCAGTAAATACTTACTAATAAACAATCTCGGATAAAAATGAGATTGTGATATTTCCCTTACCTTAGGTCCGACTTTCTTTGTAAGTGTCCGAACCTCCTCTTCTTTGGAACGCTTCTTTGAATCCTCCACTTAGGGAACTAAGATTGGTCTTTGAAGAAGACCAGGACCTCTAGGATTATTCTAGGGAAGTGGAGAGGAGAAAATGGAAGGGGTTGGCCAAGCTTGAGTGCTCAATTTGGTGTGAGGAGGAGGGGGAGGAGGTGCCCTTTTATAAGGGAGGAGAGGGTCACCTTAGGAATATCTCAAAATATTATTTTATATTAAAGTCAAAATCGGTTTATAATGGTTACAAAGGGTCATATTTCGAAGATAAATTGGGGATGGGTCGAAATCCTATCAACCAATAGGATTTAGACAAGTTTAGGATATTATTTTAACCTTATCAATTAGATTTAACTCTAAGTTAAATAATTTAACTTTTACCGTGTCTTTTTGTTTTCTTTCAATATATGGTTAATACACTTACTATAACATGCCAAACGAACCCCAAATTGTTTATTATTAATATATATATCCTTATCTAAGTCATTTGGCCGAACCTTATATTTTTAGGAATAAAATAACAATTAATAATATAATATTTTATTTAAAAACTATTTTGTGTCAATTTTAACACTATTTGATATATGATTTTTGTGAAAGTCATAACAGAATTATATGTTCGAACCAAGTTGATTAAATCAACACTATTATATCATAGTAACCTAGAAAATTAGTGGAATTCATAAAAAGTCTCAAATTACATTTATTTTGGTGTTTATAACATCAATTATGTCAATATTTCATTAATAAGATAATTACTGCATCATCATTGTGTCATAAATAAATTAAATTATGTAATGTCTAAAAATTACAAATAAAATACCATTATGTAGGAAATCTTTTTAGATTTCTAATAAATATTTACAGTCGAATTTATCTTATATATAACCCCATATTAAAAATTATTTACTTATTTAACGTTGATTTTAACTATTTTAACCCTTATTTAAATAAATTAATAATAAATGTCCTAATCTAATCCAAGTGGGCCTAAACGGTCATATTTTACTCCTAAGTTTGTTTTTGGTCGAATTACACTTGTCCAATAGAATTAGGACATGTGTTAGGGTAATAGTAATATCATATTTACCCTTAGTTACCCTATTTACTATTAACCGTGGTAAAAAAAGTAAAAAGTTACTATTCACCAAAAAATTATTTTTATCTCATTGAACCACATTTTACATACTGATATCAACCGTGTCTGTCGGATTTTTGAAATTCCATTCACAGAAGCGGTAAAATTATGTTTTATGCAATATTCAGTTTTTAACCTACCACTTAGTGGTTTCACTATTCATCAAAAATTGAAAGTTTTCAGAAAAATACCAAAATTTCACCCTAAGATAATTTCAATATTCTGAGTCCAAAAATGAAGTCCATTTTGAAAAATAAAATTTATAAAATTTCAAAAAGTGGTTATTACTATTCATAACGGCTAGTTTTAATACCATATTGTTGTTTAGTGAAACTCGGTATTGCGTACGACGCAAGCTATCGAGGAAGGTCGCGATTGCGTGTAAAGCAAGCCAAGAAAGTGTTGTGTAGAAAAAGATTCCTTTGATGATTTATATAACATAAAAGTCTCAGGTGTTACATTATACCCCCCTTAAAAATAATTTCGCCCTCGAAATTCGTCACATTGTAACAAAAAGATGAGGATACTTCTCCCTCATCATATCCTCAAGCTCCCATGTAGCTTCTTCAAGTTGGTGGTTCCTCCATAAAACTTTCACTAAGCGAGTGGTCTTGTTTCGTAGGACTTTTTCGCTACGATCCAGAATCTCTATCGGCTGTTCTTCGTAAGAAAGATCTTGCTCCAGCGGTACAACTTCTGAGCTGAGTACATGTGAAAGATCTGGTATGTACTTTCTCAGGAGAGATACATGGAACACATCGTGAACATGAGAGAGATTCGGTGGAAGCGCCAATCGGTAATCTACCTTCCCAACATGATCCAGTATTTCGAAAGGATCGATATATCTAGGGCTCAACTTCCCCTTCGTTCCAAATCTCATAACCCTCTTCCAGGGAGATATTCGTAAGAACATTTTATCACCCACTTCAAACTCTAGGTCATTTCTTCGGTTGTCGGCATAACTTTTCTGTCGACTCTGAGCTACTCTTATGTGTTGTTGAATAGATCTGACCTTTTCTGCCATTTCATCAATGAGATCAGGTCCTAATAGCTTTCTTTCCCCAACTTCATCCCAGCAAGTTGGAGTCCTGCATTTCTTTCCATAGAGAGCTTCATAAGGAGCCATCTGAATACTGGAGTGAAAGCTATTATTATAAGAAAATTCCACCAAAGGTAGGTGTTGATCCCAACCTCCTTTGAAATCCATAGAGCAAGCTCTCAACATATCGTCTAGGGTTTGAATTGTTCTCTCAGACTGACCGTCTGTCTGGGGATGATAAGCAGTGCTGAAACTCAACTCTGTATCCAGAGTATGCTGAAGACTTCGCCAGAACTTCGAGGTAAATCTCGGATCCCGATCAGATATAATAGAAAGTGGTACTCCATGCAATCTTACCACTTCCTTTACATATATCCTGGCAAGCTGATCTAGAGAGAAATCCTCTCTAATTGCAATGAAGTGTGCAGACTTTGTAAGACGATCAACTATGACCCAAATAGCATTATTGCCTTTGGATGTTTTAGGAAGTCCTGTGACAAAGTCCATAGTGATGTTTTCCCATTTCCATTCAGGTATGGGTAATGGTTGTAACATCCCCTTAGACTTTTGTCTCTCAGCTTTAACTTGTTGACAAACCAAGCATCGAGAGACATATTCAGCAACATCTCTTTTCATGCCATCCCACCAGAAGTACTCTTTCAGGTCCCTATACATCTTCGTGCTTCCAGGATGAATAGAGAATGACGAACTATGAGCCTCATCCAGCAACTCCTTCTTTAATTCGGGGATGGGAGGAACACAAACCCGATTCCTGAACTTTATTATCCCATCACAATCAAGGTTGAATTCAGGAACATTTCTCACCATCTTTTGTGACTCGACATCTTCTTTCTGTGCCTCTTTAATCTTCACATGTATAGATGGTTGAACATTCATTTGAGAAAGATAAGATTTTTCCCCTTCCATTATAATTCCAAGATCCATCCTTTGTAATTCCATAAATATTGGATCTTTTGTGATCCTCATCATGGATAAACTAGCATGGTCTTGTCGACTTAATGCATCTGCCACCTTGTTTGCATTCCCAGGGTGGTAATGGATTGAGCAGTCATAATCCTTAATCAGCTCCAACCATCTTCTTTGACGCATATTCAACTCCTTTTGTGTGAAAATATACTTTAAACTTTTATGATCAGTATAAATATCACACCTTTCACCATAAAGGTAATGCCTCCAAATCTTTAATGCAAAGATTACCGCAGCCAACTCCAAATCATGTGTTGGGTAATTTTTCTCATGGATTTTCAATTGTCGTGAGGCATAAGTTATCACCATATCATTTTGCATAAGAACGCACCCCAATCCCTTCTTGGATGCATCACTGTAGATCACAAACCATTCTCCACTACAAGGCAGTGTGAGCACAGGTGCACTGGATAACCTTCTTTTCAACTCCTTGAAATTCTCTTCACATTCCTCTGTGCAGACAAACTTAACTCCTTTCCGAGTCAACTTGGTGAGTGGATTAGATAATCGTGAAAAATCCTTTACAAAACGTCGATAATATCCAGCCAAACCAAGAAAACTTCGGATCTCAGTTACGGTTGTTGGTCTCGACCATCTTTCGATAACCTCTATTTTTGCTGGATCCATAGATATCCCCTCTTTTGAGATTATGTGACCCAAAAATGAAACTTTTTGAAGCCAAAATTCATACTTGGTAAATTTGTCATAAAGCTTATCCTTTCTCAGGGTCTTCAATATAATTCTCAAGTGATCTTCATGCACTTCCTTGCTCTTTGAATAGACTAGAATATCGTCTATAAAGACTACCACAAATTGATCAAGATAGTCTCTAAAGACTCTATTCATTAGATCCATGAAGATAGCAGGGGCATTAGTAAGACCAAATGGCATCACTATAAATTCATAGTGTCCATACCTTGTACGGAAAGCCGTCTTTGGTATATCCTCTCTTTTGACCCTTAATTGATGATACCCAGAACGAAGATCAATCTTGGAAAAGTATTGAGCTCCGCGTAGTTGGTCAAATAAGTCATCAATACGTGGGAGAGGATATTTGTTCTTGATAGTGATCTTGTTAAGTTCTCGATAATCAATGCAGAGTCTCATTGATCCATCTTTCTTCTTAACAAATAGAACAAGTGCTCCCCAAGGTGACGCACTAGGGCGTATGAATCCCTTATCAAGATTCTCTTGGAGTTGCTTCTTCAATTCCTGCAACTCAATTGGGGCCATTCTATAAGGTGTATTTGAAATTGGCAAAGCGCCCGGTACGAGTTCTATTGAAAACTCAACTTCACGATTTGGTGGAAGACCGGTAATTCCTCCGGAAAGACATCATCAAACTCCCGTACAATGGGCATATTCTTAATCGTGAGTTTTTTACCAACCATTTGAGATAAATAACCTTCATTTAGTGGAATCAATACCCATAAGATGGAAGAAATTTCCACTGGAAGGTTATGTTCATCCTTGCATTGGTATACGATCGTAGATTGATCTGGAATATGAAATGTGACTTCCCTTCTTTGGAAATTGATATGAGCTCCATGTAGAGAAAGCCAATCCATGCCAAGAATCACATCAAATCCCACTAAAGGAAGGATCACAGGATTTGCAGGAAGCACTTTCCCACAAACTTCGATCAGAGAAGAATTATAAACTTTGGATGCGACTGTTGTGCCATTAGGTGTTGTCACAGCTAACTCAACATTTAATTGTTGAGTTAATACGGTGATACCCTTAGAAAATTCTTTAGAAATAAAAGAGTGGGTGGATCCAGAATCAAATAAAACATTTTCTACTTTAGAGTGGACGTTAAGTGTACCTTTCACCACTTCGTTATCGTACTCCACATCGCTGATAGAAATTGCATGTGACTTTAATTTGTCTTTAGCCTTAAGATTTTTTTGACATCGACCATCATCATCAACCCTTGGATTTGGGCATTGATTGGCATAATGCCCCATCTCCTTGCACTTGAAACATTGAAGTGTAGTAGGTTCATTCTGTGTATCCCTTCCTTTGTTTGCATCATTAGACATCTTCTTCCCATTATCGCGGCATTCAAATGCCCGATGACCTTCCTTTCCACATTTAAAACATTTACTTGTCCCTTTAAGACAAATACCTCCATGTTTCTTTCCACACTTTGAGCATAAGGAAAAGCTCATCTTCTTCTCCATGTGCTCTTTAGATTTTTCTTTGAATTCCATCTTCCTCTTCTTATCAAACCCATGTGACTGATGGGTTACTCCAATCTCCATCTCGACTTTGAGAGCACATCGAACGATTTCCTCGTAGCTATTGAAGTCCCTTATGGCTAACGCCCTTCGAAGACTTGGTTTTAAGCCACTAAAGAATCGATCGATCTTACTCTCAGGTTGGATAATAATACCAGAAGCGTACCTAGCAAGTCTTGTAAAATTTTCTTCATAGATACTAACAGATTAATCATCCCTTTGCTTCAGTTCAAGGAACTCTTTCTCCATCTTTGTTCAGAGAATACGAGGGAATTATTTATTGAAAAATAAGTTTTTGAACTCGTCCCATTCTATAGACTCAATTTCATCCATTTGCCTCGTATTATAAATATGATTCCACCATTGATCAGCATCTCCTTCCAAACGATACACTACTAGGATGACTTTATCATGCTCAGAACATTGAAGAACTGAAAATATCTTTTCAGTAGTACTAATCCATTGTTCAGCAACTAATGGATCAGTAGACCCGCTGAAAGAAGGTGGACGCTGCCTCATGAAGGATTCAACAGAATTTTGCTCCTTCCTTTGCTCGTTTGGAAGTCCTGCATGATTCATAGCTTGACAAAGTTGTGTGAGCATGGCTACAAGATTTTGAATTCCAGCTCCCATATCGTTTGGTTGCTCAGGGGGACAATCATTTCATTGCCCATCGCATTCCTCATTAATACGGTTCCTTCGGGTTCCAGCCATTGACTAAAACCAAGAAGAATAGTGTGAGCAACACTAATTATAATAGGAAAACCACATAATTCAAGAATAAAATTTTCATGCTTAAGGTCTTATCCTAGGTTATTCAAAGACATTTCTAAAACACTAAGATTGTGTTCTATGCTTAGACTTATCCTTAGGGTTCTTACTAAGGCTTTCACATCCTAGTTTCCAAAGGTTGACTATACCTTTCCTCTGATACCAACTGTAGCGGTCTGGAATTAATTACAGTGGACTATAATTGATACCTATCAGGGCACTCCATGGGCGGCTACACCCCCTGGGCGGGACACACCACCATCCCCAGTGGCAGCCATTTCCTCATGAAGCCCTTGGGCGGAGAGCCATGCTTCGTCCAACGCTCACATGTGAGAGTTCCCAAGGATCAGATACATTCCTACCTCCTTTGCCTATGATACCAACTATAACGACCCATATTTTACATACATTGTTAATACTTCAAAATTGAAGCACACTTATTACAACATATGACAAAACCACAAAGGACCGTATAGGTATAGTGTCTTTAGAAATTGGGAAACATAAACAACTGGTTCATAAATCTTCTATAGTGTCTCCCATTTATTTCATCATATCTAGGGTCCCTTTTAGCATACTCTACTTAATATCCATCTTCCTGACCTGGGGAAAAGAAAACATAAAAGGGTGAGCTCAAATGCTCAGCAATGGCAAATAAAGGAAATAAAAATCATATCATATCTTTTTGAAAATCATAACCTGCAAAAGAGATCATAATATCTTAACATGGAATAAATCATAGAAGTGAAAATGAGATCCCCATAATCATAACATAAAACTTGAAACTTTGTGGCATGCACACATAATCATGGAAAATCATTTCTTGTTAGTCATGACTCATTTCCAAGCCTATCTTAGTGGACAAAGTACCTTTCTGAACCGAGTTCACTCCTCGTTTCAGTCCTGTATCACTGAACCGAAATAACCTTCCGTTCCAGCCATGTCTATCTCATGAGATATAAAATCTTTACCCAATGCATTGGAGGTAGATATAGGTCCCACCCATCTTATAATGAATCCTTTCTTATGTGTGCCACATAATCATAAATCATACATCATCGCATAACCCATGTAATAAAAATGAGATTCTTAAACAACATGACATCATAAAACAATTCATATAAGATAAAGGAATTCATAAAAATGTTTCCATCACAAAATAATAAAATCCATGTAATAATAGGGATAAAAACAGAACCCTTTTATTATCTTAGATGGAAAATAATTTTGATAAAATACTTGAACTTCATTCTTGAGGAAAATATCCTTTCTACTTCAAAAACACTTTTCCTTTCTTAACATGTAATACAATTTTAAACTAAAAGAAGTTGATTAAAAATAAACTTGAATACTTGTAAAGGAAGCTTCTTGGAAATAATGTTTTAGAAATCCATTCATGTCGTACAAGTTAAAAAAAACATTCTTCGTACATTTGTCGGAAAAGTAAAAAAAGTACCTCGTACGAAAAAACGACAAAAGATTCCTTTCATATTCATTACTAAAAAATCACCGAAGGGTAAAATTGGATTTAAACTATTGTAAGTGGATGGAAACAATATTACATATTGAGGGAACATGGATGTGGATGATAAAATACACCCCAGTAAATACGTACGAATAAACAATCTCGGATAAAAAATGAGATTGTGATATTTCCCTTACCTTAGGTCCAACTTGCTTTGTAAGTGTCCGAACCTCCTCTTCTTTGGAACGCTTCTTTGAATCCTCCACTTAGGGAACTAACATTGGTCTTTGAAGAAGACCAGGACCTCTAGGATTATTCTAGGGAAGTGGAGAGGAGAAAATGGCAGGGTTTGGCCGAGCTTGAGTGCTCAATTTGGTGTGAGGAGGAGGTGGAGGAGGTGCCCTTTTATAAGGGAGGAGAGGGGCACCTTAGGAATATCTCAAAATATTATTTTATATTAAAGAAAAAATCGGTTTATAATGGTTCCAAAGGGTCTTATTTCGAAGCTAAAGTGGGGATGGGTCGAAATACTATCAACCAATAGGATTTAGACAAGTTTAGGATATTATTTTAACCTTATCAATTAGATTTAACTCTAAGTTAAATAATTTAACTTTTACCGTGTCTTTTTGTTTTCTTTCACTATATGGTTAATACACTTACTATAACATGCCAAACGAACCCCAAATTGTTTATTATTAATATATATATCCTTATCTAAGTCATTTGGCCGAACATTAGATTTTTAGGAATAAAATAACAATTAATAATATAATATTTGATTTAAAAACTATTTTGTGTCAATTTTGACACTATTTGATATATGATTTTTGTGAAAGTCATAACAGAATTATATGTTCGAACCAAGTTGATTAAATCAACACTATTATATCATAGTAACCTAGAAAATTAGTGGAATTCATAAAAAGTCTCAAATTACATTTATTTTGGTGTTTATAACATCAATTATGTCAATATTTCATTAATAAGATAATTACTGCATCATCATTGTGTCAAAAATAAATTAAATTATTTAATTTATAAAAATTACAAATAAAATACCATTATGTAGGAAATCGTTTTAGCTTTCTAATGAATATTTATAGTCGAATTTATCTTATATATAACCCCATATTAAAAATGATTTACTTATTAAACTTTGATTTTAACTATTTTAACCCTTCTTTAAATAAATTAATAATAAATGTCCTAATCTAATCCAAGTGGGCCTAAATGGTCATATTTTATTCCTAAGTTTGTTTTTGGTCGAATTACACTTGTCCAATAGAATTAGGACATGTGTTAGGGTAATAGTAATATCATATTTACCCTTATTTACCCTATTTACTATTAACCGCGGTAAAAAAAGTAAAAAGTTACTATTCACCAAAAAATTATTTTTATCTCATTGAACCACATTTTACTTACTGATATCAACCGTGTCTGTCGGATTTTTGAAATTCCATTCACAGAAGCAGTAAAATTATGTTTTATGCAAAATTCAGTTTTTAACCTACCACTTAGTGGTTTCACTATTCATCAAAAATTGAATGTTTTCAGAAAAATACCAAAATTTCACCCTAGGCTAATTTCGATATTCTGAGTCAAAAAATGAAGTCCATTTTGAAAAATAAAATTTATAAAATTTCAAAAAGTTGTTATTACTATTCATAACGGCTAGTTTTAATAACATATTGTTGTTTAGTGAAACTCGGTATTGCGTACGACGCAAGCTATCGAGGAAGGTCGCGATTGCGTGTAAATAAAGCCAAGCAAGTGTTGTGTAGAAAAAGATTCCTTTGATGATTTATATAACATAAAAGCCTCGGGTGTTACAAGTAATACCTTACCCAGAAATTTCAGAGAAGACAATGTAACATCATTTTATGTTATTTGTACGTTTTTTTAGGTAAAAAAAAATACAAAATATATATATATATTAAAAAAAATTAAAAGCATGTAGTAGGTCATTAGGAAAAGTAGGTCACAACCGTCCAAGCCATTGGGAGACAAACCAGAACTGGAGGGAGACATGAGAATGCATTATCAACATCAACCACCAGGTGACTTCATTCCATAATTTTCATTTTCAATGTCTTCATTGAACTTATATCCTTACCCTTCAATGTTTCAATTCCTTAAACACTAGGGGCAATGTTATTCTATGTGGGGGGGGAGATGAAAATGTGTGGAAGGAAAATTTTCATTTAACTTGAACATGATAACACACATTCCAAACTCTGAAATTGGATATCAAATAATTTTGCATTCCTTGATTATGATTTTAATGAAAGTTTATGTTCATGTGCATAGATATTGGAAAATACGGTTGTCTGATGTGATTTTTCACTGTTTATATTTTCATCCAATTCTTTAAAAAAAGCACAATAAACAACCACTAGATTATTGGGTTTTAGTTTGAGTTCTTGGGAACCCATAATAAATAGCATAGGATTGGCGATCATTTTAATTTTAACATTAGTATTCAAAAAAATCAATTGCGCGTAGAGCAATGAATTTACCTAATGTGTGGCTTTCGGCACTTGGGGATCGTGACTCCATAGTTGTCTGGCCCAGAGTAGGGAATTTTATCTCTATTTGTGGTAATTTGAATTTGTTTTTGATTGAGTTAACTCGAGATGATGTCCGAGTATGTGAGCTTCACCTGGTGCCCTAAGGTCATTGAGTCTGGGAGTCTTCGGCAAAGTCTTGCTACATGGGTTGACTCGATAGAGTTCAATTTCAATTACCATGGAAAAATTGAAAAACAAAATAAAAAAAAAAACAAATAAAATATAAAAATGAGTACTCATCTTATTATTAAAATTTTATTTCTCCTATCTCTTCCATCTTTTATCCCTCGAATGAAAATGAACCCCCATGTCTATTGTGACACGCAACACTTCATCATTCTTAATTGAATTTGGATGAAATATGGAGATGAATTTGAACAAAGGAATGGTCTTGGGATTGAGATATGCCTATGGACATAGCTTGTTTTTAAATTATTTTGATGGGTTTCATAATTGTTTGGTATGAGATCTTTGGGTGAGAAATGTGTATTAAAATGTTTTTGAAAAAGGTAATTTGAATTTCATTTTTGTGAGATATATTTTTCTTGGGACTAGAAAAACCCAAGTTGGGGGTGTGATTATCCAATAAAAACAAATATTTTGATTACATTTTAAGGGTATTAAATGTTCATTTTTGATCTTATGGGACTGAGTTAGTGGATTTTAATTTTGAACATCCATTCTCATCCTTTGTGCACTTCATGCCTAATATGAAACAATTTAGGCCCAATGTTTCATCTGATTTTAAAGAATGTAATTATCTATATTTTATTTTGATATTTTGGGAAATGTATATAAACATAAATATAAAAAAAATCATTCAGCGATCAATGGAGGATTTATAAAGGATGATGTGGATATTTGGCGATAAAAGGAAACAATTCTGGAGAAGGAAGATTGGATATCATCCCACTAATGGGAATGTGGGGACAACAATAGAGTCCCAATGAAACCCAAAATTCATGGGAGGCTATAAGATATATATAGGATCAAATAATTATCCTGGATCCAGTGCTAATTCGTCTTAAATGGTGGTGATTAAGGTGGCCCAAGTTGAAGATTCAATTCTGGGTCAGATTCTGCGGCCCATAAAAACATCCCACTATATATATCATATCTCGCGAAATTATTATTATTTTGGGTCGACATTTTACAGGATGTTGGAAAAAATCCATGGCTTCATTTACGTCTTCTAGGTCCCACTCAAATTCTTCTTTTTAGAAGGTCCATTCGGCGCATCTTTCCGATGGATGCAAGCTGGATGCAACTTCGAGGCAAGAAGTGGAAAAGTCTCTTCACATTAATGTTCCACCCACCATTCATCCACACAATTAATTAAAGGCACATGGGATGTTGGGGGATCAGACAAGGCTTCATTTTTTCCAATTTAAGGCAGTAGTGGTGGAGGATTTAGGTATCTTAGATTCTTTGTTTCATTATAATGTTATGTTGTCCATTTGATGTTGTAATCGTTCTTCATTCTCATGTAAGTTGTTTGAATCACATTAGTTCTTAATAAATTTTCTTCATTTAATCTTTTTATTTCTTCTTATCACTTTGATACCATTCCTTTAAGGTGTGAATTTATTCACACCAGCACATTTCAATTTATTCACACAATGGTGGAGTGATAATTTTTGTTGTTGTTTTTGCTTTTTCAATTCCTCCCCTATGAGTCTACTTTCCACTTCCTTTGACAACGTAGAATCAATGGAGGGCTAAACCCTTATGGGTTGGTAATAGGGAGTTGCATGGGGCAGATTGGATTTTAGTTTATCATCTAAATTTCTGTAATCATTTCATTATTTTAATAATTCTATTTGATGACTTATTTTCTTCTTTGTCTTCTCCATCTTTAACAATGACACATTTCGAGTGCTAGTACCATCCAATTCCTTGGAGTGATCATTAAATTAATCCTCTAAGTGCATTTTTTATTAGCCTTGCAATGGTGTAGGGATTAAATTGGTGAATTATGTTGAGGAATTATATCATTTTTTTGGATACATTTTGAATTAGTGAAATGAATGTTATATGAAAATAAATGCATCCAATCTAACCCTAGTAACAACTTAGGATCAACTAATATTCCTTAATTGTTTTAGACTAAATAATTATATGATTTGTTTATTTTGTTCATTAAATTAAATCACTAGTTATTCAAATCAATTCAAACTGAATAGTTGGCCACTTCATAGCCAAATCCTTCCAAAATTAGAGTGTCTTTAGGTTCCTTCTTCGGTCCTTGTGGATTCGACCCCTACCTGTACTACAACTACCGCATACCTGTAGGGTAAATTTTTGCACAACCACTTATTCATACATAATCAAAGTTACAATTATTTCCTTCATAGTTAAATCCTATATAAGTAATGATTTTCAAATAACTGCAGATATGCCATTCCATTTTGTGAGAAGTACACTTATTACTTTTAGCACATGATCTGATTGAATGATGGGATCTCCCAAAGCAGTAATAATTTTGACAGTCTCTATTAACCTTCAATTAATTTTTTTGATTCTTTCACCATAACAAATTCTAAAGGTTTCAAAATTTAACTTTACAATAGAATATCTCATCAATTTAACATTTTCTATTTCTTCATATGAAAAATATATTACCAACCACATTTCAGAAGAAGTATGGAATTCTGATACATGATTAAATTCATCTTCTCTATGTCCATAGATAATACAATTAATTTTTTAATTGATTTCATATTCGGATTCTATTTCATCAGTCCAAGTCTCTCATTTTTCAAGAATCACATAAGGAGTGAAAATATTCAAATAGTCCTCGAAGGATATATTTTTTAGATATATGATCATATATGATTTCAAGAATCCATAATAATCATTATTCATGTATAGAGCACAAACTGTATAAATTTATTCTTTCAGGTCATTCATTGCTATCTTCTTTGTATATACCTTATTATTTTGAGATTTCGAGATATTTATCACAAAAAAGAACATTTGATACCAATTGATAAGTTAGAATAATAAAATGACAACATAAGTGGTGGTGAATTCTGTCTTTTGGATAATCATCATCGATTCTTGCTTCTAACTCCCATTGAAATTTATTAAAATATGAAAAATTTCTTCTGTATGAAATATGAATATAAAGAATGAACACAACAATATTATAGTGGTTCAGGGCATAAAGACCCTTCGTCCACTCAACCAATGCTCTCTCTAAAATAATCATCAAATTCACTTGAAATGTTATCTTATCACAAGAACTTCAAATCCATAACTAAGTGTAGTCAGTTGACACATTTATGGAAAGGATAAACATTATCGTCTAGTTATTTTATAGGTAAATGGTTATCCACGGATTATTACAAGAAGTTGACACTTCTCCACAACTGAGTATGTTTTTTTGAAACTCTAATAAATCAAAATAGTTTTTCTATGATGGTTCGGATTGAACTTCACAATTATAGAAGAAACTAACACTAGATGGATAGTCTTTTTCAGAAAAGAATTTATTTAAGAAATAATAACTCTGAACTGATCCTAGATTCAAATGTTCTTTAATTTTAATTTCAATAAATAGTATAAGTAATCATATATCAGTACTAGGTTAAAATATGTATGCAGCCAAAGTGTATCCTATTTCATAGAGTAACATAGTCAATAATTTATTGTAGTATATTTGTAAAATATATTCACAAGAATAATATAGTATATGTGAGTGAAAATGAATTTCCTATCAACCATATCACATATATCACACGATAATTTTAATATACTTAATTCATATAAATATATTTCCTTTGGATGAATAGATCTATGAAAATAACTCAAAATATCATGAAAATTCAAATCTAAATTGGTTAGGAAAGTTATAAATTCCCTTTAGGATATGAGTGATTTTATTTTTTCAATAAAGTTCTATAAATCAATAAAAATGATCCTTTGAATCCATTATAGGGGATCGTTTAATCATCCTATGATACTATCAAGACTATTACATAAATATCTGATAAAATCTTTACATTAAAACAATTCCATTTGAAAACTTAAACATAGGGTTCAACTATGTAACATTGGGTACCTAACAATTTATGGATCCTTAACCATACTTTAATCTAATAATAATTTACAGAAAAAAATTAACATAATGATTAGAATCCATAAATTCATCCTTTTAGCACAAGGTTGATTCCAAACATAGTAATGATTAACCATAAGTTCAATCTCTTGAACGCAGGGTATGAATAGTGACTCTAGATTCTAATGAAGAGTTGATATTCAATGTTATTTATATGCAGCATAGGGTTGAAAATCCATACAAAAACTAATCATTATAACATAGGTATGATGATCCATACGTTCATTTTCCAAACGTAGGTTTTGAACAGTATTTCCGTAACACATCCTATTGCTTTGCATTCCATCAAAGATATAAATAAAAACATGATATATATTACTAAAACATACATAAAAAACAATATTAGAAACAAAATGTATTTTTGAGCATAAAAATCAATAATATTTGAATATAATTGTTTATAAAATACATGAAAAACACTTAAAATATTTCATTGTTTGTTTATTAACAATTCCTTATTAAAATTACATTTCAAGAAATAACATCCTTGTTTTTCACGTATGTTTTGATTTTTTATTTTTGGTCCTATTACATTGATATTGGAAAAATCGTACACATAATGCTAAATATTATATAAATAACATATATATTTTGTATATATGTGTTGATACTAATAAATAAAATCTAGAGTTAGAAAATGAAATACACTGTGCATAGAGACGGTAGGTCGTACATATGGATGAACTCTATTTACATTTTCCTAACATATGATAAGAAAGAATGGTAAATATTATTATAAATTTAAAAAATCATATATATGTAATATATATAACATATATTCATTAAATTTATCACTTATTTCCTTCCATGCAAAAATTAAGTGAAAAACGAATCACATCACATCGCGCGGTGGTAGTCATTTGTACACACGGTCGACGTTATCATATCCCTCATGGGATGAAGTGTAAAAAGGTATATGTGCTAAGATATTTTAATAATTATAATTATGTTACAAATATCATACATATATATTATATCCATCATCATACCCAACCAAGAGATGTGTTGATGGAAAATGTTTCACATCCGTTCGTGAGGTGATAGTATGATGTACACACGAGTGAAATTATGATTTACCATTTAAGGGAAGAGGAGATGGATGTAGGTAATTATCATAGAATAATAAAAATTAACTATATGTAAGATATTTTAGTTATTATATTATCATGATTTAATAATATTTTAAGTAGGTGTATGGATATATAATATAAAATCGCTCGCTGAAGAATGTTAACTCTTCCTCGTGTAACTTCATTAGGTTTGCACTAAAATACTTACAAGGTTTGTTTTATGATCAAAATAAGGATTATAGGATTAATATAGGAATTTATGGAATTTATTTTGGAATTTATTGGTCGAAACTAATGGTTTTAGATGTGTAAATAGTAGAGGAGAGAGGGTAGTCTTTTGTAAGCGGGGTTAGTGGAATACTTGTAAATTCTGAAAAGAAAAAGTCTTACAAAAAAATTTCTCCTGGAAAAAGGATCCAAAAGGAACAATTATTTATTATATAAGAGATATTTTATAAATATTTCCAACTAATGTGTTTTGTAAATGTTTATAGATAATTTTACCTGTTATCTTTTTAGTTTACCCTTGTAAACCCATTTTCACCTTAACAGCAGTAATTAATTTTTACTACAATTACTATTTGTAATGGTAAAAATTAAGTGGAAATTATTTGAAAATATAAACTATGGTTATTAAAAATATGGAGTCCATTTTTTTCAAATTTATATCACATAATTAGAAGGATTTAATTTAAAATAGAACCCACAGATGCGATGAGAAATCGGGTTTTCAATGAGAAATTTTCCATAATTAGAGAAAGTTTTAATATCAAAATTAAATATAAAATCAATTCCAATGAACTAAATTGGATTAAAAAATATTTTAATTGTACTAATTTTACATTAAAATCCAAATTAAAATAGTTTTATTATTTTTAAATTTTTTAAAATAAAATAAAATTCGTAATAAATACTAGTATATTTCACTATTCACTAAAAATTTATCGTTTAAAAAAAATTGAAAAAATTCACTCCAATATAATTTCAACATGTAGATTTCAAAAACAAAGTCTATTTTTCCATATAAATTTTCTAAAATTAGTAAAAAAAATTATTATTTTCTCACAAAATGAAGTATAATTTTTTTTTGAGAAAATAGTATTTTTGAAACATATAGACCTATCAAAAAATTAAGTAATTTTTATAAATAAGTTTTATTTATATAATAACATTATAAATAATATTAGAAATTTTTTTATTACTATTCATTTATATTTTTTAATAATTGGGTAATAATGGTTGTGTTTAAATAATAATATTAGTAGTATATTGTGGTTTGATATAACTTGGTGTTGTGTGTCACACAATATATTAAAGATGTAAAATTTATTCAAAAATAATAATTCATAAATACTCAAGGTGTTACAAGAACCATCACACTAAAAGTTTTCAAAGGAAATTTTCCACCATCATAAATCCCTACATTTTAAGATTTAATATTTAGTCCTATTAATTTCGTTCATTTAATGGATCCCTTCTACAATGATGAGAAAGCTTACAAACCTAATAAGAGTGAACAAAATCCCCCTAGTCAGATCAATATGAGAACTCAATTTGTGGACCCAGTGTCCAATTATAACTTCTTGTTCTTATGAAAAGATATAGCTATTAACAACTTTCTTTTAAGCATTGGCTGCACAAATATTCAAAAGTCCCTTCATCATATCACCAATTTCAAAAGTACTATTTCAATGTGAAAAGTGGGATATTATATGGTGATAAATATCCATCTAAATAATTTGAGGATTAATACATTAATTTAGGATTTTATCATATAGAAGGGAATTGAACCATGGTAGATGATGCTTCTTAGGTTACCGCCCCAAATGGTCAATAAATGATCTCGTCTAAACCATTCAAGGGGCTCAGTGTTGAATATGTGATAACCATCAATGACATAAAAGGTGTTAGTTCAAAAATGGGAATGAACTCACCGGTCCTCATGATAAAATTCATGATAGTTGAACACATCCATAGTGAAGAGGTCCATAATCCCCATATAATATGCAATTCTCTAGGTGAAATGCCCTCACTTTTTCCATATAAATTATTAAGATCCCAACTTCATTTTATAAATCTGAAGGATTTATCACATCCCTATTAGGGAATAGAGATATATTTACCTTTTATTCTCATATAATTAATCTCTCTAATTACTCTAAATATTCTCATTCATTTCTCATTCATCCCAATGAGAAAATGAAATAAGTAATATAGTAATATTAAAAGGAATAGGAAGAGGATAATGAATAGGAAGAAGAATATGACCTCAAATATGTTACTCTGACATTTAATGAGGGTGTCACCACCACTATTGATGAACTATGATGGGTAAATTTTGGCATAGAAGAAGATCCATGACATATGAGGATCATCATTGCAATTCCCATTGATGGACAATAGTTATATACCATTTGATTAATGAAAAATAAAGATGTGTTGACATGGAATTACACAGAAATTGTATCCCTTGATTCTGATGTGGTTACCCACCACCTGGGTGTAACAAAAGATCATCATGGTTATAGGAAGACAACCAGAAGGAAAAATTTAACCCATGATACCAAATTCAATGTAAAAGATTAAAATCTCATCAAATCCTACCTAATTCAAGAATTTCAATACCCAAAATGTCTTACTGATATAGTCTTATTCAAGAAGAAGAGTGGGAAAATTATAGTGTGCATCGACTTTAGACATATCGACCGACACTATCCGAAAGATGAATTCCTGATTCTAATAACTGATATTCTGATTGATGTGACAGCTATATACCAAGACCACATCTTTATGGATATTTATTTAGGATATAATCAAATTTAGATTTACCCTAAAGATGAAGTATCTATTTCCTTTTGGGCACCCTAAGGAGAATATCTATATCAGGTAATGCCATTCAGCATAAAAAATACTGACACTATAGACAAAAATTCAATGAACCACATCCTTAAACAATTTCTATGAAATCTCAGTGATTCTCTTACCATATTTCTGACCTTGATATGGTTTTCAACAAACTGCAATAACATAACACGAAAATAAAAACCCTAAGATGTGCTTTTGGTGTAACCTCGAGAACGTTTCTCGATTTCATAGTTTACCATCATAGAATCAATATCAATATTGAGAAGACAAAGGAAATCATTAACATTTTACCTCCTCAAAAACTCAAATAGTTTAGAGGAATACATGTAATTCATACCTCTATTCAACATGTTATTATCAATCTTGTTCGAAAGTGCTTTCCCTTTACAAAGTTGATGAAAAACGAGATCACGTATGTAACGACCCAATGTTTTATCAATGGAATTCCATTATTTTAAAAATTTCTTATATTATAATGACATAATATTACTTATATAAACAATACAAAACATATAAATGAATAATTAGAGAAATAAAAGGTATATCTTAAAGTTAAGGAACACATAAAGATTAAAAAGTAACTTAACATTTGGAATAGTAATGTGACCCTTATGAATTTTAATCAAGACAATTGAATAGTGACCACACTAATAAATGTATAAATAAAATTTATCCATCTTATATGTAAAAATACAAAATAATTATATCATATTTTAAGTAAGTAAATATTTTCAAATTTAGTAACTAAGTGTTGGTATTTTTTTAAGTCGTGTATATTTAATTACAATTTTATGATTTATTTAATTAATTTAATGAAAATTTATTTTCATAAAATTAATACATAAAATATTATTTTATTTCTTATTATCATAAGAATATTTTATGAGACCTTAATTAATTTTTTAAAGTGTTAACAAGCAGTTTTAATTTTAAAATTTGTATTTATTAAGAAAATTATGATTTCAATTAAAAATTAAATTTCACATATATAGAAAATTATTTTCATAAAATGGAGTTCATTTTTTAATTCTACATGTCGATAAATATTTGGGGTTATTTTTTTGGATTTTTCTTAATTGATTAAATTTTTTATAAATAGTAAAATACGATAATTTATGATAAATGATAAAACCTAAATTTATACAAAATTCATGAGTCATTGGTTATATAAATGATCATTGGACCGAACAAACATGCTCTATTTATTATTTTTAGTCAAAATAATCAAGATTATTCATAGTCTAGAGAAAGAATTTTAAACTAATGGTTAAAATATTGGGAAACCCCTCCTCTCCTCCACTATAAATACCACCCCTCTTTGCCTCTTCCATTCACTCTTATCAAACCTTTTTACTAGTGAATATTCCACTAAAATATATCCATAATCCCTTATCCCATGTCCAAAAACCATTTTCTCTTAAAAATACCAAATCCTCTCTCATAAAGAGTGTCTCAAGGAAGATAAATTCAAGAGGTAAATTCATCTTTTCATTTAATTTATTTTCATTCAAGTTCCTTTATTTTTCTTCCTCATCTCATTTAATCAAAAAAAATTTGATAACTCTAGTAACTTCTATGTAAAATAATTTTTTTACAATGGAATAACTCATCATCATCACTTCTTTCCCCTCCTTTTATACTAGAAATTAAAACATCATCTGAGATGTGTTAATTTATCACATTCAAGGAAGACGTGTTTAAACTTTCTACTACCCTCTTCAATTATTTTCATAAAACCATTTTGTTGGTTGAACCAGACTATAATATATGTATTATTTATAATTTAAGGTTTTATAATCTTCTTAACACATGATTTTAATTTTATAAAGAAAAATGTGTTCAATGTGATAAAAATCCACCAATTAACCAAAACAGTAATCATTAAATTTTTATATAATGATTCATCCTCACTCAAAATAACCAAATGAATTTTATAACTATGAAATGTTATTTATGTTCACTAATAACATAGATCTTTAATTCTGGACAACCATTCTCATCTTGCATTTTTATCCTTACATGTATAGAAGTAAACCAATCACAAAATCCAAGGAAACAAACACTCCCAAATTATGAAATTAAACATCTTAACCCATAAAAAAGTCATAAATGAACATAATGTGGTTATATTAAATCAATTAAATGAATAATATGTTTTTTAGAGATTAATTAATTAATTTAATTTGGTTATCCATGACATTATGATCAAGTGAATAGAATCTTTAGACTTAAGGTAAGGGATTCTACCCAAACCCTCGTTATTACTTTATGTTTCCCTATCATTATTTCTACCCAAATGACATTATCTGATATTTTTATTCACATCTATAAATGTTTTTTACATTCTCCAAACTCATTTATCAAGGTCCATTCATTATTTTCTTTTGGGGATGTGCATGTTTTAAGTGGTTCCCTCCCCAATACTTCTCGGTAAGCAAACCCGTTTAAGGGAACTTCACAAATTCTTACTCAATTTCACGTGAACTATACCATATGTTTTTAAGCCACCATTATTTTTGTAAAATAACTTTTTGGATTATGAAAACCTTCTTGTTTCACATTTGGTTTTATATAAAATATTATTTCATTTTATATTTTAAATTCTCTTTATTATTTTCCTTAAAACTGCACTAATATATTTTAATACTAATATTTCTTAAATACACTTTTAACATGTTATCACTTTGGTTTTAAATAACTTACCCTAATATATGAATATTTTCCATTATGAATGTCCATATATATTATAATTCCTTTCTCTCATGGACACGTGTGTGATAAACCCATTTATTATGCTTATGACATGACTATGATAACCATTTCATTCCATGGGTACCCTTATGTTTATGTATGATTGATTATGTATGATTCTTTATGTGTAAGGAATATTCATGAACATGTTATGATGGTTTCACTCAGATAGAACTCTAATTAATTGGATAATGTTGAGTCTCATGAGACATTTTTTGAAACGATCTAGGCAGTTGTCCTTGACATTTTCTACTATGTTCAACGGTCTTTGTGGTTAACCTTGACTTGTGATCCTCTATGTGAAATGAGACTTGAATCATTCTAAAGTCATGTTTTATGTTTCTTCCACATTACTATGACTACATGTTTATATGATCCCATGTTTATATGTTATGATTCCATATTTTCCATGCATTTTTATATCATTATGTTAGGCCTTCTAACCCATGTTCTAAAGCCTTTTTCTTATATATATTCCCTTACTATGATTTTATCACATCTCTTCATTTATGTTATCCCAAGATTATCCTATGAAGATATATGAGCACAATGGATGTTAGGATATCTTTATTAAGACTAAATAATGAACTGTTTTATTTAGTCCCACGTTTTAATTTTTATGTACCAAGTATTCCAAGACACTAGACTTTACAATTCTTGTCTTGTAATTTGATGACTTATTATGCATAAAATAATATAATGATATTTGTAAAAGGATATAATTAATATATTTGGTATCATAGGATGGTCTAGATATTTTTTGATATTATGAATAGGGAACTTTAGTAAGAACCTTAAGAATGAGAATATGTATAAGAAAACATCCCTAAATTTTGGTAGGTATATAGTAAGCGGTTTATTAAGAAAATACATCCGTGTTGGGATACAAAAAAATTGGAT
The DNA here is from genome assembly GCA_963277665.1 of Viscum album. Taxonomy (NCBI): domain Eukaryota; kingdom Viridiplantae; phylum Streptophyta; class Magnoliopsida; order Santalales; family Viscaceae; genus Viscum; species Viscum album. The sequence goes on along the minus strand of OY728138.1, from coordinate 1,526,442,425 downwards.
GTAGATCTGGAATAGATGTATCTAGGGGTAAAACCATAAAAAACCCCTTTGATCCTGACTTGGAAAGGAACTAGTGCACGGTAATGGGCCTTTCTGCACTTCTCATTTGAAACTCACAGGGGGTGGATATTCTTTGGTAAATTCATGACTATAGTGAAAACCATTATTAATTGGAAAAAAGAGCTCGTTAGAATATAAGTTAAAAAATAGATCAAGGATAACCAAGATATAAATCTATGGAATCACAAGTTAGGATATACTAATCCTTTAAAATGTTATCCACTTATGTTCAAAGATTCATTTATTCTTATTCGATAAGTATTCAATCCTCTAATTTTATGTTATTGCTCTTAGTTAATGGTTGTAAATTGAATAACACGTGCCAACAATCAATGTGATAGTGAATTTCATGATTTCCCTAATTATCTTCCAAAAATTATTGGAAAGGGTGCTCAAAACATCATGATAGTACTTTCCCAACTAGATCAGGTTATGAATAATAACTTGAATAATGTAGAATTCCCTCCTTCTCCAAGGAAAGATAAAGTTGTTATTGAATATTTCATGCCAAAAATTCCTCCCATGTTTAGTGAATCTTATGACCCCCTCCATATAGAATAGTGGATAAACTCTATATAAAATATATTCTCTATCCTCTAGTTCTCCGAAAAAACGAAATTTTTATTGGTGGTCAATACTTTTAATGGGGAAGCTGATCATTGGTGGAAATTATTCAATAATATGAAGTCACAAGAAAAAATTGATTCCATGGATTGGGAGGAATTCAAGAAAATGTTTTTAAATAAATATTTTCCAAGAACCCTCCACCTGAAGATGGAAATAGAGTACATTGGACTCAAGTGGAAGGTGGATGAGTCCATTGGGGTGTATGAGGAAAATTTCACAAGGCTTGAAAGATATGCCTTTGGCTTTTTCATGAACACTAAAATAATGGTGGATATCTTATTTAGCATACTAAATCCAAATCTATGAAAAGTGTTGGTGATTTGTGACTTTAACAGGTATGAAGAGATTTTCTATTGTGCCCTCATGATTGAAATGGATATTGGAGACTCTTTTTGGTCTCATAGTCCTAGTGAAAAAAATAGAAAATGGAATCTAATATGGGTGGTTTGGAAAATAAATCCCATGATGGGAAGAATATTTAACATCCCACTTATCAAAATTATGGGATGAAGAATCTTTGAAATTGTCTAAAGGTAATAAGGAATTGATTCAAATGTGGAATAATGAGTAATATGGATAATAAATACTAGATAGATATGAAGAATCCCACTAATATGGAAGAATAAAGGATGGTTCATATCATCACTCAGTCCGTAAGGAAGTGTTACAACTACAAGGAATATGGGAATTATGCAAACAATTCCCCTAATCCATGGGTTGTCAGAGGAAATCATCAACAGCCTCCAATGGAAACAAAGAAGTTCTTATTCTATCACTATTGTTGAGGTGGAGACGGACAATGATGTGGTGATATGTACTCTAGTTATTCATTAATAAGAGTGAATGCAGTATTTGATTTTGGTTCTACTCATTCATTTATATATATTATGTTTAGTAGAAGTATTCAAACACCACCTCAAAATTTGGAGGTTATTTTTCTGTGAGGGCAACAAATGTGGAATTATTGCATCCATGATTTATAACTCCTCCCCAAAACTTTTTGTGGAATAAACCTCCTAAAAAATATTTTCATACTTCATTTAGTGGAGTTTGATGTTATATTGGGCAGGGATTGGCTATCTTTATATAAATCCAACATCAATTATCAAGAAAGGGAGATCAATCTTCACATCCTGAAGCATCCTCCAATTCATTGCATGTTTAAAGTGGAAGATTAATCTTGTTTAGAATATTTGTCTCATGTGTAGATATTACTTCATTATACTAAATCATATCTAGCTTAAATTATTGAGAGAAAGGAGAGAATCATGCTTGAATATATGTCAATCGTGGGGGATTACATTGTTATATTCCCTAAAGAATTGTCTAGTATTCCTCCTGATATAAATGTTTATTTATCAATTGAACATATTCCAATATCCCTTCCTATATTGTAGACACCTTATAGAATGACCACCACTAATCTGGAAGAGCTGAAGAAGTAGTTACAAGTGCATCTGGAGAATGGTTTTATATTCTCAAGTTCTTCTCCATGGGGTGCACTTGTATTATTTATTAAGAAGAAGGATGGATTAATGTGACTCTGTATTTATTATCACGAGTTCAATAAAATCACAATAAATAAAAATTATCCCCTTCCTTAGATAGATGACATGTTCGATCAGCTATGTGGAGCCAGTTATTTCTCTTAGGTGGACCTTTGGTCGGGATATCATCAATTAAAGGTGTGGAAGTAAGATATTACCAAAACAACAATTTGAATGAGTTATGGATACTATTAGTTCATATTTATACCCTTATAAGTCACTAATTTTCTAGAAATATTCATGGATTTAATGAATATATTCTTTATAGATAACTTTGACAAATTTGTGCTATTCTTTATCGATGATTTTCTGATTTACTCCAAGAACAAGGAGGAACATTTAGAGAATTTTAATATAGTGAAGATGAATTTGAAAAGGGAGAAACTTTATGAAAATTACATTAAATGTGATTTATATATAGAGGAAGTATAATTATTGGGGAATGTTGTCACGAGAAAGGGAATATTTATGGACACTTTCTAGAGAAAGCAAATTGAAGAGTGGCCCAAGACAAAATCTGTAATGGAGATCCATAGATTTTTTGTTATTGTGTGGTATTAAAAAAAAATTTAAGAAATTTTCATGATTTTAAAACCCAATGACCAAGCTAAAATGAAAGGGATTGATGTTTTTCTATACTCAATAATGTGAGGAAGGCTTTAAGGATCTCAAAAAGAGGCTTATCACTACGCCAATAATCACACTCCTAGGAAGTGGAAAACACTTTGTGGTGTAAAATGATTATTCAATGAATGGTTTAGTCTATGTACTAATGAAAATTGATAAATTGATATCCCACTCCTTAAGGAAGATAAAAATCCATGAGAAAAACTATCCCACGCATGATCTGGTGTTGGCAGCTGTGATCTTTGCATTGAAAATATTATGACATTATCTTTATGGGGAGAAGTGTGAGATATATAATAATTAAAAGAGTATAAAATATATATTCACAAATAAAGATCTTAATATGGAGCAACAAATATGGTTAGATCTTATCGGGGATTATGACTGCTAAATCTACTATCATCCTAGAATGACAAATAAGGTGGTAGATGGTCTAAGTAGAAAGGATTCTGCATTTTTATAAATTATGTTAATTTAAAGGGATAAAATCTTCTTAGATTTTTAGAGGATGTACATGGGAATAATTAAGGTAGTAACATCATCAATACTTTCTCAAATGATTGTTCAACAATACCTCATAGTGAAATTTAAGGATTCTCAAAGAAAAGATGTGGAAATTCAGAAAAGAGTGGAAGCTATCAAAAATAGGAAATCCACTATGTTCAAGATTAATGAAGAAGGAGTTATAAGATGTGGGTCATGACTATGTGTACCATCATATGTAGATATAAATAAGTATCTTTTAATGATGTGCATATCTCAACATTTATATTCACCCATGGAGCATAAAGATGTATCGAGATCTCACAGAGAAATTTTGTTGGGATAATATGAATAAAGAGATAGCTGATTATACATCAACGTGTCTATTATGTTAAAAAGTGAAGGATGAAAGAAAAAATTCTAAGGGGATGATGCAACTACTATCCATACAAACATGGAAGTTGGTGAACATCACCATAGACTTTTTCGCAAGACTTCCAAGGACATCTAGAGGAAACTATGCTATATGGGTCATTATGGATCATCTTACAAAGACAACTCACTTCATCACAATTCTGGAGGACTTCTCATTGGATCAACTTGAGTGGATATATATAAAATTGGTGTTATGGATTTATGGTGTACCACTATCTATGTTATCTGATCAAGATTTGATATTCACCTCAAATTTCTGGTAAAGTCTCCAGCATGCTCTAAGAACTGAACTAATCTTCATTATGGACTATCATCCTCAAAATTAGTTCCAATCTGGGTGAACTATTCGGAAACTAGAATATATGTTGAAAGCATGTTCTATGGACTTAAAAGGTGGGTGTTACCAATATCTTCCACTATTCTAATTATATTACAACAATAGTTTCCTCTCCAACATCTGAATGGAACCATGTGAATCACTTTATGGACAAAATTGTAGAACACCTACATCTTGGGATGAAGTCAGTGAGCATAAGCTGCAAGGACATTAAATAGTTGAAGAAATAGTGTAGAAGGTGAAAACCATTCAGCAGAACATCATGGAAGCCAAAAGACGACTAAAGAGTTTTGTATACAATCGTTGGCTGTGCCTTCAAATCAATGTTTGAGACATGTTATTCCTTCGCATATCTCTATGTAATATGGTCATAAGGTTTGGGAAGAAAGGAAATATAATTTCCTCATATGTTGTTCCCTTTGAGCTTCTTGATCATGTTGGATTTGTGGCCTATCGACCAAAACTTCCACCCACCATGTCTAAATTACACAATATATTCCACATATCCCTTTTAAGGAAGTACATACCCGACCCTTCACATGTACCTTCTATATAGGAGGTATAGTTAGAGAATGATCATTCTTATGAGGAGAATCAAGTGAAGATCCTGGAACATAGATATAATGTTTTTTGCAAAAATACAACTCACAGGGTCAAATTTTGTGGTAGAACCATAAGTATGAAGAAGCAACATGAGAACTGGAGGAGGCAATGAAGGAAAAATACCCACACCTGTTTACAATTTATTATGTAAAACAAACTTTTGAGGGAGAAATTTAAATAGGGGCGAAGAATTTAATGACCTAATTTTTTATCAATATAATTCCTTTCATATAAATTTTTAGTATAGTATAATCTCATAATATTACTTATATAACACTATAAATACTCTATTAATAAAGAATAAGTGGAATAAAAGGTATCTCTAGAATTTAAGGAACACATACTGATGAAATAGTCAGTTGAACTTTGGAATAGTAATGTGACCCTTATGAATAGTAAACCATCCCATTGAATAGTAAACTCACTAGTTAAAGTACAAATAAAATTAATTCATCTTATAATTGACGATATGATTTAATTATATCATAGTATAATTATGTAAATATTTAAAAAATTATTAATTAAGTGTTGGTATTTTTGTAAGTTGTGCATATTTAATTACAATTTTATGATTAATTTAATAAATTAAAATAATTTTTTTATAAAATGAATTCCCAGGTTATTATTTTTATTCCTTATAATCATTATATTATTTTACGATACCATAATTAAATTTTCAAAGTGTTAAAAAATTAGTTTAAATTTTAAAATTTTTATTTTTCAAGGAAATTATGATTTTAATTAAAAATTAAATTTCACATATTTAAAAAATTATTTTCATAAAATGGAGTTCATTTTCTGACTAAACATGTTTCAAAATGGATGGGGTTAATTTTTGGAATTTTTCTAAAATACATGAATTTTTTAGGAACTAAAAAATACGATAATTTATGATAAACGCTACAACATTCTACATCATGCTTGAGCCACGAATGATGTAAATGACCATTTTTTCAAAATCACATGATATATTTAATTTTTTTTGTCACAATAATCAAGACTATTCATAGTCTTGAGCAAAAAAACAAACTAATGATTTAAAAAATGTGAAACCCCTCCTCTCCTCAATTATAAATACCACCCCTCTTTACCTATTCTATTCACTCCTCTCAAGAATTGTACCTAGTCCATATTTTACTCAAATATCCCCAAAATCCCATATCACACATTGTGAAAACCTTGGTATCTTCAAAATACCAAATCCTCTCCCCTATGTAGGTTCTCAAGGAAGATATATTCAATAGGTAAATTAATCTTTTAATTTCTTTTATTTTCTTTCATGTTCCTTTCTTTATTTTTCTTTCCTCACCTCCTTTCATCCAAATTTTAAGATAACTAAAGAAACTTACATGTATTAAGATTTTTTTTATAATTGAATAATTCATCACCATCTATCCTTTCCCCTCCTTTTATACTATAAATCAAAACACCATCTAAGATGCATTAATTTATTACATTCAAGGATGATGGGTTTTCAAATTTCTAGTAACATCTTCAACTCTGGTCATGAAAACATTTTTATGGTTGAACTAGACAATAATATATGTATTATGTATAATTTAATTTTCTATAATCTTTTTTACACATTATATTAATTTTATAAAGAGAAATGTGTTTGATGTGATAAAGAAACCTCCAATTAATAAAAATAGTTATCATTAATGATTTATATAATGATTCATCTTCAGTTTAAAAAACAAAATGAATTTTATAACAATTTAATGTTATTTATTTTCAACAATAAAATACAAATTAAATTCTGGAAAATTATTCTAATCTTTTATATTTATCCATACATGAATATAAGTAAACCAATCAGGAAATACAAGGAAATAAATGCTCCCAAACATTGAAATTGAACCTCTTAACCCATCAAAAAGCTCCTTAATGAACTTAATAAAGTTATATTAAATAAATTAAATGAATAATAGGTTCTATAAATAGTTATAAATGAATTTAATTTGGTTATCCAGGACATTAAGATCAACTGAAGGACACCTTCATACTTATGGTAAGGGATTCTACCAAAACCACCATTATTCCATCAGGTTTCTCTATATTTCTTTTTACCCAAATTTTATTATCTATTATTTTTATGCACATAATATAAATGTTTTTTTCATGTTCCAAGATCATGTATCAAGGTCCATTCATCATAATATTTTTGGAATGTTCATGTTTTTTCGTGGTTCTCTCCCCAATACCCCTAATAAGAAAATCCGTTTATAGGATCTTTGTGAACTCTTAATCAATTTCAAGTGGACTCTACCATCAGTTTTTAATAAACCATTTTTTTTTTAAAATAAATCATTGTATTAGAAAAAAATTATTGTTTCACTTTTAGTTTTATATAAAACATTTTTCCCTTTTCTATTTTAATGCTCTTTAGTATTTTCCATAAAACCGCACTAAAAAGCTTTAATACTAAAATTTCTCAAATACTCTTATTACTTGTTATCACAGCTATTTGAAGTAAACTGACATGATATATGCCTATTTTTCATGATTTGTTTTTATGTATATTATAATTCCTTTATATCATGGACACCGGTAGGATGCACCCATTTATTATGCTTATGATATGTTTATGATTCCCATTACTTTTTATGGGTACCCTTATATTTATGTATGATTGATTATGTATTATTATTTATATGGAAATATTATTCATGAAAATGTTATAATGGTTGCACCTAGATATCTCTCCAATGCATTGGGTAATGTTGAGTCTCATGAGATGTTATAAGAAATTTTCTTAGCAGTTAGCCTTGACTCATGCTACCATGTGAAACTGTCATGGTGGTTAACCTTGACTTGTTCTCTTCTAGGTAAAACAAGCATTTACTCATGCTAAGATCATGTTTTATATTTATAACACATTATTACGACTCAATTTTTATATGATCCCATTTTTATATGTTATGATTCCATATTTTCCATGCCTTTTTATATCATTATGTCATGCCTTTTAACCCATCAGTTAATGATTTATTCTTATGTTTATTCCCTTACTGAGATTTTAGATCATACTTTTTTCATGTTATCACCAATTTATCCTATGAATATGAATAAGAAAAATAAAATTTAGGATCTATTTATGAATACTAAATAATGAAATGTTTTATTTAGTCCCATGTTTAAATTGTTTTTGTACCTAGTCTTCCAAGACACTAGACTTTACGATCCATGGCTTGTAATATGATGATTTATTATGCTTAAAATCATGTAATGATACATGTAAAAGGCTAGGGTAACTATAACAAATCAGTATAATAATGACTATCAATAAGTGTTTGATAGTCTCAAGAAGTATTTTCTAAGTCTACCTGTCATGATGCGGCCTGTCGAAGGAAATATGTTCATATCATATGTGAATGAATTAGAGTGATCAATGAGTGATTTCATCACACAAAATATTGACACCAAAAATGAAAATAATCTATATCATTCTAGTCAAATCTTGTTATATACTGAGACTCACTATTAATATATTGTGAAGAACTGTCTGGAATTGGCCTTTATGTACAAGAAGTTGAGACAATACTAGAAATATCAGGAGGTCTATTTGTCCTCTAGAGATAACCCACTCAAGTGCATCGAATATTTCCCTATGTTTAATAGACGTTTGGTATAGTAAGAGGTAATTATGTAGTATTTTGACTTCCATTTCATACCAAAGAAGTCCTTAAATGGGAAATGTTTAGAAGATTTCATCATAGAGCATCCTTATTTAAAACACATACTGAAACAAAATAGTCGAAATATTTTTCATTAAATATAAGCATAAAATACTATTTAAAAATATTTAAAGGTTTTTAGAATACATAGTTTTGGATGAAAATAGATTTATGGCCAAAGAGATAAATAATTCTTGATTCTCTTAAAAACAATTTATTATTTATATTAACAACAAAATAATGAAAAAATGGTTCCATTACTAGATGATATTAGGAATAACCAAAAGAGATGAAAATTTAGAATAATTATTGAGATCATGGGATTTCATCATGGGATACTTTATCATAAAAAATCTCATTGAATTATGAGATTGTAACATAATATCTTTACCAATTTAGTAACATTGAATCATAATACACATGGTAGAATAACTTAAAATTAATCGTAGCATATAATGAGGTTGAAGATATTAAAGATACTACATATAAAAGGATCTAAATATACACCATGAGATTGAATATATGTGCACAACATAATATACATCTCAATGAAAGAAAAATTAATATAAATATCCCTTATTGATTTATTGATTTATGAAATATAAACCCAATGAAAGATAGATCCGGAAATTTATATATAAATAAAAATGTTTTATATTTTAATAATAATAAAATAAATTAATTGGTGTATATATATTACAAAAAAGAAATAGGTGGTGAATATAACATGTGTCTCATAATATTTCTCTAGAACTATTTCATTTGATCAATGATGTCTAGTTCATTTCATATGACCCAAGACTACAAGATGCAATTCATCCTTACAAAATTATGATATACTACATGGATTATACCTTATTACATGACCCTAAAAGGAATGACCCCTATCATTATAGACACAAGAAATTAAATTGTACAACAAAAAATTCAGAATAAGATGTTAAAATATAGCCATACCCAATGCACCAAGAATATGATACCCTGGGAGACAATTGTAGGAATCCTCACATGAAAATAATGAGATTAAACTTCTTGTGAGATGATTTCCCAAACACTAAGGAAACTCTTCTTATTAGTTTATTTCCTGAAATCATGGGTAACTCTTCCTATGAGATAATTTCCGAAATTCATGGGAAGTTTTAAATGACAAATACCAATATGGAATTTTGAGAACAAGGTGTGGCTTGATTCACTCTTTTATGGGATATGTAGTGACACATTAATGCTACATATTTTTTAATCTACAATATGTTAATTGATTCCCCATTTCCATTGTATAAGTTAGATCAGTACAGATAATCCTTTCTAAGATCTACATATGGATTGATACATGTTTCCATATGATTTGTAGTGATGCATAGACTATAATACCCCAATATTTTGTGACATATTTTTTTCAAATTAATTTAATCTTGTTGATATTCTAAATTTCACACAACACTTAATATAGACTTTTTTATGTGAAATCACTATGTTTCGTATGAAATATATGCAACACCAAGTTAATTTTTCACTACATGAAACACATAGACTAAATTATTGTACATGAAACACTCTGTGTGGCTTGTGTTGCACATAATTCTGAGTTCCTTCGATAGATTTTGTTACACAAAAGGCCAATTTTTATCAAACTAAAATATACTATTAATATTTTTATTAAAATATTATTATAGTTACAACTTATCCATTCTAATGTAATTTATGAATAATATTATATAATGTTTGAAAATATTATTTACCCATATATATAAAATGATTCATTTTTTTATAGATTAGTTATAAATGATAGTAAAAACTATTTGAAAATAAAGAAATACCATTTCTTGGAAAACCTATTTCCCTTTGTAAAAACACCATTTTATATCAATAAATAAAAAGAATTTTTTATGAATGTTTTTAATGAAATTTATATATTATATTCAATAAAATTTTTGGAAACATTTTCAATAGATTTTATATGAATAAAATAAGAATGAATTCAATTATATAAATAAAATGGTGTTTTTCTTAAAGACAATTTTATAGCCTTTTAATGGAGAAAATATTTAAAAGTAATTATCAACACTATAATTCTTTTTTAAAAAATAAACATATTTCTTGAATGGGGAATAATTGAATTATCTTTGGGAATTTTTTTGTATTTTTCTAAGAAGTTTAGTTTTTCAATGAATAGTGAAAAACATTAAGTTTTAATTGAAGACAGGCATTAAGTCAAATTTATTTATATTGTTATATTATATTTTAATTTTCCTTTAAAGTTAAATTTAATAAATTTAACATAAAATAATCCAATTTTGGTCATCTCAACCAATTTGATATCTAAATTTGATATAAAAACATTTCAATCTTCTGAACATTTTCACTTTAAAACCCCATTTTCATGACACGTCTGCGAGATTAATTTTAAATAAATTTTTTCTGTTCTATTGTTAAAACATTAAAAAATGGAATAAATATTTTGAATTATCATAATTTATAATTTATTTTAATATATATACAGTTTTGACCAAATATATTAGTGAAATTGATTAAAAACAATTATAGTGATTAAGGAAAAAATAGTTTACTTAGTAATTAAACTTTAATATTATGTGAAAAAATGGCCTATGAATTTGTCCAAAATCCCTTTTATGCCCATATTTTACCCATATCCCTTATTATTTCAAATTGTAGTAGTTATTGGGTCACTATTACATGAATGTGACTTATATAACATGTCAAGTAAGAAAAGATAGAAAAAAGGACCTTCCATACCATTTACATTCATAAAGGTATGAGATAAGGGAAAAAGTCACATTAATTCCATTGAAAAAATTATTTTGAAATGTAAAAGATTTATTTGAATCATATTAATTTATATTTAATTTTTATAGGTAAATTATTTAGATTAAATCATTATGGAATTCCAATTGTTGTAATTACTTTTTTAATAATTAACTAAAATAAATTATACTAAAAATATTAAAAGTGAAGTATATTGATAGAATTATTATACCTATTTTTTTATATAAATATATAATTTTAAAAATTTAGGATATCAATAGATTAAAATTCCATATTTTCATTGATATTTTTAAATTTAAATTAAATAAATAAAGTTAAAATTGACATTATTTTTTTTAATAATTGATATTTTATGAAAAGATTTAAAATTTACTAAAAATACGATATTCTTCCAAATGATTTGTAAATTTTAGTAAATATTAACTATGTTCTATTAATAGACCAATTTATCTTTTATCATGAATATATTTACATTTAAATAGTACACAAAATGTTAGCACGGTTCGTGTTAAAGTAGTGTTTTTTGGTGTTACATGTGCTTGTTTAAAAATTAATTTACAAAATATATGTGATTTTTTAAAATTTATATAAAATATATAGTACTAAATTGGTCTATATTTTTTAATAAATTTCACTTTAATTTAGTCTTAATGGTTTAATTACTAAGGTTAGAAAACTTTTTCCCTTAAAAACCCAAAAAGATAAAAATGGGAAAACCTAGAAGTTAAGGAATAAAATTAGAAAAATGAAATTATTTTTGTGTGGTGGAGGATTAGATCTCGTATAATTCCACTATAATACAATAGTTTTTCATTTTTAATTACATTAGGTATGTTAGACCTCCCAATAGTGTTTACCTTTTAGTATTTATAAGAATGGCACTCCTCCTCCTCTATTGAAAGGAATTCACACTTCTCCTTCCTCACATATCTCAAGCCAATTTTTATCATCTAAACTCTTCCCATATAAGATTACAAAATTTCTCATATCAATATATAATCATCACATTGGGATTAAATAATACTAAATAATCCCTTTGTTGGAAACCAAAAGGAGTTACTTGAAAAAGAGGTAGCGTTATTCAATGTGCATTTTTTGTTTTATTTATTTCCCGACCAATTTAGTTATTCTTATTCTATGATTATATAATAACATATGTATCCTAAATATAATAATATTTATTTACTCTATGTGTATTACCTAAAACTATACACACTTCAATTAAATGTGTAATGAACATATCGTTCGTGAGTACGGTGTACTACCGCCTCACGAAATTATGTCATTTGTTTTTCCTTTACCACCTGTCATGATTGAGAATTATGATGGAAATACTTTTATTATATGATATATATGACATTAATGGTTATTTAATGATTATTTTATTATTACATAACGAATACCATCATGATTTAAATTTATTTTAAATATGATATCATCATTTGTGGATGTGTGGACCTCCACCTCCTAAAAGAGATCTGATTTGTTAACACGTTGCATGGAATATATTAAGGATGGGTTTGGTAAATTTATATGATATGTATTAAAAAATAATTATACTTCAATTTTAATATATATATATATACATATAAATATATTCCATTTAATTTTATTATTTCAATACGACAAGAAAATAGAATCAATTTTCATGCATATGTATGATCAACCATATCCATGAATAGTGTATTCCATTTCATATATATATCTTATATATATTATCATAAATACTTATATACTGAGTATATATGATATTTATATCATTTTTTTACATTCTTTAAATGATTAAATTATAATATAAGTAAGGGGATCAAGAATAACTGTTCAAAACATATATGAAAAATAAAGCGGATATTATCCAAAATGTATCATAAACATGGAATTATTAATAAAATGGTAATATAAAGTCATAATAAAAACATATATGGTATGATATGTATAATAATATATTTTTATGGTAGATTTAAAATAAGCTTATATTTATTATATAGGATATTTGGTCATGTGCAATGGAAGTTAAGACTTAAAGTAAGGGTTTCTCATCTCACTTTTGTTTCTATCAGATATATATCATATTCACCACTTATTATTGTTATGTGGTGTAAATACACCCCTATTAAATGTTATATAATGAATTTAATTTATTTCAGGATATTAAATGTTTCAATTTTTTTTCTTTCATGTGGATCATGATTCAGAAGTTACTCAACTAGTAAAGGGATTTTTAGTCTCACTTTTATTTTTGTGACGATTGTACCTTATTCACCACTCATTTCATTCATGTGGTGTATATACTACCCATGAGTGCATTATATTATTATTATTATTTAATAAATGAGTATTTAAATATCCATTTCATGATCTATCTTTCTTAATGTGTATAGTTCAAAATATACCAATTCGATAATGTAATGTTTTCTCAATTTTCATTCTTTGGGGAACATGTTATGTTATGAACCTGTATTCTTTTAGGAGGTGAGAATAATTCCCTTTGACATGTTATATCAAAAATATCCTTCCTTCCGTGATAGCATGAACTTCATTTAATGTTACTATTTCATGTGGATTATTATTCAAATGTTTCAAAGTGGTATGTGATACTATGAAATGTTTAAAGATTATTTTCCTCAAGAATTGTTTAAAATGATCATTAAAATTTATTTTCCATCTAAGTTTATATAATTTGATTTAGAAGTTAATTTATTGGGGTTATGATATAATAATACCATTCATATTATTTCTTTAATTGTTTATGTTCTCCTGAAAATATGTTTAGAACACCTATTTCTATTCCACAGGTTATATGATTTTGAAACCTGCTTCTTTTAATGGGTTATGATTTGATGAAATGATTATGAAACCTATATATTTCCCATAGGTTATGATATAATGACATTTTTATGATACCATTTTAATTTCACGTTTTATGAAATGATGTTTTTTATGATATTGTTTCACATGTATGTATTATTTCATTATTTAACTGGTGGGAACTGTATCACCCTCCAAAGCATTGGGTAAATAATTATATCCCATGAGGTTGATTTTCCTAAAATAAGAAGTGAAATCATTTTAGTATGCTAGGTCTAGAATGAGGAGTGAACTCAGTTCAGTATGACAGGGCTAGAACAAGGATTGAACTTGGTTCACTAATACAATGCTGGAATAAGCTGTAAACTTGGTTCAGTAATATAAGGCTAGAATGATGAGTAAACTCGGTTCAATAATACATGGATAGAATGGGGAGTCAATCTTGTTCAGTAAGGGTCTTTCTCAACTAATATGGACTTGGGAGTGAGCCTTGACAACTAAGATGGTTTGGGGAGTGAACCCATTACACTACAAGGAAAGGTTTACAATTAGGGATAGAGGTATAACCTTCCTAGTAGGTTTATCCACCACTAAGTTCTCTAATAGGTTTTAGAAATGGGCCATAAATTATAGTTAATGATTTTAAATACATAAGTGTGTGACTAAAATTCTATGTATTATTCCTCTGTTAGGATTAAATGGTTTATGTTATTGATTCCCTTAGGATTCAAGTCTTACATACTATCAATCTTTATGCCATGATTCATGTTTTTGTTCTTTGATATAAAGGGTATGATTTTCCAATGCTATGATCATGTTATCTTATCCGTATACTTATGTATCTCCTTTATTTTTACCCTTAATGAGCATCTGAGTTCACTATTACTTATGTTTCCTTTCCCCATGCTATAAAGAATTGTTTTACGTAGGATAATTAAAGGGGGAAATCTTTATGGGAGATGTTGATGATCTTTAACTAAATTAGAAGAATGTTTTCCAAGATTACAATGAACCTAAACTATTATGGTCCTTAGGAATTTAATTTTATAATGTAATGAATATTCATCTAAAATGATGTAATTTCCATGTATGTTAAGCCTGGGTCTCTATAGTTAGAATCAAAGGTAGGTTTATTCAACCTTAGGAAACAAGGAGAATAGAACATTACATAGATCCATATGGATATTTATAAGGATATTTATTGGGATGTATCTAAATATATTATTAATGGATCATAGATTTAAATGTAGGTTTCATGATTTGGAAATCGTATAAGTAACTTCTCATAATTATGTGGGTTGTTGTTATGATAAGTCTTTCTCTGACTATGCTTTCTGATTTTAGTCAATAGAATGATCTAGAAGGAACTAGGTTAACATTGAATGTTTTAGATGTGGAATGTATGGAAATTATGAAAATCAATGTTGACAGTGGAAATATCTTGAAAATAATCAGGAAGGTTGTACATGTATTTGTTATACTATAGAAGATAAGGAGATTGCAAATGAC
Source organism: Viscum album (assembly GCA_963277665.1). NCBI lineage: Eukaryota > Viridiplantae > Streptophyta > Magnoliopsida > Santalales > Viscaceae > Viscum > Viscum album. The sequence continues at coordinate 1,526,426,928 of OY728138.1, read as the reverse complement.
TTGTGAATGGTATGGGATGTTTTACCGGTATAGATTATATTAAACATAATAAGTTTTATTAAATTTATCTTGAGTAATCTTCAGCCATGGTTCATGTTTCAAAAGTATAATAAAGGGGTATTAAGTAATAATATGATGAATCCTAAGTAATGGTTTAAGAATAAAGTTGTATGATTAAAGTGTATTTACATTGAAATTCAAGAATTATGTTATATGAATCATGAATATAGTATTTTAATTAAGTATTTGAAAAAATTTGTTTAATGGCACGTATGACCCATAAAAGTGATTTAAGGGAATGGTTATATTTTGATTAAGGTAAGGTAAACCTAATTGTGTTTATCTTCGATAAAGAGATGATTGGAATTAATAAATTAAATTGGATAGTACCAATTACCATGGATCTGATTATTTATTTGTTAAAAAAGTGGTTTATTATATCAATGATGAAGTTTAAAACATTTTTGGATTTGAGGAATATATCCAATAATCATTGAAATAAGAAAGCATGCTTGTTTTTAATATGGTTTTATGGTAATTTAGGTTATTATAACGTTTCAAGAAAAAACCAGATAAATCTATTCACATATTTTGTATGTGACAACCAAGAGAAAAATTATAATAAATGGGGAATCAATGTTAAGCTAATTTTGAGAAATTTAGTGACCTTATTTCTAAATTTTTGGTTTCTCATATTTTAGAAGGGTTAAAATTTATCAATTTAGGGAAATTTTAGATCAAAATTAATATGAGATTTTAGAGATTAATGTATTATCTCATAATATGAGGATTTCTGCCTATTATATAACATGTGTTAACCATTTTGTTTTTATGTTAACTAAAGATATATAGAATGACCTATAGATGAATTTATAGATCTTATGATCTGTTAGTACCTCAAGGTTAATAGATTCACCTTCATTTCTTGGAGTAAGAGATGAAGTGAAAATTGATCAAGGAACAACCAATGGTTGAGATTGTTCTTATTAAAGGAAAGGAAATAAAGTAAGTATATTCCCTCATGATCAAATATATAAATAGAATTCCTCAACTCCAGTAATAGGATATTGGAAAAGATTTCTCCTAATACATTTTTTATATTGAATTAATTGTCTTATAAATCATTATAGATTTAAGTTTTTGAATCCCTTAAAATTCTTTTAATCATTCAGTTGCAGGTGATTAATGTTATTTATCAATATAAATAATTATTTACACATTTATTATATGTGAAATATTTACTCTTAACCTATATTATCCTCTGTGGAAGTATAGTAGTGGGTTAATTTGGGTAATCATTGTGGTTCCAACATTCCCTTTTTAAATGATGATTTTGTATTCATTTTTATGATGTGACTTTTTATGAGAGGAACATTTATGTATTTAACCTTTGACAAAAAGACATATTTTGAGTGTGAAATTAATTTCATGGGGGGTAGAATGTAACACCCCTAGATTTTGTGAAATATCTTATAAAAATTAATTTAGCCTTTTTGATTTTCGACATTTCACATGACACTAAATTTAGAGTTTGTTGTATGAAAACACTATGTTTTGATTGCATTATATACAACACAAAATTAAACTTTAGCTATATGAAACACTTAGATTATATTTTGGTACACAAAACACTATTTTTTTCTTGTGTTACACCCAATGTTGAGTTCTTTCAACAGTTTGTATTATACAAAAGGCTGAGTTTTACCGAACTACAATATAGTATTAATATTTTTATTAAAAAATTATTATAGTTACCACCTAGCTAATTAGAATGGAATTTATGAATAATATTAATTAAAGTGTGAAAATATTATTTACACATATAAATAAAATGAGTCCTTTAGTTATCAATTACTTAGAAATGAAAGTAAGAACTATTTGAAAAACAGAAATTCATTTTATAAGAAAATTATTTCTCTATGTAAAAAACCATATTATCTCAATATATTAAAGAATCAACTTTTGTTTAATGTTTTTAATAATATATATATATATATAATTCAATCAAATTTTAGTAAACTCAGCCAATAGATTTGATGGGGATAAAATAATAACGAATCTAATTATATATATAAAGGGTATTTTTCTAAAAGGTAATTTTACCACCTTTTAATGGTGAACATTTTTTAAATATAAATTTTTATATTTTAATATATTTTATATTAAAAAATGTACTTCATTTTGGTTTGCGTAATATCAAAATTTATATTGGGTAAATTTTTGGTATTTTTTGAAGAAGTTAAATTTTTTGATGAATAGTAAAAACATTGGATTTTGATTTAAATCTGTATTTCCATATAAATTATTAATAGTTAATTTATATTTTAGTTTTTTCATAATGTTTAATTAGATAAATTTTACCAAAATTAATACAATATTGGTCATTGTAACAAAATTCACATTGAAATTGGATTTAAAAACATTTCAATCTTTTGAACCTTTTCACTTTGAAACCCACTTTCACGACACGTCTGTGAGATTAATTTTAAATTAATTTCTTTTAATAATGTGTTTAGAATGTGTAAAAAATCGAATCCATTTTTTTAATCAGTTTAATTTATAATATATATTAATATCTATATAGATTTTGACTGAAAATATTAGTCAAAATAATTAAAACTAATTACAATATTTAAGGCGTAAATTAGTTTACATATTGATTGAAATTTAACCACATGGGAAAAATGACCTAGAAACTTATTCAAAAGACATTTTGTTCACATATTTCACCCATAGAAAATTTTGTTTCAAATTTTATGTGTTATGGGGAACTATTCCATGATATTGGCATATATAGTTTGTTAAGTAAGGAAAAAAGACAAAAAAATGAACCTTCCTTTCCTTTAACATTGATAATGACTTGAGATATGGAAAAAAAGTACATTAGTTAGGTTGTACACATCATTTGAAATGTTAGTGTATTATTTTTCATCATATTAATTTATATTTAATTTTTAGACATGCATTATTTAGATTAACTACTTTTGGAATGCCCAATGTGAAAATTATTTAGTTTTTAATTAACTAAAATAAATGGTACTAAAAATATTAAAAGTGAAGTATATTTCAGGAATTATTTTACTTAATTTTTTAGATGAATATATCATGGTACACATGTGGAAACATAATACAATATAAATTCCATATTTTTATTTATTATTTTACAATTAAATTAAGTAAATAATTTCAAAAATAAAATTTATGTTATTTTATAATAAATGATATTTTGTTAAAAGATTTAAAATTCACTAAAAATTATATATTATTTCAAATTATTTTTAAATTTTAATAAAGATAAAATTTGGTCTATTCATATACCAATTGATGTTTTATAATGAAAATATTGATCTTTAAATAGTAAAAACATAGTTAGCACGGTTCGGGTTAAAGTAATGTTTTTTCACGTTACATGCACTTGTTTTAAAATTAATTTCCAACCCACATAAGATTTATTTTTTTATAAATTATATTTAATATTTATAATTAATTGGGTTTTTATTCTCTAATAAATTTAAATTTAATTTAGTCTTAATGGTTAGATTACTTTGTTTAGAAAACTAGTTACCTTAAAAAACAAAATGATAAAAATGGGGAAACATAGAAGTTATGGAACCAAATTATAAAAAATAAATTTTTATGTTGGAGGTATTTATTCACCATAATTCTCATATAATAAGTTATTTTTTTTATTTTTTATGCACATGAAGTCAGGGAAACCTCCCAATAGTGTTTACCTTTTGGTATTTATAAGAATGCCACTCCTCCTCCTCTATAAAAATCTTTCAAAATTCTCCTTCTTCACACCTACTAAGACATTTTTTATAGTACATAATCCACCCAAATAATCTACCAACATCCTTAATATTTTACTAGAATCAACACTTTGGTCATAGAGCTAACCAATTATTCTCATTGGTCTAAACCAAAAGGAGTTACCCAAAAAAGATGTAATGTTCTTCAACATGTAGTTTTTTTTTATTTCTTTCTCCAGCCATTATGTTATTCTTATTCCATTATTGTATAATAAAAAAGTTATTCCAAATATACAGAGATTTTGTTATTCTAAAGGTTCTACCAACAACTACACACACATCTGTCATATGGGTAATGAACTTATCATTCAAGGGTATGATGGACTACTGCCTTTTGAAATGATGCCATTTGTTTTTACATTACCAAATCTCAGGAATGGTAATTATGATGGAAATAATATTTCATATGATAGATATTATATTATCATGTATTTATTCTTCTATAATTATTATATAACACATACCTTCATACATTCCATTTAGTGTAAATATGATAACTATGTTTATTTGATGTGTGGACTACCGCCTCATCAAAGTGATGTGATTCATTCACACATTTTATGGAATGTATTAAGGTTGGGTATAGTAAATTTATATGATATGTATGAAAATATAATTACAATTTAATGATAATATTTATATATTTATTTTATTTACATTTTTTCTTTTAATACGACATGAAAATAGATACAATGTTGATGCGTACGTACGACCTACCATATCTATTATAATTGTATTCCATTTCATATTTTTTATATTTTATAGATTATTATAAATAATTATATAATTAATTTATTAAAGATTTATTTCTTTTTTTTAAATTATTTAAATGATTAAATAATTCTATTTTCAATGGGATCAAGAATATAAAGTCAAAACTTATATTAAAAACAAATATGTTATTACCTAAAATGTAATATTAACATAGAATTTTTAATAAACGGGTAATATAAAGTCATAATAAAATTATATATGGTATAATATATAATAATTTTGTTATTTTTATATTTATAATAATCTTATATTATTATAGAGGATTATTGAATTTATACAATGGAAATCAAGACTTAAGGTGATGGTTTTCTCTTCTTAGTTTTATTTTTATGAGATATATATTTTATTCACTGCTTATTATTGTGGTGTGGTGTATATAAAAACATATGACATGTTATTTCCTGAATTTAATTTATTTAATGATATTAAATGTTTCAATTGATGTTATTATTTAATGGGTATCATGATTCAAAAGTTACACAAGTTGTAAGGGGATTTCTAGTCTCACTTCTATTTCTACAAGACTTACTCCTTATTCACCACTTTTTTCTTTTTTGTGGTGTATATATTGACCATGAATATATTCCTTATTATTATTATTATTAAATTTATGGGTATTGAAAAATCCATTTCATTATCTCTCTTTCATGGGGTTTATGTTTCAAAATTTACCAAGTCAGTAAAATAATTTTGTCTCAATTTCTTTCTTTGAGACACATGTTATGCTATGCACCTATATTAATTTACATGGTGTATATACTTCAATTTGAAAATATATATAATAAATAATTTTATTCATGATATTATAAGCTTCCTTTAATGTTTCTATTTCATGGGGATTATTATTCAAATGTTTCAAAGTGTTATAGAACACTTTGAAATGTTTAAATATTATTTTCATTAAGAAATGTTTTAAATAATCATTTAAAAATTTTTCTATATGAGATGAAATACTTTTCTTTAGACTATGATTTACATGGGTTATGATCCAATAATACCATTCATATTATTTCTTGAATTTTTTATTTTTTGATGGAATGATGTTTTTGACTCCCATTTCTCTTCTACAAGTTATATTATTTTTAAACACACTTCTTTTCATGGGTTTTGATTGAATGAAATGATTATGAAACCTATATATTTACAATATGTTATGATGTAATGATATGTTTATGATACCCATTTTTTGATGGGTTATGATATGATTATTTTTTATGATCGTGTATCACACATATGCTTTATTTTATTATGTGATGGGTGGGACCTATATCTCCCTCATATGAATTGGGTAAAGATTTTATATCCCATGAGATATAAAGTATAACGACCCATACTTTACATACATTGTTAATACTTCAAAATTGAAGCATACTTATTACAACATATAACAAAACCACGAAAGGACCGTATAGTTATAGTGTCTTTAAAACTGGGAAACATAAACAACTGGTTCATAAAGCATCAACTTTACCTCCCACTTATTTCATCATATCTAGAGTCCCTTTTTGGAATATCCTACTTAATAACCTTTTTCCTGACCTGGGGAAAGAAAACATACAAAAGGGTGATCTCAAATGCTCAGTAAGGGTAAACAAAAGAAATATCAATCATATTGTATACACAAGCACATAACTTTTGGAAATCTTAACCTGCAAAAGAGATCATAATTTCATAACATGGGATAAATCATGGCAGTGAAATTTAATCACAATAATCATAACATAAAACATGAAACTTTGTGGAATACACACATAATCATAGAGAATCATTTCTTGTTAGTCAAGACTCATTTCCAAGACTATCTTAGTGGACAAAGTCCCTTTCTGAACCGAGTCACCCTCGTTTCAGTCCTATTTCACTGAATCGGTATAACCTACCGTTCCAGCCATGTCTATCTCATGAGATATAAAATCTTTACCCAATTCATTAGAGGGAGATATAGGTCCCACCCATCTCATAATGTTACCATTCTTATGTGTGCCACAAAATCTTAAATCATGCATCATTGCATAACCCATGTAATAAAAATGGGATTCTTAAACATTGTGACATCATAAAACAATTCATATAAGATAAATAAATTCATAAAAATAATTCCATCAAAAAATAATCAAATCAATTTAATAATAGGTATAAAAAAAGAACCCTTTATTATCTTAGACGGAAAATAATTTTGATAAAACACTTGAACTCCATTCTTGAGGAAAATATCCTTTCTACTTCAAAAACAATTTTCCTTTCTTAACATGTCATACAATTATAAACTAAAAGAAGTTGATTAAAAATAAACTTGAAAACTTGTAAATTAAGCTTCTTGGAAATAATGTTTTAAAATTCCATTCATGCCGTATAAGTTAAAAAATCATTCTTCGTACTTTTGTCGGAAAAGTCAAAAAGTACCTCTTACGAAAAACGAAAAAAGATTTCTTTTATATTCTTTACTAAAAATTCACCAAATGGTAGAATTGGATTTAAACTATTGTATGTGGATGGAAAGAATATTAAATATTGAGGGAACATGGATGTGGATGATAAAATACACCCCAATAAATTCCAAAGTAAAAAGAATCTCGGATAAAAATGAGATTGTGATATTTTCCCTTACCTTAGGTCCGACTTGTTTGTAAGTGTCCGAACCTCCTGTATAATGATTTAAATAATGTTATTGACTTATTCCAGAATCATACTTATTTTTATGATATCATATATGGTCATATTCTTAGCTTCTTAGTAGTAATATTTCATTGATACTTGTTATTCGGGTGTTTATAACTTTTTGTTCTTATGCGTGTTTTGACGAATAAATTCTTATTATTTTCTTTAGGTTATAGATACCTCATTTCAAGAATGGTATTAGTGTAATATATATCATATTCATTCATTCAATTCATTTATATAACCATTATGAAATGAATATCATGTAGAACGAGTCGCATCACATCGTGGAGACGGTATTCTGTACGTACGCACGAGTGATGATATCGTTGCTATGATCGTGGAATTGTATTGGAGTATATGTATACTATTTCAGAATCAATATCACTTTATAATATTCATATATATTCATTATTTACACCATTATACCCATCCAAGTAAGGTGGTGGTGGAAAATAGATTACACCACGGCGTGGAGACGTTTTTCCGTACGTACACACGCGCGATGATTTCTTTTTTCGTAGGATGGATAGATGGTGAAATAGGGTTGTTTCATACTTATAATAACATATCAGTATATTATTGATACTGATGTTATTACTTCATAATGAAACAACTAAAGAAGAAGAAGTGGAAGAAGAAATAAAGATGAAAGAATCGGTAACGGACATTACCTCTTCTTTAAAGTGCTTCTTTGAGACCTTCTTTTAGGGCACTAAAATTGGACTTTGAAGAAGACCAGGACCTCTAGGATGTCTCTAGGGAAGTGGAGAGGAGAAAGTGGCATTGGTTGGCCGAGCATGAAGGCTCAAAGTGGTGTGAGGAAGAGGGGGAGGAGGTGTCCGTTTATAAGGGAGGAGAGGGGCACCTTTGGAATAACTAAAACTATTATTTTATTATAAAGTCAAGTTCGGTTTTAAATAGATCCAAATTGATATATTTAGAAGCTATGGTGGGGATGGGTCGCAACCGTCTAATCAAATAGAATTCAGACAAGTTTAGGTTCCTATTTTAATGTTGTCATTTTGATTTAACATTAAGTTAAATAATTTTACTTTTACCATGTCTTCTTGTGTTCTTATACTATAGTGTTAATAAACTTACTATAAGCAGCCAAACGAACCCCAAGTTGTTTATTATTAATATATATAACCTTATCTAAGTCATTTGGCTGAACCTTTAGTTTTTAGGAATAAAATAACAATTACCAATATAATATTTGTTTTAAAAACTATTTTATGTCAATTTTGACACTATTTAGTAATTGATTTTTGTGAAAATCATAACAGAAATATTAGTTCGAACCAAGTTAATTAAATCAATACTAACATGTCATATTAACCTAGAAAATTAGTGGGATTCAAAAAAAGTCTCAAATTACATTTATTTTTGTGTTTATAACATCAATTATGTCAATATTTCATTAATAAGATAATTACTGCATCATCATTGTGTCATAAATAAATTAAATTATTTAATGTCTAAAAATTACAAATAAAATACCATTATATATGAAATATTTTTAGGTTTATAATTAATATTTATAGTCGAATTTATCTTATGTATAACCCCATATTAAAAATTATTTACTTATTAAACTTTGATTTTAACTATTTTAACCCTTCTTTAAATGAATTAATAATAAATGTCCTAATCTAATCCAAGTGGGCCTAAATGGTCAAATTTTATTCCTAAGTTTGTTTTTGGTCGAATTACACTTATCCAATAGAATTAGGACATGTGTTAGGGTAATAATAATATCATCTTTACCCTTAATTACCCTATTTACTTTTAACCGTGGTAAAAAAAAGTAAAAAGTTACAATTCACCAAAAATTATTTTCATCTCATTGAACCACATTTTAGTACTTGATATTAACCGTGTCTCTCGGATTTTCGAAATTCCATTCACAGAAGCGGTAAAATTAAGTTTTATGAAAAATTCTGTTTTTTAACTACCACTTAGTGGTTTCACTATTCATCAAAAATTGAATGTTTTCAGAAAAATACCAAAATTTCACCCTACGATAATTTTGATATTCCGAATCCAAAAATGAAGTCCATTTTGAAAAATAAAATTTATAAAATTTCAAAAAGTGGTTATTACTATTCATAACGGCTAGTTTTAATGATATTTTAATATCATATCGTTGTTTAGTAAACTCGGTATTGCGTACGACACAAACTATCAAGGAAGGTCGCGATTTCGTGTAAAGAAAGCCAAGAAAGTGTTGTGTAGAAAAATATTCCTTTGAGGATTTATATAACATAAAAGTCTCGGGTGTTACATTCTACCCCCCTTAAAATGAATTTCGCCCTCTAAATTCGTCACTTTGTAACGAATAGATGAGGATACCTCTCCCTCATCATATCCTCAAGCTCCCATGTAGCTTCTTCTAATTGGTGGTTCCACCATAAAACTTTCACCAATCGATTGGTCTTGTTTCGTAGGACTTTTTCGCTACAATCCAGAATCTCTATCGGTTGTTCTTCATAAGAAAGATCTTGCCCCAGTGGTACAACTTCTGAGCTGAGTACATGTGAAGGATCAGGTATGTACTTTCTCAGGAAAGAAACAAGGAACACATCGTGAACTTGAGAGAGATTCGGTGGAAGCACCAATCGGTAAGCTACCTTCCCAACACGATCCAATATTTCGAAAGGACTGATATATCTAGGGCTCAACTTCCCCTTCTTTCCAAATCTCATAACCCTCTTCCAGGGAGATATTCGTAAGAACACTTTATCACCCACTTCAAACTCTAGATCTTTTCTTCGGTTGTCGGCATAACTTTTCTCTCGACTCTGAGCTTCTCTTATGTGTTGTTGAATAGATCTGACCTTTTCTTCCATTTCATCAACGAGATCAGGTCCTAATAGCTTTCATTCCCCAAATTCATCCCAGCAAGTCGGATTCCTGCATTTCTTTCCATAGAGAGATTCATAAAGAGCAATCTAAATACTAGAGTGAAAGCTATTATTATAAGAAAATTCCACCAAAGGTAGGTGTTGATCCCAACCTCCTTTGAAATCCATAGAGAAAGCTCTCAACATATCTTATAGGGTTTGAATTTTTCTCTCAGACTGACCGTCTGTCTGAGGATGATAAGCAGTGCTGAAACTCAACTCTATATCAAGAGTATGCTGAAGACTTCGCTAGAACTTCGAGGTAAATCTCGGATCCCGATCAGATATAATAGAAAGTGGTACTCCATGCAATCTTACCACTTCCTTTACATATATCCTGGCAAGCTGATCCAGAGAGAAATCCTCTCTAATAGCAATGAAGTGTGCAGACTTTGTAAGACGATCAACTATGACCCAGATAGCATTATTGCCTTTGTATGTTTTAGGATTTCCTGTGACAAAGTCCATAGTAATGTTTTCCCATTTCCATTCGGGTATGGGTAATGGTTGTAACATCCCCTTAGACTTCTGTCTCTCAGCTTTAACTTGTTGACAAACCAAGCATCGAGAGACATATTCAGCAACATCTCTTTTCATGCCATCCCACCATAAGTACTCTTTCAGGTCCCTATACATCTTCGTGCTTCCAGGATGAATAGAGAATGAAGAACTATGAGCCTCATCCAGCAGCTCCTTCTTTAATTCGGGGATGGGAGGAACACAAACCCGATTCCTGTATTTTATTATCCCATCACAATCAAGGTTGAACTCAGGAACATTTCTCACCTTCTTTTGTAACTCGACATGTTCTTTCTGTGCCTCTTTAATCTTCACATGTATTGATGGTTGAACATTCAGTTGAGAAAGATAAGATTTTCCCCTTCCATTATAATTCCAAGATCCATCCTTTGTAAATCCATAAATATTGGATCTTTTGTGATCCTCATCATGGATAAACTAGCATGGTCTTGTCGACTTAATGCATCTGCCACCTTGTTTGCTGTCCCAGGGTGGTAATGGATTGAGCAGTCGTAATCCTTAATCAGCTCCAACCATCTTCTTTGACGCATATTCATCTCCTTTTGTGTGAAAATATACTTTAAAATTTTATGATTAGTATAAATATCACACCTTTCACCATAAAGGTAATGCCTCCAAATCTTTAATGCAAAGATTACCGCAGCTAACTCCAAATCATGTGTTGGGTAATTTTGCTCATGGATTTTCAACTGTCGTGAGGCATAAGCTATCACCATATCATTTTTCATAATAACACACCCTAATACCTTCTTGGATGCATCACTATAGATCACAAACCTTTCTCCACTACAAGGCAGTGTGAGCACAGGTGCACTGGAAAACCTTCTTTTCAACTCCATGAAATTTTCTTCATATTCTTCCGTCCAGACAAACTTAACTCCTATCCGAGTCAACTTGGTGAGTGGATTAGATAATCGTGAAAAAGATTTCACAAAACGTCGATAATATCCATCCAAACCAAGAAAACATCGGATATAAGTTACTTTTGTTGGTCTCGACCATCTTTCGGTAACCTCTTTTTTTGCTGGATCCACAGATATCCCCTCTTTTGAGATTATGTGACCCAAAAATGCAACTTTTTGAAGCCAAAATTCACACTTGGTAAATTTTGCATAAAGCTTCTCCTTTCTTAGGGTCTTCAATATAATTCTCAAGTGATCTTCATGTTCTTCCTTGCTCTTTGAATAGACAAGAATATCGTCTATAAAGACTACCACAAATTGATCAAGATAGTCTCTAAAGACTCTATTCATCTGATCCATGAAGATAGCAGGGAAATTAGTAAGACCAAATGGCATCACTATAAATTCATAGTGTCCATAACTTGTAAGGAAATCCGTCTTTGGTATATCCTCCCTTTTGACCCTTAATTGATGATACCCTGAATGAAGATCAATCTTCGAAAAGTATTGATCTCCGCATAGTTGGTCAAATAGGTCATCAATGCGCGGGAGAGGATATTTGTTCTTGATAGTGATCTTTTTAAGTTCTCGATAATCAATGCAGAGTCTCATTGATCCATCTTTCTTCTTAACAAATAGAACAGGTGCTCCCCAAGGTGACGCACTAGGGCTTATGAATCCCTTATCAAGATTCTCTTGGAGTTGCTTCATCAATTCCTGTAACTCAATTGGGGCCATTCTATAAGGTGTATTTGAAATAGGCAAAGCACTCGGTACGAGTTCTATTGAAAACTCAGCTTCACGATTTGGTGGAAGACCTGGTAATTCCTCCGAAAAGACATCATCAAACTCCCATACAATGGGAATATTCTTAATCATGAGTTTCTCACCAACCATTTGAGATAAATAACCTTAATTTAGTGGAATCAATACCCATAAAATGGAAGAAATTTCCACTAGAAGGTTATGTTCATCCTTGCATTGATAGATGATCATAGATTGATCTGTAATATGAAATGTGACTTCCCTTCTTTGGCAATTGATTTGACCTCCATATAAAGAAAGCCAATCCATGCCAAGAATAACATCAAATTCCACTATAGGAAGGATCACAAGATTTACAGGAAGAACATTCCCACAAACTTCGATCAGAGAAGAATTATAAACTTTTGATGTGACTTTTGTCCCATTAGGTGTTGTCACAGCTAACTCAACATCTAATTGTCGAGGTAATACGGTGATACCCTTAGAAAATTCTTCAGAAATAAAAGAGTGGGTGGATCCAGAATCAAATAAAACATTTTCTACTTTAGAGTGGATGGTAAGTGTACCTTTCAGCACATTGTTATCGTACTCCACATCGCTGATAGAAATTTCATGTGGCATTCCTTTGTCTTTAGCCTTAAGAGTTTGTTGACATCGACCATCATCATCAACCCTTGGATTAGGGCATTTATTGGCATAATGCCATATATCCTTGCACTTGAAACATTGAAGTGTAGTAGGTTCATTCTGTGCATCCCTTTGTTTGCATCATTAGACATCTTCTTCCCATCATCGCGGCATTCAAATTCCCGATAACCTTCCTTTCCACATTTGAAACATTTACTTGTCCCTTTAAGACAACTCCCTCCATGTTTCTTTCCACACTTTGAGCATAAGGGAAAGCTCATCTTCTTTTCAGTGTTCTCTTTAGATTTTCCTTTGAATTCCATTTTCCTCTTCTTATCAAACCCATATGACTGATGGGTTACTCCAATATCCATCTCGACATTGAGAGCACATCGAACGATTTCCTCGTGGCTATTGAAGTCCCTTATGGCTAACGCCCTTCGAAGACTTGGTTTTAAGCCACTAAAGAATCAATCGATCTTACTCTCAGGTTGGATAATAATACCAGAAGCGTACCTTGCAAGTCTTGCAAAATTTGCTTCATAGGTACCAACAGATTCATCATCCTTTTTCTTTAGTTCAAGAAACTATTTCTCCATATTTGTTCAGAGAATACGAGGGAAGTACTTATTGAAAAATAAGTTCTTGAACTCATCCCATTCCCTGGACTCAATTTCATCCCTTTGATTTGTATTCTTAATAAGATTCCACCATTGATCAGCATCTCCTTCCAAATGATACACTGTTAGGATGACTTTATCATGTTCAGAAAATTGAAGAACTGAAAATAACTTTTCAGTAGTACTAATCCATTGTTCAGCAACTAAGGGATCAGTAGACCCGTTGAAAGAAGGTGGACGCTGCCTCATGAAGGATTCAACAGAATGTTTCTCCTTCCATTGCTCGTTTGGAAGTCCTACATGATTCATATCTTGAGAAAGTTGTGTGAGCATGGCTACAAGATTTTGTATTCCAGCTCCCATAATGTTTGGTTGCTCAGGGGGACAATCATTTCATTGCCCGTCGCATTCCGCATTAACACGGTTCCTTTGGGTTCCAGCCATTGACTAAAACCAAGAAGAATGGTGTGAGCAACACTAATTATAATAGGAAAACCACATAATCAAGAATAAAATTTCACACTTAAGGTCTTATCCTAGGTTATTCATGGCCATTTCTAAAACACTAATATTGTGTTCTATGCTTAGACTTATCCTTAGGGTTCTTACTAAGGATTTCATATCCTAGTTTCCAAAGGTTGACGATACCTTCCTTTGATACCAACTATAACGACCCATACTTTACATACATTGTTAATACTTCAAAATTGAAGCATACTTATTACAACATATAACAAAACCACGAAAGGACCGTATAGGTATAGTGTCTTTAGAAACTGGGAAACATAAACAACTGGTTCATAAAGCATCAACTTTGCCTCCCACTTATTTCATCATACCTGGAGTCCCTTTTTGGCATATCCTACTTAATAACCTTCTTCCTGACCTGGGGAAAGAAAACATACAAAAGGGTGAGCTCAAATGCTCATTAAGGGTAAACAAAAGAAATATCAATCACATCGTATACACAAGCACATAACTTTTTGAAATATTAACCTGCAAAAGAGATCATAATTTCATTACATGGGATAAATCATGGCAGTGAAATGTAATCACAATAATCATAACTTAAAACATGAAACTTTGTGGCATACACACATAATCATAGAGAGTCATTTCTTGTTAGTCAAGACTCATTGCCAAGACTATCTTAGTGGACAAATTCCCTTTCTGAACCGAGTCACCCTCGTTTCAGTCCTGTTTCACTGAACCAGTATAACCTACCATTCCAGCCATGTCTATCTCATGAGATATAAAATCTTTACCCAATTCATTGGAGGGAGATATAGGTCCCACCAATCTCATAATGATACCATTCTTATGTGTGCCACAAAATCATAAATCATACATCATTGCATAACCTATGTAATAAAAATGGGATTCTTAAACATTGTGACATCATAAAACAATTCATATAAGATAAAGAAATTCATAAAAATAATTCCATCACAACATAATAAAATCAATGTAATAATAGGTATAAAAACAGAACCCTTTATTATCTTAGATAGAAAATAATTTTGATAAAACACTTGAACTCCATTCTTGAGGAAAATATCTTTTCTACTTCAAAAACACTTTTCCTTTCATAACATGTCATACAATTATAAACTAAAAGAAGTTGATTAAAAATAAACTTTAAAACTTGTAAAGGAAGCTTCTTGGAAATAATTTTTTAAAAATCCATTCATGCCGTATAAGTTAAAAAAACATTCTTCGTACTTTTGTCGGAAAAGTCAAAAAGTACCTCGTATGAAAAACAACAAAAGATTCCTTTCATATTCTTTACTAAAAATTCACCGAAGGGTAAAATTGGATTTAAGCTATTGTAAGTGGATGGAAACAATATTACATATTGAGGGAACATGGATGTGGATGATAAAATACACCCCAGTAAATGCCAAAGTAAAAACATTCTCGGATAAAAATGAGATTGTGATATTTTCCCTTACCTTAGGTCCGACTTGCTTTGTAAGTGTATGAACCTCCTGTATAATGATTTAAATAATGTTATTGAATTATTCTATAATCATACATATTTTTATGATATCATATATGGTCATATTCTTAACTTCTAAGTAGTAATATTTCATTGCTACTTGTTATTCGGGTGTTTATAACTTTTTGTTCTTATGCGTGTTTTGTCGAATAAATTCTTATTAATTTCTTTAGGTTATAGATACCTCATTTCCAGAATGGTATTAGTGTAATATATATCATATTCATTCATTCAATACATTTATATAATTATTATGAAATTAATATCATGTAGAACGAGTCGCATCACATCGTGGAGACGGTATTCCGTACGTACACACGAGTGATGATATCGTTCCTATGATTGTGGAATTTAATTGGAGTATATGTATACTATTTCAGAATCAATATCACTTTATAATAGTCATATATAGTCATTATTTACACCATTATACCCATCCATGTAAGGTGGTGGTGGAAAATAGATTACACCACGGCATGGAGACGGTATTCCGTACATACGCACGAGCGGTGATTTCTTTTTCCGTAGGATGGATATATGGTGAAATATGGTTGTTTCATACTTATAATAACATATCAGTATATGATTCATACTGATGTTATAACTTCATAATTAAACAACTAAAGAAGAATAAGTGGAAGAAGAAATAAAGATGAAAGAATCGGTAACGGACATTACCTCTTCTTTGAAGTGCTTCTTTGAGACCTTCTTTTAGGGCACTAAAATTGGTCTTTGAAGAAGAACAGGACCACTATGATGTCTCTAGGGAAGTGGAGAGGAGAATTTGGCTGGGGTTGGCCGATCTTGAAGGCTCAAAGTGGTGTGAGGAAGAGGGGGAGGAGGTGTCCTTTTATAAGGGAGGAGAGGGGCACCTTTGGAATAACTAAAACTATTATTTTATTATAAAGTCAAGTTCGGTTTTAAATAGATCCAAATTGATATATTTCGAAGCTAAGGTAGGTATGGGTCGAAATCCTCTCATCCAATATAATTTAGACAAGTTTAGGTTCCTATTTTAACCTTATCATTTAGATTTAACATTAAGTTAAATAATTTTACTTTTACCATGTCTTCTTTTGTTCTTATACTATAATGTTAATAAACATACTATAAGAAGCCAAACGAACCCCAAGTTGTTTATTATTAATATATATAACCTTATCTAAGTCATTTGGCAGAACCTTAGATTTTTAGGAATAAAATAACAATTACCAATATAATATTTGTTTTAAAAACTATTTTATGTCAATTTTGACACTATTTAGTAATTGATTTTTGTGAAAATCATAATAGAATTATTAGTTCTAACCAAGTTAATTAAATCAATACTAACATGTCATATTAACCTATAAAATTAGTGGGATCCCTAAAAAGTCTCAAATTAAATTTATTTTGGTGTCTATAACATCAATTATGTGAATATTTCATTAATAAGATAATTACTACATCATCATTGTGTCATAAATAAATTAAATAACTTAATGTCTAAAAATTACAAATAAAATACCATTATGTATTAAATTATTTTATCTTTCCGATTAATATTAATAGTAGAATTTATCTTATGTATAACCCCATATTAAAAATTATTTACTTATTAAACTTTGATTTTAACTATTTTAACCCTTCATTAAATAAATTAATAATAAATGTCCTAATCTAATCCAGCTGGGCCTAAATGGTCATATTTTATTCCTAAGTTTGTTTTTGGTCGAATTACACTTATCCAATAGAAATAGGACATGTTTTAGGGTAATAATAATATCATCTTTACCCTTAATTACCCTATATACTTTTAACCGTGGTAAAAAAAGTAAAAAGTTACAATTCACCAAAAATTATTTTCATCTAATTGAACCAAATTTTAGTCCTTTATATTAACCGTGTCTCTAGGATTTTCGAAATTCCACTCACAGAAGCGGTAAAATTAAGTTTTATGAAAAATTCAGTATTTTAACTACCACTTAGTGGTTTCACTATTCATCGAAAATTGAACGTTTTCAGAAAAATACAAAAATTTCACCCTAGGATAATTTTGATATTTCGAATCCAAAAATGAAGCCCATTTTGAAAAATAAAATTTATAAAATTTCAAAAAGTGGTTATTACTATTCATAACAGCTAGTTTTAATGATATTTTAATAGCATATCGTTGTTTAGTGAAACTCGGTATTGTGTACGACACAAGCTATCGAGGAAGGTCGCGATTTCGTGTAAAGCATGCCAAGAAAGTGTTGTGTATAAAAAAGATTCCTTTGATGATTTATATAACATAAAAGTCTCGGGTGTTACAGAAAGGGCTGGAACGAGGAGTGAACTTGGTTCAGTATGATAAGGATGGAAGGAGTAGTGAACATAGTTCAATATGATAGGTTTGGAATGAGGACATAACTCAATTTAATAATATAGGGATGGAAGAAGGAGTGAACTCGATTAAGTAATTTTGTTACTGAACGATGAGTGAACATGTTTCAATAATATAGGGCTGGAATGAGGAGTGAACCCAGTTCAATGAGGGTCTTTTTCCACTAATATGGTCTTGGGAGTGATCTTTTACTACAAATATGGTTTGGGGAGTGAACCCATTACACTTCAAGGAAAGGGTTGTGACTTGGGATAGAGGTGTGGCCCATCCAATTGGTGTATCCCCCATGATGTTCCTTTATAATATTTTGGCAATAATCGTTTACTTATGGGAAATGATCTTCTATGCTTACATGGGTACCGAAAATTATATATTGTATTCTTATTTTATAATTTCATGTATTATTATCTTGATTCCCTTATGATTATTTTATTATGAACATCCAATCCTGATACCAGGATTCATGTTTATGTTATTTGATATATAGGGTATGATTTTCCAATGTTATGCTCATGTTATCATACCTTTATTCTTATGTATCTAATTTATATTTACCCTCGCAGAGCATCTGATCTCAACCATTCATAGTTTTCCATTCCACAGGTTATAAAAAATGGTTTTAAGTAGGATTATTAGAGTGGAAGATCTTTATATGATATGTTGAAGATATTTTACAAAATTGGAAGAATGAGTTCCATGTTTCCAAATACAATAAATTGTTACAATCATTTGGAATTTAATGTTGTAATGTGATGAATATTCATATAAAATTATGTAATATAACAGTATGTTAAGACTGGGTCTCTATAGGAACATTTTTTCTCAGTTTAAGCCACAAATTTTGAACTCGAGTATGAATGCCACTACTAATGTTTATCCCCTTGTCATTCTTTCACATCACAGTCCTCCTTACTAGTTGATGAAGCTACTCCATACCCACTATTTTTAATCAGTCACTTCGTTATATTTATTTATATTCTCCCCACATGAAAAGGTAAATTCTCACCATTCCTTGTTTCATACACCGATCATAGATCAAGTGGACTTTGAAATATTTATAAAGGCCTCCTCGGATAGTCAGATCACTTTTTGGTCCAAACACCATGACCTTAAATTGTGTGGGCTTTATACCAAAGGTGATTGTGAAATGAAATACCTTATACCCCCTATTCATATTGGATAACCTATATCCTTTCCTCATAATATTAAGCTTAATGGTTGACCTACCTTTCATATGACATTAAATTTCCCATTATTGTGGTCCTCACCTGATAGAACCGCCATTATCGGTATTGGTACCTTACCACACCTATATCTCGAAACTATATGTGGCTTGATTTTTATAATAATGAGTTACATAGTGATTTAAATATTATATATCATATACCAGTCATAATAAGATTAAATTCACCACCCCCCCCCCCACTTGAAAACTCGATCAGTGTAAAGAATATATATGAGAAATACATGTGGATTGATTCCTATCGCCACATGATATGTAGTGAAACATGGATCTAAAATCCTAAAAACATTAAAAACATCCCTTCATTGTATATCGGTAGACTTGTGTAGTGAATACTCTACCTATTCTAAATCAATTCTATCATAAATATTCCCTTTATACTCAGGAAAATTCTTTCACAAATCACATTTCATGTATTAGAATACATTGATCCCCATGTAATTCATTTGGCTATTGGTAATAGGAGAATCCAACTCTGAAGGACACTATAATTTTGACTATTTATAATAATACTAAAACATGTATTTTTATAATATGCCTCCATGTGTTTTTATTCAATCAGTGTTATTTCCATCATAATGGAAAATCATCTTTTCTTTGTAAGATTTGATGATTTTGTAACAAAAAATTATTTTTGAACATGGTTTTCAGTTAACCATTACATGATTTTCCCATACCAATAATTTATATATGGGAACCCCAAGTACATTTATTACAACCTTCCCACTTCACAACTTAGGAATGTAGTATAATTCATGGCCATATTACCATGAAATAGATGGTCCTAGAAGAAAGACCATAAAACAAACACCAGAGGTCTTTATTTCCTGATGTTAAACTGCATGTCAATTTCCTCGTCTTAATATATAAAAAACCAATGTTCACATCCCTATTTTATGTTATAAAAATATGCATTGATGTGGAATTATCCTAATAGGACCACCGTTCCAGGTGTCATTCTTCTATTGTGCCTTTATGTTTGAACTATGTTTGGCTTCATTCTCATTATAATGGGTTATATAGTGATGCATGGATATCTCATTCTAGGAATATAATGTGTTGAAAAAATGTATACCCAGTCTCTCCCACACAAGGTCTTAATCCATGATGGGAATTATGATGTGATTCCCTTCAATTACAAACTCGTGATTAGTGTAAAATTACCTTCACTTATCAATGACCAATCCCAATATAAATATTTCCTTCACCCCCAGATGATTTCCTTTCACAAACCACACTTTATGGTTATAGGAAACTTTAACCATTATAAAACTCTTATGGCCATTAGTTATAAGAGTATCCAACTCTGAGGGACACATTTGTTTTAACTATGCATAATATGCCTCAAAATTTTGCCTATCAATCAAAGGTTTTTTATTCCCCATGATAAAATCCTCTTATCTCTATGTGGCTCGAACAATGTCTCAATGGGAGTAACTTTTCGAACATGATATGTGATCATTACATGTGTACTTGTCTCATGTCATCTCTTTGAGTCCAAAAAATCCTAGATACTGAATTAAAATTTTCTCTCCTCAAGTTTAAAAAGTGTTATAGAATTATTGGTATCTATGTCTTACTTGGATCATTATCCACATAAATTATGGTCAGAGATTTTTTACCTAAAACATTATTTCATTTTTCCAAATTGTAAAAACATAAAATAAAAATCAAAGAGACCAGAATTTCCATGATTAAAACTCACAAATGGAAACATGATCAAGTGTTGAGTTTAATATCACTAGGAATGCACTTCGTATGATTTCAAAATGTGATGAAAAAAAACTTATAAGGTAAAAAATCATAAAGGGTAACCTAAGAAAAACTCAATCCCCAATTTATAAGTTATATTAATTTATAACTTATGAAAAAAACTAGGTTTGATAAAGATAAACTCACAAAGTTTATAGAGTCTATCATGTGTCCTTCGAAAAATTTATACTATGCTTACAAGGTCCCAAGACCTTGAAAAAACATCGATCAACTTCTTATTCCTATCGTTGTAATTACAATATATTAACACTAGTATATTTACTTAAATTATCCACCATTAGTGTTATGTTATAATTTCATTGAAAATAGGGATATGGAAATTTTGTTTGAGGGATAAATTTTAATTCATATAGAAAAAGTTAGAGGATCATCTGCATGTTGGAGTATCTCTATAATACTTAACAAAAGACCATCAACATACCCTTTGAATTATTAGAGGACCTCTTTATCCCTATAAATAGCATGTCAAAACCCATATTGCTTGTTAGTCTTAGCCTACTCATCAAGAAATATCTCTTCCATTGTGGACACAATGACAATATTTCCCTCATCCTAAACATCATCTAGTGAATGATGAAGTTGTACGAGATCAACTCTTATGCTTTCCATGTTTTTTAGAGACATAATTTTTGTAAGGATTTCTCAACAACCTATTGATTTTACTCATCTAACTTTTTGTGGTGTTTGATATCTTCATGGGAATGTGAATCTCAAAGTCCATTGGTTTTCATGAGAAATTTTTATTTAGTGAGGAGCTGTTCTGACTCGTGTTCTCACTCACTTTGGTGAACAATTTCATTCATAGTATAATGGATCATATGGTAGTCAATTCCACCATAACCCAATATGTTGAAAATTTTATGAAGACAATGAATTTATGAGGGTATATCCATAATAGGTGGTCTTTTATAATGACTCCCATATGGTTTTACATATGAACTAACAACATACCCGAATAGAATCATGAGATTCCTAGTTTTTCAAAGAGCTAGTCTTTAGAGGATATGTACACTCTAGGATTAACTCACTTGTGGAATTATATCCAATTTCCCTTTCTGGAGTAATATATCCCCCACCATGCATTTTTTTTGGTTTGGATACGGGCTTCTCCTATAGGCCCAACTAGTGTTGCTGATGGTAGTAAAAGACAAAAGAAATTGGTCATCAGCATTGGAAGGTAGCAAAGTGAAAGGTAAAAAGAGATCAATGTATTTGATGACACTCACTCATTAATGGATTATCTTATTGGGTTGATTCCACTCTAACATCCTCGACCACAATTTTTATAAATGAGTTATCCTAATGAGGAGCATCTTCATGAGTTTTCTTAGGACCCACCATATAAGACTAATGGGAATTAATTGCTTCAAAACCTCCTTGAACTAACGATACTTCCCCAATGGGAGTATGATAGACCTCAGTGACCTGGTGGTGGATCTCGTTGTAAATGTAATCTAAAGAAAAATCTACACAATTCAAGATCATTTATTCATTACACCACACATAAGGTGTTTAACCATGTGTGAAAACATAAAAATGGAAAAACTCATGTCTATCCAATTCTATATGAAAGTCCTTGAACTCCTATAGAGAGGAAATAATATTATAATGTTTTACAAAAATCATCAAATTCCAATATTTTATTACATGATTCCTCATATCTCATACCATCCTCACTAGTATAGATATCCAAGATACATAAATCAAGACCAAATTTTTCTCCATTGTCAGCTCTGTCCACCGACTTCTTAGAAGGATCAACCATTTCAGGAACCACTAAATATTTATCAGCACAAATAAGTTAAAAGAGTTAGTGATCACTATATAACACCTTAAGATACACATTTTACATTCCCATGATTATTCTATCCCAATTAAAGTAGGGAGAAATGTGGCCCCACCCCATGAAACTTCTATCGAGGGGATATGCTTTCCAACAAGAGTCTATTCCTCATCAGGGGTATCCTCCTCATTTATTAGAGGGTAATCTTTAAGCCCCATAAGGGAAGTGAGGGGAATGGGTTATGAAATCTAGATGAATGATCATATGCATGTTTTGTAAAAATTAATATTTGATGAATTTTTGAAAACTATTTATGACTAACTATATACATGGATATTATCTTCACTCTTTTCCATTCCATAACATTTGATGGAAAAAGGATAGCACATTCCTTCTAAAACACATGTACTAGAGTTGGAAGGAGAGAATAACCATCTTCCATCTCCCCCTCTATCATTCTATGACCTTGGTATAACTCCACCAATTCAAGAGTGGATCCCAAATCCCTGATGGGGGTGCCCGTCATCCCATATTTTTATTATTCCACCCCTAGTGCCTCTTCTTCTTCCCACTACACATTTAATTCATGTGTTTCATCATAAAAAGATAATTATAAAGGTAAAGGGGAAGAAAAGATAAGAATAACTCTTCAATATCAATGAAATCCTCACATTCATCAATTGGATGACCATTTACCCCTCAATAAAGCCTCATTTTATCATATCTTTCACCATCTTCATGGGAAGAATCTGATCATCAGTGGAATATACAAGAATCCCCAATGCATGGACATAATTTTATACTTTAGCAGGACTAGTATGATGTTTGAAGCTTGAAGGGGATAAAATTTATCCAAGCCATGGGACATGTATATAGGATCATAGAAATATACATAAATCCTTATTTTTGGAGGTCATATCTTGATATAATTTATTTACTTCATGTTGAAAGTAATATGGTACCACTATGTCATATTAAAAATAATTCTTAACACCCCTTTAATTCACTGGTTTTCTAATCCTCTTTCTCTTTTTAGGATGTTGGACCATTGGAGTCTGAGTTTCCTCTAGATAGTGATGACTTGATCATCTCGGATCAACAGTTGTAGTCTGTTCAACACTATCCTGCTGTTTAGACCATGTACAGCTTCATTTGGAGGTTTCCAAATCACTATAATCATTATCCTTGGAGTGATTCTTCATACCATGATTTCCCCATCCTTCAATTTTCATAGATTTAACTCAGGGGATACTCGTTCTTTTCACCCCTTGAGGGTATGAGGAAATCTAGACATGAGTATACTTGGATGTAAAACCAATGGATTCACCAGCTCGAGGAAACTTGATTAATGCTTAAGAAACATATATATACATGAGGATATAGATTTTTTGGGCCACGATTGGGTGCTTCCATAATTTGACATGAATGGGAGGGGATACAATTTGTCAGTATAGCAATGTAAATTGGGATACAAATCTGTATGGAGCTCCAGATTCACAAATAACATCGCCATCATTCCAAGTTGCTAGCATGATAACCCTAAATTCTATCATGTATGAACTCATCTCTTCATTACTAACGCCATTATCAGTTAATGTTCCATTCAGTGGATCTTATTATAGAAAAAAATTAAACTCGCTTAGTATGTTCAGATTCTTCAAAGCCTCACCATACTTCATAGACAGTGGTTGGATACTTGAAATGGCTTGAATGAATGGTTGAAATTGGAATTCTGGAATTATTACATCACTCAATGTCGAATAAGAAGAGAAGATCACCACAAACTACACCCAAAATGATTGAAATGGCCCTGAAATCGAATATGGGTCCTTCTATATGTATACATCCAATAAACAATGATGATATCTATCATAATAGGAGATTAAAACCTGACGTTCTTTCCTTCATCCATCCTCACTTACAAGATGAACATCACTAGCCTCACACCTCCATTGAATTCACAGACCAAAATCTTGTATATACACTTCCATATTTCTAAAAATTAAGTTATAAATGTTTTTTTAGGGATTTTATACTTAACTACATACACTCATAGATCACATTGGCCCTTCTCCAGTGTAGGCCAAAATATTCTAGGAATTCCCAATTTTTCCAATGAGAAACATCATTTTATTCATTGATAGCTAGTAAATTGTCTGTTCAGATCTAGAAATACCTTCATACATTTATTAGAATGGAAATCACTACTTGGGAGTTATTCTTCCTTCCTAACCTCATATGCGACCTATAATAGCTCTCAATTCAAAGCAGGCATTTATTTAGCATCATCCCATATCAATTTTAATATAACGAACTCGTCATAAAGCTCTCTAAGATTGAGATCTCTCGATATCTTGTATACAACCCCTAAAATGATTTCGAGTTCTCTATGTATCAAATAGAATGTGTTTTTTACTGGATCCATTAGCTGAGCATCTTGAAAATGATGTCCGAGTGATTGTACACATATGTCTAGTCCACCCAAATAGAATCATAGATGATTACTGCCTTAATTTATTTGTTGAATTTATCAAAAGTATTTTACAACTAGTACATGTATATCCACTCTATTTTGAAACCTCATCCATCATAGAATTCCAATTATTTCGAACCTTTTGGTTGATATTTATTGGAATCATAGAAGACAGATGATTAATAGTGTAGTTTTGATTCAAAATTGTGAGGATTCAGATCCAGAGCATATATACTATGAAGCGTGACACATAGGGAGGGTAATTCTCCTCCATTGATTAATGATCCCATGTTTGATATGTTTTTAGTGGTAAAATTCACGTACTATTGTAACCAAGAGAGGGGAAAATAATTCATTGGATTTATAATGAGAACATATTTCAAATGTCAGCGGTTATAAAGTAGATATTTCTGGCTTTCTGGATATTCATGATGATACTTATTTAAAATCTTCACCAAATCATGAATAATGGATTCATACACATCATAATAATGTGGCATGATGATGTCAAACATTTACTTTATGTGGGAACTATCTTGTTCATCAGAGACTCAAACCTTTTTAATATCCATTGGAAAACTAAAAAGGGACACCATGATTTTCATTAGAGGAATGTTTTTTAGTTTGGGATATTCTAAAGAAATGTTAGAAAAGGGTTGACCTCACACATTTCACTCCATCTAAGTGGTCTCATGAAGGTTACTCCACCCATGTGACCACACACAGGTCACTCCTTGCTACTAATCTAGTGAAAGTACTTTAACAATGTGACCTCAAATTGGTCACTCTTACCATGTAACCTCACATAGGTCACTTCATTCAAGTGATTGAACAAAGGTGTCTCAATGAAGCTACAATCATACAAGTGAAGACCAACCATGAGAATGCAAGGAAAACATGTTTGGAAGTCCATCATGAATGACTGGCATACCAAGAGCATGTAGATGACTGGTTGACATGAGAAATAAAAAGGAATACTAGGAAGTAGACACTATTTGTTGACACACACATACCTGCCTGCAAAACCTATATTAAAAAAATGAACAAAAAACCTGTGTTTTATACTTGTGTAGTCTCCCAACATGGACCTTCTGTTCAACTCTCCCCTGCGTGACAAAAAAACTATAATGATCACCATTCCCAATCATAAATGTACACAAACACATCTAGGCCAATTAATGATGTTATTACCAAGGTCCCTATTTATATCTACATTAGGATTAGATCCTCCTCTTATGATAAAAAGAAATCTTGAGGGGGTGTTGATGCTCCATTTTTTCTAAGATAATGAAATCATTCAAAGGAAAATATATCAATTATTGGGGAAGAGGAAAAGTCATGAAAGGTGAACAACACCCCATAAGTCCCATGAATTCACCCAAATTAAGCTCATGTAAGACCCTACAGTACTCCCAGAGGCTCACCTAGCTTCAACTTGTACTACCTAGCATGCATGAACAACACCTGATGTAGGTACCACTTGTGGGAGAAACCTCTTTAAAATCGCCTCCTTTTCATTGGTTCCTATGAATGACAATATATAAGACCCCTGGTCTCCCCATCTGGGAGAACAAGAAGATGAAGAGTCATCCCAAAGCTCTTATTTCCCATTCCATTCACCGAAGTCATTAAAAACCTCTAGGTATTCTCCTAAGACTTAAAAATATGAGGTAATTATTGGGATCCAAGATATTTGAGCTTCTTTAAGGCCTAAGAACATTGAAGGGTCATGTGAGGAGCCACTATCCCTTATCCATAAATACTAGGGCTGAGGGCTCTTTCATGGATCAAAACATGAGCGACATCCATTTGAGAGAATCTGAGGAGAAAGTTGGAGATCACAAGATCAAATCACTAATATTTGGTTACCCATGTGGTTCTTCACCAATTTGTTCAGCTCCAGCACACCAAGGTATCGCCTAAGAGATATCCTTCATCCCACCAGGCATCATCTAGGTGAATCTAGATCACCGAAACACTACCAAGGAGAGGTAATGTCCAAATAGTCTAGGAATCACCTGAGTGAGGTCTATGCAAAATCATCTGGTGTCAACATGGTGTGTTCCACCTAATCCACCTAAGAAACACTAGGGTGAAGTCAAAGATACCTCATCCATGAATCTCTTGGGTGAAGCATTCTCTAACTCACTAATGTGTCACCTGGGAAAAGTAAATTCTAATCCCTCCCTCATATCATAAATTATAAGTCACGTATTCCCTTGGGTCCTCCATCCATGGTGGACCAAATCAAAACCTCCAACAATTCCCCCATATTTTCATGATCGAATCATAATAAATATCATCATTTCTCCAATTAGATTTTATATTACCACTATAAAATATGACCCAAACTTATCTACCCTAATAGGTATGTTCCTTATGATATTTACATTTGTGAAACCACTTAGTAATAATAAACAAAAATTAGAAGAAGTTCTAGGGACCTCCTCAATTTAGATAGTAAGGGGAACCACTTAATTTTCCCTTTGATGAAGGCTAGTGTTGAATAATTCTCTCCTACTATATAAAATCGGGAATTTTTCATCCCTCCTAGAGTAAACCCCTAGTCTTTATTATGAGACATTACCTCAATTATATAACTGAACCCTCATATACCAATGGATGAAAGAGATTTTATGAAATTCTAGATCTTTCACTTCCTATTTTTTCTCACAATGAGCATGGATTGCATGGTATTAGGGGTTATTGGAGATCCTGTCACTAGCATGATTGAATATCCTCAAATGGGCATCCCACTCGGTGCAAGCCCAACCATTCTAAACTATGTGGGATTTGATTCCTCTCCAAATAGGATACTAGGAATCCCCATTAAGGTTCCAACTTTACACCCTAAACTCACCCTAATCTTCTCAGTGCCATATTCCTAGTAAGGTCATACACCAACCAGAGAGACATATTCCTTCTAGGTCCCCCCCATCATTATCCTTATTAGGTCATATTCCCAGTAAGGTCAAACCCCCACCTGGGAGGATATATTAATTATAGGTCTTTGTTACCTCATCCTAATTGGCCTAAATACCTAGTGCAGGTTATCCCATAATAGAGCCACATCCATAATTAATAAAAATGAAATTATGACACTTATCTTAATAAATTTCCAAAAAGGTAAGAGATAATATAAAGGGAAACTACTGTTCAAAGTCTTCAAGTGTGGAGTAATTGGACACTTTTTAGTCAAAATTTTAAAGAAAAAAACAATGAGTTTTATGTGGATGACCAAGAAGAGAAGCCACAAATGAAGAAATGGTAAAAAGTCTCCAAGTCAGTGAACAAGATATGTGACAATAATATAGTCTTTTAAGAATAAATAGAAGAAGAATAATGATAAATGAATAACAATTATACTCTTCCTCTAAAAACCAATCTGAATATAAATCAAATAAAAAGGATAAAAAAAATTATGACGTATGTCAAATAGAAATAAACCCCCTAAATAAGTGATAAAGAATGTGGTGAAGACACTTACATAGGGTATACATTCATATATAAGTAAGAGGCTTTTCTAAAAAAATATCAAGTTAAATAAGGAAGTTAAAACCTTGAAGGAATATGATAGAAATAAATTTGAAGAAAATTAATAGTATCTAAAAGGAGATACT
This sequence comes from Viscum album, assembly GCA_963277665.1. Taxonomy (NCBI): domain Eukaryota; kingdom Viridiplantae; phylum Streptophyta; class Magnoliopsida; order Santalales; family Viscaceae; genus Viscum; species Viscum album. The sequence goes on along the minus strand of OY728138.1, from coordinate 1,526,398,071 downwards.
TACTTCATTGAATATGTTAATAAATTTAAGCTAAAAGCTCTTGATAATTATAAGATCAATAATGATCTTGAAGGTAAAATGGAGTTAAAAGAAGAAAAAATGGGAAATATGAAATAAAAACTTTTTATAGATTAATATGAGTTAAAAAGGTGAATTGATTCTTTAAAATTCTTTTTTAGTCATGTTATAGTCGTCAAAATTAGATAAAATTTCTAGTACATCAATTTAGGTTAAATATATACTTAAATCTACTCAAGTAGTTATATCTATTTGTCCTAATAATATAGGTATTATTTCAAAAAAATTAGAAATATTGGACATAAAATATGAAGATAAACTCTCTACTACATTCAATTGAGAATGAAAAATTCAAGGAAAATACATCTACTTGATGAAAAAGAAAATCAAATAATATTTGGATAGTAAAGGAATGAATCTAGAATGTAGTTTCTTTGAATAGAACAATTGTTTTTATAATAACTTTTATATAAAATGGCTATTTTTGGTGTTGTGGTATTTCTGTACACAAGGATTACACATGCTAGTATAACATTTCTTTACATATAACAATTCATGAATCAATGGGGAGGTACTATGATGGGGAAATTAATTATTTTGAAAAGAATACTACTATAAAAATATCTATAAGCCTACCTACTTATAACTAGTTTTAATATTGGAAAAAAGTACATGGAATTAATAATAACCCTAAACCTAGACTCTAGGATCCAATGCTATAATAATCATTATTTCATTTCTACCTTTAATATCAATGAAGGTGAAGCAATTTTCCCCATACAAAACTTACAACATCAAAAGGAAATATAGATCACTTACATACCCAAGAACCTTTTTGGTTTATAGTTTTATAAAATTCAGTAAAACACTTACATAAACAATACCCATGAATTCAAAGGGATTATTTTTTCACTTTACCAAACTTTTCATATTCCAAATTATGACATAAAAATCTCTCACAAACATCATCACTCTATAAGTATTTCTAGAAAAAAAATCATTTAATCCTCATTTTTCATAAACATGGAAATATGAAACATAATAAGGGTGATCTCAAATTATTCTAAAGGGTAAACATAAGCATTAACATCTTAATTTCATGAATAAATATAAGTATAATATAAGTATATTCTGACCTAATAAAAGTGTGTGAGAATCACATAAGACTATTATAATAATAAATACCTGGATAATCGATCATGAAACACAGAATAAATATTTATCAAAGGAAAGAGTCATAAAAATACAAAATCATGATCCATGTTATTTTAATATTGATTAAATGATCCTTAAAACCCCATAACAAGAATAAATAAATAAAATGGTGTCTTTGGAACATTATCATCAAACCCATTTTAAACCCATGTAAGAAATAATTGGATCCTAGTAAAATATATATGATAAAACCTCTAGTATCATCCTATTTCTTGTATCTAAATATAATGAACATTACACAATGCATTGGAGTTCTATCTGGGTGCCCCCATTGTATATGCTATATCAGTCTCACCCAAGATCTATACTGGGTCTCAAACCATCATATATATATTGTCTAAGAACCAAAAAATGAATAAGTATATATAGATTTAATTTTATTAAAAAACTCATAAAAATAGTCATTATTCCTTTCAAAACATCATTAACCCATAGAAAAGAAGACATTTCCATGACAGTCTCCTGAAACAATCATTATCTATCTAGAGAATGAATTCGGATGGAATTATTTCAACAAATTCAAGTGAAGAATATCTGAGTTGTTTTTTTATATTGAGAAATGTAAACATCATTAAAATATCAATAAAAAAATTCTTGACTAAAATAATCTTTTTACATTGAGTAATGTCAATGGATGTTATCTTATATGGAAGATAATTTTGAAATATCACATGGAACATTTCTTGAGTAAAATATCCTTTTCATTTTGAAAAACCATATTGAAAATATAATACGTTTTAAAACATTAAAATAAATAATTTTATCATAAAATTAAATTTAAAACGTAAAATGAAGATTTAGAACATTGTTTTTTCATAGAAGATAGAAAATTCAATCATGTTGTCAATGTTAAATCTATACATTCTTTTAGAGCATTTGGTAGTGGGACAAAAAGTGACCCATCTGAAAAATATTAAAAAATAGCTTTAGGAAACTTTCTAAAAAATATTTTAAAACATTTTAAAATATGTTCAAATATCTTGAAAAATATATTTATTCAATAATTTATGTTTAGAAAATAAAACTTTTGAAATCATTTTAGAAAACAATGATATGGAAAAGAATGATTCCAAGTCTAAAATAAAAATACAAGATCAGTATCATTTACAAAACAATTCTTGATATTTATTTAGTAAATAAGAGGGGAAATGAAAATAAAATATGTTAACAAAAATCAAAACCATTTTAAAATAATAATATGTGTTTCAATTAAATAAGATCATATAATTTCCACTAAAGGATCCTAGAACATAAACAATCATGAAAGAAATAATATTGTAACATAAAGACTTTTCCAATTTTCTAACACTTTAATTTTAATCCCTATGAAATAATAACTTCAAATGATAATTTAAATATCATAAAAATAAATATTTTCATGATATAACATGTCAAGGTGGTATAATATACACCTCATAAAACAATATAGTTGTATAACATATCAAAGTTTTCGAAGAAGACAATTTAAGATGACTAACCCTTACAATGATCATAACATTGAAGTGATAATTAATCAATGATTCGATTATATATATCTAAATAAACTTAAAAATTGTAAAAACAAAATATAATAAAAAAACATTACACCCATAATTTTATAATATCAAATAAAATGAAGTAATATAACCCAATGGAAAGAAATTGAGTTATGAAATTCTTCACCACTTGGTAACTTTCAATTAAAATCCCATTCAATGAAATAATTTAAATTCATAAAATAAAATACCATGATGTATAAAGGAAAAATTATATTATATGTAAAATGGGTAGTATATACAATATATAAATGAAATTAGTTGCTTAATGTCAAAATATTCCTTAATGAAGGAAAATTGAGTTGAAGTCCTTTACCTCGAGTCTAAAAATTCCAACTATATTCTTCAACTCATATATCATAATCTTATATCAATTATTTAATTTATTAAGAAATTTTTACATATTTAATACCTTATAAATAACTAATTTATTTTGTTTTTTAAATAAAAATATAAATTCTTAATAATTTATGTCCATGTCGTGTGTTTTGAGGACATTCTGTTCGTTGTTTCAAAATGACACCAGTGTGTTGACCGAGGTCAAAGTGTTCATTGGTAAATCATCTCCAAAATAATAATAAATAAATAATAATATTTTTTATAAATAAATATTACTTTTAAAACCGATCATAAAATATGGTTTTGAAAAATGAACTATGTTACGATCATCGAGATGGTAGGTCGTACGTACGCATTAGTAATATTTCCATTTATCAATGATTGTAATTGAAATAACTTATATTTTATATTTATAGAATTATAATAATATCATATATACCATATTATTTTTTTAAATATAATTATATATATATATATATATCTTCCATGTGATTTAATGACGAAAAAATAATCGCATCGCTTTGCGGAGGCGGTAGTCCACACATACACACAAACAACATCATCTTTTTTCAGTGCAAGACATAAAATCATATATTTTATTTTAAAAATGATAAATATGTAATTAATATCATATTATATCATATATATTAAATATATTAATTAAACTTGTTCTTATTACCTTATATGTGATTCTTTAGTGAAAAACAAATCACCTCGCTACGTGAGGCGGTAGTCTGCCGAACACACGAGTGACGTTATTGTATCCTCCACGTAATGTAAAGTAAGAGGGTATATGTAATATCATAATTAAATAAGTTTAATTATTCTCCAAATATCATATATATACATTGAATAAGTAATTATAAAAATGATGAGAGGTGTTGATAAAAAACAAATCACATAGGTTCACGAGGTGGTAGTCTACCTTATATGTGAATGATGATTTCATTTCCCATTTGATGGTAGATGATAAATATTTAGGTTATTTAATTAAAATAACAAAATAAAAATATATAGTATATAATGTTGTTATTACATCTTAATAATAAATAAAATAATAATGCTCGATAAAGCTGCATACCTCTTCTTCGGACAACATCCATAGGTTAGCACCAGAATCCTTCATGTCATATATATTTTATTAATAAATTGGATATATTTCATAATGAGGTAATAATTTATGGTGTTTTTTAGGTCTTAACTGAACCAAATGGGACTTTATGGTGTAAATACGAGAGGATAGGGGGTTACCTTTTATAAGTGAGATGAGTGGCACATTTGTAATTGTTGAAAAAAAGGTGTACCCACATTTTTTTATAATAAATAAATGATTAAAAATGGAAAATTATCAATAATTAGGTTTTATATGGTCTAAATTGTTATATAAAATATATTTTATAGAAGGTTTTAATTCATTTTAACCTTTTTATTTTGTGCTTGATGCCATGGTAAACCCGTTTTCACCTTTTTCGTAGAAAATGATTTTTACTGTTTTCACTATCAATTATGAAAAAAATTAATTTGACCTTATTAGATAATATAATTTATGATGACGTAAAATATTGAGTGAATTTTACACAATTAAATTAACATAATTGGTATAATTTAAATTTTAAACAAAACCTGTGGAGATGTCAAAAAATCTATTTTCTAAGAAATGTATTTTTCAAGTATAAGATGATTTTATTTTAGATATATAACTAGTAATAATAATTTTATTAATTTAAATTAATATATATATATATACTATAAATTTAATTTAAATAATTCCTTATTTAGGTTTGTTTTAATTAATGAAAATGGAAAAATAGTATGCACTCTAAAAAGATTCCAAGAAAATTCTGTTTTTCAACAAAAAAAATAAACCTATAATAAAATATAGTATACAGATTATTAAAATTTAATTAAATATATTAAATATAAATAAATAATTATTATGTTACTTTAATTCAAATTCAATGTATAATGGGGCTTTTAAATTACAAAATTTATTCAAAACAAATTCCAATTTTACAAAATTTGTTATTTTTCAATATTTCAAAAAGAATCAATATTTCCCAAAAAAACTCCAAAAAATCACCATTATTTAATTTTGATATGATGATTTAAAAAAATTAATTTCATTTTATCAATAAAATTTTCAAAATTTTCTAAATATTATTTATAATATTTTCTCACAAAAATCAATAAAACCCAATTTTTGAGAAATCATATTTTTGATGAATAAATTGACTTTACTAAAAATTGAATGATCATTTAGAAAGAATTTATCAATTAATTAATACTGAGTTGAAATTTTTTATATATTTTTTTATAAATTATTTAAAACTATTCATACCCTCAAATTTAATTACTGTGTTTTACAAGTAATATTTAAAATACTATTATTTACAGGTTCATTTAAACTCAGTGTTACATGTCTTCTACACTATTGAGCATAGATTCCTTTTTTAAAATCTCAGGGTGTTACATCCCCCCAACTTAATAAATAAAATCCTTTAAATTTTTACTTTATCTCAGTAATTAATATTTTGACAATTGAAAATACCTTTATTGAAGTCTTTCATCGTAAAAAAGGTTAAAAAAACTTTCTCTTGTTAAGAGATATAAAGAAGTACGAATGTCATCAGGAATAAAATATACTTCTTTTACAAATAGGAAAGAATTGGTGCGAAGTAAATATTTGGACATGGAAGAAAAGAATTATTCCAAAATTTTGATGGAGAGTGATAGAGATAATTGATCCCAAGAAATTGAAAGACCATATGAAATTCAACAACAATAATACCATAAACCAAAGAGTTGTGAAAAAGATCATTGTTTCATTAGAATTAATCATAATAAGATAAAAAAATTATTTTCATGATCCTTTTCCTATGGTTGAGGAATTACATACAATATAAAATAATAACAAGAGGAAATATACTAACTTTATAAAATAAATTTCATCCTTCACTCAATTTTCAACTCAATCGCATCTTTCTCTCTTAATAGTGAGTCTTCAAGATGAATTTTTCTTTCTTGAGGCACTAAAATCAACTTTTGAAGGACCACATAACTGTAAAAGGGATAATAATTATATTACGAAATTCTCTAGACATTAACCAAAACAAAAATGGTTATCACATGGTAAGTTAATTAACAAAAGTAATAAACATTCATATGATGAAATAATACATTTATCTTCAAAATTAAATAGAAATACCTAATGTTTAAACTAAATATTTCCGAAAATAAATAACCCTACATCCCAAATCACCTTAATGAACTCAACATTAAAGAGTTTTTTAACCTTAGAGGTTATCTCATACCTTTCATATTATATGACCAAATATATAATGATCTTATTTTAAAATTTTATTAATCACTTAGTCATAAAATCACTTTTTAATCCATTGGTTATATATATGATAAAAAACATATTCCCATAATTATCTCAATATCTAAGATCATGTCAACCAAAATGGTTAAAAATTACTTAAAAAAATTTCCCAAAAAATGTAAATTCATGCTTCAACTAATACTAAATATTTTTATATACTTAAACCCAATAAAGCATCTCTTCAAATTTCATTTTTCACTTTAAGATATCATTGATTAAAACCACAAAATGGGTTTATAAGACATTGAACTAATGATCAAAATTAAACTCATAAACCTATGATGGAATCCATAACCCCTAAAGAAACCTCACATGAAAAAATCCTAATATCCTAATTTATCTAATCCTTTCTTCGATATCAATTATAATATCACAAGACCTACACTCCAATAACTCATGCTAAATAATCATCATTTCATTTCTAGATTTGATACCATTGAACGGGATCCAATTTTCACCATCCAAAATGTAAAACATCAAAAGGAAATATTATATCACTTACATACCTAAATACCTTTTATGATTAAGATATTAGATAATTAGGAAAAAATATTACATAAGAAATACCCATGAATTAAATGGAGTACTTTTTCCTCTTTACCCATCTTTTCATATTCCATTTTATGCCTTCAATGTCTCCAGAAAACATCACAACATTATAAATATATGTAGAAACAAATCATTTAATAATTATTCTTCATAACCAGGGTAATAAGAAATATAAGAATGGTGACCTAAAATTATCAATAAGGGTAAACATAAGCGTTAACATTTGAATTTCATTATTGAGCATAAGAAGAGTGTGAGGCTATGATGACATAATAAAAGTGAATGACCATATCATAAGATTTCCCATACCCATCAATACCTAGATAATTATTTATGAAACACGGATGAAATATTTATCAAAGGAAATATTCATAAGCATAAATAATCATGATACATTTTATTTCAATCATGATCAAAAGAATCATTAAAAACTCATATTAAGAATGACGAAAAAGTTTTTGTGTCTTTGGATCATTATCATCTACTACATTTTAAACTTATGTCAAAAATAACTCGAGCCCAGTTAAATCCATAAGACAAGCCAACCGATAACACTATCCTTTTTCCCTCTAATGAAAGTGATCATTACCGAATGCATAGAAGCACTGTCTGGGCATACCCATCATATATGATATACTAGGTTCACTCGGTGCTATCTAGAAGAACCCATCATATGAGCTATATCGATCTCACCCAAGTCTATTTGGGTGCACCCATCAAATAAACTATATTAGGCTCACTCGTGAGCTATAATGTGACTCAACTGGTAATTTATATAATTTCCATGAACCAAAACATTAATAAATAACATATAGCTTCCTTTTTATCATAAAAATTATAAAAGTATATATTATTTCTTTTATATCTTCATTAACCCTTGGGAAGGAAATGGTTTCCTTGACAATATCTTGAAACAATAGTAGTCAATCTAGAGAAACAATAAGTATAGTATCGTTTCAACATATACCAGTAGAGTGTATGTAATATAAAAGTTTTTAATTTTGATCAATGAAAATACCATTAAAATATAATTAAAAAAATTCATGATTAAAATAACCATTTCGCTTTGATTAACATTGAATGATGTCGCCTATGATGAAAAATGATTTTGAACGATCACTTGGAACATTTCTTGAGGAAAATATCCATTCAATTTTGAAAACACTTATTTAAAATATAATATATTCTAAAAATTTGAATAAATAACTTTATATTGAAATAAACATTGAAACATAAAACGTAAGCTTTAAAAAATTTAGGGGTCATGATGATGGGACAATCTGTTTATGTTATAAATGTTAAAAATAAACATTCTTGTTGAACATTTTTTAAAGGGGGTGAAAGTGATCCATTTGGAAAATGTTTAGAAATTCCCCATTTAAAACCTTTTAAAAGAATATAAAATAAAATGGTACATATATTTACTAATTAATTTATGTTTATAAAATAAAACTTTTGAAAACATTTTAGAAAAGATTTATATGTAAGAGAATGATTCCCAATATAAAAGAAAAATACAAGAACAATGTCACTTACAAAAAACTTTCTTAATATGTATTCAATAAATAAGTGAGTAAATGAAAATAAAACATGTTAACCTAAATCATGACAAATGGATAATAAATAATTATGGTTCACAAAAATTAGATCATATGATTTCTTCCAATGGAACCTTGAACATAAAAAATCCCGAAATAAATGAGATTATAACATAAAGCCTTTTCCACTTTGGTAACTCTTTAATCATAATCCCCATGAAATAATAACATCAAATGATTATTTAAATACCATTAGAATAAGGAGTTTCATGATATAACTTTTCAAATGGGTTTCTATATACACTTCATAAAATAAGTAAGGTGTATAACATAACATATGTCTGGAAGTTGACAATTTGAGACAAGAAACCCTTACAATGATCATATCATTGAAGTGAAAATTAATCAATGAATGGATTATCTGTATAAAATGTTAAAACAAATAAAAAAATGTAAATACAAAATAATATAATCAAAATTCCTTACACACATAATCAAATAATATCAAAGGCATAGAAAAAGTATTATAACCCAATGAAAAAAAATTGGGTTATGAAATTATTTACCACTTTGTATGTTTCAAGTAAAATCCAATTGGATGAAATAATTCCATTTGAAACATAAAATTACTTGATATATTTATTATTCATTATATTATATGTGACATGGGATTTATATACACAATATAAAAGAAATTAGGTGCTTAACATTAAAATATGACTCAATAAATGAAAATTGAGATGAAATCCCTTACCTCGAGTCTAGAATTTCCATGTTTGTACATTAAATCCTTTATAGCAATCAAATATAAATTATTTTATTTCTTAAGAAATGTTATGTGTTTAATAATTTATAATTATATAATTTATTTTATTGATATATTTAAATACTTAATCAGTAAAGATTGTGTCATGTGTTTTGAGGATGTTCTATTCATTATTTCAAAACAACTTCAGTATGTTGACCGAGGTCAAATAGGGCATTATTCAATCATATCCAAAATTATAATTATGATATATTTATAATTTTTATACAATAACTATAATTTATAATACAATCATAAAATATGGTTATGAAAAATAAACCATGTTATGATCATGGAGACGGTAGGTCGTACATATGCATGAGTAACATTTCCATTTTTCAATGATAATTATAGAGAGAAGGGGAGAAATAATTTATATTTAATTGGTAATAACTAAATAATAAATATGATAATAATTTTTTAAATATACTTATATATATCATCCATGTGATTTGGTGTTGAAAAAATAATCACATCATTTCATGGAGGTGGTAGTCCACATGTACGCACAAACGATGTTATCATTTTTTATGTGAAAGAAAAAATGGGACATATTATATTTTAAAAATGATACATATGTCATTAATAACATAATTATTTCATTTATATCATATATATTCATTTAATTTATCTTCATTACCTTCTATGGAAGGGGATAGTGAAAAACGAATCACATCGCTTTATGAGGTGATAGTTCATCGTACATACGAGCAACGTTATTGTATCCCCCAAGGAAGGGAAATTAAGAATGTATATATGATATAACTAAACAATAATTATAATTATGTTTTTATTATCATATATATACTTTAAATAAATCATTATAACAATCTATTATAGGAGGTGATAAAAAATCATATCATTTTTCCAGGCGGTAGTCTACTGTACACATAAATGATGATTTTGTTTCTCATTTGATGGAATAGAAGTTAGATTTAGGATATTCCATTAACATAAAAAATATAAATATGTGGTAGATACAGTTTTCAATATATATTTATAATTGAATAATGTTTTAATGATATTTAATAAGAAGTTAAATAAAAATGCTTGGTTACACACAATACCTCTTCTTCGGACAACCTCCTTAGGTTAACACTAAAATACTTCATAGGGTGAATTTACTTTAAAACCATGATATATAGGTAATGGTAAGGTAATTATTTAAGGTTTATGGGAAGGTATTTCTCAAACCAAAAGGTATTATAATGTGTGAATAGGATTGTAGAGGGGGTGGCATTTTATAAGTGAAGTGGGTGGAAAATTTGTAATTTTTGAAAAGAAAAATGTGTACCCTTGTTCTTCACATGACACAAGGATAGATAATGGACCATTATAGATATGTATACATTATTATTTATAAATATATCCATAAAATATTTTTCAGGTCATATTAACTCATATTTGTTTAGTTTAATCAAGTGGTAAACCTATTTTCCCTATAACTGTGGTAAAACATTTTTACTCTTTTCACTATTCATTATGAACAAAAATTATGTTGAACTTATTAGATAATATAAATTATTATAATTAAAAATATTTAATCCATTTTATAAAATAAAATTCATATAAGTTTCATAATATAATTTAAAAATAAAACCCACAGAGGTGATGAAGAAATGGTATTTGAGGAAATGTATTTTTCTAGTATAAAATGATTTTATATTAACTCTATGACAAGTAAGAAAAATTGTATAAATTTAAATTAATATTTATTGATATATAATATATAAATTTAATTTAAATAAATAATCATTTGGGTTCTTTTATTTAATTATAATGGAGAAAAATTATTCAATTTAGAACAGTTTTATGAAGAAAAAAAATTGTTTTTAAAAACAATAATGAAATTATACTAAAATCTAGTTTAAAAGTGATTAAAGATTAATTAATTTGATTAAATATAACTAAATAATAATTATGTTAATTTAAATCAAATTCTAAGAGTAATTATAATTTTAAATTTTTTATTTTACTATAAATAAATGATAGTTTTAGAAAAATCTTCATTTTTCAGTATTCATTAAAAAATCAACATTTCAAAAATAATAATAAAATTTTACCCTATGTTAATTTTTATGTGACAACTTCAAAAATTATGGTAATTTTTTAAATAAATTTTCATTATTTTATAAAATTTGATTATAATATCTTCTCATAAAAAGCAATAAAATTATTTTTAAAGAAAACATATTTTTGATGAATAAAACGACTTTCCTAGAAATACAATGATTAATTACTAATAATATATAAAAGAATTTATATTGAGTGGGATATATATATATATATAATATATTAATTAAACCTATACATACTCAGTAATCTAATAGAAAATTTATAACAATCATATTTAAAATAACACTATTTCATGGTTCGTTTAAGCTCGGTGTTGTGTGCCTTGTACGCTATCAATCATAGATTCCTTTTCAAAAAACCTATTTTTTAGAACGATGTTTGAGATCAAGGAAATATGTTTAGAGGTGTATTGATATTATCCATTTATGGATCTCTAATAAATAAATGGGGAAATAATTTGAGAAGAAGAACAATGATGAAAATTCATTCATATTGGAAGTCTCACTGAAAGAATGAAAGAGAGGAAGACCCTATATCCTTAATAGTGGGTTATATTTACATGTGTTTGGAGAGACAAAAAATTAAATTAATTGAAACAAATTAAGGTGGATTTATAAAATTCATAAATGACAATTTCTTAAGGTTTGAAGGTATAGGAATTGCTGAAATCCAGGTAAAATGAATAAAATGAAAATATTTTTTTATAGAAGGGATGAACCATAAATTTATCAATGTAATATAATTTTTTAAGGATTTAAATTAATATATTTAAATAAAACTCTTTCATAATTATAAATTAATAATACAAAAGAGTCATTCTATGTGGTGAAGGAATAAGTGGGAACTTATTTCAATTTGGTAACCCAACCAATTCTTGTTATATAAGATTCAAGGATGATAATGATATGTGGTATAGAATATTTATACATATTGACGAAAAAATTATCAATACTTCCAAAAATTAGTTGGTAATAGATATTCCCAAGATAAAAAGGGATAGATAATCCATTTTTGACAAATTCCTTAAAAGGGTAATGATTCAAGGGAGAGATAAGAAAGTGGGTAATCAGTAAACTAGATAATTGGAAATAATATATTTATATTTGTGTGGTCCTATGTGGAGTAATTCAAAAAAGGGTGATCTTTAATTCAATTAAATTTTTGATGAATAAAGTTCTCTTCATAAAGCACAAATCAGAGGCTCATCCGCAGTATAAAATTTTTATAAGGAATGTTAAAAAGGAACTCGGTGTCCATTTCAATAAGGTGAGGTCAAATAATGTAAAGGGTTCTACATATAGTGACACAAACCTTCTATGAATTTTATTACATGATTATTAATATAAAAATATAATAATTTCAACCCAAAGATCATGATTCCAACTTTATTTATAATACTAGGATCATAATACATCAACGTGAGGCTAAAATGAAACTTCTTTATTTTATTCTCCATAATGATCTCTTAAATACTTTAGATCTACTAAAACTGCAGTGGATAACCTAAAAAAACATAGACAAAATAGTTGAGCTAAAACTCATATTAAGGAAATAAACATGATAAGGAAACATAACAAATGATTCAAATGCATAACATGATATCATAAAAGAGAAGACACATGAGTAAACATGTGAAACAATAACATAAAGAAAATTATATCATAAGATCATGGAATCATAGGCATTGTGAAAGAAACATAAAACATAACAAAAACCTAATTCAAGGGTAACTATTGAGACAACATCATGTGGTGGAAAAAGTGTCATAATGGATTAGTTTCACTCTCTAATCCCATACATCATGTCACATGAGACTAAATCATTACCCAGTGCATTAAAGGGATCTATAATTCTTATTCCACCCATAACACTCATTTTATGTATATACGTATGTATACCAAAAAATAAAATCAATCAAAAAGAATAAACAAAAGAAATACACTTGGGAAGAAAATGGGTTATATAATCCTTCCTAATAAAATAGTCTAGGAAATTTCATAATGAAGGCATTTGATAAATGATCATAATTCTTGTATTACCCCATCAAAGTAAGGTATCGATATATAGAAATAAATATATATATAATAGACATGTAGAAATATTTTAGAATCATTTTATATCCTTAATGGTTGTTAGAATGTATGAATAGGAATAATTTTAAAAATATTTAAAAAAACATTCTTGAGGAAAAGAACCTGGCCAGTTTGAAAATAACTTTGTAAAAACTAAAATATCAAAAAATATTTTGGTAATCCTTTTATTCAAAAATATATATATGAAATTATCAAATAAGATTCAAATAAAATGATGATGGGTAATTTCATACTTACTGTATAAGGTTAAAAACATTAATTTCACATTTTATATGAAAAGAAATTATGTTTCTCGTTTAGAAAAAAATGGGAATAATCCTTTTAAGACTTTTCTTAGAAATAAATGGGTTAAAATTTCCTTAATAAATTAATGAATAATATTAAAAACATTCTTTAATTTTTTATAAGACATGGATATGGATAGAAGTGGATTTTTGACCAAAGAGATAAATGAAGTAGGATTTTTATAAAAAAATTCTCACTCATTTTAAGTACCTAATGGAGTAAAGATTTATTATTACATGAAAGTTTCATAAATATTCATAGTATAATAAAATTAAATACTCAAGTATGAACAATCTCGAGTAAAATGATATTCAAGCACAGACCCTCACCACTTTGGTAACATTTGAATAATATCACCCATGAATGAAGTAATGGAAGTATAACATAAAATACCATAAATTATGAAGGATTCATGATATAATAGGTCAATTGGAAGTATAAAAACCATATTACTGAAATTAGGTGTATAAAATAACATTCCTCTAAAAGAAAGATGTTTTGAGATGGAAACCCTTACATAGAGTCCAGGATTACCGTGTATGTGTTTTATCTCATGTATAATAAACATATATCAATTTTTTCTTTAGGATATTTTACAGTTTTTAGTTTCTTATACTTAAACCATTTACTTAATTTATTTTAATTTCATATTTAATTGCATAATCATTTATGTCCACATTGAGTTTTTTGAGGATGCTTGATTCATTATTTCAAAAACAGTATCGGTGTGTTGAATGTTGTAAAATGGGTAATTTTTCCTTCATGTTTAGAACAATAAGAATTTAATAATTATCATTTGTATAAAGAAATTATATTTTTAAAAATATACATGAATTATTTACATGAAAAATGAACTATGCTATAATAATGAAGACGGTATACAGTACGTAAACATGTGGAACGTTTCTATTTTTCAACGATCGTGGTGGAAAAAAGAAAAGTATTATTTTATACTTTCAAAAAGTATGATTATTACATAAATATATTATCCATGTGCTGAGGTAATAAAAAAATTTATCACATCGCTTCGCGAGCCGGTAATCCGCCGTACACATGGATGGTGATATCATTTTTCAATGGATTATAAGGTAAGAAATTATATGATATATTAAATTTAAATAATAATTAATATTTTATTAATATTATATATAATCATTAAATTCATCTATATGAACATCTAGGAGAAGCGATGACGGAAAAAAATTACATCGGTCTGCGAGGTGGTTGTCTATCATACACACGAATAATTGTTTCATTTAAAATTTGATGGAAGAGGATATGAACGAATATTATTCCATAAAAATAATAAAATATATGTCTACAGGAGATACTGGTGTTATTATATTTTAATTTTTAATACATAATCAAAGGTGTAAAATGAAGAATAAAAAAGGAGCTTAGTGAAGACTATTACTTCTTCCCTAGAACACATATTTTGGATTATACCTAAATCCTTCCTAGATTGGATTAATGATAAAAAGGAATATATTATTAGGGGAGAGTATTAATGAAGTTATTTGGGTATTAATTGGATGAAAAAAAGGGTTTCAGAATTGTGGAAAGGTGTGAAGATGGGTGCTCTTTTACAGGGAGGAGAAGTGGCATTCTTGGAAATACCGAAAACAATTCAATAATGGGATGTCAATCTCAAGCCTAGTGACACTAAAATTTTCCAATAAAGTATTGGAAGAGATATAAGTATTATATAAACCAATAAAATTCAAAATAAACATGTTTTAAACATATTATATTTATTACCTTTGAGGATACTTGTGTTTACCCTTCCAATTTTTTTTACAACAGTATCTTTTTTTACTATTTTTATTATTCATTATGATGAAAAATTATGTTTACCATATTATAAAATATAAATTATTCTATTTAAAAAATATTTAATCTATTTTATCAAATTAAATTTAAAAAATATTATGAATTTAATTTAAAATTCATCTTACAGATTTGTCGAAAAAATGGTTTTTAAAGAAATGCATTTTTCTATGAGAAGATACTTTTATAATAACTAAATGACAGGTAATAATAATTAAATGAATTGCAATTAATATTTATATAAAAATTATATATAAATTTAATTTATATCATTTCTTGTTAGGGTTATTTTAACTAGTTTAAAAAGAGAAACATTATGCACTTTTAGACAGTTTTCGGAAGAAAAAAGTGCTTTAAAGCATAAAAATAAACATATATTAAAAAATAGTTAAAATATGATTAAAATGTAATTAGTTGGATTAAATATAACTAAAAATACTTATTTTACTTTTAAATAAAATTAAATATTTATGAGACTTTTAAATTACTTAATTTGTAAAAAATAAATGATGGTTTTTCCTAAAATCTATATTTTTTACTATTCACAGAAAAATCAATATTTCCTAAAAAATCCCAAAATTTATCCCTAAGTTAATATAGATATGTTTATTTATAAAATTATGTTCATTTATAAAATAAATTTTCTAAATTTTTGAATAAATAATTATAATATTTTCTTATAAAAGAAACAAAAAACATTTTTTAAAGGATATGTATTTTTTGTAGAATAAAATATCTTTATTAAAGTTGGGTTCTTATTTATGAATAATTTTTAAATAAATTTATATTTATTAGAAATTTTATATTTATTTAATATGGAATTTAAGGATATTTATACCTACAAATTTAATAGTTATGTCATATGAGTCACTTTTAAACAATAATATGTTAATATTATATCATTCTTTGTTTAAAATCGGTATTATGTATTATACAGACTATTGAATATTGTGTTATTTAAAAAAAATAGGGTGTTACATTCTACATCCATTGTATAAATTATGTCCTTGTAATTTGAACTTCTGCTTAGTAATAATGGTTTTAGCATTTAAGAATTCCTTTGTGAAAAACCCAAACCGTAAAAAGGTTTAGTAAAATTTTCTCTTAAAAGAGGGAAAGGTAAATATGAAGGTCATATGGTATAAGACATAGATAGGGTTCCAATTTTGAAAACATTGGTGGGAATTGAAATTATATACATATAAGAAAAGGTAATTAATTATAGAGAGTGATACAGATTATTGATCAAAATAAAGTGAATGATCAAGAGAGAGTTAACAATCAAAAACCCATAAATCTTTGATAAATTAAAAGACTATTGAGTCATTAGAAATTAGGGTAATAAGATATATTTTTTTGTTTCAAGATATTTTTTAGAGATATTATCAATTATTTTTCTATCATGATATAATACAACATAATATATACTTACTCGATATATTTTTATTTCATAAACACAATTTCATCCTTAAATTGAGCTTCGATCAATTTCCACATCACCTATTACACTATGGAGTGAATATATATTTTGAATTTTTTTATGCATCAAGTACTAAAATTAAATTTCAATAGATCATAAGATTCATAAAAGTGTAACAATCTATTCTTAATATATTTATTAAAACCAAAATGGTTTGTACAAGGTAAGATAATACCCAAAATGAATATGAATATATTCATCTCCAAAATTCAAAATTAAAACCAAAGGATTAACATAGATCATTTCTTAACTAAATAAACCTATATCCCAAATAGGCTTAATAACCTCAACATGAAATAAGGTTTTAAAATCAAAAGTTATCTTATAACCTTGAACTTACATATCCAAAAAATTAATTTCATTATTCCAAAAAAATCTTTTACGTTAAACCTAAAAGTTATATATATATATATATATTAACCTAATAAATATTTTCCCAAAATATGATGAACATACTCAAAATAAAATTAATCATCCAATCAGTTTTTATCCATTAAATTCTTCTATATAAGTTATATTTTTTTATGAAGTCAAATAATTATAATTGACTATCATTAACTCAAAATTTTGAACATATCTATTATTACCTTTGCTACAATCATGTTTTCCCATAAATTATCACTTTACCATTAAATAAACGTTCTAGGTCATTAGTACCATCCAACCTATTCTTGAAAATCCTTAATGAAAACTACTACAGAACAATCCATAGAAGTTTCACAATTCATATAATCAAAATACCATTTATAGAAATACTTAAATAAATAGATTCTTAAGTTCAAACACCTAAAAACGTCAATCATTCCTCATCAATGATTTTTATTACATATCCCCTTAGGAATTAATCCTTGTATTAAGAAATTAACTCAGATAATGACCAAGTTACCCAAATTTATGACATTTAACCGTTAATGTTTCCTTAGGTTGTATTTTATTTCCCTATATCTTGTTAATAAAATTATTGATTTTTCTTCTTAAATTAGCAACATTGTTCCCTACTTATCTACACATAAATCATATTCCAGTTCCTTTATGACTTTTTCCATGCTATCTCTTCCCAAAATTTGTACATGTATGAAATTGAGTATTCTTTTATTTTTCATCTTTATCACATGATATTCTATCATATTAAATCCTTATTTTAATTTTTTTTTGATTTTAAATTCAACTATGTTCCATTTGATAATCATAATTTTAGAAATCTCATTTGGCATGATCACAAAATTTCTAACTTTTTTTCCCATTATGTTTGTAATATCCTTAGGGAAATAATTAAATTCCACATCACATTGGTTATTGTAATGATTTATCTTATTTACTATCATTAACTGAAAATAATAAAATAAATAATATGGGAATGTATTATTATACAAAAGTGGAAATTTATAAACATATAAGGAATAACTTATAAATGAAAAGTATATATTGTCTTATGTGTCTCTAGGTTTTGATCTAGGTTATCCATGGTAATGATTCCTACTAGTTCTTACGACTAAATAGTTTGTTCACATCCTAAATAATGGTTCATAAGGAGTTTTTGAATTTCCAAAACATATCCATCATAAGTGTCAAACCATGTATTCCATAAGGGCTATTTTAATGTAACAAGTAGTTCATGAGTCAAGTCTGATGCACCTTTTTTGAAGCCATTACCCTGAGGTATATCTTTTCCAGAACTACATCCACTTGTATTATCTAGAAAAGGATTTAATTTCATGGAAACCACTCACTCTAAACTTCACAAAAATTCCAGGTTATTTCCCTATATATAGAATTATTTTTATAATCATCCCTAGGGATATCACTATTGTTTTAACATCCTAGTTTCCAAATTTTAACTAAACTATTTTTATGTTTCTAGCTATAGAGACCCAAGCCTTTTACACAAAACATTAACTTATTTTTAACATAAACATCTATTAATTAAAACCCAAATATCATGAGGCCTGGTGTCTTTAGAATACTAGATTCATAATACATCCATATGAGGAAAAAATTAATCTTCTTTATTTTTGTACAAAATAATATCCTAAATCCATTCAATCTCCTATGATTACATGGGATAACCTGTAGAATATACAGTGAAAAGTGGTGAGCTAAAATCCAAGTAAGGAAATAAACCTAATAAGAAATCATAACATGTGAGTCAATGAAATAACATGTTTTCCTAAAATAGATGGTACATGAGTAATATCATTAATGAATAACTTTTATAATATGGTATAATAAGATAACAACATCATCAGAAATGTGGAAGCAACATAAAAATGACATAAACAGAAGTCAATGATATCTATCGAGACAAAATTACATTATGGAAAGAGACCTATAATGGATTAGGTTAACTCCCTAATCCCATACAAGAAGTCCCATTTGACTAAAACATTACCCATTGAATTTGAGGGATATATAATTCTAGGTCCACCCATCATATTCATTTCATATACATTAATATGTTTGACACATATATAAATCAATCATAATGTATGAACATAATAATTATCAATGGAAATAAAATGGTTTACATAATCTTGCATCATAGCTCAATCAAGGAAATTTCATAATGAGCCCATTCGGGAAATAAGCATAAGGCATGTATTACTCTGTAAAATGAAGATATAGTGAGAAATGTATACATGTAAGAGAAATATATACATTTTTCATAATAATTTTATAATATTAAAGGTATTTATCTTTGATGAATATAAATACTTTCAAAAATATTAAAAAAACACTCTTGAGGAAAATAACCTTACCACGTTGAAAATCACTTTTGAAAAACTAAAATTTAAGAAACTATTGTGGGATTAATTTTCATTAAAAATATACTAGGAATTTTATAATGTAATGTTTAAATAAAATGGTAGAGATTAATTCCATACATACTGTATATGTTTTAAAAAACATTCCATTCACATTTTTTAAGGAAAGGTAAAAAGTACCTCATTCAAAAAACTACAAAAAAATTAATTTGGAACCATACTTTTTATAGTAAAACATGAGAATATTTTTATTAATAATTCATTTTATAATATTAAAAATGTTTTTTAAAATATTTTTTAAAATATTTTTTTAAACCATGGATTTTGAAGGAAAATGATTTTTGACCGAACAGTGAAATGAAGTCAGATTTTCTTTAAAAAAGCGTAATAATTTTATGTAAATAAGAGTGGACAATTTTAATTATAACTAAAAATTTAATAATCATAGGATCATAAAAATAAATGGGTTTATAATAAAACCATCTTATAATTTTTTTTAATTTTAAATTCAATCATAAACAATCCCAATTAAAATGATTTTGAAGAATAAACGCTCACCACTTTGGTTACTTTTGATTCATAACCCCCATGAATAAAGTAAGTGAATAATATATTAAAATAAAATAAATTATAAATGATTAAGGATATAATATTTAATGTGTAATTAAATACACTATATAAAAGTAATTAGGTGTATAAAAGTACATGTATCTCAATGTAATATGTTTTGAGATGAAACCCCTTACCTCGAGCCCATGCATGTCATGTATGTATTTTATATTCTATATAAAAAACACATATCCAATATTTGTTTTCATAAAAAAACTATCTAATTTTTAATAAATTATACATAAAGCATTTACAACATTTATTTTAATGGGTTATATAATTACAAAATTAGTTATGTCCATGTCGAGTGTTTTGAGGATGCTCAATTCATTATTTCAGAATGGGTTTGGTGTATTGACCATGGAAAAAGAGTTCACTGATAAATCATCAAAAAATTAATAATCATGACAAAATTATTATTTTTATTCATAAATTATCCTTTAAAAACAACCATTAATTATAGATATGATAAATGAACAACATTACAATCATGGAGACAGTATGTTGTACGTACACATATGTAATGTATCCATTTTTAAATAATCATGTTGAAAATAAGGTAAGTGTTGTTTTATCATTACATATATATCATAATATCATAAATATAATATTATTTATATAAATACTTTTACATATAACATCCATGTTATGTGGTAATAAAAAACCAATCACATCGCTTTGCGAGACAGTAGTCTGTCGTATACACGAATGATGTTATCATTTTTCTATGGATGGTAAGGTATGAAATTATATGATATGTTACACTTAAATAATAATTAATATTTCATTAATATAATATATAAATATTTAATCCATCACTATTAACATCTGTAACAGGTGATGATGGAAACAAATTTACATCAGTTCTTGAGGTGGTAGTCTATTGTACACACGAATTATGGTTTTTTACATTTAATGGCAGAGGAGATGAATGAATATTATTCCATAAAAATAATAAAAAATTATTATGTAGTATATAATATTATTATTGCATTAAAATTTTTAATACATAATTGAAGGTGGAAAAAGAAGAAGAAGAAAAGAAGGATCTCGGTGAAGACTATTACCTCTTTTATGGAGAACTTCTTTAGGATTGTACCTAATGCCTTTCTAGGTTACTTTTAGGATATAAAAAAATAATCTAGTATAATTGTAGGGAAATAAGAAAGTAATTTTATCAATTATTTTATGAATAAATGGGTTTTTGGATGTGTACAAAGGAGAGGTAGTGATGCTATTTTATAAGAGTGGAGGAGTGGCATTCCTATAAATAATCAAAACTATTCAATAATGGGAAGTCAATATCAGGAAAAGTGCCTAAAATTTGAAAAATAATGGATTGGAATATAGATAAGTATATTCCACACCTCTAACATTAAAAATAAAAAAATTAAACATGCTATCCTCATTATCTATATGGTTACTCACTTTTTTTCCTTTTCATTTTCTTACCACAATAACCATTTTTTATTGTTTTTATTATTCATTATGACCAAAAATTAATTTTATATTATTATATAATATAAATTATTGCTATTAAAAATATTTAATCCATTTCATAAAATTAAATTCATCTAATTGGCATCATTTAATTAACAATTAGATCCATATAGGTGTCAAAAATGGTTTTTTCATGAAATGAATTTTTCAAAAATAAGACGATATTATAATAATATATGATAAGTAATTGAAATTAAATTAATTTATATTAATTTATATATATATATAATATAAAATTAATATAAATCATTCCTCATTATGGGTTATTTTAATTAATGAAAATGGGGAAATATTATTCACTTTAAAACAAATTTCATAAAAAAATATTTTAAACCCTAAAAATAAACATAAATTAAAATCTAGTATAAATTTGATCTAAATGTAATTAATTCCGACAAACAAACCTAATATGGGTCTAAAGTGATGACTATCCCAATATCACCTCCATAGGACATGGAGTAGGGACAAGAATTAAATGCACAACTAAACTCAAGAAGCCATTTTCCTAAGTACATGTACACACCCACACAATCAACACCTTGTGATAGTGCAGTGGAAAAGAAATAAAGGAAAATAGTAAAATGACTAGAATGATAACAATTGATGTATATACCCACTATGTAATATAAGATTACAACATTTGATACTAAAAGAAAAATGGGACAGAATACGCACCCAACAAGAAAGATATCCCAATAAGAAAAAAACTAGAAGAGTAAAGTGATGAGAGAGCCTAGCTCTAAATCTCTAATCCACAGCCACCATAAGTGGTCTGATGCACCAAGTATCCCAAAGAACCTATGAAATCACAATCTACATGTCCTCCATCTACAAAATTCATTACATGTGATGGGAAAATCCCATGCAGTGGTGTGTATATACATACCCTATAGAATTCCCTGAAAAGGTGAAGGGGGTCGGTAAGAGATACACTGAAGAGGAAAATTGTTGGGAGAACAAGGTATCGTAAAAATAGTACAACTCAACCACACAATATAGTGAAATTAAACTCATCCAAAAACCAGTAGATCGAGATGTTGAGAAGATGAAGTTATCATCGAGTCTTTACTTCCTATAGTAGGAGAGTAGACTCATCTAACCCTAAGAAGCTAGACACAGAAATCCCATGGCATACACCATGCATCTTCAAATTTCCTAGAATGAGAGTAACCAAGTCCAAGGAGTGGATCTAGAATAAAGGATATATGTATATGATCAGTCAAATAATCAAAAATAAGAGAGTAAGGTGATCTTCATCTCACAACTTATCCCTAGAAGAAGGGTTGCCACCTGTTCCTAGCTAAGTCCATCAATGAAGTCCAGCACCTCATTTGTCTTCCCATGAAATGCAAGTTGAAGGGACTCAATCACCACACCTTGATTCAATCCTCTTTAGGTGGAACTGACTAACCCAAAAGGTTTTAGGTCGCATGTCAAGGTTGCATCTCGGTGGGGGAAAGTGTTCTGATTTCTTGTGATCCCAAAGGTATGTCAAACCACATATCATCATTGTGCCACACAGTCGAGGGGTCATGTATCATGATTGAGGATCCATGCCCAGCCCAGTTAGAGGGTGTCACTCTAGTTTCATCAAGGACCCATTCCTATCCTGATTGGAGGGTTCCACTTAGAATAGGTTGATGACCCATGGACTACCCAATAGTAGGGTGCCTCTATAAATATCATTTTTGACCCATGCCTAGCCTAGTTTGAGGGTTCTACTAAGAATACATTTGAGGACCCATTCCCTTCATAATAGGAGGGGTCGAGGACCCATTAAAATCATGATAAGTGGGTTACACTTGGAATAAGTAGAGGACCCATGCCCTACCTAAGAAGAGGGATACACTTTCAAGATCACCGATGACCCAATCCTAGTTCGGGTGGAGGTTTTCACTCAGAATAGGATGATGACCCATTCCATTCCAAGTAGGATAGTGCCACTCTGAATATTTTTGAGGACCCATTCCCTACTTGGCTAGAGGGTTCCACTCAAAAGGAATTGAGGAACTACACTGGCCATCTCTGGTGGTGGTTAACTCTCAAAAAGCATCAAGTAATGTTGTTGTCCATCTTAACTAGAGGGTAAGCTTACAAATATCGGATATTCCCACCTGATCATTATTGTCATGAGACATCACTAAAATAAGAATCATTCTAGAAACATCTCACATCATATCGTGAATGCTACTACAGAGGGAACCATCAGGTTCTATGTGGGAAAACACTCAGTATGTGCTACTCATTGGCCAAAATCCAAGTCTAAATGGAGGAGATAGAAGTGAAAGAATCATAATGAGGTACACAAATCTTACCAGACCCAGATGTTGTGTGACCCTACCTCATCTACTCTGAGATTACCTAGCCATACTCTGGTACAATGTTGTATACATTTACCCCTAGGAATGCCTGTGTACTCCAAGAGTACATGGAATATCTAAAAAAAGGCCGATGAGCACATGATGCTCATCGTTGGTCTGAAGTAAAAAATATATAATTTCACTAACATACTAGCTCAAACATCTCCATATAATCAATCAGATCATACCATTGTGATCCTTGTGGAAAAGAACACAAGATTGACTATTCATCCACCCAAATCAGACACCCGATTAAGGAGATGCACTTCAGAGCAGTGTACATGAATAACACCTCATGGGTCCTACATCTTGATCCTAAAATAAAATAAACAGATCACAACACTTTAATCTTCATGTAAAAACACACAGAATCTTCTATTTATTTTCCTCAATCATATACCCGATGAAAAGGTTGTATTTTTCCGCATTACGATCAAATTGTATCTCATGGGTCCAAGCCATGAGTCCAAATTTAATACCCGATATTAGTATCAAAAGATCTGCCTCGAAATCAGGGTCACAACGACGCCAAAGGCTCATCATTCTATCCTAATATAAGGGAGATATTCAGATACAAAATTCCACAATAATAATAATTTTATTAGTATTTGGTGTTTCGTTGACCCGGGGCACTAGTTCGAGAAAGGTATCCAACATCTGTCTTAAAATGACCGTCTCAATTCCAAAGTCACATAGATGACAAAGGTTTGTCAATCTAATGTCTTAATCAAGAGTTATTACAAAAACATTGGTTAATAACAAAAACGATAATGATAAAAATAATAATTTTAATAATATTATTATTATTTTGTGATAATGGTTTGGGGGAACATTTCACATTATGATTCTTTACACCCCACACTACACATGTGCTTTCCTTCTCTCTCCTCCAACTATATTCAATTAATTTTTAATAATTTCTATAATCAAAAACTCAGTCTAAAGGTCTTCTTCCATATATCCCTCTATAACCCTAACTCCCAACCTCCATTCATGATTGAACCACCAGCCCTCACCGGCCATCTACATGGGCCACCCCAGATCAGCTGCCCCCATCTACATGGGCCACCCAAACTGCCTTAACATCAAACCCTGACCACCACTATTCATATGGAGTCACCCCCATCATTCAAACCTCGGACGTCACAACCTGATCTTCACCCATGGTCAGTTCTGATTTTCTTGGGAAATTCCATTTGAGTGTCGCACCTCTTCCTTACCAAACCGATTATGGAAACCCTGGAACCGGTCTTCAATCTGTTTCCAAATAGCTATCAAACTATATCAAACATGGATTATGGTATCAATCCTGAACCTATATCCTTAGAATTGTTTCATTGTGATCGGTTGTGCACTAATTTATTATTAGATATTTTTCAAATTGTTGGTCAAAAGAAATGTCGATGATTAATGGGTGAAGATTGAAGAATAACATCACCAATAAAAAATTGAGGAACAAACCTTTTCCATTGTTCTGGTTGGTCTTATTTCATTTTCATTGGAACTATAAATTAATAGTTATAACAATAATTAATAAAATGTGGGCTTGTACAAAGGATGATAATTGCAGATCAAAAAAATCATAAAATCAATAATGAATATTTTAATAAAATAGGGTGGAAACCAAAATTGATGTGTTCTACCTCAGTCAGGAATCTTTCTTTGATGAAGAATGAGATTTATAATATAGGATGATATCTGTTGATTCTTCTTGGTTCAATTTGTTTTGATCCAAGGATTTTTCATCTAATCATAGTTCACCAAAGGGAAGTAAGGAGAGAGCTCTTGGAAAATTATTAGGATTATGAGGCTAACCCTGGGTAGGTTGTTATGAAGATGTATTTATATATTTTCCATCTAGGTTAAAAATGAATGAATTAATTAATTAACTCACTGAACGTACCACCAATGATTGTTTTTTCGGAACATCCAGTTCCAACCAACATTATGTTACACCTTGGAAAAACACTGCATTACAAACTCAATGGTGGTCTTAGATATCCACTATGAGTCCCTATTCATGAGTTATTAGGATTATTGTTAAAAATAAAATAATTTTATTTAATACGTTTATTTACAGTTATTCCCTTGTTGACTTTTTCTACCAATGACTCATGCCGACAAAAGTTACATCACACCTAGGGTAAATTCCATGTTCTTGACTCAACTGTGCTCTCAAATTTCGGATTCAAGCTTCCATTTAGGATATATTCCATTATTTATAAAAAAATTGTTGACTAAAAACATATTTAAAATTTTTATAAAATTAATTCTCGACACATTGGGCCTTAGAATCACATTCTATTGTAGTGTCTGGCTGCAAAAATATCCCTAGGAATATTCCAAAGTCTTACACAAAAAAACCAGAGACTCTACATTATTTTCTTCGTCAAATATTATCAACCCTGAAAAGAAAAAACTAATAAAAGTGGTGGGGAGACTAAACATATGTCTATATCTTCCCTACACCGGGATGTATAACCAAAGGATAAGTTTGAAACTCACTCTTCATCTGCTCTTGTATCATGACCTGAGTCACCATCTATCCCTTAGAAGGATGATGTGATTCCCTAATTCAGAAATATCCATCGGGTGAAACTCTTAAGGATATCTAGTCAGATAATATTTTGAGGTGGATTTCTCCAAACTAAGACACTCTCACATGCTCAAAAAGGAAAGGAGTTAACACCATCAACTGATGAAAAATTCTACCCTCCTGGTTCACCATGGTTAGGTGCAGGGAAGCTAACAGCTCTAAAGCTTCCTAAACTATGTGTGCATAAGACTTCCTGCTAAGGGAATCTACTACAATGTTCCCTTTCCTAGGGTATAAACTATCCTGAAGTCATTTTCTTGTAGGAATTACAACCATAATTAATGTCTCATGTTTATGTCCCTCTCATTGAAGATGTATGACTCAAGTGGTTCAAGTAAACCACAAAGCGCTCTCCCAAAAGGTAGTGTCTTCACATTCTCAGGACGAAGACTAGTACTGGTAGCTCTAGGTCATGAGCCACATAGTTTTTTTCATGGGGTATCAAATGCTTCGACCTGTAATTGATAACTATATTCACTATATGAAGGTTGAAGTCAATCACACAAGGGTACTAATGAACAAGGTAGGTGAGTAAACTCATGTAATTACGAGAAGATATACATGGATATCATATGGCATACCCCACTTGTCTTCACCTCTCTTGGATGGAGAGTAACCCTAAACAATAAACTCTTTCACACTTACTAGTGAAATCCCAAGCAAAAAAGGGTCAATCATATAAAATAAATTGGGAATTCGAGGACCTACTTTGAAACTACATTGCACAACCTTTCCCTGAATACACAAGTCAGAGGAACTCATCAAAAACACATTGATACTATCTGATTTGGGTGGCACTTACTCTTATACATGTTTTTTCTCATGTCACATAAATTCATATCGGTGGGGGAAGAACCACTCTTCCTCGTATATTCAAATCTATATCGAACAAAATTGAAAAATGGTAACACCGACGCCCTGCATCACCCTGGATTAAGCCTTGAGCAAGGAGCAGAAAGAAAAGGGTTATTCACACAATATCAGACAATTTTACAATAGAAATGTTAAGAGACATAGAGCATAAATTTTATCATCTTGTGTGTTGTGAGATCATATACATGCAAAACATGCGGCTATATGCATCTTCCTCTACCAACTCCCTAATCCGGATATAGGATGTTTTGTGGTGGTGGAAGGATCTCATAGCAATGTCCACCTCTAATAACTCTAATTTCTCCTCTACAAGATCTTCCACCCTAGGGACCACCCTACCCATGCCTAGGAGATCCTTGATCATGACAATATCTCAGTACTATATCCCCATGTACCTGGTCCTGCTCATGAAAGGATTTCCTGTACAGAGATCCTGCTAATTGGTGCCTTCAGCTACTATAGAAGAATTAGCTTTGAAATTCCCACTACCAACTCTAGTTATCTTTCATCCCTTTGAAAAAAATCTTTCCATCACTAGTTCACACTCTATCACCCCAATATAGGTGTGGATGCACTAGGGGACAAATCTATATTGGATCTCTCTACAAAGTCCCTAATAAAAAATTTTAGCTCGAAGGTAGCTAACTATGATCATGTCAAATAAGTAGCACATAAGGCCTGTGAACCTCGCTGCATACTCAACCATAGTCATCCCTCCCTTCTCTATCTCTAAACACCCCTAGATCTGGACTGAGCACAAGCAGGAGGGGTATTACTCCTCAGAAAAATAGATCTTGGAAGTCATCCCATTAGAGTACTGACACATCATGCATTTGGGTAACCAGGATCCACCAACACCCAACTGATCCATGTAAAAGAATGGCTACCAAATCCACCATCTGATCTGTTGAGGTTAGAAAAAGGATGAAGATGAGGACCACCAACTCTTGCCAATCCTCTGCTTCTTGAGGATTTGGATTGCATCAGAACCTTAGTAGTATCTAACACTGGAACTCTCGGAGTGCTCTAAGACTATGTGTGTACTCATCATGTTTTGTGAGAATGATCTGCTACTCAATAGGTGGAGGTTCTACTACCTTCACACTTAGAGAAAATGGGTCATGAGATGGACCCATAACTGAGGTCTCTTAAATCTTCAGATCATCATCACAAACCAAAGTTGTTATCCTGGTTGGATGATAAATAAATGGTATCTCAAAAGTCTCTAAGATGTAACAAGATCATATGAAAATATATATACATTACAATTTGCATCTAACTCAACAAAGACATCAAAGAATCAATCTTATTCGATACATAAAACATTAATCCCTACTAAAAATGTCTATGCATGCTAAGTTGACAAGAAAGTAGTTAGGGTTATGGTGAATGGATATGTTAGTCGTGACACCATCACTGGACTCCCTGGCCTGAGAGATGATCTCTAGACATGTTGACATAGTTTCCCTAAACCCAGCCATCCTCTCACGGGGAAAACATCCAAACAATGTTCTAATGAATTAACTTTATCTGACACCAATCTTTCATTACCCGGCCCATTTCTGGGCTCAAGCTGCGACTAACCCAATCCCACCTTCATAGGTTATGGGGTGGCGACAAGCACTAAAGGGTCAACTAATCTCAGGGATACCTTTTCGTAAGTACCTATACAAAACCACACAGTGGACTCAATGAAAAATTGGAGAGAAAATGAAATAATAGGGAATGTTACAATGAATAGAGTGATTACAATGCATGTATATAACCACCGAGGAATAAAAGAGTACAACAGTGTATACTGAAAGGAAAATGGTAAAAAATCATGACCAACAATAAGGATGATCAATAATACAAAAACAAGAAAAGTAAAATGTTGAGATTTCCCAGCTCCTAATCTCCAAGCCCCAACCACCGTAGCGTTCCGATGCACCATGTATCCCTAAGATTCTATAAATTCATGACTGGGATATCCACTATCTCTAAAAGACACAATACGTGTTGGAAAAATCCCATGCATGGGTGATTATATACATAGCTGGTAGAACGCCTTGAAACAGTGAATGGGGAACAATAAGAGATAAAATAAATAGGAAAGTAGTAGAGATATAATGGTGTGGTAAAAAGAGTACCACACAACCCAATAAGAGAGTGAAAGTAAACCCATACAAATGCAAGGATCTCAAAACGGTGATAAGGTAAACTTCTCATTGAGTCTTCGCTACCTATAGTAGGATATTAGACTCATCTAGCCATGAGAAGATAAACACGGAAAGAACGTTTTATAACCCACACGTCTTCACCACTCCTAGAAGGAGAGTAACCAAATCCAAGTTGTGTATCTAAGAGAATGTATATATGTATTCTTAGTCAAAGAATCCTTAACGAGAGAGTAAGGGGATCTTCATCTCATAGTTCAACCCAAGAAGAATAATCACCAACAGTCCCAAGGTAAGTCTATCTACAAATCCCAACACCTCAGGTGTCTTCCCATGAAACAAAAGTTGAATGGAATGAATCACCATACAATTATACTATCCTCTTTGGGTGCCACAAACTCACTCGTAAGGTTTTAGGTCACATCTCAAGGACACATATTAGTAGGGAAAACATCCCAAATTCTCATGAGCCCAAAGGAACATCAAACAACATCTCATCATTATGTCGAATAGTTGAGGGGACATGTCTCAATGTTAAGGACCCATTCAGAACCTGGCTGGAGGGTGACACTCAGAATAGGTTGAGGACCCATGCCCTTACAAGAATTTTGGTGACACTTTTTTGATCATCGTGGACCCATGCCCATCCTGGATAGATGGTTCCACTAGGAATTGGTTGAGGAAACATGCCCTAACTAGCATGAGGGTGCCACTCTAAATATCATCGATGACCCATGCCCAACCCAACTAGAGGGTGCCACTTGAAATCGGATGAGGACCCTGACTGGACAACTAGGAGGGTTACACTCTCATAATAGATGAGGACCCATGCCCAACTAGGCTGGAGGGTACCACTCATAAGGCATCGTGGAAGAAATCTAGTCATCTCTACCAGATGATACCTGTTGAAAACCAACGCGGAACACCGTTTCCCAACCCAGCTAGAGGGTAATCTTGGAAATATCTGATATGCATACATAATCACCACTATCATCGAACATCTCCTAAATCTAATTCATTATCAAAACACCTAACATCATATCTTTAAATCCACTATCGAGGGAACCATCACATTATATGTGAAAAAAATACTCAATATAGTCTACTCAAGGGACAAAATCCATGTCTAAATGAAAGAGATATGATAGGTATAAGATTCCTAATGAGGTACATGATCTATATGTGGCCCACATGGCGTGTGACCCCAGATCATCACCTAATCATGTACCGAGACATTCTTTGGTACTAAGTTGTATACATGTACCCATAGGCATGCTAGTGTACTCCCAGAGTACATGGTATATATGTCCAAAAGGCTGATGAGCAAATGATGCTCATCATTGGTCCGATGAAAAAAACATAATTTCATTATCATGACACCTCAAGTGGAACTACATAACAAAAAGGATCACACCGTTGTGATCCTTGTGGAAAAGTGAACAAGATCGATGATTCATTATCCCAAATCAGACACTCGGTGAACGAACTGCATTTCTCATCATAGCACACAAATATCACCTTTTGGGGCACATGTATCGATCCCGAAAAAAAATTATATGTATCACACCATTGCGATCCTCATGGAATCGACTGTTAATTTTCCTAAATCGGACACCCGATGAAACGGTCATATTTACGATCATTATGATTGAATAAAATCCTATTAGGCCATGCGAGAAGTCCAAATTAAATATAATAAATTGGTATGAAAAGATCCGCCACAAAATCAGGGTGACGATATCATAGAAATTTCATACTTTTGACACAGTACGAGGGAGATAAGTAGGATACAAGATCATGCAATAAAAATTAATTTATTATTATTGGTTTTTTTATTGACCAGGGTAATGATTCTGAAAAAGGATTCTATTATCAGTCTTAAAAATATTGTCTCAATTCTAGGGTCATGCAGCCACTAATTGTTTATCAATATGACCTCTTGGTCATGAGTTGTAACTGAAACATTTTTTTATAACAAAAATAATAATGATAATAATAATAATATTAATATTAATTTTATTAATATTATTATATTTTTATTATTATGTGATAATAGTTGACCATTTCACCTTGAGAATCTTCACACCCCACATTACACACATTCCCACATTATCTCTCTTCTAACTATATTCAATTAAAATTTATGTTATTTCCTTTAATAAAATACACATTCAACGGGTCTTCTTCCATATATATCTTTGCAAACCTAACTCCTAGCCGCCATTCATGCTTGAACCAATAGCCCGAACCAAACATTTGCATGTTCCACCGCTGATCAGCTGCCCCCATTTGAATGGGTCACCCCAACTACCTTACCATTGAACCCCAACTGTCGTCGTTTTCAGGGTGGCACCCCCTTTGTACAAACCGTGGCCGTTGGTGCCCGATGTTTTATCGATGGTCAGATCTAATCTTCTTGGGAAACCCCATCTGATCATCACACCTCTGACTCACCAAAATGTGTACAAAAACCCTGTAACCAGTCTTTTATCTATTTAGAAACTCTTACCGAACCATATCAAACTCAGTTCATGGTCTCGATCTGGAACTTATATCCTTTGAATCGGTATGTTGCAATCGGTTTCACCCTGATTTATTGTTGGATAATTTTTTTATTTGTTGGTCAAAAGAAATGTCGGTGATGAATGTGAAAAGGTTGAAGAATAGCATCGTAAATAAAAAAAATTGAAACAAACCTTGGACATTGTTCATGTTGTCCTTGATTCATTTTCATTCTAATTATGAATGAAGATCAATAAAAATAGTTAATAACATGTGGAATCATGGGAAGAACTATAATCGCATATCAAATATGGATAAAATTGATAATAAATGTTTTAATCAAATGGGGTGGAAACCACAATTGATGAGTCCTAACTCAAGCTTGAATCATTTTATGATGAATAATGTGCTTACCAATGGAGTAAGAGATCCATTTATTCATCCAATTTCAATTTGTCTTGATCAATAGATTTGTCGTTTGATCTCGGTTCGGCAAAGGGGAGGAATGAGACAGCTCTTGGAAAATTCTTAAGATTATGAGGCTAAGCCTGGGTATGTTTCCATGCCGATATATTTATAGATTTTCTATCTATGTAAAAAATGAGTTAATTAATTAATTAACTCACTAAATGTACCACTAATGACTGCATCTTCGAAACATCCTACACCGGAAATGTTTAGGTTGTACCTAGGGAAAATATCGCATTACAAACTCAATAGTGGTCTCAATTCTCCAATTTGAATCCCCATTTATGATTTTTTAGTATTTTTGTTAAAAATAAAATAATTTTATTTAATAATTTTATATACGATTACATCCAAAATAACTTTTTCTATAGATGACATGTGCTACAAAACGTTACATCGTGCCTATGGTAAATGGAATGTTTTGGACTCAACAGTTCCCCTATATTTCTAATCCATGATTTTGGTTAATAGATATTCCATTATTTCTGAAAAACCACATGTTCTCAATAAAAAAATATTTAATATTATTACTAAATTACTTCTAGACACATCGAGCCTCAGAATTGCATGTCATCTTGGCGCTTGGCTCTGAAAAACGTCCTTAGTAATATTCCAAAGTCTTACATGGGGAAACTAGAGTATCTACTTTAATTTGATTAAATATAACTAATTTTTTCTTATGTCACATTTAAATAATATTAAATAATTATTGAACTTTAAAATTACTTAATTTTTTTTAAAAAATTGATTTTTACCAAAAATTGTAATTTTTCACTACTCTCGGAAAAATCAGTATTTTCAAAAATAATCTAAATATTTCAGCCTATCATAATATTGATATTATGATTTTAAAAATTATTTTCATTTTATGATATTAAATTTCTGAAACTTTCAAAAAATATTTATAATATTTTCTCATAAAATATATAAAAACATTTTTTGAATGAAACATATTTTTTTATAGAATAAAATATATTTATTAAAGTTGGGTGCTTACTTATAATGAATTTGTAAATAAATTGATATTTATTAAGATCTTTATATGTATTTGATAAATTATTTAACCCTATTCATACCCTCTATTTAAATGGATAGGTTATATCAGTCATGTTTAAATAATAATATTTTAATATTATCTTGTAGTTTGTTTAAACTCAATGTCGTGTGTTGTATACGCTATCCAAGAGTGTTTATTTTATAATATTAGGGTGTTAAAATAAATAAAAGCCTTTTAAGAACTATCAATAAAATCATGGAATACAAAATCAATATAGCACACCAAACACCCCATTATAAAATGGCGTGGCTGAAAGAAAGAACATGAGCGTTGTGGGCATCAGACAATTTTTTCATACAGAAAGAAAATTTTCATATATCTTATAGAGAGAGTGTTCACTGCTACTCATATTTAGAATAGATTTTTTTTTGAGATCTGAGACTCACAAGTTTCCATATGTTATGTTTTACCATAATAATCTAACAATAAAAAACATTAACCTATTTGGAATCCCATACTACATGAAGACAAAAAACAAAAATCTAGGTATATTTGAAGAAAGGTATTAATAAGGACTTCTATGGATATATTTCAAATGGGAGTTGGTACAAGTGTTGGATAATGATTTAACACAGCTTGTTAGAGTGTAAAAATGTTAATATCATCGAGAAAATCACAAAATTTATGGGTTTATTGAGGATAACATTAAAACTACAGGATTTTGAAACATATAGATTCCTAAAACAAATTATAGAATTGGCTAGAAAGTGAATTTTATGGTTGATGTTGACTCAGATGCGACAAGTGATTAATAATATGTTGATGATTGGGGATAGAATCCTCAAATTATGAAGAAAATGTTTTATTTTGATAATATTATTGGCCAACAATATGGACCTTCTCAAATTAGAATAAGTTTATGAATTAAGAACCAAATTTCACTTATTTATCAAATTGAAACTTGAACTATCTTTGAGGTCATTTAGAATGACAAGTCAATAGGTTCCATGAATTAAGACATTGATAAAATTGAGAAGAACTCTACTTGGGAACTACTGACTAGACTCGAGAACAAAAACCTAATTCGATATAAGCGGGTTTTAAAAAATGAGCTAAATAAGGAATGTGAGGTCAAAATGAATGAATTAAGGCCAGTTTTCAGGTGGTATTGAAAAATGGAAGGAGTTGAAATTTAAGAAACCTTTACACTAGTGGAAATTATTGATACCATTAGGATGTTCTTAATGGTGATAAAAAACAAAAGATATAAGATCTACAAAATGGATAAGAAATCATCCTTCCTTATTGGAGAACTATAATAGGCAGTATTAATTGAGAAACATGAAGGTTTTTATATTTATAATTATGGGATTATGGTATGAAATATTAACAAAGGTCTTTATAGCTTAAATTATGCATTAATATCTTGGTATGTGAATCCAGATAGATGCATTAGAGGCATGAATTTCTCTAAGGGAATGTTTTATAGTAATATCTCAATAAAGAGGAAATATAAGGGAACTCTTATTATCATAGTATATATAGATGAAAAGAATTAAGTGACAAAGAGTATATCTATGAGGAATTTTCTAAGAAAATGAACTATCAATTTGAGATATCAATGTTAGGTTAGATTTCATATTGTATGGGGTTACAAGTCATGCAAGGAGATGATAATTTTCTCTTATATTAGTAAATATAATCCATTGAAATATTGAAGAGGTTTTGAATTGAAGAATTCAATGTAACTTCACACTTTTAACTATTGGAACTAGACGAAAAAAATATTACATTTGGGATAGTGTAAATTAAAGTATGTATAGAAAATCAATTCGAACATTTATATATATAAAAGATTCTAGACCTAATATGTTTTTCGTGACATTATGTGACATATTTTTTAGTGATCCAAAAACGTTTCACTTGTTTTTATCCAATAATATTCTAGGATATATCAACAATACCCAAAATTATACACAATTATAAATTTTTGGATCATATTTTACCCAAATAGGTTTTACATAAGCTAATTAGGTTAGTAATTTTTTGACAGGAAGTCCAATTTATGTGTAACTATCTATCTTTGTGACAATAGTGTGGAATTGGATATCAAGAAGAAATGTTTAGTGTCTTAGGCATAGATGAAGCTGAAAAATGTCAACCACGCATTATTGTACATAGATGATATGGACGAAACTTAAACTATATAACATTAGAGTTTAAGTTAATAAGCCACTTATAATTTTATGTGATAATTAAAGTTCTGTATATCTGTAAAATAATTTACATAAACACTCTAGATCGAAGAAAATTGATCTTAGATACTATTTCATTAATGTGATGGTAGAAAAAGGTTATGCGAAACTTGAGATTGTTGGAACAAAGGAATAAGTTGTAGATATATTCACTAAAACGTTTCCAAAGGATAGGTTCTTTGAGTTAATGATAAAAAACTATTATATTCCTTCCCCTGACACCTATATATGGTTTGAAATAGACCCACACTAGGATTTGGATTGTGTTTACAAAAGATGATAAATAGTGACACAATACTTGACCAAATGGGGTGATAATTCTTGTTGTATAGGGAGTGATTACCAGCTATTCATCCAAATATGAGTAAATTTCTATATAGTAGATACATATGGAAGTGATGTATGGTTGTGTTAATTGAAGGTGAGTTCAATTAAGACAAATTGTTACAATTCATTATCCTTAAGGGATGAAATTACTTAAAACACAATACATTATCTGCTATTGTGGTACAAGACTAGTATCATATGAGATAGGATGTGATTTAATTATCTTCATGTGATTTTCATAGTTATAAAGTATATTTCAGATAATATAGAATAGTTGAATGGAGTTTCAAAAAATTAAAAAAGGGGTACAATAATGTTTCTTTGGTCTTGGTAAAGGTCTTAATTTGTTTCATTTTAGTCCTGAGATTCCTTAAAGGTAGTAAAGAATTTTTTTGAGGTTGTGAAGAAATTTTTAAATATATTATGAGATAATATATAGAGAATTAAATAGGTTTTATGATAGTTTCAAAAAAAATCTAGAAATATTTTTTTGTGATAAATTTTGGATAATTCGTTTAGGAATATGAATCATATTCACTCTGTGTAGGATTCACGTTGGGCAATATAGGTATGTTTTTTTCTTTTTGTAATTATCATAGACTATTTCCATATGTGTGACCTCGAAAAAGTATGAGTTATTGGATTCCATCTTACGAGTCATGAGGATGAATTTTGAATGTTATTTATTGAATAAGTGTTATATCATTAGTATATGAGTTATTTCAACACTACATAAGTATCATTAAGTTGTTGAGTAAGTTTTATCAGGCTAGTGAATATGTGTCAACACTTATTGAAAAATCATAAAATCTGCTGGATGGAGTATTTTGAAGAAATAAATTCACTTGATTTCAAATAAAATAATTAGTGCCTAAAACATTAAAAATCATTTTTGTTTTACGAAAATGAAGATTCCAGGATTCATACATTATGAAAAACATTCTTCTCAGTGGATAAACTGATTGAAGAAAAACCAAAATTGAATTTTTACTATCTTCATGAATAATATGGATGTATTAATAGGATAATGATTTTTCATTCCTAATTTACTAAAATTACTAGATAATCAAACAAATATTCTAGATGAGTTTGTCAATAGTCTGAATGAAACATCTTCATAATGTAAGAAGTTGAGATATTTAGTGTAGTGATGTCACAAGTGCGTCCTTTATGTTTTAAGCTAGTAGAAGAAAATAAAATAATTGGAAACTAAAGTACCCAGTTATACAAGTAATAGGTCATAGATGAATGCAAAATATTACTGATCTATCTAAATTAATAAGGGTATGATGTTTCTATTTTACAAGAAGAAAGATAAGGGTAGATATAGTATATTTATAAGAATGTGGGATGTTGAGACATATATTAGGTTGGTGGAATTATCAGGAGTATCATAACTGACTAAAATAAAATTAATTTTATAATACATTATATTTAGAGGTTTGATAGGTCTTGATAAAACCATTTTGATAAAGTTGAAAATAATTATGACATTAATGATCCCACTATACTTAAAAATACAACTCGAAGATATAATTTTTCTTTTTGGAAAATATTAAGGATGTAGATGTTTTGAAAGTGTGATATGTAATAAAAATATCATTGATCCTAATATTATAGTGTAAGAAAATTTGAGAATAAAATATAATAAAAATAAGAAGTGATATTTTCTTGGAGTTAAGAAAATGTCTATAAAAAATTTGGTTTTTCCTAATATAACCATGTTAATGTAGAGGGAAGAAGAAAAAAACAAATCCTCAAAGGGGTTTTCATGCTGTGAGTTTAGCAGACTAGGCTCTTCAGGGTATATTCCCCAATAATTTTATAGAGTGATTTCTCTTAGAGAATGTAAATTTGGTTTTATTAATATTATCCTAGAGACTCAAAGAAGAGGTTTTATCATCTACTTCAAAAGAAATGTGTATCAAAAATATGAACTTTCTCACATATGGAGTTGTGTGTTATTCAATGTATCTATCAGGAGATAATGGAACCTAGGGGTCTGTATAAGTGATGGGAAGCATGGGATCTGGATAAAAACTAACATATGAACATTTATTGATAAAAAGATACTAGTGTAAAATCTATAGAAGGGGAAAACAACAAGTTGTGAGATAGATTTATTTCTCACATTGAGGCCAAACCATGTAAAAACTTTTGTGTAAATTTTTTATTCCTTAACATTAATGGAATTCGAGTGAGGATGATATATCTACTTAAGAGGGATGTGTAATAAATGACTGTAGAGGTTTATTTCCAATAAATATATTTTCAATAGATTCCCTACCCAAATTCATCCCACTCTCAGTATAGGAATTAGATCCACTGGGAAGTGTGTAACCATACACACTAATAATGGATTTCATTCACTTTTATATATTTTATTTGATTCTCTTTATTCAAAGAAGTGCATCAACCTGTAATATAAAAATTACTACCTATTAGTACAAATTAATTGTTCTCCTTAGATAAATGTCTAAACCATAAAAATATCATGGATATAAGACCAATGGAAACCATGAGGGAATAATGTGGTGGTAGTGCTAGTTGAAAGCATTCAATACATTGGGTGGAATATAGAATCGGGTAGCCTCGCAAGTAATGAGGCTATATTGGAACCCACATAAGAAAAAGCCATGTCATGAGTATGTGCTGGTACAAATGTATCCTTAATCTATATACAACATATTCATATATTTTTAGTGTAATCCCAAAAATCACCCACTTTCACTAAAATACCATAAGGAATTTATGAAACACCTTACAAATATTTGTAAATACATCCAAGATTCATTAATGATATGATTTATTACCAAAGAGCTTGTACCTAATTGGTAAGGGTTCCTACTTGGCATCCAAGAGATCCAGGTTCAAAACCAGGTGGGGGTGAATTTCTAGGTTCTATAGCAAGTACAGTAGCAGTTGTTGTAGCAGTACTGTTCAGTATTGTAGCAACCAGAACTATTCACCTGGTTTGGGCCTTCGAGCCGCCATTTTGGGTCTCTGGGTCTTAATGGCCTTCGGGCCATCAAAGGAATTTGGTCCATACGGCCTTCAGTTCATTGAGACCATGGAGTAGCCCAGTTCACATATAGTAGGCCCCAGATGAGGATCAAAGAAACAAGAGTAATAGTCACTAGAAGCAGAGCTAACCGGATTGGAAGAATGAGAGGGTATAAAAACCACCATCAGGACCAGGGACAATGTATCCTTGTACGGGGAAACGCTATCCAATTATCAATGCAAGGTGGGGAGATAGGCGATCAATGAAGAGAAAGATGGGAAGAGGTAGTTCAAGTGGGTTGGGCTTATGGGTCATGTGTTGGGCATGGTATGCCTCTGGCCCTTCGGGTCATGTATTGCAGGTCATGTCGGGCCTTGTTCCTTGAGCCTATAGGTCGTGTACGGGTTCCCATTCAACCCTTAAAACGTGGGATTATACATAATAAAATAAAAAAAGAAGGCCTCCGGCCCATTCAGGAATTAATGATATGATTTATTATACTCACTTCATTTTGGGAGAAAATATTTGCCTAAAAATTATTAATTATCCAAATTCCTAACTATGTGAGCCTTTATGCCTTATTATCATTCACAAAAAATATTAAATCCCTTTTTTATAGATGTAAGAAAAGAGAATCTTCTAGAAAAACCATCAATTCAACTCATTCAACTAATGGGTCTGGTGTGATCTCAATTAGACAAACTTGTATCTCTATATATACATGCCCACCATAAGATACATTATAAACATCATATATATACCAATATGATCCCTTTTTCAATAACATCGAGTGACCACTAATCATGGAACAATTTTAATATAGTATTTTCCACATCATAATTAATTAATTCTATGAAATTGACTAACTTGGTCGATTAATACACTATATTCCATTTATCTAATTTATGAGTACATCACATGTCCCTCATCCATGTAGTTGGACTCATATCATGTGATTAAACTATGAATGGCCATTCATTTCCCCAATCTAATTCAATTAAGGTCTATATGTATTTACTCATCATATAATTGGAAAAATCCCATCTTGATTGTTATCCAACTGATGATATGATTAGAAACATACCCAACCACCCCTTTATTATCTAAATCACTATGAATATCATAATAAAGGTATCAAATTATTAAATTTTTCATGCTAAGTATTTCATAAACCTCAAATAAGAAGGATTTATTATTATAACACACCCTTAATTATATTAACGATTGTGTGGGATTCCATGAGAAATGATTTGGTGGGTCAAACCATGTAATAAGTGTTAACTTTTTTACCTCATGAATTTATTCTTCATATATCATATGAAAACCATTATAATGATTACAATATTCTGTTAATTATAATCTTAACATATCAACAAAAC
This sequence comes from Viscum album, assembly GCA_963277665.1. Lineage (NCBI taxonomy): Eukaryota > Viridiplantae > Streptophyta > Magnoliopsida > Santalales > Viscaceae > Viscum > Viscum album. The sequence continues at coordinate 1,526,357,141 of OY728138.1, read as the reverse complement.
CAATTATACTCTGTGATAATTATCCTTTAGGGATAACTCAAAGTGTCACTTTGAGGGGATAATTATAATTCCACCATTTATGTAAATTAAATTACAATATGCATGAATAAATGAAAAATGGATATTTTATTTATTATAATAACATGATACATTATAGAACCATTTCACCAATATATCAAGTATCATATACCAAGAGTCTTAACATGTCCCTCATTCTTACGTTGTTAAAATGGTTTCATCATTGGATCCAAAAAATTTTATTCTATAGCCACCCAATGGATCCTAACATCACCCCTTTCAATGAATGCTTATATAAGAAGTTTTTTTGTTAAAGATGTGTTTGGTCATTTGGTGAGACAAGAGTTCCTTAACATGAGAAATAACTCTATTATTATCATAGTAAATCTTGTTTTCTCCTTCAATTATAGGAACTACTCAAAGTTTAGTAATGAACTTTATAATCCAAATATATTCCTTCACAACATCTAATGTAGGGATATACTCTATATTTTTTTATCAAAACTGTTGTGGTGGATTGTTTGGAATGATTCCAACTCATATCTTCAGCATTTAATAAAAAGAAAAAATGTGTTTGAGAATTCATATCATCTTTGTCAGGTTGAAAACTATAATCTATGTAAACCTTTACAAAGAGCTCATTCTCTCATTTAAAGATCAACATCATAACCTTTGGGCCTTAACAAATACATAAGATTGTTCTTCACAACAATCTAGTTACTCTCAATGGGATTTTGTTGGTATCTACAAGTTATATTTAGATCATAGGCATTATTAGGTCAATTACACCGTATAACATACATGATAGATCATATGGTGGACTCACTAAGAATTTTGTCTATCCATTATAATTCTATATAATGATAATGAATCTTTATAATATTCATGACATGCAACACTATTAAAGACCCCTTCTTAGAGTCATCCATGCTAAACCACTTTATCACTTTTCCAATGTAAATTCCCGAATAGAGTTCAAGAAACCTCTAATATATATCTCTATAAATCATCATACTCAGTATATATAAAACATTACAAATTTATTTCATCAAGAATCATTTACCCAACCACATAATCATGAAGTGAATAGTCAGTTTATTGTTTCTGATATTAAATATGTAATCTGCATATAATATTAGAAACACTACCATATTCCCACTGGTATGATTGTACACATGGGAATCATATGATTTTTTATGAAAACCAACACTATTATATCATAATCATCAAACCAAACATTACATCTCTGAGAAGTTTACATTAATCCATAAATATTCTTTTGTAGATTTCATACCTTAACAGTCTCATTTGGAACTTCAAAACAATCAATATGTATGATGTCCATGTACTCATATAAATTCTAATTAAGGAAATTGGTTTTGATTACAATTTTTTATATATCATAATCAAATTAATCAATTATAGCAATCAATATCAGAATGTAATTTATAAACTCAATAGTTGAAATGGTTTCTTCACAGTCAATGCCATAATTTTTTTGTAAACTTTTTCAACCAATCATGATGTATACATAGACACTATACCATCCAAGTGAGTTTTCTTATAAAAAACCCCAATTTAACCATATTTATTATCCCACTTTAGGTGCATCCATTAGGCTCCAAACATGGTTACTATACATGGATTCAATTTTAGATTCATTGGATTATAACCATTTAATGGAATCATAACTCTCAACGACCTCTCAGTATGTAGTATTTTCACTACCTATGAACATTACCTCATCAACATTATATATGAGAAACCCATATCTCATGAGATCTTGATGAATCCTACCAGACCTATGAGGTTCTTATTTGTCTTGAGTTAGTTCTTTTTGTTGTACTCTTTTTTGGATCCTGGTAAACCTCTATCATGGTATTTAACTTCTCAAAGTTCAACTTTATTCATACCGATACCTTGATCAGTAAATTCCATCTCAAGGAATATATAAAATCATGATACAAACTATGTATTCTTAGTAGCATTATAGAAATAATATCCCCTTGTTTCTTGGGGTAACCAAAAAAAGTATTGATAATATTTGGATTCAATCCTATTAGAATTAAAACCTTATATGAATTCTTCACAACACAAAATATTTATAAAATACACAACAAGATGTTACCCAGTCCATGTCTCATATGGACTCTTTATAAATTCTTCATATGGAACACAGTTTTGTAGAAATGTAATTTCCTATAGAGAATTACCCTACAAAAAAATATGATGGTTATACCTAATCATTATCAATGAAAAAATATTCAACAAATTATTATTACTCCTCTCAAACTAATTATTCTATTATGGTGTTTCGGGAGGAGTGATATGTGGAATTATCCCATAATTTATTATATTCCCATTGAATTACTAACTCGTGTATTCACCTCTTTGATCTAATCAAAATATCATTATACTTTTTCATAGTTGATTCTATTCTTTGTTATGAAAATTATTATATTTGTGTCTCATCAAAAACAGATAATCATATCAACTAAAATCATCAGTAAAGGTGATGAAGTACCTAAAACCAACACTTTATTAAGTAATTGTTGGTCCTCATACATCATTATGTATGAGATACAATACTCCACCAGTCCTTTCACCTTTTATACTAATGTGTGGTATGTCCATCTTGCCTAATATACAAGATTAGTATGTTTTGAATGAATCATAATAGAATGGCTCTAATAATCCATCTCTGTGAAGTATTTGGAGGCATTTTTCATTTATTTTTCTACGTTATAATCTCAAAGGTAGGTGGTATTATAATTAACTCTATCATTCAAATTTTTAATATTATAGATAGGATCTTCCATATCTAGAATATATAAACTATTTAATATATTCGTGATTCCATAAAAAATATCATTATAATAAATAGAACAAATCTGGTTCTTAATAGTGAATGAAAACATCGTCTTATTCAAACAAGATATAGTAATAAAATACTTATTTATGTTAGGAACATAATAGTAGTTTTCTAATTCTATGAGTAATCCAGGGGGTAGAATTAAATAATTAGTATTGACTTATAATGTACCAACTTTTTCTCCATTACCGATATAGATATCTTTTTATTCCTTCATCAATTAGATCTTATCTCTGAGTCTATTTATATCAGTAAAAAAATTTAATGCATATCAAGTATCTAATACCCATAAGTTAGAGTTGGTGTATTTTATTTGTATAACATTCACATTAATATTCATAGAATTCTTCTCTTTGAGAACATTTATCAACCCTAGATACAAATTTCTAAATATTTTAAAGGTCTTACATTTATGGGATATCACTATGATTGTCATGAATTATTCAATAATCTATATAAACATACATATATATGTGTGAGTATTATTTTAATATCTTTTTATAAAGTACTTTTAATCAAATTACTCCCATAAAAAATGATGTTCCCATACATCAAATCCTTTTAGTGAGCCAATACCCATATTTCATTATGACGTATACCGGTTTGAGAATGTAAATAAGCCATGAGTTTATATGGTATAAAAAAAATTCAATCTTGTCTTATATGATTTATAGATAGATGAGTGGATAAATTTTTTATCCAAATCCATCAAAGAAATTTACTCAACCCTATTCCTCTCGTATCCTAACCATTATGGTTTCCCAGATAATGTAACCCAAATCAAATGCACAAAATAAGGCACATAACCATTAAGGTTATCTTATTACTTGATTGTCATGCATAATATAATACATGGGTATCTAACCATTAGGACCACCCATACTGAATCATTGAGGTCTTAAAAACTGTTAAATTGTAAGGTATCTCATACATAATATTTTTAAGGGTATTTTCTTCAATGTATCAAAAATTAAATATTCATCTCAGGAATATTAAACCCATTGCATCTTATGAAATATTTATTATCTCATTTTTTATTCCTTTTTGTATTCAGGATTATAATGATTTAGTTTTTGAATAACTATTCCATCCATTATACTAATTTATTTACACCACATTAATCTGTAACTCTTTACACAAACCACAAGTTTGTGTTACTTTTCCAAAAATAGAATTCATTCATATTCATACATATTTGCATTCATCTCATCCATACGATAAATGAAATTTTATGTAAAGGAATTGATCCATATGATATTGAAAATATACACATGAGTTACCCTAGGGTGATAGATAGCCAAACCCACTCATTTCTAGAACAAATCATAAGCCTCCAGGGTGGTGGGTTGTCCAACCCAAGACCTTCTCCCCGGGGAGACTTTACACAAAAGATAATTAAATTATGGATATCTATAACATTTAATATAAACAAAATATATTCAACAACCATTGTCATGATCATAACTCTAAAAAAAACCATGCTCATGATAGAGGAAATCATAGTCTTATAATATCGCACCTAGTATGTGATGCATGGTTCCTTCTCCAAGAAATAATTTATCACATAAATAAAGCATATAAAATAATCTTATTCATAAAAAATTTTCTAAAAATGAATATTAAAAGAATTAAAAAATAAATACTTTTTTTTATTTCCATAACATTAGATAAAAATATAAACTTTTTATATTTTTTAGGACTGTAAAATCTCATTTTATAATGACTAACACTTATAAATTATAAAAAATATATAAACTATAATTAAAATAAAAAATAGCTTCCACTATGGAATGAAGGTTCTCTCTTAGATTAAAAAAGTTCTTTTTTATTCCTAGGGACCAAAATGACTTCATCCATTTCGTAGTCTGAATATGATGATCATTTTATTGGTCCAGTAGGAGTATCATTCCCTAGAGAATGATACACATTGTGATGTGTGTAGAAATTACAAGCTTTAAATGATGAGGGAGTAACACACCTTCTACCATATCATAGAGATGGTAAAATATAATTGAAAACTAGTAGAGTCACATGTTGATTCCTTGAAGAAAGGGGATATAATACCATTTATTAGTTTTAGAGTATTATCTCGTAATCATTAGTAGTGGAAACAAAATAACCCATATAAGAAGTAATTTATCTTCAATGATTAAATGTTCATGGAATATAAAAGTAAAAATAATAACTAGAACACTATAATAGTGGCCTCCATCTTAATCTTTGATAGACTTCATTTTTTAAATATTTTTTTAAATTAGAAAATAAATTATTTCTATCTTTGAGTGGATTAACTAGCCTTGGATCAACATTCATAACATAAGGATTCACACACACTAAAGGGTTGTTAACACCTTCATTTTTTAATAAATGTTTCTATATGAGAATGGAACTTTAGTAGGCTTACATGAATCCACCCACACACCAACGAGAGAACTCATTCACTTTTATCGATTATTCCCAATGTTCTTCATTAAATGAAGAGAGTCAAACTTTATTTCCTACATTATTTCTCATTATGATAAGTTAATTGAACTCCTTCAATGAATTTTAAAGACATAGAAAATCTATCTCATGGATTTTTAACCAAATGAAATCATGTGGGAGTAATGTGGTGGTAGTGCCAACTAAAAGAACATAATATGTTGGGTACAACATAGACTCGGGTTGCATCACATGAAACCAAGACACATTGGAACCAATGTAGGATCATGAAAGATCTTAAGGAAAAACAGGTAACAATGTATCCCTATGATATATGCATCATATGAATATTATTTAGTGCACTCCCAATAGTGAAAATATCTCTTCGTGAAACTACTTCTCCACCAAGGCACCTACTATAATGAGATTTCGAGAGATAAATGTTATCCACATTGATAGGTGTTTGGTATAGAAATTAATGTATTATTCATCAATATACCCATAAACATTATAAATTTAATGGATTGAATTTTTATGTGCCCATTCAAAATCATCTTATACCATTCAATGGGGTACATCCATATATAATATATAACAGAACATATTAAGATATTTTTAACCAAGTGAACCATTATATTAATGAATAACTGTGGGAGGAATATATATTCTTCATATATTTATGAAAAAATTTCCATTTCCATGGGTGGGATCATTTTATAGACTATAGTTTTACTGTTTATATCTTTGAAATAGAATAAATTCATGGTTATTGTGTGTCTGAATTTTTTTGGATGAATGTAATGTAATTCCATAGGCATTTAATCTTGAATCAAAACATGTCATTCATGTGATTTTATTCCTTTTATATTCAAATAGGTCATCGATATGTTATTCTTGATATTTGATGAATGTCCCTACTGAACCTTTACAACATTAATTAAGTTGAGAAACTAAAATATATCTTATATAGAGAGAATGTTAGATGACAGAGGAAGAAATTTTCATATTTCACCCTCCACTAACACTAAATCTTTCATTATCCCCATATCAATCATGTCCAACTGAGCCTTAATGTCATATTTTGTATTTTTAGGTGTATTTATTAACTTTTCGAATATACTAGAATGTAAAATTTTTTATATATGTATGGAATATAGAAAATGTTTGATGTAAACGTAATTATGATATTGAAAATAAAAAAAACTAATTATTTTTTCAAACTATTTTTTGAGAATGGGTTGCAAAAAATGGTGACAATGTCCTTTACATTCTCAAGTTGTTCATCACTTGTTATTTGAAAAGGTGTTGTACCGTATTCTAAACTCCCATCAAATGATGTCATCCATATTCGGTATTTATGTCATCCGGGAAAAAATTTCCAATGTCCAAGAAACATGGTCTTTTAATAAGGGTTCAAACTAAGTGTATACCATATTCAAAAATGGGACACCCTAATATTTTTTTCATGTTATATCACAACAAATTTCCATAACCAGGAATATCATTTATTATCCCAAACAACATGGATCTCAATATGAATTATTCACTTCTATGAGCTTCATACAACATAATACCTATATACCATGTCAATTTTTGATCTTATATCAACAGATCCAAATAAACACCAATATCATTACCATGTTCTTTTAGTCACAAAATAAGAAGATCCAACATAATGTACTTGTGCTTCATACATAACCATAGTGTAAAGTTATAATTTTCAAACAAAACGATCCATGTACACTATGTGTTACTATGTACACAAAAAAAATATTACCGTCTATAGATAATATAAGAAAGAGGTTTCAAAACATGTTTCCAAATTCAGGAATCTAATGATCGATTTTCTTCCATTTAGGAGAGTCTACTGGGTAAAAAATTCACCCATATTAAATTATTTTACCTACATTTCAGTTGAATTCCAGTCTCCTCAATTCCATATATCGATCTATACCTTGGAATGAATGAAAATTAGCATACAAATTTAGAACGTCACGACTCGTTTTCTTATATCAAGATCCACCACACTTAATGTGTTTTTTAAGTGATTCTTAGTCCCTGCAAATAAAATAAAGTCTTTTGAGAAGAAATTTATTCTTTAAGAGGTCAAACACATTGAAAATAACATTTATTTAGTATCATATTTTTGGAAATTAAGGTTATTATCTTCTTTTAAAAAATCATTTAAGAGAGAAAATAGTTTAATAAAGATGGTTTTGCTCTAACTATTTATAGCTCTCAAACTATATAGTTTCAATAAGACGAAAAATGTGGTATGTTCATTGTAATGAATATATAGCGGTATCTTTTCACAACTCCTTAACATCTCAAATAGCCATGGAAAATCATGAATTTATTCTTCAATCATTGTTTTCATTTATTCAGTATTATCTACATTATTGTTTATAGTTGTACTCATATCGGGTGATCCATAATCCATCTTATTATCCCAATAACTAGATATATTTAATTCATCCATGTGTTCAGCGATTTAAATCTTTTATATACTCTATGAATGATGAAGTGTTCTTTTAACTCATCTTCAAAAATTCATTTTGAATAACTTCAATGTAAACACAGAAAAATGATCTGACAATGGTCATTTCCATGCTTTATTACAAGTATGATTAACTCTCTAGCCTCTTCAGTATACTTCTTTTTGGTATAGTTGACAACAATAATTTTTTACCCATATTTTTCTTATTTGGATTAATAGTATTCACATTTATCTAAAAAATCAATACAGAGAAGGTATACTTATAATGTATCATTTTTTACATGAATATATTATATAAATTATAACTTTTAAAAATATACATTTAAATGATAATTTATACATATATAAAGTACGTAAAATAATAGATATAAAGCATATGTCTTATAATAAATTACAAAATATATACATATAATATAATTGGTACATGTAAATAAAATTTTATATAATATATATATTCATAGATATGTCAACAAATTATATATTTGTGTATAAAAATATTATTTTGTGTGTGTGTGGATAAACATATAATAGTGTATATATATATATAAAGAAAAAAATTCAAAGTATAAACCCTAGATTTAAAAAATATACCCGAAAATTGTTATATATACATATACAAAGTGTAAAAAAATACATAAAAATTTAATGAACATACTTACTATTATGTATATATCTTTTTATTTATAAGGAAATATATATATTTCTATAAATATATATACATATACATGCACACATACACAAACACACACATAGACATATATATTAATACGTATAAAAATAGATAAAACACACACATTTATATGTATGTATATAAATATGTGTCCATATATATACAAATGGTTATGCAAATAACAAAAAAAAATAAAAGATATAATTAATTTCATTCCCAATATATAAATTTATACACACATATACACACACATTTATAGATTCACATATATAAGGAATCAGAAAATTGATTTATAGATAATTATGGGAATAACAACCAAAAAATTATGAAAAACCAATACAATATCCATTGAGAAATCGCCAGATTTAATGCCCAAAGTTGACTAACATAATAAAACATCATTCTAATGTGATAAGAAAAATATTCTTCATCATATTAAAGAATGGTTCTGAATATAAAATGATCAATACTATATAAAGTTTTATAAAAATAAAATATTAAAACACTAACGACTAACTAATCATTTTGACAATGTTTTGAATCACATACCTTCGGTTTTTTAACATAAATATTACAAAATTATGCATAGATAGATCGATAGAGGTCATCTTCTGTGAGAACTGAACAAGGTTGAGAGGTATAGTGGTTATTGTTCTTTTAAATAGAATCCAAAGAATTTATCAATGCTTCCTAAAAAAACTCATAAAAGTTTTTTTATCCGTGATAAAATTATAAGTTATATTTTATCATCACTAGAGTTAGCAATGATAAAATGTGAAGTGTAATCTTATGTAAATTCCTAAAGAATCATTTTATTCATATATAACATCCCAAAGAACCATTTTCGTCATACTTGATCCATTATCAATGATAATAATAGCCCTAATAAACCCCATATATATATATATTATTAATTATATAAATCAATGGTGATCGTTTTGATGATTAAAAAAAATTGATTATATGTGTTGATGATCAATATCAGTCAGATGTTGTTGGGAACAAGGATCTATTTGCATTGTATTGTCCTTGCACGACGATTAGCCTTCATAAGTTTGATTCAGATACCACGGGAAATCCTGATTGTGGTTGGGGATTCTAAATCCATCATTTCTGGAAAATCCCCAGACACAAATACAAATGTAAGGAGCCCCACCCACCGGGGGTGGATGGTGATGTCTTTGTCTAGGTGTAGTAGGCGATGGCTTTTGAGGCTTCCACTATATGCAAGTCATGGTCGGTAACATTGGGATTGAAAGAGAGGCATGTGCCACTTTTTTGTTGTCAAGAGTGGTGGGAAGGGTTTTTTTATGGTTTTTATGAAAAAAAATATTTCGGGATAGGGGATCAGGGATCCGATATTTTTAAGACTGGGTCTAGGATGTGTGAACGGCGTTCATGCATCCTTCCGTGGGAAAGGAAGCATGATCGTCGTTCACGCATCCCAGACCCAAGCGGTAATATGTGAACGACGTTCACGCATCCTTCGCTGACCAGCTAAAGGACGCGTGAACGCCGTTCACGCATCCTTGCGCGCGAAAGGATGCGTGAAGGGCGTTCACACATCTGAGTCGCGGCAGTGATGTCTGAACACCATTCACGCATCCATCGCGGACTATCTAAAGGATGTGTGAATGGCGTTCACACATCTGGCCAAGAATTTCTATAAAAGGAGGGGTCCCCCCCCCCAAAATCCCATTGTTCTCTTCTGCTTTTTGTTGTGAAGCCCTACAGAAATTCTTTCTCAACAAATATTTGCTGCTTTTATTGAGGTAAAATTTCTATTTAATAATTTAATAATTTAATTGTGTGTATGATATATTTATTTCATATGTTATGCATGAAAAGTTTTGTATGATTTAATTTTCCTGATGTTGAATGTTTGGATGATTTAATTTTTTGAATGTATGTTGTCTGAATATTGAATGTTTTATGTTATGTCTTAAATATTTAATGTTTATGAAAAGTAATTTATGTTAGAGAAATTTATTTTAATGAATGGTTTTAATACAAAAAGTGTTTATTATGTAAATCTCAATTAGATCAGTTATAATAAAATTTATTAAATATTATTAATAATTAAATATATATATATATATATACACATGAAGTTAAATTTTTGTAAAAGAGGTGTAGTATTTAATATAGATTTTATATAATACGTATAATATAATAAATATACCAAAAAACACGGTATGAGTGATGACTGATCATGAGATGACCAACCATGCATAATTGAAATTGCATGTTTTATTTTGTGTATGTTGTTATTCAATTTGTAATAATTTCATTTTTTCGCATTGATGACCTGTGAGTCATCTCTCAGTAAGTGTAAGGACCTGTGTGTCTGCTTAAAATAATTTATGTATTTCATACCCCTACACCCCCTCACATGCATGTGAGTAAATATGCAATTAAAAGACAGACGCCCCGAAGAGGTGCCCCAAACATGCATCCCCAAAGAGGTGTCAACGAAGAGGCATACCTGAAGAGGGGTTGACGAAGAGGCATTCGAGAACTTGTTCGAGAGGAGGCGTTGCTGTTTGACAGGAGATTAGTGGTTGCTGAAATATTTGACAATAGAGACAGGAGTTCACCCATAGGTTGTGGTTAGTTTATCAGATAATGATAAACTAATCATAAGTCTCAATATCAAGTCATGATTATATATTCATAAGTAATTAATATTTATGAAACATTATATTAAATTTTCTTTTTTGCTAATATCACAATCACTATACCTTAACAGTGATTAATAAATACATTAAAAAGTATCAAGATAATTTAAAATTTTAATGTAGAGTATAATAGTTTTTAAATTATTTTTTTATAGGTAATTATGTCTGCTCAAATATATTACAACGGTGAGGTAATTTATACCGAGTAGGGTTTTAGCTACAGTGTACCACCTGTCAAAGTGGTAAACCTCCATGGTTGTATGACATTGGATGCAGTTCATAATAATATTTATAGTCGGTTAAAACTGAGTGCTGGAAAAGCAATCACTTCAATTAGATACTGAAATCTTCAATATCCTGAGCATCTTTGGCATAGTGACTACCCTATAGTCGATGATGAGGATTGGATGGAGGCTTCTTAGTTATTCATGAAACAATGTATTAATGGTTTGATGGAATTATTTATTGTCATTTCTGATATTGATGTGGTGCAATTGATTACTACAGAACCATGCTTTGCAAGCTCTGTAGAAGTTGGTCCTTCATAGTAGACTTATTCATTGTCTCCTCCTTATATGACTCCTGTGGAAGAATGTAATTAGGAATATCATAAAAATTTGGAAGGAAATGTAGATGACATCCCTTTGTGTGCTGATATAGTGCATGAAAGTTTATCTGAGGAAGAAGAATCTAGGGAGTTAGCAGGAGATGATGTGGTTGGGAATGAACCTTCTGAGGTTCCTTTGAGAGATAGACATCCACTACATCTACTAGTTAGTGGTAACAAGCCTTCAGTTTTGAGTTCCTTAGTTGGAGGAATGTCTTGTGAACAAAATTTTGATTGGGATGTCATTACACCAGCTTATGAATTCCCTGTCATTATAAGGAATTGGTCTGCATCAAATGATAATGCCATATATGTTGGGCAGGAGTTCGAAAGTAAACATGTCATGAAAAATGTGATAAAGCAATACCACATTGAGCGACATTTCACATTTGTGGTTTATGAGTCAAATAAGACCAAATATCTCATCCGTTGTGAAAAATATGGGTCAGAATGTAAATTTTGATTAAGAGCAATATATGATAAATATTATGGATGTTGGAAGATATCCAAATTAAAAGGCCCACACACTTGTCTTTATCCCATATTGACACAAGATCACTCTTCCCTTGATGTAGAGTTTATATCTACTGTTATTTTTGAGATGATACGAACAAGTCAGGATGTTCTTTTTGCCCTTGTTCAGGAAAGAATTCAACAGTTGTATAACTATAAGATATCATACAATAAAGCTTGGAATGAAAAACAGAAAGCCATTTTAAAAGTGTATGGTGATTGGGATGAGTCTTATGAGATGTTTCCACAGCTTATGTAATTTTTGTCTCTTAATAATCAGATTGATTATCAATTGGACAGTGTTGAGTATGTATCCCAAAATCATCCAGTAGATCGGTCAAAGGTGATGTTCAATAGGATTTTTTGGGCCTTCAAACCGTACATAGCTGCATTTCCCTATTGTAATCAATCTATTCAGGTCGATGGCATATTCCTTTATGGAAAGTATACAGGTGTTCAACTCATTTCTGCCACACTGGATTGTAATCGCTCTCCTCTGCCACATGATTTTGCTGTTGTTGAAAAAGAAAATTTTTAATGCTGGAGCTGGTTCTTGGCATGTGTACGTCTTCAGGTCACGCAAAAACAGGGCATGTTTCTGATATCTGATCATCATCGAGTGATTATAGAGGTCGTGAGTAGTGATGGGGTTTCATGGACTGAGCCGAATGCTTATCACCATTATTGCATTACACATATTACAAGTAATGTGCATAAGTAGTTTAGATATGAGGCCATAAAGAAGGCGATCCTCAAATTGGGTATGGTTTTCTAAACTTGGTTTTTTTAACAAAATTTAATATCCATTTTAATACATTATTATATTATGGTTTCAGCATATGAACCACAATAAGAAAGTTTTGATCAACGTCTTGAAGAGATCCGAACAGTTAATGAGGAGGTATATGAATATATGATGCAAATTTCAAAGGAAAAATGATCATTAGCATACAATGGTGGCATGAGATTTGGGCATATGACCTCTAATATAGTGGAGTGCATAAATGGGATCCTCAAGGGTGTCCTCAAACTCCCAATCACAGGGTTAGTGCAGGAGACATTTTTTAGATGTGTTCACTACTTTGTTGATCGGTCCAAAAAGGCCTACCAGAGGATAGAAAATGGAATGATTTTTTACTCAGCATTTTCAAACTGATATTGACCGGATATGGAATGAGGCTTCACGATGGAATGTTATAGCCTTTGATAGGGGAAAGAGGAGTTTTCAGATAATATAGTGCTACGACCAGGGTACATGCACTAATGGTGGAGTTTTTGTCGTGATGTGGGACAAGAGGTACTATGATTGTGGCAGCTTTCAGTCATTGAGATATCCATGTGTACATGTTATTGCAGCTTGCACATTGGTAAATATATCATGGGAGCCATATGTTGACCCGATGTATCACATAAGAACTTTGGTTGACTGTTATAGTGCGGCTTGGATGCCTGTTGGTGACTTCCATTCTATCACATTGCCTACTAATCAACCGACCATCGTCCCTGATATTTCCAGGTTTTCATAAGTTGTTTCTAGTTTCATTTATAATTTTTTCAATATCTGTCATTTTTAAAATTATTGGCTTCTTGCTACCAGGTTGCGGCCCTGAGGAAGACCGAAGTCAACTCGCATCAGAAATGAGATTGACTGGCCTCGGCAACGAGGAGGGAGAATATGATGAAATATCTGTCACGCAGAAGGGCATACTCATAAGAGATGTCCCCAAGTGGCAGGATAGAGTTTCACTTATGAATATGGATGTTCTTGGTTGCATGTTTCCTCTTATAGGTAGCTTTAGATGGTCTTCCAAGAGTACATGGTTTGGATTTTTCATAAAGGGAATGGAATTTACTCTGATGATTAATGTAATGCAATTTAATATAATGTGGAATAATGTTAATGGTTATTTAATGGATAATGGATAAATAAACAAACGTAATTTCACAAAAAAGAAGAAATAATTAATTTTTCACTTTTAAATTCTGTTTTTCTTATATGATGTCTAGTTTTTGTAATGGCATTTGAGTGTCTTAGCATCATTAATTAATGTTGATTGTGAGACTAGGAAAATGTTGATTGTGACACTAAATGAAAATGAATATATCATGCTTCCACTATTAATAAGTAATGATGATATAATGTGTGCAGATGGCAGGTTTTACATTTCTTACATCTTAGGCTACTCATGTATGCCGACTTCTTTTAGAGGGACGTCTTGTGGCTCCCTTGAGTGTATGTAGATCTCACCAGTTCCATCATAATGCACCACCTCCCGTTATCTTCCTAAATCATCGTCGAGCTGGATTATATAGAGTAGCGATGTGGGACTTCACATTTCATGATCATCAGCTCATTGCCGCACTTGTAGAGAGATGGAGACCAGAGCCACAAACTTTCCATTTTAGTGAGGGGGAGATGACTATTACGTTTCAGGATGTGGTCGTTATGTTGGGCCTCCCTATCGATGGACATGCTTTGACAGGCCGAGCTCCATCAGATTTTCTTGAGCTTGTTCATAGACTTCTGCGCATAGAGGTCCAGGATGATGGTAGGACCATCGTCGGTGGTAGATTGCGGATGCCTTGGTTAGACAAGCACTTCACAAATTTACCAGATGATGCTGATGATGTCACCATACTGTGATTTTCATGCGCATATATTTTGAGTCTGATCGGTGGCACACGTTTTGTTGACCACTCTACTACTTTTGTGCACCTAATGTATCTATCTTTTTTGGAGGATTTGGACTAGGTAGGCCGATATAGTTGGGGGGTCTTCCTTCCTGGCATATACATACAGGGCCCTATGCAGTGCATGTCGCATCGATAAGATGCATATCATAGGATGCATGGTTCTTCTACAGATGTGGGTATGGGAGCACATACCTCGTTTAGCTCAACATGCTCGTGCGCCATTACCCATAGATATTGTAGCAGACACTCCACGTAGACGATGATATGATATTAATTCCTTCTAATATCTAACTTAATTGTATAAGATTCTTTTATGAAGTGTAAAAATAAAAATGTTATCTACAGGTGGATTCATGTGCATCGACATTCAGATTCTCCCAGACATGATGTTCATGCCTACAGACTTATGTTAGACAGCATTCGACCAGACGATGTAAGTGATTATTATTTATATTGTTAAATATTTACTCTTTACTGTACATCTATTCATTTATTACTTGATTATTCATTTTTTTCTTTCATATTACATGGATGCCATATACAGATGATATCCTTCCGAGTCTTCCCCCGTTCTGTATAGTGATGCTTGATATCAGCTCCTGCATGGTTCCACTTATTCATTTTCATATAGTCGAGTGGAATCAGACAGATATGGTTATGAGAAATTTTGGATTCCTTCAGCCAGTTCCTGACCCTCCTTGTCAGTTGGATTCATCGCATTCCCTGAAGTTTTCAGGGAAGAGAGATTTTGATTGGAAGAGAAATAATGCCAGAAATGTTGTGTTATGGGATAGACGATGGGAGT
The DNA here is from genome assembly GCA_963277665.1 of Viscum album. Taxonomy (NCBI): domain Eukaryota; kingdom Viridiplantae; phylum Streptophyta; class Magnoliopsida; order Santalales; family Viscaceae; genus Viscum; species Viscum album. The sequence goes on along the minus strand of OY728138.1, from coordinate 1,526,341,366 downwards.
CCCAGTTGCGAGGGGCAGGGACAGTAGGTTTTCATTTGATGGATCAGATGGATTATGTAGGCTGGTACATCAGGCCCCCAGTCAGATTTCTGACATGGCACGGACGGGGCTTCCATGACTTGGTATGCATTCTTCCTTTCACTGTTCAACAGATTTTTTATTCATATTAGTTACCAGTGGAATTTGTTTTCACAGGATTCCTGTATTTGTCATCTAATGCATATGTCTGATCCAGTGGAGAGAGCTGCCTTTGACCTGTCATATTTTCACACCCTTATACGACAGATGCTACCGTCGATGGATGAGATTTATCATGGCATTTTCTTTGATCCACCACCTTCTGCGGAGGCCGCAGAGCCTGCTGAGCCTCACATAGATGTACCTGGGGGTGACGACCCTGTTATGGATGATGTTGTTCCACAGGAGGAGGCTGCTCAGCTTTCTCAGCCACATGATATTGTTTCACTGGAGGAGGGTTTTCAGCATGATCAGTCAGATGCTCCTCCAGCTTCTAAGGAATAGCCACAGGTACTTACAGACGATGACTGGATTGAGTTCGATGTTTTATTGCAGTCTTCCGCAGTAGAGCTGCCATCTACTTCCTATGTTGGTGAGAGTTCTAGATAGATTCCACTATCCTTAGATGCGGGCCAGTGTAAAGGCGGTGAGACTGTACATCCACCGCTTGTCAAACAGGAGGATGTAGAGGTGGCTGTCGATGAGGATGTGCAGTGTACGCTAGAGCACAGACATAGACAGACACGGCGTGAACGCATCCATTATACGGCTGGCTATGGGACAGAGGAGCATCCATGCCAGAGGCATAGATTAGGTTGACATTTGATTTATGATACATTTTTTATGTGTATTACTATTATCTAGACTTCTATTCTATTTTTAATAAGTGTCTTACTGTTATCAAATTATATACCAATGTATATATATATATATATGTATAATAAATAATATGACTAAATTAAATGATAAATATTATTTATATTAAATATTTCGAAATCAAATAGATTCTGGATGAAAAGATATGTGAACATGAAGAAATCTTGAAAAATATTATTGATCTCAATGATTTAAAATTAGATGTAAAATCCTAGAATATCATGGAACATGATTATTTTTTTACAAAAAATTAAATTGTATGAAGAATAATTTGAATGAATAATGGATATTTGTGATGAGTAGATGATTATGATTGAAGATCAAAATGACTACAATATGAATTAAAAGTTCATTTGGACAATTTTGAGAAGATACATATTCAAACTTTATAAAAAGAAACAATTTCTACTGGTACACAATCTAAAGAATGATATTATTGAGTATGCATCTCAAAACATAGTTTTACAGTAAGTACAGGATGAATGAAAGAGGTAAAAGAGGATGATTAAACTATTACCCATTAAAATATAAAACATCACCGTCTAATTCGTCATAGGTCTTATAAAGACCTACAATATAAATAATTCCATTCAGTTTATAGTTGATCAACTTACAATACTTTCTTACTTCATTACTATTTGAGAGTATTTCACACTCTATCAACATACCAATATATAAATAATGAGGTAAGTTTACATGGATTAATTATTTATATTATATCTAATATATACCCAAGGAACTCTACGATGTTTTTGGGAATTATTTAACAAGCATCGGATAAAAAATTGAGATTTGAACTACTAACCACACTAAAACTAATAGTAAGTCTAAAAGGATCATTCTTAGGCTTGTAGATCATCTAATATATTTATTGATCTATTTCAAGAGATATTGTGATCAACAACATTTATTAGTGGAATTCGTATATAATAACAGTTTCCACTTTAGAATACAAATGGAACCATATGAGGATCTTTATAGAAATAGATGTGTAACAACAACATATTGAGATGATGTGAGTGAAAGATGCTAAGATTATATCTTTCTCAATATATGTTAGAGAATACTCAAGCCATTATATTAATAATTATCTAATGAATATCTATTATTCATGAATATTTATTAATAATTATTAACATTATATCAATATTTTCTATTATTTAATTGATATTTATTAATATTTATAAATTTTTACTTTAAGTGTATTAGTTTAATTGAGAGTGCTCACGGTGGTGACGTCTGTGGTCAGTGGAATAGCAGGCAATGCGTGCAGGGAGGAGTCCAGTTGTGAGATGGGCTGGCAAGGTCATGCAAAGAAAATTATAAATAATAAAATTATTTATTATTTTAATTTGAATATTATAAATTATATTGGAAAATATTATTATTTATATAAATTAATTAATAATTTTTAAAATATATAAGTAATTATATAATTATATAATTATATTTATATAAAAATATTTATAATATATATTACGAATTACTCAAATATATTTATTAATTAAATTTACTATTGGTTGTATTAAAAATGTATATTGTTCATTATTATTTATATTTAATTTATTATTTAAAATTTAAAATATTTTAAAGTTGTATATATTAGAAAATAAATATTATTATTATATGTGTAAGTCCTAGTGGACCATTCAAACACACCTGGGGGGTGAATCAAGTGATGTCTAATTTTACTAAATTCTTATTACATCATTAATATTTTAAATCATATTTGGAATTGAAGCTCTAATATTTATTAAGACTATTGGAACATTTTTTGTTTAACCTAAAATACACCTATATATAATGCAGATAAAGAAGTAAATGAAACATGTGTTTTTATATGGTTCGACCCTTCCCTAGATACCTACCCTTTACTGTCTTCCACTCTCATTGAGACACAAATTCTCCACTTATAATCTTATTATCAGTATAAGTGGAATGTGTTATATTTTTATCCTAACCAATGCATGCCATATTACATAGGTTTGGGATCACTATATTACATATTTGATATGTTGCTCCTATAATTTCTTTATACTCTCCCACATGTTCTTTAGAAACATCCTCCTTCTCTTGAAGTAGATCAACAACTCTGCCCAGGGATGTCAATGCATCCCTTATATGATATCCTTCATTAATAACATAGAAACCTGAAATTCCTTATTATCATCATAGTTTGACCATGAAACTCAACCTATGAATATTCATACAGCTTTTAGTTCTTCATAATTTATAGTTTCCCTCAACTCAAATATTCTTCCCACAAAAATCAGTATTATAAGCTCGTGAAAACGCTATTGTTTAGATTACTACCACCTCAAATATAGGAACTCATACTTATCCTTATTCTTATCACTTCTTCCTTGACTGTATCTAACCTACAGTATAGTTCTAACTCTTCTTCTTTGAAACCCATCTAATTTCTTATATTTCACAGGTTCAAAAACATCTCTTATTCTTCCTCGAGAGAGATACCATTTCCTATCTTCTTCCTCCTCTTCCTTTTCTTTATTTCATTTTCTATGTGATCCATCTCCTGTGTATCTGTGGATATATATCCACACATAGAACACAAGGAAAAAATACTTTTTGTTAGCTAAAAACACCATAAAACCCCACTTTTGTTTTCTAATGATATATTGATGTTCTTATAAATAATATCCCATATGAAACTGCTTTTCATGAGTTTCCTACTTAGTTGAAAGAAATGACCTTCTTATTCTTTCTATTTTTCAAACATGGATAAATATGTCTATGGGTATCCCACAATAGCATTGAATCTTATTTATCCTAAAATTCTTCTATAAAACCCGCATTTAAATCATCTTAATATGTTGTATGAAACACACTACAACAACAAATCATGGAATGGAGCATATTCATTTCAACTTGAGAGTTTATTCAAGAAGCCCATGCACATTCATCGTGAATTTATAAAAAACTATACTAGCTCTACATCATTCTTCTTCTATTCCTCATATTTGAATCACAAATCAATTTTTGAAAATTTTCCACTAAAGAATGTCACAACATCGACTAAATTGATTGTCATTAGAATATGAAATTGTGGAAATTCCATTTCTTTTTCGTGTTTTGATATTTTATTTCAATGATTGAAGATTATCTCCTATTTAATTCAATGTTTGGGTCACTAACCATTTCATATGTTTTTTATGTTTAGAACATGATCGAATAGTTCTTTCATTATCCCATTTGGGTTTCCTCATCAAATTCTTAAATCTTCAAACTCATATTTTCATTCAGAAGGAAGTCATAATTTTTTGAAGTATTCCATGAAACATGCCTAGATCTTGATAACACATACACATACATTTTTGATATATACATAGTCCAGTTCATTTGTACGTAGGTCTGCAGATGACACATATGAAGCCTACAACGACATATATGCCCAACCCGGATGACATGCACACTGGTCCCTCTATCTATGAGATGACTCATATAATGCTTTATATGAAATATATGTTGAGCCAAATGACACATACAAAACACTAGATGACATATACATTACTCTGAATTCACACATATGCAACTCATGCATTTTCTGGATTTCCATATCTTCTGATCATCACACATACATAGATTTCCAAATGACTCATATGATGTGTGTAATTACTAATACAAAACTAACTTTTAAGATGATACAAACACAATTTACATATGACTTATACTCACTATATGGGAAATGAATCACACTTTACTGACACTTTTTAATTTTTCTGATTTCTATATTGAAATTCTAGAAAACATAAAAATGAATTAAAATAAATTCAAAATCATCTCATATTGTTGTGGTTAAAGTGTGATGTAAATGAAACCAAAAAACAACAATATGAAATGAAGATCAAATATAACATTGTGGGTTATATAATAAAAGATCCAAATAGAAGATAAAGTGAAAGAAATGCAAATAAACATGAGGATTGGATGTTCTTTTTACCTTTTATGGTCCTACTACATGTCAAGAACACCACACACACACATAACTTTTATTAATATCAAAAGATAAAATAAGAAATGATATAAAGGATGTAATAAAACAAAAGAGAATGAAACATGAATCAATATTTACAATCTTTGAATGAAAAAGAAACCGCCACCCAAATACATAGAGTGCCGGACAATAGAGTGTATGGAAGTACCGATCACTTCGAGCCGAGGGGGATTTCATAGTCTTCTAGATCTGATGAAACATCCACACTTCGCTCCTTCTGTGGTTCTTGAAATCATCACCAAGAATCCACACTTCTTGCATCGGTAAGGATGTTGTCTCTACCGTACACTAGCCATGAGTTGAGGCCAAGGAAGACTGACAGTCCAGGATGAAGCACCATGAAGTATACTAAATTAGAGAACTAGGGAACCAAAAGGCACTAGGTTTTCATCGAGGAATTTTGAAATCACCATCCTGAAGGCACAACTGAGAAGTCGGGATGATAATGCCTTGGGAAGAAATGCATAGGGGTGATGAAACCTGTTGGTAGTGATTGATTCCGGATAAACACATGCCCAATCCACATGAAACATAGAGTCGAGTGCGTAACCACATAGCCTAACAAACCAGCAGCTCAAATAGCTAAAAATCCATTTGGACAACCATATGTAGTGGAGCTTCCAAGGGTGATCAATGGTGTAGAATGAAGAATCCAATATAACTGGATGTCCAACATGTCACTTGAGTAAAGGAAACGAAATAGGGCTCAAATAAGTGTCCTAGTAAATAGAATTAACAATATAAAAAACAATCCCAAGAAATATATAAAGGATCTAACATGTACAATTTGAATGTATAAATAATGGTGTAAAAAAATAAGTGCCAACATGAATATTAAACAAATTTAATACAAAAATCAAAATTAAGAAACCTTAATTCAAAAATCTCTACAAGTTACAATTAAATTTTGTGATTTTCTTTCACCTAGGGGTCATAGATTCGGAACCAATTTCAGCCTACCTAAAAATATTTAATCTTAGATAGAACCACAACATGAATCAGAATATCAACTGAGTTTATGTTAGTATGTAACTTATCGATACACACTATTCTAGATTCTACGACATCTCAAATAAAATGTAACCTAATGTCTATGTGATTCAACTAACCATGGAAAAGTAATTTTTTAGACAAATGTATTGTTTACAGGCTTTTAAGATAAACATTGATAACAAAACTATAAATTCTATGTTCAAAAGACATACCTTTGACCCACAAGGATTCTTTGACTGCCTTAGTTAAAGAAATGTATCCTGATTTTATAGTTGAAAGTGAAACAACAGACTATATGTTTCACTTCTAGGAAATGAAACCTCCAAAAGTAGTAAACATGTAGCCAGTTAAATATTTATTAGTGTCTACATTTATATAATAGTTGGCATTAGAAAAATCACAAACATGTTTAATAGAAACTAAATTTCTACCAATCACAAAGAAATAATAGAATTAAAAAAATGATATCTAAGATTCCACATAAGGGAATGCTAGTGTGGATTCCCTGGAGTCTCCATGAACATACTAAGAGTGAAAAAAACAAAATAAATATAAGGGTGAGTGAGAATCATAGAATACATTATGCCGCCTACTATGTTAGAATAAGGAATTTTTGACATAAATTCTATATCTTCTTCAGCGGTTGGGTCTTGAGTCAAATATATTTTAAAATAATGTGTAAGATAGATATTAACCGGCTTAAGGGTTTTAGACATATACCTCTTCAAATATTTAAGAACATAACCATACTGAGATAGAGTAATTTTTTGGTCTGTCTCTAATGATTTCAATGCCTAGGATTTTGTTTCCTATACATAAGAATATAATTTAAAAAAATCAATTGGGATTTTATAGAAGAAATAAAATTTATATCCCTGCATATGATGAGTATATCATAAATATACAACAATAGATAAATGATGCAGGTTTTTTTGATTAAAAATAAATGAAAGTGGCATACTGACTAATGATGAACTTGTCACCTAGATTGAATGAATCAAACATCAAGTACCACTGTGTTGAGACTTGTTTCTAGCCATAAAGATATTTTTTCAAAAGGCATGCTCGATTTGGTTTGAATTCATTAGGATTACCATCATGAGGTTTCATATAGATATTTTCATTCAAATCAATATGTAGAAAAGAAATTTTGACATTTAATTGCTCCATATTCAGGTCATTATAAGCAGAATAAGATAACAAGAGTTGAATGGAAGAATGATTAACAACTGGGGAAAATATATCAGAGTAATCAATTCATTCTCTCGGACGAAAGCCCTTGGAAACTATCATAGCTTTGGATTTTATTTTTATTTCCATAAGTGTTGTCCTCCTTTATTTTGAAGATTCATTTGGAACCAATTACCATAGAAATAATTGGTTTTTTTACAACATCCAATGTATGGTTCTTCCATAAGGATGTCATTTATTCATTCATAAACATGTCCAAGTGCATTAAGTCTTTTCTTTTAAAACCTTCATAGAAGACTGAGGATATTCATCAATAAGATCTTGTGCTATATAAAAGGCATATGAATCCATATCATACTAGATAAAGTAGTAAAGTGGTCTAGGGACTTTCCTTTTCCAATAATGGGTCAACTGATAATCTTAATGTGTTACAGGAGGTTCAAAATTCGAATCTGAACCAAAACTAGTCCTGGAATTAGCCACATCAGTGGGTTGATGAGGAGTTAGAGTAGGTTAAACATCAATTCATAAATGAGCTGGTGGATCATATTTATCAGACTTATCAAGGTCTGGTTCACTACTACCAGGTGTGGAAGTCTTGCTCTTATGAGAAGATGATTCGTGAAAGAACACATCCCTACTAATGATGCAATTTTGGTATCCTGGTTTATCTAACCATAGTTTATATCCATTAACTACCTTAAGATAACTAATGAATATTCACACGTGGGATCTTGGTTCTAATTTATTAGTCTTGACATGATCATTGTCTATATAACTGGAGATCTTTAAGTAGAAATAAAAAGGGTGATTTATGATCCATAGTTCTTCATGATTTTTGAACTCATTAATAGATGAGGGGAACCTATTAATAAGGTAGACAATAGTGTTGGTGGCCTTATACCAAACAAATTTGGGGATGCCTGGGTATGCAGGAATACCTCGAGCTCTTTCATGTAGTCTTATTCATCCTCTTTACAAGTCCATTATGTTGGGTAGTTTCCCTCAAAATTATGTTCCTCTTAATGCATTTAGACTCACAATACTGAATGAAATCTATAGAAAGGTATTTAAGCCCATTGTCTGTTCTCATGGTTTTAATTTTTGTTCTAGTTTGATTTTCAACTAAATATTTCTAGGTCTTATAGGTTTAGAAAATCATAATTATTCTTTAAGATGGAAATCAAAAATTTTCAAGATAAATCATCAATGAAGGTGATTAAATAGGATCCTCCACCATGACAGGTGGTCCTTGCTGTCCCCCAAAAATCTAAAAGGATGTATTCAACTGGCTTAGATACATTAAAGGAGGACCAATTGAAACTAACCCTTTTGGATTTCCCCATCACACAATCTTTACATGATTGAAGATTAGATGGTGTGATTTCACTCAATAACCCATTCTTGTTGAGTTCCTCTAAGCATTTGGAGCTTACATGCCCACATAGACTATTCCACAATATAATATTATCAGTGTCTATACTGTAAGCACTGTCTAGTTGTCTTGAATGGTTCTTTATATTCAGGACATACAACCCATTGGTAAGAGAAGCTTTTATTATTTTTCTTGAACTTATAAGATCTTGAGACAAACTGATTCAGATTTTAAGGTGAATCCTTTCTGATCAAGGACCCTTATGGAGATTAAATTTATATGAAGGTTGGGGACCCGCCTTACATCAACTTAGGTGATGATGGATTGATCATGTAACTCTTTTAATAAAAATCCTCTAACCTCAACCTTTCACTTCTTATTATTCTCTAAGAGGACATCCAATTATACATTTTCATCTAGCTATGAAATAGACTATCTATATAGACACATGTTAAAGGAAAAAATGGAGTCTAAGAACCAATCTTTATTGAGTGTGTAGTTGGAGAGATTCATGAATTTAGTAGGGCCATAGCCTGAGTCATCCAGAATAGACTAGTCAGTGGATTTTCTTTGTTCTAACACACGTTTGATCTTTATACATGTGGGTTTAATATGGATTAGTTAACCATAGTGAAAGAAAGTTAATTTTCTATCTGTGGGATTAGTATTCAGTTTGGGTTCTTTACCATTATTACTTTTTTCTATAATAAACTGATTCTTTTTACCTTTATCTTGAGCTCTTCCCCTAGTAAAGAGTCTCTCAGCCTCAAGTTTTACTTAAGGTTTGTAATGAAGTTCCATAAATAGAAAGGATGATTTAACTTCTCCTAATGTTAAAGAGTCTTGACCATACATCATGGTCTTGACTAGTGTGTTGTAACTATGGTCAAGGGAGATTAAGAGGAGCATTGTATGATCCTAATAATCTACAATAATTTTGATATTGGGTAATTCTAACAATAATTTATTAAATTAATATAAATGTGTTTTTATATAAGTAATAAGATTAATTTTAAATTTGAACATATGGATCTTCTTGTAATGTCGTCCTACTAGGGAGGCAGTCATGTAAAAATTTTTAAGATTAAGACATATTCTTACAGTGGTAGATTCATAAGCCACTTCCCTAAGAACCATATCACCTAAGGAAAGTAAAAGGGAAATATGGGCCTTCAAAAGTATGTTAGGGGGAAATTTTTGGTATTCCATAATGGTCTGGATAGTTTCATTAATAGTTGTCCTATGATTTGTTGGCCTAAAAAGGGAATCAACTAGATAATGTTGAATAAGAAATTCCATCATTTTAATTCTCCATAAATTGAAGTCTTTGTATCCTTAGAATTTCTTGATTTTGTATCGCATTGTAGACATGTTTATCTGGTTGATTAGATGTTGAGTGGTTGGGGATAATGTTAGGCATATGCACCCAAGAACCGACTAATCTCACTGGGTAAATGTGTACCGTGTGATACAAAATGTAGGGAATTTTCAATGAATATAATGATTTCAATAAAAACAATAGAAAGAAATTAAACAAGAAGAAATAAACAGAGAATTATTGTGGAATTCAAAGGAAAGAAACTTCAATTAATGAAAATGTAAACAAAACAAAATAATGAAGTTTTAACAAAACTGTAAACATGGTGCATGAAAATGGGTTCAATAGAACTATAAACTGGGTGCAAGACACTGTAAACAAAATAAAATGAACCAATTATAAAAAACTATAAGCATAATGGAATAGGGATGTTTTAACAAAAATGTAAGGATGTCTATAAAAATTGGAAACAACAATCCTAGAATACGAGATTATGGAAACTATTAAGTAGATATCTAATTAATAGATTTATAAAAGCTGTAAATATAATATAGCAAACCAGTTTTAAATAAACTAAAAACTGAATGACAAGAAAGAAGATTATCGAAATAAAAAAAACATAGTAGGCTAAGAAGGCTCAGATTACACTAATTGTGGTTAATGAGTGGTACAAATGGAACCAAATAACAATAATATGCAATCAAGATCGAATATGACAATGTGGGTTCAATAATGAAATAATCAAATAGAATAGAAAGTGCAATAAAAGTAAACGAACACTAGGATTTAATGTGCTTTAGACCCTTATGGGTCTTAATACATGGAAAAACACCACACACACTGACACCTTTAATTAATCTCAAAATTGAAAACAAGAAACACTATAAAGAATTAAATACTTCAAAAGAAAACAAAATATAAATAAATATTTAAAAACATAGAATGAAAAAGAGACCATAACCCAAATAATTATAGTGTCAGACAACATAGTTTCTGGTAGTCATGATCACTTTGAGTCGAGGGGGATTGTGTAGTATTATGGATCTAATGAATCCTCTGTGCTTTGCTCCTTCTGTGATTCTTGAAATCATTACCTAGAATCCAAACATCTTCCATTGGGAATGACATCATCTCAACCACTCACCAGCCACGAGTTGAGGATGAGGGAGACCGACAGGCCTAGATAGAGCTCTGAGGAGGAGGTTGAATCAGAGATCTAGGAAACAAAAGGCACTAGGGTTTCATCGATGATGACCGAAAGCACCACGTCGAAGGGAGATCCAAGAATCCGAGATGATAATGCCTTGGGAAGCAATGCACAGGGGTGAAAAACCCCTAACAACAATTGGTTCTTGATAACCACATTCCCAATCCATGGGCACCATGGATATGAACATGTAACCACACAACCAAACAATCTTGTGGCTTAAACTGCTGAGAAACCAAGTAGATGAGCACATGTAGAAGGGCAGCCAAGGGAGATCAATGGTGCAGAATGATGTAGCCAATATAACTGGATTGACAACATGTCATCTTCATCCTCTTCAATCCATCGTGTACCAGCTCCAAAAAATTATAAAAATTATTAAAATAATTTGAAACTTGTTAATATCACTTACAAGGACCCTTACAGTATCTTGGAACTCAAATAGAGTGTTCCATGAACCTTTATTTCCTTTTTACATTTATCCACATTCCAATCTCTTCAAAGAAACATCAAAGGGTTTCATAACACTGGTTTAAGAATTTATTTATAGTAGTACAACAAGGATGGTTTCCCCAACACATCATCTAGTTTTTCAAACCACTTGTGCATAGGTATGGTATCTAATTGTGTATCCAGATACACTAAATATCTACCATCTCTTGAATAAAACACAATAAAATCCTCATCAACACTATTCATGTTCATCCATGATGTTCATCTATATAAATAATCTTATTTTATAACCACTAACTAGAAGTTACCCAACCAGGACTTCCTAGGAAATATCAAACTTCTCACTTCCTTTACCAACATAAGATATATTCTCCTTTTCTAGGTATATGGAAATAAGAACTTCATTTTTTTCACATGTTGACATAATTGATATTGAAAAAAATATTGTTTACACTTTTTAAAACCTAATGGAACTTCATTACCCCCCTTTGAATTTGTTGTCAATTCCAAGTTTCCTGTAGAATCAATGTGATATTTCTCTCCTAATTGAAAATAAATACAATAGAGGGAATTAAATTTCTATACCATTTTTGATATTATACAAAGGATCTTCTCATTCCTACAAAACATTAAAAATTTTGAGAAACTCATATTCACCCAATTTTATTCCATTAGAAAATGGTGATACCACATACTTCATAGAAAAGTTACATAAACCAACCAACTCTATGTCTACATGGTTAGACCAATGTATAAATTAGAGAGGTTAATTAAGAAAACAATTCTATCTGTTTAACCATTTCAATGTGGAACTTAATCAAACTTTCACTCCTTAAGGGATGCTCAAATATATTTTCAATAGCTTTCAAAACCCTACACTCACTTGAACACACATATCAAAAACATCCAAATGAAAGGAATTTATTCATCATTTGTTTAGATAATCACTCCCTTATAATTATAATATTCAAAATGAACCAAAAAAATGTTAATTGAGCAGAACCATTCCTCATCCTGCAATTTTTGAAGCACTTTTATAGATTAATAGATTCTTGTTGGATTATTAAATAATATGGAAACTTCACCTCTTTTGAATGTCCCCAAAAGGGATGCCTTCCAATAAAAATTACCTTTAATTCTGAATATATTAACACAAGAATATTGATATATGAATAAGGTGAGTCTCTTCAACTTTCAGTTGAAGCAGAAGGGTTGGAACTTATTTATTAACCAAAAAAATTTCTTCTTTAACGCTCTAACAATTTGATAACTCTTCGTTTTATCTCCCACCTTAATTTTAAAAGTCTGAAATTCATTGGGAAATATGGTTTTTTTTATTTTTAAGCTTTTATATTAGACGGAATAACCTTCTACACTTTGGAAAAGAGAGAATTATGATTATTTTCATCATTCTCTATTCTCCTAACCTCTTCCAACTATTCATTACATATGATTAACAAATACATATACTCATTATAAGATATCTTTTTATGTGTTGAATCTTTATTTGTAGAAAATTTCATTGTAATAAATTTTTTCTTTCTCTTTTTTTCAACAACGTATATTATTTGTGTATTCATGCCAGACATTTTTTATCCATCCGACTTGACATATTACACCTTCTATAAACACCTTAATCAATTTTTAACTTTACCTTATTAGTAGGCCTCTGAACTTCTTCTTCATAGATTTCAAGAACCATTCCAATCCTAATATATCTTTCTTAGATTGACTCTTTATGTTTGGATTCCAACTTAATCCAATTTTCATTGGAATTCAAGGAAATATTTAAATGTTATATGATGTGGCCTGTCTTACAATGATAGAAACACTTTATTCCTATAGTTTAATCATATTGGTTAAATTTATTCATATTATTCTTGGGTGTACTCTTTTTTACTAATTTCTGTTGGTCGATTCCCAAGGAAGACTTTCTTTATTCTCTTCTCATGAGTACTAGTGTTTTTTTGGGAAAGAATGTACCAGCACTCTTCATAATAATGTCCATAATTTTTTTAAAAATAATTGATGTTTTCAAGGATTTCACATCTATTCCTTGTGTATAAATTATTATTTTTCTATGAAATACATTTTCCTTCAGTATGTTTTCTTTTTTGTTTTAGATTTTCCCCCTTACATCATGGATTCTACCACGTGTATACATTTAAATGTTGTGCTAACAATCTATCAACCTATTCCCAAACATCCAATAGCATAGACATCTCCTAATCAATCTATTTATTTTCTATTTAGGTTCAATTTCCCCAGATTTTATAGATTGCATGCCTTGCCTTTTTTGGACCGGCACACCACTGGTTTGGTCTTGGATTGGGATCATATTTTATTTGACATGCCTACATTCACCTTTGATGATGTGATAAAATTTTAGGAAATTTTATCTTTTTTAATGAGCCTGGGGTGGGGGAATCTCAAGATGATCTCAAGATCTCTTTATCACAACAAAGAGTCCCTTTTTAGGGAATAAAATATCCCATATACTTGAGTGGAAACACTTTTCCTCTCATTATATTGGGATTATCCAAATTATGTAGGTTCTAGATTTTTCAATTTAATTTCCACTATTAGGAACTTCATGTTAAGAGTATAATTCTTAGCCACACTAAAATCAATATTTCTTCCCAATTTATGTTCATTATTCAAACTTTATCCTTGTGCATATTTCTACATTCCTTTAGTTAAATATCAAGGTATGTTATACTTTTATCCATAACATTTATCTATGCATCCTTGATAATCATAGATATTTTATTTAGGTTTTACAAGACATGGATCACTTCTTTAACAACCTTATCAATGATATATTTCTCACATAAAGCTCTTTGAAATTTATCTTCACTCACTGAAATTATTTTATTGAAAAGTGATTCAGTTTATTTTTTGAATTTCAATATATTTGTGAGAGTGTTGAAACAACCCATAGTTTTTTCCAATGCATCCTCCACAACATTAGCTTCTACTTATAGCCATCATTTTTCATCATATAATCCTTTAATGATTCTGAATATATAAATCACCAATTCAATGGGGACATTTTTTAATATTCCTTAACCTCAAGGTAGATGTATTTTTTGATTTAGTACACCCTTTCACAAAACCTAAACATGGGTCTTTAAAGGAATACTAATAAAAAGATTCATCTAATAAACCCCCACCATTATAATTAATTTTACCTAATGGTGTATCCAATTCATTATTTGAGTTATTTATTTACTTATATTACTATTTGTTATACATATTTATTAAGGTCTTTATTGATACCTCCAAATTTGTCGTGATGGGGATGGAAATAGATTCTTCCTTCTAAGTTACTTTCTTTTAAAATTTTCACTTCATGTAATCTTATAAAAACAAATGGGAGAAAATTTATAGAATTAATCAGAGATTATATTTGTACTCTGATAGGATTGGTAGTAATAAGTACATCAGAATCCGAGGGAACCTAGAATCATATATCAATTTTATGTCCATTAGGATCATACAAACACACATGATTGGTGGGGGTGAATAAGGTGTTATCCAATTTTACCAAATTCAAATTTCTTCTTTGATCCTTTACAACCCCTTTAACTTGAACCACTGATTCTGATTGCGATTTTTGGATCTTGTGTTACGTAACCTATCATAAATTTATATGAAATGGAGATAAAATAGTAAATATAGCTATTGTTTTTA
Source organism: Viscum album (assembly GCA_963277665.1). NCBI lineage: Eukaryota > Viridiplantae > Streptophyta > Magnoliopsida > Santalales > Viscaceae > Viscum > Viscum album. Next base: position 1,526,326,227 of record OY728138.1, on the reverse strand, counting down.
TAAGAGTTTCCCCTACTCAAAAATCCCACTCTTTATCTTGTCTAACTCCAAGAGAGGCATGAACTCACTTCTAATAATCTTATTATAAATACAAATGGAGTGTGGGATGCTTTTTCATAACCCAGGCACACCATATTTTATAGGTGTGGGATCAAAATTTTATACAAGTGATATTATACCCATATAGTTTTTTATACTCACCCCTGTGGATTCTTCATAATCACTCTCCATATATTGATATAGATTAACAACTTTGTCCTGAGATTTCATTGCATCAAATATCTAATATCATTCCTCAAAAAAAATGAAAATTTTACTACCATAAGATCTTCATAGATAAACCATGAAACTCAACCTTTGAATATCTATATAGTTTCCATTTCTTTAGAATATATAGCTACACTCAGTTCAAATATTCTTCCCTCAAACTCGACATTGTAATCAAGGGAAACATATATTTTCTTATATCTTCCACCTTGACTACTGTCACTCATACTTATACTTCTTATTCTCTATTCTTTCTCAATTGTATTTGACCCTTAATACAGGTCAGCCTCTTAATCTTCTTTGAATCCTAGGAAATTTTATGTCTCACACAGGTTCAAAAACAATTCTTTTATTTCCTTAGGAGAAATCCTACTTTCTCTAAGATTCCAATTTTTCCCTTTCTTTCTTTTTTTCTTGATATGATCAATCTCACATGAATGTGTTCCCATATTAAATTTCATATCCCATTTTATATATCCAAAACTAGAACACAAGGAGAACATCATTATTTCTTGTCAAAATCACTAAAATATAATATTCAATTTTATTTTCCAATTATATTTTGGTATACTTCTACAAAAATCACACATGAAATTGATTTTCATGATTTTCCAACTCACATTATAGAAATTACCCTCTCATTCTTTCTATTTTTGAAACTTGAACAATTATATCTTTTAGTATCCAATAGTAGGCTTGAATCTTCTTTCTTAAAAAATTATTTCATAAAAACAACATTTATATCATCTTAATATGTTTTATGATACTAAAAATAGTAGAATATCATAGTGTAGAGCATATTCATTTTGGATCTAGTGATTGAATAAAAAACTTATAAAAAATTTCTTGAGATCATAAACAACTTTAGTAGGCCATCTTCATTATTCTTCTCTTCCTCATTCTTAAATCCCAAATCATTTTAGGAATTTTATCCACATAATAAAAACAAATGCATTGACTGAATTTATATTCATTAGAATATAAAATTCTAGAAATTAAGTTTCTTCTTCTTGATTTGATCAATTAGTCCAATTCTTGATGTTCATATCCACTTTAATCCAATGATTGAAACTAAACTATTTGAGATGTTTGTGATGTCTAAAACATGTAAAAAAACTCTTGCATCATAATAGTTAGTTTTCCTTATTATATTCATAAATATGGAATGTAATATTTTCATCCATGGGGAACTCATAATTTTTCTAATTCTAGCATGGAGCATATGCTGAGTTTAATGGAATATGCACAAATAAAATTGATGCATGAGTATGTTAGTTCTCTCATAAATAGTTATATAGATAACACATATGAAACCATAAATGAAACATAAACATTGACCGAATGATAGATACATTGTTCTCAATTCCCACATACGCATCTCATGCCTTTTCCATATCTCTATAGCTGTTGAGAATCACACATACGCAGATTGTAAAATGACTCATACAATGAGTGTAATGACTCATACACAGCTAACTTCTCCTTTGAGATAAAATATACACATAGTAAATATGACTTATGTGCTCCATATGGAAATGACTCATAAAATATTGGGGTTTTTCAATTTATTGATTTATGTAATGAAATTATAGAACACATGAAATTGAATCAAAATAATGATGAAGTCATATCATTCCATACTAAATCTCTTCATAGAATGTTATAGTGGATTAAAAAAATTACACAAATAATTAAAATAATTCCAAATAATTTGATCTCACCTCCAAAGAATCATCCATCATCTTGGTCTCCAAATAGAGTATTCTATGAACCCTCACTACCTTTGTACATTTAAGCTAATTTTAATTTCATTAAACATTCATACAAGTGTTGCATAATAGTAATTTTAGAAGGCATTTATTATAGTAGTACAAGGACGGTTTCTCCAATATATCATCCATATTTTCACACCATTTATCTGCAAGTATAAAATCACATCATTTATCTGGATTTTCCAAATATCTCTAAACTATTATAGACAAGACTAGGGAAATCTTCATCAAAACGTTTCATGTTCATCCATGAATATCTTCTCTATCTGTTTTCTAATTTTATATCAACTACCTTGAATCTCTCAAGTTTCTTATTCATAGGTAGTAGTAACATTCTCACTTCCTTTTCTAACATGAGATATAATATACTTTTCATGGTACATGGAATCCAACTCTTCATTAATTAGAAAACATAGACGTACTTTATATTGACAACAAATACGATTCAAGCTTTTTCAAATCCATGGACACTTAAATATGTATAATATTTCATATTAAAAATATATAATGAATTACATAAAGAAAACATATATAATGTTTTTTAGAATTTTTATACAAAGTAATATTAATTACATTTGAATAATATATAAATACTTGTGTGTGTGTGAAGAACCCAAAGATATATGTGTGTGTGTGAGTGTAATTGTTGAACCAAGATGCATGTATGCATATCAAACTATATACAATACATATAATATTATTTTTATTATATTTTCAATATAAGAAAATTCTAGTTGCATAAAAATTAATTTATATATATATATATAAATATATATTTGAAATATATGAAATAATATCAATAATATATAAAAAATTAGTATAATAATTTCTAAAATTTTAAAAGTTTAATTAATTCATATTAAACATTAAACTTACATATATTTAATTACAATCAAAATATATAAATTTTTCATCTCAAATAAATAGTGAATTATTGTATCACCATATTTTTATCCGTGATAAATAAAAAATTAGCAAATATTATCCTTTATCATATTTGAAATAAGTACTTATAAAATATTACTTTTATTATCACTAGTAGTTTCTCTTATAAAATTTAAATTTTTTCAGTATTGCTAAAAGTTGACTTTTATATGTACTTATAATATGGACTAATAAAAGGAAATTAATTTATTCTATAATGTTATTGTAGTTATATATGAATCTTGTATATGAAAATTGTATAAAATGATTACATATAAAAATCATTAATATTGAAAATAATATTCCAAAATTCTAATGATTACAAATATAAAATCTGATCACATAGTTCTATTTAAATACTAATTCCTAAACAATAACACTATAAACTACAAATTGGAAACCAAAAAACACTAAACCCTAAAATATATGAATAAATAAAATGATGTTACTATGATCTTTAATGGGATAAATTCAAAATTGACATATTTCATTATGATATAGTCATCAAATGGATCAATGAATTGATGACTTGAAGATATGATAAAACATTAAAAAGGGTTCATAACTTATTGGTAATTTTGTCAATGTCATGAAGTAATATTACATCATTAAAAAGGGTATGAATTAGTTAAATGATTTATGATTAACTAATTATGTTATCTTAAGATCGATGAAGATAATAACAATAAAACATATTTTCAAGTTTAAATGAAATACTATAATATATATATATATATATATAACTAAACAAGTATAATTTCATTTTTAACATCAGTGGGGAGGTGTGTGAGGAACATTTTTCTCACAATCAGATATATGATTATTTCATACATATTTACTTTGTATTCTACACTATAGTGGAGAAATATATACAAGAAATTGTTCTTCATCCCAAGAATGTTTTTTCTCTATGTGTATTGTATCTAGATTTTCATGCTGTAGAATAAAAATATAACCAACATATGAATTAGTTGGAAATGGAATATGGAATGGGTTCCAGCTAGGTAGGCACATCCCTGAAACAAATATAGACAAAGGAAATAAAATCTTCAAAATTACATCCACCGTCGTATCAATTATCTACTAATGGTAATCTATAAAAAATGATACTTTTTTACCTCATAAAAATTATTAGCCTCAAGAAGAGCCTATCTTGACAAATCTATATAATCTCATGATTAGTATTAGATGATTGAGGTATGACCACTATCTCTTAGAAACACTCAGTGTCGTTAAAATAGATTTGTGATGTCAATATCTTTTTCATGGTGGTCAGTACTAGAGAAACAACCTATATCTATGCTATAAATGGGATTTGTTAGTGAAAACAGGATTAACATGTTGTGATCCCTTAAAATCTCTCAACCTTTATCCGTGCTAATAAAAATGCTTCTAAAGTTATCCTTTATTATATTCTTTTTTATGCACTGATAAATGGGTATTTTATTGGTTCATTCATTACCATTGATAAAGGCCTTGAAAACAACTGAAAAACATGTAGCCCTATAGTATCCCAATAGCATAACCAAAGTAGAAAAATATAATCAAATTTAAATACAAATATTACAGAAAACCAAATTGAAATACAAATATTACATTACACTACCATTTATATTCAATATTTATATTAAAAATATTTAAATTGATGTGATATTTATAATTAATCAAAAAAAAACCCCAAAATAGAAAATAAAAACTCTTATAGAATGATTTCTCTAAAATTCCACCTTAATAAAAATGTTATGAAAAACAACACAAAATTTGAGTCATACCAACCACATCGCATGCTAGATTAACATGTGGTTAATTCCTATACATCTCAAATGAATTATGGATCCTTTTACAATATTTTTAAAACAATAAAATCTTATTTTCAAGGTTTTGGATTTGTGATGATCATTTAAAACTAAAATGTAACATTCAAATTAAACAACACACACATTGTGTCATACCAACCACATCATGTGTTGGGTTGATGTGTGGTCAATCACTAGACATAAAAAATGAATTATGTATTGGTTTCCTAAATTTTAAAAACAATCTAAGATCATTTGACTGGTTTTGACAATATGATATAAATTTTCAACAAAAATGAAACGTAAAATGAAAATAGGATCTTGAAGTTATATTGGGAACAATAGGTGTTGTATTGATATGAGGTCGATTCATATATGCTGAAAATGAATTATGGGCCATTTTCCTAACATTTCAAAATAATATGAGTCCATTTTCTCTGTTTTGGTTGTGCTGTATTTATTTTACACTAAAGTGAAACTTGAAAACATGAAATTTGAGTCATACCGGACACATCGTGTGTCAGATTGATCTTTTGTTGATTCTTATATGTAAAAATGATTTATGGATCATTTTAATATTGTTTGAAAACAATCTGATAAAATTTTATAGGTTTTGGAAATGTTACTCATGCTTTAAACTATAATGACAATTTCATATAAAAAACACACAATTTATGTCCTACCGGGAACATCGTGTGTCAGATTCATAAGTAGTCAATTTATACACAACACACATGTGTTATGGAACTCTTTCTTAAAGTATCAAGGTAATATGAGATCATTTTATTATTTTTTATTTGTAATTTGTGTTTTAAACTAAAATTACACTTTTTATGTGAAATAAAACACTTTGAGTCATGTTTTCCACATCGTGTATCATGTCGATGTACATTCAATTCATATATTCCAAAAATAAATTAGAGATTATTATCCTAAATTATCAATAAAATTCAATCTTTTTTAGTCATTTTTGGGTATATGTAATGTTTTTAAAAGTAAAATAATTCCTTTAATGTTAAAACAAGCACTTTGGGTCATATCGACCACATCATGTGTTATATTGGTCAATTTTTACATATCAAAAATGAATTATGGATCATTTTCCAAAATTTTAAAAACAATATGATAACATTTTCTCATTTTTTACAATTTGATGCGTGTTTTAAACTAAAAATAAAATTTTATATTGAAAACAATCAATTGGGTAATATATGTTTTAAAATTAATCTGAAATTTCTTTATAAAGTATTATTGATAATTTTGTTTTAATATTCATCTCTTATATAAATTATCAGATGGATTATAAGAAAATACACCTAGGTTAATGGAACTGGGTGAGATGTGGTGAGCGTACAAGAATGGATTGTATGTTAGATGAAAAATAGAAGATGTTTTAATCATGAAAATATATCAATATTGAACAAATGTATAGTTACGCAATACAAAGACCTAATTGCATACTAGAGGCATGTTGTGATCATCTAAGAATTCTCCTCGAGGATCAAATCCATCACTTAGTGAAATTACATGACATGAATCTCAATTCAAGTCACCCTTTAGTAACATAATTAAATTTTGAGTTACGATACAGTAACTAAATAAAAATTTGAGTTCCCCTTCAGTAGCATAATAAAATTCCACATTACCTTTGCATAACATAAGAAATCATTATGTTACCCTTCCATAACAAAAGAAAATTTCATTTTACCCTTCTTTCAGTTGATAAATCTTCAAGTTACCCTTTAGTAACATATGAAATATTCAAGTTACCCTTCATTAACATTAGAAAATTTTGTGATACCCTTCACAAACTTAAGAAATATTCAAGCTACCCAGCAATAACCTAAGAAAATTTTTTGTTACCCTTCAATAACTTAAGAAATCATTAATTTATCCTTTAGAGACATAACAAATATTCATGTTAACCTCACTAACATAAGAAATATTTGATTTTACCTTGAGTAACATAATAAATATTCAAGTTACCATAAAGTAAATTAATAAAATTTTAACATAACCTTCAGTAACATAATAAATCTTTATGTTAACCTTAAGTAACATAATAAATGTTCCATTTACTATTTAGTAACTTAATAAATTTTCATTTTACCCTTTAGTAACTTGAGAGAATTTTTAATTTCCCTTTAGTAACTTAATAAATCACCAGTTTAACCTTTAGAAACTTATGAAAATTTAGTTTCATCCTTTAGTAATATAAAAAAAATCATTTCAAACTTTTTTACCTTCATAAAATTTCATGTTACCCTTCATTCACTTAATAAATATTCAATTTACCCTTTAATAACATAAGAAAATTTTGAGTTAACCTTTATTAACATACATATTCTTCTAGTTACCTTTTTGAAAGTTAATAAATATTAATTTTACCTTTTAGTTATATAATAAATATTCTAGTTAACCTTCAATAACTTAATAAATTTTCATGTTTCCCTTTAGGTACTTAAGAAATCTTCATGTTACCATTCACTAACTTAATAAATCATCAAGTTACCCTTCATTCCAGTCACATCTCTTGCTGGATTGATGTTTTTTCAATTCCTATAGATCAAAAATGTATAATTTATTATTTTTATAATGTTTCAAGACAATTTGAGGTCATTTACATAGTTTTGTCTTTGTGAAATTTAGTTTAGAGTAAAATAATACCTTTAATGTGAAGAAATATACTTTGAGTTATATCGGCCTCATTGTATGTCAGATTGACATGTAGTAGAATCTTACACATACCACATGAATTATGGAATATTATCACAAATTTGGAAAATAATCTGATTTTTCTATTCTTTTATGATAACGTGATGTATGTTTTAAACTAAAATTACACTTTTATATTGAAAAGACACACTTTGAGTCATACCAACCACATCATGTTTTATAATTACATTCATCAATTGTTACACATCAAAAATTAATTATGGATTTGTTTCCAAAATTTTGAAAATAAGTTGGGTTTTTATTATCTATTTTTGGATTTTTGATGGGTGTTTTAAACAAAAATGACACCTTTTATGTAAAGACATGCACATTGAGTCATACATGACACATCATATGATAGACTGATGTGAAATTAGTTCCAAAATACTAAAAATAAATTACAAATATTTTCATAAATTATCTAGACAATTCAATCACATTTTATCATTTGTGAGAGATTGATTCACATTTTAAACTAAAATGACTCTTTTATATTGATAACATACACATTGATCCATACCAACCACATCATGTGTCAGTTGGATGTGTGGTTAATTCCTACACATCAGAAATGAATTATGAACCACTTTACAAAATTTTGAAGACAATATGAGATCATTTTCTTAGTTTTGATAATGTAATATGCATTTTAAACTAAAATGATACTTTTATATTGAAAACATGCACTTCAAGTCATATCAGACATATCATATTCTAGATTGATGTGTGTTCAGTTCGTAAACATTAAAATTGAATTATGTATCATTTTCTAAAATTTTGGAATATTTTATTAAGCTACCATATGAAAATAAGCAAGATTTTACTTCACTTTCAAAGTTGGATCAACTTATTCAAACTATGTTATGTTGAAAAATGTAAAGGGATTTATTATCTATTGTAAATCATCCATGTGTTATTTAATGGGTTTTATATTTTCTATTTTACATTATATGATCATAATTATCCTTTTATCATGGAGGTATAAATTTATTTTATGTTTTCTCTACTTTTTACCTCACATTCCAAAACATTATGTAGCATATTTTTTAATAAATGTTTAGAAAATGAATGAAAAATGTTTATATATATAAAAAAATATATAAATTAATATCTTTTAAAAAAACTTTATAAGGTAAAAAAACATTTAAAACCACAATAAAAATATGATTTTAGAAATGTTAAGACACTCCGTTTTCATTTGGTAAGAAAAACTTGATAAAACAATGGTAATAGACTTGTCATGACTTACATTATACCATTCATAGCATTATATTGATGATAATGTTATATTAAAATTTTACACTTAAGAATTATTTCATATTTATATATATATATATATATATATATGGAGGATACTATGCTAATCAATAAGAAATATAGACAAGTTTCACGTGACATGATAGCAGGCAGTGAGGTTCAACGGATCAGGGTGTCTAGAGAATACAATTATCACCACATTCTGCATCCAACTACCAGTGTACCATACCTACACTATGATGAATTCTATGGAATTTTTGTACTTAATTTTACATTCTTTGATTATCACATCCTTGTTGTGCTCACAGAGATATGGAGGCCTAAGACACACACATTCCACTTACTTGATGGAGGGATGACCATCACCCTTGATGAGGTGGAAGTTATGCTCAGTCTACCTATCCAGGGGGATACTATTATATAAACCACCTGTGAAGGATGGATTGAGATTTTATAGCGATTTATAGGAGTTGAAATTATGGGTGATGATTATGCTACAGATGGGGGGCCAATATCTATGGGGTAGCTTGAGATTCAATTTTCACAGTTACCCACTGTTGCTGATGAATAAACTATTATAATTCATTCCCATGCTTATATCTTGCTACTCATTTGTCGGAAATTGTGCACTAATCACTCTGGTATTTATGTGAATAGGATGTATCTTTGTCTATTAGACGATTTTGATCAAGCTATGAGATACAGTTGGAAATCATCATATTTGTCTTATACTTATAGATCATTTTGGAGGGCATGCTGACCAGATCACACAGATTCATGGGATGTATCATCCTTATTCAGATGTGAGAATGGGACCACATACCTTCTATCTCCCATATTGGTGATGGTCATGAGCTTCATATTGATGTGCTACATAAAGATCTATGTGATTATGGTATGATCACTCATATTTATTTTTTACTGATGCTACTATGAGTTATTAAATTTAATTTCTTATTATTAATTAGTTTCTAATATGTACATTATAGGTGGATTCAGGAAAACCAATTTTTCATGAAATCGAGGAAGAACATTGAGGCATATCATCTCATGTTCCATAGTATAGTACCGACCGATGTAAGTATATAAAATATTTCATTAACTATTAAATTTCATAATAATATATTTTTTGGTTTTTAGTAACAATTTTTTAAGAAATGTCACATGTCATTTCATATTGCATTGCTTCCAAATTGGACTCTATTAGACCAGATTCCCCTATACTGAACTGATATGATTCGAGATTCCATGGTTACAGTTCCTATCATTAACATTCACTTTGTTGACTGGAACAAGACTGATAGAGTCATGATCCAGTTTATATTTTTTCTGCATATTCCCTTTCGATCAAGATAGTCAATAGAACTTCATTACGTGAAGATGACATGGAGGCAAGATGTCAACTAGAGTAGAAGACATACCGAGTATCTAGACCTATGGCACAGATGGACATCAGTTCATTTCGAGGGTATGCGTACTATGTGATTCCCACTTATATAGAAACTCAAGTATGAGACATGGTATATAATGTAGTTTATACCATATCATACTCCATATGACAGAGGTCTCTAGTATCTGGTATGTTAATAAATTTCCATTTGTTTTTTATTTAGTTTTTTTAATTCATTTTTAATATATTTACATCATACATGACTACAAAATATTATACACATGTTTCATTAAGAAGAGGAGGAGTTTTTTATCCTAGAATTGTACCATGTTGCAGTCTTCGGGATAAAGCTATCATATCATGTTTTACATGATAGCATCTATGATCATCAACCCCATAGAGATGATGTTTTTACTCAGGAACCTCCTCCAGTACCTATTGATTTTGAGGAGCCACAAAGATGATGCGTAAATCATGTCATTCCACACATGAGACCTCACATGTTTTATATGTAGAGCTCAGTCCTCTAGTCGTCCAGCCACATACGATTGGGGATGTGCATCAGGAGCCATGAGATCCATTTGTGTTATTAAAACATCAATTGTTTTCTTTGAGAAAAGATCATCCAAAATTCAATCAGGGATTATTTATCATGCCTCTACCTTTTATGTATGAGCCTTCACAGGCTGTATGGTACCCTCATTCGATGATGGAAGGTCCTTATAATCACATAGTGTGAGAAGAATCCGGTGCACATGACGACATCCAGTAGAAACCTCCTCCCGACAAGTCACAACTATAGCATCCGACATTCGAGGTTCCAGAACCCGAGGAAGAGTCCTCTCGAGATCATCATAGTCCACCCCAGCACAGAGGATGGAAATCTCAATATAAACATCCCATTCACATAGCACAATGTGGAATTGGCCCTCATTATAGACAGTGACTGTACTTATTTATTTATATGTGTGCTATTGATATAAATTATGTGAAATAAAATGTATTCTATCCTATATATGATTGTAGGTATATTAAAAATATGAAATTAGTTTTTACTATCAACCATTTTTACATGTTTGTCCACTTTATAATTTTTCTTTTTTATTTTAGGTACTATTTATATTTTATAATCTTTCAAAGTTTACTACTTGAATCCTAGGAAAAATTATTAAATTTGAAGTAGGTAATTTTAAAATATTATAAAATATAAACTATAAAAACAATCTAAATAAAACATAAAACATATCCTAAACATCTAAAAATTTGTTGAAAATAAAAATAATTTCATAAATATAATAAATAATTGAAAATGAAAGGAATGTAAAAAAATTATAAATACAATTTTAATTGATTACAAATTTATATTTAACATTTATATAACTGATTAATTTTATAACCATATCAACTATATGGTATAACTGATTACAAATTTTTCTTCGAACATATTTTATTTTTATATAATTAATGAAATTAAAAAATCTTAATGGTTGAATACTATAAATAACTCTTTAATAATTATGAATCACTTCTCCATTGTAATAAATATAAACAGATTTCGTAATTATCTAAAAGAAAAATGTTATTTTAGAATTATTAAAATCTTCAATTAAATGAATCATTTAATGGAATCTAAAAATTTAATTCAAAATTATAAATTTAATATGATTTTATAATTATAATTCAAATCATCATAATGATACACTGTTATTCTACGTATGCATCTTATATTTTATTTTAAAAGTCAACCTTTTTTTAACAACTTCTAAAGATGTTAATCAATATGGGAATGATGAAGGAAACATGTGACATCCCACTCACCATAGTCATGGTAATACCCACATGACTATACAGTATATGTTTAAAGTGATGTCCCACTATTTAGAATTCCCAAAATGAATGAATTTTATTAATTTTATTTATTAAAACTATACTTAATATCTTAATATAATTTATTTATTTCAAATATTTTTATTTTTAATGATCAATATAACATTTATAAATAATTAAATTATAAATTAAAATTCCTATATAAATAAATATTTCTAATTACAACCACTCTAAAAAAATTAACAACACTAAACATTTATATTTAAATTAATATCTTCCAAAATAAAATATAAAATTATCTCTATTTTGAATATCCATATAAATAGAATAACTGTTAAATTTCGTTGTCACATTAATCCTTGAATGAGATTCAAGAATCATGTTGAGAAAATGCGAGGTTGGATTGGCCTTTTAGAAGAGAAAACCTAAATTGCATGAAACCATTTCACACATTTCGAGGGATCTGCACATGGAATGTGTGAAATAGTCTCATGAATTGTATAAATTAGTCTAACAAAATAAATGAATCCATTTCACACATTTTTTTAAAATATTTTTTAGGTCCCACAAATAATGTGTGAAATGCCTTAACATATTTTGTTGGACAAACAAATCAAATGCATGAAACAATTTCATGCCTTGGATATACCGAACCCACCAACTGCTTGAAATGGTTCCACAAAAAGTTAGAACCATGTCCATAAAATATTTAACTATAAAACAATTTAAATAAATATCATTTTTAATAAAATACAATTTAAAAAATCTCCACAAAATTATAGAATTGTTAAAATATAATCCCCTTAAATACTATCACCAATGAAATTTAAATAAAAATATTTTTTAATAAATCAAAATTTTACTTTGAAACTATTTTTTTATTAATTTAGAATTATTATTTTTAATAATAAAATTATTAAAATGTCATCTTTTTTAAGGGGTATGGGTTAATTATGTAGTTTATTATGATAGTTGTGAAAAAGGTTATAGTCAATTATTTATTTAAAGTTTTCATCATAACCTTACTTTAACACACGATTAGAGAAGTCACTCATGATTTCATGAAAACATTACAATAATTATTCATATTTTGTTAAATAATGCATACAATTAGTCAAATTATTCCATGTTTTAATCATACCAGTCCACACGTGTGTGATGTCGACCTAAAGGTGTTAACATATTATTACCTAATGGAATCGCTACTACAGAACCAAATATTCTCATCAATAATAATTGGATTCATCATAGCTTAAATGACATTATTTTCTTTTTTTATAAGGAAAATGAGTGGCCTTTACCAATTCCAATTTATCACTAATAATGGTACCCCCTTTATCAATACATGATTTTAGTACTAATAGAGTACAAGCTTTTATTCGCACCAATTTCATGGTATATTAATGTGAATTTTTTATTGTGTTAGTATACTTTTAGGTGTATACTACACCTTAAAATTATAATATGAATCAATAAATAATATTTATTTATCATATTTGATAATAAAATAGTATAATTTTAAATATTAAAAAACATTACATTACAATAATCAAGAATAAATAAAGTGATTAATTACAGTTATAAAAAAATCAAACAACAATAAAATGATTTTTAATAGTCAATATCAATATAAACAAGTACCAATATATAAAAATCACAAAAATAAGATAGTGAATATTTTAATTCATTGTAAACATCTTATAAATATCAACCACCACTTAGAATTTTTCTGAAGTAAATAAGCTCATCGATAAACATAGATAAATAATAATAAATCATAATTATTGTACACTTAATAAAAAATTTAAAATATTCTCTAATATATCACATGTACACACACATTATAGGAAAATATCATTTTTTATTAATTTGTAGTTTATTACAGTTGGTCTTAAATTAACTGATGATCATTTTCCTAAATTTTCATAATAATATAAGTTTTTTTATCTGGTTTTTTATCAATAAACATGTGTTGATGGAACATAAAATAATTAAAAACTAAATTTAGATCATTCTAGGCACATAAAATATTGTATTTATGTGTAACTTTTTGCTACATGTCATAAATTTCTCAAGGGTTATTTTCCAAAATTATCATTAAAATCTGACCTTGTTTACTCAGTTTCCATTATTTTCCACCTATATAAATTATAAAAAAATGTTGATAATTATAAAAATAACCCTTGGGTCATTTAAAATACATAATATTTAATATTAAAATTTATTTTATTCTTAAATATCATTGATTAATTATATCAACCCTAAATCCATACACATGGATCTGATGCTAAAAATATAATATTTATATTTATTGATTTGATACAAATAATTGTGACTGAAATTTTACCATAAAAAATATCACAAAATCAAATAGAAATTTTGTATCACTAACATACCCAATAAACTTTTATGTTTAGAGTTTCATATAATTGCAAAAAACTATTACATAACATACCTCATATCTTTATGTGAAATTTTTTTTCTAATATACCCATATTTTCTTATCTCACCTTACATATTCAACACATATCACTAAATTCTCTACACATGTAACCCTTATAGGCATAAATATCATATTATAATTCTTTATAACCTAAGGAAGAGGAAACCTACGAAATGGTGAGATCAAATACACAGTAAGTATAAACATGGTCAATAATAATTTAATATATATAATGAGAACAAGATGTTCATAAGGGTATGGGAACAAGATGTGCATAAGGGTATGAGAACATAATCACTATGAATTAGAATAATATAAGAGATTTCTTACCCATTAAAAATTAGAACATATATGATGGGGCATGACATAAATCTTATACAAAATATGAAATACATTTGTGTAAAAAATCATGATCGATGTGAAAATAATCCTTGATCAAAGAAAACATTAGAACATATTACAAGCCTAATAAATATTAATGGTAACATAGAATATCAAACATTCATCATGAAATCGCCTAAATTGGGTAGTTAAAACATTGTATTAGGATTAACATAAAATAGTTAACTCTATCGTCTTTTAGGTTCAACTTATATTCAGTAAAATTCTTCATCTGTTAGGAATAACTTACAACAGTTAACTTCATCGTCACTTAGGAGTAACTATCAATAGTTAACTCCACTAATTTACGGAATTCATTGGAGGTCTATAATAGACCCACTAATACTTTTTTTATAATTGTTTCACCTATCAATCATCAATACATATTTTCAAGTATCATAGAATGAAAAAATAGAAGCTTTCAATTCTCAACATTGAACCCTTAAAAAATTCATTATTCCTTTTTAGCTTGACTAACACATGGAAAAGAAATAGATCACCTGAAAATATCTTTAATTAATTTTATTTTATCTTGAGAAATAATAATGATGGTTTCATTGGAACATATCCCCATTGATTCATAATAATTTTCTACAGATGAAAAATACATTTAAAAGAACATTTGTAGCTTTTTTTTAAAAAATATGAAAAATGTTTTTTCCTTTTGATAATTATTTTAAGAAACATTCTATGAAAAAAAGAAAAATAATTTCACTAAAAATATCCATGTAAAAGTATAAAGGATTGTTTTAAAAAATAATAGTTATGGAGGTATCCAAATCCATTCATTTTGTAAATGTTAAAACAATAACCCCATTCAAACTTATGAATAAAACAAAAAGTACCCAATTTGGAAAATATAAAAAAATAATCCTTCTAATTTTTATTAAAGAAAGTAACACATATTTGAAAATTAATTTAAACAAAAAATACTTCATAAAAAGTTACTTTCATGAAAACATTTTAAAAATCATGGGTATGGAATAGAAATGTTTCCCAACCTAAAAGGGAAATAAGGTTGGGTTTTCCATAAAAATGTTATTTTAATCTCCTTATGTAATTAAGAAATAAAATTTAATAAAATTATGTAAAACTCATAACTAAATATAGGATAATAATAGATATGTGGTTCATGAAATTAATATCATACAATTTCCCCCAAAGGAACCTTGAAAATAATCATTTCCAAAAATAAATGAGATTGAAACCTAATGCCTTTACCACTTTGGTAATTTTTTAATAAGAAGTCATTAAATGAATGAAAATTATATGTCTACATAAATACAATTAATTAAATTAAGTAATATTTAAAAATTGATTCAGGGGGTAGAAGTCACACCATCGTGCAAAACATGAAGCGTGCCTCAAGAAAATGTGATTGAGAAAAAGAAAACCCTTACAAAGATCATAACATTTCAAGAGATAATTAATACCTAAAGTTATTACGTGAACATAAGTAAATTAATTTTTTTAAATACATAATAAAAAATTAGATATAAATTCCCACCTAATGAAGGTATAATAATGTCAATAAAGAAGTTTTATAATCCAGTGAAATGAAATTGAGTTAAGAACCCCCTTACCATGAGTCCAAAATTATTATGGATATCCTTTAACAACTATATATTAAAGTTATATTAATAATTTAATAATTTAATAATATTTTATAGTTTCACTAATTTATCATTAAACAATTTATTTTATTCCAATTTCATATTTAATTACTTAATCGGTTATATTCACTACAAGTGTTTAGAGGATGTTTGGTTCGTAATTGAATAATCAATTTTGTAGGATGACGATGATAAAAGGGTTCATTATATCATCATATAAAGAATTATAATTATGAAATAATTATCATTTTTATGCATCAAATACAATTTTATAGTTATCCATGAAAATAATCCATGAAAATTAAAATACACCGGTTCACGAGGCATTAGTCCACGCATACACACGAGTGATGGTTTTACATTTCGTTGGATGGAAAATAAAGAAATAAAATAAAAATTTACCTTTAATGAATAATTATAATGATATAAAAATAAAATAATTCATTATATTTTTCCCCATTACCAGCTATGAGAGGAGGGTTTTGAAAACAATACATCATTATATAGAGATTGTAGTCTGTATGTACACATGTGTGATGAAACTATTTTTAATAATTGGAATGGTATAAATATATATGATATATTATATTTCTATAATCATAATCATGTCATGAATATAATATATATATATATATATATATACATTAAACCCATCATAATAACTATCTGTGAAAAGAGGTGATAGGAAACACAATTCATTAGTTTTCAAGGTGGTTGTCCGTACGTATCATGAATGATTGGTTCGTTTCAGATTTTATTAAAAAATGTTATGAATAAGGTTATTACATTAAAATTATTATATCTAATAATGTGGTATATACTAATGTTACTATATTGAATTGGTTATGAAATAATTGAAGGATATTGAATAAGAAGTAAATTGAAAATTCTTGGTTGAGATGACTACCTCCTCTTTGAAGAATAACTTTTGGATCTCTCCTTAGGACCTGGGGGATAGTCTTTTAAGATGAAAAAAAAATATATAATATTTATAAGAAAGTTAATAATATTCTTTTCAGGGTTTTATTGAGACAAGTGGTCCAATATGTGTATGTAAGACAAGAGAGGTGATGTCTTTATATAATAGAGGAAATGAGCACCCTTGGAATTTCTTAAAGGATTAAATTAATATAAATTAATTTTCATGTTCATGTGGCACCAAATTGATATATTTATAAGATAATTTTATATCCTATATTCCAATAATATATTTTAAAATTTCTAGTGATGTGATGACTATCTCGTAGTTTTAACCCCCCCCCCCCCCCCCATGATACCCATTTTAACTATTACCGTGACAACAATGTTTTTTACTCTTTAGGGGTCATAAAAGTTATTATAAAAGTTCAAGTGAGCCATAATTATACAATGGTTGATATTATATACCATATCCCATTCATTGGTAAAAATATTATATTTTCATAAATTTTAAAATATATAATGAAATATTATTTTACAAAAAATAACATTAATGTCATTTTCAAGACTATTCAAATAATTTGAATTTTAAAAATACTAATAAAGTAATGTAATCTTAATATATACATTTAATACATCACTAAAAAATTATATTTATCTAAAAATTTCTTATTATGTTTTAACTTACTCAAAATAATATTACTTATACAATTTTTAAAATCATTTACTTTATTTTTCTACTGCTTCCACAAGCATCGTGTCGACATTAAATAAGTATTTAATGAAATTATTTCATCACTAAAAAATAAAAATTTATTAACATCATAAAATATGTTTTTCCGTATTAAAAAAAAATTTCCATAAGAATTCAAAAATTTCTTTTATCCCTGATATAATATTATATTGATAGTAAAAGAAAAAAGAGACATTTTTGGATTTTTTCCTTAACTTGAAATAATATAATGGTCTTTATAAAAAATGACATAAAATTTTCATATGTTGAATTTATGAAGGGGGGTTAAATTTAACACATCTATAAAAATATAGAAATGTGTATAGATGATTTTTAATCCGTATTTTTTATTACTAACCCTTTCCTACCTGTTTTACCCTTTGGTGGCAATATTTTTACCATGGTTACTATTCAGTATGACCAAAATATAAAGTTGATATATTTACCAAATATGGAAATTATGATTAAAATATGGAATCTATTTTATAAAATTCAATTCCTATAATTGGTATTATTAGTTTTAATGTAAACCCACAAAACATAATGAAAAATTATTTTCTAGATAAATGCATTTTTAAGTATAAAAAAGCATTTATATAAAAATTAAGCATAATGTTGATTCCAATGACATTAACTGTATTACTTTTTTTAAAAAAAAACTAATTAAATATTAAAATTAATTCAAAATAAAAATATTACTTTGTAAATAATTTAAATGAAAAGACAAATTTTCTATAAAATCGATATTTTCAATATTCTCAAAATAATTAATCTTTTCTGAAAAATCTCAAAATTTCATTCGAAGAAAATTTTGATATGATTATTTAAATAATAATATAATTTTTATAAAAAAAATTACCAAAATTTGAAGAAATTAATTATAATATTCACTCACAAAAATCAATAGAAACTATTTTTGAAGAAAACGAATTTTAAAAGCATAAAATAATTTCACTAAGAATTGAGTGTTTATTTCCAAAGAATTAACCAATAAATTTTTATTGTCTAGTATATATATATATATTATATATTGTGTTTAATCCTATTCAGATCTAAAAATTCAACATATAGGTTATAACACCCATATTAAAAATAGTATTATTTCATAATTCATTTAAGATTAGTGTTGCATGTCATATATTCTGTCAAATATAGTATAATTTTAAAATATAAGAGTATTAAATTATACTCCCCTTAAATAAATTGTGTCCTCATAATTTGATATAGATCTTGGTAATTCAATGTTTTAATATTTTAAAATATCTTTTTTCAAAACCCACACCATAAAAAAAATGTTAATAAAAATTCATTTTAAAAAGTGGGAATGAGAAATATGATGGTCATCTAGAATAACACATAACTTGGTTTAAAAATATAATAACATAAGTGGGAACTGAAAATATGGACATGGATGAGAACAATTATTGTCCAAATAATGATGGGGAGTGATATAGAATGTGATCATGATATTGTTAATGACCATAAAATCTTGATTTAATAAGTGGGAAATAAGGCCATAAATTCTTTATAAATGATTGTAAAAATATAACATTTTTAATTTACGATGGAATATTTTATTATCTAAACTAATAACATTGAAAAATATACTTACTTTATTTTATTCAAATTCAAAAACACAATTTCCTTCTTTTTTTGTGTGTTTTTTCAAATTTCTGCTTCTATCTCATCCCATATTCCATGCGATGAGTATCCATGATGAATCATTATTATGCCTAAAGAATCAAATTTTAATATATCTTAGGATATATAAAAGGTTAAAAATATAATCCTAATGTATTTAATAAAATAAAATTGGTTAGAATAAGGTAATATAATACACAAAATGAGTAAACCTTCATATGACTAAATAATACATTTAACTCTAAAATTTTCATAATAACACCAGAGGTTAAACATAGACAATTAAATAAATAATCAATCATTCATCTCAATTAACATTAATATCCTCAATATTAATGAATGTTTTAACCTCAATGGTTTTCTAATTCCATTTATATTAAATATCAAAGACTATAATAGCATTATTCCCAAATAATCCCTTATGTTAAATCATTAGATGCACCTAAGAGTTACTTGTACCTAATACCAATAAAACATCTCCCAAAATATCAATAATCACTTTAAAATCCCATTACCTATAACATCAAAAAAGTTCATCTAATCCTTTGAAATTATTACCAACCATAAACTTATAAACACATGATTGTATTAATAACTATTAAGTTAACCCATCACAAAAAGATTATAATCTCCAAGGTTTTATAAAACCTCATATGACACCAACTATAATATCCCAAAACCTGTAAACACTTATCTTGTTCTAAAATAATTATATTTACCTTTCAAGTTTTTATACCAATAAAAATGGCCCAACATTAACCATACAAAATATTACAATATTAAATAATAAATATTGGATCACTTACATACCCAAGGACCTTTTTGTTTTAGAGTTTTAGATACATAGGAAATATTCTTACATAACGGTACCCTTGTCTTTAAGTGAACATATTATTTCATTATAAGCATATTTTATTATTTAAGATTATGTCTTTATTATGTCCCACTAAATTATACACACATGTGAACTTCTAGATATTACTCACTTAGTACCATTCTACACGACCTGGGGAAGAGGAAACATAAGAAAGGATGATCTCGAAGTCTTAGTAAGGTTAAATATAGGAATTGAAAGATTAATGTCTTTGATAATGAAAATATATGCATAAGGGAAGGAGAAAAAAATTAATGTTTATGAAAATATTATAAGACAATTTATAACCATCAAAACATGGAACATAAAAAGTGATACATGGTATAAATAATTAACTAAATATGAGTGGCATACAAGTCAAAAATTATGAGCCATGCGAAACTAATCCTTGATCAAAAGAAATATTAGAACTTATTTAAAGTATAAATTAATTTTTTAGGTAACTTGGAATATCAAACCATTATCATCGAATCACCTAAATCAGATAATTACAAAATATATTTTGGAATAACATGCAAAGATAACATTGTATTCTCTTAGGAGCTACACATATTCAATAAACTTCATCATCTCTTAGGAGTAACTTACAATATTTAACTTTGGCACTTTTTCTAATGAATTAGTGGTTATAAAAGACCCACCGATACATTTTTATATCATATCCTCATCTAAATCATCTATATATGTTTATAAGTACCATATAATGAAAAAACATTTTGAATCTTTTAATTTTCAACATAAAACCTTTGAAAACATTCATTATTCCTTTTTATCTTGATTATCCCATGGAAAAGAAATGGGTTCTATGAAAATATCTATAAACAATCACAATTAATCTAGATAAATAAATTTATTGTATCATTAGAAAATATCCCCATTGTATCATAGGAAAATAATGAATCATATTTCTATAGAAGAAAAAACATTAAAATAACAATTAAGTCATTTCTTTGAAAACATAAAAAATATCATTTTATTTTGATAAACATTTAAATAGAAATTCCATGAATATTATGAAAAATATTTTATTTGAAAAAAATCATGGAAAATTAGAAAGGAATGCTCATAGAAAATAATATTTATAATTATTTGAAAATCTATTCATTTGGTAAATATTAAAATGAAAATCCCTTTCAAAATTATGGTAAAACAAAAAGGACCATATTTAGAGAAGGGAAAAAATATTCTATTTAAAAATTTGTATATAAATTTAAATATATTTTAAAATATATTTAATCAATAATTTATTCATATGAAATAAAATTCTTGAAAATATTTTTAAAATCTTGGATATAAAAGAGAAAATATTCCCGAGAAAAAAGTGAAATAAGGTTAGTTTTTTCCTTAAAAAAATTATCTCCTTAGGTACCAATGACAGGAAAATTAAAGGAAATTATATAAACCATAGAAATAACCATATGATAAGAATATATATATTGTTCAATAAATTAAGATCATACAATTTCTCCTAATGTAAAATTGAACATAAACAGTCTTTAAAATAAAATAGATTGTAATATAAAGCCTTTATTGGTTTGGTAATTTTTAATCCAATTTCATTTAAAGAAAGAACGCGATAAGGATATATAAATTCCATGAATATAATGAATTAATATTTCAAAATTAATATATGTATTGTTATGTACGTTATTCAAATAAATCATAGTGCATGAATTGAAACATGTTTTAATAAAATGATATTTCGACAAAGAAAACCCTTACAAGGATCATAACATTTTAAGTGATAATTAATCCATGTAGTGACTATCTGAACATAAATAAATAAAAATAAAACAAGTGTAAATATAACATAAAAATATTTAGAGATAAATTCATACATAATAATGGAATAACAAAGTCAATGAAGAAGTGGTATAACCAAATGAAAGGAAATTCAGTTAAGAAATAACATACCTTGAGTCCCAACATGTTATATATTCCCTTTAACTCTTATATATTAAAATTATATTAATTATTTAATTTTTTAAGAAACATTTCAATGTTTATAATTTCATAATTAAACGATTTGTTACATTTATTTCAAGGACATGTTAAATTTTTGAATAAGTTATGTGTATATCTTGTGGTATGATAACATTCAGTCCATAATTTAAAAATGATTTTGGTAGGTTGACTATTTTCAAAGGGGTCATTGTTACACCATATAAAAAAAATAATAATGACATAATTATCATTTTTTACATCAATTTTTATTATATTCCTCAATGAAAACATTCCTTGAAAAATAATACATCATTTCACGATGTATCATTCTGCACATACACACAAGCGATGGTTTTACTTTTCTTTTGATTGAAAATAATGAAATAAAATAAAATATTATATTTGAATAATCATTATCATTTTATTGACATGAAATAACTTCATTAAATCCATCTCCATGACTATATATGAGAGCATGTTTTTGAAAAACAAAGTATATCACTATATAGAGGCGGTAGTCCATACGTACATATGTTCTACGATTTAGTTTTTATTGATTGGAATGGTATGATTATAGATAATATATTATATTTACATAATAATAATTTTAAATGAATATCATATATTTTTATATATTCACTAAATACATTATAATAACCATCCATGAAATATAGTGATGAGAATCAAAATTCATCGGTTTATGTGGTGGCAGTTCGCTCATACAAACGAATGATGGTTTTATATCCCATTTAACCGAAATAGGTGATGAATATGGTAATATCATTAACATAATAATATATTAGTCTATTTTAGATAGTTATGTTTTTAAAATTTAATTTTTACGTATTAATTTAAGGATGTAAAATATGTAAAATGAAAACACTCGATTGAGACAATTACATCATATTTGAAGAAATTCCTTTGGATATCTCCTTGAGGACCCTGGGGATGGTATATTAAAAATACAGTAACCTATAGAATTTTTATAATGATTTTAAGAAGAGTTTTATGTAGGGTTTTTAACTATGTGTATCAAGAAGTATGTGGACGAGAGGATATATGGTGTCCTCAAATAATAGAGGAGAGGGACACCCTTGGAATTACCGAAAGTATTAAATTAATATAAATTAAATTTAATCTCCAAGGGGCACAAAATTGAAATATTTTTAATAATGGGTGTGGATAATTATAAGTAATCTAATTAAATAAAATCTAAACGTGTTTAGGTGTTGTTTTAATCCATTTATTTTAGTATTAACACCCCCATTAATCATGTTGGCAATTATCGAGATAACAAACATTTTAACTATTTTTGGGTCAAGTAAGTTACTATAAATGGAAAACTGACCCTTAATTGGATAATTATCATAAGGCCCCAACCTTAAAAATTACTTAATCTTGAGTTATTACAAGACTACACATTGAGGATCTTTTCAGGATTAGAGTTTGAGAGAATTAGATCATAAATCATGCATTACATTCCACAATTAAACAAAGTGGTTACATAAAAGATAGTATTCATTTTTTCCCATCAACGAAAACATATTTAAAATAAAACATGTATTCTTTCATGACACTTCCCTGACCCTATCATCACATCATGTACCTTACCCTTGACCTGTGAAAAATATTTCAAAAACTTGGGATGAGCATAAAAAGATTAGTATGGGATATAAATGTACGAAATGAAAACATTAGTCCATGTATGAAATCATACTTTACTCATAAAACATAAGAATTTTAACATACCTCATCAAATCATGAATAAATCATAGAAATCATAAGACATAAAGGTAACTTGAGGCATTCATAACATTCTTACATAGGGAGTAACCCTCATGGTTATGTTTGGAATACCCATCACAGTATATTCCCTAAATCTCATCGGAGAAACCATAACATTTAACCCATTCACTTTACCCAATGAATTGGAGAGCTATATCGGGCTCACTCGCCCTTAGTTTATCACGGAACCACCCGTCTTCATAACAATGCCCAAGTACCATAACATAATCGTATCACATAAAACATGCATAAAGGAAACATAACATTTCCAAATTTCAATCAGAAGATATCAATACAACACATCGATATAATAAAAACATTATGAAAACCATTTTCAATACCAAAATAAATGAAAAGTAAAACACGGTATTTTTTTCATTTAAAAAAAGTTATGGCTTGTAGAGGAAGCTGAAACTCAAATAATGGGCACGGCGGTGGAGAAGTCATTGTCGCCGCATACGTATGACAAAAAAAACAATCCCTTTTTTCGTTTAGTAAACTCTTTATATAAAAACGATTCCATTTGAATAAACGTAAAAGTTAAAGGGGTTTATACACCATATAAAATAAAGTTGTGCATAAAACAAAATATGCCTCAATGAGAGGATGTTGAGACGAAGTCCCTTACCTCGTATCCGACTTGACTCGATCGTTCATTAATCTCCTGAATAATAAACTTGAGTTAATTTCTACCTGATTAAGCACCATTTTCAAGTTCATTATTCCTTTTATATCACTTATTACCATGTCATGAACACTATGTAATTATTTAAGTTAATAACGGTCGTTTTAACGATCATTGGTACTTGAGTCAAAAATAAACTCTTTATAATTACAAGTTGTTCATGTATCCATTATATCCAGAGTTATATTCATGATTTATATATCATATATATTATATATATCCAGTATATCCATGCATTTATAATATTACATAATATTTAGAGGTAAGAAATGATGTGCACCGTTCATGGAGACGGTAAGCCGTACGTACGCATGAACAATACTTTCATTTCTATATCATATTTTATGGAATGGAATCATAATGATATAAAGGTATATTATTATTCCAGTATAATATCATATATAATATCATTAACTCCATTCTTTATATGTCCCACATATGGCATTAACGAATCAAATCACTTTGAGGGGGCGGTAGTCCACACTTCCTAAAATGAAGATACCACGTTTACCCATAATGGAAACCATAAAGGTTTGCCAAAAATGAAAATTACGGAAGCATAAGGAAAGCTTAAACATATTATATATCATATATAAATATAGTGTCATCTTAATAGCCACCTTTTAAGGTATTGGAAGAATATTGAACAATCATCGTTTCGTGAGGTAGAAATTCGCCATCCATGGAAACAATATGCTCTTTAACCATTAAATGAGGTTCTCTGTAAGTGTATCTCGAATAATTATTATACCAACATCCTAGTATATTGAATATACTATTTTTTTACAAAATAAATGAATAAAAAGAGTTTAGGGGGTTGGAGAAGCAAAATAAAACAAAAGAACATTAGAGAAAATATTATCTTTAAATCGGGTAACTCTTCTTGGTTTGAACCAAAATGGTTTCTTGAAGGGCTTTCTACTGAAGGTAAGGCCTCTAGGATGAAGAGAGGGATGTGTAGAGACAAAATGAGCAGGTAGTGGCCGATCCAAAGGCTTGAGAAGTGTGGGTAAGGAGATAGAGGTGGGGGACTTTTATAAGAGGAGAGGAGGGGTACTCTTGGAAAGTTAGAAAATGTTACTTTATATTGAAATTTGTTTCTGATTTAAAAGGTCCCACATTGATTTATTTCGAGTCTAAGGTGATAAGGGTTCGAAATATACTCATCCAATAGGTCTTTTACAAGTGTATGACTTAGATTGTACATTATCTTTTCATTTTATTTAAATCGTTCATTAATGAGGTAATCGATGCATCATCATGATGTCATACATAATTTAATATATTTAATGTCTAAAAATTATAAAAAAAATACTATGATGTAGGAAATATTTTTAGCTTTAAAATGACTATTTATAGTCCAATATATCATTTATTTAGACAAAATTAAAAATGTTATACTTGGGTGATACATTGTTTGTTATATTTAACATTCTTTAAAAATAAAAAGATAAAAAGTCATTATCACACAAAAGTGATTCCATGGGGTCCCCAAGTCTGGAACAAGGAATACCATGTCGGTCATGACAAAACCAGTAGAATTAGGACACATGTTGAGGTCATTTGTTATTATTATGATATTATTTTATTATCCTTAACTACCCGATTACTAATTAATCAAGATAATTAAAGATAATTACCGTCATTACTGTTCATAATATCCAAAAACAAAAGAGTCTTGATTACATAATTTGGACCATATGTTTCCAAATATGTAATCCATTTTATGAAATTATAAACACAGAAATTGCAATAATTAATTTAAAAATAATTCCCGTTGTCAAAACAAATAGCAGGTTTTTTTAGAAACAATATCTATGAAAAGATTGGCACTTGTTTATGCCCAATTCCAAAGTGAAATTAAATATAATGACCACAATTGGATTAAATGGTAAAAAAAATATTCTAATTAAACTTTAAGACAAATTATAGAGATAATCCAACTATATAATTATATCAGATGAAAAAGCAGTTTTGATGTAAAATGCATTATTTTTCACAATTCATTAAAAATGAACATTATCAGAAAAATACCAAAACATAACCCAAGGTAAATTTCAATGTCCCAATAATACATAATATGTTTACTTTGAAAAATAGAGATTATAAAATTGTCAAAAGTTTGATTCAAAATTGGTTTTCCATCAAAAGGCAGTAAAACAATCTTTTAAAAAATATTAGTGTATTCCATGCTTAAGATTGGATTTATTCTTATTTTAAGCCTCTAAAAAATATATAATTCATAAATAGACATAGATTAGAATATATATTATTCATTACTTACTTGGGATGTTACATCCTTCCCCCTTTAGAATATTGCATCCCCGCAATTTATTTACATAACGAATAAGTGGGGGTATTTATCTCTCATTGCATTTTCAGATTCCCATGTTGCCTCTTCACTCATGTGGTATTTACACAAAACCTTTTCTTGATGAATCACCTTATTCCGCAACACTTGATCTCTGTGGTCAAGAATCTGGATTGGTTGTTCCTTATAAGACAGATTTTCTTCCAGCTGAACTACCTCTGGACTCAAAACATGAGATGGACCTGGCATGTACTTCCTTAACATTGAAACATGAAAAACATTGTGTACCTGAGATAAACTCGGAGGTAAAGTCACTTGGTATGCAACTTATCCAATTCTCTCCAGAATTTCATATGTTCTAACGAACCTTGGACTCAACTTTCCTTTCTTCCCAAATCTCATCACATTTTTCCATGATGAAACTTTGAGAAAAACATGATCACCTACCTCAAAAGAGAGATCCTTCCTCCTATTATCCGCATAACTCTTCTGCCTACTCTGAGCTGTTCTCGTGTGTTTCTATATCAGCTGAACTTTTTATGCCAACTCTTATACCAATTCTGGTTCCATCAACTTCATGTCACCTACTTCATCCCAAAAAGCTGTAGTTCGACACCGCTTCCCATATAATGCCTCAAATGGTTCCATATGTATACTAGAATGAAAACTGTTATTATAAAAAAACTCAACAAAAGAAAGATATTGGTCCCAACTTCCCTAATAATCTATCGAACAAGCACGTAGCATATCCTCCAAAGTATGAATCATTCTTTCTGGCTTCCCATCTGACTGAGGATGAAAAGTTGTACTAAAATTTAATTCAGTACCCAACGACTTCTGAAGGCCATTCCAAAAGTTAGAAGTGATCATGGGATCACGGTCAGATACAATGGAGACAGGAACTCCATGTAATCTGACTATCTATTTAAGATACAAACGGGAAAGTTGATCTAGGGAAGAAGTATCTCATATAGCAAGGAAATGAGCAGATTTAGTCAAGCGATAAACAATAACCTATATTGCATTATTACCTCGAGGTGTCTTCGGCAATCCCACAATAAAGTCCATGGATATATTCTACCATTTTTACACTGGTACTGGTAATGGCTAAAGCATCCCTTTCGGTAATTACTGCTCTGCTTTAACCTATTGACAAGTCAAACACTTCATAGTAAAATCAGCAATATCTCTTTTCATTCCATCCCACCAGTAGTACTCCTGAAGATCTCTATACATCTCAGTGCTGCCTGGATGAACTGAAAACGGAGAACTATGAGCTTCATATAACAACTCTGTCTTAAACTGTGAATCACAAGGCACACACAATCTCTTCCCAAATCTCAAAACACAATCATTATCAATGTTGAATTTAGGCAACTTACCTTTCTGAACCAGCTCTACTTTTTTCTGCAACTCACTGTCTTGCTTATGTGCTTTCTTAATTCTGTCTGATAGAGATTATTATACTGATACCTGAAAAAAAAATACAAGGACATCCTACACCAACAACTTCTATTCCAAAGTTCATGAAATCCTTAACCAAAGGATCACGTTCCAAATGCAACATTGTTAATGAAGCATTACTTTTTCGACTCAAAGCATCATCCACTTTATTTGCTTTTCCCGGATGGTAATGAATTGTACAATCATAATCCTTGATTAATTTCAGTCATCTCTTCTATCTCATGTTCAATTCTTTCTGAGTGAATATATACTTTAAACTTTTGTGATCGGTATATATTTCACACTTTACTCCATACAAATGATACCTCCAAATTTTTAAAGCGAAAACAACAGTAGCTAATTCCAAATCATGTGTAGGGTAATTTACCAAATGTGTTTTCAACTGTCATGAAGCATAAGAAATTACCTGATCATTTTGCATTAGGAAGCAACCATGTCCTTTCAATGAAGCATCACTCTAGATAAAAAACTCACCATTCCTGGAAGGTAGTGCCAAAACTGGAGCATTCACCAATCTTCTTTTCAATTCCTGAAAACAATCATAACATTCTTTTGTCCAGATAGACTTAACACCCTTCCAAGTTATCCTAGTCATTATACTAGATAACTGTGAAAAATTTATAACGAACCTTTGGTAATAGCTTGACAAACCAAGGAAGCTACAAATCTCAGTTACATTTGTGTGTCTTGGTCATTCTTCAACAACCTTTGTTTTTGCAGGATCAACAGTTATCCCATATTTAGAAACAATGTGACTAAGGAATGAAATTTGTTGCAACCAAAACTCACACATGCTAAATTTCCCATGCAATTTCTTTTCTTTTAAGGTTTTAAAAATAACCCTTAAATGTCTTTCATGCTCCTCTATACTTTTAGAATACATGAAAATATTATCAATGAAAACAACCACAAACATATCCAATAACTCATGGGAAATTCTATTCATACGGTCCATGTATACAGCAGGTGAATTGGTTAGCCCAAAAGGAATTACTACAAATTCATAATGGGCATATCTTGTACGAAACGCGGTCTTCACAATATCTTCTTCCTTTACCTTCAACTGATGGTACCCCGATCTAAGGTCAATCTTTGAAAAAAACTGAGCTCCCTGGAGCTGATCAAACAAATCATCGATATGAGGCAAAGGATATTTGTTCTTAACAGTTATGTTATTCAAGGATCTATAATCAATGCAAAGTCTCATTGAACCATCTTTCTTTTTAACAAATAAAACAGGAGAAACCAATGGTGATGTGCTAGGTTGAATGAAACCTTTCTCTAATAAATCATGAAATTGATCCTTCAACTCTAAAAGTTCAGTTTGGGCCATTGGATAAGGGGGTTTTGAAATTGGCTTAGCATTATGAACTAAGTCTATGGTAAATTCAACTTCCCAATATGGTATTATTCTAGGAAAATCATCAGGAAAAACATCAGGATACTCATTTACCAATAGCACATCATTAATCTGAATAGTTCCCTTATTTTCAATGATATGTGAAAGGTAACATTCATTTCCATCTTTTACAAGTTTCTCGGCCTTTTGATATGTTATCAATAGTGAGGTTTCATTCTTGTACACAAACTGAAAGTATTTATGAAAACAAACTTCTTTAGCTCTACAGTCTATCTTAGCATGGTAAATAGAGAGCCAATCCATACCCAGGATAGAATCAAACTCTACTAGAGGTAAAACAACAAGGTTTGCAAGTAGGTTATTTCCACGGATAAGGATAGGAAGATTCTTAGAAATTCTTTTTGCCTCAACATTTCCCCCAGGAGAATTTACCACAAGTTCAGGAGTCATTTCTTGAGATGGTATTCCCCATTTACTAGAAATGTTTTCAGAGATGAAAAAATGTGTAGACCCTGAATCAAACAACACACTGGCATAATCTGAAAAAACAAACAAAGTACTCGATACCACTTCATTTGATGGCCCAACATCTTCTGAATTAGTTGCAAAGGATTTCACCACCCCTTTTCTGCTTGTACTCTAACTGCTTCCCATCACTCAAGCTCTTTGTCGGACACTCATTTGCATAGTTACCCATCTCATTGCACTTAAAACATTTCACTAACTGTAAATCAAATTTGGTCTTACCATCACCCTGATCTCTGTCAGTGCAATCACGAGCCTTATGTCCCATCTTACTGCATTGGTAGCACTTCCCAGAATTCAAAAGACATTACACAGCATGCCTTTTAACACATTTATCACAAACTAGAACCTTAGTTTTCTTACCATCAGACCTTTTTGAAGAATTATTTCCTTTCTCCTGTCACCCCGGTCTCTTCTTCTGCTGGTTGTTATAGAACACTTGATCATTAGAAAACTCCAATTCCACGTTCTCATCACATCTAACATGATTTTCATAACTATTGAACTCACGATAAGCTAAAGCCCTTCGATATTTTGGCTTTAGTACTGAGTAAAAATGATTGATTTTACTATCAATGTCTCGGATAAAATTTGGAGCGTACCTTGCCAATTGAGTGAACCTCTCTTCATAAGCAGCCACTAAGTCTTCCTCTTGCCTCAATTCTAGTAATTGTTTTTCCATCCTAAGTAGAACAGCCTTAGGAAAATACTTCTCAAGAAACATACCTTTGAATTCATCCCAGTCTAGAGCATCAATCTCATCAGCATCCGTGATATTTTTAACCATTGACCACCACTGATCGGATTCAACCTCCAAAAGGTAAATAGAAAGACTATCCTTTTGATTGTCTGAACACCCCATGACATCAAAAATCTTCTCTAGTGCTTTAATCCACCCTTCATATAGCACATGGTCAGATGACCCTCTGAATGATGGGGTATTTTTCCTCATGAAATGTTCCACCACTGATATGTTCCTTTGCGGTTGATCTGGCTAATCTCGTGCATGGATACCACCACCATTTATCGCTTGAGTCAACTGCACCATCACTACAACAAACCGTTCAGTTCCAATTCCAACCATCTTAGGATGCTTATTAGAAAGGTCATTTCCTTCTGTATGCCTTCCTACCACTGCTTCCATGTTTCCTCTGCGAAAAACCATTCTGAACAAACATGTCTTATATGAAGCAACATGGTAATATTTAAATGTTATATCATTTCAATTTGACCATAAAAAAATATTTTTGGATAATAATTTAATAAAATTCTAACTCCTAAAGTTATCTAAACCGATTTATGATACCAACTATAAGGCTCCAGCCTTAAACATTACATAATCTTGAGTTATTAAAAGATTACACATTGAGGATCTTTTCAGGTTTAGAGTTTTAGAGAATTAGATCATAAATCATGCATTACATTCCACATTTAAAAAAAGTGGTTACATAAAAGATAGTATTAATTTTTTCCCATAAACGGAAACATATTTAAAACAAAACATGGATTCTTTCATGACACTTCATTGACCCTATCATCACATCATGTGCCTTTCCCTTGACCTGTGAAAAACATTTCATAAACTTGGGATGAGCATAAAAAGATCACTAAGTGATATAAAAGTATGAAATGAAAACATTAGTCCATGTATGAAATCATACTTTACTCATAAAACATAAGCATTTTAACATACCTCATAAAATCATGAATAAATCATATAAATCATAATATATAAAATTAACTTGACGCATTCATAACATTCTTACGTAGGGAGTAACCCTCATGGTTACGTTTAGAATACCCATCACAGTATATTCCCTAAATCTCTTCGGAGAAACCTTAACGTTTAACCCCTTCGCGTTACCCAATGCATTGGAGAGCTATATCAGGCTCACCCGCCCTTATTTTATCATGGAACCACCCGTCTTCATAACAATTCCCAAGTACCATGACATAATTGTATCACATAAAACATGCATAAAGGAAACATAATATTTCCAAATTTCAATGACAAGATATCAATACAACACATCGATATAATAAAAACATCATAACAACCATTTTCAATACCAAAATAAATGAAAAGTAAAACATGGTATTTATTTTTCATTTAAAAAAAAGTTATGGCCTGTAGTGGAAGCCGAAACTCGAATAATGGTCACGGCGGCGGAGAAGTTGTTGTCACCGAATACGTACGACAAAAAAACATTCCCTTTTGTTGTTTAGTAAACGTTTCATATAAAAAATATTACTTTTTAATAAACATAAAAGTCAAAGGGGTTTATAGACCGTATAAAATAAAGTTGTGTATGAAACAAAATATGCTTCAATGAAAGGAGGTTGAGATGAAGTCCCTTACCTCATATCTGACTTGACTTGATCATTCTTTAATCTCTTGAATAATAAACTTGAGTTAATTTCTACATGTTTAAGAACCTTTTTCATGTTCATTATTCCTTTTATATCACTTCTTACCATGTAATGAAAACTATGTAATTATTTATGTTAATAAGAGTCATTTTAACGATCATTGGTACTTGAGTCAAAAATAAACTATTTTTAATTACAAGTTGTTCATGTATTCATTAAATCCGGAGTTATATTCAATATTTAGATATAATATATATCATATATATCCAGTATATACATGCATTTATAATGTTACGAAACATTTAGAGGTAAGAAATGAAATGCACCATTCATGGAGACGGTAAGTCGTACGTATGCATGAACGCTACTTTCATTTCTATTTCATATTTTATGGAATGGAATCATAATGATATAAAGGTATATTATAATTTCAGTATAATATCATATATAATATCATTAACTCCATCCTTTATACATCCCACATATGGCATTAACGAATCCAATCAGTTTGAGGGGGCGGTAGTCCGCACTTCCTAAAATGAAGATATTGCGTTTACCCATAATGGAAACCATAAAGGTATGCCAAAAATAAAAAATACGGAAGCTTAAGGAAAGCATAAAAATATTATATATCATATATAAATATATTGTCATCTAAATGGCCACCTTTGAAGGTGTTAGAAGAATATTGAACAATCATCGTTTCGTGAGGCATAAATTCTCCATCCACGGAAATAGTATGCTCGTTAACCATTAAATGAAGGCGTGTGTAAGTGTATCTCGAATAATTCTTATAAAAACATCCTAGTATATTTAAGACACTGGTGTTATTACAAAATAAATGAATAAAAAGAGTTTATGGGGTTGGAGAAGAAAAATAAAACAAAAGAACATTTGAGAAGACTTTACCTTTAAATCGGGTAACTCTTCTTGGTTTGAACCAAAATGGTTTCTTGAAAATTTTTCAGCCTAAGGTAAGGCTTCTAGGATGAAGAGAGGTATATGGAGAGATAAAATGTGCTGCTATTGGCTGAGCCGAAGGCTTGAGAAATGTGGGTAAGGAGGTAGAGGTAGGGGCCTTTTATAAGAGGAGAGGAGGGGCACTCTTGGAAAGTTACAAAATGTTACTTTATATTGAAATGTGTTTCGGATTTAAAAGGTCCCACATTGATGTATTTCGAGGATATGGTGATAATGGTTTGATATATTCTCATAAAATAGTTATTTGACAAGTGTAAGTCTTATATTTTACATTAGCTTTTAATTTTATTTAAATCGTTCATTAATGAGGTAATCGCTCCATCATCATGATTTCATAAATAATTTAATTTATTTAATGTTTAAAAATTATAAAAATAATAATATGATGTAGGAAATAATTATAGATTTCCAATGACTATTTATATTCAAATATATCATTTATGTAGACAAAATTAAATATGTTTTACTCAGGTGATACATTCTTTGTTATATTTAATTTTCTTTAAAAATGAAAAGATAAAAAGTCATTATCACACAAAAGTTATTCCATGGGGTCCCCAAGTTTGGCACAAGGTATCCCAGGGTCGGCCATGACACAACTAGTAGAATTAGGACACATGTTGGGGTCATTTGTTGTTATTATGATATAATTTTATTATCCTTAACTACCTGATTACTAATTAATCAAGATAATTAAAGATAATTACCATCATTACTATTCATAATTTCCAAAAAGAAAAGAGTCTTGATTACATAATTTGGACCTTATTATTCCAAATATGTAATCCATTTTAACAAATTACAAACATAGAAATTGCAATAATTAATTTAAAAATAATTCCCGTTGTCAAAAAAAATAGCGGGTTTTTTTAGAAACAATATCTATGAAACATTTGGCCCTTTTTATGCCCAATTCCAAAGTGAAATTAATTCTAATGACCAACATTGGATTAAATGGTTAAAATATATTCTAATTACATTTTAAGACCAATTAAGAAGATAATCTAACCATATAATTATATTATATGAAAACGCAGTTTTGATGTAAAATACAGTACTATTCACTATTCATTAAAAATGTGCATTGTCAGAAAAATACCTAAAATTAACCCAAGGTAAATTTAAATGTCCCAATAATAAATAATATTTCTAATTTTAACAATAGATCTTATAAAATTGTCAAAAGTTTGATTTAAAAATGTTTTTCCATCAAAAGGCAGTAAAATAATCTTTTAAAAAAATTATTGTATTCCATGCTTAAGGTTTGATTTATTCTTATTTTAAGACTCTAAAACACTATATAATTCATAAATAGACATACATAAGAATATGTATTATTCATTACTTACTAGGGATGTTACATCCTTCCCCCCTTTAGAAAATTGCGTCCCTGCAATTTATTTACGTAACGAATAAGTGGGGGTATTTATCCCTCATTGCATTTTCAGATTCCCATGTTGCCTCTTCATTCATGTGGTTTCTCCACATAACCTTCACATGATGAATCACCTTATTCCGAAACACTTTATCCATGTGGTCAAGAATCTCGACGGGTTGTTCCTCATAAGATAGATTCTCTTCCAACTGAACTACCTATGGACTCAAAACATGAGATGAATCTGGCATGTACTTCCTTAACATTGAAACATGAAAAACATTGTGTAGCTAAGATAAACTCGGAGGTAAATCCACATGGTATGCAACTTATCCAACTCTATCCAGAATTTAATATGGTCCAATGAACCTTGGACTCAACTTTCCTTTCTTAACAAATCACATCACACTTTTCCATGGTGAAACTTTGAGAAAAACATGATCACCTACCTCAAAAGATAGATCCTTCCTCCTGTTGTCCGCATAACTCTTCTGCCTACTCTGAGCTGTTCTCATGTGTTTCTGTATCAGCTGAAATTTTTCTGCCAACTCTTCTACCAATTCTGGTCCCATAAACTTCCGTTCACCTACTTCATCCCAAAAAGCTGTAGTTCAACACCACTTACCATATAATGCCTCAAATGGTGCCATCTGTATACAAGAATGAAAAATGTTATTATAAGAAAACTCAACCAAAGAAAGATGTTTGTCCCAAATTCCCTGATAATCCATCGAAAAAGAACGTAGCATATCCTCCAAAGTCTGAATCATTCGTTCTGACTTCCAATCTGATTGAGGATGAGAAGATGTACTAAAATATAATTCAATACCCAACGACTTCTGAAGGCCTTTCCAAAATATAGAAGTGAAACTGGGATCATGGTCAGATACAATGGAGATAGGAACTCCGTGTAATATAACTACATCTTTAAGATAAAAACGGGAAAGTTGATCTTGGGAAAAAGTATCTCGTATTGTAAGAAAATGAGCAGATTTAGTCAAGCGATCAACAATAACCCATATTGCATTATTACCTCGAGGTGTCTTCGACAATCCCAAAACGAAGTCCATGGATATATTCTCCCATTTCCACTTTGGTACTAGTAAATGCTGAAGCATCCCTTTCGGTAATTTCCGCTCTACTTTAACCTGTTGACAATTCAAACACTTCACAGTAAAATCAGCAATATCTCTTTTCATTCCATCCCACTAGTAGTACTCCTGATGATCTTTATACATCTTAGTACTTCTTGGATGAACTGAAAACGGAGAACTATGAGCTTCACATAACAAATCTCTCTTCAACTATGAATCACAAGGCACACACAATCATTTCCCAAATCTCAAAACAAAATCATTATCAATGTTGAATTCAATAAACTTTCCCTTCTGAACCGGCTCAACCTTTTTCTGAAAATCACTGTCTTGCTTATGTGCTTTCTTAATTTTGTCTGATAGAGAAAATTTCACTGATACCTAAAACAAAACAGAAGTACATCCTGCACCAACAACTTCTATGCCAATGTTTATCAAATTCATAACCAAAGGACCACGTTCCAAATGCAACATTATTAATGAATCATTACTTTTTCGACTCAAAGCATCAGCCACTTTATTTGCTTTTCTCGGATGGTAATGAATTGTACAATCATAATCCTTGATTAATTCCATCCATCTCCTCTGTCTCAGGTTCAATTCTTTATGAGTGAATATATACATTAAACTTTTGGGATCGGTATATAT
Source organism: Viscum album (assembly GCA_963277665.1). Taxonomy (NCBI): domain Eukaryota; kingdom Viridiplantae; phylum Streptophyta; class Magnoliopsida; order Santalales; family Viscaceae; genus Viscum; species Viscum album. The sequence continues at coordinate 1,526,289,134 of OY728138.1, read as the reverse complement.
TTCACACTTTACTCCATACAAATGATGCCTCCATATTTTTAAAGCGAAAACAAAATCAGCTAATTCCAAATCATGTGTAGGGTAATTTACCTCATGTATTTTCAACTGTCGTGAAGCATAAGCAATTACCTGATCATTCTTCATTAGGACGCAACCAAGTCCTTTCAATGAAGCATCACTGTAGATAACAAACTCACCATTCCTAGAAGGTAGTGCCAAAATTGGAGCATTCACCAATCTTCTTTTCAATTCCTGAAAACAATCATCACATTCTCCTGTCCAGATAAACTTAACACGCTTCTGAGTTATCTTAGTCATTGGAATAGATAACCGTGAAAAATTTCTTACAAACCTTCGGTAATACCCTGAAAAACCAAGGAAGCTACGAATCTCAGTTAAATTTGTGGGTCTTGGCCATTCTTCAACAACCTTTGTTTTTGCAGGATCAATAGTTATCCCATCTTTAGAAACAATGTGACCAAGGGAAGAAATTTTTTGCAACCAAAACTCACACTTTCTGAATTTCCCATACAATTTCTTTTCTTTTAAGGTTTGAATAATAACCCTTAAATGTCTTTCATACTCCTCTTTACTTTTAAGAAACACCAAAATATCATCAATGAAAAAAACCACAAACTTATCCAAGTACTCATGGAAAATTCTATTCATAAGGTCCATGAATAAAGTAGGTGCATTGGTTAGCCCAAAAGGCATTACTACAAATTCATGATGGCCATATATTATACGAAACACGTTCTTCGGAATATCTTCTTCCTTTACCTTCAACTGATGGTACACCGATCTCAGGTCAATCTTTGAAAAAAATTGAGCTCCCTAGAGCTGATCAAACAAGTCATCAATATGAGAAAAAGGATATTTTTTCTTAACAGTGATGTTATTCAAGGATCTATAATCAATGCAAAGTCTCATTGAACCATCTTTCTTTTTAACAAATAAAACAGGAGCACCCCATGGTGATGTGCTAAGTCAAATGAAACCTTTCTCTAATAAATCTTGCAATTGCTCCTTCAACTCTAAAAGTTCATTTTGGGCCATTCGGTAAGGGGGTTTTGAAATTGGCTTATCATCAGGAACTAAGTCAACGGTAAATTCAACATTCCCGATCTGGTATTATTCCAGGAAAATCATCTGAAAAAACATCAGGATACTCCTTTAACACTGTCACATCATTAATCTCAAAAATTCCCTTGTTTTCAACGATATGTGAAAGGTAATATTCATTTCCGTCTTTTATAAGTTTCTCGGCCTCTTGATATGTTATCAAAAGTAAGGTTTCATTCTTGTACCCAAAATCAAAGTCTTTCTGAAAATAAACTTCTTTAGCTCTACCGTCAATCTTACCATGGTAAATAGAGAGCCAATCCACTCCCAAGATAACATAAAACTCTACTAGAGGTAAAACAATAAGGTTTTCAAGTAGGTTCTTTCCACGGATAAGGATAAGAAGATTCTTATAAATTATTTTTGCCTCAACATTTCCCCCAGGTGTTTTTACCACAAGTTCAGGAGTCATTTCTTGAGATGGTATTCCGATTTTACTAGAAATGTTTTCAAAGATGAAAGAATGTGTAAACCCCGAATCAAACAACACACTGGCATAATCTGAAAAAACAAACAAAGTACCTGATACCAAATCATTTGATGGCCCAACATTTGTTGAAGTAGTTGCAAAGGATTTCACCACCCCTTTTTGATTGTAGTATAACTTCTTCCCATCACTCATGCTCTTTGTCGGACACTCATTTGCATAGTGACCCATCTCATTGCACTTAAAACATTTCACTAACTATAAATCAAATTTGGTCTTACCATCACCCTGATCTCTTTCAGTGCAATCACAAGCCTCATGTCCCATCTTACCGCATCAGTAGCACATCCCAGAATTCAGAAGACATTCCCCAGCATGCTTGTTACCACATTTATCACAAACTGGAAACATAGTTTTCTTACCGTAAGAACTTTTTGAATAATTCTTTCCTTTCTCCTGCCACCTCGGCCTCTTCTTGTGCCAGTTTTTATAGGACACTTGATCATCGGCAAACTCCATTTCCACCTTCTCAGCAAATCGAACAAGCATTTCATAACTCTTGAACTCGCGAGAAGCTAAAGCCCTTCGATATTTTGGCATTAATCCTGAGTAAAAACAATTGATTTTACTATCAAGGTCTCGGATAAAATTTGAAGCATACCATGCCAATTGGGTGAAACTCTCTTCATAAGCAGCCACTGATTCATCCTCTTGCCTCAATTCTAGTAATTGTTTTTCCATCCTATGTCGAATAGCCTTAGTAAAATACTTCTCATGAAATATACCTTTGAATTCATCCCAGTCCAGAGCATCAATCTCATCAGCATCCTTGATATTTTTAACCGTCGACCACCACTGATCTGCTTCACCCTCCAAACGGTAAATAGCAAGACTAACCTTTTCATTGTCTGAACACCCCATGACATCGAAAATCTTCTCCAGTGCTTTAATCCACCCTTCAGCTAGCACAGGGTCAGATGATCCTTTGAATGATGGGGGATGTTGCCTCATGAAATGTTCCCCCACTAACATGTTCCTCTACGGTTGATCTGGCTGATCTCGTGCATGGATACCACCATCATTTATCGCTTGATTCAATTGCGCCATCACTACAAAAAAATATTCAGTTCCAATTCCGACCATCTCAGGATGCTAATTCAGAAGGTCATTTCCTTCTATATGCCTTCCTGGAACTGCTTCCCTATTTCTTCTGTAGAAATCCATTCTGAAAAAACATGTCTTAGATGAAGCAACGTGATAATCTTCAAATTATATATTATTTCAATTTGACTATAACAAATATTTCTGGATAATAATTTAATAGAATTATAACTCATAAATTTATCTAAACCGACCTATGATACCAACTATAAGGCCCCATCCTTAAACATTACTTAATCTTGAGTTATTACAAGATTAAACATTGAGGATCTTTTCATGTTTAGAGTTTTAGAGAATTAGATCATAAATCATGCATTACATTCCACATTTAATCAATGTGGTTACATAAAAGATAGTATTCATTTTTCCCATCAAAGGAAACATATTTAAAACAAAACATGGATTCTTTCATGAAACTTCCTTGACCCTATCATCAAATCATGTACCTTTCCCTTGACCTATGAAAAACATTTCAAAAACTTGGGATAAGCATAAAAAGTTCAGTAAGGGATATAAAAGTACAAAATGAAAACATTAGTCCATGTATGAAATCATAGTTTATTCATAAATCATAAGCATTTTAACATACCTCATCAAATCATGAATAAATCATAGAAATCATAACACATAAAGGTAACTTGAGGGATTCATAACATTCTTACGTAGGGAGTAACCCTCATTGTTACGTTTGGAATACCCATCACAGTATATTCCATAAAACTTTTCGGAGAACCCTTTATGTTTAACCCCTTCGCGTTACCCAATGCATTGGAGAACTATATCGGGCTCACCCGCCCTTAGTTTATCACAGAACCACCCGTCTTCATAACAATGCCCAAGTACCATAACATAATCGTATCACATAAAACATGCATAATGGAAACATAACATTTCCAAATTTCAGTCAAAAGATATCCATACAACACAAAGATATAATAAAAACATCATGAAAACCTTTTTCACTACCAAAATAAATTAAAATTAAAACATGGTATTTATTTTTCATTTTAGAAAAAAGTTATGGCTTGTAGAGGAAGCTGAAACTCAAATAATGGTCACGACGGTGGAGAAGTCGTTGTCGCCGCATACGTAGGACAAAAAAATTCTCTTTTGGCATTTAGTAAATGCTTCGTATAAAAAAGATTAATTTTGAATAAATGTAAAATTAAATGGGGTTTATACACCGTATAAAATAAAGTTGTGTATAAAACAAAATATGCCTCAATGAAAGGAGGTTGAGACGAAGTCCCTTACCTCATATCCGACATGACTCGATCATTCTTTAATCTCCTAAATAATAAACTTGAGTTAATTTCTACTTGCTTAAGAAACTTTTTCAAGTTCATTATTCCTTTTATATCACTTATTACCATGTCATGAACACTATGTAATTATTTAAGTTAATAACGGTCGTTATAACGATCATTGGTACTTGATTCAAAAATAAACTCTTTTTAATTAAAATTTGTTCATGTATCCATTATAAACAGAGTATTATTCATGATTTAGATGTCATATATATCATATATATCTAGTATATATGTGCATTTATAGTATTACATAACATTTAGAGGTAAGAAATGAAATGCGCCGTTCAAGGAGATGGTAAGTCGTATGTACGTATGAATGCTGCTTTTATTTCTATTTCGTATTTTATGGAATGGAATCATAATGATATAAAGGTATATTATAATTCCATTATAATATCATATATAATATCATTAAATTCATCCTTTATACGTCCCACATATGTCATTAACGAATCAAATCACTTTGAGGGGGCGGTAGTCCACACATCAAAAAATAAAGATATCACATTTACCCATAATGGAAACCATAAGGGTATGCCAAAAATGAAAAATACGAAAGATTAAGGAAAAAATAAAAATATTATATATCATATATAAATATAGTGTCAATTAGTGGTCACCTATGAAGGTGTCAGAAGAATATTGAACAATCACCGTTTCGTGAGGCAGAAATTCGCCATCCAGGGAAACAGTATGCTCTTTAACCATTAAATGAAGGTGTGTGTAAGTGTATCTCAAATAATTTATATAAAAATATCCTATTATATTGAATATACTGGTTTTGTTACAAAAGAAATGAATAAAAAGAGTTTAGGGGGTTGGAGAAGCAAAATAAAACAAAAGAACATTAGAGAAGACTTTACCTTTAAATCGGGTAACTCTTCTTGGTTTGAACCAAAATGGTTTCTTGAAGAGATTTATGCCTAAGTTAAGGCTTCTAGGATGAAGAGAGGGATGTGGAGAGATAAAATGATTAGGGCTTGGCCAATACAAAGGATTGAGATGTGTGGGTAAAGAGGTAGAGGTGGGGGCCTTTTATAAGAGGAGAGGAGGGGCACTCTTGGAATGTTACAAAATATTACTTTATATTGAAATGTGTTTCGGATTTAAAAGGACCCACATTGATGTATTTCGATGATAAGGTGATAAGGGTTCGACATATACTAATCCAATAGGTCTTTGACAAGTGTAAGTCTTATATTTTACATTATCTTTTCATTTTATTTAAATCGTTCATTAATGAGGTAATCGCATCATCATCATGATGTCATAAATAATTTAATTTATTTAATGTCTACAAATTAAAAAAATATATGATATAAGAAATATTTTAATCTTTCCAATGACTATTTATAATTTAACATATCATTTATGTATAAAAAATTAAAAATATTTTACTCAGGTGATACATTCTTTGTTATATTTAACTTTCAATAAAAATAAAAAGATAAAAAGTCATTATCACACAAAAGTGATTCCATGGGGTCCCCAAGTTAGACACAAGGCATCCCATGGTCTCCAATTACTCAACCGGTAGAATTAGGACACATGTTGGGGTCATTTGTTTTTATTATGATTTTATTTTATTATCCTTAACTACCCGATTACTAATTAATTCAGATAATTAATGATAATTATCGTCATTACTATTCATAATGTCCAAAAACAAAAGAGTCTTGATTAAATAATTTGGACCTTATGATACCAAATATGTAATCCATTTTACCAAATTACAAACACATAAATTGAAATAATTAATTTAAAAATAATTCTCATTGTCAAAAAAATAGAGGGTTTTTTTAGAAACAATATCTATGAAAGGTTGGGCACTTGTTTATGCCCAATTCCAAAGTGAAATTAATTCTAATGACCACCATTGGATTAAATGGTAAACAAATATTCTAATAACACTTTAATAACAATTAAAAATATAATCTAACCATATAATTATATTAGATGAAAAAGCAGTTTTGATGTAAAATGCAGTATTTTTCACTATTCATTAAAAAATGAACATTGTCAGAAAAATACCAAAAATTAACCCAAGGTAAATTTCAATGTCCCAATAATAAAGAATATGTTTACTTTGACAAATAGCGCTTATAAAATTGTCAAAAGTTTTATTTAAAAATGGTTTGCCATCAAAAGGCAGTAAAACAATCTTTTAAAAAATATTAGTGTATTTCATGCTTAAGATTGGATTTATTCTTATTTTAAGCCTCTAAAACACTATCTAATTCATAAATAGACATAGATAAGAATATATATTATTCATTACATACTTGGAATGTTACAATGATGGATACTGTATAACATATAAAATTAATTTGAACAAAGATAACATTTTTTTAATTTTAAATCATTTAATAAAATATTATTTAACATAAAATACCATTGGAGTCATTTTCGAGACTATTCTCATAATTTGAATTTAAAAAATATGAAGAGAGTAAATTAAATTGGATATAAAATTTTAGCACATACCTACTTCATTATATTAATCTAAAAAATTATTTTTACAATATAAATTAACAAAAATATATTACTTTTAGAGTTTTTAAAAGCGATTAATTTATTTTTGTACTACTTTCACAAGTATTGTGGCAGATTTTCGAAAGTTTTTAAGGTAATAATTTTATCAATAAAAATTTAAAAAAACTAACAAAATAAAATAAATTTATTAATATTCAAGATAAACTTTTATAACCTTTCATAACATTGTTTTATCTATGTAACAAATATTATAGATATTAAAAACAAAAAAGAGACATTTTGTAATTTTCCTTTACTTAAGATAATATAAAGGTTTTTATCATTGAAAAATGGTCAAAAATTCTATATATTAGAATATATAAAGGGGTATGAAAATTAAACTCATTAAATAAAATATTGTAAAGTTAATGGATGATTATTAAGCCTTATTTCATTATTTTAACCTTATTATACCAGTTTTACCGTTACTAAGGTAACAATATTTTTTTCCAAGGTAATCATTCTTTATGATAAAAAATAAAGTTGAAAATTTTAATAAATTTGAATATTATAATTCCAAATATGGAATATATTTTATCAAATTTAATTATTATAAGTGGAATAAATAAATTTTAAAATTAAACAACAAAATAATATGAAAATTGGTTTTATAAAAAAATGTATTTTTATGGATAAAAATGTATTTATTCTAAATAAAGAATAATTTCAATTCCAATGATATTAATTATATTATGTTCAATTAAAATGATCTAATTAAATTTAAAAAAATTATAGAAATATGAGACTTTCTAAATACTTGAAAATAATATAAAGTATTCTATAAAATCAGTATTTTTCATTATTCACTGAAAATTAAATCTTTCGAGAAAAATATCAAAATTTCTTCTTGAGATAATTTTAATACACTGATTTAAAAAATGGAACACTTTCTATAAATTATAATTTCTAATAGTTTCATAAATTAATTATAATAATCACTCACAAAAATCAACAAAAAACATTTGTGAAGAAAAAATATTCTTAAATCATAAAATAACTTCACTAAAAATTGTGTTTTGATTTCCTTAAATATAATCTATAAAATTTAATTGAGTATGAACTATATATATATTTCATAATATGTATACACTTATTCATATGCATCAATTCAATTTCTAGGTTATAGTGGTCATATTTAAAATAATATTATTTCATTGTTCCTCCATTAGCATCTATAGACCTTCCACTCTTGGACGCCCTCAAATGGATGATGGTTCCCCCAAAATACATCTGGTTATCCTTGTATGACTAAGGCACAACATCACCATAATAGATCTTAGAAAAAAACCTTAGTTAGTATATCTATTATATTCTAAACATCATCCGTCTTCTGTAGATCCAATAATTTTTACTTCAATAACTTTTGGATAAACCAATACTTAAACTAATTATGCTTTTTCCTGGAATGAAACATTGAATTATTGATCAAGTGGATTATAATTTTTGAATCACAAAACAATTTCAATTACTCCTTCATTGTTTTAAGATCTCCCATAAACTGATTCATCCAATTATACTCCTTCCCAGCTTCTGTTAATACAACATACCCAACTTTTTGTGGAAATTGAAACAACTGGTTGAAGTTATGACATTTAAGTCACATTTGTGCCTCTAAAAGTGACCACATAGCATGTGGTTCTCTTCCATGTTTCTAAATATCCACCATAGTTTAAATTATAAAATCCTTTCAAAAAATTATCTATTCCAAAAGGAAGTGATAAAATTTGGGATCCTTTAAGATACCAGAGGATCCACTTCACTACTTTCTAATTTTTTAATTCGAGATTCTCTATGAATAAGATTAAAAATATCACTATCTGGACAATATCCTATAATGTACACACAAAGGGATCAAAAAATATAATTTTATCCCATTCATCCAAATTTGAATATTGTATCTATTAATGATTATAACTCATTTGTGACTATAAATAATTATCATAGATTTTAAAGAGAGAAAACATATTCAATAAAAACATTTTTCACTAATACCACATGTTGGTTACACACAAGGAAAATACCCTAAGTGGGTGGGGCTGAATCAGTGTATATAAAATTAAAAAAAACCATTCTAATGATCTTTTTCCTTGATTATGTAAAATTATCTTCACCCTCAAAGATAATATGGAAGCAATAAAATCATAAAAAGTTATACTAGTGATTTTTCTTCGGCCACCCACATTGGGATATGTACATGAAGAATAAACTCTATGATATACTGGTGTAATAAAATCCACTAAGTCCATTGATTAGTTGTTAAAAATTTAGAGGAATCTTATGGAAACTCTAAGATCACAACCCTATGAATATGACCTAAAACCACATCTATCTTCACAAAATAATAACACAATACTCATCCAAGGGAATCCTTAATAATACATTAACCAAGAATGATAATCACACCAAGGTCAATATAGTAATATCCTCTTCCTTTATCCACTTGATGAATCTCCATGATTATTTTAAGAAAGGCCTCATGAGGTACCTCTTCTTAAATATTTTTTTCATCACTATATGGTATGAAATTACACTCTTAAAATACATGAAAAATTATTAATGTTCTTCTCTATTTTTTGTAGATAGATTACTTTAAAAATATTCCAAGAGAATCACCAAATTTATTTCAATTAATACCTTCAATTCTCATTTAATTCATGGAGAAAATTTATTTATTGAATTTTCCCAAAATGAGTTAAACTCATCCAATTAAAGTTACAAAATATCTTCATAATGGTAAGAAACTATAAATTGATAAATTAACTATAACTTGGCCCACCACGACATAATTCCCATTACTATGGCATGGACTGCTTTGGTTTACCCTTTATCTCTGCAAACTAAGGCTCTTAAAATCTCCCTTATCCATTAAATATCATAGTTTTCATATTATAAATCATTAAATATGAACCCTACATTTTCATGTTGTTAATATGAACATGAAAATTTTTTATTTATAGAAAAAATCTTTTATAATGGGTTTCTCTACAATATGTTACCCATTTCTAATTTAATCTAGAAATACCAAAGGGCTCTATGAATTTATCCATGTCATAGTCCACTCAAATGGGTTGTTTTGTTTAATCATATATGAAACAACCATGGATAGTTTTATACCTATTTTTATCCTCTCCATTTATTATAATAATTTATTTAATGAATTACACAAATAGAAACACCCATTTCGAATATTATTATCACATTTTTCATTCATCCTTGAAAACAAAAATGTCCACTTTTAGGAATCAAAATAACTTGCCTCATTATTTTTCTCTATAACTTGATATAAATAAATTAATAACTCACATGTCTTCCCCATTTATATTTACAATATAGAGACCATAAATATTCCCCCAATATATTAGTTTGTTTCATTAATTGTGGTTTAAGTGCCCTTGTATGGCTGAGATTACTGAGATGGGGAGGGGTGAATCGACAATCCCTTCTCTTTTTCCAAGTTCTCTTAAAATCAAAATTTATGGATGGTTAGTACCTATACCTAATTAGTATATAATTAATCACCATCAACTCATATTTTAAGAAATATAAAAGAATCAAAGAATACAATGATTTATAAGGTTCAATAATTAAAGCCTACTTTTTTCCATGGTTGGTCAGTCACCCTAACTCATGGTTTCTCCACTATAAATATTGTTTTCAATTTTCAATCAGTATGGGTAATTATTACTGTTTCATATATGGTTCTTTACACACAAAAATATAGTCACATAGTTTCATGACTCAAAATTACCATCAATGATAGAAACATGAAACTATGCACTATAAAAGTTTGGATCCATGAGAAGGAAGAACTCCCTAAGTTCTTAGTTTCTCACACACGAACTGAAAATTATATTCCTTTATTAAAAGGATATAATAATAATATAGTCCTATGAATTTCTCCATTAAATTCTATGATTGACCCTCTTGATCACTTATGTTAGTCTCAAAACTCTCTTTACATCATAAACTGTGTAGATCTTCCTCAATGTAATGATCAGTTTTTCATATCTTCTTCTCATAGAAATGAACTCCTACATTCAGTCCCCTGATTCTTCTTTATATATATAATTTACATGCATAATTTTTATAATTATTTATTATTCTACAAAAAAAATTAACAAATATAAAACTCTTTTTATCTTCATCAAAAATCACTAGAAATAATATTTATTTTTGTATCCACAACTTCCCAATAAAGATAAAGTATTTTCAGGACTATGATCACCTCATCTCCAACCTTTGACTCGATTGATCTTACTCTTCTAAAAAATAATCCTTCCATAACTCAGTATTAATCCCAATTGTTTTTTTGAAAATATAATCTTTAATGAATTAGCTCTTTAGAATAACTAAATATTTCACTTATTTATATTTTAATTATGCTTGAAACCCATGAAACTACTTTTTATTATCCACAAATCTCTTCTTTTTGATAATCATGATTAATCTAATACACCTTCATCATTGTTAATGATTATGAACATCAGATAACAACACTAGTATCATAAAAATAATTTTCATATTTATTTCTAAAAATAAATTCACTATCCAACTCAATAAATCAATCACTTTCTAGGGAATAACACAATGAAGTTTCCTATCAATTTATGATTGAATCAAAAGTAATTTCATGATTTTTTATTCATGAAGAATGGATTTTTCATCAACTAATTTGAGTTCTCCATCAGAATTATAAATATGGAAACCATGTAGTTCATTATATAGAAATCCCAAAATTTCACTATGTGTTTATGTTTACACAGACTAATTTATCCTTACATAAAGCATAAAATATGTTTATATAGACACTAAATCATGTGTATATAATGGAATTATGTTTATAATGAATCAAATCATGCTTACATGGAGGCTATATGATGATTATTCTAGATCAATTGTTGTTTATATAAAATTTTCCCACAAACCTATGCATACACTGCTAAAAAATGATGGTTACACACATCATAATGATGTATATGTAGGATGAAAATGATGTCTCCACAAATCAAGAATTATACTTATGTAGAAATATTTAACCACTCCATCTCTTAATAAAAATTATAGATTCATATTGATCGTTCAATATTATTCATCATAGTGATATTTATCACTATAAAAAACATTCTTTAAGATCACAAAACACTTAGTATGGATTCTCAAATATTTATATTTTTTTACATCGACATATATAAATCTATAGATGGTATCTTTAATAACTTGAGTCTTCAATTTCACTTTGATCTTGCATTGGAATCCTTTAATCACAACTCTATTTCATTCAGGTTGTCTTAATTAAGAGTCAACATTAAAAAACTCTTCCTCGCTATTCCTTTATACACATGATATAGATTTTTTTATTATAATAATAGAGAATTATTAAAAAATACAACTAAAACACATGTGCACAACAATACCCCCCTTTTTGTTTGTTCTCAACACCATCAAACCACAAATATCAATATGTGTGATGAAACTCAATTTCTTCTCCCCCCTTATTAACAAGAAATTAATTGGGTATATGAGGGAATTTCCTTTTCATATATCCTATCAAATCATATAATTCTTTCTTATATTTCATTTAGGATGGAACCACATGGTTCTTAGCAAGGATACTTTAGTCATTCCACTCTATATGGGCTATCCTGCTGTAGAAAATAAGTGGAATTTGAAAAGGGTTGTCTATGTTGTCCATAAACTAACAAACTTGTGATACCAAATCTATTTGTCACATTTGGGTTGTTTAAAGAAAATTTAACAATAAAATATTGTATCCTTCATGATAAACACATTAAAAGGTTCAAGTGAAAATCCTAAACCCCTCTTTTTCGCATCTTTATATCAACCAATATCCCCCCATAATAATATGAATGATATTATTAAAACTAAGGATTGTAAGTGTGATTCAAATAACACATCATCAAAATTTTCAAGGATATATTGAAATTCAAAATTAAATTCTTAGTGATAAATTTACATCTTTACCTCATTTTCACTCCACCATAGGGGATGAACTCACTCTTTATATTCATGGAAGTTAGAGTATTCCATGAAGAATACCGTATTTTGTTCTAGTAATGATACATCCAATATACTTATTCAATTCCTTTCATGTTAGAATAAATAAAAAATAATAGTATGAAATATAGAGAAACGTTTTCTATCCTTAGTAATTAATGAAATTCTGATATTTGATTCCCAACCAAGAATTAGTATTCCTTATGATCGCAGTATAGGATTATTATTATTATGCTCACTTTTATTCCCATTATAGAGATTATTTAAATGTTCTTATCTTGACCTATTTTCTTAGGTGGATCTAACCTTTTCACCTCAAATATGAAGTAAGTGTGATTGTATTGTGCTATCATATCCAATTTCATCATGTATTATTGGGCTAGTAGAATTGAAATATAGTCTTTCATCCCATCCACATCCAATTCACATATCCCACTAATATTTACATGTTTTTTTAGTCATAAATTGAAGACAACCTCTCACAAAATTCATCTTTATTTTCCAAATATAAAATTATTTATATTAACTACAACATCCATTTGATCTTTATCCATTTTTTCCACCTTCATTTGACCAAGGAAAATAATTAACCCTTCATTTTTAGAATTCTCGAACTCATTTTTAACTTCTGATTTTCTTTCCCTTTTAGACAATAGAGAATATCTTCATGTATACTCTTTTTTCACTCCTCATCTGTGTAACCATGTTGATCATCCCTTCCACATAACTCATTCAAACACTCAAATTTATTTTCACATGAAGAATTGATATATTTTGAGTCTATACATAATTTAATTTAAAATATATTCTTGTTTAATCAACGTGGATCCCCTTTCATTCATGAATCCTACCTAGTAAAGACTTATTATTCCAGCATGAATAAGTTTTGTATCCATACCTTCCACAACACCAGTCTGTCCTTTTGAACTTGGATCATTCATTTTGATACTGACTATATATATTTCTATTTTATATATCCTTTATAACAGTGTACCTTATTTTTTAGGAGAGTGATTTTCTTGAAATTTTTTCCTCTTTATTTGAAGTGGTAGAGTATATCCCACTTGTGTTACTGGTCAAAAATCTTCTCAAACATAGTTTTAGAACCTACATTATTGGGATAAAAAAATTATATTTAAAACTAATAGGGTGAAATTTTCATTTCTCTATTTGGATCCTTCATCTCAACAACTTGAGAAAATTCAACTTTTACCTCCACTTACTGGATGAAATATTATCTTATTTTTATCAACTAAATTTGAGCATCAAGTCATATAGTTTGTGTATTGACTATCTCTTATTCCTATACATCTATATTTAATTCTATATTATTGAACATATTTTAATGCCCTTATATTTTCACTATATATTTATTAATATCACTAACAAGATCAAATTCCTTCTTTTCATACTCATCTTTCTAGACAATAGTCTTGTTATTTTATTTCTCAAGTTTTATTTTTTTTCTTTATTGAACGGTGTATTCTAATCAAGACTAGCTTAAAAATTTTATTCTAGAATGTAATCCAGTTCCATCCATTCTTCTACATAATCATCACTCCATGATGAATCAAATCCTCACGTAACCTGATCAAATAAATTAATCTCATCATCTGATTCATTTCTTGCTCATGATTTTGTTTCTTCCATCTAAATAATTAAACATATTCTTATTTCTATTTAGATATATCATATTACTTTAATATTTATTTTTTTTATTTTACCATATTTTTATATCTAGGATGCCCAACATTCCTTATTTTAATTATATTAAACATCCTTATTTATGGGATAATCAATAGAAAATTTACCAAGGCCATCAATGTTTTAGTAAAAATATTTTTCCCTCCCCTTTCATTTCATCTTTAAATCCAATAAATTCATTGATAAAATGGCTAGAATATTATTGAAATCATCATCATCTGGCTCATTTTAAAAATCCATTTGTTCTTATACATCCTCATCCTTAATATTATGTTATCTCGTAGCTTCAAAATACATCTCATCCTTAATGTTCATTTTAAAAGTTGGTTTATTTCTCATCTAATATTTTTTTGAGAATGTTATGAAGTTCACCGAGTGAAGGATCCACCCTATATTACAAAGATAAAACCATGGGACCAAATCTATCGAGACAATTTCTAGTAAATTTATTTACAATGATAGTATCATCTACCTTCCTACTAAACCCTCAAATATTTCTGACTATATCATTCACTCTAGTAAAAGTAGTGATCAATGGTTTCCTCATCATCTATTTTAATTTCTTAAAAACTGCTCATCCAAACCTAAATATTAGTTTTATGTACTTTAATATTTACTTCATAACAAATTATTAGCTTATCCCAAATATATTTTCTAAATTTAAGTCCCGTGAATTTTTTATATAATTTTTCTAATAGGTACATCAATACAGAATTCTGGTATTTTTTATCTACTTACAAATCTCTCTTATCAATGGAGGCCATCAGAGAACCTCTAGCTATGGGTGAGAATACCATCATTTTCTTATCTCTCACTTTCAATCCAAGAGAAAAAAGGTAAGGAAAATTTATAATCTTATAACTATGATAGTTTATGCCATAAAATTTCAGAACATAATAGAAATTTACAGAATCCAGGTTCTCCATACTCTATTGATTCTTGAATATTTCTCAAGAAACCATATATTGATGCCATATAAGTTACCTTGGTTCATAGTTATCACTAAGAAGGGGAGGGATTGCCTATGTGATCCCATTTTTTTAACTTATCCTTTTAAAATCAACCTATATGGCTAGTTATTAGCAAAACCCACTAAATATGTAATAACTCACCATCATGTCATATATAAGAAATATCAAATAAGCAAAATACATAAGGATTTATAAGATTCTTCTATAAAATCATATTCCTTGTCATGGTTGGTTAGTCTCCTAGCCCATAGTTTCTATACTAAAAATCTTGTTATCAATATACAATTGGTGTGGGTAGTATTTATACTTTCCCACATTTTGTGTCATGAATTGGATCAAAATACTAATAAAACTAAGATTTTAACCAAACCCCAATAAGACCTTAAGGGCGTTCTTGATCCCTATGAGATGAAAACTAGCATCTAGGTATCCAATGAAAAATAGAGGAATTATTTTCCAAACCTAAAACAAGTAAAATGGAATATGAGTAGAGAACATGAAAAGCAATATTCCAAAACCACAAACCAACAATGGTAGAAAAAACTAAGGAAATAAGAAAATACTAAGGTATATGTCTAAAAATCCAAGTCTAGACAACCTAAGAACCAGTAGCTACTCCATGTAATATTTTGAAAATATCTCATCGTGTCACCACCATCTACCCATACCCAGCTAACATGAGATCTCACAACCTTATTCTGGTGTCATTCCCTTTTTTACATATGAGGATAAAAGGTCTACACACACCCAAATGAGTGTATATGGTATGAGAATAATAAGCCTATTAGGACCCCACCCAAGTGTTCCCTATTAAGTCTATATCAAATAATCCTAATATGATCAATATATCAAAAAAATATAATGATAAAAATTATTTTCACAATTATATCAAAATCATGGTAAATCATTTCCACTTTCTATGGTTCTAAAACATATTCCATATAATATACTTCATAGTACATTTCAAGTAAATAATTTTCCATTAATCAAAGCATGCATCCAAAAACTACATCAAAACCATAAAAAATGGAATGAACGCCTTGGATGACATAGGAACAAGTTTCTAGGTCACTTATAACTTATTAGTAAAATCATGGCATAGTTAACTAAACGATTCCTTAGGACATAGGTCAAAAGGAATAGAGGAACACCCCATGAATAAATATCCCATGGTGTTATATAATCATATTTCTAGGACAATATAGACTATATAATAGGGGAACACCCCTTGAGTGAACCCCCTATTTAAAAAAGGATAAATACCATTACTAAAACATCCTCTTAGGTACCCAAGATTCCTATGTGCCACATAATTCAAACATTTCAGGTTTTTTTCATTTCATAAGAAAACTTCAAAAACAAACCTTTTCCCATAAAATTCATGCATTAAAATCAGATTCTGAAAACTATTTCATAATACTTTGAAAATATATTTCTTCTAAAAAAATTATAGGAAACCAATATTTTATCAAAAAACCATTTGTAGACATATATCAAGAAGATAAATGACATTCCAATAATAATTTATAAGAAAGTTAGAAAATAAGAGCATGTGTGATTCCCTAAATGAAGACTAGGGAAGGAACTAACAACCTCACATATGATTTCATATGACAACAATAATTGGATCCACAATCAATAATAAGTAATGATCTAACAACTATAATAGGGGGTCCTAAACCAAGGATTTTACATCTCCAAACCAAAACCCAACATCCTCAAGGTCAAAGGAGATAAAAGGAGTCACATACCTCAATAAATCATTAATAATTATTGAGGAAAAAAACCTCTATCTCTCTTAGATAAATCTTCTAGCAAGGAGGAATGAGAACCAATATGATAGGAACTATATCGCCTTTCATAGAATATGGAATACATAAGTATCATCCATAGAAATCATATGGAATTAGATATAATGGAAACCCTTTTATAAGAATTAAAATTGGGGATTAATAGAGGAGAAACATAGTTGAAGACTAATTAAAAACCTCTCCTAAATACCTTTTATGTTTCCCTAGATAGGTGATAATACTCTCTTAAAATAATGTGGACAAATCATCAAATTGTAATTATAAAACTAATTTCTGAACTGCATGGTGGGTTTTCACCATGCCCATGAATCCCTCACCATAAATCTAGACACACCCCTCCCAATATAGTGCATTCTTAAAATTATGTCCATTTTGGACTGTACACGGCCTCCACCACATTGTGGTGACTCTTTATTGACCATGGTGTACTAGGAGACCACTAGTGAGACATACCCAAGACCATGCCTAGCATTGGGCATGGTAACACAGGAAATTTTATGAAATATCCCCTTAGGTACACCACAAACTCCACCATGGTCGTAATGCTACCCATGTTGAACCAAAATCCCCCAAACCCCTTTTAAAAAACCCCAAACCCTTCCAAAGTAATCTATAATCAAGTAGTAAATATCCCAACGTTCAAAAAAATAACATAGCTTAAGTTGGGATGTTACACAGTGCTTCACACACAAATATTGAGTCACAGAGTGTCATGGATCCAGAGTCCCATTGGAGAAATCAAATTCATGTTGTGCACCACTAATGATTGAATCCATAATAATAAATACCTCTATATACTCCTAGTTTCACATACACCAACTTAAAATGATACTCCTTAATGACTATACTAGACTAATAATCTACCCATGTACCTTCTTTTAATAACTTCTATATCCAATTCTCTTAATCAATTTTTATATTTTTGAAACTCTATCTAAATCATCAACTATCTAGATCATCCTCACTGTATGAAACACCTAGTTGTTTAGGTCTTATTATCCTTCCAATGAACTCTTATATTTGGTCTCTTAATTCCTCTTCACTTTAATACTTTTTAAGTATTTATTTTGTTAATCTTCTTCCTTCCTGAGATCTTTTAGTTATAATGATGCTCCCTAAGTTCAAAATATCCATCTTGTACATCATTTTTTACAATATCTTTTTTCTTCCCACTTTCTTATTATCAACATTATCAATAACCTAAAAAAAGTAATCTATCCAACTTATAACATTATTATATATTGATCAACTCCATTATCCATAAATAGAATATCATGAATAATATTTAGCCTCAAGTGAGATCCATTTCATAGAATAACCCCTTTTGGTTTACCATGATGATATATACAATCCTAAAAACATAATCCATAATAGACAGTATATCCACATTGAGGTACAAAATCAAATTTTATTTCATTAATCTCACACTATAAGCTTCGAACTATTAGAAAAAACTCAGTAAAGGTAAAAAAATTATCTTCCCTAAAAATCAAAAAAGTTAATACTCATTTATTTATCCAAAATATATTATTAAACACACATTAATTGTATGATTATTCTCACCTCACCTTCAACATTAGACTTAAATGATCTTCTTCTTCTTATATATCACCATTCCATAACTTAGTAGGAATCAAACACAATTTTTATATATATAAGATTTAATGAATTATCTTGGTAGAACAAAATGAGATTTTGATTATTTATATCATATTATTCTTGAAAACCCATGAAACTAATTGCTTTCTTTCAAAAAAAACTTATTCTTGAACATCATCTTAAAGATCATACACATTGAGTGTTACAAATGTTTATAACATTATATAAGAGTACCACCATCATAATAGTCATATAAATATTTATTTCTGAAAATAGATTATCCTTCCAACTCAAAAAATCACTCACTTTCCATGGAATATAACTATGAATTTCCACTCAATTTATTATTTTATCAAAATTAATTTTGTGATATTTTTATCGATAAAAAAATTATTTTTTATCAATTAATTAAACTATTCATCAGAATTATAATTTTGGAAACCCTATATTTAGGTATGCATAAATCCCAAAATTTTATTAACTATTCATGTTTACATATAATTCTTCATCCTTACACAAAGCATAAATAAAGGTTCATCAGACACTAAATCACCTGTATGCAAAGGCATGATGTCTACAGAAAATCAAATTATACTTACACAAAGGTTGTATGATGGTTACATAAGATCAATTGATTTTTACACAGATTTCCTTTTCCAAAAAAGTGTGCATATATATATCAAGGGTTATTGTTACATGCATTTAAATGATATATACATAGTTTGAAAATGATTCTTATGAACATCAAGAATGATGCTTATGTAGAATGACTTAGCCACTCCATCTCATACTCAGAATACCAAATTTATCTTCAGCCTTTGAGATAATTCCTCAAAGTAATGTTTATAGCTATAAACACATTCTCCACTCTCACTAAACACATAGGATGGATTATATAATCTTCAACAAATTTATATCCTCATCCATCAATCAGTGGATGATATCTTAAACATCTTGAGTCTTCAATATGTTTATGACCTAACATTCAACTCCTTTAGTCCCAAAAAATTATTTCATTCACATTTTCAAAATTAGTAGCCACCATTAATAATATAATGTTAAATATTCATTAGTAAACATATAATAGATATTTTTCACACAAAAAAACTTATCTTTTTTAAAAAAATACAATAAAAAACATGGGCACAATATTGGTCACCAGTAAGATGTGTTCATCATTGTAGCATGTCATAGGATATATCACTATACAAAGATTTAACTGATCTCATTTCAAACTACCTTCAAAACTTACACTACACCTTGTGATTATTATTCTCTATAATTATGGTTCTTTTAGAGGATATACACAATGATTTTTCAATAAACACAATTGAAAAATTATACTTTGTATTTATTTTATAACATACTTCATGATGTTAATGGGGAAATGTGGGTAATTTGATTTGGATTGATTCCATTTTAATAGATTAGTATCAATACCCCAGACCAAATAGATAATTTTGGGTGTTTTTAGTGAAATTTGGTAGATCATATCAGTAAATATTGAGGAATATTTATTAAATTTTTCATATTTGGGAAAAAGGTTAACCTTTTGTGATATTGGAAAAATGAAATGAAGATAATTTCACAAAGATAATGTGGATTAACCAAGAGCAAGATATTTTAGGTCCCTTAATGCACTTATATGTGAAATACCCTGGTAGGGGAGAGAATCGGGGTATGTTAATTATTTTTCAATTATAATTTAGCTTAAACCTCTCATAAACCTTGATGATCTAAACCTCTTAATTATAAAGGTCATTATTTTTTCCTTATTTTATACATTGGTACTATTAATATTTCTCTAAACTAGCCATTACCTCATAGAATAAATTTATCAAATTACTCCAAAATAACATGTCATGTAATGTGTATAATATATAAAATCCCATATAAGGGGCACACTATGTTTTACTTGGTTTACCCCAACGGGCTAATCCAAATAGTATGCATTCAAAAATGTGCTGATGCAGTGAATCACTAAGCTCAAAACGTTTTGGTTTTTGTCTAGGTCACTCATACCTAGGCTCACAACCATTAAAATTGTGTAAGGAAGATAAATTGTCTCCCTTTGATCTTCTCCCTCATAGTTCCCTTCTTCACTCACTGATCCAAAAGAAAAAACATATAGCATGAAATGTAAATAACAATATAAAACTTTTGTTTGATGAGTTTCACCTTGTATGAAGTATTTCTCTTTATCTCTAGTTTTATCCCTTATAATAATGTTGTGAAACTTTCCTCGAACTAAATCTTCTACATATTTTCATTATATTCCATGGAAACACCATCTTCTTTGGGAAGTTCTTTAATAGATGTCAAAATTCCTTACTATATTATTTCCAGACCATTGTTTTGAATTCCTTCGATCTTTCTTGCAATGAAACCATGATAAATTTTCTTTGATAAATACCATAAATCACCTTCTCCTTTTCTTATAAATAATATCTTCATCAACGTTTAAGTTCTTTACTCTCTTCCTTCTCTAGAAAATCATAACATTAACATGTTCTTCTCTACCGCTGTTTTAAACTACAATGAGAAGTTATTTAATGTTTCAATTCAACCAACCCATTTGATCCAAGGGTTGAGAAAAAAACCCCCTTCATAAATTATTTCATAATAATTCCATGTATACCGCATTGTTTTGTGTTATGTTTAATAATTCAAAATTAATATCCTATAATTCAGTATCGTTTACCACTATTTAATTTTTAATTAAAAATACTTGTAACTCCCAAATTTTCTGAAACACAATGTTGTTCTTTCTTAAAATAACCATTTTGAGCTATGACTCTGACTATCCATGACATGCTAAATTGAATACCACAACAATGTTTCATTTTAATGTGAAAAATCCATTCAAAACAGATTCCTGCATGTTCAACTACCTATTTTGAACAATATCTAAATTTCCTGATGCACAGCACACCCAAAAAAATTCCATGCATCTCATCACTATGGTGTAGCTGGTCCTATAGCTTCCTTCATTTATTAACATAAACATATCCACTATAGATTATAAAATTCTCATAGTGATATCAAAATTTTTTATGGGTAAATTTTCAAGTTAAAATATAGAGATCCATATCCTGGACCACACCTACTACCCATTTTGGCATTTTCATTTCGTCCATGTACTATATGTCTTCAATCACGATCATTGAAATGCCTATATTATAATTCACCATTTCATATAAGATATATCTCTAACCATAATTCTAAGTAAAATTGTATGGTGCTCCTGATTTTTGCACATTCTTAGGTCCACATCAAGCTCTACTATACTCTTCTTAATGCCTTAAAAAAATTCAACATGGCATGGTGCAGAGCTTCTCCAGGTAAAAATCTCTTCAAAATGGATGACACGATGACCACTTGTTCATTTAATATTTATGTCCATGAAACCAAATACAAGCCATTGTCATATCCATGGAATAGATTTCTCCAGGTGGCAGTTTTTCCCAGTTGAGCTCTAACTCCAATATGATCACCAAACCAACATAGTCTCCTCTTCAAGCTCATTCTTGAACCTCATGCATACAAGAACTTTCCGAAGGTGAAGATGAAGATAAAAATAGTGTTTTATTCTTTCTGAATGTGGGTTTTAAAAGATGAATAATACCCAATATTGGTTTTCTGACATCTAATGAAATGGTGTTTATCCTCTCCATCATTACCCTTAATGCTAGATATAACCTATAAAGGATCCCCCTATATGCCTCCCCATACAAGAGGGATAAAATATACTCTATAAGTGTTATCCTTCCATTCAAAATGTCCAAAAAAAACCTTGGCGGTTCAACAGTCGCCACAATTTTATTTTTTTATCAATGTCCCCTTAAACATAACTTCATAAAATTTCCACCCATTCAAATCACTCTTATCACTTCAAAAGAAATATATATTTAAATAATCTTTCTACCCCTTTTTAATTAAAACCCAAGGGTTCACTTCAAATCCAACACCTTCATCATGAGAGAAATATTCACACATCTCCCCCTTAGTTCTTGAATTTATTAAGGATTACTCTTTATCAATTTCCCCTTTAAAAATATTAATAATAACGTTATTTTTTTTCATTTTCCCCTTTTATAAATAGAATGTGATAGGGATACTCCATGAAATTATTCTGTACCTAAACTTCTAAATTCCATTTGGAAAACACTATTGGTTTCATAAAATTTCTCCCACTTTTTCAAATCTTCTTTATAATATTGGTTCTTACAACTAACTATCATATAATTCTGGTTACATTACCAAAATATAGATACTTTCTCATTAAATGTTTGTAAATTAATTTCCCTAAAATAACTTCCTAGATTTACTAAAATATAGTGAATGAAATTACCACTTATAACTTATTGGGTCAGAAAATCCTCCAAGCCTACTGAGCTAAGGCTCCATGTTGGAAAAAAAATATTTTAGGTAACACTTCCTAGGATATACATGTCACTCAATTTAATTATTCAGTCTAGGGTAGCATTATGTTTCCATTTCCTCAAATCATCCTCTGATTATAACCAAACTCCTACTAAACAATTAGTAAATAATCCTGTAAGCACAAAGACTGTATCTCATAACACTTGTAGCGTCAATTGATATACTTTTTTAACAAAAGATATGTAATTTCACTTTTTTTCCCATGTCATCTATAATGTCATATGTTCCTTCATTAAAGATGAGGCTAAATAGACTTCAGAATATCATCTCCATCTACCCCGTAATTTTAGCACCATGTTTTTTAAGAATCCTTGAATTTTATAGACTCCACTTATTTAGATTTAACTCATATCGATCTATAATGTTTTAGTATCCTTAAAATATAAGAAAACTAACACCAAATAATAAAATATAAATAGATAAATAAAAATTACAGTCATGTTGCTTTTCAAAATTTTCTTCCTCCTTTAGCAGATAGGTTTCACAAAATACATATCTTAAAAACAATTATAAGGAATATTCTAGTTTGATATTGAAAATTATGTCAAATATATCTTTATATAATAAATTTATCTAATTAGGTCATTTTTTATTAATTTCATCAATACACTTCAACCATACATTTTACTCCTAATTCTATATTGAATCTAAAATACCTCAAAAACTACAAGCTACATTCAGCTTCCATCTTTAAAAAAGATATATTTTCAGCTCTAACATATTTTCTTTATGACCATATTTAGATCATGGATTGTCTCCACCCCAAAATTCTTCACATCATTAAACATTTTGGAAATATTTATATCATATTTGGATAGGGGTAACATTAATATTACCTATGTTAATGTGGATGATGAGTCACTATAGACCACTATTTTTTCATTTCCATTATCTTAGATTCCATTTTCAAATATTACATTGTTTTACTAGAATCTAAAATCTTATCTACTTGTTTGGTCTAGTTCACTTCTTTACAACACAAAACACAACTTCTATTTTCATTTGGTATCTTACCCCTCCAAATACTTACCTTTCCATAATAGGTTTTCTTTCTTACTCTAAATCATCTTACTACTCTGACTACCCCCACATGGATTGTTAGACTTTTTCACACATACCATTCCATGAGACACTTATTTCACATGAGCTATTATAGTTTTAGCTACATGTGAACTCATTTATCTCTTCTAAATAATATTCTTTAATTTCCAAGAAACTTTAGATTCTTCTATATATTTCAAAGTATTCTTGAAGTTACTTTCTTGATGAAAATCTTATTCATGCAACCCCTAAAATATATATCTTACATGTACTGATTTATCATTGGATGTGTATAAGTTTTCCCTATTCACATTAGATAAAATTATCATCAAATCCTCACTAGAGACTTCTTTAGCATATTAATAATTGTTGGAATAATAACCATACCTTATCTCTTATGCTTGGTATCTCTGATTTTCAAACATTCAACTAGATTCATAGTATTTTATGTATTCTAATACCTCAGAAACAATGTTATAAATGATTCCATGAATCCCATAAAAATAATATAGGCTTCTAAACATTTTTATAGGGACCATCTAGTTTTTATTACCTCCTCTAAGAACACTCTTGGATATTTTTCTACCACCTTTCATATTTTCCTTTGTCTTGGTAATTTTCATGGAATTTTTCTTTTCCAACTATAGATAAGATATATAATCACCAAAAGAATATTTTTTACATCAAGAGAGGTCTTTATAATATAATGTCCATCTCATGCATCTCCATAAAGGTGGAACACTTCTCCATTAATTCAATATTTTTACGTAAGGGTGTTCAAATAATAAATGAAAATTATATTTTAATTTTGTCTTACATTTGACATCCAACTACTTCATAGATAATGTTAACTCATGTTCCAATTGTTATAAATAATTACTTCATAATTAAAGTTGAGTATTTAGATTTTAAATCAATTTTTTCCCAGTAGAGATCTCATATACCAATTCATGAGTGTTTTTTTCCAACATACCACATTTCACATTTATCTTAGAATTCTATTTAGCAATTTAATCATTAATGCATATATTCTCTTCTTATAGTGTCATTTTTCAATCAATCAGTTCCATCATGTGTGCAAGAAGTTCAACTTCTTTGGTATTTTAATTATAATATTTGTTAGAGTTTAGTGTGATGTCTTGAACTAGATAAATTTACAATAGTATCCCAACTAGTGGGTTATATGGCCTCAATAATACCTCCCCATACCCCAGAGGCATCCAAATAACATCAAGTGTTTATAATGGCATGATGGGGATATGATACCCTCATGATCTGAGTGCAGTGTAGTGGTATACAATAATAGTAACCAGTGGATCAGTATAATAAATTAACTATGAAATCATAAACCATCCAGATATAATAAACATGTAGAAAAAGAATCAAAAGCATATACAAAATTATAATCAAGTCATACTACTATAACAAAATGGGAAGTACATGAGATATAACATAAAAAAGGAATATACTAAATGCTAAAAAATCATAAAATGATAAAAAACTATCTCCACTAGCATGATGAGAATAAGATCAGTCCTCTACTCCCATTATCTATCCTAGTACTGAATATTAGAAATCAGATGTTGGATGCTTCCTATTTACCCTAACCACATCCATAAGATCTATTCATGTACTAATCAATGACCTAAATAGGGTGTCAGATATACTAAGTAGGCCACCACTAAAGGTGTTTAGTAAACAATAGTTGTTGCATATAAAATGATAAGTGTGCATCTATAATAATATAAGCAAAATTAAGAACTATAAATTATTTAGTTCTAGTTCCTAAGGGACACCATGTTGAAACTACCTTCTTTGTTCTAAGCCGAGTTATCTCTAAAAGGTGACTATATGTATATATATATATATATATATATATATATGTATATATGGTTTATATAAATTGATATTTTTATAACTATATATATATATTGTTACTAGCCAATAGATGAGGTGTAACTCATGCATCCTTGGGTATTTAGAGTCTTATAGAGTCTCAAGGGATACCATGCTCAGGTATCATGAATCATATGGGTCACTAGGAACATGTATCAAAAATAGTTTGGTGATGACATGCCTGAGTATCATAAGTTCACGGGACACCATGCCTGATTATCAAATTTTATATAGGACCCCATGCCCAATTCTCCTAATTAAATTGGCCATTATTCCCCTATATCACATTTTACATAGAATTCCATGGCCATGAATCATGAAACATGTGGGTCCCCATGCTAGTTTATCACATTTATTATTGGATTTCATGTTCGATTATCATAAGAAGATGAGACGCCATGCCCATTCATTGCATTATTTATGGGACACCATGCCCACATATCTCATTTTATATGGGATTTCATGAATAAGTGTTACAATTAATATTAAAGGTCGTTCATGATTAATATAATCCAAATAATGATTTATAATTCATTAAAATTATATTTAATCAGTTTTATAACTCACTAATTACAAAAAAGTCACATGGAATGGTCACACCACCCACTTCCATTTAATTCAACGTTGTTTTCTCATTTAGGCATCATGAAAAGAGCACTTACAATGTTGTTGGGCCACATAAGCATTCAATAAGTCATAGTAAA
Source organism: Viscum album (assembly GCA_963277665.1). Taxonomy (NCBI): domain Eukaryota; kingdom Viridiplantae; phylum Streptophyta; class Magnoliopsida; order Santalales; family Viscaceae; genus Viscum; species Viscum album. Next base: position 1,526,262,398 of record OY728138.1, on the reverse strand, counting down.
TTCATGAGAATGACTCAACGAGTGAAAATTGTCGATATGGGTCATACCCCATCTATAATTAAGGGTATACGAGGTAATTATAAAATTAATAGCAATTATTTTAAGGAAAATTAAATATTTAAGGTAGTGTTTAGAAATTACACGATGTGACTTGATGAAAAATGATATATATGACTTGAATTTTGGAAAAAATTACTAGACCACCTACCTTAGCATGGTAGTTCTCCCCTTTTCTGTTTTTAGGTACTAATTTGGGCTAAAATGGAAGAAAATGAAAAAATAGGAATATTATCTGAAAATAGGAAATATTATTTCACAACAACATAAACCCAAATATGTAAAGATGAATGAGGTAAAGAAAGAATATAAATGAGGATCTCACTATCAGTTATCCAATGAAACTGATATTGAAGGAATGAGACACCAGATGAAGAACCTTGTTCAAAGCCTAGGTTGGAGGAAGAAAGAGAGAAACATGCAGCTAGGGAGGTACTACAGATGAAATGGGAGGAGAAAATGGGGTGGCACATAAATGAAGGTAGGGGAAAATATAAATTTCACACTCTTTTAAGTGGCACATGGGTTGGCCACACGATTTTCCAACCTTTGCGCTGAAATCACACAATACCACATAAGTGACACTAAGCATACATCCCTAGGAACATGGTTTGAGGAAACCACGTAGCCCCCTTTAATAAACTGGAGCAACCTGATTCATTATGTATCCGGAGGTTAATGGTTAAAAATAACCATGTACCCCTCTATAATTCACTAAAACACCTGCATGGTTGAGTATCATAGTTAGGACTAACTATGCACTAAATGTATGACTCAGTTTTTCTTTCCAAAATCTAGGATCAGGGCTTCAAACAATCCCTAGATTCTCCTGAACCACTCCTTGGTCACTTAGAACATCCTTTAAAGAAAATAACCCTTTATAGAAAACTAAAGGGGACCATAAGTCATTTGAGAAACCAAGATCTTATAATATCCCCTCCTTAAAAAAACTTGGCCCTGAGTTGTCTATCTGAGGGTGGTAAAGCATCGTTTGAGAATAGCTTCATCCCCTAAGAACATTTTATAACCTCACTCTTCTAGATATCATCCTATAAACAGACATGCTCCCATAGCACACACACTAGAGAAACTCACTTTCCTTATAGATCCTTTGTGCTCCAATAAACGATCCCAATATGATACACCTTAAATCAAGAATCAGATTCCAATTCAACATACTTAGGATCCAAATCATTATATGGGCCTGAAAAGTAATGGAAACGTTGAGATACATGAAATAAATCTTGCATTGATCGGTACTTTTGAGGTATGGATAACCAATAGGCTATTGGACTGACTCACTCCAAGATATCAAAAGGACCGATGTAACTAAGCGATAAGTTTAACTATCTCCAAAACCATATATAAATCAATCTAGGAGAATATTATTGAAATAACCAATGTTCCACCTAAAACTCTAGGGGTTGTAGGTGACCATCGATATAATATTTATGCCCAGACTGAGCTGTATCCATATGCTTATGGATCAATTGTACCAGCACTGAAGTCTCCTAAACGAGATGAAGTCCCAGTATTGGTGCCTCACCTGACTCTAGCCAGTAAAAAGGTGAAAAAAGTTCCTACTATATAGGGAATGATATAAATCAATCTGTATAGTTTCTTGGAATATACTATTGTATTCAAACTTATGTATAGGTTTGTTATAGTACTAGAAACCTTGGAAATCAAGGGCATGCACTCAAAGACTATCTTCTAATATATTTATCATACGTTCAAATTGCTCATTGGTCTATCGGTGATAGGTTGTGTTAAGAAGTACCTATGTACTGAGAGACTTATGAAACCCTTTCTAGAATTGAAAAATAAACTAAGCATATATGTTTGAAATGATATAACAATGATCACCATGAAGATGTATAATCTATAGAACATATATCCTTCCAAGCTCATCTACTAAAATGATATCTTTGATAGGTATAAATTGACTGAACTTTTTTATCCTATTAATAATCACCCATACGAAATCACTTCCTCAAGGGGATCTTGGTAAAACAGTCTTAAAATTCATGGTGACATCATCCCATATCCACTTCAGAATAGGAAACAACTATAAAAGTATTACTGGTCACTAGTGTTCGACCTTCACCTACTGGTAAGTGGAACACTGAGAAATAAATACCACTATCTACATTTTTTCACTGGCCTACAATAATGGCTATGTATGTCATGATACATCTTAGTAAGCTCTAGATGTACTACCCAAACTGAGGCATGGGACTCCGGAAAAAATTCATCATGTATGTACTTAAGAACCAAGATGCATCCATGAATGCACAAAATCTTGTCTACATCGATAACCCAACCAAGAAGCAAATCATCACATAAGAGACTCCCTAAATACTAAGCCCATGGAATCAGAAAGTTTTCTCATCTTCGCCCATTCTAGAATAAGGGACATCATAGATAACAATGTCAGTATAGTTTGGCCTTGAAGGTCAGGAACCACCAAGTACATATAAAAAAAGTGGTATATCAACTACCACTCACTACTGGCCTCCTGAATGGCCTATACTAGAATCTTCTAACTCAGTGTATCGGCACTAGCATTTTCCTTCCCAAGAATATATGCAATCTCATCATTGAAGAACTATAGGTATTCAACCCACATCTATTATCTGCTATTTAATTTTCATGGTGAAAAGTAGTATATGAAGATTTTTTTGTCTATATAAATGGTGAACTTCTCCCCCAATAAATAATTCCACCAAAAGTATAAGGAATGAACCATAAATTCTAGATCGAGGATAAGCATAGGGTAATTCCACTAGTGAGGACTCAAGAGGTTAGACCCACATACTACAACTCAATATGTGTATATCAGAACCTCTCATAGCCCGATTCTTAATGCATCGCAATAAACTATTCAGCTTATACCTAGCTATAAAATAATCATTATTTGTTCTGAAATCAATATTTATCCGAAATCCTAAAAGTATCTCTCACATTATTTATACCACAAAAACATAACACCATTTTTAGTCAAGCCTGTGAGAGGTGACACTAGGTATGAAACATCGTGAATGAAACAACTATAGTCCCCAAACACCTCCTAGAAACTTAATTTGTTAGAAAAATTCTTGGGATTCTCCTAGAAAACCACAACTCTCACATTCTATGGGACAATAGACACTCCATCCTTTGAGACGATATGACATATGAAGTGAACTTTATCAATCTAGAATTTTTATTTGATGAGAATAGCTTATTTTTGGTTCTCACCCATTATATTATCAAAATATAAAGATGTTTTTCATGGTCATGTAGAGTATGAGATTACAAAAAAAATTATCCATGACAAACACCTCAAATTAATCTAGATACGGGTGGAAAACCCAATTAAAAAATGGTGTGAAAAAGGGCAGACATGTTTATCAAACTGAACAGAATGACCAGATACTCATAAAGGCTATACCAACTATGAAATTTTTTATAAGGTATTTCCAATGTTCTAAATCATACCTGATGGTATCTTAACCTCAAATAGATATTGGGTAAAACTATCGCCCCTAATATCTGGTCTAATAGGTCATATATATGAGGTAGTGGATATCAACTATTAATTGTAAGCTAGTTTAACCGATGGTAATCCACGCAAATCCTGATGGTACCATTGGACTTCCTAGAAAAAGGATTGGTGAACCCCATATAGAAGTATAGGTTCAAATGAATCCTTTGGATTCCAAATCCTCTAGATACTTCTTGAGTGCCCGGAGCTTAGTAGGTGTCATTTTGTAAGGAGTAATAGAAACTGATGAAGCTCCTAGAACTTGATCAATGGAAAAGTCCACCTCTTTTATAGGAGGTGACCCAAAAATTCATCATGGAAGACATACCTAAAACAATCCCTAATAGGAGATAATTCTCTTTGTCATCTTCCTTGATTTAACATAAGATACTAGAAATATGGGATGTCACCTTTCTCATCTCATGATGCTTCAGTCTAGATCAACTCACCTAAACTTCCCATTCTCACTTATGAATATATGTACCTCCCTTGGGTGATATGAAAGACACCCTCCCAAAATGGTAATTATCTTGAGTGTGATATGTAAATAACATGACCATCCTATGTAATATTTCAAATCCTATCATCTTAAGGACAAAGCGGTTCCGTTAGAAATGATAACCTTCTATCTCAAGGGGAACTACTTTCAATGGTGTACACTCTCTGATATAACCCCAAATGGTGTTTTGAGAGTCATCACACTATATAATTACTCTATTTCTATGACCATCATCTCCATAATTTCCCTAGATATAAAATAGTTTGATGTTTTTATTTCAAATAAGGAAGATACTAGATTAGAGGCTACTAGAATAGTACCTCTGACTATAAAAGGCCCAAAACTCTACTCTTCTAGGGTAGTATACATTGTAAATATGTGGAAAACCCGAAAACCTTGAGATTCAACATGATTACCTTATCCAGGTATACTCTAGTTGTGTTGAATATCTTGAGCATGGATACATCGACCATGACCACCTTCCCGTCTTGATCAGCTGGTAGTACACATGCTACCAACTTTGTGACATACCAATGATCTTAATATTAAGGGAAAATTTGATAGAGATAATATTCCACTAGGAATGAATGGAAATGTCTTATAATAATGTTGATGATTTCCAAATGTGTCACAACCTCTGCATTCAATGGGATATCTAGGAAACCAGGATTTTTATTCCCTAGATTTTTGCACTGGTGACACACCACATAATTTTTATTATGTGTCACCGGACTGATGTTGCCCCACATGTAGGCTCAAAGATATGATTCCTATAACTCAAAAACCAATTCAGTGTCTCAAAAATGAACTTTTATGGCCTACACCATCAGATTCTATTAGGTTCCAATCAGTGATGAGGGCTTAATTCACTATCTCAAAAATCATCATCAATTGAAATACATTCACTCATGATTGGATGGTTTAAACAATATCATCCTCAAACTATTATGTTTTCATCAACTCATCACCAATAAGTGTCAGTGTTAAGAGTTGAGGTTTTGTAAAACAAGTTGAACATTCCATCACAGACATAGCACCCCACCATAGGTACATAAATTACCTTATATGATCCACTCTCAGTGTGTGTGGAAATAAGTAATCATTGAAGGATGTCTAGATGTTCTCCTATACAATACCCTAAAGGAAGCCAAACTGAGTAATAATGTCCCACAAATGCTTATAGAAATCATTGATTATATAAGTTTCAAACTTCATCCTCCTCTCCGAAGTCATCTTTATATGTTCAAATATTGACATCATGGCCTCTAGCCATGGCTCATTAGCCTCTGGGCCACCATCCCTTGAGATGGTAGGTGGATACTGCTACTAGATTTCTCACATCAACTCTACCATCATAGGGGTAGGTCATGAAGCTCCTCACATAGACTACGTAATTCATAGGAATATCCCTCATAACTGAGTATCAGTTCCCATATTAGGAATAATATGAGGTACCTCAAGTGACACTACTGGAGGTAATTTTGATGTCTCATGACCCACTACCTCCAAAGTATGATCGTCACCACATTCCTGGAATATGACTAATGAACATCATGGAATAATAGTTCTATAATGTTCAAGCTCACACCTTAGATAAGACTCAACAATAGATAGAATCAAAGATATTAAAATAGGATAGGTACAATCCCTCTTATGAAAAGTATCACACCACTTTTCTTGCCCCTAAATCCATGTCTATGTGGTAAGGATGATCACAAAATATCACATGAGATACTCCATACTTCTAACTATTACGGTCAGTCCAGGTTCAATGTCTCACATCACATAGTAGATGTCTTGGTATTTGGGGTATTAATTGAATGTTATAGAGGAAAAACCCATTTACATTGAAATTGTCATCCCCATTTAATGGTAACCATTTCATTTAAGAGTTTTACTTTATTTAAGTTCGTATTCATTTTGGTGTATGTATATATTTAATGGTCCAGTTATATGAGTCATCATTCCCAATCAATAATGGCCCATACTCTTTATAAATTCATATTGTCATGGATTTTAAAAGTGGCACGAACCTTAAATATGGTATCGATGTGTAACAGGTCATATAAAATGATTTTATTAGATGAATCTCAATTCCTAATTTAACTAATAAAATTACTCATAAATTAAAATTAGGATTCATGTAATCAAATAAACTTATGTTTCAGTCCACGTGACTGGTGGCCAATTGGTCAAACATGGGATAATGGGTTAATTATTGTTCCAAAATCAATATATAATAGAAATCACCATTTAGGTTGACACAGACACTTTAATTAATCTATTTACTCAATCCTTGTATGAAGCTTTAGCACAATTTCAAATATAATGAGCAAGGAACACATAGAAATCAGAAGAAATACACACAATTCATGGAAACAGATACACATATGTGGCATGAAACAATGCATGACATATAAATACCTAGGTTCATTTTATGATGCATGAAATGATACCAACTTGCCTTACAGTACAAATGAAAAAATAAATAAAAAATAGTAACATTAATAAAACTAAAAAATTTGTACATTACTGAATTTTGAAATTAATACAAATATAACAAGCCCTAACAAAAACAATAATATCCTAGGCTAGGAAATTTAGATTTCCCCTATATGTGGGTTATATACTCCCAGTCACTAGCTTAATACCAAATTCTAACAATGTCCTAGTGTCCTATCTAATACCCAAATAGGAATGACAAAATGAAAAATATCTGATACCACATTGTGACATCCTGGACCGACTCACTTGATAACCATAGCCAAACCAGTGGGTTAAATGGCCTCAATAATTCCTCCCTATATTCCAGAGGTTACTGACTAGCCGGAAATGTATATGATGGTATGATGGGGAGACTATACCCTCATTATCAGAGTGTAGCGCAATGATATAAAATAACAACAAGTAGTGGAGCAATATAATAACTGAACTGTAGAATCATAAAACATAAAAATATAATAAACAAGTAGAAACAGAATCAATATTATATAAAAAATGATAATCATTTCATGAAACTATAAAAAAGGGAATTTACATGGGATATAGGGTTAAACAGGAATATACTACATGCTATGAAAATGGTAAAAAGACCACAATCTATCTCCACTATAATTAAACGAATAAGGTTGGTCCTCTACTCTCATGCTCCATCATAGTACCAAATATCAAACATAAAATGTTGGATGCTTCCCTTTGCCCCTACCTATATCCATAAGATCTGTTTGAGTACCCAATAGCAGCCCAAATAGGGTGTGAGATATACTGAGTAGGCCACAAAAAATAGTGATTAGTAAACTCTATCTAGTGTATATAAAATGAGCATTGAGTATCAATAAAAATATAAGTAGAAATATAAAGTGTAAATGAGTAGGTTCTAGTACCTAAGGGACACGAGGCTGATACTAACAACTTTTTCCTAAGCTAGGAAATATCTGAACAAGTGACTATAGGTATATATATATGTGTGTGTTCAAAATATGTAGTGATGTTTATGGCCATATATATATGTATATTATTAATATCCAGGACCTGAGGTGTAACTCAGGCTTCCATGGATAGTCGTAAGAGTCTCACAGAGTGTCAAGGGTGGCCATTCCCAGGTATCATGAATCATATGGGTCACCATTCCTATGTTTTAAAAATATTTATGGGACACCATGCCTGAATATCATAAGTACAAGGTACGCCATTCCCGATTATCAGTTTTTATATGGGATTCCATGGACAAGTATCATGAAGCATAAGGTGCACAATGCCCATGTATCACATTTTATATGGGACACCATGCCCTTTTATCATGAAGTATATGGGTTGTCATGCCCATGTACCAAATTTTATATAGGATGATATGAAAGATTATTAAAACTAGATGGGATACCATGCCTATGTATCACTTTTTTTATGGGAAACCCTACCCATGTATCATATTTTATATGGGATTAAATGAATGAGTATTAAAATTAATATTAAAGTTCAATCATGTATAATATATGACAAATAACGATTTATAATCTATTAACACTATATTTAATCAAGGGTATAAATCACTAATTACATAGAAGTGGTGTGACTTGTTACACCACTCACTTCCCTTTAATTCATGGTAGATTTTTCATTCAGGAATCAAGGAGATACCACTAAGAAGGTGATTTGGCCCTTTAAATATTCAATAAGTCATGATATATTCATGATCACACCTCGACGAGTGGAACTAGTTGATAGGTTTCATCACCCATCTATAATTAAGGGTTTATAGGGAATTTCTAACTTGACTACAATTTATTTTTTGAAAATTTAAATATGTAATGAAACACATCGAATGTCCGGTGTACGACATGATGGAACATGATATAGATGAATTGAAATTAGGTAAAAGGTACTAGACCACCTAACTTATCTTGATAGTTCTATACTCATCCATTGGTATTCTTTAATTTTTCTAGAGTGGATGAAATCAATGAAATAAACAAATTCCTTGAAAATAGAGCATATTAGTTCTCACTAAAATGATGTCTAATATGATGAGATAAATGAGGAGAAGAAGGAGGAGGAATGAAGAGATAATTCGTTTTTGTCCTGAACAACTGACATCGAAAGAAGGATATTCTAGATGAATAACTAAGATCAAATCCATGGTTGAAGGAAGAGGGAGAGAACCATGTGGGTGTGGTGGTGCTGCATGTAAAATGAGAGGAGAAAATATGGAGTTAAATTAAATAAATTTTGGGGAAACATCTAATTTTTCAAACACTTTTAAGAGGCACACAGTTTGGCCACCTGGTTTTCCAAACCATGCACCTAAACCTTGTGTCACTACTAGTTATGTGGCACTATGAATGAGGCCATGGGTACCCAATTTGGGTAAATTGTGAGGCCCCATTGAGTTCATTGGATAATCCCACATAGTCGTGCGACTTGAGGTGCCCAGATAAACTTTATAGGGTTCCCCTCTACAAGTCATCGTAGCACTCGTATAGTTGAGTCACATGGATAGGACTAACCTTACACAAACAATGTGGCTCAATTTTCCATTCCAAAATCAAGAGCTTCAGGCTATGAACACGCCCCAAATTCTACTAAACTACACTTTGGCCTCTACAGAATATCCATTAAAGAAAAACAAAAGCTTTACAAAAAACTAATGGGGATCATACCTCATTTGAAAAACCAGGATCTTACTTTTAGAGTCATATCTTTTGAATTAGATTTGAGTTCTTTCATTTTGCAAGACAATACTTCAAATTCCTCAACATTGTGATCATTCTTGTCCCTAAAATATATAACAACCTCAACAAGTCAACTGTTGAAATTTTTAAACCTTTCAAAATCAATATTCAATACTTTTCTCCAGATCTCATGAGAATTGTTTTCATCTTCAGGATCATATTATCTTATCTTAATTATTTATTAATCTCACATAAAAAGTGTAAAACAACCACTTTTGTACTTTATGGAACTTCCTCATCATCAGTACTGTCAAATTCACTTGAACTATAAACCTCTTCATTTATTCCTACAACATCATTAAATAGATTAACAGATCCACAATATGAAGTGTTTATAACTTTCTCATCCATATTTTTTGATTCCTTCATTGATATTCCACTTTTTTCAAACACTATTAAATGATATGAAATTACACTAGACTTATAAATCTTCTTCAAAGTTATTCCATTTACCATGGAAACCAAGAATATGATATAACTCTAAAACTTGAACTTCAAAACCAATCAGATCAAGTTAGAGAAAATAAATTCCATTAAAATATAACCTATGCTTGAATACCACTTGTTTACTCCCTCACGGGGATTATATATGAGATACTCTGAGAGGGAGTGAATTATATTATGATTTTTCTTTTCTAATTGAACTATTTCCCTTAAACCACTCACGACCCTTGATGATATTGACCTTTTAATTATAAGGGTCACCTTTTTCTCTTCTTTTAGATGTTGATCTGATTACTATTTCTCTTGACTAGAAATTATCTGATATATTAAATGTCTCACTTAATCCCACCATAACATGTTACTTGCTATAAATAATATAAGCAATAAATTACTAGGGACACACTAATTTTTACTTGTTTTAACACTATTGCCTAATCGAAGGAGAATGAAATCAAAAATGTGTTGATGAATCTTCACTCCTACATAAGATCACTATAATTATAATGGATTAAGAAAGATTAATTATCTCCCAAGAATCAAAACCCTCATAGTTACCTTCTTCATTCACTTCTCTATAGGAAAAAATACATGGCATGCAAGACAAATAAAAATATCACTTATTTCCTAAGGAGTTACACCTAGTATGGATTGATGCACATTATGAATATGATTTTTTTTCAAATTAATTTTTTATTCTTCCCTGAAATAACATCATCTTCATCTTTCCATGATATTTGATTAAAACACATTCTCCTTTGGAAATTTCTTCAATAGATTTCAAACTTCTTATTATATTATTTCCATACCCTTGTATGGAATTGCTTCTATGTTTCTATATTTGAAAAAAGGATTCCTTTAGTTTACTTTATATAATAAAATACCCTCTCCTATTCTTATAAATGATTTATTCAAGAACATATATGTTCCTTACACTATTTATTCTCTGGAAAATTTAGATATTAAAATGTTCTTCTCTACCTAAGTTCTAAATTACTATGATAAGTTATATAAAATTTTCATGAAACCTACCCATTTGATCCATGGGTTGGGAATAAAATCCCCTTTACCAATTCTTCCAGAATAATTCTATGTGTACCATGTATCTTTGGGAGATTTTTTATGTCCAATAAACCTGAACTAATCTCATAAACTTTTTTCTAGTTTACCGCCATATAATTTCCAATTGAAACCACATGTAACAACTATATTTCTAGAACCATTTCATGGTACATTAAAATTACCATTTTCATCTCTTCCACTAACTATACATGGAATACTAAATTGAATACCACCGCAAAATTTAATTTTTAGGAGAAAACTCCCTTCAAAATGGATTCCTCCACATTCAACTAACCATTTTGAAAATAATATTTATATTTCTAAATTTAGAAGATGCCCACAAATTTCCATATATCTCATCACTACATCATATCAAGTCCTCTAGTGGCCTCCATTTACATTCCTTACATGGGTCAAGCATGGATTCCAAAACAATCATAGTATGATCCGTGTTTCACGTAGCTAAATTTCCAAGATGAAACATTGAGCTGCATGGAATTGAGCACACCCAATACCCATTTTATCATCTCTAGTTTTTCCACATAATATATTTTTTCAACCATAATCACTAAAATTATTTGATTAGGCATTATCATTTCTCATAGTGAATCTACCTAACCACCATGTGAAGTGAAATGGCATGGTGCTCCATGTTCTCACACATTCTTCCACCACACCCAAATCAATATCCAATACACCCTTTGACACACCTTAAACCAATATTCTATGGTGTGGTGAAAAGATTTTGTAGCTAAAAAATATCTTCCAAATTGTTAACCCCATGACCACCTGGTCATTTTTTCTTTGTGTCCAGACAACCAGATACATGTCATGCACAAATCCTTGTCATAGAGTTCTCTAACTAGGTATTTTTTCAAGGTAAAATACAACTCTACTATAGTCACCAAAAATTTGTGGTGTCCTATTCTATACCATTTTTAAACCACATGCATAAATGAACCAATATAAAGTTGTAGATGAAGAGAATATCAATATTTTATTTCATTCCAAGAATAGATTTTTAATGAATGAATAATTCCCCATATTGGTCATCCCACTTTGATATAAATGATGAATTCCCGCTCCCTTAATACCCTGGAAACATGGTAAAACATTAAAAAAATTATGACAGGTATATACCCTTATCAATGGGCCATGTTCCACCCCACACATACTTATATGCCTCCCATCAAACGAGCTACTTCCAAGTAGCACTCACATTCACTCTGCCACCTCTAACATGGCATAGAAATTGAGTTTGTTGCTTATTTAGTGGATTTCCTTGTCTCTCATGCTGGTGATTACCAAAAAATTTTCTAACTCCTCATTACAACACTCAACTATAACTAAACTCCTCATTTAATATATAATGTATCAAGAACCATCAACTTTATATATAAATTTCACTTCAATGGGAATCAACCATAATCAGTACTACTTATTCATCCTTAACATTATGGAATTAAGGAATCTATACCAATATTCAAGGAATAAATAATAAATCCAATATTTATATATTTTCAACAAATCCATACCACCATTTCATATTGTCAATAAATACAATCTTTTCATAACCATTGACTTTGTTGCCTCTTTGTGAGTGCCTCATTTTGGTTCGCCTGTTTGTGGTTGCCTATATTTTTTTCAAACTACCACTTCAATTTATAATATATCCCAAACTAGAACCATTATATATATATATATATTATCAACTCATGAAAAAAAACATCACCATCACTAATTCATCTACTTTTAAATTATGGATTTAATAAATCCTTATCAATCCTCCAACAATCACTAATAAATCATATCATTTTATGTTTTCAATAAATTAACACCACAATTCATCGGATATTGTCAACAAAATCCAATACAAACCCCTATCATTTCAATAATTATCAAATGGAATAATTTTAGAAAATCTTTAGTCCACAATTATTGAATTTTTTAAATTTTATGATAATAATTTTGGAAAATATTATTAAAGTAGTAGTAGTTCCACTGAAAGATATGTTTTTTTACTATAATGTAATATTAAAGGATCATACAATAATGGGAAATAATTACTTCGTGAGAATGTAACTAATTATATATGTTGAATTTATAAGAAAAAGAATAATTATTTTACAGATTATTATAAATTTTTTTATTATTATGATATTATAAATTAGAATATATAGTAAATATTCATGATATTTGAGTGATATTAAAAGAGAGTTATTATTTTACTATATTGAAATGTGTTTTAATGTAATGGTGTTTAATTCAAGGAAAATAGATGAATATGGTTTGGTATTAAAGATGAAAAATTTAATGAGTATGTGGATGAAAAAAATGAATTATCATAAGATTTTTTATAATATAAATTTTCATAAGAAATATGAGTTTATTATGTAATTATTGATAAATATTGGAGAGTACTTGGTGATATTATATAAGTTATTGAATTTGAAATCCAAGGTATTTAACTTAATTTATATACTTATAATGATGTCCATTAATAAAGTGAATTAATTTTTTTTTTAATATGGATTATGTAATGTTGGGATTGAATATTAATAGTGATTTTATTAATTTCATTGGTAATAATAAGGTATTATATTTATGAGGATATGAATTAAGTAATTCATTTGGGATTCTTATGAAATAATTAGGAATAATGATATAAACCCTAAAAATTAATGTAGTGCAACCATTTAGTTGGATGATATGATTAAGTGAAGGAGTGATAAAAATATGGTGTAAATACATTAGAGCACTAAGGATTAGGGGTATAATGAGATGTGTTGAATAATCAAATAATTTTCAATTAATAGTTATTATATTCCAATGAGACAAGGGTATAAAGATTCATGGAAAATGATATAATGATGTCATGAAATGTTTTTTGGAAAGCCTTTAAAAACAAATAGGTGAATCATGATTTGACTGAATTGATTGAATTTTCCACTCACCTACATTGCGTGTGTTATAGTCCAGTGGATGTATTATATTAATGGTTATTTAATATTTATGTGACTTTCTTTACCCCTGTAATACCTAGATGTTTTTTTATGAAAAATTTCCATTAAATAATTTTTATTCTTAAGTAGCTGGAATAGCACAAAATTGTGTTATTAAAAAAACCTCAATATTCCTTTAGTATAAAATGACCATTATAGACTAACAGTTGGTTAGTGGGAATAATAATAACTAACATATGAAAATGTATTTTCAATTCGTTGGCTATAAATTATTTATAAAAAATATAAATTAGTTATTTTTATTTTTGAGTAAATTGCTATAGGTAATAAACTAAATGAGACATATATGTTATATACTTAATAAAATATTTTTTATTTATATAATGGATATTTTAATCTTAAGGTGTGAATAATCCCTATTTGTAGTATAAAAAGGTATTTTTTTAAAAAGGGTAATCTTAGGCCTTTGAATGGAAAACCCCTTTTAAATTAAGATTTTAACACATTAATAATTTTTATATAAAAATAAAAACATGTTATTTTAAATTGGGATAAAAAAATTTACTTCGGTTTAATTTATGATATTTTCTGATAACATTCAAGTTTTGATTAATAGTAAAATCACACTAAATTATAAGTGAATTTTTTTTCATCGAGATAATTTATAAGGTTAAATTATAAATAAATGTTTTTAATTTAAAAATAGAATATATATTTATCATTCACTATAATTTATATCATTATAATTAAATTTAAATTGTATTTATATGTAAAAACATTTTAATATTTTTCAATGTTTTAACATTAAAAAACGCGTTCTTGCATTCTGACAACTAAGTTGATTTTAAATTAATTACTACAAATTACGTGTTTTTAACTTTTAAAAATGGGATCCATATTTGGATTTATTAGGTCCAAATTATGTTAACAAGCTACTTTTATTTTGGGGCATTAGGAATAGTAACTTCGGTAGTTATTTTTATTACCATGCTTAAAGGTAAATTGGGTAATTTAAGGTAAAAATAATATTATAAAATTCCCTTAAAAGTTGTTAAAAACCTATTGGCTGAATAAATTATACCATCATAATCTATTTTTTTAAATTTAATCACTTTATTTCCACTCACCTATGAATATGACAAGAATGTAATAAAAACTAAAGAACGTGACAAAATGTCACAATCTCATTTTATAAAAGTATATTAATTTTAATATGTGAATAAATAGAATATAATATCAACTATATATTTCATATAGAAATATAAAACAATTACCTATATCATATAAATTTATTTATAATTTTTATAGATTAAATAATTACCATTAATAATGACACAATAGTGATTTAATGATTATTTTATTAATAGAAATATCAAATAAATGGTTTGAAAAATATTAAAAGAAATATCATATAAACTAATTAATGTTATTCACAAAACTTTTAGGTGAATATGACATATTAGGAGTGTATTTAATATATTTTTTCTAATTTAACTTCTCTTTTTATTTTTTAAAAGTTAAATAAATGAATAGTGTCAAAATTGACACTATTGATATCTCATAAAAATAATATTTTATTAAATTATTTAAAAATCATAAAAATATTTACAAATTACTAAGTGATAATTATAAGATCTAAAATGTCATAAAATATCCATTTATGGTCAATTAATACCGCATAAGTAAATATTTATAACCATTAAATATTTAGAATGTTATTATCACCATTAAAATTAAATAGGATAACTAAGGGTCAATTAAAAAATATGGTTTAAATTTATGAAATAATTTGTTCAAAATTTATTGGTTGATGAGATTAAAACCCTATATCATCTCATAATAGTAATTGGGACATTTTGGAGGTTTTTTGGGTAGGGTATGATTGTATTATAAATTATTATTTATGGAGTCTCAAAAAGTTCCCCTCACCACAATTATAAAAGGGAACCTCCTCCCTCACATCTTCAATTCATCATGAGACTTAAAGTTTATAAATACCATGACATTTTTCCTTCAAAAATTCCCTATTTTAATTATAGAGGTTCTGTTCATCATTAGAGACCAACTCTAGTGCTCTAAGAAGAGATTTAGAGGAAACACATCAAGGAAGAGGTAATCTCTTCTACAGATTCCTTGAAACTTCTTTCTTCTTCAACTTAATCATCATTAGTTTTTTAATTATAATTATTAAATTATGTATAACTAATATACTGATATTTTATTATAAATAATAAACAACTATATTTCACCTTCTATCCATCCTACGAAAAATGAAATCACCGCACGTACGTACTTACGACTTACCGTCTCCACACCGTGGAGTAATCTGTTTTCACCACCACCTTACTTGGATTGGTATAATGATGCAAATAATAAATATATATGATTATTATAACATGATACTAATTATAGAACATCATATACCATCCACTTAAATAACTTCCAATAATTATGGGAATGATATCATTGCTCGTGCGTACGTACGACCTACCGTCTCCATGATGTGATGTGATTCATTCTACTCAATCTTAATTAAATGTTGATTATATACATTAATTGAGTGAATAAATATGATATATATTATACTAATATAATTATTCAAATGATTTCACTATAATCTAATAAGTGGATCATAAACTTATCTGAAAAATCTTGCACAAGAACATAAAGCAGTCAATATCTGAATAACAAGTGACAATGAAATGTAACTAACAAATGGATGATAATATTATCATATATGATATCATGAAAATGTTTTTTATTATTTATTAAGTCAATAAAATAATTTAAATAATTATACAGGAGGTTTGAATACAAGCAAAGGATATTAGACTTAAGGTAAGGGATAATTCCACAATCTCATTATTTTCCGAGATTATTTATATGTAAGCATTTACTTGGGTATATTTATCATCCACATCTATGTTTCCTAAATATATAATATTATTTATGTCCTTATAATATTATTTAATTTCAATTTTACCCATTGGTGAATTTTTATTAGATTTTATGGAAGGAATCCTTCTTTCATTTTCCATACGAGGTACTTTTTTACTTTTCTGGGAAGAGTATAAGAAGAATGTTTTTTAACTTATACAACATGAATGAATTTTTACAAATTAAAAATACCTTATTTACATGAAGCTTACCCTAAATTATAAAAAGTTTATTTTCACATAAAATAATTTATTCTAAAATTGTGTGGCATTATTAGTAAGGAAAACATTTTTGAAGAAGAAATGATATTTTCCTCACGAATTAAGCTCAAGTGTTTTCTCAAAATTATTTCCCATATAAGATGACACTATTTAAATTGAGTCATATTTAAAACCCTATTATTAATATGATTATTTTGTTTTTTATTTAGGAAATAAATTTTTTTATATCAATTATGATGGAATGATGTTTAAGAAACCCATTTTATTTCATGGGTTATGTTATGATGAATGTTTTTATGTTTTTGTGGCACACATAAGAATGGTTTCATTATGAGATGGGTGGGACCTATATCTCCCTCAAATTAATTGGGTAAATATTTATATCTCATGAGGTAGATGTGAGTGGAATGAAAATTAAATCCAGTTCAGTAATACTGGGCTGGAATGAGGATTGAACTCGGTTTAGTAATAGATATTGTTTTCTATGATGGTACCAGAATTGAGCCTTGAAAAATATGAAATTATTTTCTATGACTATTTGTGTATGCCACAAAATTTCATGTCTTATGTTATGACTATTTGTACTACATTACACTTTTATGATTTATCCCATGACATGATATTATGATATTTTATATGCAGGATAATATTTTCAAATATTATGTTCTTATGACTATGATATGATTGATATTTCACTTGTTTACCCTTACTGAGAATTTGAACTCACCCTTTCGTATGTTTATTTTCCATATGTTATGAAGAATTATATGAAGTTAGATATTTCAAAAAGGAGTCTAGTTATGAATAAATAAGTGGGAGAAAATGTAAATGTTTTATGAACCAGCTGTTTATGTTTCCCAGTTTATAGAGACACTAAACCTATACGGTCCTAGCATGATTTTTTTAATGTTATGTAATAAATGTTATTAAATGTTTAAGTAATATCTATATGTAAATTATAGGCTATTATACCACCCATACAATAAAACATGTTAATGATTGGTGATTACATTCAACCTTATCATCCAATGTTATGGGTAAAAACATGTTACAAACTATTTTTATATTTGTTTCCCTTCACCAAATGTTCTATATTATGGAATATTAATGATACCAGACTTGCGGTAGATGTTGGTTCATCTAAGGGCACACACTCTTTCCCTTTTATGTCTTTGGGATTGAGGTATATTATGATACACAATATTACCATGGTTTCCCACCCACAACCCTGGGTTTGAGCCAGACTAGATATTTATCTATGAAATATTACACACATATATGTTGTAAGGAAGATTTATTATTTATCCACAAATCTAGTATGTGATGTGTTACACCTCAACCCTACAAATTTTCTTTTCATTTTTTTATTTAATTTTTTTAATCCCACTATCGAATTTTGGACCAAACCCATTTTTTGGAAATTTAGAGTTTCTACATAGGTGCAAGATTAGCACATGGTTAGTGGAATTCATGTGAAGACCATGTTCATGCTTCTGTTCCAATAATAGATCCAAATTCATGGTTGGTTCATGGTTTCTCTAACTATGAACCCTACCCAAGCAAGGTTCTCTTGGTATTTGTGTAGTGCATTCATAATTTATCTAATCACGGAACCAAAACCTATGAAGTTACAAGTTCTTAAAAATTGAAAATTACTATAATTACGATCCCTTTTATTTTCACCTCACATAACCTACCCCTTCCCTCACATTCTTGACATGAACCAGCCTAGAGTTCTCTTATAGTCACGCCTCATCCTCCAACTTTTGGTTATATTACTTCCATTTTCTATCATGATTTTAGGTTTGATATTCTTGGTAAGGTCTCTTTTCCATTAATCCTTCTTTTCTTCTTTCTACTTATCTACCCCCTCACTGATCACACCCCATGGTCAAACCATAACCCGATTTTGGTGTTCAATTTGGCTCATTCATGGTGTCCATGGTTCTTGGGCCCTAAATAAGGTTTATTTGAGTGATGGTTTTCAAAAGCAATGAGTTTTTCATCAATTAAAGATAGGTTTTGGTTTAATTTTTATCTTTGGGTCTAATATAAATGGGTATTTCTTGATTTTTGGATTCCACTTTGTCCCCTTGGTAATCTTTGACCTCATTGAGGTGGAATATCAATATTGTTATCAAAGGTAGTCAGATTTAGATAGGTTCCCCCTTTTCATGGTCTTCAAATATAAGAACCTTTAGTACTTATGTTTTCAATTACTTTAATTGATGCCTAATAAACTTAATATATATGATTAAAATAATATTTCAATAGGAAACCAAGTTTTACTTGTTTTTTATTAAGTGTGATAGACCTTTCTCTTATAAATGAATAGTTTTAAATTTTTTAACATCTTCCTTGCACTTTTCCCGAATGGCCCGAAGGCCTTCCTTTTCATTTTATTATGGATAATCCCCCTTTTAAGGGTTGAAGGGGAACTCATACATGACCCGTAGGCCCAAGGCACAAGGCCCGACTAACTCGCAATACATGAACCGGAGGCCCATAGGCATACCATGTCCAATACCTGACCCGTAGGCCCAGTCCACTTGAACTGCCCTTCCCCAACTTCTGCGTCATTTATCACCTAGCTCCCCACCTTGCATTGTTGATCAGCTATCATTTCCCCGTAAAAAGCTGCATGGTGCCTTGTCCTAATGGCAGCTGCCATACCCTCTCATTTTTCCAATCCGGTTAGCTCTGCATCTGGTGGCTGCTATTCTTAGTTTTTAAAGAAAATTATCAATTAGAATTTAATATTTACATCATATTTCAAGTAATATTTGAAATAACAAGTATTACTAAAATAATTATATATTTGGTTTTAAATAAACATACAATTTAACCAAAATGTATTTTGATATATTTAGGGGTTATACACAAACGAATGGGTATATATATACATATATATATTAGTGTGTGTGTATACAAATTTCCAGGGATTGTGATAATTTTTTCAATATATGTTATACACATATATATATATATATGCCTGTGTGTGTGTGTGCATGTTTATATGAGTGTAATAATTAAAATCGGAATTTCAATTTAATCTTGATTCTTGTTTTAGGTTCCAAGAAAAATAAAAAAGGTGTAATTTTTCTGTGATTCCTAAAACCTATTTGAAGGGCCCCTCTGGAATTTTGTAAATGAATATGTTTTTTCATTATGGATGATATTCTATTTATAGGGACCCATTAGGATTGGAAAATAGAATGTATTTTTTACTTTGGAATGTGGAACTGCTTTTGAATTGTTTAAATGAGATGATATGTTTAGTGTTAATGTTTTTTTAATTTCAAATATCATGGAAAAAATTGGGTTGTTTTGCAGGAACTCTAGGTACAAATTCTACACTATTTAGTATTGTGATCTTACTAGTAGTCCTAGGATAGATTATGTTATATTTAGGGGACTTTCCCCTCAATTAGGAAACATGGGGAACCACATGGTGTTACGGTAGATTGGTTGATATTTGGAACTAATATTATTTAGTATTTCTATAATTGTGTCCTAGTTTCCCCCCAAAAACTTCTAGGTTCCCATAACAACTCTGACTATTTGATACTTATGTTCATGTGTTTAATTTGATCATGGTTCTGGTTTAAAATATTTTTTCCATCTTTGCTAAAATGGATAATTTAATGTTTTTTTAAAATAATGTTCTTAAATATGGTTTACAAAGTAGTTTTTAGTGGGGTAGTTTAATGAAGATCATTTTCAGCCTAGAAAACATTTTCTTAGTGATTTTTTTCATGTATAGGAAATAAAATTAAATTCTTATTAAAGATTAGTGACCTTCGATTGGTTTTGATTAAGTAAAAAAATTACTTGTTATAATGTATTTAAAACTATTATAAAAAAGATCTTTTATTTAAAGTCTTATACATGGGGTGTTGTTTATTTTGCAATTACTACTAGGCATAATTTCTTATGTCTATCATCATTTCAATTTTATGCTATGTTTATTCTCTTGATATCACTTTGAGCATAGAATTGGTTGTAGTTGTATGGTGAATTATGGTCACGCAAAGGTATGTTGATGATTTTATCAATCTTATTTCTCCTTATCACATCGGCAAAGTAGGTCTTCAATGATTCTTTAAAAATTTCAAAGGTCCATTATATTTACGATGGTCAAAGAAGAAGCATCTAGAAGCAGTTATATATCTTTTTTAAATGGAGGGAGACTAGGGTGAGTGGATGAATTATTTCAAATTATTTCATTTGTATTTTTAAATTGTTAAAATGATTTTACTACTTATTTGATTCTGGCATGGAAATATTGTAGGTTCTGGGTGTAGTGGAAGCACATGGATGGTGTACCCAAATTGAATTTTACAGTTAACAACAATCAATCCAAGATCCATCATGATGATAAAATGCCAGATCTTCAGAATATAATGAAGAACAAAAAGGAAATAAGGAAGTCATGGAATCATATATTGGATCATAATATGTTGGTAATAATTAATTTAAATAAAAGACAAGAATTACCCTGATGGAATTTTCTCTCTACTGATGTCTCCAGTCACAATCCAATGTGATCCGTCATTTCATTGTATAATCCAAGTGTAGGATTCCTTTAGTGGTGATCCACATGTTCTTCACATATCACTGGATTTTTTCAAATGGATATCTACGTGCTAGAACAAAAGAGACCTTGATTATGATGTTTTCCTTCTATCACATTGAGTGATGCTTCCGAAACGCTCTCCTCGATCCGATGGAGGAGGATCTCTCTCTTAACTTGAGATAATTTGTTGAGGAAAGGAAATAACTCTTGGCTTGATAGATTTATCCATATCCTTTATGTACAACCACAATGAATGGATAGGTTTAATGAGATTAATATAATTGGTATTTATATTAAATATAATAATAAAATGAATTAATTACCCAAAGGAATTTATTCATTTAATTTAATTCTAAGTTAGACCATGTCTAATAACAACATTTTACTATTATTATCACTTCACATGCACCCAATGAATTACACCTATTATTATTTAATTAAATAAATAATATTATTTCTCAAAAATTCCCAAAAAAACTACACGGCGTGTTTATATTAATATACATGTCGCGTAATTTTTTTCATTTTTTTCTTTCCTAGACATTTATTAGATATTGAATAATGACTATTTATTTATTAAATAAATATCACTACATTATTCCCAAATAAATATATTATTTCATCCACAATATATTATCTCGAATAACTAGTGTATAAATAAATTACATCAAGCATCCTAGAATATTTATTAAACCAGAATCATGAATAATCATTATCCAACTTGTTAAATGAATATTTAATTGAGATACTTGGACACACTTAGTGTGTGACCCACTAGGCCTATTTCTTAGTGCCATTAGGTTGGGCCTACTTAAAGTATAAGGTTAGCATCTAAAAACACACCAAGGAACCCATTGAGAAATATGTTAATGATACAATGATGTGTCGCCTACTACGAATGCTTACCATGTAATGTAATCCCTTTGTCTCGATATCTTGAATCAATTGGGTTTCATGCTAGTTCCATAAACCCATGTGCTCGATTATTCTTTCTTTGACTTCCTAGAATTGAAGTTTCACATTCCTTACCATGGCCAGAGATTTATTTAGGCTATATCTATTCAATCAAAGGTCCTGAGATATCAACTTCCATTATTGAACAGAAGGTAAAAATCCTTTCTCGCATTATCTATTAATGCAGTATTACTCGTGACACACCCAACATAACATACCTTGATGCGAATAGTGTTTCTTCACAGTTTTCGTCAATAAATCTATGTGAGTGACTTGTAATAACCATTAATAATAATCATAATGTCTACATACCAATTCACACGTCCGCTGATAGTAATATCCAATGACAGCATGAAATGTGTATTTCTTACTGGCGGGTCTTGTTATCATAATATCATTCTTGTTATTACTATAAGCGCACACCACTAGAAGGTGCCTCAATGTTTTAATAGTCCTAACCCATAATGTCTTGTATTTTGTTTGTCCCTCAAATAACATCATATAGCCATAAAAAATATATTCAAGAATAGTGTTATGGCAGTTCTGGGTACTCATCATTATAGGGATCTGCAATGATTCTATAGTGAAACAACTATCATAAAGAAATTATCACATGAATTGTCATACATAACAAAAATAATGTTGTGATAAGGAGTTTATTAATATTAAAATCCATGAATAAAAGTTTATCATAAAGTAAAAATTGTTTGGGTCTAGGCCACCAACTCCAATAGACTCCCACATGGACTAGAGAAAATTACTAACAACCTTTTACCCACTAGATTTTACAATAGATTCATGCTTCTGATGAGATAGTAATTTAGTCATGGTGTTCGACCCATTATCTTCCGTGGATAATCATCTCATTTCAACATCACCCCTTTGATAGAAACCCCTCATGAGGTGATACTTTTGGATAATGTTCTTTGTCTATTGATGTGACCTTGGTTATTTTTCAAGATCCACCGCTGTAGTGTTATCATAATACAATGTGATAGGATTTTTACTACTAGGAACCACATTAAGATCTTGGAAAAAGTTCTGAATCCATATGGATTCCTTGAATGCATCAGAATCTGCTATATATTTGGACTCTGGTGTAGAATTAGAGACAACAGGTTGCTTTGAATTCTTATAGCTCACAACTCCTCTATTGAGACAGAAAAAATATCTAAATTGCAACTTCAGGTCGTTCAGATATATCTAAAAACTAGCATCAACATACCCTCTAATGATAAGTTCCTCATCTCCTCCATACACCAAAACATATCCTTAGTTCTTCTCAGATACTTAATGATAGTCTTAACAACAGTTCAATTTTGTTCTCTAGGATCTTCTTGATATCTTCCTACAATTCTCAATACATAGGCAACATCAAGCCTGGGACATAACATGGAATACATGATGGATCATATAGTGAAGCGCATGGGATCTTACTCAGGCTATCTTTCACCTGTTGTGTCCGAGGACACATTATCATAGAAATATATAGGCCATGTGACACTGGATCCAATCCCCTCTTGGATTATTTCATACTAAATATATTTAGTATATCGTCAATGTATGTACCGTAACATAGTCCAAGAAGCCTCGTGGATCTATCATGAATGATCTTTATCCCTGGAATGTAGGCTTCTTCACCTATGTCCTTCATGGAGAAACACTTGTTCAACCACTCCTTAACTAACTATAAGATTGGTTTATCATTTCCAATAAGTAATATATAGTCAACATATGATACTAGGATAATGACTGCATTCCCATTAAACTGCTTATAAACACATGGCACACATTTATTCTTAATGAAACCAAATTAAAATTATGGATTCATCAAATTGAATGTTCCATGACTTGGATTCTTGCTTTAATCTACAGATGGATTTTTGAAACTTGAAAACACATTTGGCTTCACCTAGTGTCATAAACCCTTCTGGTTCTGTCATATTGACTTCTCCCTAAATATTCCCATTATGGAATTCTATTTTGTCATCCATCTTTCAAATCTCATAGTCATGGTAAGAAGTTATAGAAATTATGATTCTTATGGATTTAAACATGGAAACTGGTGAGAAGGTTTCATCGTAGTCGATTCCTTGTCATTGTTTAAATACTTTAGCCATTAGCCTTGCTTTATAGGTTCAAACTCTACCTTCAATGTTAGTATTCTCTTGAATACCCATTTGCATCCAATAGGCTTTACATAAACTAGCTAATTGACTCAAACCCAAAATTGGTTCTGATACATAGAATCCATCTCAGAATTCATATCTTCTTTCCATCTTATAGATTCTGATCTCTCTACCACTTACTTGCAGGAGAGAGTTTCAACATTGTCCAACAATAATGATTCACTATCCTCAGTGACTAGGAAACCAAATCTCTCTGGTTCCCATACCTCTCTTGATCTCCTACACAATACTGTTGTTTGTGGAACCTCTTCCATGGGGACTTATGAAACTTGTTCCTGTACCAACTCTTGTGTTTCTTGAGCATTAACATCATCAAATTCAATCTTTCTCTAGCTATCCTTTTTGAGGATGTTCTCCATCTCAAGAATGATGGATTGTCTGGTGATAGTCACTTTCTTGTATAAAGGGGTATATATGTAATATTCTTTCGTTTCATTGGGATATACTATAATGATACACCTCATGCCTCGGGGTGCTACTTTGTTTCCTGATAAGGCCTTAACAGACATCTCGAATCCCCATACATGTGTGTACAATAAAATGGGTTTATTTCAATTCCATAACTCTGAGAGAATTCCATTTTCTACCATTGTTGGAACTTGGTTTAATGTGTATACTGCAGTTTGTAATGAATATCCTAAAAATTATAATAGAAGATTTTCATGACTCAACATTGACCTCACCATTTACAAAAAGGTGCAGTTCCTCCTTTCATTAACACCATTCAATTGTTGTATATATGGAGGAGTGAGTTGATAAATAATCCTAGACTCCTATAAAAGGTCAATGAACTCTTGGTTCAAATATTCTCCACCATGATCCGATCGAAGCCTCTTTATCTTATTTCCAATCAGATTCTCTAGTTCATTCTGGAATTCCTTAAACTTTTCCAAGGACTATGACTTATTCCTCATTAAGTAGATATAGCCATATATTCTCAAATCACCAGTAAAGGTAATGAATTAAGAATATCCACCTCTATATTCTACTGGAAATGGTCCACACACATCCGTGTGTACCAATCTATGAAGCTCGTTGGTCCTTTCACCCTATCCCCCAAAAGGCAGCTTGGTCATTTTCCCTTCTAAAAAAGCATGACATATATCAAGTGGGTTTATCTCAATAGAGTCTAAATAACAATCTTGGTAGTGCTTTGTCAATATTTTCTCGTTTACATGATTGAGATGGTAATGCCACAACTGGGTGTTGAATGAGTCAGTTGAGTTTTTTTATCGATTTCCAATACTTGGTTTTCATAATTTAATACATACATAACCATTATTTAAATGTGCCATACCATAACATACATTTTTCTTATAAAATAAAAAACCCTTATTTCCAAAATTGAAAATAAATCAATCCCTATCCAAACATGATACATAAATTATATTTTTAGTAACACTAGGTACATAATAACAGTTATGTAAAACCAAAATCATCCCAATTGGAAATGAGAGATTGTAATCGGCAAAGGATAACACATCTAGTCTCATGCCATTGGCAGCTCGAAGATCCACCTCTCCTCTAGAAATCCTTTTTAATATACTTGGTTCTTGAATTTGAATAAATATGTGAGCCCCAAAAGCTATATACAATACCCAATGCATAGAAATGGAATGGTTACACTCGATAACAGACACACCTTTAGTGTCCCCATGTTTCTGGGAGCAGTTCCTATTCTAGTGGACTAACTTGCGACATGAAAAAAATACAGCCTCCCACTCCTTTCCCTACCTATGTATCTTCCCATTATTAGGGGGATGGTGCCTGAGGACTTCAGACCATTTATAAACCCTTGTCCACTTTTCCTTTTCCTTTCTCTTCTTATTCACCACAACGAATCTGGGTTTTTCATGCCCCATGTCCTTTTCTACCAGGAGAATCAATGTCAAAAGTTTTGATCGACTCTTCTCATTATTTCTCATGTTGTAATTGAAAATAAATATAGATAAGGTATTGGGAAGTGATGATAGGATGATATATATACGTAACTCATCCAGGAACATAATACCTAAGATGTCCAATCATTCAATGTAGCCAACAAGCTTGACTACATGAGGCCCAACTTGTGGAGACTCTCCAAGCATAGTTGTGAAAAAATCATTGGATATCTTATATATCTTTTATTTCTTCTTCTCTTGATAGATATCCTTAAGGCGAGACATCATTATATATGTGCCCATGTTTCCATGTTGCTTCAAGATCTCATTAGACATGGCCCATAGCATGTAAAATTTGACATCTATGGCATCATCCAAATAGTTCCTATATAGAGATATTGTAGAGACCCGTTTTTTTCCCTGAAAGACTTTGGAATATTTCTATATATAATTCTAAATCTAGGAGTTGACACAGCATGCGATTCCGTGGCCCGGTGTGCCTGAAATAAATTTTATAAAAATAATAAGTGTTTTTATACTATGCACATGGAGGGGTTGTGTGTCCTCCTAAACGGCAGCTCGTATTGGAAATCTGAGGGCACGATTGCGTCTGGAGCATGACGATTACCCTAGGCGTGGTGTAAAATTTGTGGGTGCGGGCCTTCTGTGAGAAATGTCACCCAGGGGAAAATCATCATTTTAAAATAATGACTTAGTGATTTTTATTGCTGAAGTTCATTTCGAATAACTTTTCAACGAAGCCTCGGAATGGAACTATGAGACTTCCATTGAGTTCAAAATGGGGTGTTTTTCCTAGGTGTGATATAAAATAAGCGAGCATGAAGGTTTCAGAATCTGAGCTCGTCGACAGAGTGTCCGAGAGTTTATAAATTCACTTAAGTGGTGGATTTAAGGGAAAGCCAAAAAATTTCCCTTCCCTCTCTCTCTCTCTCTATCACTCACTCTCTCTCTCTCTTTCTTTGGCATTTTTTTCCGTTCTTCGTCGGATCACGGAGCGATCTCCACTGGAACATCGGCGGATCGAAGCGGGAGCATTGTGGATGCACCACTAATGACGCACGACCGATTCAAAGTAGGATTTCTGATTAATTTTTTCACCTTTATCAATTTATTGAGTTTTTGCCAATTTTATTGTTTAAATTATATAATTTTGGAATTGGGGTGATGGCTGAATGAACACGGCCAATGCTCGAGCCCCATTTTTAATTCTCATTCTTGGGCATTCTTCGTTCAAATTTTTGGACGCGCCAAAACCATGATGGATCGATGAGTGAGGTGTGGAGCTGTGAAGATTCGGTCTTGAGGATTCCGAAACCGGCTTCAAATAATTTTTCCGACCACCAGACTGGTGAGGGGGACCAATTGAAGGTCTGGCTTCGGCAAGGGCGGTGGCCAGAGGTCAGACGTTAGGCAACGGCTGGGGTCGAGCCGGCGGTGTTTGGCCAGTGTGCGGCGTTGTCGGGTGCGGCCGGTGAAGAAGGCGGTGTCGGCGGTGGTTAGAGAATGGGACCCGGGTATGGCTAGTGAGGCATGGAAGCATCCAGCGGAGGAGCTGAGAAGGGTGTCCGATGTGCGGGGGCGTCCGGTACGGCGTGGAGGAGCAGCGAGCCTAGGCAATGGAGCAGGGAGGTCTAGGAGGCCACGACGTCGGGTGGCGGTGTCACGGCGGTGCGCTCTACAGGAGGGGAGAAATAGTGTGGGAGCGTCGCCTTTGGGCTATCACGCTCTGGAGGAGCCCCGAGGCGCTGACCTCGGGGGGTGCCACGGACAAGGACCCGCAAAGCGCGGGTCCTGCTGTGTGGTGCGGAGCAGACCAGCCAGTTGGCCGGTCTGCATGGAAGAACTGGACCTGAGGGGTTTGGTGATTCTTAGCTGGGCCATGGCCAGTGGGCTGTGGTGGTCTGGAAATGCCCAATTTTGGGACCCATTCGTTCAAGGGGGCATATCTCCTAAACGGCGCGTCTGTTTGACGCGCCGTATGTGGCCACAGGTTCATGTCAGCGAGGCAGCTTTCAAACGTATGTTGCATTTTGGAGACTTATGCTTCAAAACTTTGTTCAGGGAAAATGAATAGCCAACACCTCATGGTTTTCTACATGGAAAAAAATGGTACGATCTGCGTGGCATGTTTTAGGGTCAAGGTGTGGGCCCCATAGGGCCCCGCTTGCATAACGCGGACAGTTGCAGCTTCTGCATCCGGAATCTGTTTTGGGCGTCGTCAATGGTGTTGTGACCCTGGCATCGAGACGAAGTTGACCAGGGTGGTTTTAGGTGTTGAAGCCGGAGTTGAGGCATGGGCCCCACCGGCCATCTTTTAAGCTATGTGCAGCGTACTGTGACTTTTTCATCAGGTGTCCATTTGGGACGTATGAATAGTCGTTTTGGCGTGTTTTTGTGAGAGCATAGTGATGGTGCAGTTTTCCAGACCACTTTTGGGACCGAGGTGCGGGCCCCATGAGATGTTTTATGGGTATATAGCGGTGTTGAATAACTTTTCCATCGGGATCCTGTTTCCAGCGAGTAAAGAGTTTATCTCGGATGTTTTTCCGCAAGGATTACAATGGTGTAATCTGTTTGGGAGAGAGGATCCTATTTGGAGATATCATTAAATGTGGAAACATGAAATGGCTTTGGTCGGAGGTTCCTTTGACGCACTATGAACCTATGCATGGTAGCGGTGTTAGTGAAACCCTGAGATGGCAGGTGTAGTGCGGAGACATCAGACCAGTTCAGGGTTTACCTTCCAACAGGGCTGAGTAGTGGCATTACCCACCAGTGTATCAGTGTCTACCCTCCAGTGAGGCTGGGCAGTGGGATACCCTTTGACCTTAGGGTTTACCCTTCAATAGGGCTGGGCAGTGGGTTACTTGTTGCCCTTAGGGTTTACCCTCCAGTGGGGTTGGGCAGTGGGCTACCCATTGATCTTAGGGTTTACCCTCCAGCAGGGCTGGGCAGTGGGTTACCCATTTATTTTAGGGTTTACCCTGCAGCGGGGCTGGGTAGTGGGTAACCCGACGACCTAATGGGGTTTACCCTCCAGTGGGGCTGGGCAGTGGGTTACCCGAGGACCTCTTGTGGTTTACCCTCCAGTTGGGCTCGGCAGTGGGTTACCCGACGACTTATTTCAGACTTAGCCATTTTCTATGAGGTTAGTTAGTGACTTTTCTCTATGGATAACAGAGAAGGACCCTTGGTTTTACAGTTTAGCGATGAGGCTGCTTGACGTGCGGGATTGTTGGGCCTCAGTGATGGCTACCCTTAGAACTGTTGTCGTCTTTTCCAAGGCTGAGCTTGGAGATAGAGATCCCCTTACACTCTTGTTCGGGTTTCTTGTTGAGCACATATATACACCCTACTTTTTCCCCACTCTTTGGGTTCAGTTACTCTTCTTCTAGGAGGGGAGAAGATTCACGGGCTATGCCATGTGTTTTCCAGGTCTAGATCCTCTCAGTTGGATGAGTCTGCTTCCTTTCTCTTATCGGGTTGAGAAGCACTATTTCTTTTATACTCTTACAATGTTCTTGTTCTATCTAATGCTCACCGTTTTAGTATCTCCTTTTTTGCTCTGTTGAGATTTCGAGGCATCCTACTGAGTATCTTTATACTCACCCCTACTTGGTCTTTGCGCACACTTGGTGTGACCTTACACAAGACGAAAAGGTTGATCAAGACTATTTAGGAGCGTAGAGGAAACAAGATCTTGGGGTACATTTAATAGTCATTGGTGGATTTACGGGTGTGAGACTGCCCAGCTGTTTACTTTTTTTTACCTGTTGTCGGGTTGTGGAACCTTTCTAGTTGGGCACGTGTTTTTCCCTTTACTATTCAGTTGACTTTTCAGCACTATACATGATCTATATAGAATTTGATGCATGAATTTGGTTGGGTTATAGTTTTTTTTCCTTTAGTTTTCTATTTTACTCTGCACTACTGCATCGAGTGGGCTGTGTGTGTGTGTGTATAGGTACTTAGTCTAAGGCCTCCCCGAGATCGTTAAACCTTCGGCGCTTGTCTCCAGCCCCTGGCCAATGGAGGCGGGCCTGGGGTAGTTGTGGGTTGAGACCGGTAGGGTCGAGTCATGACAAAGTGGTATCAAAGGTGGTTCGTTTCGTGAGGCGTTGTTTGGACATCCCCAAAAAGGAATTGGATAAGTTTTGGGGAAATAGTGTCAACATGTCTAGAGAGAGGCTCTCATGCCAGGGAGTCCAATGATGGTGCAGCGGCTGACATATCCATTCACCAGGACCCTGAAAACCCATTTGTCGACTTTGCCCACTGAGACACTTGTTGTAGGGAATTTGGTTTGTGCATCATATAGGATTGAGTCTTTGATTGTCCTTCTTGAGTCAGCTCGCCATTGTTGTTGGTATATATATGCTCATTTGACTATGGTACTCCTTGATCAGATTTAGGATGTCTCTACGATGATATCCAGCTAGGATACTAGCTCTAGTTCATGATGATGACTCTGTGAGTGATGAGGCCTCAATTCAAGATCCATCATACAATTACCCTTTCTTCAGGAGGATAGGAAGTAGCACCTCCAACTATGGAGTAACAGATAGTGCCAGCAATGAATGCCGATGATGAGTATAGACTGGGCACACTACATGAGTTCTAGCATCATAGAACACTGAGGTTCCCTAGTGATCCATACCCTCAAACAGTGAAGGGTTGGCTAGAGTCGGTGGTTCGCCTCTTCAGGCTTGTTCGGACACTGACAAGTTAGATGGTTGATTTGAAAACCAATTGTTCCACCAAGCAGTTTGGCGTTAGTAGATCCAGGGTTACTCAGATGCACGATGAGTAAGTACTCTCATGGGATGACTTCTAGAAACTGTTTCGTGAGGAGTAATACCCCTCCTACTTATGCTTTATACGGTTTCAGGAGTAGCTGGGGCTTTAGTGGGGAGTGGTGGGAGTGGCTTAGTACGCGACTGGGTTCGCAGACCTTACTCAGTACTCTTTGGATGTGGTCTATGGCAACAACTTCCTAGCATATAATTTTTAGTGAGGTCTATGTATAGGAGGATCGTGCCAGTATAGTGCCCTTGTGTATCCTCACCCATCTCAGGGTGCTGGAGAGGGTACTGGTGACAGATAAATTTCTGTCAGAAGGATTTCAATTGGAAGGGCCTTGGCACGGGAGTTCTCCCCTTGATGAGACTCAGGCACATTGTTGGGGACAATATAGAGCACTAGGACAGCCTAGGGGGGACTAGTTCTATGATTATGATGTGCAAGGTCACATGGCGTGAGACTACTCGACCAAATGTGTTGATTTTTCCCGATAGTTGGTAGATTCACCACTACAACAGAGGTAGTGTTGTGATCAAGATAACTCCCAGGTGAGGATAGGGTGGTCCCCAGGAAGGCGGTGTTGTCGGAAGAGCAGGAAGAACTGTGGTTGGTGGACAACGTTTAGAGGTCCTTCCACCACCACTAGGCGGCCCATGTCAGGCTTAGGGAGCTGACAGACAGGATCGCAGGAAGCTGTGTCCTATGGATGTCTACAATCCCGCATTGCATGAGATGATGAGAGGTACACTTTTTTCCTTTTTCTACATTTATTTGTAGAACTTGTTAGAAGCTGCGTAAGGTACTCTTTTCATCTAACTCTTTGTTCGTGGGGTTATCGAGGGTGACATAGGGTGTTAGTGTAACCCTATTTCGGTGTTGTCCGACATAGCTTTGAATGCACAGGAAAGAGGGGTTCTTCCCACACTGAGACACATTTTTGTGATGTGATAAAAAATATTAGGTAGAGTTAGTGTCACCCACAGAGGATAGTATTGGGGTGTGGTGGATGAGTCCCTCTGACATGTGCGTTCATTGCGGGGTTGTGCGGTGTAGTGTCAGAGCAGGTTCTGGGTTTTCTAGTGGGGATTTTCTGCATGACCCCCCCCCTTCTTGAGGTGCCACTAGTGGGTTTGCCAGAGTGCCTGTTTTGGTGATTACTCTCCTTCCAAGATGGGAAAAGACATGTGGGGTATTCAACGTGCTTTTCATGTCTAGCATCTAGTGGTTGGATGAGTTTGCTTGCCGGCCCTATTCGTTGGTACCATGCGTGCTCAACATCAATCTTGAAATCATTATCAAATACAGGTCAAGGTGATGGACACCCCTTAAACTGAACTACATGTTTCACTCTGTGGTGCTGGTAGTGGCAGTCCTTGTGCAGATAATGTGGAGATTCTATCATCTGGGAGAGCGCTTTGTGGTTTGATCAGACCACCAGTGTCCCAAGTGCATCCACACCCAGAGATACTTGAACTTGAGATGATGGTGAGGGTTGAAATGTCTACAGGACTATGTTGTCGAGGTACTCTATATTCTGAAAAAATGGTAGTGTTGCAGCAGGTTCCCTTAGCAGAATGTTCTAGACTCGTCAGGTGTGGGATGTTTCATAGTAGATAACATCCCTGCAGGTGACCATATTGGACAAGGAGGGTGCAACTTTTCTTTAGTCGATGGTGTTGAATCATTCACTTTTTCAGTGTGTAAGA
The DNA here is from genome assembly GCA_963277665.1 of Viscum album. Classification (NCBI taxonomy): domain Eukaryota; kingdom Viridiplantae; phylum Streptophyta; class Magnoliopsida; order Santalales; family Viscaceae; genus Viscum; species Viscum album. The sequence goes on along the minus strand of OY728138.1, from coordinate 1,526,229,338 downwards.
GAGTTTTGGTTGTGATGCACCGACTGTGAAAACTTTTTTGACCAGATATCCTTGGGTGTTCCACCAGATGGGTATTCTGAAGGAGGGAATCACGAGACCATGTTCCAGAAATAAATCATGATTTCGGTCACGACGTGGAATGTAGAGGTTGATCCAGGGAAGACCCCTGAGTTTCTTTGGGCCGTTTGGGAATCATTCAATAGATGAAGAGGTTGCATACCGTATTGCCCTACCCTCCCAATAGTAGGAGTGGGCACACGACATCTTCCGCATGTCATAGCTGATGAGGTGCGTGCGTGTTTCTAATAATTTCATTGAAAGTAGCAGACCTTATGAGTAAAAACCATCCCTTTAGGTTGTGTGTTGTGCCAACAGGGTGTTGTGCAAGTTTTCATGGGAGTGGGAGAGCTAGGTATGAGCTCTGTATCCCGAGTTGTTTTTCCTAGTTTGCTTTTCAAGGATGAAATTTTTGAAGTAGGGAATGATGTAGACACCCGGTTTTTTCCCTGAAAGACTTTGAAATATTTCTACATATATTTCCCATGCTAGGAGCTGAGATAGAGTGTGATTACGAGGCTGGGTGTGCCCGGAATAAATTTTATAAAATTAATAAGTGTTTTTATACTATGCACATGGAAGGGTTTTGTTTCCTCATTAACGGTAGCTCATATCATAAATATGAGGGAAGTGTTGCGTTCAGAGTGTACTGTTTACCCTAGGCGGGGTGTTACTGTTGTGGGCGTGGGCTTGCTATGAGAGATGTCACCCATGGGAAAAATCGTCATTCTAAAATTATGACTTAGTGATTTTTATCACTAACATTATTTTAGAATAAATTTTGAGTGAATCCTCAGAATGGAAATACGAGACTTCCATTGAGTTTGAAATGGGGTGTTTTTCCTAGGCGTGATATAAAATAAGCAGGCGTGGAGGTTTCGGAATCCATACCTATCAGCAGAGTGTCAGAGAGTTTATAAATTCACTTAAGTGGTGGATTTAAGGGAAAGCCATAAATTTTACCTTCTCTCTATCTCTATCTATCTCTCTCTTTTTCTTCAGCATTCTTCACCGTACTTCGTCAGATCAAGGAGCAATATCCACCGGAACGTTGGCGGATCGAAGCGGGAGCGTCGTGGGCGCGCCACCAACGATGCACGATCGATTCGAGGTAGGATTTCTGATTAATTTTTGCACATTTAACAATTTCATGAGTTTTTTCAAATTTATTCAATTAAATTCTATAATTTTGGAATTGGGGTGATGGTCGAACGAACACGACCAACGCCCGAGCCCCGTTTTTAATTCTCGTTCTTGGGCGTTCTTCATTCCAATTTTCGAACATGCCAAAACCATGACAGATTGACGAGCAAGGGGCGGCGCTCTGATGATTCGGTACCGAGGATTCTAAAACCGGATTCAGAAAATTTTTCCAACAACCGATGTGGTCGGCGGGACCTGTTGAAGGTCTGGCTCCGGCAAGGGCGGTGGCCGGAGGTCAGACGTCAGGCAGTGGGTGGGGTCGAGTCGGAGGTGTTCGGACTGTGTGTGGCGGCTTCGAGTACGGCCAGTGAGGAAGGCAGTGGCCGGAGTAGGAGACACGGGTGTGGGTGGTGAGGTGTCGCGGCGTCCGGTGGAGGATCCGAGCAGGGCAGCCGGTGTGCGGTGGCGTTGGGTGAGGCGGGGTGGAGCGGCGAGCCTAGACGGTGGAGTAGGGAGCCCCAGGCGGCCACGACATCGGGTGGCGGTGTCGCGGCGGTGCACTCCGAATGAGGGGACCGACGACATGGCGGTCTTGCCTTCAGGCTGTCACGCTTGGAAGGATCCCCAAGGCACTGACCTCAGGGGGGAACCATGGACAAGGACCTACAAAGTGTGAGTCCTTTTGTGTGGTGCAGAACAGACTGGCCAGTTGGACGGTCTGCATGGAAGAACCAGACCCAAGAGGTCCGGTGGTTCTCGGTTGGGCCGCGGCCAGTGGGCCTCGGCGGTCTGGACCGGGCCGGCAGGTCTGGACCGGCCCAATTTTGGGCCCCCTTCATTCAAGGGGCATATCTCCTAAACGCCGCGTCTGTTTGATGCGCTGCCTGAAGCCACAGGTTCGTGTCGATGAGGCGGCCTTCGGATGTATGCTGCGTTATGACGACTTATGCTTCATAAGCCCATTTAGGGAAAATTAATAGCCTATGTCTCATTGTTATCTGCATGGAACGAAATGGTACGATCTGCGTGGCGTGTTTCAGGGTCGAGGTGTGGGCCCCACAGGTCCCCACTTGCATAACGTGGAGAGTTGCAACTTCTGCATCTGGAGTCTATTTTATGCTTCATCAGCGGCGTTGTGACCCTGGAATCGAGAATAAGTTGACCAGGTTGTTTTTAGGCATTGAAGCTGGATTTGACGTGTGGGACCCATAGGACACATTTTAAGCTATGTGCAGCGTACTATGACTTTTTTATCAGGCGTCTATTTGGGGTGTATGGATAGTCGTTTTGGCGTGTTTTTCTGAGAGCATCGCGATGAAACAGTTCACCCGACCACTTTCAAGACCGAGGTGCGGGCCCCATGAGACGTCTTATGGGAATAAAACGATGTTGAATAACATTTCCATTGGGATCCTATAGCATCCCGTCTTTTTATAACATAACTTTCATTCCATTACACAGAACTGAGGATCTTTAAGGATTAGTGTCTTGGAAACAAGGAACATAAAACATGAAACAAAAAAAAACATTCTTCATAAACACTTGAAAGGCTTCTCCCCATGTTCACCCTAGGCTCATTACTGCATCTCATAACCTGGGGACATACATCAAAAGAAAGGATGAGCAGAAGGCCCAGCAAGGGAAACAAGTGAAACATTTTACATATGAACTTGAGATACATCAATAAAGTCATGGAAAGAACTTTAAGGCATGAAAATGAAATCATGAGGCATATAATAATAAAAATAAAACTTTTTCATAACTTGGCGATGTGGCTGAAACATTTAATATTGACAATTGTTTCATTTCACCAAGGTCCATCCCCAAGGTGTCGTTAAAAATTACCAAGGTTATTCACCAAGGCGTTGTTAAAATGGTCATCTCTAGAGATTAAGTCTTTACCCAATGCATTGGAGCGCTATCAGGGCGCACCCTTAAATTTGACTTTATTATCATGTGAGCCACATATATTATCATAAAACATTTCATAAATAACCCATATAGCATAAAATAAATGGGTTTCATTTCATAATCATAACGTTTTAAAAACTGCTTTAAAGACATGATCTTTACGTTACTTTAAACCCACGGAAAGGGAAAGCAGGTATCATGTATGTAAATACCAGAATTTAAAATAGAACATTTTGATATATATGTGAATACCCCTGTAGAAATAAGAGCTTTGAGTATTCACTTTATAACATAAAATAATTTATAGAAAAGAGAGGCATTTTGAGACGAAAATTCTGCAGCATAACGGCTATGTTACAAGGTTTTAGAAAACATTGAAAAGAGAGGGAACATGGGTCGAACAATCATAATTGACCCATAAAACAGTAGAGGGACAGAATAAGAAGTATATATGTACATGGTGATGCAACTTCAAGGAAATACCATTTGAAATAAAAAACATGGAAGGAAGACAAAAAATTTGATTTCTCTTATGAAAATTCGGCAGCCAAACGGCGTCACATAAACATCAACAAAAATGAATTGAAAAGATCAAATAGGGTCTCTCATCATATGATTATAAGAGATCAGTATGATATATATATATAGATCATACCCAAATAAAAAAATTAACTTCAAAGACTTGACATAGAATTAGAACTTTGAAAAGGAGAAGGGTGAAAGAATCCCTTAAAAATTTGGCAGCCTAACGGCGCTACTTAAAACATCAAAATATTGATTTGAAGAGATAAAATGGGGTCTCTCATCATATGAACATAAGAGTCCAGTGTGATAGATATAGATATCATACCCCAACATAACAAAAATGAACTTGAATGAATTGACATGAAAGTAGAACTTCAAAACGAGAAGGGTGAAGAACCACTTAAAAATTCGGCAACCTAACAACGCCACTTAAAACATCAAAATACTGAATTAAAGAGATAAAATGGGGTCTCTCATCATATGATCATAAAAGATCAGTATGATAAATTTAGAGATCATACCCCAACATAATAAAAAGGAACTTGAAATACTTTACATGATAATAGATCTTGAAAATTGAGGAGGGAGAAAGAATCTGTTACAAAAATTTCGGCAGCCTAACGGCGCCACTTAAAACTTCATAAAACGAAATAATGAGAGTAAGAGGGGATCTCTCATTATGTGAACATGAAAAGGGAAGTAAGAGGAATATAAAAGAACACCCTTTAACATAAGAACATGGAGCATAAATGAAATTACATAAAAGAGATTTCTTGAAAAGAAAGAGAGAGATCAGATCCCTTACCTTAAAACGTAACTCTTCAAACTCAAAGGTTTGGACCTTGAGGGCTTGGGGGAACCTTGGGAGGACTCCTTGGGAGGTAAGGAGACCATAACTTCGTTGGGGGAGAGTGGGGAGTCGAATGTATGAGAGGATGGCTTGGTATTTATAGGGAAAGTGAGGGGACAAGGCATTAATGGCCAAGGGACACCTCATTAGTGGTTTTGGAAAAACCATGGGCTTTCCCATGGTATTTTCCCATGGTATTGGCAACTTGGGACACCTCATACCTTATCTTACTATTCATAAGTCGACCATATTGATTAAAAACTTAATACATCATTTAATGATGTCATTAAACACCCGTAACTTAAAAACTGTATTTTCACTATTCATCGAAAATTCAACATTCTTAGAATAATCCCAAAATTTCACCTTAACCAAATAACAATGCTCTGATTTCAAAAATGAAATCCATTTTATAAAAATAATTTTCTAAATATTTTTAATTAAATTTTTAATTAAAAACACTATTCATCGAAAATTTATTTTTTTTAAAAAAATCCCCAAAAATTACCTTAACATAATATCGATGCTATGAGTTCAAAAATGAAGTCCATTTTATAAAAATAATTTTCTAAATATTTTTAATTAAAATTTTAATTAAAAAACACTATTCATCCGAAAAAACTAATACTTGAATAATAATTTATGAAACCGTTATTTAACTATTTTATTGAATCACATTACTTAATCAAAGTGCCTAGCTTATTTTAGTACTTTCTTTAAGTGAGATTACTAATCCATTTGGACACATTATTAATCCTAATCATAAAATCACTATTCATAATTTACTATTCATCAAAAATCACGTTGATCTTATTAGACTCTAAATTTCGTACTGAACATAATTGTAGAAGACCATTTTTTGAAAATCATTACACATTTTTAATTATTTAAGGTTTACATAAACATATTTAAAATATCCTTTTTCGAAAATTCTTCAAAAATATGCGTACTATATTTATCTGGTCATTTGAAAATTCATAAAAGAAATTGAAATTTTTATTTAAAAAAGGATTACAAAAGACAGTTACGATCTCCTTACATAGCCCCTTATCACACCAGCATAGGACCTAATTGTAAGGTGTGCTAAGGTGAGAGAATCAGAGGGAGGCTCGACCAACATCGCACGAGTAGTAATTTCTATCAGTTTGAACTTCTCGCGAAGGCGATCCCGTTCTAGCTTTATACGATGAAGTTCAGCTTGGGTTTGGTCCAGAGCAAAGCCCAGTGTTGCTACCTCCTTCCCAAGTTCTGTTAGATGGGCTTCGATCGGTCCAAGACTACTGGGTGAGGCCATCGAATCTTCTTTCTATATTAATTAACCAAGATTGCTTGTATTTAGAGACAATAGTCAAAACGTTTAGTTTCCAGCGGTCATATTGACCAATGGTCAAATAACAGTCAAAACCCAACAGTCTCATTTTAATTATACACATGTTATCAAATGAAACATTTTTGTTGAGTATAAAAATAAAATAACACATAAAATTAAGAAACAATATTTATTTAAAATTTCGGGTTGTTACAATCTTCCCCCCTTAAGAAATTTCGTCCTCGCAGTTTTTAAAATTGGGTATTGAAGTTTCATTGAAAGTCCCACATCGGAAAAGGAGTCAGTAAAACTATTACTTTAAAAGAAAGAAATGGAAGTACAATGGTCACCCGAGTTAACCCACACTAGGATTCCATGTAGGAAAACATGGACATGGAGGAGAAAACAAAGGGTCAAGTTCTGAGGTAGAGTGATAGAGAACATGATTAGGAGAAAGTTAACCATAAGAAAATCCCAAACTTATGATGTGTGTAAACGGTCTTTGATTACCTAGTAGGAAACGTAAACCAACAACATTTTTGTTTTACGTTTCATTTCATAATTTTGAGGAATTCATTTACTACATAGAACAAAAACATAAGAAAATATACATAGCTTCAAGTAGAGTTTCATCCTTTAATAAGTCCCTACCAACACTAATATTTTCTCCAAATGATGAGGATTCAAAAACACTTGGTCTCATAAAAGCACAAGGAACATCTTTTAGAGAATCACATAATCTACAAAAGATTAACTATCTATTTCTTCTATCTTTAAACATTATCCCAAAAACAGAAAGGTTAAGGTAAAACAACTCTTCAAAAAGAAATAATCCTATAGGAATGGAAACTACTTTTAAATCTTCATAGTTCCATGGTACTACCCAAAGTTCGTCATAGACCATTCCATAAATAACGGTCCTTAAAATTCCTCAAAATAAACCAATCTAAGATTGAAACCCAAATACAAGAAGGATTTGATAACATAGTCTTCCAAAACAACTTCATTGTTCATCTCCAGACAACATCAACCACTCCTAACATCTTATAACAAAAGTAGCTAACCTAAACATATTTTACCCAAGATAGGTCAATCATTCCCATAAGTAACCTAAATTACTATAAGTCCACCTTAAATTCATAAATTCTTCAAAATATAAGTCAACCTTAATCCTCAATGAAAATACTATAGTAATCTATTTACCTCGATCATATAGGGTCCCCAAAATAGTGAACGTCTTCCAAAATAATAATCATCTTTTAATCCCCTAATCATCTCTATCATATTTATACAGAAATCATCACATTTCCTATCACATTGGTTGTTGGGACATGTTATTCCATTTCCCACCATTAACTAAGAAGATAAAGTATAATTAGAGGCTTAAATACTTAACCAAAAATCATGAAAAGGAACTTAAACCATATAAGGATAACTTGTAGAAGAAAAGTATACCCTAACTTGTGATCCCCTAGGTTCCCATCTAGGTTATCCATGATCATATATTCTTATGTGAATCTATATTTTATTTTATATTTGTTACTTTAACAATGGTTCATACCAAGCTTATGTGTAACACCCCGAGCTTCCAGGATACGCCTCTCTTTCAATAATGCAATAGCTTGCATTGTACGCAAGTTCGAGTTCTAAAACACCGTGACTAATCAAAGTAGCCATTATGAATAGTAATAACCACTTTTTAAAATTATAGAAATCTTATATTTCAAAATGGACTTCATTTTTGTATTCATAATATCGAAATTAGCCTATGTTGAATTTTTGGTATTTTTCTGAGAACTTCTAATTTTTTATGAATAGTGAAAAATACTTAAAAACAACTTTTTTAATCAAAATAATTTATAGTGATAAATTATACTATTTAGTGGTTTTAAAGTATAATTATAATATATTTTTACAATTTTATCCAATGGTGGTCATTAGAATTAATTTAACATTGAAATTGGACATAAACAATTGCCAATCTTTTGATATAAATTGTTTCTTAAAAACACGCTATTTGTTGTAACAGCGGGAATTAATAATAAAATTAATTAATGCAAATTATATGTTTGGAATTTTGTAAAATATACATCATTTTTGAATTCGGAATATCAATTATAGCTTAGGGTGAAATTTTGGCTTTGTTCTGAAAAACATCAATTTTTGATGAATAGTGAAACCACTAAGTGGTAGTTAAATAACTGATTTTTCATTTAAATGAAATATTAAAACTTCTGTGATTTGATTTTCAAAAATCCGACATACATGGTTGTCATTAAGAAGTAAAATGTGGTTCAATGAGATTAAAATAATTTTTTGGTGAATAGTAACTTTTAAGTTCTTAATCGCGATTAGAGATAATTAGTGTAGTTTAATGTAAAAACAATGTTTTTATAATATGATATGAGCTTGACACTTGTCCTACTCCTACTAGATGAGTCATGGCCGACCAAGACAACCCATGGGTCAGCTTGGGGACCACATGGAGCCACTTTAGTTGGAAAATGACATTAATATATATTTATTTAATGTTAAAATTAAATTGACACAAACATGAGTTGTTTTACTAAAACATTTTTTTAAGTGGGGTTACACAAGTCCAAATTTTGACTATAAATATTCATTAGAAATCTAAAAAGATTTCATACATCATAGTATTTTTTTTATAATTTTTAGACATTATATAAATTAATTTATTTATGACATCATGATGATGCAGCGATGACCTCATTATTTAACGATTTAAATAAAATGGGAAGATAATGAAAAATCCAAGGCTTACACTTGTCCAAAGCAAATTGGATGAGAAGAGTTCGAACCCTTATCACCTTATCCTAGAATTATATAAGTGTGGGACCTTTAGAATCCGAAAAGCATTGTGTAATAATGTAACATTTCAATCTTTCCAAAAGAGCCCCTCCTCTCCACTTATAAAAGGCCCCCACATCTCCCACCTCATTTACACTTTCAAGCCATTTGGCTCGGCCAACCTCTTCCCAAATACTCTCCCAACTTCCCCCTCTTACTCCTGGAAGCCTTACTTTGGGCAGAACTCTTCCCAAGGAGGCCTTTGGCTCAAATCAAAAAGAGTTACCCGATTTTGAGGTAATGTCTTCTCTAATGTTGTTTTGTTTTATTTTTCTTCTCCAACCCCCTAAACTCTTTTTATTCATTTCTATTGTAACAAAACCAGTATCCTCAATATACTAGGATGTTGTTATAATAAGTATTCGAGCTACACTTACACACACCTACATCTAATGGTTAAAGAACATACGGTTTCTGTGGATGGCGAATTTCTGCCTCACGAAACGATGATTGTTCAACACTCATATAACACCTTCAAAGGTGGCCATTAAGATGTCACTATTTTTGTATATGATATATAATATGTTTATGTTTTACTTATGCTTCTGTATTTCTCATTTATGTCATACTTTATGATTTTTATTATGGGTAAAACGCGATAATTTCATTTTAGGAAGTGCGGACTACCGCCCCCGCAAAGTGATTTGAATCGTTAATACCATATGTGGGATGTATAAAGGATGTATTAAATGGTATTATACACTATATTATAGTGGAATTATATTATACATTTATATCATTATGATTTAGTTCCATTAAATATGAAATTGAAATGAAAGTAGCGTTCATGCGTACGTACGGCTTACCGTCTCCATGAACGGTGCATTTCATTTCTTACCTCCAAATGTTACGTAATATTATAAATGAATGTATATACTGGATATATAAGATATATATGACATCTAAATCATGAATAGAATTCTGGATATAATGGATATTCTACCACATGAACAACTTGTAATTATAAGAAGTTTATTGTTGACTCAAGTCACCAAAGATCGACAAAACGATCGTTATTAACTTGAATAATTACATAATATTCATAACATTGTAATAAGTGATATAAAAAGGATAATGAAATTGAAAATGGTTCTTAATAAGGTAGATATTAACTCTAGTTTATTATTCAGGAGGTTAAAGAACGGTTGAGTCAAGTCGGACACAAGGTAAGGGTTTACTTCACAACCTCTTCATTATCCAAGGTTGTTTATACATAATTATCTACTGGGACCTCGTTATCATCCACATCCATGTTTCTTCAAAATGTATTTCAAAACATTTTTATTATTTACAAGAATATGGGTTAAAGTCATTTATACCCTTTATGACTTTTTATAAGAGGAATCTTTCCGCCGTTATAAAATCTTCAAAGCTTTCCTTACAAGCTTATAAGAATATTTTCAAGAAAATGTTTTGTCTTATATGGATCTTAAATGATTTCAAAAATAGAAAGAGATATTTCTCTAAAAAGTGTTTTGATTTCATCTATGTCAACATCCTTTAATGGATTTTATGCTTATTTGAAGTTGATTTATTATAATACAAAACTTCTATATTGTATTGAAGGTTTTGTGATATGTTTGACTGTGGATGTGCTATTTTATACCATTCATAGTTTATGGTGAAATTATTGACATTTTGTATGATAGTTTTAATACGAATTTTTATGTTATGTTTAAACCTTTTCATATGGGAATGCATTGGACTTATTATGTGACGGGTGGAGCCCGCAATAGCTCCTCGATGCATCGGCAGGTCTCATGAGACAAACTAGTGTCTTGGCACTAGGCCTTGAAAAAATCATATTTGTGGTCTTGGCACGAGGCCTTGACTACGTGGTTATGATAGTCTGGCATTATGCATTCCCTCATTATGAAAGTGGTTATTGATATTGTATGTGATTATTCGACCAGTAGAATATCCATGTGAAGAAGTGAATGACATTATCTCATTTTACTTTTGCCATATTATGTTGAAGTTCAAGTTTAAAAGGCTTTTGTTTTAGTTATACATTGCCTAAATTGTTAATGTTTATTTATGAAAGCTTCTTCTATATTGTTATCCTTACTGAGCATCTGAGCTCACCCCTTTCATTGTTTTAATATTATCCAGGATGTGAAGAAGTATTTTATGAATGACCTGCAGGGATAGTCAAAAGAGGATATGAGTGTGGACTATGAAGACTTTGATTTTAGTTTTTCACTTTATGATGTAATGTAAGACTTATGAATGTATCTAGTGTTTCCAATGCTACTAAACTAATCGGTCTTTCGAGACTTGATCTTTTGTGATCATGCCAATGTTACGAAGTAACGCACCGGCTCCGGGTAGCTGTGGTCGGGGCGTTACAGTTGGTATCAGAGGTAGTTTAGTTCTAACCTTGGAAGCTAGATGTAGATAAACTCTGATTAGAGCACATAGCCCAAAGATAGACTTTGAGGATTAGTATAGAAGAACTTCCTAGAATTTTGGTATTATAGAGATGTTATGAGTTTTCCGAGCAATACATCCCTGTCTGGATACGAGCAGGTAGAGGCGGCTCTGGCACAGATGTTCCTAGGGGTAAAACCCGAAAACACCACTTTGAGCTAGACTCGAACGGGAACTGGTGCACGACAACGGGCTTTGCTGCACTCTTGGTTACGACACTCCTGGGGGATATGCTTAGGATAACTCTTATTTTCTTTACAAACCACTATGAACGGTTATGAGTATATACTTCCTCAAATAAAAACTTTTTATGATTATGGATTATATCCATAAATAGTTCAATTTATGTAAAGTGTTTAACAAGTATGGAATTATGTATTTTGATTCATAAACTAATCTAGTTTATGCTATTGTTTAGAAATGGCGCCTAGTGGAAGGAATGGAAACCGTATCAATGCACGCACTCCATGTAGGGATTTCCCTCCTGCTCAAGATAATTATAGTGGGTCTGGTGATGCAACTGGTGCCGATCAACTTATTACCATACTGGGACAACTCACTCAGGTTATGAATAATAACCTTACTCGTATGGAGCACCCTGATCCGCAACGTGGAGGATCAATGCTAGACCGTTTCATGAGGCAACAACCACCAGCCTTCAATGGGGGTACAAATCCGTTAGTAGCTGAGCAATGGATAAACTCCTTTGAGAAAATATTCCATGCCTTGGGGAGTAGTGAAAGGGAGAAGGTTGTCATGGCAGTTTACCGCCTCACTGGAGATGCCGATCAGTGGTGGTCGCTGATTCAAAACACAAAGGAAGATGATGACGTATCGAATATGGAATGGAGGGAGTTCAAAGATCTTTTCTTAGAAAAATACTTTCCTCGTGACCATCGAGCAGATATGGAAAGGCAATTTCTGAGTCTGAGGCAGAAGGAGGATGAGAATGTCGCAAAGTATGAGGCTAACTTTACAAGGTTAGCGAGGCATGCTTCCGATTATATACGTAACCCAAGGAGTAAGATTTATCGTTTCTTTGATGGGTTAAAATCATTTCTCCGTCGAGATTTAGTATCACAATCCTTCTCATCATACGAAGATATTGTCTCGTGTGCTATCAAGACAGAAAAGGAATTCTCTAAGTCTTATGACAACAAAGTAAAGCAAGAGAAGAAGATAACGGTGGAACAAGAGACAGATAAAGGGAAAAAGGGAAAGAAGGATTTTCCATTATGTGATAATTGTGGGAAGAATCACCCTGGTACTTGCCTAAAAGGAATGGGAGTTTGTTATAAATGTGGAGAAAAGGGTCACCAGGCTCGTGATTTCAAGGGAAAGAATGAGGCTATCAAAGTTGAATGCTACAATTGTAGGGAAATGGGGCATTATGCAAATGAATGTCCTAAGCATCAAGGAAACTTACCTCAGAAAAGGCCAAGGGATCAAGGAAAATCTTATGCTGTGACTACAGTTGAAGCGGAATAATTAATGTATTGGTGCTTTTGGACTCAAGGATTATATTCTGGTTATAAGAATAATGTGATATATATAAAGATTGTACTGCAGTACTTTTTGATTTCAGTAAGGTTTTAATATGATTAAGGTAATCATATTGTTAGTATGTGACAATAATAGAAACTTTTCTTTGTTTGGGGAATCTGATGTTACAATTGATTTTGGAATTTAGAGACCTTTTAGAGAAAGTCTGTACGGAGGTATTTTGGATAACTATTAAGGTTGGAATGGATTAAGTTGAACCATGGATAGTATTGTTTAAGGTTAAATCATTTCTGAAGATTATTTTTGGAATATTATAATACTATAGTTTTAGTAAAAGGACAACCTGCAGGGTGGGGCATAACCTGTTGCGTCGGACAAAGCTGCAGGAATCGAACCCACAATCATAGTGCGACAGGCCTTTATTTCCTACCACTATCCTACAGGAAGTCCCTGGTTATTACAAAATAGTTTTACTAATCTAAATGGTGTGTGTTAACATTTAGAACCTTATACAATTAGGATAAATAGAATATTTTTTCCGTTACCATTTGGAGTAAAAGATGGGTTTGTGATAAAAATTTATTAACGAATGAATGTATACATAACAAGTATGTATATTCCCTTACGTTCTTAGTAAATCTCCTAAATAAATTCCTCAACATTATAAAAGGTAACTTAAAACAAAAATGTTGTCGGTTAACTTTTCCAACTGGGGATTCAATAACCGTTTAACCAATCACAAGTTTGTGATTTTCTTGTGGTTAACTTTCTCCTAATCCTGTTTTCTATAACTCTCCATCAGACCTTAATGGTTTGTTTTTCTTCTATATCCATATTTTCATAGAATCCTAGAATGGGCTATATCGGGTGACCTTTGTACTTATCCTGCTTTATTTTAATGTTATATATTTATTAACCTTATTTCCGATGTGGGTTTTCCTCAAAGGTATTTTCTCTTTTCAACCTTTTATTTTCAAAGAAAAATTTCAAATTGTGAGGACGCAATTTATTGAAGGAGGGGAGAATGTAACACCCCGAGCTTCCACGATACGCCTCTCTTTCAATAATGCAATAGCTTGCATTGTACGCAAGTTCGAGTTCTAAAACACCGTGACTAATCAAAGTAGCCGTTATGAATAGTAATAACCACTTTTTAAAATTATAGAAATCTTATATTTCAAAATGGACTTCATTTTTGTATTCATAATATCGAAATTAGCCTATGTTGAATTATTGGTATTTTTCTGAGAACTTCTAATTTTTTTATGAATAGTGAAAAATACTTAAAAACAACTTTTTTAATCAAAATAATTTACAGTGATAAATTATAATATTTAGTGTTTTTAAAGTATAATTAGAATATATTTTTACAATTTTATCCAATGGTGGTCATTAGAATTAATTTAACATTGAAATTGGACATAAACAATTGCCAATCTTTTGATATAAATTGTTTCTTAAAAACACGCTATTTGTTGTAACAGCGGGAATTAATAATAAAATTAATTAATGAAACTTATATGTTTGGAATTTTGTAAAATAGACATCATTTTTGAATTCCGAATATCAATTATATCTTAGGGTGAAATTTTGGCTTTGTTCTGAAAAACTTCAATTTTTGATGAATAGTGAAACCACTAAGTGGTAGTTAAATAACTGATTTTTCATTTAAATGAAATATTTCCACTTCTGTGATTTGATTTTAAAAAATCCGACATACATGGTTGTCATTAATAAGTAAAATGTGGTTCAATGAGATTAAAATAATTTTTTGGTGAATAGTAACTTTTAAGTTCTTAATCGCGATTAGAGGTAATTAGTGTAGTTTAAGGTAAAAACAATGTTTTAATAATATGATATGAGCATGACACTTATCCTACTCCTATTGGATGAGTCATGGCCGACCAAGAAAACCCATGGGTCAACTTGGGGACCCCATGGAGCCACCTTAGTTGGAAAATGACATTAATATATATTTATTTAATGTTAAAATTAAATTGACACAAACATGAGTTTTTTTACTAAAACATTTTTTAAGTGGGGTTACACAAGTCCACATTTTGACTATAAATATTCATTAGAAAGCTAAAAATATTTCCTACATCATATTATTTTTTTTATAATTTTTAGACATTATATAAATTAAATTATTTATGACATCATGATGATGCAGCGATGACCTCATTATTGAACGATTTAAATAAAATGGGAAGATAATGAAAAATCCAAGGATTACACTTGTCCAAAGCCAATTGGATGAGGCTATTTAGAACCCTTATCACCTTAGCCTCGAATTATATAAGTGTGGGACCTTTAGAATCCGAAAAGCATTGTGTAATAATGTAACATTTCAATCTTTCCAAAAGAGCCCCTCCTCTCCACTTATAAAAGGCCCCCACCTCTCCCACCTCATTTACACTTTCAAGCCATTTGGCTCGGCCAACATCTGCCCAAATACTCTACCAACTTCCCCCTATTACTCCTATAAGCCTTACTTTGTGCAGAAATCTTCCCAAGGAAGCCTTTGGCTCAAATCAAAAAGAGTTACCCGATTTTGAGGTAATGTCTTCTCTAATGTTGTTTTGTTTTATTTTTCTTCTCCAACCCCCTAAACTCTTTTTATTCATTTCTTTTGTAACAAAACTAGTATCCTCAATATACTAGGATTTTGTTATAAGAAGTATTCGAGCTACACTTACACACACCTACATCTAATGGTTAAAGAACATACGGTTTCTGTGGATGGTGAATTTCTGCCTCACGAAACGATGATTGTTCAACACTCATATAACACCTTCAAAGGTGGCCATTAAGATGTCACTATTTTTGTATATGATATATAATATGTTTATGTTTTACTTATTCTTCTGTATTTCTCATTTATGTCATACTTTATGATTTCCATTATGGGTAAAACGCGATAATTTCATTTTAGGAAGTGCGGACTACCGCCCCCTCAAAGTGATTTGAATCGTTAATACCATATGTGGGATGTATAAAGGATGGAGTAAATGGTATTATACACTATATTATACTGGAATTATATTATACATTTATATCATTATGATTTAGTTCCATTAAATATGAAATTGAAATGAAAGTAGCGTTCATGCGTACGTACGGCTTACCATCTCCATGAACGGTGCATTTCATTTCTTACCTCTAAATGTTACGTAATATTATAAATGAATGTATATACTGGATATATAAGATATATATGACATCTAAATCATGAATATAATTTTGGATATAATGGATATTCTACCACATGAACAACTTGTAATTATAAGAAGTTTATTGTTGACTCAAGTCACCAATGATCGACAAAACGATCGTTATTAACTTGAATAATTACATAATATTCATAACATTGTAATAAGTGATATAAAAAGGATAATGAAACTGAAAATGGTTCTTAATAAGGTAGATATTAACTCTAGTTTATTATCCAGGAGGTTAAAGAACGGTTGAGTCAAGTCGGACACAAGGTAAGGGTTTACTTCACAACCTCTTCATTATCCAAGGTTGTTTATACATAATTATCTACTGGGACCTCGTTATCATCCACATCCATGTTTCTTCAAAATGTATTTCAAAACATTTTTATTATTTACAAGAATATGGGTTAAAGTCATTTATACCCTTTTTGACTTTTTATAAGAGGAATCTTTCCGCCGTTATAAAATCTTCAATGCTTTCCTTACAAGCTTATAAGAATATTTTCAAGAAAATGTTTTGTTTTATATGGCTCTTAAATGATTTCAAAAATAGAAAGAGATATTTCTCTAAAAAGTGTTTTGATTTCATCTATGTCAACATCCTTTGAAGGATTTTATGCTTATTTTAAGTTGATTTATTATAATACAAAACTTCTATATTGTATTGAAGGTTTTGTGATATGTTTGACTGTGGATGTGCTATTTTATACCATTCATAGTTTATGGTGAAATTATTGACATTTTGTATGATAGTTTTAATACGAATGATTATGTTATGTTTAAACCTTTTCATATGGGAATGCATTGGACTTAATATGTGACGGGTGGAGCCCACTATAGCTCCTCGATGCATCGGCAGGTCTCATGAGACAAACTAGTGTCTTGGCACGAGGCCTTGACAAAATCTTATTTGTGGTCTTGGCACGAGGCCTTGACTACGTGGTTATGATAGTATGGCATTATGCATTCCCTCATTATGAAAGTGGTTATTGATATTGCATGTGATTATTCGACCAGTAGAATATCCATGTGAAGAAGTGAATGGCATTATCTCATTTTACTTTTGCCATATTATGTTGAAGTTCAAGTTTAAAAGGCTTTTGTTTTAGTTATACATTGCCTAAATTGTTAATGTTTATTTATGAAAGCTTCTGCTATATTGTTATCCTTACTGAGCATCTGAGCTCACCCCTTTCATTGTTTTAATATTATCCAGGATGTGAAAAGTATTTTATGAATGACCTGCAGGGATAGTCAGAAGAGGAAATGAGTGTGGACTATGAAGACTTTGATTTTAGTTTTTCACTTTATGATGTAATGTAAGACTTATGAATGTATCTAGTGTTTCCAAGGCTACTAAACTAATCGGTCTTTCGAGACTTGATCTTTTGTGATGATGCCAATGTTACGAAGTAACGCACCGGCTCCGGGTAGCTGGGGTCGGGGCGTTACATTATGAATTTACCAAAGCATATCCCCCGGGAGTGTCGTAACCAAGAGTGCAGCAAGGCCCGTTGTCGTGTACCACTTCCCGTTTGAGTCTAGCTCAAAGCGGTGTTTTGGGGTTTTAACCCTATGTACATCTGTGCCAGAGCCACCTCTACCTGATCGTATCCAGACAGGGATGTATTTGCTTGGCAACCCCTTACTCAATACACACCAAAATACAGGAAGATTTCCAATATTTAAACTTTTCTATAGGGTTCTTCCTAGAGTTTTCATATCATAATTTCCACAAATAACTAAACCATCCTTTGATACCAACTATAGCATCCCGTCTTTTTATAACATAACTTTCGTTCCATTATACAGAATTGAGGATCTTTAAGGTTTAGTGTCTTGGAAACAAGGAACATAAAACATGAAACAAAAAAAACATTCTTCTTTAACACTTGAAAGGCTTCTCCTCATGTTCACCCTAGGCTCATTACTGCATCTCATAACCTGGGGACATACATCAAAAGAAAGGATGACCAGAAGGCCCAGCAAGGGAAACAAGTGAAACATTTTACATATGAACTTGAGATACATCAATAAAGTCATGGAAAGAACTTTAAGGCATGAAAATGAAATCATGAGGCATATCATAATAAAAATAAAACTTTTTCATAACTTGAAGATGTGGCTGCAACATTTAATATTGACAATCGTTTCGTTTCACCAAGGTCCATCCCCAAGGTCTCATTAAAAATTACCAAGGTTATTCACCAAGGCGTCGTTAAAATTGTCATCTCTAGAGATTAAGTCTTTACCCAATGCATTAGAGCGCTATCAGGGCGCACCCTTAAATTTGCCTTTATTATCATGTGAGACACATATATCATCATCAAAAATTTCATAAATAACCCATATAGCATAAAATAAATGGGTTTCATTTCATAATCATAACGTTTTAAAAACTGCTTTAAAGACATGATCTTTACGTTACTTTAAACCCACGGAAAGGGAAAGCGGGTATCATGTATGTAAATCCCAGAATTTAAAATAGAACATTTTGATATATATGTGAATACCCCTATAGAAATAAGAGCTTTGAGTATTCACTTTATAACATAAAATAATTTAGAGAAAAGAGAGGCATTTTGATACTAAAATTCTGCAGCATAACGGCTATGTTACAAGGTTTTAGAAAACTTTGAAAAGAGAGGGAACATGGGTCGAACAATCATAATTGACCCATAAAACAGTAGAGGGACAGAATAAGAAGGATATATGGAAATGGTGATGCAATTTCAAGGAAATACCATTTGAAATAAAAAACATGGAAGGAAGACAAAAAATTTGATTTCTCTTATGAAAATTCGGCAACCTAACGGCGTCACTTAAACATCAACAAAAATGAATTGAACAGATCAAATAGGGTCTCTCATCATATGATAATAAGAAATCAGTATGATATATATATAGATCATACCCCAATATAATAAAAAGGAACTTGCAAGACTTGACATAGAATTAGAACTTTGAAAAGGAGAGGGGTGAAAGAATCCCTTAAAAATTTGGCAGCCTAACGGCGCTACTTAAAACTTCAAAATATTGATTTGAAGAGATAAAATGGGGTCTCTCATCATATGAACATAAGATTCCAGTGTGATAGATATAGAGATCATACCCCAACATAACAAAAAGGAACTTGAATGAATTGACATGAAAGTAGAACTTCAAAACGAGAAGGGTAAAGAACCACTTAAAAATTCGGCAGCCTAACGGCGCCACTTAAAACTTCAAAATACTGAATTAAAGAGATCAAATGGGGTCTCTCATAAAATGATCATAAAATATCAGTATGATAAATTTAGAGATCATACCCAACATAATAAAAAGGAACTTGAAATACTTTTCATGATAATAGATCTTGAAAAATGAGAAGGGAGAAAGAATCTATTACAAAAATTTCGGCAGCTTAACGGCGCCACTTAAAACTTCATAAAACGAAATAATTAGAGTAAGAGGGGATCTATAATTATGTGAACATGAAAAGGGAAGTAAGAGGAATATAATAGAACACCCTTTAACATAAGAACATGGAGCATATAAGAAATTACATAAAAGAGATTTCTTGAAAAGAAAGAGAGAGATCAGATCCCTTACCTTAAAACATAACTCTTAAAACTCAAAGGTTTGGACCTTGAGGGCTTGTGGGCACCATGAGAGGACTCCTTGGGAGGTAAGGTGACCAGAACTTCGTTGGGGGAGAGTGGGGAGTCGAATGGATGAGAGGATGGGTTGGTATTTATAGGGAAAGTGGGGGGACAAGGCATTAATGGCCATGGGACACCTCATTAGTGGTTTTGGAAAAACCATGGGCTTGCCCATGGTATTTGCCCATGGTATTAGCCACTTGGGACACCTCATACGTTATCTTACTATTCATAAGTCGAAAATATTGATTAAAAACTTAATACATCATTTAATGATGTCATTAAACACCCGTAACTTAAAAACTATATTTTCACTATTCATCGAAAATTCAACATTCTTAGAATAATACCAAAATTTCACCTTAACCAAATAACAATGCTCTGATTCCAAAAATGAAATCCATTTTATAAAAATAATTTTCTAAATATTTTTAATTAAATTTTTTATTAAAAACACTATTCATCGAAAATTTATTTTTTTTTCAGAAAAATCCCCAAAATTTACCTCAACATAATATCGATGCTCTGAGTTCAAAAATGAAGTCCATTTTATAAAAATAATTTTCTAAATATTTTTAATTAAAATTTTAATTAAAAACACTATTCATCCGAAAAAACTAATACTTGAATAATAATTTATGAAATCGTTATTTAACTATTTTATTGAATCACATTACTTAATCAAAGTGCCTAACTTATTTTAGTACTTTCTTTAAGTGAGATTACTAATCCATTTGGACACATTATTAATCCTAATCATAAAATCACTATTCATAATTTACTATTCATCAAAAATCATGTTGATCTTATTAGACTCTAAATTTCGTACTGAACATAATTGTAGAAGACCATTTTTTGAAAATCATTACACATTTTTAATTATTTAAGGTTTACATAAACATATTTAAAATATCCTTTTTCGAAAATTCATCAAAAATATGTGTACTATATTTATCTGGTCATTTGAAAATTCATAAAAGAAATTGAAATTTTTATTTAAAAAAAGGATTACAAAAGACAGTTACAGTCTCCTTACATAACCCCTTATCACACCAGCATAGGACCTAGGTGTAAGGTGTGCTAAGGTGAGAGAATCTGAGGGAGGCTCGGCCAACATCGCACGAGTAGTAATTTCTATCAGTTTGAACTTCTCGCGAAGGCGATCCCGTTATAGCTTTATACGATGAAGTTCAGCTTGGGTTTGGTCCAGAGCAAAGCCCAATGGTGCTACCTCCTTCCCAAGTTCTGTTAGATGGGCTTCGATCGGTCCAAGACTACTGGGTGAGGCCATCGAATCTTCTTTCTATATTAATTAACCAAGATTGCTTGTATTTAGAGACAATAGTCCAAAAGTTTAGTTTCCAGCGGTCATATTGACCAATGGTCAAATAACAGTCAAAACCCAACAGTCTCATTTTAATTATACTCATGTTATCAAATGAAACATTTTTGTTGAGTATAAAAATAAAATAACACATAAAATTAGGAAACAGTATTTATTTAAAATTTTGGGTTGTTACAGAGCCCATTTCCAGCGAGTAAAGAGTATATCTCGCGTGTTTTTTCATGATGATTACAACAGTGTAATATGTTTAGGAGAGTGGAGCCTCTTTCGAGATCTCATTAAATGTGGAAACATGAAAGGGTGTTGGTCGGAGGTTCCTTTGGTGCACTCCGAAGCTACGCACGGTAGCAGTGTTAGTGACACTTAGAGATGGCACGGGTAGTGCGGAGACATCAGACCAGTTCTGGGTTTACCCTCTAGTAGGGCTGGGTTGTGGGATTACCTGCCGGTGTATCAGGGTATACCCTCCAGCGAGGCTGGGCAGTGAGATACCAGATTGTCCTTAGGGTTTACCCTCTATCAGTGTTGGGCAGTGGGTTGCCCATTGACCTTAGGGTTTACCCTCCAGTGGGGATGGGTAGTGGGTTACCCATTGATCATAGTGTTTACCCTCCAGCGGAGATGGGTAGTGGGTTACCCGATGACCTCTTGGGGTTTACTCTCCAGCTGGGCTGGGCAGTGGGTTACCAGATGACTTCTTTCATACTCAGCCCTTTTATATGAGGCTAGTCAGTGACTTTTCTCCATGGATACTAGAGAGGGACCCTTGGTTGTACGGTTTAGTGATGAGGCCTCTTGACGTGCGGGATTGTTGGGAATCCGTGATAGCTACCCTTAGAACTGTTGGCGATTTTGCCAAGGCTGAGCCTGGAGATAGAGATCCCTTTACACACTCATTCATGTTTCTTGTTGAGCATATATATACACCCTAATTTTGTTCCCACTCTTTGGGTTCAGTTACTCTTTTTCTAGGAGGGGAAAAGACATGCGGGGTATGCCATGAACTTTCCGTGTCTAGATCCTCTCAGTTGGATGAGTCTGCTTCCTTTCTCTTGTCAGATTGAGCTGCACACTTTCTTTTGTACTCTTACACTATTCTTATTCTGCCTACTTCTCAACGTTTTAGTATCTCCTTTGTTTCTCCCTCGAGCTTTCGAGGCATCCTACAGAGTATCTTTATACTCACCCATGCTTGGGCTTTTCCCAAACTTAGTGTGCCCTTGCAGACAACGAACATGTCGATTGAGACTACAGAGGTGCGTAGAGGACACAGGAGCTTGGGATACATTAAGTGGTCATAGGATGATTTCTGGGTGTGAGAATCACTAGCTGTTTAATTTCGTTTACCTAGTGTCGGGTTGTGTCCCCATTATAGTTGGGTGCGTGTTTTTACCTTTACTATTCAGTTTACTTTTCAGCACTATACATGTTCTATTTAAAAGTTGATGCATGACTATGGTTGGGTTATACTTGTTTCACCATTGGTTTTCTTTTTTTACATTTCACTTCTGCGTCGAGTGGGCTGTGTGTGTGTGTAGAGGTACATAGGCGACGGCCTCCTCGAGATCGTTATACCTTCGGCGATTATAGCCAGCCCCTAGCCTATGGAGGCGGGCATGGGGTAGTTGTGGCTCGACACTGGTAGGTTCGGGTCGTGACAAATATTTCCTCATCACTGGCCTCATTTCTAGTAGCAACTATAATAGGATCCTCCAGCACATACAATTTCCTCTCATGGTGAAGGATGATGCATAAGTGCCTCTGACACTCCTAGAAATTGGTGTCAGTGAGAAGGTTTTCTTATCGATTATAGTTCGAAATGATATGTTTGATATCATTTTTCTTGTTGTTTCAAAAAATTAATATGAGAAAAGATTTAGTACTTTATCATAATAAAACTAAGGTAGATAAATAAATTAATACTTATTAGTCTCCCACGATTTTATCAAAATATAATATCCCTCACCATTGACATCATAATATTCAGTTGCCTAAAAATTCTAGTGAACAAGATCCATATTTCCCTTCGCATTACCCCAACTAGGGTTGGTCAAGAAACATTAAAGGTTTTAGGTAGGCATTCCAAATTCCAACTACATTAACTCAGAGCTCCTTGATCTGTGGAGTGGACTCCCCAATCCTAAATCCTTTTATATTGGATTTCCACAACTTTTTCCTCTTGGTCACACCAACTATGGTAGTCACATCAAATTATAATTCCACAATAATTGAAAGCACCCCAACTAGGGTTGGTAAAGAACTTCGAAATATGGTTCGATTCAAACAATGATTATGGAAAGCTATACCGAATTAATATTTCCTTGAGGGATTTTATCCTTATATGTAAATTTCCATTTTATTATCTTTCTTACATTATTGTTAATATGATTTATGATATACTTAAAGGATTAGCCATGTCTAAGATAATATTTATTCATAAGACAATCATATTTTAATTCCATATTTCATGCTTGTTTAATTCATTATTTGTGAGATCATGACAACACACCCAAAATAAATAAACCATGAAGATGATAGAAATAAAATAAATGGCATGATCATGAGCTCGTTTGATTGGTTAGTTTATCTGGCAGTTGATAAAATAACCCAATAACTAGGGTAGAAAACACCTTTATCCTTTTAGGTTCGTGTTTATAGCTTTCCACTTGTCCACCTTTGAATCTCCTTGGATTGGTTTCGCCTTGGATCCTAACTTGAGGCGCCTCCACTAGCTTGGGAGCTCCATCCATTACACATGCATTTATCTCACATCCAGGTGAGGGGTAAAATGGGGTTTTTCATTAAATAAACCTTGGGCACATAGTCCTTACATACTAATGAGGAGAAGTCTCATAGGCCAACAAATTTAATTTAAATAAACAAATTAAAATAAACCATCCACATACAAAGGTCCTAGTCTAGATCATGATCACCCATACATGCAATGATATTTATGCATAAATAAAACTCGTATTCAATTATTTAATCATTCTTGTTTAAGATAAATAATTCATGAATCAATTAATCATTATCTTTAATTAATCAATCCTTTTGTCTTAAAACATTTTCTGAATTTCCTTGAGATTCTCATCCATAATAATTTAAAACTAATAAATTCATTTAAAATTATATTTGTAGGTAACTTGTACCTTGGAGGAAACATTGTGAATTTTAATTCATAACTACCCAATGAGTTGAAATGAACATTACAGAGATGTTCAATTAAACACACATATATAAAACACCTATCACGTGTTGTGCCCCAGCTTCACGCCCCCACCATGGTACACCTCTCAATGGTTTGTATAATATAATAATAAACTTTAATAAATATGTGTAATTTGGATAGGTACATGACATGTAGTTTCTACTATATAGAATGTACTATCGTTCACCATCCATCTGAAGCACATGACTGGGCATAATACATGTAGATGTACAGAAATATTCGGAGTACATGGCATGTCTAGTGGGCCACATGCCGTGTAGTATCCATGTTACATGGTCTCTAGCTGGGAAATCTGCATACGAGGTACATGGTCCGACCCTAACATGAAGGGACTACACGCCGTGTCCAGTGGGCCACATGTCATGTAATCTAGAAACCATGTACCACCTTTTCCTAGTCAACACACAAAGTCATTAAGACTTAGAAAAACTCCAATCACATGGCTCGGTTTGGATGACTAGTCCTGATGCATTGAACCTTGAATACATGAAATTTATTGCCTAATATATGTTGTGTGTTCTAGTGTTGTATAAAGAGGAAACTTTTTCACCTCCGGATGAGAGACACTATTTTATATTAATCAAAATTAAAAGAAAAAGAAAGTTTCTGTAAGGTGAATGAGAAACGAAAGAGGAGGAACCTTTCTCAAGATTCATATTTAAAGAATGATTAACTTGGATTGGAACAACTAATTTATTAAATGTGTAAATCATTAAAGAAAAACTAAATAATTATAATCAACGATAAGACTACTCTGATACCACTTATAGGTTCCAGACATAGCGGAAGCACATGAATGGTGTACCCAACTTGAATTTTACCATTAACAATGATCAATCTGAGATATGTGATGATGATAAAATGCAAGAGCTTCATAATTGAATGAAGAATGAAAAGGAAAGTGGGAATTACCAGAACCATAAAAAGGATCATCATATGTTGGTCATAATTAATTTAATTAAAAGACTAGAATTACATTGATTAAATTTTCTATCCGTTTATGTTTTTGTTCATTATCCAATGTGATCCATCATTGCATTGTAGAATCCAAGTGTAGGATTCCTCTAGAGGTGATCCACATGTACTCTACATGTTTCTGGAAGTTGTCAAAGGGATCTCCAGGTGCTAGCAAGAATGATCCTTCACTTTTGATATTCACCTTCGATCACCTTGAGACCCACTTCCACAGAGTTCTTGTACAGAACTGAAAATTCCATGTAATTTTCTTAAATTATTTGGAATTAATAAAAGTCTGAAAAAATTGAAGGTACATGATTCCAAGGGCCAGTGTGCCCGAAATGAATTTATGAACTTTTTTAAGGTATGTTCAGTAAACGTACAAGCGACATTTTCAATCTTTTGAACGGGTGATCGAAAATGAAATCCAAGGACATCGTTGAATCCACCGCCCTAGGATTTTCTTAAGGGAAGATTCACTTCGGTCAAAGTAGGTTGGGAGAAAAAGATAAATTATGGACTTTATAAAAAAACATGAAAAAGTTATTTTATTTCTTTTCTGTAACTCTTGAGTAGCGGTGGTGGGACCGACGAATTCTTAATCCATTTAATGGATTGACCCTTTGTTTTCAAAAACACTCCATTGAAAGAGGTGGGAGGTGAATTAATTAACCAATTAATGAACCTCATTAATGCTTCATTGTTTTAGGCTCTCATCCTCATTCAATTTATTGAGGCTCGGGGTGGAGTTTTGACACGACTTCACCAAGAGAGAAACCTCTGGAAGAGTGCCACGATGTCTCCCACCAATATGGAACGGAAGCTTAGACGTCATTGGAGGGTTAAAATTGGGAGTGATGAATTCCAGTGGCTTCATGAAAGTGCAGATTCTCGTTCCGCCACTACAATGAATCCAACAATTTTCGAGGTAGGGGTTTTCATTTAATTCAAGAAAGTACCCTGATTCTTCTCCTCATTATTGAATTTACAGGTGGTAGTTGTTGGGGGCTTGAATGGGGATTATCATTATTTTTAATGTGATATATAAATTATTCCCACTCGTTATAATGCAAACATAGAGGGTGAGGGCCAGAAAAACAAGGCCCTGGCCCACCGCCACTTTTCTTTCATTGCATTATTCAGAGGTGGGTTTTCCAATTTGATGGAACCTTGAAACTGGGAGGAATGCAACGACCACATCATCCTAGGAAGACCCTAGGCATGTTCGGAAGGAATAATGGACCACTGAAGTTCACCCAGTGGCCCGTGGAATATCCACCGGTGCGGTGGTACCAGAGACGAATGCTGACGGTGAAGATGGCGACCGATGCTCGCCAGCCGCAGAGGAGGGTGGCGCCACGGCGGTGGGACAGGTAGTCGGAAATTAAAGGCTGCAGAGCTGGGATGCGGTGCACCGTCGTACCTCATGATGAAGTAGGCCACAACTCAAAGCTGCGGTGAAGTCCAGGACCCACTCCCTTCGGGTCCTGCAGGTGACAATGTGGTGCCACCTGGAGCCACCCTTAAATAAATTGAAGCGCATTTTGAGCCATTTGGGAGGCATTCCTCCCAACCCTTCGTGCGGGTTGTGCCATCCAGTGGGCCACGCACAGCTGGCGGGTCGGGCTGGTCCGTGGCCTAGCGGACTGAGCCCGCCGCGGTCCATCCCAACTTGGCCGGCCCAGGATGTGTTGGGCTGGGTCGGTCTTACCGGGTTAGACCAAACCTGGACCCCTCTCGGGCCCAGATACACTTAAGTGGCTGTAACTTGCGAACCAGATGACTTTTTGATGAACCGTCTACAACAATGGGATCCTTGGAGAGTGATATTGCTTTTGAGATACTCTATGAGAGTTTTAGAGAATGTTGGAGTACGACTGGGTTGGATCGACCCTAAATCCAACTGGGCCCTCAACACTAAAATGCCGATAACATATAGACCAGGCTTCCTGTTGACTCATCGTCTGTGGAGTTGGAACCCTTATGACATGACAGATAATGGGGTATCTTTTTCATGGGACTTTGTGCAGGTTGAAATACAACTGATGGCTTGAGGAGCAGTTTCTCCCAGAGACAAGTGTACTATGTGGGTCAGCACCCAACAATTATATCTAAGACGTGAAGAATGAAGAGCAATTCTATGTGAATCAGTACCCAACGATTTTGTGTGAATCAGCACCCAACGATTCTGTGTGAATCAGCACCCATTGATTTTGTCTGAATCAGCACCCAACAATTCTATGTGAATCAGCTCCCAGGGATTCTTTATTAATGAGCACCAAGGGATTTTGTGTGAATCAGCACCCATCGATTCTGTGTGAATCAGCACCCAACGATTCTGTGTGAATCAGCACCCAGCGATTCTGTGTGAATCAGCATCCAGTGATTTTGTGTGAATTATGATCTAGCGATTCAGTGTGAATTAACTCCCAGAAATTCTGTATGAATCACCACCTAGCGATTCTGTGGGAATCAGCACGTAGTAATTCTATGTGAATCAGCACCCAAAGATTCTGTGTGAATCAGCACCTAGAAATTCTATGTGAATCAGAAGCTGTCGATCCTCTGTGGGTCGTGCGGGGGTTAGTACCTATAGATCCTGTATGGGTCAGCAGCAGTGCCTCTTGATAGAGTAAGATGGTCTAGCCTTACGGCTAATCATCTATACAGTTGTACTCAATTATACCAAGTTTGAGTTGTGTCTTTTTCTTTGTGATTTGTGATTGAGATCGTGCTTGTGATTTCCCATTGTGGAATTCTGAGAGACCTTTGGGGATCTCAGGGTCCCTACTGAGTATTGTTATACTCACCCCTGCACGGGCTTCACCCACACCTTGTTGTGTCTTCTGCAGACGATGAGCGGCTCTACTGAGACTGTAAGATCCAGGACTAGGCGTTACACAGTGGTGAATGGTCGACGTGGAGAGTAGTGGACATGAGCTGTACCTACCCTTCAGGTAGGATCCTTGGTGGACGATCGCAGGAGATATTTTCTATTTTTAGTTATATTTGTACCCTTTTTTGTGGGGATTGTATTTATTCCCCATTTACTTTCAGTACACACTTTTACTACGGCAGTTTTACTTCGTGGTTTCATATTGTTGTGTTCTTGGGCTATGTGCTTGTATAGGTTTAAAGGTAATTCCTTCCCATTTTAGGGATATGCCTTTCTAGTGCTAGTCACCAACCCCAGGCTATAGAAGGCGGTCTTGGGGTAGTCACACCACGGGCCCCGGGGGAAGCTTTTTAACAAAGTGATATCAGAAGATTCGGTTCTAATTAAGAACTAGAACTCTGATCATTCCAATGGAACAACAGTGTTAAGTGCCTTGAATGTGGTTTTTAGTTTGGGGAGTCCAGTGTTGGTGTGGTGGCCGACGTATCCATACACTAGGACCCTGAATTTTAATTTCAGGCTCAGTGCATGAAAACACAGATTGCATGTGTTTTGGAAATGTTTTTACTTTTTATCTGTTTTGAGTTATCTCACCAAGTATAACTAATTGACTATAGCACACATATTTCTTTTCAGGATGCCACTATGTGGATAGCCAGCCCGGATTCTCGAGAGAATATGCGATGACGACTCACCGAGTGATAGTGCTTCGGTGCAGGGCCATCTTACTATGTTGGTACTCTCAGGTGGTGTACCAGCAACACCACCACTCGGAGGGTAGAAATTTCCACCATCCCCACTAGAAGAAGGTGCACGCTGACTGAGCATGTTGCATGAGTTCAAGCGACAGAGGCCTCCATGGTTTCTAGGCAAGACAGATCCCCAGGAAGCTGAGGACTGTTTGGAGGATATGGCTAGAGTTTCCCGCCTATTTGGGACTCATGTAGAGAATATGGTTATCCTAGCTACTAGTCTTTTCCTGGGCCTGACCGGAATATGGTGGAGCCTGACGGTCCATTTACACAATGAGGCGACCCTCACATGGATGGACTTGGGAGCCTCTTTAGGGAAGAGTTTGTTCTAGAGAAACTATGCTCAATGTGTATCCAAGAGCTTCTACACATACAATAGGGCATCTTATCAGTGGACCAGTACTCGTCGCGATTCACTAACCTCTTGTGCTACTCCACTAACATGGTACGAGACCCATTCTTCAGGGCCCAGACCTTTGAGCAGGGTCTCCGGTGGGAGATCAAGGCATCAATGATATCAATGAATATCCCAACGTAGTCTGGAGTGCTCGAGTGAGCATTATTGGTGTAGATCTTCCTAGACGAGAAGGCCCAAGCGGTGAGAGCCACCACCAGATGACAGGAAGCCAAGTCATCTGCAGCAGGCAGTACGCAGATGACATAGAGGTCCAAGAAGACCAGACCTTCTGAAGGGAAACCCCAGGATGTAGGGTGGAGTGCGGAGCTCGCAAGGTTGAGACGGGCATTAGGGAAAAATACTATGCTTCACGTGTGATGGGCAAGGACACATGGCTCGCGACTGCCTGCCCCGCCGTACTGATGATCAACAGATAGTCGAGGGACCGCCAAGGAAACGACTGAGGTTCAAGCGAGGAGGTCTGTAGGGCAGTGGACGTGGTAGAGGAGTAGGACATGCAGTAGGTGGTGGATGATGGTTTGAGGTTTTACCACCACCACCCCCAGGTGGTCCACCATGACCATAGGGATTAGGTGGACAGGGGTGAGTACAACTACAGGAAGAGGAGGCCTATGACCATGACACTCCGAAGAAAATTAGAGGTATGATCTGTGTCTATTCCACCCTATCTGTAGTACTTATAGACACATGTTATAGTCACTCTTTCATTACCATGCCACTCGTTTGGGGCTCGGAAATTCTGATCGATCCATTGGCTTGATCTTTGCGAATAGAGACTCCTACGGGAGAAGATTCGACGATTTCACACTGGTGCTGGTAGTGTGAGAACACTCTAGATGGTCAGTGTTTCGACTGGGATCTCCTAGTAGCAGCGTCGAGGCCTTATGACGTCATCTTTGGAATGGACTGACTATCAATAGTCCATGCTCAGATCAAATGTTTTAGGCACAAAGTGTAATGTGTCTGTGAGGATGGGATCAAGTTTTCATTCACCAGTGAGGAGTAAACCTTTGCAGCATAGGATAGACTATCATGAAAAAGTGTGTAGCTCATTACTCATTAGTTGGATGTCCTCACCCTTGGAGTAGTTGACATGAGGAGTCTGAATTATCTAATATTGCTGGGCTAGTATGCTGATGTTTTTACTAATGATGTTTCAGGACTACCTCCTCGCAGATTTGTAGACTTTCACATCGACTTGTACCCCAAGACGACACTGATATCTACACCATCATATCAGATGTCTCCCGTGGAGCATCATGAGATGAGATTATAGTTGGAGGACTTTCAAAGAAAGGAGTTTGTAATGCCCAGCGTGTCTCCATGGGCATCCTCGATCTTGTTCTCCAAGAAGGAATATGGGATCTTGAGGATTTTTGTTAACTATCGGTGCCTGAACCAGGTGACCGTGAAGAAAAAGTATCCACTCATGAGGATTGATGATCTCTTCGAACAGCTTAAGGGAGTTCATTTGTTTATAAAGATTGATCTCATATTAGGCTATCACCAGCTCAAGGTACGAGATATGGATGTACCAATGACATCCTTCAGATGTCGGTTTGACCATTATGAGTTCTTGGTGATGCCTTTCAGCATGAACAATGCTCCAACAGTGTTCATGGGGCTCAGGAATAAGATCTTCCAACCATACCTCAATCAATTTGTGGTGGTCTTCATTGATGACATATTGATATACTAGGTGTTAGAGGAGGAGCACGCCATGAACCTGAAGATAGTTCTGGATACACTTTGAGAGCACCAGCTTTATGGAATGCTCTCAACATTCTAGTTCTATATATGGGAATTTCTATTCCTGGGGCACGTTATCTTAGAGGATAGAGTCACAGTGGATCCATCAATGACAGAGGCAGTTCTTTCTTGGGAGCCACATAGGAGTGTGACCGATGCGCGGAGTCTCCTATGATTGGATGTGTACTATTAGAGACTTGTACCTGACTTCTCCAGGGTAGCGGAACCCTTGTTAATCATGACGAAGAAGGGGAATCCTTTCTTATAGACAGAGCAGTGCCAGTGGAGTTTTCAAGAGCTGAGGCATAGAATGAAAAGTTCCCCATCTTGATACTACCATAAGAGGGCATTGGTTATGTAGTCTACTAAGATGCATCATTGACCAGACTAGGTTGTGTCCTGCTGCAGAAGCAAACAATGACCACCTATAGCTCAGAATAGTTGAGAAAACACAAGAAGAACTATGTTACCCATGAACTGGAGTTAACTACAGTGATCTTTCCATTGAAGATGTGGAGACACTACTTGATGGGTGAACGGTTCAATGTTTGCTCTGATCACAAGAGTCTCAAGTATATCTTCTCATATAAGGACATGAACCAGAGACATCGATGATGACTAATGTTATTCCATGACTATGGATTTTAGATAGTCAACACTTCTAGGAAGGGGAACGTAGTAGCAGAGACATTTAGTAGGAGGTCTGGTATACAGCTGCTGAGTGAGGTGATAGAGCAGCTAGACATATTGCAGATATCATTCGTGGATAGAGATGGAGTAGCTTACCTCCAGTCATTGAATATCACTCCCCCACTTCTACAGCGAGTCAGGGAGGCGCAACTTGGGGATGTTGACTGCGAGGCCCAACGTGCTTAGATATCTGTATGACAGGATCCTGAGAGATTTTCTGATGGTGGGGAGCATGTTGTTCTCTTCAGAGGATGCACCATGGTACCAGTGATGCTACCAGAGGAGGTGTTGAGGGAGTTCCATACACCCTCTTTAGCAGTAAATCCTGGAGTTGAGAAGATGTACCAGGACCTTCGGTGTTAGTACTAGTGGCGTGCGATGAATAAAGAAGTGGCAGAGTTTGTATCCTGATGCCTCACTTTCCAGCAAGTGAATACTGAGCATCAGTTACTAGACTGCTTAGCTAAACCACTTCAGGTACTGAATTTGAAGTGGGATGGTATCTCCATGGACTACGTGACAGGGGTGAAACATACATCCAGGGCCTACGATTCCATCTGGGTGATCACTGACTGACCCACCAAGTCGGCCCACTTACTACTCATTCAAGAGAAGGGACTAGTAGAGGGCTTAGGATTCCTCTACGTGGAGGATATTGTGTGACTTCATGGGGTGCGATATATAATCATCTCAGATCACGATACACGCTTTACATCCCACTTGTGGAAGGTATTGCAGGAGGTGTTCAAAGCATAGCTATGCTTAAGCACCGCCTTTCACCCTCAGAAAGATGGTCAGATAGATCAGAACGTATAGACACATGAGGACTTGCTTTGTTCTTGTGTCTCCAATTTTGGACACAGTTGGGGGGAGACCTCCTGCCACTGGTGGAGTTTTCATAAAACAATAGTTATCACTCCACCATTGGCATGACATCGTTTGAGGCCTTGTATGGGTGACCATGCAAATTACCACTTTACTGGACATACCCAAGGGAGTCAGCACTCATGGGTCATGAGTTGCTACAAGCTACCACATAGAAGGTGTAGATCATCCATGAGTGGGTGTAGACTGCATAGAGCCAAAAGAAGTCTTATGTCTCTAGCAGGTAGAAATCTTTGGAGTTTAATGAGGGAGACCATGTCTTTCTATGGGTCTCACCCCGAAAAGGGTTACAAGGGTTTGGCTGGGGGGAAAACCTCTTTTCAAGGTTCATCAGACCCTTTTAGATCCTTAGTAGAGTAGGTGAGGTGGTGTACCCTCTATATCTTCCCCCATAGATGCACCGGGTGCATAATTTATTCCATTTGTCGCAACTAAGGAGATATACACATTATCCATCACACATTATCGACTAGGGAGACCTGGACATTGACGATGGGGTGACATTTGTGGAGTTCCCAGTGGAGATAGAGGATGGACATGAGTGGGTACTTCATGGACGTTTGATCCATCTGGTGAGAGTTCATTGGAATCACGGGAACCTATAGGAGAGAAAATGGGAGTGGGAGGCTAGGATACATGCTCCGTACCCCCATTTGTTTCCTTAGTTTTGTTGTAGCTTTCAGGGATGAAATTCCCTATGGTGTAGAGATTGTAAGACCAAAAAATTCCATGTAATTTTTTTTTAAATTATTTTAAATTATTAAGAGCCTGCAAAAATTTATATCATATGATTTTGAGGCCTGGTGTTTCTATAATGAATTTTATCAACTTTTTTTAAGGTACGTTCAGTTAATGAACGATCAGTGTTTTCTATCTTTTGAACCGGTGCTCAGAATTGAAATCTAAGGAAACGGTTGAATTCGTATCACCAGGATTCAATCAAGGGAAGAATAACTTCAACCGTTGTAGGTTGGGAGAAAAAGATAAATTTTGGACGTTATAAAAAAAATAATAAAATAACCTGACAAAGTTATTTTATTTCTCTTCTGTATCTGTTGAGTGGTGGTGGTGGGATTGAAAACTTGTCAATCCATGTAATGGATTAACCCTTTGTTTTCGTAACCACTCCATTGAGAGAGGTGGGAGGTGAATTAATTAACTAATTAATGAACCCTATTAATTCTTCGTTGTGTTTTCCTATCATCCTCTGTCTATTTAAGTGAGGCTCGGGGTGGAGTTTTGACACGACTTCACCAAGCGAGGAACCTCTGGAAAAGTGATGTGATGTATTCTACCAATGAATAATGGAAGCATGGACATCATTGGAGGGATCAAAATTGGAGCAAAGAATGATGACGACTTCATCAAAGTGTGGATTATCGTTCCACCACCGCAACGAACCCAACGATTTCCGAGGTAGGGGTTGACATTTAATTCAAGAAATTCCCATGACCCTTTCCCTTGCTCTTGAATTTGTGGGTGGTCATTGTGGGTGATTTGAATGGGTTTTAACGTTATTTTTAATGTAATGTATAAATTAACCCCACTCGTTATAATGATAACGTGGAGGTTGGAGGCCAAACAAACAAGACCTGGGCCCTCCACCACTTGTTTTTCATTGCGTTCGTTGGATGTGGGTTTTCCAACATGATGTAACCTTGAAAATGGGAGGCGCACAACAACGATGGCATCTCGGGAAGACCCTAGGCACTTTCGGATGGAAGAACGGTCCACCAAAGCTCACCCGGTGGCCCGCGGAAGCTCTGCCGGCATGAAACTGGAGTAGCAACATCGGTGATTGGAGCCAATGGCATTGTTGGCGACCCACACTCTCCGACCACAAATGAGGGTGGTGCCGCTCGGATAGGTAGCCGCCCACGAATGGCCGTTTTGACGGGAGGTGGCATGCTGTGCTAAAGCAGGCCGCGACACGAATCTGCGGCGAAGGCCAGGACTCACGGGTGACAAGGCGGCGCCACCTTCACCACCCTTAAATAAATCGAACGAATCTTTGTGCCATTAGGGAGGCGGACTGCACAACCCCCCGTGTGGGTTGTGCTAGCCAGCGGGCCAGACCACCCGGTGGGCTGCGCCCAGCCAGTGGGATGGGCTGGTTCGCGGCCCAGCGGGCTGAGCCCGCCGCAACCCAGCCCAGCCGAGGCAGGCCGGGTCGGTCTGACTGGGTCGGACCAGACCCTTACCCTTCTCGGGCCCAAAAACACTTAAGTGACCGTAACATGTGAACCAGACCTTCGTTTGATAAACCGTCTACTACGGTGGGATCTATAGAGCGATACAGTTCTTTTGAGATACTTCATGAGTGGTTTGAAGAAATTTGGATTATGGCTGGGTTGGATCAACTACAAATCCAACTAGGCCCTCGACACTAAAATTCCGATAACATACAGTCTGAGCTTCCGGTTTCCACACCATCTATTGTGTTGGAACCCTTATGACATGAAGGATCATGGGGGATCATCTTCGTGGTACATCATGTCTGTTGAAATATGACAGATGGCTTGAGGAGTGGTTTCTCCCAGAGACCAGCGTACTATGAGCAGGAATCTTGTGCTTGGTTGAGACGTGAATAATGAAGAGTGATTCTGTGTGAATCAGCACCCAGTGATTCTCTATGAATCACCACCCAAGATTCTGTGTGAATCTGCACCCAATGATTCTCTGTGAATCAACACCCAGTGATTCTGTGTGAATCAGCACCAAGTGATTCTGTGTGAATCACCACCAAGTGATTCAGTATGAATCATCACACAATGATTCTATGGGAATTAGTGCCCAACGATTCTTTTTTGAATCAGCACCCAACGATTTTGTGTGAATCGACACCTAGGGATTCTGTGTGAATAATCACCCAGTGCCTCTTGATAGAGTATGATGATCTAGCCTTATTGATTATCATCTGTACTACTGTACTCAGTTATACCTTGTTTGAACTGTGTCTTTTTCTTCGTGCTTTGTGATTGAGATCTTGATTTCGATTTTCCTTTGTGGAAATCTAAGATACCTTTGGGGGTCTCAATGTCCCTATAGATTATTGTTATACTCACCCTTTCACAGGCTTCGCCCACACCTTGTTTTTTCACGTGAAGATGATGAGCGGATCAGCTGAGACTGTAGGAGTCGGGACTAGGCGGTACACGAAGGTGACTGGCCGACGTGCAGAGTATGGGAGACGAGTTGTACCTACCCTTCAGGTAGGATCCCTGGTGGACAATCACATGAGTTGTTTTTTTTTCAGTTGTCGTTATACCCTTTTTAGTTGGGCTTGTATTCTGACACCCTTTACTTTCAGTACACACTTCTACTACTGTAGTTTTACTTCATGGTTGCATCTTGTTGTGTTCTTGGGATGTGTGTTTGTACAGGTTTTAAGGCAATTCCATCCCATTTTAGGGACATTCCTTTTCATTGCTAGTCGCCAACCCCTAGCCTATGGAAGGTAGGCTTGGGGTAGTCACAACATGGGCCTCGGTGGGCAGTTCGTGACAATTCTCATTAATCCAGTGGAGGAGGATCTCTTTCCTAGTTTGAGAGTGTTATTGGAGTAAAGGAATTCTCTCTTGGATTGGGAGATTTCTCAAGATCTGTTGTGCACAACCACAAATAATTTATTGGTCAAATGAGAAGAATTAATTGTGATTTATATTACTTATAATAATAAAATGAATTAATTACCCAAAGGAATTTATTAATTTCATTTAATTCATGGTAAGACCCCATGTATAATAATACCATTTGACTATTATTATAACTTTACATGAACCCAACAAATTACACCTATTATTATTTAATTAAATAATAATATTATTTGTCACAAATCCTAAAAAAACTACAGGGTGTTTATATATTAATATACACAATGTTTACTTCTTTTGATTTTAATTATTTTCTCCACCACATTTATTAGACCCTGAATAACGACTATTTATTTCATAAATAAATATCACTACATTACTCGCAAATAAATATATTATTTCACCCACAATATATTCTCTCTAATAACTAGGGTGTAAATAAATGCGATCAAGCATCCTTGAATAATTATTAAACCACAATCGGAAATAATATTTATTCAAATTTTTAAATAAATATTTATCTGAGATACTTTGACACACTTAGTGTGTGACCCTCTAGGCCTATTTTTAGTGGAATTAGGTGGATCCTGGCTAAATACAAAATTTAGCATCTAGAAACATGAAAAGGAACCCACAAAGAAAGAAGTTAATGCCACAATGACGTGTCACCTCCTATGAACACTTACTATGTAATGTAATCCCTTTGTATTAATATCTCGAATCAAGTGGGTTGCATGCTAGTACCATCAATCCACGTGCTCAATTATTATTTCTTTGACTTCCCATAATTGAACTTTCACTTTCTTTACCATGGCCATGGATTTATTTGAGCTATATTGATTCCCATAAAGGGCCTTAGATATCAACTTTTGTTATTCAACAGAAGGGAAAAATCCTTTCTCACATTATCTATTAATGTATTATTACTCGTGACACACCAAACATATCCTACCTCACTTTAAATAGTGTATCTTCACATTTTTTTTTTCAATACATATAAGTCCAGGAGTTGTAATACTGATTAATAATAATCTTAAAGTCAAAATACCAACACACACATCCACAGATATGAACATCAAATGACCCCATTAAATGTGGATTTCCTACTGGTGGGTCTCATTCTCATATTAGCTTCCTAGATATTTCCAAGTGGGCACACCATGAGAAAGTTCATTAAAGTTTTATGAGTCCTCACCCCTAATGGCCTGCATTATTTGTGTCTCTCAAAAAACATAATCTTTTCCAAGAAGATATATTCAAGAATAGTGGTATGGAACATATGGGTTATCATAATAGCATGGATCTTCTAAGACCCTTTAGTGAAACATCTATCATTAGGAAATTATCACAGACTTTTTCATAAAGAAGAAAAATCATTATTTGATAAGGTATTTATTAATATTCAAATCCATGAATACAAGTTTATCATAAGGTACAAAGTAGTTGGTTCTAGGCTACGAACTCTAACAAATATAATGTATGAATAGGCCATTCTTGTTTATTATTATATTTCTCAACTCTTATTGTTGGGTGAATTATTTACCATAAGATTTAATTTGATTCCATGGAACCAGTTACTAGCCTGAGGCAATCGTGAATGCACCCCAGATATGTCATGGGACGACTTGAGTATCTGAATGAGAGATGAATTGGGTAGGTTTGTGAAAAAATTATATCAGAGGACCCCTTTTATATTTAGGAGTGTCTAGTATATGGATATTGGAATGTCAGAACTAGAGAGGTTGGAGAAGGAAGAGTATGACAAACTCCTACTCATTTAGAGCCTCGAGTTTCCATGGGAAGTGAGGATTTAGTCTGGATTTATATGAGTTTCTTGATTAATTTTTGATTTAAGGGATGACAATGGGAGTGAACCATCATCATGAAAGTATTTAGAATAGCCTATCATCCCATGTGGGTATCATGTATATTGTTTAATTCAACTTGAAGTGGCGGTTTCATGCTTGGGAAATGGTCTGCTAAACCATGTGGCCATGTCATGCATATCCACTAGTCCTTATTAAGGGGGGGGGGGGTTCTGTTACTCTATATTATTAACCAAATTTTGATTTTACATGTGTTAGTTTTAAAAAGATAAATGTTTTTATATTAAATTTTTTTTTTCCTCTAGGAAATTATTTTTAAAATGAATCCTTGAAATTTCAGAATGATATGAAAAATAGATTTGTGAAAATTTTATAGGATTTTAAGTGGAATTTCAAATTAATAAAGTAAATTTCTAAATTACTTCAAATGAAATTGGTTCTAGGATTTTCCAAATAACATTAAAATAGATCTTTATATTTTCAAACCAATTATCAAATGAAATCATGAAATTATGAAACAAATATGAACTAATTTAAATATAAAATGATAAAAAAGATATTTTTTTGGTTTTCTTAACTATGGTAATGGTTTTTAAAATAGGTACACCTCTTGGTTTTGGGAGAATTTTTGAAAGATACTTTAATTTTTTAGTATTTTAAACGGAAATTGATTTTTTTTGATTTGTTGAGTAATGGTGATTATGCTTTGTTCTTTGTGTTTTCATTTTTTTAATGATTTACATAGTTAGGATGAGTTATATTTTTATGCATAAGGATTTTAATTTTAATTTTTTGACCATATTTACCCATATATTGTTAGAATGGGTTTGGGGGTGTTTGTGTCATAGGATGTACCCATTTGGTTCCTCTTGTAGTTAGGGAGTTCGATTGACTAGTATATGGCCTTACCCAGACTCTAAGTGGACATATAAATATGAATCACCTCTTATCAGTCAATCCTATATTTAATGTTTTGTTTAATTTTGTTAAGTGAATTACCTTCCATGAATCAATGGTTATGTATTTTTGGGGTGTTCAGTTTTTGATACGGGCCTTAATCTAGAACTTGATTAGTATATATTATCATTTAACCTAGAAACACTTGAGTATGTCATTAACGATGCCAGGATAGTGAGTTTGGATTTCAGAGGCTGGCCCAAAATTGGTGGTTACCCTACTCTTGGTCTTGGTGAAGGTCCTCTATCTTAGGGGGAATCCAACTTATATTCTCTAATGTTTGATCCTTGAGTCGTTGAGTTTCCTTATATTAGGTTTAAAAATATAGTTTTCATTGAGTGTAGTTGAGTTATTTCTAGAGTTTTATGTTTTGGGACTGTCATAATAGTACTCCATGCAGACATGTTAAGGGTAGTTAAATTTTTGTCTTTCTCTTCTGGTTTTCCTTTCCTTGCCTATGTTCATAGTTTGGGATGCTCTATGATTCATGGTTTGGAAGACATAAATGATTCATCCTCCAAATAATGTTTTTTAAATTTTCTGAATTAAACATCTTTTATGGTTGAGTGGGTTCCTTGATACTTACACTATACCAAAATCACTTACACCATACAAAATTCAAAAAAGCAGCAAACATACAAAACCATCACATTCAAATTCAAAAAAAAATCAAAATAAACACACAAAATTATCACCATGTAGTATGATCCACATAGAAAATCACACAATCATCATCACCACTGACTGTGAGCCACCTTGAGTTGCCCACCCAATGCACCAGTCAACATCATCATCATCCACAACCCATCGACGATGAGGACCTGATAGAGGCTCGATGACATCACGGAACAGAACTTAATACCCAATGAAATGCATCCACCAAAATCCACCATAACCATCATGAACAAACAAACCAACACCATAGAAACCCAAACATCAATAATCACTATCATAATGCATAAAAAATGAAAACTAGAACAAACTGAAATTTTATGGGAGAAAACCAGATTCATAAATCTAGGCCCAACACGAACACCGTCTTCAAGGTCAA
Source organism: Viscum album (assembly GCA_963277665.1). Lineage (NCBI taxonomy): Eukaryota > Viridiplantae > Streptophyta > Magnoliopsida > Santalales > Viscaceae > Viscum > Viscum album. The sequence goes on along the minus strand of OY728138.1, from coordinate 1,526,189,535 downwards.
GCCTCCTAAAATCACCACTGTCAAGAAAAAAACACAATCCCAAATCCTTAACAAGAACCATAAAACATGGATGAACTATATTGTTGAGAAATAATAGGATGGAAGAAAATATTTTGGAGAGGGTAGGTATTAATAGTGAGTTGTGACCTTCGACTTGACCACAAACCATTTTCTTCGGAACCACCAAGAAGAAGATATACACCATCACACCCAAAAAAAAGTGAGAATGAATGAAGAACCACCGATAAAGGCCAATAACTTTTAGAAAACACTACAAATGAGGATAAAAAGACAAACCACCACCAGAAATTTTGATTTAACCTGCAACCATAGTGATAGACTTCACCAGTTGAAACAAACCCTTAACACTAAACAAATCCCCCAAAATCATATCTAGCCACCACAATCACCTTCATACCAACCCAATAAGTGGTCTAGCACAACCACATGGGTAGAAAGATTAGAGGAGGAAGAATGATCCTATGAGGAATATCTATTGGGAACGATACCACCAATAACACAAAACACCAGAGATTCATTGTGAAAAACAAGATAGATCTTTGTCACCAAGATTCAAGTGATAAGAGAGGTGGTAACAGCTGTTTGGGGCCTCAATGTGGCAGAGAATGTTCGGATGAATGAGAACCAATAAAACCAAACTACCACAATAATATTTGTCAGAGACAAGTAGAGTGAAAAAACTGCATCACCTTGGATGGAGGTGAAGGAAATGATAGAAGGAGAGGACCTAAACATCCTAATATATTGTAATATAGAGGGTATACATGAGTGATAAAGATGGATAATAACAAAGTAGTGATAGGGAAGAAACCCTAGAGTCATAGAGGTATATATTCATCAAAAAAGGCCACCATCCCTGTGTATGACATAGATGATTATTTTGTTGGAAATTTTTATTATTTTCTCGATTGATTGTCGAGTTATGATCCATTAACTTGAAGGATTTTTTATTTATGGTGTCTCTGTTGGGGTTTTTATTTCGTTCCATACATCTTTTAAGATTGTGGATTATTTTTGGTGGGGATATATAGTATTAATATCAACAATATTTTATTTTCCCCTAGTGTTTTGAAACTCGTGTTTTGGTACATGTTTCAAACTAGGACTTGTAGATGTCCTTTATTTTTGAGACCTGATTTGGGTTGGTTAAATGTTGATCCTTGGTTCTTGTCGAGGATGGGTGTTTAGGATAGTATTAAAATGGTAGAGAGACCACCATTTTTTATCTTTATTCTTTTGGAAATTTAGTTTAACGTCCATCGTAGATGCTCATTTAAGTGAGGGACTGTTTAAGAAATGAGTTTAGAGGATACATGGGAGATTAATTAAGTTTGAAATATCATTATGTATTATTTTGGTTAGTGAATTATGTATTAGATGAGTCTGGTCATGGTGTTCCATGGTTTTTGGAGAATTAAGGTATACCGAGGAGGTCTAATATTGTCTTTTCTTATGATATGGCTAAATCCATTTATGATTTCTTGGGTAAGAAATTATTTTGGTAGAGATTTTTTCACCCCCCAAACATATTATTTTAATTTTAATTTTATTTATTTAATTGTTTTTAATCCCGTCATAGAATTTGAGACCAAAACTTTTTTTTGAAATTCTGAATTTCAACATAGTGGCACTATTAGTGGAAATCATAAAAATACTATGTGAGTGCATATGTAACGTCAACTGATCTAAAAATTTCATTTCTAAAACTGTGTACCCTACCCATGAAAGGTTCTTCATGTATTCCAGTGGTGGGTTCTTGGTTTTTCCAACAATACACACTGTCAATTTCATAAAAAATGCAAAATTACCAGATTTACCCTACCCTTTTATTTTTACCTCACATGAACCTTCCCCTCCTCTAACCCACTCTACTCACACTATCCTAGGGTGGCTCTCTTAGTCGAGCCTCATCCTCCCCCTTTTATATGTATTCTTTCCATTTTATCTCATTATTTTATGTGTGTAATTATTGGTATGGTATCCTTCCCTTACCTATTCTTTTCCTCTTCCTATTTCTCTTCTCCCTCACTGCTCACACCTCAGGGTCAAACCCTAACTTAATTTTCAAATTACCTTGGTTGATTCATGAAGTCTAGGGTTCATGACACCCGATTATAGTTTATTTTAGAGACAATTGTCAAAGGTAATTATTTTTTATTAATTCCTTATAGCATTTGATACATTCATTCTATGTATTTTGAATTTAATTGGGGATTTTTTTTAATTTTTTTAGTTCCTCTTTGTCCTATATAGAGTATCTAACATTGTTGATGTGGAATATAATTTATATTAACAAAGGTAACTAGTTTTAGGTGGTCTTCTTCATGTATTGATCATTTAATACTAAAACCATCATTGATTGAATTTAAAATTTATGTGGTTGATTCATTTTAAATTTATTGTATGTGATCAAAATCCTGTTTAAATAGGAAACCATGTTTCATATGGTTTCAATTAATTATGATGGTCCTTTCAATTATAAATTAATAGTTTTAAATTGGTTAAAAACTTCCTTACACATTGAATGTTTAATAAAATGAATGAATGGATTTTACTATTGAATTTTGGTATTTTCATCTATTTATTAATTTTCAAAGAAAATTATCAATTTGAATTTATGTTTTAATATAATTTTAATTAGTAGATTAAATTCCACGTATTAAAAATGTTATTCAACATTCTACCATAAATAAAAAAGAAAAATTACCAAAAATGTCTTCTGATACATTTAGTGGTTATAAACATATAAATGGGTGTATATATATATTTGTGTGTTTGTGAATTCACATGGGATTATGTGTATATTGTGAAATAAAAGGCATACAAATATATACATGTAAGATTATATGAGTATAATTATTAAAAGGAGAATGTCAATTTATGCTTTATTCTTGTTTAAGTTTCTTAGATAAATTGAATAAAGTGGCTCTATTTAATATATAATGGGAACTCTATGGGTAGTTAAGCATTATATTGAGGTACTCCCACTACAATAGATTATTATTATTCTGTGACTAGTGGGCCTAATATATTCTATGAATTTCTTGTGGGATTTTCCCCTTGGTTAGGCTAGGTATGGCAACATAGGGTGTTATAGAAGATTGATTGATATCTATCACTAGTATTATTTAATAGTTTTGTAGACAAGTCATAGTTTTTCCTATTGAACTTATTCATTACCATGATGAATTTGACTATTTTATACTTGTTTTTTTGAATTTCATTACATCATAGAGCCATTCTAAACCATGTTTTCCATATTTCGTAAAATAGTTACTTTAATGTGTATTGAAAACCATATTATATTGCACAAGAGCCTCAGCCCAGTTGGTGAGGACTCACTAGGTGCATCCAAGAGACCCGAGATCAAATCCAGGTGGAGGCATATTTCCGGGTACTGTAGTAGTAGTGTAGCAAGTACCATAGCAGGCACTGTTCGGTACTGTAGCAGCCGGAACTATTCATCCAACTAGGCCTTCGGGCCCCCAGTTTGGTCATTGGGTCGTGCGAGGCTTTTGGGCCACCCAAGGCCTTCAGGATAGTTGATTCTCAAGGCATTCAGTCCATCTTAAGGCCTTTGGGCCCCCCAAGGCCTTTGGGCCACATGAATGCTGGCCCCAGACACACTACAAAAAAGGAGCAGCCCCAGAAGAGGATTCAGAGTAGGCGCACTCACCAGAGCAGAGCCGAATGGATTTTCAAAATGAGAGGGTATGGCTATTCCATCGGTTAGAGCCTGTTCTTGCACGAGAAGCCTATCCAGATGGTCATACAAAGGTGGATAGTTACTATTAAGATGAAGATGCTGGGGAGGGGCAGTTCCTTGTATATTGTCTGGTTGAATTCCCTAAGACTTTCGAGTCATGTAATCTCCTAAGCCTACGGGCCTTGTAATATCTGAGCCTAAGGTCCTTGTAAGGGTTCCCCCTCATCCCTTGAAAGGGGGTAATCAAAATATCAATAAAAATGAAGGCCTTCGGGCTATTCAGGCTGGAAAACCATATAATTAAGGAATGTTTAAAAGGTAGTTTTCAATTGGGTATTTTAATAAAATGGGTTATTGGCCCTGATAACATTTTATTAATGACTATTTTCATTTAACTAAAAGACAATTAAAATTTTATAAAATATTAATGACCACAATTGATCTTGATTTAATAAAAAGTACATATTATTTATAATGTCTTTAAAACTAGCATAAAAAGGATCAATAATTTAAAAACTTGTACTTGGGGTGTGGTTTTCTCAGGCCTAGTGAGTTTAAATGCTCATGCCTATCATCATTTCAATTTATAGTTCTGTCTCAAATCTTGACTTCTCTTTGAGTGTTTAATTGTTTATAGTTGGATGTTGGCCTATGGTTACACAACTGTATGTTCGTTGCATTAACAATTTTAGTTCTATTTATTTAATCTCCAATGTATTACACTACCAATTTTTTTAAATATATCATAGGTTCATTACATTTCTGGTGGTTAATTAAATGGCATCTGGATGTGACTATATATCTTTGTGCAAGGGACATATATTAGGGATGAGAGGAGGGATTGTTTGTTATTATTTTAAATGTGTGTTTAAATTTTTTTTATTTTATTTCATATAATTTGATTATAGAATGGATTTCCCATGTATGGATGGGTAATTTATGTTTTTTTTGATGTTTCTGAATCCTAATTATTGGTTAAATCCATTCCCATTAGATTTAATTTGATGCAATGACAACAGTTTCAAGCCTAGGGTGATCTAGAATGCACCTAAACTATGTTTTATCCCAACTCGATTATTCAATAAAGGGACGACCCTAGTTGGTTCATGACACAATGGGTTTGGATGAATTTATACATCATATTGGAATAGTTAAACATGGTGAATCATGATGTGGGAAATCTTATAAAGGGACGTGAGATGATAAGAATTCAAATATGTTACTTTTATTTCATGAGTATTGTCCACATGTGGGGGGGTATGCATATTGATATCCCTAGGTATTAATGGGAGTGGTTTAAAATATGTACCACCCTAAGAGGGTGTTTAATTAGCATTGGTTACTTTTAATCTAATTTATAAATTTTATCCCTTTTCTATTTAACTTTTTCATTTGTTAATGTGAATGGGTCCCTTTTTTCTCTCTACTCACATTCATTATTTCTCCTAGTATAATAGAACACACACACACACACACAAAAGAGGAATTTTTTTACAAGGTTCACCTCTAAATATGATAAGGTTATTACTTGGTGAGATCTAGTAAAACCCAAGGTCAAACATACCACTATTAAAAACTAGTGAGTGTTAAACTATTGTCTCTGAAAAATGTGGAGTCTTCTTCCCACACATTTATTTTGTACATCTCATAGTTAGGTATATCATGTACCTTTACAGTGAATCATAGGGGAAACAAATGGGCAGTTTATCAACAATTTGAACTTTTTACTATAATTGATGTTCTACTACTTTGTCCTTTTTCTTCCCTTGAATAGTAGAAAGTTACTTCGTATATTTATATACACAACACTTCATACAATCTCTTCTTCTTCACAATAGATAACTAATATTATACTACTTGTTCTTCCACTTCTACCTTCCTCTTTTTCTTCTTCTTCTTATGTGAAAATGTGAGTGCAGATATCTTTTCTTCATGGGATGAAATTTAGGTCCAAATCATCCACTTATTTTTCTTCTAATTATCACTCCTTCATCTTCCTCTGTATAACCCAAACTATACTGAATCTTACAATTGTTTTATTTTTTGAGGCACAATTCACTAATACAAATGTTCCCTTTAACTGTGTGCAAATTGGCTTTAAAAAGCACTAAAAATTTACTATTAATCGCAACACTGATAAAGAGGGTCCTTTATCCACTCTAGAAAAGAGAAAATAATATACACCCTTTATCAGCGCTATTTTTAGCATTGATAAAGGACACCCTTTATGATAAATTTAAATAAAATTGATAAAGTGGGGCCTTATTCAGTGCTAAAAATAGTATTGATAAAGGACTAGCTGGATGCAATGTGCTATTAAAATAACAGAACACCCAGCAAAAACCTGCAATTTCAAACAATCCTATATACAACATGTGATTTCAAAAAATGCTATAATTTCAGACAATGATATATACATTTAATTGAAATATCGAATATAGAAATATCCACCCCTGATATATAAAAATATAATTAAATTTACATTTCAAGCAATTTTTTATATAATTACATTTATAATTATCCAAAAAATAGTTCAAAACATTAAAATTTCATCTTTTGTCATGTGTGATCCCTTCTAAAAAAATGTTTGCCTATGGTATCAGTTTTTGAACAAATCATCTCAACCAGAGAAAAATATTTTTCCTATATAAGAAAACAAATATTATTTTACAAATACTATAAATAAATAAATTACACTTTAATATGAAAGAATACATTAATTAAATGAAAATATTTAATAAAAAACACATATTTGGAGGCCTACCAGTCACACTGTGCATCATATTGAGGTGGGTTTTATTCCTAATTGTCAAAATGAGTTATGGATATATTTCCTAAAATATCAAAACAATATGAATGATTTGGATTGGTTTTGAGTATGTCACTTTTTATTTTACTAAAATAAAGACAATTTTATGTAATGACACATTTGGAGTTATCTCAGTCACACTGTGTGTCAGATTGAGGTGTGGTTGATTCCAACTAATCAAAAATTACTGACAGTTCATTATACTAATGTATCAGGACAATATGAATCTGTTTTCTCACTTTTCAGTATGTTGATTTTGTTTTTTTTTACTAAAATTTCATTTCAAACTAGAAACACGCATTATGAGTCATATTGATCACATTGTGCATCAGTTTGACATGAGACTACTTCATACACATCACAAATTACTTATGACTCATTTTCCAAAATTATCAAGACAATCAAATCATTTTTCATGGTTTTTAGGGAGTGACCCATTTTGAACTAAAATGTAAATTTTAAACTAATAATGGACACTTTTATTGATACCGGTAAAACCATATATTTTATTGAGGTGCGGTTTATTCCTACATGTCAAAAATGGCTCATGGATTTTTTTTTTGAAATTATAAAAATAATCTAAATCCTTTTTCACAGTTTTCATAATGTCACTTGCTCTTTTTTCTTACATTAATGTCAATTTTAAATAAAAATACACTCTTAGATTCATACCGGTCACATAATGTGTCATATTGGTGTGTGTTTGACCCCTACATGACAAACATTACTCATGAATAATTTTCATAAAATATCAAAACAATCTGAATGTTTTTTTTTATTTTAGTATGTCAATCCTTATTTTTACTTAAATTAATGTCAATTTTAAATAAAAACACACACTTAGAGACATAACAATCACACCGTGCATCGTATTGAGGTGATATTGACTCCTACATGTCACAAATACCTCCTAGATCATTTTCATAAAATATCAAAACATTATGAATATGATTTCTTGGTTTTCAGTAGGTCACTCATTCTTTTTACTTAAATTAGTGTCGATTTTAAATGAAAATAAAAACATGGAGTCATGACTATCACACAATGTATTTTATTGTGGGGTGGCTAATTCTTATACATTAAAAATGACATATAGATCATTTTCCTAAAGTATAAAAACAATATGAATTCATTTGCTCATTTTTCTATATGTTAATTGTGTTTTTCTACTAAAATGTCATTTCAAACTAGAAATAAGAATTATGAGTTATACCAATTGCATCATGTTTCCGTTTTATGTGACACTACTTCATACACATGAAAAATGAATTATGCATCATTGAAATAAATTATCAAAAAAATCAAATCGTTTTTTCTTGGTTTTCAGTGACTAAAATGTTTTGAACTAAAATGTAAAATTTAAACTGATAACGAGAACTATTAGTCATACCAATCATATCATGTGTTTAATTGAGGTGTATTTATACTACATGTCACAAATTACTCATGGATCGTTTCCCTAATGTATCAAAACAAACCGAATGTGTTCTCTTGGTTTTTAGTATGTCACTTGTTCTTTTTTACTTTAATTAATTACAATTTTAAACAAAAAGAGACACATGAAGTTATAATGATCACACTATGTATCATATTAATGTGTTGTTGACTTCTACACATCAAAAATGACTCATGGATAATTAAAAAAAATATCAAAACAATCTAAATGTGTTTTATGATTTTTCATTATGTCATTTGTTCTTTTCACTTAAATTAATGTAAATTTTAAATGTAAATGAACACTTGGAGTCATACCGGTCACACCATGAATCATATTAAGGTGATATTGACTCTAACATGTCACAAATGACTCATGGATTGTTTTTTTAAAATATCAAAACAATCTGAATGTGGTTTCTTGTTTTTTAGTATTCCACTTGTTCTTTTTACAAAAATTAATGTCAATTTAAAATAAAAAGACACACTTTGAGTCATATCAGCCACAACAAGAATTGCATTGAGGTGAGCCTAATTCCTACATGTGAAAAATTACATATATATTGTTTTTCTAAAGTATCAAAATAATCCAAAGAAATATTCTTGGTTTTTAGCATGTTAGTTGTTTTTTTCTAAAATGTCATTTCACACTAGAAAAACACATTATGAATCTTACAGATTGTATCTTTCATCTATTTGATGTGTTATTTCTTCATACATATCCCAAATTACTTATGAATTTATATACTAAATTATCAAGACAATCAGAGCACATTTTCTTTAGTTTCAATGATTGAAATGTTTTGAACTAAAATATCAATTTTAAACTCACAACATACACTTTTACTCATACCAGTCACACTATGCATAAGATTGAGGTGTGTTCAATTCCTACATATCAAAAATAGATGATGAGTCATTATCCTAACTTATAAAAACCACCAGATTTTTTTCTTAGTTTTCAATATGTCACTTTTCCTTTTTTTACTTAAATTAATTTCAATTTTAAATGAAAGGAAGTATTTGGAGTGATACCGATCACACCATGCATCATATTGAGGTGAGGTTGACACTTAAACATAAAAAATGAATCATGGATCGTCTTTCTAAATTATAAAAACAATTAGAATGTGTTTTCATAGTTTTCAATATGTTAGTTATTCTTCTTACTAAAATTATTGACAATTTTAAATAAAAATACACACTTTGAGTCACACTGGTCACACTATGCATCATATTGCGGTGTTTTTTCTATCTACACATAAAAAAAACTAATGGATCATTGAATTAAAGTATAAAAACATTCCGAATGCATTTCCTTGGTTTTCAGTATGTCACATCTTCATTTTATAATAAATTGATATCAATTTTTTAATAAAAACACACATTTTCCCTAACTTACATTTGATTTATTTGTCAAAATGGAAACATTTCATTGAAAAAATGTATCACTTTTCTGGAAGTTCCATCCACTACCATTTAAGAAAATTGATACATCTTGATAATGCTGGGGTGACATGGTTTTGAGGGAGAATAAGTCTATGGAAGACATTGTATACATGAGTAGTCAAAAATTTAATTTAGAATATGCTAATTTAGTAGAGAACTAGTAATATTATGAGAAAAAATATAGTATATTAAAAAAATATTACCTTCTCATTAAATATTGAGTCACAACATCAAAGTCCTATCTCCCACTAGCATGAGCATCTTAGAACAAACCACCCAACTCAAAAAAAGGAATCCACTTATATAAGAAAAAAATATAATGTTAGTAATACTAAAAATAATTAAATTAAACATAAAAATGAAATAATACATTACTTCTATATAAGTCACATATTTAGGTAATTTCTGTACATTCTTATGTCATGTATGCTTCCCATTCATGTTTGATCACATCCATATCATCTTGTGAATAAGAGTCTTTTGAACAATAATAGTATTACTGAAAAAATATAAATACAAAACTGATTAGTAAATATTTTAAATAAATTAGTAATTATCTTCAAAAATAACTCTTCAGGGATGTTAGTTTTTTTCATGGAATATGATCACTTTTATAAATTTAAAAACATGTTAACTTTTGAAATAGTGGGTTCCATGGACCCAACTATTTAGTGATTTTTATTACCATATCGTGTATACATTTAGCTATCCATGATGTCATCTTACCATTATAGTGTATACTTTTCTGCGTCTACTATTGAAATAGTAGTGTCCAAAGATTAATTTTTGTATCGGAAGGTTATATATGTTCCCAGGCTATAATGAGAACCTATAGATGCTATGAAATTAATCTTAAATATGTATTCTATGGTCTAGATAAATCTTACTGATTGGACATAGTAGATTTCTGTCCATTAGGTGTTGGGGGCTCATAAGCATTGAGACTTCTTCTCATGAAGTTCGCACATGGTGATCTCTAGTAGTGAGATCATGAGGAATGACCCACCAATAGGAACTTCACATGTTTTGGGTGTCATTGGATGTTCCTATATATGATCATGTGTAATGGTCTCCTAACTTGAGATCATTACCAATGTATGTCATTTGATTGTGTACTTTGATGTAAGATGAAAACCATGGAAATGAAGTTGTGGCGAGGTAGTTTGTGTCGGGTGTGTTGTTTGTGGCATGGCATTGGTTGAATGGTCAAGAAAGGATTTGTCGCTTCTGGGTTTTGGATGTAATATATCTCAGAACATGTTGATTTGGATGGAAGTACCTTTATAAGACCATGGCCATGGCAGTCAAGGGTAAATCTGTCCAGTTAAATCAACAAACTATAAAGCAAGAAAAGGGCGATGACACGTGAGTGCGTCCTGCATTATGAGATTTTACAGACAAAGAGATTATATTACACAGTGTGTGTTCATAGGTTGGTTGTCACAGCTGTGACAATCCTTATTTCTTCAAGGGCCATGATGGGTTGCTAGATCCCACTCTTGGTCTATGAATACTATTCACAGCTATTGAAAAAAGGGCCTAGAGGGTTACACACAATATAGTATTCAAGAATCTTCCCTATTCAGTTGAATAGGAGTTTTGGACATGGTGGGCCCCGCCACAGGGGTCCGGGATTTTTTCATAGTTAAATGATAACCAATGAAATAAATAAAGTCATATTATTAGAGTTTATAATAATGAGTATTGAATTTATTTATTAAATGTATTTACGAGTTTTAAGTAAATAAAAGAAAAAATATTAATTGATGAATATTAAATTATTCAAGGTTCAATTAATATTTATGGGAGCGACGAGTCGAGTTAATGACTCAATTATTATCATGTAATATGTTTTAATATTTTACAAGTGAGTGATAATAATATTTATGAATTAGATTAGTAGTCATAAAATGTCGTTGATAGAGCGTTTTGTATCTGAGGCCAGTGAGGCTATACCGGGTATTTTAATTAAGCACTATAAATAGAAGAGGAGGGGAATTTTCCAAACACTATTCATAGAGCTTCTCTCTCTTATACTCTCTCCCACACTCTATAGAGAGATGCTCTGGATCCAAGGAGTTCAGATGAAGCTCTCTCTCAGGCATCGCTAGTGAAGCGATGTGGTGATAGTAGTAATGTCGAAGGCATTGTCAGTATTCCATTCTAGCACCCGGACTACGACGAACGGTGCTCCCATGGATTCCTTGAAGTGTGTTTGGATGATCTAGAAGAATTGCACTTCAGATTCCTTGAGCGGTGATTCCCAACAATGAGCAAACGTCATGTGCGGCTTTGGATCTAAACTAGCTATTTTACGGTTTAAGTTTGTGCTTAAAATACTTCATGCGAGATCCTCAGCTTTGACCGGGCCGGTCTTCACCGACGTCCACAAGTTCAGGTTGAATGTTCGTGGAATTTTTTCAAAAAACCCACCTTTCTGGGGCTTCCACTACATGCCCAGTTCTAATAATAACCACAATCAATTACATTGGTTTGTTTAGACACTACAAAAACATTGAGGAGAATAAGTAATTTGTTTTGATATGTGTTTGGATAGTGAAATATTATTATATATACCCTGATACTGATTCAGTTGTAGTACTTTTTATGTTCCTCAAGCTTAACCCCTAGCCTCAATTTTTTCATTTTCATGATATTACTGAACCACCCTATTATAAACAAATCCACATTAAAAGATAATATAAATCATGTAACTTGATATTTAGTTCTAAAACGTTTGTTATAGTGTATTAAAAATTATAAAATTCCATCATGTGTGGATAGTTTGTTTGATATCCATGCATTGATTTCATGAAAAAAAAATTTGGAGTATCCAAATTTACCTCAATGGGCATCTAATGACACCTAACAACATAGAAAGGAATAGGAAATGAGTGAAATGAAATTATATTTTATATTATTAAATTGTATATTTTTAACCCTCTATCATTTGTATTATATAGATTTTGTCATTTAATTTTTTTCTTCAAAATGATTTGAGAAGACCTACCAAACTTTCATCCTTGTTTCAGTATCTATTTTTGGTTTTTCTTTAGAGGCGATGTGAGGACTAACAAGTCCAATTTTTTTTCAATGGAAAATCCCTTTGATTGTTTTTCATATATGAACCTACCAAAAATATGAAATGTATTTGTTCAAAATTGACACAGTATATTAGATTTCTAAAATCAAATCATGAAAAATTACCTCATGTATACATTTTCAACTGAGCCACCTAACCCATCATAGTTGAGGATTTCACATACATTATCAATAATAAGGATGTCTTCAACTTCCTCCCTATACATATTTTATTCACAATCAACTATGTGATTATGGCCATTTTTTAACTTTGTATCCACATGCACCTTCAATGATAGTAAATGATGTTATAGAACATGTGGAATAATGGTGATTTTGGTAGATATTTTTGATCTATTGGTCAATCCTTTAGATGGTTTTGAGTCAATCATTCATTTCACCCCCTTCACTTTACCCGTCTGTAATAACATTCATTAGTTTAGAACATTTTTCATAAATTTTTAAACAATTTTCATGAAAAATAAATTGGAAATGAATACCTCCTTTTTGACATGATTTTTACAAGATGTGATGCAAATGTGATGAATGTTACAATATCTCATTCAACCATATGAATATATTTATCATCAATTAGATAAGGTAGATTGGTGCTCAGCTCATGGGCTACACTAATTCAAAATGTAAAATGACTTATTAGGATTGGTCTATTCTGTAGAATATCATTTTGGATATTGAACATTATAGCCCTCACTACAAGGTGATGGGTGTGTGTTGATAGATATAAATTACAGTCACTATCACCCATTAGAATATTATTATAGGAATTGTATCAGTGTATATATGATTCAAATTTCATAGAAACAATTATTAGAGTATTGATTACATCAGATAATACATCTCTTTAACTGGAATGTCTAGCCTCAAAGTTGGTGGGGGTGGGGTGGGATCTATACAAGGTGGTTGTTCATGAGTAGTTTATTCTCTTTGATTCCTCCATAAAAGGTTCTAGCATCTATCTCTGTCATAGTAATCATTCTTAAAGTGTATCTAGTATTTCTCTAATTTTTTTCATTTTTCCACTTTGATCCTCCTCTTGCTTTATTTTTAAAAATATGTTTGGGGTGTTACCCCAAAACCCGCACCTCTAATGTGACCATACTATTCTGGTCGCTTCAAGGTCAATGATAGTATGTGTTCATTTGTTACAAGTGTTGTTGATTCCTGTGACTATGTTAGATATAAAATATAGGAAAATAAGTGATCATTGTTATGTAATATCTATTTAAAGAAAAATAAACTTTTTATTATGTAATTAATACGCATGTTTCCCACACTTTTTTGAGTGTTTTCATCTATTAGTATCCCATCATTATTTAAACGTGCCTCCTTCCATAGAACATGGAATGGTATGTAATTGGATTTGGATTTGGATTCATCAATATACATATAAAAAGGGGAACATAAATATGATTTTGTTTCATGTCACATAAAAGTATTATGGTATAATTAAAATGCATTAATTTTTTTCATGTGAAGTGTACCCCATCCTTGATTTACGATAGGGGTAAACTGGGTTTTCTACTCGTTCCATATTTCTATCACTCAATTTAAATTTCATATTTAAAAAATTATCAATCAAAGTGATGATTACACATATCATCAAATAACATATTTATATCCATAGTGTACTAGAAAAGACACATCAGCATGAAGTCTAGTAAATGTATCTCATACTTCTTGGGTTATCAGGTGTTAATAGATATGAAATAGATGTGGATTTATTTTATCTTCAATATCTTTAACATGATTTCTAGTTATGATTTTGTAAAATCCTTGGTGAATCCTTCCAGAAACCCTTAATACATATTTCTTGTGGGATTCATCTACACTAAATGCACCCTCTAATGGATGATGAGGCGTATTTCAGTGTTTCATTATTATTTTTTGTAAAATAAATAAGTGATGTAATAAATTTACCATTATCCATTCCCACAACAGTTTATTAAGTGCAGGCACAACATGGTTCTTGGAATATACATCAATTATCATGTGTTTTTTAGTTATGATTCTATTGTAACTACTGAACATTCACTACTAGAAATTCAGGCTATAGACATGGTTTAAAACCATGGCTCTAGGTCCTCAAACCGTGGATATAGGTAATAGGCATGGTTTGAGAAACTGTGGCTATGTTTGGCATGGCTATATGCCTTTACTTATAGCCACAGTTTGGAACAGTAGCTATAGCCATGGCTATAGGTATACAACAATGGTTCAAACCATTGTAATATCACTATATCCACGGTTTAGAACCGTGGATATACTATAGGAGGGAGACAATTTATGTCCACGGTTAGAAATAGTGGCATTAGACCTTAGCCATGGTAAAAAACTGTGGCAATAGACCTATAGCCACGATTAGAAACCGTGGCTATAGGGTTTGAAAAATCATCAAAAAAATATCTCCCCTGCACAGCCCCCCTGTAGTAGCCCACCCCCTGTAGCCCCCTCCCTCCTGGACACTGGACACCCACACCCTACATAAACCCCCACCCCTGGACAGTCCCCTCCCCCCCTACAATGACTTCCTCAATTGCCCCCCCCCCCCTGCAAAGCCCCCCTCCTGGATAGACCCTGGACACCCCACAGACAAACCCTGGACACCCGTCGGACAGATCCTGGACACCCCCCCCCCCCCCGAACATACCCTGGACACCCCCCAGATCAACCCAGGACAGACCCCCTGGACCCTGGATACCCCCCTGGATAGACCCTGGACACCCCAGACCCTGGACACCCCCAGACCCTGGACATATCCCCCTGGATAACACATACCTCCACTCCCCTGAAAAGCCTCCCCCACCCTCCTAGACAGACCCTGGACCCCCCCCCCCCCAGAACCTGGCCACCCCCATACCCCCTCACTCCCCTGGAAAGACCCCCATCCCCCCTCCTGGAATGACCTTTGAAAGATCCCCATGGACCCCCCCCCCCCAGAACTTGGACACCCCACCCCTTGCACCCCTGCCAGTTACCCCCTCCCCCTTCTAGTTTCCCCCCACCCCATGCCAGTTCCCCCTCTCCCCTGCCAGTCCTGCCCCCCCCCCCCCCAAACCTAGACACCCCCAGACCCCCTGGACAGACCCCCCCAGATAGACCCTGGACAAACCCCCCCAGGAAAAACCCCCCAGACCCTAGAAACCCCCCTGGACAGGCATAGGACACCCCACCCCCCAGAACCTGGACACCCCCTAAACCCTAGATAGATGCCCCTAGACAGAGCCCCTTGGGCACCCCCTGAAATCCTAGACACCCCACCCCTTGCACCCCTCATGCCAGTTACACCCCTCCCCCTACCAGTCCCCCTACTAGTCCCCTCCCTGCCAGTCCCCTCCCCCTGCCAGTCCCCCTTTCTAGTTTTCCCCCTCCCCATTCTAGTTCCCCATCCCACTACTTGTCCTGCCCCCTTGCTCGATTCCCCTCCCCCGTGCCCCTGCCAAACCCCACATACACCCCCTTCCAGTTTCCTCCCTGCCCCTTCCAGTCCCCTCCAAATTAAATTAAACACAAAAGCTACTTACATAATAAAAATTAAACAAATCCAAATATAAAAAAACACATAACTGCATTTACATGAGTCTCCCTATAAGAAGAATTATCAAAGAAGTCAGTAACCAGCTCAATAGTACCTATAACACAAGGTAGAACATAGGAGTGCTCATCCTCTGTACCCACACTCCCCCCCACCTCCCTGCCCCCTGTTGGACCCCCTGGACACCAGCCCCAGCCCCCATGGATAGCAACCTCCCTATTGAACCCCCTGGATAGTAGCCCCCCTACTGGACCCCCCTGGAGAGCAGCCCCCCAACCCCCTTCTAGACCCCCTTGGATAGCATCCCCCCCACCCCCCTGCTGGACCCCCTTGGACAATAGCCCCCCCTACTGGACACCCCTGGACAGAAGCCCCCCCCCCCCTGCTGGACCCCCCTATACATCCCCCTACTGGATAGCCCCCCCTTACACATCCCCTGTCATGTTTTGAGTGATGATATCTTATTAAAACTTCGACATGGAATTATATATGAGATATGTCAATGAAATTTGGGAATTTATGATTAGGCTAAAAAGTATCAAAGGATTACCTGAAATATGTGATATATTCAAGAAGATATCTCATTGAAAGTTTTCAAATGATATGTGGATGATGTTGGAAGAATTATATGGTGAAGAGTCTCTATTGAGGGAAGAGAATCAGATTGTTTCTGTAAATGTAGAATGTGAACCAGTTCGAGGTCTAGAATTGAATTTTGTTGAAGACAACCACATCATGCGATAAATCTGTGGATTGTATATACAGAAGACAAGAGGTGTTTCAAGTTAAAGAATGAAGCTCAATTCTTGAAGACCGAAGATGAAAATAATTTAGCTTATATAGTAGATTTGGAGAAAGCCAACATTAAATTGATGGTGGATGAGATGGCTTCAAAGAAGACCATAAAAATTATGAACAAGATAAAAGATCAAAGTGACCTCGTTGAAGAACTTTTCAAGAAATGAAAAAGCAAATGGTCGCCAAGAATGAATTAAAGGAAATAATTCTCTCTCCCGAGACCCAATTAGAAGAAAGAAGGTGGGAAGGTAACTCAGAGTTAATGAAGTTTGATTATCAATTTAAGAATGATTTTAGTATTAAGAAACCTGAGGGATAACTTCATGCTGCAAGGAAGAAGTAAAATACGAAATATTCTAGCATGAATACTTGTAAGAAGAATAAAAATTTGGATTCTGATAGGGTCCAGGATAGTAATTTTAAAGGGTCATGGTTGGGAGTACTGTTAGGCTATTAGGAGAGTGGGGAATTGGGTCCACATGGAGAATACTAGAATATGTTTTCATTGTATTTCAGTTCCTATTTTCTTAAAACATAAGTAGTCGAATCTTGGTTTCCTATCAAATTGGTCTGACCTGCCATTGCCGCTCTCCAATTGCTTCATTCAAAGGTGATGCGCATGACTCAACTAAGCACTGCGATTCTTCTGCTTCGATTGAAACCACTGTTAGATAATTTTGATCAATGCATACATGCACGACCAACTTGTCATTCAATGAAGACAATCCACTGATGGTCTTCCTCTATCATCTTCTGTCTGGACGAGTCGCCTGCTGTTATCGTCCAGCAGTGCCGCACACTGCCAGGATACCTCCACAACATCCTACCGATCATGTTATTCAATTTAATTAGGTTGTTGGTCAAATTAATGTGAGGCCTTACTGCATTGCACACTAGTTGAAATATGAAGTTGAGATGAAGATAAAAGATTTGTTGCAGTAGGGAGTAATCAGGCCTAGAACCAACCATTAATCTAGTCCTACAATACTAGTCAAGAAAAAAGATGGGGATTGAGGGATGTGTGTTTATTTTCATGCATTGAATAAACTTACTATTCCATATCGGTTTTGATACCTTTAATTGAGGAGATGTTTGTGAGTTGTTTGGGAACAACAAATTTACTTAGCTTGATCTGAAGTTTGGGTTTCATCAGTTTCAGGTTCGTGATGAGGATGTTGAGAAGACAAACTTTTGGACACATGAGGGGCATTATGAATATTTTGTTTTTCCCTTTGGCCTCATGAATTCTCCCACTGCATTTCAGGCTACTATGAACGCCATTTTCAAGACTCTACTTAGAAGGAGTGTGTTAGATTTTTTTTATTACATCTTGGTGTATAGAAGTTGTTGGTCTGAACATCTGTAGAATTTGGCCAAGGTATTCGTTCTCTTTCACAACAACTGCTTGAGTATTAATGGGAAGAAATTCTCTTTTGGCCAAACCGAGGTTGATTACTTGGGCCAAATTTCCCAATAAAGGGTCTCCATGGACATAAATAAAATCTTCTGTGTTCTCTGCTAGGCAGTTCCTATGAATATTAAAGAGGTGTGGTGTTTTTGGTTCTCACCTGCTACTACAGGAGGTTTATCAAGGATTATGGGAAGCTGGTCAAACCTCTTACTAACCTTACCTAAAAGAATAATTTTCAATTCGGCAGCCATCCTCAGATATCTTTTGAACTACTCAAGCATTGTATGGTTACAACACCAGTTTTGGCGTTACTAGTTCTTATGTTGAAAGGGATGCCATTGGATTTATTTAGGAAAGCTCTCTCCAAGTTCATCTTGTCTAAGTTTGTTTATGAAGAGGAGTTAATGGAATTGGAACATGCCATTTAGGCAGCACTCTGAGAGTCGATCCAGTCTGCTACATTTTATTTTCAGAAGTTTGATGGACAAAAGTTCACCCACGCATAAGTTTGAGAGATAGTTCGGCATGCTTGGGAAAAAAGGGACATGATAAAAAACCACAACAGCTCTGTCCTAGGGCAGCGGTGCTACTTGATTCTGCCCAAAATGCTGGGTGGCGTATCTAGAAGGTTTCTTGGATCGCCTCTGTAGCATGTCCCACCTTCTTCATTCTTGAGGAGAAGATTTTTTTTAATGGGAAGTAATGCGATCGAGACCAGGAAAGTGTAGTAAGAGTGATAGTATCTAGGTGAGTTTATTAGGGGAAGAATCTGGGAAATAACCAATTCTGTTTGTGTTGGGAGGGAGATGGGCCCACGCAGGGACTCTTACAAGGGGAAGGCTGGTGTGAGGAAAAGGGAGGAGGAATATTCAGGAACGCAACCTCTGGCTTGGACTCCGCATCAGCTTGGGTGGGGAGCAGTAGTGCTCTCGTAGTGTCTCTCCTCTACTTCCATTCTTCTACTCCAATGTAATTACAACACGTTATTATAATATAAACAAGCAGTATTCTGGTTCTCTACCTGATACAGAAGGCACCAAGTCGATTACCCGAGTGGAGGAGTTTGATTTGCAAGGCCCGATGACACGTGGGAGATTAAAGAGGTTGAATGCAACAATGGGCGCTCATCTCATTTCATTAAAAGGCCCAATGGATATTTCCTTACATGGATGGAGAAAATGGGCCTATTATATCACTTATTCAAGCCCAAACATGATGTTTAAAGATTCACCCACATTGTTATAAGAATTTCAAAGCCTTGCCCACATAGAGAATTTTGAAAAATGACATCTTTGGCACCAAAGTCAAATCTGGTGGGCTATGCATTCAAAGTAAAATCTGGTGGGCAATAGTTTAAAAGTTTTATGCCACTTTTTCAAAAAGTATTTGGTAGACTTTATCTTTTTTAATTTAAGGGAACAAAGTAGTTTAGCCTTTATGACATTAGGATATTAGACCCTTGACTATTGTACCACCCCCTTGGCCATAAATAGTAACCCCCATGGAACTTGTATGCATTAAAATTTTAATTGAAATCTTATTCTTTCCGGCTAGGTTTTCTTTGTGGGTTAAAAGATGCGTCTCTACCCCAATGTTCTTGGTGAACATTAATGCCAGTTTACATGGAGACTTTTCGGGAAAAAGAGAGCATAGGTAAGGGGATCTGCTTTCACCTTTTCTTTTTGTGATTTTCATGGATTTTTTCTCACGCATCCTGGAATACAGAAGGTTGGGGGCTGGTGTGGTGGCTAGTGCGGGTTGGAGTGGCTGGTGCGGGTGGGAAGGCAGGTGGCAGGGGGATGGCAGGGGGATGGTGCTAGCAGAAATAGGAGGTAGGGGGCTAGTATGGGATGGATTGAAGGTGGCTGGGGCTGTTGGGAACGTGGCAGGGGCCGGTGCAGGCTAGAATGTAGGAGTTCGGGGGCTGGTGAGGGTTGGAACTGGTAGCTGGGGCTGTTTTGCAGGTGGAAGAGGGCTGGAATGAGTGTTTTGAAGGTGGATGGGAGGTTGGTGGATGGTGCGGTGGCTGGTGTGGGCTGGATTGCAGGTGGCTGGGGGCTGGTGTGGGGTCGAATGCAGGTGGAAGGTGGTTGGAATGATGGTGGAAGGGGCTGGTTGTAGTTGATGGGGGATGGTGCGGGATGATTCGAAGGTGGCAGGGGTGGTGTTGCGGGCTGGAATGCTGGTGGCAGCGGGTTGAAATGAAGGTGGAAGGGGCCTTGTGTGGGATGGATGTTGCTGTAGCATAGCCAAATCATGGCATTATCGCGGCGTGACCACAGCGTGACCGTAGAGGGACTGCAGCATGATGGCCCAGTCCAGTGACATCCACGGGGCAGCATCTTTTGACCAAGAGGGAAAGAGTAGGAGGAGGCGGGGAAAAATTCCGGCCATCACCCCACTGGCAGAAATTGTGATTAGATTGTCTCAACATTGATCACAAGACTCATGGAATACTATCACTTCGAACCGCCGTGGGCTGTCATCTTGGAGTAGGGCCAAATCACGACATTACTGCGGCGTGGCCACGGCGTGACCATGGTGTGACCACGGCGTGACCGCGGCGTGATCGCGGCATGACCACGGCGTGTTGGCCCGGTCCAGCGAAATCCACAGGGCAGCATCGTCCGGCCAGGAGCGAAGGGAGCGGGAGGAGGCGGGGCAACATTCCTGCCGTCGCCCCGCCAACAAAAATTGTGATTAGTCAGTCTCAAAATTGATCACAAGACTCATGGAATACTATCACTAAAAACTGGCATGATGTTTCGTCCTAGATCAAGGCCAAATCACGACATGACCACGACGTGATCGCAGCATGATCACGGCATGACCGCGGTGTGACCGTAGCGTGACCACGGTGTGACCGCGGCTTGACAGCGGCATGACTGGCGTGTGAGCGCGGCGTGACTGCGACGTGACCGCACGGTGACCGTGGCGTGACTGCTGCGTGACCGCGGCGTGACCACAGCGTGACCACGGTGTGTTGCCCCGGTCCAACGACATCCGCGGGGCATCATCTTCTGCCCAAGAGTGAAGGGAACTGGTGGAGGCGAGGAAACATTCTGGTTGTCGCTCTGCTGACAGAAATTATGATTAGTTAGTCTAAACATTGATCACAAGACTCATAGAATAATATCACTGCGAACCGCCTCGGGGTGTCATCCTGGAGCAGGGCCAAATCACGGCATTACCGTGGCGTGACTGGGGCGTGACAGCGGCGTGACTGCGGCGTGACTGCGGCGTGACCGCGGCGTGACCACGGAGTGACCACGGCATGACCGCGACATGACCGCAGAGTGACCGCGGTGTGACCGCGGTGTGACCGTGGCGTGGCCGCAGAGTGACAGCGCGGCGTGACCACGGCTTGACCACGGCATGACAGCGGCATGTTGGCCCAGTCCGGCAACATCTGCGGGTAACATCTTCCGGCCAGGAGCGATGGGAGTGGGAGGAGGCGGGGCAACACTCTGACCGTCACACCCCTAGGAGATGATAGAACAGATCAACTATTTAATATTATATAACAAGTGATATCTAGAGAATGTTGTAGTGAGCGGCACAATGACACAACTTCTAAAGGGCAACAAAACGACAAAAAAGAATCATGCACCCTACACAAACCATTTACAAATTCATTCACTATTCCTAAACATGGAAATTTTATTTATAATATTCAAAGCCGGAAAAGGATAGTGTCATGGTCACGGCATATACCTACTCGGGCAATGTCATTTGAGTTAAACGAGTATGATAAGAAAATTTATATTATTCAAAGAAAACAAAAACTAACTATCCACAAAACAAATACCAACAAGAGGCATATGAAAGACTCAAACTAAATCTAAACATGATACAAATAAATATCCCTACTTTTTGGTTTAGAAGATATTGTACCTCCGTTGGAGGGGTTTTATTATAAAATCATGGAATTTCTTTATTATAAAAACATGACTTTATTTATAAAAACATGACTTTAATTATCAAATGAAACAATTATATTAAAGAACAATTATTCAAGACATGAAATTCAATATAATTAAGCAGAATTAAGAAATAATCTAAATTCAATTTAAAGCATTCTTGAATTAAAGAGCCTAGAAGAGGGATCCTACCTCAAGGTGGACTAAACCATCCACTTCAGCTCTTGGATCATTCTAACTAAAAGTTGTTTCTCCCCCACTGGGTATACGCACCTTCACAGACATGCAAGGACACCTAGCCCCTATGCTAGAGTTAATATTTATAAGTGAATACGTAATAAAGTGTTCAATGTAACAAGGGGTCAATAAGTGAGAAAATACAATTATGCATGCATATATTTTTTAAACAATGTGCATGTATGAGTACATGTGTAGGTAAATTCAAACAATGTATGCATACCACATGTAATTTATTAATTTTGAAGAGGCATGGTATGCATGGGAGATTGCAATTGCGTACTATTACAGTTTACTATACGTGTAAAGGTGTATGTACCTTCAAAAAATGTATTCATACATTATGCATGCATGTTAATCTATTTTAAAAAAAGTACATATTGTGTTTATGATGCATAAACCTATACACATACAATAGATGAGTCATAGTAAAACATATGTGACCATTAATAAAGAAGACATAGAAGATAAGAATAAGTATACTCTTTGAATGATGTTTTACAATAAAATGTGTTCCAATGATGGAAGAACTGACATAGTTGCAACATAATTTTTTCAATGTTTTATATATCTAATGTCAATTATGAAAACAGATAATTCATTTTCAATATTTTTTTTAAAAAGTATTCTAATAATTTTTATGGAAAATATTGGATTACATGTTGAGATGGTTGGGATTGAAATTGGTAATGGGTTGGAAATTTTTTGAGATGGTTAAGATTTAGACCATGTAGTTGATTGGGTAATTGATTATCCAACCAATTGAATTTACTTTTTTCATTATACATGTGATGAAATTTTTTTATTCATAAATCTCTTGAGTATTCAGATCATTCACCTCCATTAATGGTATCCCTATAAGAACTTCGTTGACTGATGTAATAGTTGGGAAACTATCAGTCACTCAAGAAGAACCTTTTATTGGAAAATCTTGCACCTTGGGAGTCTAAAGTGGTGAAGACTGAGGGTTTTACCACTGACAATAATTTTATAGTAATGTGGATGATCCCTTGTAATAAGATAGATAACAAGAATCTCCTAAGGTATCTTTTTACTAGATAGATTTTATAAAGAAAAGTTCCCCTCCTTCCAAGTATGAATGATATTTGTGTGTTGATTGATGGGGGACCTACACTTCCTACTATTATAAACTGAATACCAAGGATCACATTCATCATTATGTAGAAATCATAAAAGACTCTTGGAGTTCTACTCAACCATACATATATTGAGGTTATCTATCCTCCAAATTTAAAGGCTGTTGAGTAATGATGTTTTATCCACCCAGATAGAATTACCTAAACCCTAAAACTATATTCGATAACCATAGATCCCCTAGAATAATGCACAATCCCTCATCATAACTCGCTATTTATGAGACCCGTTCACAATATGATTTAGTCCAACATTGGGGGGTATTCACTTGATCCACCACCCTAGAGGAGATCTATCATTTATAATCACCTCCTTAGGGAGGATCCCCTTACTTGTAGCCATTCTCTTTTCAATAGGAAAAAGGGAACCTAGTTTGTCCATGAGAGAGAGAACATGAAGTTGAATTAATAGATAGAGAAATTCTTTCCTTCACGACCCTTGTTCCTTGTCTCATAAATCACCCAACACACCACTGAAAACACTATTACATGAAGATTGACCATATATGAATGTTTCTCAACACTTTTAAATAATGTAAACAAAAAGTCAGAGATATATCCCCCCTAAAATTGAAATCCCACATGTTTCCCAACAAGGGCCCAATAAAATCAGGCTCATTCTACATCAAAAAATAAGTTCTAGACTAACTCAAATTTTAGCTTCTCACTACACATACATGGTGAGGGTATCTAAATTACTTTTCTATGGATATTAATTTCAGTTGGTATGCCCTTATTGCAGAACCTCCAGAAATGTATGTTCAACTTAATTGGAATTTATTTAGACAAGACGTTGCTCACCCACTCATCATGCCCCTAGTTGGATCTTAATAACAAGTGAACTCCAAAGAATTAAATTATCCTAACATAAAATTTGAGATTGTGCACATATCTGGTTCATCAGGCATATGAATCCTATCATAAAAAATCTTATGGTCCTCATCGAGGGATGCTGATATAAACCGAGGCTTTATTCTCAAGTTACTAATGTAAATGCAAGGGATTGGGAATCCAGGGATGAAGTGAAAATGAACTAACAAGTTTTCTTTCTAGTAATTGATGTCACCCCACCGACAAACCAACACACAAAGTGTGGGATCCTCTCCAAAAAAAATTTGAATAGCAGGAATGTGAATTGATTTTAGGATGTCTATTTCAATTTTTTGGTATTCCAGATTTCAATTCCCATTGTCAACCATGCCTAGAAACTTTTATAAGTGTGGGATCACACCTTGATAGGGTAACAAAAGTGTTGTCCCGAGCAACCATACTTTGAAATTTTAATTTATCATTCTTTTATCTCACCATTATTGATAAAAAAATACAATTTATAGGAGATATAATGGTATCATTTCATACTCAAAGATTGAGCCATCAATTATTCCACCATAATTCTACATGATTCATGATCAATACATAAAAAGGTGGGTTTGATTTTGTCATCAAAGCTCTCCATTTAACAAATAATATGTTTCTAATATGAAATGAAACTACTCATCACATTTTTAAAGAGTCACCAAACTATTTTTTTTGTTGGGACAATTGATTGATACAAACTATTATAATGATTCTCATGGAAAATTTCAAACTTATTTTTTTACCCAGTTTAACACACAGGTGAAAACATTCAAATTAGGTAGCATGTTTTAATTTCAGAAAATAGCCCCAAAACTAGTTCAATATTTCATATAAATTCCACTAACTTAAAAACATCATACCCCTGTATAGCAGTATTTTATTGTTTTAATCAAGAATTAGATATTATTAAATCATAACCTTTCAATAATACCTTTTTCAATCACCTTCCAAAATTCAGATTTTGATGAAGTGATAATTGTAGAAGATTCTTCAAAACCTTCTCTACTTTTCTAACCTTCAAGGAGACTGTACAGTTTTCAAAATTAACAATGATCCAATTTTGAATAGTACTAAATGTTCAATCAATTTCAAGATGGATATCTTCACCTTACCTTCCATCTTTGATATCTTTTTCATCATCATTAAGGACGATTATTTCATTATATATTCTTTATAATACCGGTTGATAGATCATTTCATAATGTAGAATTATTCATTTTATTTTATAGTTTTTTACCTCTTAGAAACCTTATTTTGTTTTCTCCTTGATAACATGCTACGAATTCAAGACTGGTGTCCTGCACTGCTTCTCTTGGGCTGGGAGTTGTTTTTCCATGAAGTTTGGCCTTGAGGCACCCTGTTCTGGATGATCTCAATCAACACGGGTTTGATTGTTCTGTTTTAATGACTTATGATGGTGCTGAATTTATTTTTGAAGACTAAGGATTGTTGAAGATGGATAGCATGTTGGCTGGAACTGATGTCCAGATCCATGATGATGTTTTCACTGGAAAGCAGAATTGCTTCTTTCTACTTCACTGGTTAATGAATTCTGGATGTGAATAATGTCTCTGATTGGGGAGGAACATGGAACCATTCTATACTGAATTTTCTGATCCTGCTTCAACTATTGAATTGGTGTTTTGGAAGCTGCTCTTGGATTTTCTTCTAGCATTGGCTTTGGATGGTTTCATGTTTTGGTCTGGACTGGGCCGGGGTATCTTGTTCTATTTTTATTTTCCTATATTTTTTATATTTTTGAATCTTCTGTTGAGGGTTCTTTCAGCTTGATCATCCTAGATGTTCCTGATGACCTGGATTAGAGGGAAATACCTCTCACCTCGCTATTTGGATTCTTCACAAGTCTTGAAATGGATAACAATGATGCTGCAAGCTGTAGACCACTTTCCTGTGCTCACCTTGGGGCCCTGGTGCTTTCTCGGTTTCTGCACTAATTGCAACAATACTGTGAGTCCAGTGCATTGCAGCAGGACTTCTTTTCAGTAGGGAGGTCTTACTGCATTTA
This sequence comes from Viscum album, assembly GCA_963277665.1. NCBI lineage: Eukaryota > Viridiplantae > Streptophyta > Magnoliopsida > Santalales > Viscaceae > Viscum > Viscum album. The sequence goes on along the minus strand of OY728138.1, from coordinate 1,526,163,078 downwards.
CCTTTGGTTTTCAATGTTTATTTTTTTTGGTTTCTTTAAATTTCAGAGGGTGTAAGCACATTACACCTCGCGATTGCCATGTAACCCCCCTTTTTTGATTCAATAAATTTCTTGGACATAAACTGGGAAACCAGTTCATGTCAACTTTCAAAAAAAAAACTGTAAGCACAAATTTACAACACATGTGATAGGTAATAAGATAAAACTTCTTATTCCTCAATGTGAACATAATGGTTTCGATAATTTTCTCAACTAAGTATCTCCATTATTCCTAGGAAGAAATATATATTTTTCAAATATTAATCTACACTAAAAAACTAGACCTCTTTTTTAACTCTATTCTTAGTTGTAACCATAAAAAACTAAAATGAAAAAACCATTTCCTTCTTTCCTTTCATAAATAAAATACCCTTCTTTCTTTGAAAATTGGACTTCACATAAATCTTTTTCCCTCTTCTTATTCTTCTTCTTATTTAGTGAAACCAATCTGCACTAGATATCATATTTACATTATCCTTAATCCATAAAACTTATTCAGAATGTATTCAGTTTTGGATCTATTATCTCCTTCAATACTCAAAGAATTTTTTTATAGGATTCAATATCAGTCATCTCTTCTTGATGCAAGGATTTTTCATTCTTGTAATGACAGTTTCAAACTAAAAATTTCGTTGACATGAAATATATATATATATATGATACATGAATCAATATCCATTATATTAACTCTATTCTTTATCTCTTATCTGTAAACATTATACCATGTGAATACTACATTTTTAATTGAAATAATTCTCAATAATTAAAAATTCATAATATCTTGATATTTAAAAACTCCCACTACTTCTATTCACAATTATTTGTAACTATATAAAGACATGTACACACCACTTCAAAAAAAACCCCATGTATGCATAAATTATATTTAAAAATATTCAAGGTTTTATCTCCTTATTTCATGGTGTAAAGATTATTGTAAAACATTAAGTTATTAAATGGAAGAATGAATCACAATCTTTCTTTATGATATTTATGCTGATGAAGAACATATCACTATGCATCATCATATTTAGTTTATCATATTTCATTTTCTTTTGCTAAGCATAATTTGATAAGACTTTCAAATAAGTCTTATAATTTCTAAAGTCTTACATAATTCACTCAAAAGTCTTATGAAGTTTGAGTCTTATGAAATTTCATCAAAAGTCATTCAACCCTATATTATTCCATCTGAATCTAAAAAATATAACCTATGAAGATCTTTTCACATACCTTATAATTCCTGCGATTCTTGAATATGGCATGAGTTTCTCATGATCGCACATTATGGATCAGTCTATAATTTATAGTGCGGCTAAACTGTAATCATGACACAAACTAAATAATTTAAGAAGAAAACCAATAATATATCATATCAAGTACCAATGCCTGAGTTTATAAATGATGAAAAATATTTCTATTTGATGTGTCCCACACTAGACTTCTGTTTGCGAGACCTCTTATTTATTACATATAACACTCCTTAGTCTGTCATTCAAATCAATTATGGTCACTGTTCTATCATGCTTTCTTGTACAGTGGTTCTAACCTTCACTCTCCACCAATAAAAAATTGGTGCACTCTCCTCAGGTTGTTTTTGACCAACATAGGCTTTTATACATTCCATCCTAATTGGAATGCCTTTAATCATGGCCACCTGTATCTGATGACATAGCTTCTTTGGTAGTGCTGTATTAAGGTATTTTTTTAAAATCCTTCTACAAAATTTAAAACAAAAGAAAAATCATAAGGGTTAACTCAGCAAAAATTCACTCATAATCCAAGTTAAAAAACAACTCGAACATAAAAATGCCTTTTCAAATATATCAATATCCTATACTCCGATAATATCAACATTTTTTAATCTTCCTTGACTTCATCTATGTATTATCCTGAATAGTTTTTTACTTTCCAAGCTTATATACATAAGAAAGGAACTTCTAAAATGCCTTTATCAAACACATATAAGATTCATAATTATAAATTCTCCATGCCACTCAAAACCTTATTGAAATTTACTTTTCAATTTCCCTTTTTAAAACTAGAATATTCCAAGAAAAAATAATCTTGGAAGTAATTTGAGAACACTTAAAACATTTTTTACTTTATATAAATGAATCTCAAAAACTCCAAAGGTAAGGTGTTCCCTTTTCATGTGAGGAATGAAAAGTATTTCATAATCAAAGTTCAAACAAAAAAAATGTGTCTCTAAATCTCATTTACTTAATATAATGTCACACCTCTCTTAGGAACACTTCTTCTCAACAAAAATAAGTTAGCTAACCAACTTCCAAGATATTTTTATACATAAATTCTTATTTCTTACGTATTGATACTAATATTCATTAAAACTTAAAAATCATTGGAAAAAATAAAACACACACAATGTGGGATCAACAACACTAACTTCTATGCATTAAAACTGAAGAATGAATGTCATAATTATACTATTAAATATAATAATTTGTCCTATTATCATGCAACTATAAATGGATAAATAAAGGACTTCAATAAGACCCTATATAATATCCTTAATATGATTGTGAACAAGGATAATAGATCTTATTCTAATAATATCTTTCATGCTTTGGGGGAATATCGAAACACAAAACATACTGGTATACAAGAATCCCCATATTGTCTAGTATATAAGAGAGAAGTGTCCTTACCCATAGAAGTTTACTTCCTTTCACTTTAAACATCCATTTTTTATAAATTTTTAGAATATGGAAAGTCATAGACGTATATTGATGATCTATAATGTGTTTATCAGAAACTTTTATTCACACTATATAACCATTGAGTCTGTTAAAAGCATGTCACATGAGAATTTAACGAGAAGGTTCACATCTGCTAATTCATTCGTGGAGAATTAGTATTTTCCATGAGAAAGCCAATGATACATGGAACAAAGCCTCCAATTATAGAATAGAAATGGTAATGACCTTATATCATCCATAAGGTCCAATCTAATGGGATTATTCCTTGATCACAATGGATGGAGGGAATATCAAACCTTCAACCAACATAAGATTTATAATGAAATAAATTACATAGCCTTAGCTAAAAGTGCATTTCACATGAATTTAAACTACTTGCATATGGTCCTTGTCATATAACCTTTAAATTGATGGGACTAAATGTCCTTTTTTCATGATGTCAAATTGCATAGTATATAATCCTTATCACATGGTGTTGTACTAAACGACAACATATCCACCCCACATGACCCTTAAACTACATGGAGTGGTTTGTATCATATGAAAAGGTTTACTTACACGATATTATGATCCATAAAAGATTCTAAAAATATGCTTTCCCCAATCTATAACACAATGTATAGATAAAAATAACCTTATTTTCAATAACCACATATTACATAATTCATATTATCATGATATATACAGTGAATACCAAATCACTTATCTTGGGGTCAACAAAAATTCTTATCTTATTCAAACCACCCCATCTATCCAAGTGTTTTGTATCTTTACCTCATTAATACAAGGTCTTCCAATGGCCCTACATTATGATAGAACTATGTTTATTTCTCCTTATGATGAGACCCTATTCACATCATGTTTCCTTCCATCTATCACCATGACACTCATATATTTCATTACCCTTTCCAATATATATAATCCATATATATATATATATAGATATTGACTTTCTTCAAGAACTATATGTGGCTTGATTACTATTGTCATACTATATATAGTGAAACCAGAACACTCTATCTTGGGGCCCACCACAAGTATCATTCACACCAATTTCATATCTTATTTTGGTATGTGGTTCCTCTTTGATTCACACAAAGTATTCTCCAATAACCCTTCATTTGGATGAATTATTTTCATTTTATTTTGTGTTTAATGCAGATCTACATATGACTATTTTACCAAGAATTATTTGTATCCTTATTCATGTTATTATAAGATATGTTGTAACCCCAATATTTTTTATCTAATTTCCATCCAGGAATTCCATTTCCATCCAATTTCCCATCAATATTCTGACACTCAAGTTTACTTATTCTTGTAGGATTTTCCTTCATCAAACCTACACCAAGATGTGAATTATTATACCATCCCAAAGATATCTATAGTTTGATTAATATTATTTTAGGATATATAATGACATCCAGATAACCTTTCTTGGTCCAAATTTTAAATTTTAATCCACTCAAACTCCTCCATAATTTTTCACAAGGACACAATACTAATCAGCTCTAAACTAGAAACTAGCTTTAAAATATCCTTTTCCTTTGTAACACAATTTTTAACTTGATCATTTGAGTCCCCAAAAATTTTCCATGTATACTAGTAATGTGTACATACAATATTGACTGACACCTCTATCGGGAGATGGTAAATACACTATGTATATAACCTACCTATAACCAACCAAAGGCATGTCCTTTCCCTGAAGGATAAGATCCAATAATCTTATATTCTTTCAATAACAATATAGCAGAATGTATAATTCAAGTTTGGCCAACATCTATCCTTGGTATGATTTTTCGTAGGTATGGTAATAGACACACTATTTCAAATATAGTTTGTGATTATCCCAGTCTACCCATATGAATTTTATCATTATATAATTTAAATGACACAAGTTATTTCCCTAATTTAAAAGGTTTTAAAATACTTATTGATTTAAAAAACCCTTTTGGTTATCCCATTCCTTCTGATTAGACTGAACTCTATGACTTGCATGACTTTCTGGGAGACTTTCTAATATGTCTTAAATTGATGTTGTGTATATCAAAATAACGAAATATGACTCAATTAAAATTAAAATTACTGATAAACAGTCCAAATAACAAAATAATTATGAATTAAAATCAAATTAACATATCTAGATGAGATCAGACAAATACCCCTCATCAAAAAAATTTGCAAAAAAGAGAAAGGAGAAAATTAAAGTACATACAGAGGAAATGTACTCCGCTACAGCTATATACAACGCAAGGAGAAGAACCCTAGAAAAACCAAGTCGTAAGGAGGTAATAAGGAAGGAGGCAAATAGGCATGACAGGGTGATGCGTTAGCAGGGATGAAAGCTATATAAGCAAGGTGTGGCTGAGTGATATCATTATGGAGAAGGTGAAGGGGGTGGAGGTGACAGGAAATCAAGGATAAGGGGAACGATGAGGATCAGGTTGGTAGGGAGGAGGTGAGGCAGGCGGGTGTATAGGCGCGACAGTGGAGGCCTGCAGTGAAGCAGCCGCCGCTGGTGTGCTGGGTTTGAGATTCGTGGAGGGAGCAATGAGATCGTGCCAGAGCGGCATCAGAACCGTTCCAGAGCCACATCAGAACCATGCCAGAGCTGCATCGGAACCATGCTGGAGCCATGTCTGAGTATGAGGGTCATGGGGAGGTGGGGTGGCCAAATTGGAGATGTTGGGAGAGGAGGAGGATTGTGAGAGGGAGGATGATCGTGGGGGCAGTGGGGATGGGAAATTTGCGGGGGGGGGGGGGGGGTCACGTGGGGCGCTATTTCCATGGACATCAAAAATAGTCGTGGGTATAGGCGATCTATAGCCACGTTTTTTATTGTCTTTGGCTGTAGATACGTAGCTATAAGTCCGAATACTAATAGTGATGGATTTGTTAGGGTTAACTTTCTAGCCCCACAAATTCTATCTGACCTCGTATTTTATTCCTTTGACTTTCACCATAATGATTTTTTCTAACACCATCAAACTATGACACTCTTGTATATTATGCATTGTCAGGCCTTCATCACTTATGATTTTATTATATTCAAAATCATCAATATGTTACTCCAGAGTGGTAGCATTGGAATGTACAGAGGGTTGTTGTACCTCTACACTTGGAGCAACAACGTGTTGAGAATCCCATTGTTCATTAGGAATGGGAGAACCGGCACCTACTGAAGGTGGTTGATCCTCTACACTGTGAGTTGTAGGATATTGAGAGACATGTTGTGCCTCTAGATTGAGATCACCAGCATGTGCAGAAGTCATTAAATGAAGATGCAGTTTAATATTTAATTTAGATTATATAAATGTAGAAAAAAATAAAATAAAAACATGAGGTAACACTATGTATACGAAAAAAATATATAACCAAACTAATGAACTCTGTTTTTCTTTTTTTAAATGATGAATGGATTTGAATCCTCTATTGATGATAAAATCCCTTCATTATGGTCTACTTTAACAATTAAAATTTCATCTACATTGGGACCCTGTGATATGACTGTGACGTCCCAAAAAGAGGGTCATCCTCAGTTTAATTTTCATCTGACCCATTAGTGGTTTTTGTCAATAACATAACAATTGACCACTTTTAGTTTGCAGTATCTGGAACATAAAATACTTCCACTTTCAATTATGAAATTATAAAAGGTTCATATTTGTACCCTTCCTTACTAAAATGAATATTCACGAATCCCTATTCATCTATTTTAATATCACTCCTATTATCAATGCACTTTGATTGAAAAATCATCACATGGAATATTGTATAATCAAACTCCCATATTCATTTGATGATTCCAAAGTATGAAATATTCACGTAAATTATATTTCTTCCCTTAGTGCTAGAAACATACATCGCTTCAGCCATAAGTGCAACTCTACTAAATTTTATTGAATTGTCTTCATCATGATCATTTTTATAGAATGTATAACCATAAATAACATAACAATTGTAAGATAATACATACACACATGGTCCTCCTACTAGCCCTCAAAGTCATTCTGAAATTGAATTCATATTTTCATCTTGCAATGTAAAAATATAGTCCCCAAACCATCCTATAAACTATTAATTATGTGTATTTGATATCCATATTTTATCCCTTGATGGATTCAAATGACTATGAATTTCATAGTGGGTTTCAACATATGGGGAAACCACTTTGAAAAACGTAAAGGTGGGACTTCTCCAGATCTATAATATTGATTGCGACAATACCTCTTTCAGAGATTCCTTCACCTACAAACCATCCAATGTGATGAGATTTCATTAGAACAAATCTTTATATATTGGAAATATCAACTGTACAGAAGTCAATGACTTCATGAACAATATATCCACTTATAACACAACCCTCTGGATGAATTGAATTTTTGACATACCATTTCAAAATATTCATATATCGTTCGATGGGGTACATCCATTTACAGTGTATGGGACCACATAGTTGAATCTATATCACCAAGTGAACCATCAAATTACCATAATACTTAATAAAATTCATGGGATGAATATTTCCAATTTACATAATATGAAAAAAAATTCTCTTTCCATTGTTAGAAATTTTGCATGGGTTGTAACTTTTCTGAATATAGATTTGAAGAAGAAATATACCTTTTAAGAAAGTTCAGGTACTTAGCATTCCCAACCCTGAAAATTTATAGATTAAAATAAAAATACAATAGAGATATAGAGTGTGACACATTAAATGACACCAAAATGAAAGTTATCATCTCACCACAAAAGATAAAGTCCCTAGACCAAAATTAAAGGTAAGAACACCCACAACAATAGCTCAAAGGACCATAAAAACCATTGCAATCTGAAACATCTAGTAACCAACCAATAGCTTCCGAGTCTAGATATCTTGTATACCTGACCAAAATAATAAAGCTCACTAACAGAACCCCACCGGAGGTCATCATAATGGACACTGAAACAATCTCTCCAAATATTTTGTGGTGCATCATCACTCGAGGACGTCTCAGATTCCTGTCATTTAAGGTGTCAGTGACATCATATTATTAGTGGGAGAACTCACTATCAACATCCCATACCATTAACTACTCATGGTACCAAAGATCATCGACCTAATTAGTGTCCCATAACACCATAGGTTGTCGCATAGCCACCATCCCCTAAACATGTGGGAAAAAATACCACACCAAATAAAGAAAGGATGGACAACAAAAGCCCAGAAATAAAGCACACATGCAAAAAAATAAAAATATGGGAAAATTTCCCATAAAAGATTCCAACATAAGGGTCTACCGATTGAACATTAAAAGTGATCAACCAACCCAATAAAAGCACTCTTCCCAAGGTCGGACCATCGTCTAGCTTGAGGTCCTCCCACCCTAGGCCATCCCACCTGATGTTGACAACAACATATATGGGCGGCAGTGCCTCCAAGAGGACTAGCTAAAGCCAGCCACAACTGAGTCTGATAGTAGTGATGTCATAGGTGCTGAGTTCCAACCCTAGGATCCCACACCGGGCTTCCATGGTCTACTAGATCTCCCCCCGAATCCCTATCAACAATCATCGGAAGACAACTCCCCACCCACAACATCGACTCCATCACACACTCATCCTTAAAACCCACTTATCATAGGTCCACCGTAGGGCATTTTCGTAAGATCCCACCAGTCATAGGTCCACTGTGGGATTCTATTGGTAGATCCCACTGATTTTTGGTCCTCCACGTGCACGTCATTGCAAGATCCCACCAATTTAGGGTCCACCATGGAGCATTGCTGCTAAGTGTTGTCACCCACCACCTAGGTCGCACACCCTCATCACATGCACATCACTGCTAGAACGCACCCAAAGCTGTCATTACTGACTGCTCAAAATGTAATCCCTCCAAACCCTTCCCCATATCAGAGGGAGTTTTATCACCAACCATCCCAATTCCACAAAAAATGGCTTGTACAAATTATTTACCTCGAACTTCATACATCTAAAAATAACTAACAATATCATCATCTCTACATCGGGAGAATGATGCCAAAGTTTGTCCATGAGATTGAAGATAGTGTGTCTCTCCATCCTTGAGAGAGAATATCTCCATCTCCCAAGAAACTGAGCATGGTTATTATATGATGGAAATTCTTGTAAAAAATTAAATATAAATCTATAGTCATTAGATCTTTCCTCAAAACATGGAATTCATGTGATTTCAGACCGTATAACTTTAAACCAGTCATTTACACAATGTTATTAATATTAGATGAATACCACTCTATAAACATTACATCATTCAATAAGTTTTGATATCTCTCCTTCTTGGAAACTGTGTAAGTAGTTGGAGGAAAAAAAGTTTGTTTTTCATCCATCATTAGGGACAATACTTGTCATATTCCCATATCAACCATGTCCAACCTAGCCTTAATTCCATCCTATGTTTTTCAGGTAAATTTATTAATGTTTCGATGACAATATCACATACATTTTTTTAACATGAATAATATCAAGAAAATTCATGGAATACAGACAATTTCAGTACGGTAATTTAAAAAATGATCTTTTTATTCCAATAAGTTTTCATTACGCTTTTTGAAAACGGTTTACCATAAGCAGTTTGGACATCTTTTACATTCTCAAATAGTTGATCACCTATTAGTGGAGAAGGTGGTTTATGTTTTTCTAAAATTCCATCAATTGATTTCATCAAAGATCAGAACTTATTCCATTAGGGTAGAAATATGCAATGTCCTAGAAACCCAGTTTTTGATGAATGTTTCAACTAAATTGAATTTGTACCCTATTTGAAAACAAAACACCCTTGAGTTCCTTTAATGATATATCCTAAAAAATCTCCATAAGTAGGAAAGTCATTTATCATCCCATAAAATAGGGCTCTCAATGTAAAATCTTCATTTCTGTAAGATTCATACGACCTAACACCAGAATCCCACAATAATTTCAAATCCTTAATTAATGGAGACAAATAAACATCACTATCATTACCTAGTTGTTTTGGTCATAATATAAGCATAGATAACATGATTTATTTTCATTTCATGCAAAATCAGACTGGGATGTTATAATTTACCAACATAACCGACCATGTTCTGTGAGTTCTTCTTTGAAAACAAAAAGTATTCAATCCATATGCAGATAATGCAAGATGAAGGTTTCTCGAATTGTATCCAAATTCTGGATACTTAAGATCAATTCCCTTCCATAAAGAAGAGTATGTTGGGTGAAATAGTTTCAGATATTTATTTCCTGTATCTGTGTGCCATGTCAATTTCCCTGTAGTCTCCTCAATTCCATATAGGCGCCTAAAATTTGGAATGATTGGAAAGTACCTTACAACATTCATAGTACCAGATTCATTTTTTTTGTATCAATAATCACTACACTTTTGAATTTATATAAGAGACTTTTGGTCTTTACGAAACAATATACAATCATTCATAAATGTGTGTATACATTCAAAGATCATACCCATCAAGCGTATCATTTTTCTAGCGTCGTATGTTTGGCTCAAGAGATCATTATCTCTTGAGAGCATGTCATTCAAGAGAGAAAGTAGTTATATAAAACAATAATAACTCCATCTATTGTATTCTTTCAAAATTTACAGCTTTAGTATGGCTGACAATGCTATATATTTAGTGCATCTAGTATACAATGGCCTATTTGAACAACTAATAACTTCTCAAACAATTTTGGGCAATAATGAAGTTCAACTTCAATGGTCCTTGTAATTTCATCAATACAACATTAATAATCATTCACATATATAATCTTATCCTTGATACTGCCTTTTTCATTATTCACATTTATAATCATATCAGATGTTCCATAAAACATAGTGCTCTACTAGACATTAGCAACATTCTCGTTTACCCCATGTTTATTTCAAAATTTATAACTTCGATGTATTTTGTGATAGATCAAGTGTAATTCTAACTCCTTTAGAAAAATTTCTCATGAATAATAACAACATAAACACAAACAAAGGATTTTAGAAGGGTCATATGCATGACCTGTTGCGAACTAGATGAACTCTTCAAATCCATATATAGGTTTTGGGTGCAGCGGAAGCGTGTGGATGGTTGTACCCAACATTAATTTTTCTATTTAAAATGATCAATCTGAGATCCATCATGATAATAAAATGCCAGTTCTTTGGAATATAATGAAGAAAGGAATGGAAAGAGAGAAGTTCTAAAACTATAGAGAGGATCATTATATGTTGATAATAATTAATTTAATTAAAAGATGAGGATTACCTTGATGGAATTATCTCTTTGTTGATGTTTTTAGTCAACATCCAATGTGATTCATCATTGCGTCATAGAAGCAAAGTGTAATATTCCTCTAGTGGTGATCCAAAAGTGCTCCACATATCTCTGGACATCATCGAAGGGATCTCCAGGTTCTAGCATGGAAGAGCCATGGCTTGTTATGTCCGCCTTTGATCTCCTTGAGAGCTGTTTCCAAAGCGCTCTTTGATCCTGTGGAGGAGGATCTCTCTCATAACTTGAGAGCATTCTTGGATGAAAGGAATTATCTCTTGGCTTGATAGATTTCTCCAAATCCATTTTTCATCACCACAAAGAATGGCTAGGCTTATGAGTATAATATAATTAGTATTTTTAATTACATAGAAAAATATAATGAATTAATTACCCGAAATCATTTATTCATTCAATTTAATTATTAGTTAGATCCCATGTATAATAATAATAGGTGATTATTATTATCAATTTAAATTCACCAAGTGAATTACAACTAATATTATTTAATTAAATAAATAATATTATTTCTCACAAATCTCCAAAAAAACTACCCGGCGTGTATACTAATATAAAAGGCATACATTTTCTTTATTTCCTCCACCACATTTATTAGATCTTGAATAATGGATATTTATTTCTCAAATAAATATCAGTACATTACTCACTAATAAATATATATTATTTCTCCCACAATATATTCTCTTGAATAACTAGTGTCGAAATAAATGTGATCAGGCATCCTTGAATAATTATGAAAACATAATCGGTAATTATCTTTATTCAACTTGTTAAATGAATATTTAACTATGATACTTGGACACACTTAGTGTGTGACCCTCTAGGCCTCTTTCCCAGTTGAATTAGGAGGAGATTGAATAAAATCCAAGGATAGCATCTAGAAACTTTCCAAGGCATCCATAGAGAAAGATGTTAACATCGCAATGATGTGTCATCCCCTATGAGTGCTTACCATGTAATGTAATCCCTTTCTCTCGATAACTCGAATCAAGATCGTTGCATGTTAGTGAAATCAACACAGGTTCTTGATTATTCTTTCTTTTACTTACTGAAATTGAACTTTCCCATTCCTCACCATGGCAATGGATTTATTTAAGCTATACCAATTCCATCAAAGGGCCTAATATATCAACTTATGTTATGAAACAAAAGGTACAAATCCTTTCTCACATTATCTATTAATGCAGTATTACTCATTACACACCCAACATATCCTACCTCACTACAAATAGTGTGTCATCACAGTTTTCATCAATACAACTATGTGTGCGAGATTTAATACCCATTAATAATAATCATAATTTCTAAGGACCGATACACACATCTGCAGATAGGAACATCCAATGACACTATGAAATGTGGATTTCCTAATGGTGGGTCTCGTTCTCATAATATCCACTTAGATACTACTAAGGGTGCACTCCATGGAAGGTGACTCAAAGTTTTATGAGTCCTCACCCCTAATGGATTGTATTATTTGTTCCCCTCAAATAATATCATCCAGCCATAGAACATATATTCAAAAATATTGTTATGTCACTTATGGGTTCTCATCATAGCAGGGATCCACTATGGCCCTTTAGTGCAACAACTATCCTTAGGGAATTATCACATGAATTGTCACGAAGAGGAATAATAAAGATGTGATAAGGTATTTATTAATACAAGTTCATCATAAAGTACAAATTAGTTGGTTCTAGGCCACCAACTCCAACAAACTCCCACTTGGACAAGAGCCAACTACAAACAACCATTAACCCACTATCTCTCACATGATATTCATGCTTCTACTGAGATAGGAATTTATCCTTAGGGTCTACCACATTGTATTCCATGGATACTCTAGTCACTACAACTTCACCAGTTTGATAGTAATCCCTCAAGAGGTGATATTTCCATAGAATGTGCTTTATCTGTTGATGTGACCTCTGTTCTATTGAAAGAGCCCCTACTTCTATATTATCACAATACAATATGATAGGATCTTTAATTTTAGGTACCACATCAAGATCCTAGGCAAAGTTCTAAATCCAGAAGACTTACTTATCTGCATCAGAAGCCGCTATATATTCGAAATGTACTGTAGAATTGATGAAAACTGTATGCTTTGAACTCTGTAAGCTCACAGATCCTCTATTGAGACATAAAACATATCATGATTACAACTTTTGATCATTTTGATCTATCTGAAAACTAGCATCAACATACCCTCTGATGACATCCTCCTCGTCTCCTCCATACACCAGGAGCATATCCTCAGTTATACTCAGATACTTAAGGATAGTTTTAACAGCAGTCCAATGTTGTTCTCTTAGATCTTCTTCATATCTTCCTTCAAAGCTCAATGTATAGGAAACATCAAGCTTGGTACATTACTTGGAATACATGATGGATCCTATAGCTGAAGCGTATGGGATCTTACACATCTTATTATTCTCCTATAGTGTCTGAGGACACATTTTGTTATAAAGATGTACGTCATGTGACACTGGAACCAATCCTCTCTTGGATTGTTCCATACTAAATATATTTAGTATCTGGTCAACGTATGTACCCTGACATAGTCCAAGAAGCCTCTTGGATCTATCACTAATGATCTTGATCCCTAGAATATAGGATGCTTCACCTAAGTCTTTCACAAAAAACACTTGGTCAACCGATCCTTAATTGACTGTAATATTGGTACATCATTTCCAATAACTAATATTTTGTCAACATATACTACTAGGATAAAACTCTATTCCGATTAAACCACTTATAAATGCATGGCACACATTCATTCTTAATGAAAACAAATTCTTTTATAGATTCATAAAATCTAATGTTTCATTATCTAGATGCTTGATTTAATCCATAAATGGATTTTTGTTACTTGAAAACCCTTTTGGCTTCACATGGTGTCACAAACCCTTCTAGTTGTGTCATATAGACATATTCATGATGGTTCCCATTATGTAATGTTGTTTTGAAATCCATTTTCCAAATCTCGTAGTCATGGTAAGCTGCTATGGCATGTATGATTCTTATGGATTAAACATGGAAACTAGCGAGAAAGTTTCATCATATTCAATTCCTTGGATTTTTCTAAATCCTTTAACCACTAGACTTTCTTTATAGGAGCTAACTTCACCTTCCAAGCCCATATCTCTCTTGAATACCCATTTGCATCCGACATGCTTTACAACAGCTGACTCATCGACCAAAACCCAGACTTGGTTCAGATACATGGAATCCATCTAAGAAATCATAGATTATAGCTATCTTTTAGCTTTTGAGATCTCTTCTACTTCCTTGTAGGATAGAGGTTCATCATTTTCTAATAATAATGATTCATCATTCTCAGTGACTAGAAAGCCAAATCTCTCTAGTTCCCCTACCTCTCTTGAGATCCTACGCAGTACTTGTGTTTTTAGAAGCTCTTCCACAAGGACCTGTGAAATTTGTTCCTGTACCAACTCCTATGTATCTTGAGCATCAACTTTATCCAAGTCAATCTTTCTCCCACTGTCCATTTTAAGTATGTTCTCCCTTTCAAGAAATATGGATTTTTCTGGTGACCATTACTTTCTTGTCTAAAGGTCTATATAGGTAATATTCTTTAGTTTCCTAGGTATATCCTATAAAGATACACCTCGTGCCCTGGGGGGCTAGTTTGTTTCCCGATAAGGCCTTAACAAAACCTTGCATCCCCATAAACATGTCTCCGAAAAAATGGGTTTCTTTCCATTCCCAAACTCGGAGGGAATTCCATTTTTTGCCTTAGTTGGTACTCGGTTTAATGTGAATGCTATAGTTTTTAATTCATATCCCCAAAAGAATAATAGAAGATCTACATGACTCATCATCGACCTTACCATGTCCAATAAGGTGTGGTTCCTCATTTCACTAAACCCATTCCCCTAAGGTTTATAAGTAGGAGTGAGTTGGGATAGAATCCCAGACTCCCGTAAAAGGTTGATGAACTCTTGGTTTAGATATTCTTTACCTAGACCTGATCAATTATTCTTTATCTTCTTACTAAGATGATTATATAATTCATTATTGAATTCCTTAAATTTCTCCAAGGACTCTGACTTATACCTCATTATGTAGAGATAGCCATATCTACTCAAATCATCATTAAAAGTAATGAAGTTAGAATATCTACCTCTACCTTCTACTAGAAATAGTCCACACACATCTGTGTGCACCAATCCTAGAAGCTATGTGGCCCTTTCAGCATGTGCACCGAAAGGTGTCTTGGTCATTTTACCTTGTAAACAAGTGTGACAAATATCAAGTGGTTTTAGCTCAGTAGAGTCTAAATAACCATATTGGGAGTGCTTTTTCAAGAACGTCTCATTTACATGACCAAGATGGTGATTCCAAAACTGGGTGTTGTATGAGTCATGTGAGTTTGTTTCTTTGTTAATTTCCAACACTTGGCTTTCGTAATTTAATACATAAAATCCATTATTTAAATTCTCCATACCATAACATATTTTGTTCTTATAAAGGAGACAACCCTTATTTCCAAACATGAAACTAAATCCATATATATCCATACATGATATATAAATTATGTTCTTGGTAACACTAGGAACATAAAAATAGTTATGTAAAACCAAAATCACCCCAGTTGGAAATGAGAGATGGTAATCGTTAATGGATAATGCAGCTAGTCTTGTGCCATTGGTTGCTCAAAGATCCTCCGATCCTATGGAAATCTTTCAAAATGTACTTGGTTCCTACATTTGAATACAAATGTGGGACCCATAAGGTGTATCTAATACCCAATGTGTAGAAATGGATAGATTAAACTAAATAATGAATTCAACTTTAGAATCCCCATGCTTCTGGGTATAGTTGTCCTTTTAGTGGCATGGATTGCCACATACAAAACATACCGCCTCTTGTTCCTTTCCTTTCCTCTGGATTTCCCCTTCTTTGAGGGATGGTGCTCGGGGGATTCAAACCATTTATAAATCATTGGCCCCTTTTCCTTGTCCTTCCTTTTCTTATTCAGCATAAGGATTGCGGGTTTTTCGTGCCCCATGGCCTTATCTACTTGGAGAATCACAGTCATAAGCTCTGATAGACTATTCTCATTGTTTATCATGTTATAGTTGAAAATAAAGCTAGAGAAGGTCTTGGGTCATGATGATAGGATGAAATATGTACGCAACTCATCTGGGAACACAATCCCTAAGATGTCCAAGAATTCAATTTAGCAAATAGGCTTAACTACATGAGGCCCAGCTGGTGGAGTCTCTCTAATATTTGTTGTGAACATAACATTGGAGATCTCATATCTCTCCTATCTTTCTTTCTCTTGGAAGAGATAATTAAGGTGAGATGTCATGATATATGTGTGTATGTTTTCATGTTGGTCCAATAGATTATTAGACATTGATGATATCATAAAACATTGGAAATATATGGAATCATACATATGTTTCATATATCGAGATAGTTCCTCATAACTTTCCTCTTTTCCAGGTGCAACTAGAACAGGCTCCTCCTGCACATACAATTTCCTCTCATGGTGAAGGATGACACGTAAAGGCCTATGACACTCCTAGAAATTGGTTCCAGAGAGAAGGTTTTTCTTCTTGAGTATGGTTCAAAATGATATGTTTCAAGTTATTTTACTTGTCATTTCTACAAATTAAGATGAGAAATGATTTAGTACCTTAACATGATAAGACTAAGAAAAATAAATTAATTAATACTTATTAGTCTCACACTATTTTATCAGAATCCAATAGCCCTTACCATTGACTTTAGAATATTCTACTTCATGAATATTCTAGTGGATAGGACGAATATTTACCATTTCATTAACCCAACTAGGTTTTTTCAAGAATCTTGAAAGATTTTAGGTAGGCATTCCAAATTCATTAACATGTTTCTCCTTGATCTATTGAGTGGACTCCCCAATCATGAAATCCTTTTATTTTGGATTTACTCAACCTTTACCTCTTGGTCACACCAAGTTCTACTATAACAGTCAAACCTTGATGTGAACAAATTCAATTTAACCCAAAACCTTGAATTAGAATTCCCCGATAATTGAAATCACCCTAACTAGGGTTGGTCAAGCACTTTGAACTATGGTTCGATTCTAACCAAGATTACGAAAGGCTATATTGACTTAATATTTCATTGAAGGATTTTATCCTTATACATAAATTGTCATTTTATTATCCTTCATAAATTATTGTTAATATTAAGTGGGATATACATAAGTGATTAACTATGTCTAAGCTATTATTTTTGCATAAGCCGGTCTTATTTTAGTTCCATCTTTCGTGATTTTTTTTAATTCATTAATTATGTATTTGTGACAAAACACCCACAATAAATAAACCATGAAACTAATAGAAATAAAATAAATGGTATGATCATGAACTTGTTCTATTAGTTAGTTTATATAGTGGTTGATAAACTAATCCAAGACCTATAGGAGAAACACCTTGAACCTTTTCGGTTCATGTTTTTAGCTTTACACCTGTCCACCTTTGTATCTCCTTGGATTGGTTTCACCTTGAATCCTAACTTGAGCCGATTCCACTTTCTTGGGAGATCCATTCATTACATATGATTTCTTCTTACTCATAGGTGAGGGGTAAAATGTGGTTTTGTATAAAAGAAATATTGGGAACGCAAACCCTACATATTAATGAGGAGAAGGCTCGAAGGGAAGAAAATTTAATTTAAATAAATAAATTAAAATAAACAAACCACATATAAATATCTTGTTCTAGATCTTTATCATTCATATATGCAACAGTATTTACGCATAAATAATACCAGCATTCAATTATTTAATCGTTATTGTTTATGATAAATAATGCTTAAATCAATTAATTATCTGTAATTAATCAATCCTTTTATCTTAAACCTTTTTTTTGAATTTCCTTGATATTCTAATCCACCCTAATTTTAAACAAATAAATTTATTTAAAAGTGTATTAGTACGTAACTTGTACCTTGGAGAAAACTCAGGGAATTCCTATTCACAACTACCTAATGAGTAGAAATGAACATTACACAGATGTTAAATTATATATATATATAACCTATCACATGTTGTGCCTCAGATTTATGCCCACACCATGGTTCATGTATCAAGGGTATGTATAATATAATAATAAATTTTAATAAATCTACATAATTTGGAAGAGTAGACAGTGCGTAGTTCTGACTAAACGGTGTGTACAATCCCGATCACCATCCATATGAAGTCCACTCCTAGGGAAACGACATGTAGATGCACTTCATAAATCTTATTAGTACATGGCATGTCTAGTGGGTCAAACACTACATAGTGTCTGCGTTACATGGTCGCTAGCCAAGAAAGCCATGTATGGGGTACATGGTCCAACCCTAACTCGAAGGGACTACATGTTGTGTCCTGTGGGCCACATAGCATGTAATCCTGAAACCGTGTGCCACATGTTCCTAGTAAACACCTGGAGTCATTAAAGACTTAGATAAACTCCAACACACTGCTTGGTTTGGGGGACCAATCTGATGCATTGGACGCTAACTACACGGCGTGTATTGCCGAATACATGTCGTGTGTTATGGTGTTGTGTGACCAGGAACCTTTCGAACCTTTGGATGAGATCCTATGTTTTATTTTATTCACAATTAAATGAAAATATTGTTTCTATAAGGTGAATGAGAAACAAAAGAGGAGGAATAGATCTTGAGATTCAGATTTACAGAATGATTTACTTGAATTGAAACAAAAAAAATATTAAATTTTTAAATCATCAATGAAAAAATAATAAATATAATCAATGATATGACCCATCGGAGACCACTTTTAGGTTCCGGGTGCAACGGAAGTGTGTGGATGGGTGTACCCAACTTTAATTTTTTCATTAACAACAATTAATTTGAGAACCGTCATGATAATAAAACACTGGATCTTCAAAAAAGAATAAAGAACAAAAAGGAAAGAGTGAAGTCCAGGAACCATGGAGAGGATAATAACATCTTGGTTATAATTAATATAATTAAAATATTAGAATTACCTTTATGTAATTCTATCTTCATTGATGTTTCTGGTCACAATCCAATGTGATCCATCTTTGCGTCATAGAATCCAAGTGTAGGCTTCCTCTAGCGGTGATCCACATGTGCTCCATGTATCTTTGGAAATATTTAAAGGGATCTCCAGGTGCTAGCATGGAAGAGACTTCACTTGCGATGTATGCCTTCAATCACCTTGAGAGATGCTTCCAAAGCTCTCTTTGATCTAGTGGAGGAGGATCTCTCTCGTAACTTGAGAGTGTTCTTGGAGGAAATGAATTCTCTCTTGGCTTGAGAGCTTTCTCCAAATCCATTTTTCACCACCATAAAGAATGTCTCGGCTTTTGAGAATAATATAATATTGATTTTTAATTACATAGAATAATAAATTGAATTAATTACCTGAAATAATTTATTCATTTCTCTTAATTCATAGTAAGACCCCATGTCTAATAATAATTGTTGACTATTATTATCACTTGATATGCACCCAATGAATTACACCTAATATTATTTAAATAAATAAATAATGTTATTTCTCACAAATCCCTAGAAAAATGACATGACATGTATATAAATATACACAACATGTATTTTATTTATATTGATTAGGGGTTTAAATGGAGGGAAGATAAGTAAGGAAGAGTACATTCAAACATGGGAGAAGATGGCCAGTCGCTTGGAGGTCATCATCAACAACGATCCAGATACACAAGTGCACACTCTCTCCTGGAAATTATTTAGGGAGGATCACTCTAATAGGTTTAAGTTCTGTTTCAATGATTTTGTGATTTCTTATGAGGTCTGTCCTCCTGGTTGAATTTATGCGATTTCTCACTTTTCCTTAAAAGTGATTGCTAATAAAAAGTTAATTTTCAGTCAATATCACTACATTACTCACTAATAAATATACATTATTTCTCCCTCAATATATTCTCTCGAAGAACTAGTGCCGAAATAAATCCGATCAGACAACATTGAATAATTATTAAACCAAAATCATGCATAATATTTATTCAACTTGTTAAATGAATATTTAACTGAGATATATAATTAATATATTAATTATATTTATTATAATTTAATAATTATTTAATTGAATATATATTTATTTGTAACTATAACTATAAATAACTATATTTATTATTTAAATAATTATAAAAATATAAAAAATATAATTATTATATTTATAATTTTATTAATATATATAATTAATATATATATTATAATTTTATAATTATTTAAATATATCCTTATTTATTTATAATCAAAATTATAAATATTTGTATTTATTTATCAATATTTGTACATAGTTATAAATAAATTTATTTAATTATATATATTTATAACATTATAAGAATAATAAATATATTTCTTTCAATTATATAATTATTTAAATAAATATATATTTATTTATAATTATAACTATATATATATGTATTTGTTATTTAAAATTATAATAAATATTAATTTATCTATAGTTATAATTATTAATATATATATATTTAAATAATTATAAAATTATAAGAAATATATTTATAAAATTACTAATATATATAATTAATATATTATAGGTACTTAGGGGTACAATTAAAACAAAATATATTATAACTATTTGTATTTGTTTATAAATATTTTTATATAAATATATATATAATTAATATATTTATAATTTTTTTATTATTATTTAAATATATCTAAATTAATTTAGAATTATAATTATAACTATTTCCATTTATTTATAAATATTTGTGTATATGTATAAAAATATTTATCTATTTTTATAACTTTATAAGTTAAATATATATATTTATTATAATTTTATAATTATTTAAATATATATGTACTTATAAGTATAAATAAATAATTTTTTTAATTTTATAATTATTTAAATAAATAAATATATAGTTATAATTATAATTAAAAATAAATGTATTTAATATGTATTTATATGTAATTAAAATTTATAATTATAAATATAATAAATATATTTATTATTTAAATATATTTATTGAATTTTATAAATTCTTTTTAGAACATAATAGATTCATGGGTATACCATGAGTGAATCATATACATAGTAAATTATAGATATTAAAAAAAGAGTCATCACATGTGGAAAATATGAATAAAAATAAGGGTGCAATGTATACATGAACATTCATGATGAATACATTAAATATATGAATGTAAATTATGCACACACATCAATATATTTATTTAAAAAATATATTGGAGACATAAATTTATTTAAATACATATTTTTTTATAATTATAATTATAATTATATACTTAGAATGTATTTATATATATTTATAAATATAATAAATATAATAAATATAATAAATATATTTATTATTTAGTGAAATTTATTATAATATTATAATTATTTAAATATATATTTATTTAATTATAATCTTATAGATATATTTTTAACATCATATATATATATATATGAATTAATAAAAATTATATATTAACTATAAACATGCGTAAATTATTTAATGTATACAAATATATATTATTTTTGAATATAAATCTAATAATTTTATATAAATTAAAAAAATTTTCTTATTAACAACTTTAATGAGTGCATCTAGCTAACACGGAAAAAGGCCCCTCTTTTCTCAGTGATTTCTCCTTAGTGCTAATAAAACATAGCGCATCCCTTGCCCGAATCTATGGTAGTGATGGTTCTTTATATTTGAAATATTACCGGATCTTCTCATTCTTTAACATAGAACAAATAAATATATTCTTTTGGAATAAGAGTGATGAAACTCAAGGATAATTTTTTTAACCTGAAATAATATACATATAATAACTACATAAACATGGGAAATCTTTTATCCTTTTTTATTGTATAACTTTATTTACAATGATGCATGAATACTTCGATTTCAAATATCCTAGAATTATCAGATCTAGCAAACAATGATATAGATCTTCCTTCATAACTGCCTGAAACTACATATTGTTGTGCATGAACCACATTACTTCCAACAGATGTAATTATCACATCTTTCTTTCTTCTTTCCATCCAATAAATCTTCATAAATTTAAATCACCACATACACACGAGACTATGCATTTACAGCTACAGACATCCTTCTTCATTCTCAGCCTCTACTTCATCTAACAAATTCTTCTCCATTCATTAATCATGTATTTCTTTCATATTATTACCATTGAAATATTTACACAAAATCTGGTTCACATTTTATCATGAGTGATTACGTGTCGGAATTCAGTCTTGTACTTAGGCTAAGGAAACACCATTTGTGTCATAGAAACCACAACTTATTCATTTGAACCTTCATCATCCATTTTTTTCTCAAACATTGCATGCATTTAAATTTCATATAAATATAAAATAATGAAACAATCTTAGTCCAAGATGCCTCATTATCATCATACATGCTCCACTAATTCTCCATTCTTCCATAATTATATGCACTAATGCTCAACTTCTCTCAGAATTCACAATATCTCTTCCATTTATTCATGTGTAACATTGATAATTTCATGCCAATGTTTCTCACTGATCCTCGAGACCTCTAAAATATTCATATTCATCTTTATTTTCAAGAATCCCAATAATATTGATATATTTTTCATTTTAGAATAGCATACACTGTACTAATATGAATCATCCTCTTATCTTTCTCTTAATCAAATTTCGATATGGTCGGCCATTCAGTTATGCTATCGATCATTTTGTGATCGGTCATTTCAGTGTGTGAATATGATACCAAGTGGTTGATTATCTTGTGTGAAGTTGGATGAGGGCCTTAAATTAAAACAAATAAATAAAATAAATGTGGAAGAAAAAAATAAAATTTGAGAACCAAAACTGTCGGAAAAGTAGAGATAAACAAGAATGAAAAAGATGCTGAAGAGATGAACATATGACGAATGAGATACTGATGAATAAAGGACAAAATTATTTACATGGTTTAGACCAGTTGGTCCTACACCATGGAAAGAACCCCAACAAAATATTTTATTAATAATAAAAACAAAGAGCAATAATAAAATAGAGAATGTAAAACAAAAAGAAACACAGATGGACCACCAAAACTATCTGAACACAAGGACCTCATTACTCTAGGATCTAGCAGTGAACCCTAACCCAAAGATGGTAATGCAATTCATCGATCTTGAAGGACTCACACATGCAATTCAAACCTCGATCAAGGACAAGGAAGAAGATACAATACAAAACTGAAACAAAAGAACAAATGTCACCTTACAAACTCATGCATACTCTAAGAACACGAGAAGAGGTTGCTAGAAAATGGTGCTTATGAGGCTCGTACTGATTGAAGGTGTCAACATAAAATATGGATTATGGTAGGTGATCTCTTCATCAGAGGGGATCACTGTAATAGGGGGTGAAAAACCACAAACGAGGAGCACATGAGCACCTCTCTCTCTCTCTCAAGGAATCTCTCTCCTCGAAGAGAAAATCATAGAGATGAAGAAAAATAGATGAACAATAAGGGATATATATTAATAATATCACAATAGAGGTGAGGTGAAGAGCTAACAGTCACATCACGTGAGGAGGGTGTGGATGGCTGAGGACGAATCAAAGGATTGAGAGAATCAGGCGGGTGAAACCATCAGTGCTAAAAGTGGGACATGAAGTAGGTGAGGAGCGTGGATCGCTGAGAATGAGAAAACACAAACACCGTAACTAATATCCATTAGATGGTGTTTTATCAATGGCCAACAAAACAAATCCCACATGGATTGCTAAGGTGGCATGCTAGGACACGAAGGGCCAACAGATCAGCAGACCGAGTGAGCAGGCCAAAAAATAGGTTTCACCCCACACCCCATCACATAGCCCAACAACATAGAAGACACAAATGAATTCCCAATAACACAGAACGTTCGACAGAACATATTGCATAAAAATAATAATCAAAATAACACAATTTTTCACGAAAAAAAAACATGATTGTAATTTTGAAAACCAAAATTAACATATCTCTTCCATTTTAAAATAAAATTCAATAAAAAAATTACATATGGTGTTCTTGCAACCTACCTACCCCTAAACTATCAGTAATGTGGGTAGATTTTCATATATAGAAAACCCTAAATCTACAACATACTCCTCCCATATGAATACCACTTAGCACGTGTCAGTAGTGGTACATGATCTACCCATCCTACCATATACTACTATAAAACCATAACATGCTCAGTAAATAATAACATTAAAATAAGAGCATTCCACCAATAAGTGAGCTTCTATAGAAATCCTGATACATTATCGAGCGTGGAAATAATCTAAAAATGAAAAAACAAAACCTTGATCAGTTTTTAAAAGGCAGTGAAAATAAAAAAAATATAGCAAAGCTGAAATTAACATAATAGTAAAAGAAGTTGAAACACATAGGAACCAAAAAATAAGAAACTGATAGGAGATGAATATCCCCCTAAGCCTGAACGACTTATACGAGCTCTAATAAACCATATCTTCTAACCAGGTTCCCATAAAAAACAAAAAGGGTATTCCTCAGATTGAAGAAGAGATACTACAATGAATCTATGCCTAAATCTAACCAAGGGATGCTAAACAAGAATTAATGAAAATTCGTATGGGTGAACCCAAGGAATACCAAATGAGACTGGTCCATACTATCATTATTGTTTACATCAGGATAGTATCTTTTAATATTTTTGGTCTTTCCATACTCAAAACACCATAAATTATTCAACCGGTTCTTATATTTTCGTTCATTATTATTTTTCCTTTGACCCTTAACATGCATTAGTTGAGGCTCAGATTTTACTCCATTAAAATAATCCTTCCAACTATATGTTTGAGTTTATTGATATAACATAGCCAATTTTACCTCTTCTAAGGTCATCTATTCATGACCTTACATCAAAGAGTATTTCAATGAGTTAAAAGGATCATCAAGGGAAGTCAACAAAAGTATGGCTTGATCTTTATCAATTATTTTAACATTTATATTATCTAAGATAAGAAGAAATTTATAAAAATCATCCAAGTGAACACGAAGAGAAGAATTGAGGTTCATTTTAAAGGTATAAAGCAACATTTTCTTTTATAAACCACCAATAATGGACTTATATGTATATAAATGTTCATGTTTAAGATATATACCCTTTGTATTAGTTTCATGTACAATTTATAATAAGACTTTATCTATTAGGATTAACAAGAACATACAATGGTCTTTCTTGAGAATATTGTGGTCAATATCCACATAAGTGGTGGATGACTCTCCTTCACTATAGATAGTAACTATAGGCTTCTTAGGGTCTAAGAGAGAATATATGAATCCATTGTGGAGAGAAACACCATCATCTTTACTCTCCACAAATTAAAATCATTTTCTCTATTAAATGATTTAACTTCTAGCTTGAAATAAGTCATGATTAACACGAAATTAAAGGCCCTGATAACAATTGTTAGGTAGGGAGAGGGTGTTCAATCATAACAAACAAACCTAAATAAACGTAGATGGTGAAAATAAAAACTAATAAAAAAAACATTCCAAAAAATTGACAAAAAAAGAACGAAAAACAATCATAAGCAATGAACATTCAACGAAGGAGGTGATACAAAATTATAAATACAAGTATTTACATGGTTCTGACCAGCTTGGTCATACTCAATGGTAAGAACACCCCCAAAATCCTTTATTATTATAGAAAACAAGGAGAATGCATACAATAGGGAGAGTAAAGTAGTGTGAAACACATGTTG
Source organism: Viscum album (assembly GCA_963277665.1). Taxonomy (NCBI): domain Eukaryota; kingdom Viridiplantae; phylum Streptophyta; class Magnoliopsida; order Santalales; family Viscaceae; genus Viscum; species Viscum album. Next base: position 1,526,137,261 of record OY728138.1, on the reverse strand, counting down.
ATCATAAAAACTATCTGAAGTGAGGGACTTTGTCACTCCAGGAGCCATCAGTGAACCCTAGCCCAAAGTTGGTAAGGTATGCCCTCGAGCTAGAGGAAATCACGCATGAAACCCCAAACTTGACCAAGAAAAATGAATAATATACAATAAAAAACCAAAACAACCACTATGACAGATTCAGGTAAAGGATGCGCCATGTTTTATCAACACTAAGAAAAAACCACTGATAAAAGAGGGGCCTTTATCAACGTTATTTTTTTCACTGATTAATTTTTTTAATTAAAATGTTCTTAATTTATATAAAATTATTATATTTATATTAAAAAATAATGTTTATTTGTATACATTAAATAAGAAACGCATGTCTATAATTAATATATTTGTTCAAATTCTTCAAATATATATATAATAAATTTCATTAAATAATAAATTTATTTATTATATTTATATATTTAGATATTTAAAAATGTATATATATTTATATATTTATATATTTATAATTATATATAAATACATTATATATATTTATATATTTATAATTATGTTTAAATACTTTTTAAATATGTATAATTATAATTATATATATTTATATTTACATTTAAGTAAATATATCTTTCCAATGAATTTGGTCAATTGATGCATGAATATAACTAACCTTCTTATGTTATGTATTCATCATGAATGTTCATTTATACATTAAAAACCCTCATTAATATTCATATATATATATATATATGATGACTCGTTTTTTATGATCTATACTTTACTTATTGTATATGATTCATTCATGTTCCCTGGAAGCTATTATATATATATATATATATATATTTTTGTTTATATTTATGACTATGTATAAAATATATATGTAATAAATATATATTTATTTCATAAGTATTTCATATTTATTTAAATAAATAAATATTTTTAAAATTATAATAAATATATCAATTAAGTATATATATATAATTAAATAAATTTATTTTTAAATATATATAAATATTTATAAATAAATAAAATTATTTATAATAATAATTTTAAATAATTTATATATGTTTAAATAATTATTAATTTTTTATAAATATATTAATTAAATATATTTATAAAATTATAAATGTAATAAATATATTTATTATAATTTTATAGTTTTTAAAATAAATACATATATAATTATTATTATAAATATAAATGAATAAATATAAAGTTATAGTTATTAAATAATTATAAAATTGTAATAAATATATACAAATATTTACAATTATAATTCTAAAAAAAATATAGATATATTAAAATAATAATAAAATTATAATAGAGATATTAATTATATAAAATTATAAATATAATAAATATTTTTGTTATAAATTTATAATTATAAATACATATTTATTTATTATATATATAAATATAAATAATATATAGTTATTTATAGTAATTATTATTATAAAGAAATAAATATTTATTTATTATACATATAATTTTATAAATATATATAAAAATATAAATAACTTATAATCATTATAGTTTTATTAGCATTGACAAAGATAGACCTTTATCAATGTAAAAAAAGCAATGATAAAGGCATATCTTTATGGGTGCTAAAAAAGCATTGATAAATGGATGTTTTATCAATGCTTTCTATTTTAGCACTGATAAAACATACCTTTATCAACACTTTTTAACTAGTGCAGATAAAAGGTTTACCTCCTCTATGATGCTGACTCCTCCTCATCCTCCTCCTCTTACGCCAACTCCTCCTCCCCCTCTGCCTTCGAAAATCCATCCTTCACCAGCACGAAACCATCCTCTGTCATCATGAAGCCCTCCTCCTCCATGAACATCACCTCGGTCGTCGAACCCCATTTTCTGTGAACCTCGCCTATGTCGCATTCCTATCACCACCTCTACCACGAACCCTTCCTTTTCCAGAAACCCACCTCCTCTGTGTACCCCACATCTGCTGCCAAACCCCACCTCTCATTTCAACCCTTCTCCTATATAAACCCACCTCTACCGCGAACCCCGCTCCTCAGGTGCTACCACTATGAGTCTTTTAATTCTTCTAATCTCTATGCTTCCAGTTCCATGTTTTAAGTATCTTATTTTTTTTTGAAATTTTTATCTTGTTTTTGTATGTTACCTTTATGGTTTGGTTATTTTGAGATTTTATGTATTGTGAATATTTGATGTGATACTCTGATTGTTCTTGTCTTATCACGTGTCTATTGAAGGTTAAATCATTCCCATGTTTCATTGTATGATTTCCTAGTGCATGTATCCAATCCATGGATATTTAGATAATTCTTCAAGCCTTGTAGTTTCTCTATTCAAGTAACATTTACGGGTTGACCCTAATTGATTTTTTATAGAGATAAACATACCCAACCCGATGAGGTTAATGAATTGTAGACATTTTTTAGACCATTCATGTAATATTTTCATAATCAAAGAATGGTGTGTTTCAACCATGCTAAGAAGGATTATTATCATTATTAATTTCCAATGGGATATAAATTGAAAACGAATGACAATATTCTAAGTAATTCCATTCATAGGGTTTTCAATCATGGTATTTTTCGAGGGTAAATATGATTTTTAGAAGAATTCAACACATACTAAGAAAATTTATTGTGGAAGTTAAAATAAAATCATCATAACCCAATATCAAACTGAACTGGATAATACTACATGGAATGCATTTTAGTCAACATTAATGGATTACTCCACCAACCTATTATGATGTATTACATAAGCACTAGGAGATGTTGGTGATCAGACATACTGATACTATTGAGGATGAGGCTCATACTGGATTTTAGGTGGTCCAACCACTCCCTACTCACATCTAGTCATGTATACTTTGATTGAAAGTAATAGGTAAATGCATGATAGAGATACAAATTTCACATGTATAAAAAATGTATCCATAGAATTTCTCACAACTATTTGATATTTTTACCTTTAAAATCATTAATTCCAACTTAATATAGAGAAAAAAATGTAAAGGGAAGTTTTTAGTGACATTAAAACTTTGTGTCTAGTTTGTGACTATAATTAAAGCCCCCCCCCCCCCCACGTAGTGATGTATCTACTGTATCAATTGTTTTCATTGATGTGTGAAATTATATTTTTTTAGGGTGTTGATTATGTATATATTGGATAGTTTTATATGAAAATTAGTTATGTACTACCTATATTTCTGTAGCTGGGTAGAATCACAACTGATTTTTAAAGAGTTATTTTGGATGATAGATATACATCAGTCAGTATGTCATACTATCATTAACATGTTCCTAGATGTATATCCCAATGACTTCTATAGGATACCACCAAAGGGATAGGCTGGGTTTATGATTTTGTTCTTACCAGGTGAGGAGAAAATATGTATTGAACCATATAAGATGGATCCTATAGAGCTATGAGAGAAGAAGGCTTGATTGAATGACTTTGAGGTGAAGGGTTTCATATGAATTATTATGACCCCTTGGGTTCCTTAGTTTTCTATAAAAATTTAAATGGATCTTTGAGAATATGTGTGGACTATTAAATGATATTCTAAGTGATAAAAATAAATTTATATCCACTTATATGTATTGATGGACGATTTGATCATCTTAGAGGTGCTAAAGTGTTCTCAATGATTGAGGGAGGAACATGATTGATATCTGGAGAACATTTTGAGAAAAATTAGGGAGAATTGACTATATTCAATGATAATAAAGTTTATGTTTTAGATTGATAAATTAAACTTCATGGGGAAAATTATATAAGTGGATAGAATGTTTTTAGAACCTAAAAACTTCGATGTTAAAGTCTATTTTGTGTGGCCAAAGAATTTTTTTGATATCCAAATTTTTTTGGAAATTTCCAGTTATTACAAGAGGGTCAATCGGGATTCTACCTGATTAAGAGTTCTAAGAAGGCCTTAACCAAGAATGTGGTATGATTTATTTTCTTTTATTTTCATGAGAGATCCTTATAATATTGTAAATAATGATTGATGAAAAAACTAATATTGACAATAAATGAGCTAGGTAATGAGTATGGATTATATTCTGATGTATCAAGAGTCAGGATTTGAACAGTTCCAGTCCATGATGGTCATATGGTTGATTTTTGGTTCAGAAGTATCATGTTCATGTAACACTTAAGTCTTTATCTATCACTTATTCACTCCTCATTAGTATTACAAGAGTAAAATATAGGATTCTAGAGGGGTATTCATCGAATATCAAGAACATCACGTCAATAATCAATTTAATGTTAAAGGGTTTGAAATCACATGACTTCCATGTTCTAATGAGAGATCTAATACCTATAGCCTTACGTTTCATTTTCTCCAATAATGTTCATCATACATTAACCAAGTTCTGTTTCTTCTTCAATGATATATGCAGTAAAGTTATAGTCCTGACAAAATTGTCAACATTGGAAAGAGAAATTGTCATCATATTATGTGAATTGGAAATGTTATTCCCACCAAATTTCATTAATATGATGGTTCATTTGACAGTTCACTTGGTGAGAGAGATTACACTATGTGGTCCTACACACTATTGATGGATGTACCCTATTGAACAGTATATAAATATTTTTAAAGGGTATGTCAAAAATAAAAGTCAACCAGAGGGTTATATTGTAGAGTGATATATTGTTGAGGAATCTGTTGAATTTTGTACCGAATACCTACCCAGTGTAGAAAGAATTTGTCTAATAAAATCCCATCACATTGGGTAGCTTGCGCGTGATATAATTTCTTTAAGATATGTTATCACAATCAATGTTTCAGATCGAGAGCAGTTCAACCTTTACATTTTTTTCATAACAGTTTAGAGGTTTCCCCATATGTAGAAACCCACAATGAAATTCTTAGGCATTTGAATCCACCAAGGGTTGAATGATGGGTATTAAATACACTTTATAAAAAGTTTATAGGATGGTTCTAGGACTATATATTGAAGGATTCAAATGAAAATATGGATTCAATTTCAAAATGACTTTGATGGACAGTCAGAGGAACAAGTGTGTATATATTATCTTACAATTGTTATGTAATCTATGGTTATATGTTTTAAACAAATGAGCATGATGAAGTAAGTACCATGAAAAATAGTGGAGTTACACTCATGGATGAAGCAATGAATGTTTTTGGTAATATGGACATAAATCCAATTTATGTGAATATTTCATAATCTAGAATCATCAAAAAAAATATGGGAGATGGATTATACTACATTCAAATTGCCAATTTTTCAATGAATGTTGGTTGATAACAGGTGTGGAGTTCAAATAGATTAATTGGGATTTGTGAAAGATGATTTCATTAAGGAAGGGTACAAATATAAACTATTTATATTCGAATCAAAGGAAGTACATGTATTTTATGTTCCAGATCCTGCAAATAGAAAGTGGAAAATTGTTCTGTTATCGAACAAAACAACAAAAGGGTGAGAAGAAAATTCAACTAAAGATGAACCTTTCATTGGGATTTCACAATTATTTAGAAGTTTCCCCAATGTAGATGGTGTTTTATTTATCATATGAGACCACAATGAATGGATTTGGATCATTGATAGAGGGGTCGATTACCTTAATCCTTTTAAAAGGAAAAAGAGTATTCGATAATTAGGTTACATTTTTTTGTAATATATATCATGGTAAATCATGTTAATATCATTTTGCTACTTCATTTATATAATATAAATTAAATGTTAGAACACTTTTGCAGATAATGAATCCCGCATGTTCTGGTGATCCTAATCCCAAGGAACAACAGGTCTATAAAACTACTTCTGGTTGGAATACAGACAAACAGACTTCTACATGTGCTGGTGCTCCCATTCTTAAGGAACTACATGTTTCTCAACCTGCTATTACTCCCCATGTAGGGGAACATTGAGAATCTACACATGCTAATTCTACATCACTATAGGAACATGTTGATGATGTTGATTTTGGGTAAATGGTTGGTGATGAAGGACGAAATATGGAGAAAAAACAATAGAGTCATAGTTTGATGGTGTTAGTAAAAATAATTAAGGAGAAAGTCAAAGGAATCAAATTCGATGTTAGTTGGAATATGTGGGGTCAACGTATTGAACCCAAAAATTCCATGTTGAATAATTATATTGGAATCGTCACTTCGAAATTCTTGTTGATTGATTTAGATTTGTGACTCCATGTTGGGGTTGGGATGAAGACACTGATGTGGGAAGCGATTAGGATAACATTATAATATCATTTATTTATTTTTCTGAAAAATAAAATGATAAAAAATTGACTTACTCTTCATCATCCATTATAGAGTGAATTTATAGTTGATGAATCCCACAAAAAGTATGTATTAATGCTTGATGGAAGGATTCAAAGAGGATTTCACACAATTTTAAGAAGACATCATCTAAAAGATGCTAATGATAAAATAAACCCGCACCCACCAATTATCTATGCACATGTGTTAACCCACGAAGCATGGGATTCATTTACTGTTCGTTTTGAAGATTGTTCTTTTTAGATACATTGTGAATATTAATACATTGTTTGACGATACATGTATTCAAAACATTAATTGAATTTTTTATTTATCAAATAGAAACTAAGTATTGGAAATAAGGAAAAAAGAAACAAAACCAACATAACCCTACTGTAAAGAAAGGATGGGGTACACTTCACTTGAAAAAAGTCGGTATGTACCATAAATCAACTTTAATAATTTTATGTGACATGAAAAAACTCCATAATTGTGTTCCTATGTTTATATGTAGATTTATATCATGAAATAAAAAGCCACTTCCATCCTATTCCATGTACTATGGAAAGAGGCATGTGTAAATAAAGACATGATAATAACAGAGGAAAACACTCAAAAAGTGTGTGAAAAATGTGTAACTATTTGAAAATAAAAATTTGTTTTTCTTTAAGTTGAAATAACATAATAATGATAACTTATTTTACTATATTTTCTATATAAAATAGTCATAGGAATTATAAACAACTATACTAGGTGAATACAAACTATTAGTGGCCTTGGAGTTGCTAGAATAATATGACTGTGTCAGATGTGCAGGTTTTGGGGTAACACCAGAAACATATTTTGAGAAAAAAAAAGAGGATGATTGAAGTGAATTACTAAAATATTTGAGATAATGTATATCTACCCCTGAATAATAATTCCAATGGTTGAGAGAGATGATGAAACATTAATGCGGGGAGGCAAAAAGAAGAAGAAACTCAAGAACAACCACTGTGTGGAGATCCCTTCCCACCCCTAACCAACTATGGGGATATTCATTACCCTCAAAGAGATGTCTTACCCGAGGTAATCAATGTTATAATAAATGTTTCTATTAATTGTGAAATATATAGACACTAATACCTTTACTGTACTGATATTCTACAGGCTGATAATGACTATGATTTATATCTAGAAACAAACACTCATTGCCTTGCAGCGAAGGATACGATGTTCAGAGTGTATCTTTTTATTTAAAATTAACACCAATTTAAGTTAAAAACATGTGATACACGAAAAACTAAGAAAAAACATTTTGATTGTTTTCATATTTTTTGTAAAATTATCCATGATTAATTTTTTACATTTAGGACTCAACCAAATCTCAATATGACGCATGGTGTGAATTTTATGACTCCAAATGTGTCTTTTTATTTAAAATTGACATTAATTTATGTAATAATAACATGTGGCATAACGAAAACTAAGAAACCGCATACATATTGTTTTGATACTTTAGTAAAATGATCCATGAAATGTTTTTGGAATGTATGAATCAACCTTACCTCAATACGATTCACGGTGTTCTCAATATTAATCAAGGGGTCCCTTTTTATTTAAAATTGACTTTATTTTAAGTAAATATCACAAGTGACATACTGAAAACCATGAAAACTCATTCATACTATTTTAATTATTTAAAAAAATTCTATTATTAATTTTCGATTGGTTTGAATTATATTAACCTCAATTTTTTGCACATTGTGACTGGTATAACTCAAAGTGTCTCTTTTTATTTAAAATTAGCATTAATTAAAGTAAAAAAACAAGTCAAATATTTAATACTGATCAAATGCATTCATATTGTTTTGATACTTTAGAAAAACAATCTATTTGTCATTTTTTATGTTTATAAATTACCCGAACATCAATCATATGCACGATTTGGCCGTTATTATTAAAAGTTTCTATTTTTATATAAAATATGACATTAATTTAAGTAAAAAAATAAGTGTCATACTGGAAATAGTTAAAACGCATTCAGATTGTTTTAATAATTTAAGAAGATTATATATTAGTCAGTTTTTATGTGTAGGAATCAGATGCACTTGAATAAGACACATTGTGTGGCTGATATAACTCAAAGTATCTCCTTTTATTTAAAATTCCCATTAAATTAAGTTAAAACAACTAGTAACATAATGAAAAATGAGAAAACACATTCAGGATTTTTTGATGCGTTATTAAAACAATATATGAGTCAATTTTGACATGTATGAGTCATCCTAAACTAAACGTGATGCATGGTGTGACTAGTATGACTATAAGTGTCTGTTATCAGTTTAAAATTTTCATTTTAGTTGAAACCATTTCAATCACTGAAAACTATAAAAACACACTTTGATTGTCTTGATAATTTCAGAAATATATTCACAGGTAATATTTGATGTATATGAAGCATTCTAACATCAAACTAATGCATGATTTGATCAGTATGACACGTAATATGTGTTTCTTGTTCGAAATGACATTTTAGTAAAAAACCACAACCAACATACTGAAAACTGAGTAAATGCATTCAAATTGTTTTGATATGTTAGGAAAAAATATCCATTAGTAAGTTTTGATAGGTTGGAATTAGCATCACCTTAACTTGAAGCATGGTGTGATGGGTATAACTCAAAGTGTCTCTTTTTTATTTAAAATAGACATTATTTTAAGTAAAAAAGAACACATGACACACTGAAAATAGAGAAATTTATTCAGACTATTTTTATATTTTATGAAAACAATATGTTTGACATTTATGACATTTATGAATCAACCATACCTTAATACGACACATGGTGTGTCCAATATAACTCAAAGTGTCTCTTTTTATTTAAAATTGACATTAATTAAAGTAAAAAACCACATGTGCCGTACTGAGAACTGAGAAAACACGTTTGAATTGTTTTGATACATTAGTAAAATGGTATATTAGTCATTTTTTATTTGTATATATTATCCACACCTCAATACGATTCATTTTGTGGCTGGTATAACTCAATGTGTCTATTTTTATTTACAATTGATGTCAATTTAAGTAAAAACAACAGGTGACATACTGAAAACCAATAAAATGAATTAATATTATTTTGGTACTTTAGGAGGAAGATCTATGAATCATTTGTGACGTTTAGGTTTCAAACTCACCTCAATTCGATGCACAGTGTGACTAATATGACTAAAAGATTCCATTATTAGTTTAAAATTGAAATTTTAGTTCAAAACATCTCAATCACTAAAATCTAAGAAAACATGCTTCAGATGCATTTATAATTTATTACATCAATTCATAAGTCATTTTTGGCATGTATGAAGTAGTCCCACATCAAACCGACAAACCATGCTACCTGTATGACTCAAAATGTGTGTTTCCATTTTGAAATTACATTTAGTAAAAAAACACCAATGACATATTGAAAACCAAGAAAATGAATTCATATTGTTTTGATAATTTAGGACAACAACCCATAAGTAATTTTTTATAGGTAGTTATTATCCACTCCTCAATCCGATGCACAGTGTGATCGGTATAACCCAATGTGTGTCTGTTTATTTTAAATTGACATTAATTTAATTAAAAACAACATGTATTATATTGACAACCGATCAAACGCATTTGGAATATTTTTATATTTTAGGAAAACGATCAGTTAGACATTTGTGACATTTAGGAATCTACTGCTTCACAATACAATACCCGGTGTTCCTAGTATAACTCAACGTGTCTCTTTTTATGTAAAATTTATATTAATTTATAAAAAAACAAGTGACATGCTGAAAACTAAGGAAAAAATTGTGGATTGTCTTAATGCTTAAGAATAATGATCTATTGGACATTTATGATGTGTAAGAATCAACCAAACCTCAATACAACACACAATGTGGCTTGTATAACTCAAAGTGTCTCTTTTTATTTAAAATTTACATTTATTTAAGTAAAAAAACAAGTGACATATTGAAAACTAAGAAGACTCATTTAGTTTGTTTTGATACTTTAGGAAAATGATCCATGAGTCACTTGTGAAGTGCAGGAGTCATCTTAACCCTAATATGACTAATGGGGTGACCGATATTAGTAGAAGTGTCTGTTATGAGTTTAAAATTGGCGTTTTATTTCAAAATGTGTCAATCATTAAAAACTAAGCAATCATTCTCCAATTACCTTGATAATATAGTAAAGATATTCTTATGTCTATTGTGATGTGTATGATACAGTCTGACATAAAATTCATACACAATGTGACCTGTATGACTCATAATGTATGTTTCTAGTTTGAAATGACATTTTTGTAAAAAAAACAGTACTGATATACTGAAAAATAAGAAAAAACATTCAGATTCATTTGAAATTTTAAGATATTGATCAATCAGTAATTTTTGATAGGTTGGAATCCACCTCACCTCAATATGATACATGGTGCGGCTGGTATAACTCAAAATGTGTCATTATTTAAAATTGAAATTAATTTTAGTAAAAGAACAAGTGATATACTAAAAACCCAGAAAACCCAATCAGATTATTTTGATGTTTTAGGAAAATAATTCATCACTCTTTAATGACGTGTAGGAAAAAACCCCACCTCAATAGGATTCATGGTGTGACTGGTATAACTCCAAATGTGTCAATTTTATTAAATATTGACATTTTATTATTATATTATTTCATATTAATGTTTAATTTATTTATTTATAGTATTACCAATATAATATTTGTTTTCATATTTTTGTGGAATATCGTTCTCAGGTTGAGGTTATTTTTTTCTGCAACTGATACCATGGGAGGAAAATATTTATAGGGTATAACGGGTGTCAAAAAATGAAATATTAATGTTTTTATAACGTTTTTTGGATAATTTTAAATGTAATTATAAGAAATTTTTTTTAAAAAAATTTAATATCAGTGTTTTTGTACATACCATGGGTGGACATTTTTGTAATCATGATTTCAATTAAATGTATATTGAATTGTTTTAAATTACTGGTTGTATATTGTATTTTAAACTGCATGTTTTTTCTTCTTGGTGTGTTTTTATATTAACAGTAGATTGGAGGCGACTAGGCATTTATTAGTTCTAAAAAAGAACTAGTAAAGGGGACCCACCCTTATCATCACTGTGATTAATAGTTCCTTTTTAGAATTGTTAAAATATTATTTTCACACTATTAAAGGTCATATGTTTAGTAGTGAACAAAAAAATGTTTCCTTAAAAACTCAGACCTACACCAAGAACCCAAGAAGTGGTATATGGAGAATGGATCTTCTAAGGATGGTACAAATTGAATGAATCACGGTGGAACAAGGGTCGTGGGAGCCAATCTCTCCTCAAGAGGGAATCATAACCATAGAAGAGGATAACTGAAGATTGTCTCTCACACTCTCTCAAGGAATCTCTCTAGACAATGAAAAAAATAATGGAGTTGAAGTTCCAAAAAAGAAAAAGATGGGCCAACGGAGTAATAATAGTTTAAAAGAGGCCTGGTGACAGGTTGACAGAAACAAAACATGAGGAGGACATGTGTATGGATTATGAAGAACCAAAGGATTGGGAGAATTAGGTAAGAGCAACTGTTAACACTAAAAGTGGGACACGCGACAGGCGAGGAGCACTTGGGCGGCATGAGGTGTGGATTGTTGAGAATGAGAGAACACAATAACCAAAATTGAGAGACTTCCAATAGAGTTTTATCAATGACTAGCAGAACACATCCTGTGAAGATCTCCACGGTGGCCTGCCAGGACATGGTAGGCCAACAGATCAGTAGGCTGAGCGAGAATCCACACAAAATAGACTACACCCCACAGAACAACATGAATCCCCATAGCACAGAAGGCCCAAAAAGGGGCCTGAAAACACAGAAGGCTCAACAAAACATATTTCATAAAAAATAATCATCAAAATAACATAATTATTAATGGAAAAATTAAACATGTTTTTTATTTTTAAAACAAAAATTAACAACTTACATTTCAGTAGGTTGAGTAGTTAGTCAACAAACTATGAGGCTCATGATTACTCTACCTACCATGGGAATATAAGGGTCAATTCATTTCTTATAATTAATAAAAGTTTTTTTTTTGTTCCTTAAAATCTTTGCATGATCTCATATGGTTCATCTAAACATAGATTCAATCACAACATAATCATGATGGATTTTACATGATCGTGGAATTTGTTGTATACAAGAACCAGAGGCATCTATATTGATAGGTTTTCGTGATATAAATAATTACAAAATAAGAAAGAGATATATCATTTTGTGTGACATGTGGTGTGCCATATTTGTATACATATAATTAGGTACAGAGAAACATTTCACTAAAAAACCACACCCCACATTAGTACCTCATATAGCATGTTTCTCCTTATATTACATGCCACTCCCAATGCCTAGAAATCAAGACTACATTGGAATTAGAATTCACCCTTGGCCTTCTGTGTTTCCCCACATTTGAGGGGGTAAACTCCACTATCCCCCATGCATCCAACCACAATCCTACATGCATGTTCACAATCAATTTTATCATTTTTTCCCTATAAAAACATTCATATTTATATGAAGACCTTTGAGCTTGGTCGAGTTGTCTCTATAATTAAAATATAATACCATAGCCTATATAACCAATATTCCTATTCATAAACTATTCTATTCTTTCAAAAATCACCCATATTTCTTTTACTTCATGTGAATATGTATATTAATTTAACAAAAATCCTTCATATTAGATTTATAAATCCATTCATTATAAAATCTCTATGAAACTTCTTATTCAATGAATTATTCTTCAACAAGCTTGTATTCAACTTAAACAACCATCTAAGATAAATATATTATTCATTTTAATTAATCTTCAATATACGAGCATTACATTAAAAAAAATATTCCTTAGACCATGTGGGATCAAAAAACTCTTCCTTTTTATTTATTTTTAACACCTTCTAAATGATATATCAATATGTGTACTTATAATTTATTCATTCTCACCCCATTTCATATCAATAATTTATCTAATTTTCTACCTCCCTTAATGTAAATAAAAAAATTAATTTGGAAAGTGGGTTAAATTTATGCTTAATAAAAGTTCTATAAATCATTCCACTATAAGTCTAATTGAGTCATGCTTGGTGTAATAAACAATAGGGTTTGATTTGGATAAAAAATTGTCCCTTATAAAATAAAATGATACCAAATGAAATTAGAGAAATCAAAAACTCTCTTAAAGATATGTTAAAGTATTTTAAATCTATGAAAAGTGAAAAATACCAATTGAGATAAACATTATCATGAAAAATTCCAACATAAATTTTGTTACACCCACTTGAATACACAAATTGGAACATTCAAACACAGTAAGTTTAACAACATCATTGAAACTTATTCAATCATTCCACTTTAAGTAATTTATTAAAAATGTGATATCCCATTTAATATTAGGATTAAAATATTAGTTATGACGGATGATATATTTACAAATCATTCCCCTTGAATGAAACTTTCCTCAAGCACTTTTTAGAATAATCATATTTTTATGAAATGATAATTCTGGTAGATTATTCACTATTCTTTACATGTATTCCCATAAAGGAGACACTCGCCACAATATTCATAATGATTGATCTCTTATATATATAAATAAAATTATTTTTCATGTTGAGAATAAACCAAAATGGATCTTCTTCATATCCCTATCCATATTTGTCAATTTCTACATATTCACACTACAAAAGAACTGGTCTTAGAAGATATTTTTAGAACCACCAATAAATTAATTGTATTTAAAAAAATTATAAAATTTTGGTGGTTTCATTAAACCACAGATATATATTTTTTTCTATTCCCCTAGTGTCCTCCTTTATCTTTGATACCATACAACACCTTTCCTGATCTATCACCAGTCCCCTTTTCACCCCTTTTTGCTCGTCACACCCTTATTATCCCTAGAAACACCTCACCACCCATCACCCACCCTCTCTTCCACTTCACCGACCATCACATGCCTTCTCACCCCCACCCCACCCCTCTCCCACTCACCCACTCTCCCAAATTCCCATCCCCCACTCTCTACCTCACCGCATCAATCCATTTCTCCCTCTATAAAGGTTGATTCCCTCGGCCACGCGTGTGACTCCCATTCTCATCCCAATTTTTAGTTCCCTAACAACCATTTTACCCCCTTTCTGATTTATCTCTATCATCATTTGTTATTCATAATTTTTCCTAAAATATTGGGGTTGAATCATTAAGGTTTGTTATTTTTATTCAATATAAATTTAGGTATTTTATTTTTTGAATTCATAGATACCAACTAAGGATGTTTATTTGTTTCTCTGAGTGGAATAACAATAAGTGTCTTTGGATTCATCATCTCTGGTTAGTGGTTCAATATTCCTGTTTCATTTCCATAACCATGATTGATTTAATTAGTTTAATTATGTGTATATTGAAGATTAAATTGGGTTTATTATTTATGTTGAAATGGTGACAGTAATACGACATGTTTTATTTGGTTTTAATGTGATAAATTGTGGTTTTTTCTAAAAAATATAGTAATCAAAATTTTAAAATAATTGTGCATATAATGAGATTGGTGTAATGTAATTTTCTTATGAAGTGATTTATTTTTTACTATAATTGGTTAATGGGGTGATAAAAATAATGAGTTTCATGGTTTTGAATGTTTTTTTGAAAACATAAAGACTTTTATTATTAATACCAATGTTTTGAGTGTCTGTTAATAACATTAATTGTTATGGGTTGTTTATTAATTTTATTGTTATGAGATTTTATCAAGAATATATTGGATTAATATCAAAGTTAAGAGGGGTTTTAAGATGTCAAGAATTACTTAAGGGGTGCTTTAAATATTGAAAATTGTTTTATTAATTTCATGAAGTGTTTTGAATAATATCAAAATTTATTTTAGTAGGTGTTTATTAATTTTATTAAAATAGTGGATGTTTTTGTAATGTCATAGAGAGGACCTATATTTAAGTCAATAGAAATAATTTTAGTGGGGTTAGTTTACAATGCATAAAGTGATCTAAAATATATAAACATTTTCATGAACAACATCTAGAACTACAAGAAAATGTCTTAGTAGTGGTTTTTTAAAACTGGCATGAAAAATATCGCACTTAAAAATATTTATAATACTGTGGCCATTTCAATAAACCATGGATTTATTTTTATCAATTGAATGCTGATTATCTTGGTGATACTTTGGGTTTTACCCCTAATTTTTAAATGAATATACATTTACCATGAATATAGTTTATATTTGATGAATGAATGAATTTTCAAGAAAAACTAAAAGAGACTATGTCAGAAGATATCACAGTGTCACGTTCATTTTTTTTGAGATAAAACAAATATATATTTGCATATTTATAAAATCAAGAGTTATCTATAGAGAAAATCAGGTTTTTTTAATATGAAATAAAAATTAATAATATTAAAAGTAGAAAAGTTAGAGATTTTTCAACGTTGTATTGAATCGTTTTAATGTTGAATCTGTGCTATGTAATGTAAAAACCCCACCTTGGTCAATGATGAAGTTGGATGATGTTTAATTTTTATTGTACTTATTTGATTAACCATTTTATCTTTATATCTAAATGTACATGGAGAATAGTGAAAATCCAATACTTATGGACACAAGTTGGATTAATTTACCATGAAACACACCTCATTATGCCAAGGGTTTGAAAGAATTTTTAGATTATGAAATTGAAAACCGATTGGTGGATGGTAGAATGAAATGTCCTTATCCTAATTGTAAATTCATGTGATGGTTGAATAGAAATGATGTTTATGAGCATTTGATATTGAAACAGTTTCCTACATGATATGTATGTTGGATTTCGAATGGTGAATCAAATGTAAATATATATGCATTTAAATAATTATTTAAATATAAATATATATTTATTTAAATAATTACGAAATTATAAAAAATCTATATAATTAATATATTTATTTAATTTTTTTGTATTTAAATAAATAAATAAATAAATAAATATATAACTATAAAAAAATAAATAAATATTTATAATTATAATTATAAATATAATAAATAACTTTATTATAAATATGTTTAATATAATTTCATATTTATTTAAATATAAATGTATATTTATTTAAATAAGTATGAAATTATAAAAAAATTATAATTAATATATATATTTAAATTTCATAAGTATTTAAATATATATATATATATACAGACACATTTATGACTATATATAAAATATATATGTAATAAATATATATTCAATATATATTTCATAAGTATTTCATAATTATTTAAATAAATATATATTGATATTCAAGTAAATATAAAATTATAATAAATATATTAATTAAATTAATATAAATAATTAAATATATATATGTAAATATTTATAAGTAAATACAAATATTTAAAATTAGAATTCTAAATACTACAGATATATTTAAATAATTATTTAATTATAATAAATATATTAATTATATATATTTATAAAATTATAAATATAAAAAATATATTTGTTATAATTTTATAATTTTTGAAATATATATATATATATATATTTATGATTATAACTATAAATAAATATATATTTATTATAAATATAAATAAATATATATAAATTTATAGTTATTAAATAATTATATAATTATAATAAATATATAAAAATATTTACAATTAAAATTTTAATTAAATATAGATATATTTAAATAATTTTATAATATTAATAATGGTATTAATTATATATAATTATAAATATTTTTGTTATATTTGTTATAAATTTATAATTATAATTTGTTATTTTTTTAATTTTATATATAACTATAAATATATATATTTATTTATATTTACTATTATAAATAAATAAATATTTATTTATTATACACATAATTTTAAATATATATATATATATAAATTTAAATAATTTATTATCATTATTGTTTTATTAGTGCTAAAAAGTGTTGATAATGGGATGTTTTATCAGTGTTTTCTATTTTAGCACTGACAAAACAAACTTTTATCAGAGTTTTTTTTAGCTAGTAGTGATAAAAGGTTTGCCCACTTTTATAAATTAACCCTAACAATCTTCTCCTTCTCTCGCATACCTCAAGCTCTTGTGAAAGCTGAACCCCACTACCGACTCCTCCTCCTCCACTACCAATGACTCCTCCTCCTCCTCCTCCTCCTTCGCTGCCACTGACACCTCCTCCCCCTCCACCACCGCAAATCCATCATCTGCTACCACGAAGGGCTCCTCTACACTGCCTTCGACTCCTACTCCTCCTCTACTCCCGCTGAATCCTCCTCCCCCTCCACCACCACGAATCCATCCTCCACCTTTGTGAATCCCTCCTCTGCCACTACAAATCCCTTATTCACCAGGAACATCACCTCCCCAGCTGAACCGCATCTGCTACGAACCTCACCTCCACCACACACCTAAGACCACCTTCTTTGTGCACCTAACCCCACATCTACACTAAACAATTCTTTTCCCATGAACCCACCTCCTCTGCATACCCCACCTCTGCTATCAAACACCACCTCTACTGTGATGCCCTTTTCCTCTAAAAACCCACCTCTGTCACATACCCAGCTCCTTAGGTGCTACCATTGTGAGTATTTTTATTCTCATGATATCTATTATTCAAAATCCATGTTTACAGCCTTTTAATTTGTTATTTAGACATTTGTATACAGTTTTTTGAATTTACCATTATGTTATGGTTATTTTGAGAGGTGATTTATTGTGAATATTTTATGTGATACTGTGATTGTTCTTATCTTTTCACGTGTCTGTTGGAAGTGAAATCATTCCCATGTTAATTTTTATGATACCATAGTGCTTGTCTCTAATCAATGGAGATTAGTAGAATGATTCAAGCCTATTAGATTCTCAATTCATGTAGCATTTATGGGTTGTCCTTGGTTGATCTGTTACAGTGATAAAATACCCAACCTTATGAGGTTAAGGAATTGTAGATAATATTTTTTCACCATTAATGTAATATTTTCTTAGTGACATAATGGTGTGTTTCAATAATTCTAATAAAGATGATTTTCTTTATTAATTCCTAAGGTGATAGAAATTGAAAATGAACGACAATAGTTCAATTAATTACTTTTTGGGGGTTTCTAATCAAGTAATTTTTTAGAGAAAACTGGATTTTTAGGGGAATTCAATACATACCAAGAAATTTTTCATGTAATACCAAATAAAAGAATAAAAAACACCTATCTCCATAAAATGGATAGTAGTACATGGGATTAATTTTAGTCAAACATTAATGGATGAATACAACAAACAATTTTGATGTATTTCATAAGTACTAGGAGAGGTTGGTGATTCGGACTATTGAGGATGAGGCTCATACTACCTTCTGGGTTATCCAATCACTCCCTACTCAACTTTGATCATGTATAATTTTATTAAAAGTATAATGTATATATAAGAGGGAGATAAAAATTTCACATATATAAAAATGGGATTCATAGAATGTATCGCAACTATTTGATAGTTTTACCTTTAAAATCATTAATTCCCACTTAATATAGACACAAAAATGGAAAGGTAAGGTTCCAGTGACATAAAAACTATGAGTATAGTTTGTGACTATAATTAAAACCCACATGTAGTGATGTGTTTAATATATCAATTGTTTTCATCAATGGATGAAATTATATTTTTTGAGATAAATATTATGTATATATTGGAGAGTTAGATATGAAAACTAGTTATGTAGGACCTATATTTCTATAGCTTGGTAGAATCATGACCCATTTTTCTAGAGTAATTTTAGATGATAGAGAGAAACATCAGTCAGTATGTCCTACTTCCATTGAAAAGTTACTAGATGTATTTCCCAAGGACTTCACTAGGTTACCATCCAAAGATAGGTTGAGTTTAGGATTGTTTTCTAACCAGTTTTAGAGAATATATGTATTCAACTATATAAGATGGATCTTATAGAGCAATGATAGAAGAAGACTCAATTGAAAGACTTAAAGGTGAATGGGTTCATATGAATGATTATGTACCCTTGGAATGGCTTAGTTTTTTCATAAGTATTCAAATGTATCATTGAGAATATGTGTGGACTATTTTATTTTATGCTAAGTGATAGAAATTAACTTATATAGACTTATACATATTGATGGAATATTTTATCAACTTAGAGTTTCAAAAGTGTTCTCTAAGATTGAGGAAGGAACATGCTCAATATATGGAGATCATTTTTGAGAAAAAATATGGTTCATCTACTATATTCCACGACATCAAAGTGTATGTTTTGGATTGATAATGTACACTTCAGGGGGAAAATGATATTAGTGGATAGTCAATTTTTATAACCAGAGATGTTTAGTGTTATAGTTTATTTAGAGGGGCCAAGTAATGTTTTTGAGATCCAAATATTTTTGGTAATTTCCAGTTATTACTAGAGGGTCAATTAGGATTCTTCCTGATTAGAATCACTAAGAATTCCTTAACCAAGAATGTGGTATAGTTTATTTGCTTAGATATCCAGGAGATATCCTTCTAAGATCTATATTGGAGATTAATGAAAACACCAATCTTATCCATAAGTGAGATAGGTAATGTGTATGGAATATATTGTGATGTATCAGAAGTAAGTATTTCAAAATTTCCCATCCATGATGGTCTTGTGGGTGCATATATGTTAAGAAGTATCATGGATAAGTGACACTTATGTCTTTATCTATCACTTATTCAATCCTTAGTAATATTACAAGAGTAAACTATAGGATTCATACTATTTATTCATAAGAGACATGATAAACCTTTAATAGATTTATATTTTATAAAATGTTGGTTATTTTTTATTTATATATCCTTTTTAAAGTGCCTCTTTCGGGATTTTTCCCTTTTATAAAATGTCTAAGTTGATATTTTAAAATGATTCAAGTGTTTTGAAAATTTTCTTAAAAAACTATCTGTGTTCAAAATACCATTTTTTTCTTTTAAATAGCTTTAAAACGATTTAAACACTTTGAATGGGATTAGGTTTCATGCCAAGTGTTTTTCAACTCACCTAATTGGATTTAATAAAGGGATGTGAATGTTTTGAAAGTGTATGTAATGCTGGTTTCATTTTAACAAGGAGTATGTTAAGTTTTAAATGAAAATTTATAAAGTATAGAGGGTTTTCATTCATTTTAATTGATTAATATTATTGGTTCACGAAGTTTCCTTGAATTCATTAAAAAAATGGAATTGATATTTTAGGAAAGAGCGTTTAGAACTGATTGGTTTATTTTAATAAGGATGTTATATTTTAAAGAGGTATTTGTGTAAATGGATGGGTTTTAATGGGATTTCAACAGTGATTTTATAAATTGTTCTCAAAGTACATCTAAAATGTAGTTGTTCCATAATCTTCCAAGTATAAATTTTTATAGAATTAATAAAACCATTAAATTATATAGATAAGACAAGTAGATCGATAATTATAGCATGGAAATATTAAATGTATTTCAATAATTAGAAGGATTATATTTCAGTTAGATTTTATATCATGCTGTAAAGAATATAAAAATTTAGATGGTTCTCATCTTGGTTTCTATTGAAGGTTTATTTCTAGAACAAATGGATATCATGATTATCTTTTTTCATGAAGATTAGGAGTAAGAGATCTATAAAGATAAAATGGAAGGTTTCGTGATAAATGGAATAGAAGGTTCAGTTCTAGTCTCAAATGGAGTTCTTTTGGGCTTAAGTAGGCACCGTGATAGTTTAAATGGAATTTAAATGATTTCATGGTTGAATTAATGTTCATGAAATGTAATGTAAATAATTGCTACTATATGAAGTTGTATTGTGACAGGAGGTTTTTCCATTTTACTTATTTATGAGGTTCAATTTCTATTAGTTGGCCCAATAAATGTGGTACTAGAAGAGCCGAAAAATGATTTATTTATAACATCTCAAATGAAGGGCCTTCGTTCCGAAAAGTGGGTATTGGGGAAAAATATTGAAGGATAATTAATATATATAATTTTTTTATCCTTGGTTAATTTTTATATCAACGTTTTTGTGTATTTATTTCGTTAAATATTAGTATTACCAAAGAGGATATGATGGATATAAATAAGGAATGAATGGGTTCCAATCGACTGAAAAAAGATTTTGATGGTGGAGCGAAAGAGTTCATCAAGTTTTCAAAAGATCATGCATATGCAACTTCTCAAACCCTTGTTTCGGTTTATGTATTTTTTATTTGTTAAAAATTAGTTCAGATGAGTTAGAAGAACACTTGATATATTACAAAATAGATCGAAGTTATAAATGCTCGAATAAACATGAGGAAAAAGAAAATGTTGCTAGTGGCTGGGACAACACTTCATTTTATGGATCATCTGATATGATTAAAACTATAGCCAATGAAGATGATCATATTATGGATGTCATTACAGATTTGAATTATGGTGAAGATCTTATTGAGGAAATGACCAGGATGGTTGAATATGAACTTTGTGACTACACAAAATAGTTTTATAAGTTAAATATTTATGTAAATACTCCATTGTATAGTGGTTTCACTAAATATACAAAATTTTTATCCATACTGAAGCTGTATAATTTGAAATTAGAAAATAAAAGGAGTGATGCTGGTTTTTTGTAATTACTTTCTCTCTTGAATGACATACTCCCAGAAGATAATGAGATCTTGATCTGAACATATGAATCTAAAAAAATTCTTCTCTCTATGGGCATGGACTCTGAAAGAATACATGCCAGCCTGAATGATTGTATACTGTTTCAAAAAGACAACAAATCACTACGAGAATACCTAGTGTGTGGTACTTATCTGTACAAGAAATATAAATCTTGTCCTACGAATGTTGTATGGTACTTTCCAATCATTTGAAGGTTTTGGAACCAATATGGAAGTGAGGAGAATGTTGGTTAATTTCCATTAAATGCATATAAAAGAAATACATATGGGGAACTACGTCATTTGACAGAATATCTTCACTGGAAGAGAGTTGATCATTATTATCATGAATTTGAAAATGATCCAATAAAACTTAATCTTTAATTATCTATAGATGGATTAAACCATTTTTGGTTTTAAAAGAATAACTCACAACACATGCCTAATTATATTGGTAAATTATAACATTACACTATAGTTATGCATGAAATGAACAAAAATCATGTTATCTTTCCTTATACCAGTAAAAAAACAATCAGGTAATTATATTGAGATTTATTTGGATCCATTGATTGAGGATTTGAAATTATTGTGGAATTCAAGTGTTACATTGTTTGATGATTACATAAATGAAGATTTAACATTGAGATACATCTTGTACGAGATGATAAATGACTTCATTTCTTATGGAACATTTTCATGATATATCATTATAGGAACTCAAGTGTGTCTCGTCAGCGAATAAGGTACAATGTCAATTAGGCTAAAACCTTCATCGAAAACTCTGTTTCTAGGAAATCACATATTTCTACCCAAAATGACTTAAGTACCGATCTTGGATGGCATCATTTGATTAGTGTTCATAAGAATGTAAATCACAATCTCCACTAATAGGTGATAAAATATTTGTGAAAGTAAAATATATGGACACATATTTTGGTAAACCATTTTCTAAAAATATTACAAAAACCGTTTAGAAAAATTGATCAGTTTTATTTAATTACCATATTGGAATTATCTATACGTCATACATTTTCCTGATGTTATGATTGCTAATTTTTTTTGTGATAGTGTCATCGACATGTTTCTAAATGCACCCAAGAAGGATAGAAATAAGGATAGGTTGGACAAGGTTGACCTAGGAATACAAGAAAAAATTTCACCAGTGAAGGGAAAAAATGAACTTTTCTTCCTCTAGATACTCACACTCTTTTCAGAAAAGAGAGATATGAGTTTTTCAAATTTTTTAATGACATAATGGTTCTATAGGGTTCTCATAGAATATCAAGAAAATCATTTCAATGACTAATTTAAAGTTAAAGTATCATAAACCACATGAATACCATGTTATGATGCATATCTAATTCTTATAGATTTACATTGAATTTCTCCCAAGAATTTCTGTCATATATTAACAATATTATGTTTCTTCTTCAAAGCTATATGAATAAAAGTTGTGGAAAGAGAAATTATCATCATATTATTTGAATTGGAAATGATCTTCCCACCAACATTCTTTAATATTATGGTTCATTTTATAATTCACTTTATGAGAGACATTTTACTATATGGTTCTGTATAATATAGATATATGTAGTCCATTGAACGGTATATGAGGATTTTGAAAGTGTTTGTCAAAAATTTAAGCTAGATAGAGGGTTTTATTTCAGAGTGATATATTGTTTAGGAAACAATTTAATTATATATCAAATACCTATACTATATAGAAATCATTAGTATATCGAAATCTCATCACACTGGGCCGCTTTTGGGTGAAAGAATTTCTTGAAGAGATGTGGTTATAATCAATATTATAGATCAGGAGCAGACATGTCTTTATGTTTTTCAAAATAGTTTGGAGGATTCCCTGTATGTTGAAACCCAAAATGAAACTCATAGTCTTTTGAATCCATAAAGGGTTGAAAAATGGAAATCAAATACACATAATCACCAGTTTATAGGATGGTTTTGGGACCATATTTTTAAAGAGTTAGATAAAAATCTGGATTCAATTTTAGAGGGACTTCGATGGCTATCTAGATGAACAAGTGTGTATGTATTATCATACAATTTTAGGTAATTAATAGTTATAAGTTATATAAAAATGAGCATGATTAAGAAAATAACATGAAAAATAGTGGAGTTACACTCATGGATGAAGGGATTCATGTTTCTAGTACTAAGAATAGAAATCAAATTTACACGAATATGTCACACATTGGCATCATCAAAAAAATATGGGAGTTGGATTATTCAACATTTCAAGTGCCGATTTTTCAATATAAGTGGGTTGATAATAGGAGTGTTGTTAAAATAAATCAATTGGGATGAATAAAAGTTGATTTTAATAAGGAAGGTTACACAGATGAACTATTTATAATAGAATCATAGGTATTATAAGTATTTTATGTTCCACATCCCATAAACTGAAAGTGATCAATTATTTTTTATCGACAAAAACCATTGAAGGGTGAGATGAAAATTCAAAGAAGGACGACCCATTCATTGGGACATGGCAATAATTGCATTGTAGTCCCAATGTAGATGGAATTTTTTATGTCATAGGAGACAATAATGAAGGAATTTTTATCATCTTTAGAGGGTTAAAATCCCTTTAGCTATTAAAAAAGAAAAAGAGAATTTAATAATCTTGTTACATTTTTTTGTAATATATATTGTGTTACCTCATGTTATTATCCATTTTCTAATGAATTTATGTAATCAACATTAAATTTTAAACAACTTCTATAGATAATGACTTCCTCACATACTGGTGATCCCAATCCCAAGGATCAATAGGTCTCTCAACCTGATTTTTCTCACAATGTAGAGTAATGAAATTCTGCACGTGCTGGTGCTCCCATTCCTAAGGAGAAACACGTTATTCAAACTTCTAGTGCTCCCTATGCAGATGTACAATTACTATATGAACATACTAATTCTACCACTCAAGAAGAACATAATTATGATTTTGATTCTGGTGAAATGTTAGGTGACAAAGGAGCGCCGATGTAGAAAAAATAGAAGCGCCATAGTTTGATGGTGTTAGAAAAAAATCAATAAGGTGATAGTAAAAGGCATCAAATTCTAGGTCTATTGGAATGTGGGGGGTTTTCATGTTAACCCCAATAAAGAAATATTCAGCAGTTTTATTGGAATTGTCACTTAGAAATGCCTTATAATTGATTTTGATTCGTGGAACCATGTTGTTCCTGGACTGATGACAATGACGTGGTAAGAGATTACGATAACATTACGAAATCATTTCATTAGTTTACTAAAATATAATATAATGAAACATTGATGTACTTTTCATCATCCATTAAAGAGTGTATTTATATTAGATGAATCCCACAATAAGTATGTATTAATGATTTTTAGAAGGCTTCATAGAGTATTTTGCATAATTATAACAAGACATCATCTTAAATATCATGAAGGGAAAATAAACCCACACCCATCAGTTATCTATGCAAACCTAATAACCCAAGAAGTTTGGGATGCGTTTACTACCCATTGTGTAGATTTTTATTTTTTGGTACATTGTGGGAAGTAATATGTTGTATGATAAAACATGTATTCCTCACTTTTAGTGAAATTTTTTTATTTATGGAATAGAAAATGAGTGATGGATGTAAGGAATGATTAGTCAAATTAGAATACCCCTATCATAAATAATGGGTTATGCTTCACTTGAAAAAAAATTGGTACGTATTTTAAATCAACAATAACACTTTTATGTGAAATAAACCAACACGATAATTCGGTTTCACTATTTTTATTCAGGTTGGTGACTTGAAATCCAAAGCCACTTCCACCCCACACCACATGCTATGGAAGGAGGCACATATAAATAAATATAGTATACTAATATTTGAAAACGCATAAAATGTGTAGGAAACATGTGTAAGTATTACATATTAAAATTTTGTTTTTCTTTAAATAACCATTACATGACAATAATAACTTATTTTCTTATATTTTATATCTCAAATAGTCACATGAATCCGAAACACTATTCTAAATGATCAAAAACTATCAGTGGCCTTGAATTATCCATAACAGTATGGTCGTGTCAGAGGTTTGGGTTTTGGGGTGACACCCCAAACATATTTTGAGAAAAAAAACATGGGGACGATCAAATGAATTAATAAAATAGATGATAGAAATAATATCTACCCATGAAGAATAATTCTAATGGTAGAGAGATATGATGGTGATTTTAATGGGGGGGATGAGAAGAAGAAACTCATTAACAACCATCACGTAGAGAACTTACCCCCCCACACACACTAGACATGTTGCTATCCATTCCCCTAAAATAAATGTCTTAACAAAGTTAATAAATGCTATAATAAATGTTTTTCTAAAATGTTAATCAGACAGACACTGATACCTTTCATGTACTGATTTTAAACTGCGTGATAACGACTGTGATTTATATCTTGAAACACCCATCCATCGCCTTGTAGTGATGGATATAGTGTTAAATATTAAAAACGACATGCTACACAATAGACCACTTCCAACATGCCATATATGAGTATCAATTAGCGTATCCCTTATGCCAAGCCCAAATATACCTATTCTAATTAATGCAGAAGATATTAATACTATTGAAAAAGATGTTGAAACATTCACCACATGGTAATCACACCTTGTAAAAAATCACGTCAACAGGGATTAATTCCTTTCAACTTGACTTTTCAAGCTAAACCTTTGAAAATTAATGAAAAAATGTCTTAACTAATGAATGTTATTACATATGGACAAAAACAAGGGGATGAAATGAAAGACCATCTCATAACCATTTAATGTGTCGACCAACCGATTAAAAAGCTATACCAAAAGCACCAATACCCCACCCATTATATATCTGAATTTACTATCATTGATGTCTCATGTGGATTTAGAGTTAAAAGGTTTTAAAAATCACATGTCTTATTTTGAAGAAAATATGTACTGTGAGAAAGATCAAGCCTTTATTGGTGTTGATTGTGTAAGTATAATCCTTAACTCTTATTGTAAATGTGTCTCAACTATAAATGTTCACACGAGGTAGGTTTTCAAGATTTTATTTTCCAAAAGCTGATATACTATGTTAATTATCAATAAATACATTTCTTTTTATTTTTAGACCTATATATGAAAAAAATTGATGGGATTTTACCATGAAAAAAAATAAAACTTTTTAGTCCTCACATCTCCTAGATAGAACAAAAATAAATAGATAGAAAAAGAAGGTGAAATAGTGGATGGTCTAATCAAATCGTTTCAAAGAAAAATTTCAGATCAAAAAATATTTTTAATACCAATATTACAGGTGTAAAACTCTACACTTTAATCATATAAAATATATATTTCTTTTATTTCATTACTTATTCCTTTTTGTGTTTTTATGCAGTAATGAATGCTCATTAAAGTAAATTTGGATACTCCAAATATTTATTTTATTGATTAAATGCATGCTTATCTAAAAAACAGTCCAAACATGATTGAATTCTTCAATTTTTAATACACTACATCCAATGTTTTAGAACTAAAATTCAATTTATATAATTTATATTATTTTCTAATGAGGATTATATTATGATAGGACGGTAGAAAACTATCATGAAAAACAAAGAATTAGGCTAGGGGAAAACCACAAGAATGAAGGCATGTTTTATAACTGGATAAGTATATGAGTATATATAATAAAATTTAACTATCCAAATACATATCAAAACAAATTACTTATTATACATTATCATTATACAATGTCCAAAACAAACCAATAGAAAATATTGTTATTATTTTGTTTGAAAATTTATGATAGAGATCATTTTCCATTAACAAACTAGCATCCCTGATGTGGTATTTTTGAATAAAATTACTATTTCATTTAATATATTTATTAATCATTTTGTATTTATATATTCCCAGTAATACTATTACTATCGAAGAGACTCATATTCACAAGATGATATAGATGATTATAAAAACGAATGGGCAACATACCAGATGGAAGAATGTAAAAAATAGCATGAAGATGTGGCTTCCATAGAAATACTAGATTGTTTAATATTTATTTTTAATTTAATTCTATTTATTATTACTCACATAAGAATTTTTTTCTTATACATGTGGATTCCTTTGTTCGAGTCGGGGTGGTTTGTTCAAAGATGATCAGGCTCATCAGAGATTGGACATCGAGGCTACAACTAAGATAATGACAATAATGAAATGGGTCAAGAATGTATAAAAGTTAATTACAACTAATTATTTAATTATTTAATTTGTTGATAATTTTATCTACTTTTTTTAAGTTAATTTCCATATTATTTTTATCTAATACAAATCAATTTCTTACAGATCATTTGGGAGTCATATTTTCTTTTCAACTATCTTCCACAAGCTAGAAAAGAGAGAACATGTTGAATGAAATGTGTGAATTCTTAGTAGTTTAATGCAAGTTATGAATTCCAAAAAGATCAATCATGAATATTTTCCTAAACAATGTACTAGTCAGTCGTATCTTAATCAGTCACAACTCAATCTAAAACACAATGTGCTCGGTATTACTCAAAGTATGTGTTTTTAATTTAAAATATTATTTGATATTTTAATATTAATGTCTTATTAACTACCATGATTTAATACATGACTTACTATTATGATCTATGATATGTAGGGTATGAATTTCTAATGTTAATATCACCTTATAACATCTTTTTTCTCATGTTATCCTTATATGATCATTGATATCTCTCATGTTTACACTTATTGAGAATCTATGATAACCCTTTATTATGTTTCATATCCTTAGGTAATTAAGAATGGTTTTATAAATTATATTTCTACAAAGGTTTCTAGTAAATAATAACTTAATGAGGGACTCTTATCAACAAGTTATTTATGTTTTCTTGTTTCCAAAAGAACTAGTATTAAACTATTTTGGCATGGATCATTATATTATGAAAGAAATATTTATCTACTAATAAGTGATATTGGTGAATAGAATGCATGTGTCAATATAGTTGGTATCATAGAAACTGACTTACTCAAAACTAAGAAAAAATAACAAGTGGTCGGTATCACTCAAAGTGTGTATTTTTTATTTAAAATTGACATAAATTTTACTAAAAAGAACATGTGGCATACTAAAAACTAAGAAAATTCATTCAGAATATTTTGATATATTAGGAAAATGATACATGAGTCATTTTTATTATACAAATTAGACACACCTCAATCTGATGCATGGTGTGGATAGTATGATATTGAGTGTGTATTTTTATATTAAATTGTCATTAAATTAGGAAAAAAGAACAAGTGACAGACTGGAAACAAAGAAAACACATTCAAATTGTGTTGATTCTTTATAAAAATGATCCATGAGTCATTTGTGATGTTTAGTAATCAATCACATCTAAATCCAACCCATGGTGAGACTGGTTGACTAAAAGTGTCTATTATCAGTTTAAAATTGACATTTAAGTTCAAAAAACTGTCACTCACTAAAAACCAAGAAAATACACTTTGATTGTCTTGATAATTTATGAAAAATATTAATAATTCATTTGTGACATGTATGAAGTATTCTCAAGTCAAACTGATGCATCATATGACTTGTATAACTCATAATGTGTGTTTCCAATTTGAAATGACCTTTTAGTAAAAAACACAACACACATACTTAAAACTAAGAAAACATATTATTATTTTTTAGATAATATAGAAAAATTATGATAAAACACTATTTTTTGAATATTTTATTGATAATAAATGATATAATTTCCCCACATTGTGCTAAATATGTTTATTTATAAAATATTTGGGATTTCATCATTCATTTGAAAATTTGGAGAAAATTGCAGTTTTACCCTTAATAGTGCACTGTAGTATTTTGAAGATAAATATTTTTATATTTATTATTTGAATTTTAAATTTTGTAACAGTTTTTCTAACATAATGTTCTACAGCTTTAATTCAGGACACTAGAGCTAAAGAGTGCATTTGGATGGAGTAAATGGGTCATTGATCCAATGGTGGGCTGGACTCGGTAGAATGGACATGGGTTCTGTATTTGGGCCATAAGTTCTTCATCAGGGCTTGGATTGAGCCCAAAGTTTGATTAAAGATCGGGGACATGATTTGACACAAATAATCCTTCTGTAATGCTGGTCAATTCATGCGTTTTGGAGGTAAAATGGGTGGTGCAAGTTGAAATAAAATATTTGGTTGAATTTCCACATTCACACTTGAAACCACTTGTAACCTCTCCTCCCCGCCCCTCTATAAATTGGAGTTTTTATCATTTGGAGGTTTTGGGGCATGCATTAAGAGAATATAGGCAGAGGAGAATTTGTTTCACCCAAATTTTCCAAACATTGTAAGAGGGGTATCTCTTGAAGCAAGGATCCCCACGTCGAAGCCTCCTTCTCTTCTTCATTTTGTAATGTTTTCATTTGTGTAATAAACTTTTTGTTATTCTTTTATTTCTTCTCTTTTCTTCTGTTTTGTTTAAATTTCTTCTTCTATTAATCTTCCTCTTTGGGCTGGAGTTCTTGAGTAGAAGTGTTATTGGGTTATACCCATTATAAACCTTTGCACATGCAAAACGCTTCTACGATGATTACGCCACCCATAGAAGAGTAGTCTTTTAGTAATCGATCTATCTTCTACCATCTTCATTTAATTATTTTGAATCAATGAGCTACTGTAATTCACATAATATGATCCATGAATTTTGTTTTTAAATTACATGAAACTAAGCTGGCAATTGAACAATTAACACAAAAACATGCGAGGTCGGGATTTTGTGTATATTATGAGAGCATAATCTTAATCGGTAATACAAGACCACATGGGATAAATTTGTAGAGTTCAAATATAATCCCTAAACACAATTAATCCTCATTTCCAGAATGGATATGTGCTCTAATTAACCACGGACCATAATCTATCCTTAGAACAACAATCAAAGCAGGGTGCTGCGATTGCGTGTTCCGAAGCTAGCCTAGGGTTTAAGTAATTTCATCTTTGTGGTTAAGTTAACTCTCATAGGGTTCGAGGGACAAAAAATTAGGGGATCATAATTAAGTGGATATTGATTTAAATTATAATGATTAATAAGTGAATGTAGAGGTAGAGTTAGATTGATTACGCCTTTTAAAATAGATTTTAAAAAAACATCTTCTTGTTGTGTCATTCTAATCGAAATTCATTTCAAAACTAAAAAAAATATACAATCTTCTTCCAGCAAACCTTTTCTAGATTCATAAACTATTAAAAAAACCGAATCCTTTAAAGTAGTTTTTTATTTTATTCTATTTTATTTTATTTTTAGAATACCTTTAATAAGTTGTTAAATTCACTTCCTCTTTTGAGAGACGACCTTGGTCAGCCACTCTGATGCACCTAAGTACCCCAAAATCACATTAATCATTTGAGGGCGCCCACGATAGCGCTCTATCAAATTGGTGTCGTTGTCAGTGAGGCAAGTAATTTATTCAAACATTTAGAGGTATTTCTTTTATTTTTCGTTCTATTATTTTCTTCACCTCTCTCTTTCATCTTTACCCTTTCTCATGTTTTTATTTTTTTCATCCTCTTCTTTTCTTTTTGGACCATAAACTCAACTTCTCATATTTATTTTACTATGGTCCACTCACTTTCTTTTCATTTTTATTTTATCTATGACACAAACTAATCTCGAAGGTCTCTTAGATCTTGACCCTGAGATTGAACGTAGCCTTAGGGCACGAATCAGAAATTCTCAATCTACGGGAAGTTTCAATATTCAACCAGTTTGTGAATTCCTCTCTCCTGGAAACATTGAAATTGGAAGCAATTCAAATTCAAACATAAAAGAAGAACCAATGGTTGAAAACAATGGAAATGAACTTAATAGAACCATTCGAGAATTGGCTGCACCTGATATTAACTATCAACCAAATTGTATTGCATACCCAAATCTCGAATCGGACTTTGAACTAAAATCTGGGTTAAATCACTTACTTACAAAGATTCATGCCCTCTTTGGTGAGGATCCCAATAAACATTTGAAAGAATTTAATGTGGTTTGCTCATCCCTTAAACCAAGAAATGTTTCTTAAGATCAAATAAAATTAAGAGCATTCCCATTCTCATTTGATGGAGCTGCAAAAGACTGAATGTATTATTTACAACCCGAAGATGTAACTTGTTGGAACGATTTGAAACGTCTTTTCTTGCTGAAATTTTTTCCAGCATCAAGGACCACTTCCATTCAAAAGGAGATATTGGGGATCAATCAATCACAAGGGGAGTCAATGTATGAGTACTGGGAGAGATTCAAAAGGTTGTGCGCAAGCTGTCCGCATCACCAAATCAGTGAGAAACTCCTCATCCAATACTTCTACGAAGGACTCACACCCATGGAGAGGAGAATGGTTGATTCTACAGCTGGAGGAGCATTGGTGGAAAAGACCCTAGTAGCTGCACGTGCGTTGATCGACAAGATGGCCCAATACTCCCAACAATTTGGTGATAGAGGTACACCACATGTCAGGGGAGTACATCAGGTAAGTCCTTCCTCTCTTGAAAGTCATTTGATTGATACCAAGTTGGAAGAATTTATCACTATGATGAGGCAAATTTCTTTGACACAAAAGTCATCTCTACCCCCTCTTTCAAGGCCTTGTGGTTTTTGCACTGAGACAAGCCACCCAACTGACTGTTGCCTACAACTCCAAGAAACCGAAGATTGTGCAGCAGTGTTCCCTGGGAGACCATATCAGCAGCAACAACAACAACCATATCCCAAAAAGAAGTTTCATCCAGCATAAAACCATGGGTGGAAAGATCAGTTGGACATGAGGTATGGCTCTGGACAACAACAAAGGCCCCCTTTTCAACCAAACTTCCAGCAGCCTCCACCTTACCAGCAGGGTTTCCAACAACCCCAAAGGAGATTTGAAGCTCAAACATCAATAAGCCAACAACAAGGGAATCCCCCACCCAAGGTAGATTCAAACACTGATGACCTATTGAAGCAAATTGTTCTTAATCAACAGAATGAGGTAAAGATTCAAGGTTCGGAGCTGAGGGAGTTGAAGACTCAAATGAGGCAGATTGCCACCTCCCTCCATGAACGTGTAAGTAATAATTCTGGAAATCTACCTTTCCAACCCACTCGAAATACAAAGGGGAATGTTTGTTCCATCACATTGAGAAGTGGGAAGAAAAGGAACGATACATCTATACCTACCATTCCACCGGGATTCACCTCAACTCCAGAGAAGCCGCATTCCATACCAACTGATGAGAAATCCAAGGAGAAAGATAAAGGTAAGAAAAAGATTGATGATGTTCCTCCTAAACCCCTTCCTTTTCCAAATAGGGTTGTACAAACAATGAAGATGACTAAAGAAGCAATGCAAAAGGAGGTTTTGGACACATTCAAGCATGTGGAGATCAACATTCCTCTACTTGAAGCCATTAAGAAAATTACAAGGTATGCCAAATTCTTAAAAGAACTCTGCACCAATCGAAGAAGGCTAAAGGGAAATGAGAGGATCAACCTTGGAAGGAATGTCTCGACACTCATTACACCAACTCTAGAAATGCCAACAAAGTGAAAGGATCCCGAGACATTCACCATCCCATGTACCATAGGGGAGTTTCACTTCTCTGATTCTCTTTGTGATTTAGGAGCATCAATAAATGTGATGCCTCACTCTGTATTCTCTTCCTTGTAGGTTGGTGAGTTGAAGCCCACAAGAGTAGTGGTGCAATTGTTGAATAGAGATACGGCATATCCAGCAGGAGTCCTTGAGGATGTACTTGTCCGGGTAAGAGACATGATCTTTCCAACAGACTTCTATGTGCTTAACATGGAGGATGATTAGGTAAGTTCTCATGCCCCCATTATCTTATGTAGGCCCTTCCTCAAAACTGCAACAACTATCATAAATGTCAATGAGGGTACACATTCCAAGGAATTTGGAGATGAAGTTGTGATATTTAATGTTATGGATTCCATGAAGTACCCCTCAGAGGACCATTTTGCTTTTGTTATCTCCCATTTTGAAACACCATGTAAAAACCCCATGGAATTGGATTGTCCTATACTTAGGGAGATTATGAGTATTGGTTCTAGTTTGATGTATAAGAGTACTTCTACACCCGTTTTTAAGGAACAAGACTCTCTAAGATTTGATTTTGAAATGGAATCATATTCTGATTTTGATCATTTGAACTCTAATTATGACATGGCTATTGAGTATGCTGATGGATTTGGTACTTTATTCTCTGATTGTGATGATTTATATTCTGATACTAATGTTCATTGTGTAGAAATGTCTATTGCATCAATTTCTCCATCCATACATCACCCTCCTTCATTTGAACTCAAGAAATTGCCACTAAATCTGAAATAATCATACTTGTTGAGTGGTGAGAGATTACCTGTTATCATTGCTAACAATCTCCCTTTTGAACATAAAGAAAATCTTTTGAATATTTTGAGGGAGAACATCAGGGCGATTGGGTGGACCTTGGCTGAAATATCATGTATTATCCCCTCCATTTGCATGCATAGGATTCTCTTGGAGGATGGGGCTAAACTGGTGAGACAACCACAAATGAGACTCAATCCCACCATCCTGGAAGTTGTTGAAAATGAAGTTGAGAAATTACTCGAGGCAGGTATAATCTTTCCCATTTCAGATTCTCAGTGGGTAAGTCCAATTCAGGTTGTGCCTAAGAAAACTGGTTTTACTGTTGTTAAAAATTAGAAAGATGAGTTAGTTCCAATGAGGGTGAAAAACAGTTGGCGTGTGTGTATTGATTATAGGAAACTAAATCATCCCACTCGCAAGGACCATTTCCCCCTCCCGTTTATTGATTAGATGCATGAGAGACTAGATGGGAAGACACACTATTGTTTCTTGGATGGATATTCTGGATATTTTCAGGTTCCTATAGCTCCGGAGGACTAGGAGAAGATGACATTAACCTGCCCATTCGGTACCTTTGCTTACCGGAGGATTCCATTTGGACTTTGCAACACCCCAGGTACCTTCCAGAGATGCATGGTGAGTATTTTTTCTGATTTTATTGAGACCTGCATGGAGGTATTTATGGATGATTTTACAGTGTATGGGTCTTCATTTGATGAATGTCTAATTAGTCTGGGAAAGGTGTTGAATCGTTGTATTGAGAAGAATATGTTCCATAACTTTGAAAAGTGTCATTTCATGGTAGAGCATGGCATTATCTTTGGGCATGTAGTGTCAAAACATGGGATAGAGGTTGATAGATCTAAGGTAGAAATTATTTCATCCTTACCCTATCCTTCATGTGTGCGTGATGTTAGATCTTTCCTAGGGCGTGCAGGATTTTATCGGCGCTTCATCAAAGATTTTAGTAACATCGCTCTTCCTATGTCACGATTACTTCAAAAAGATTCTGATTTTGTGTTTGACGATTCTTGTAGGACTTCCATTGATGAGCTAAAGAAGTGTCTGACCACTCCACAATTCATACAGCCCCCATGGTGGGAGATTCCTTTTGAGATTATGTGTGACGCCTCCAACTTCGCGGTTGGAGCAGTCTTATCTCAGAGGGTGGAAGGACGTTCACATGTGATTGCCTATGCATCAAGGACATTGGATTCAGCCCAATCAAACTACACAACTACAGAAAAAGAGTTTCTTGATGTCATGTTTTCTTTAGATAAATTCCGTTCATATTTATTGGGCTCTAATGTAGTTGTTTTTTCTGACCATGAAGCTCTGAGGTACCTCCTGAAGAAGCCAGATGCAAAGCCACGACTTATCCGTTGGATGCTCTTTCTTCAAGAGTTTGACCTTGAGATAAAGGACAAGAATGGGTCAGAAAATTTGGTGGCGGACCACATGAGTAGGCTTACTCACACACTATAGGATGACACCTTGGACCAGGTACCACTTTGGGACACTTTTCCTGATGAGCATCTTTATTCCATCTCAGGTACGCATCCTTGGTAAGATGATTTAGTGAACTACATTGTTGCCTCTTAAATCCCTGCAAATTTAAAAAAATATCAAGTCCAAAAATTAAAAAGTGAGTCTAGGTATTATGTGTGTGATGATCCTTACCTCTGGCGCATGTGTAGTGACCAAGTCATTAGGAGGTGTGTTCCCGATCATGAGTTTGAGTCTGTTTTTCATTTCTGTCATACACTTTCTTGTGGTGGAAACTTTGGACCCCAAAGGACAGCTAGGAAGGTTTTGGACTCTAGATTATATTGGCCTAGCTTGCTCTATTATGCCCATGTGTTTTGTAAGTCATGCTCTCGTTTCCAATACACTGGGAATATTTCTAGGAGACATGAGATGCCCCAACAACCCATACTATTCTGTGAGATTTTTGATGTATGGGGCATTGATTTTATGGGTCCTTTTCTTAGTTCATTTGGATTTTTGTATATTTTGGTTGATGTTGATTATGTGAGTAAATGGGTGGAGGCCAAGGCCACCAGGACTGACGATTATCATGTTGTTGTGGACTTTGTCAAAGCACAGATTTTTTGCGGGTTTGGAGTACCAAAGGCCATCATCAGTGACTAAGGGACACACTTTTCCAATAGGAATTTTTCTTCCCTCCTTCGAAAGTATGGGGTGACACACAAAACATCAACACCATACCACCCACAAACAAATGGCCAGGCTGAGGTTTCAAATCGTGAGTTGAAACAAATATTGGAGAAAACTGTGCATCCAAATAGGAAGGATTGGATCAAGCACTTGGATGATGCATTGTGGGCTTATAGGATAGCATACAAGACACCCATTGGTATGTCCCCTTTAGGATTGTTTTTGGGAAAGCATGTCATCTCCCAGTGGAAGTCGAGCATCTGGCATATTGGGCTACAAAGAAATGCAACATGGATTTGGCCCAAGCTGGAATTCAAAGAAAGTTTCAAATTCAAGAGCTTGAGGAGATTCGACTGTCATCATATGAGAACTCAAGGCTCTACAAGGAATGTTCAAAAACAGCTCATGACAAAATGATCCAACAAAGGGAGTTTCATGTTGGAGAGAAAGTCCTTCTCTACAGTTCATGACTGAAGCTGATGCCTGGTATGTTGTGTTCCAGATGGTTAGGTCCATATATTGTATCTAATGTTTTTCCTTATGGTGCAGTGGAGATCACATAAGAGGACACTAGAAGGAGATTTACAGTCAATGGGCAACAATTGAATAGATACATTGAGGGACTTCCTACTGATGTAGTGGATTTTATCACACTGCATGACCCCATCATCACTTGAGCACATCAGGATGTTCCTAACCCTTTCACTTTTATATTATTTGTCCAATTTAAAAATTCTGCATTTCATGTGCATATATCATCTCATGGGTTCACATTGAGGACAATGCAATATTTTAATTGTGGGGGAGGGAACCTTTTAGTTTAGTAATTTAAATTGTTTTCCTATTTAAAAAAACCAATTTTTTTTTTCTGTTTTTCAAATTTTGTGTGTTTATTTTTCAATTTTATTTGTGTTTTTGAGATTTTTGAGCTGAAATGATTCTGATCACAATTTTGAAATTCATATCAATGAGAGAAACGATTTATCCCTTGAAACTAAGCTTAAATGAATGCTGAAATGACTTTTTTTCAAGTTCAAATATTTAGTAATTTCATGAAAAGTACAGTGAATTTTGAATCCCATGCCACATCTCACTGTTTTTATATTTGAAATCACTTTCATGTGAGGCTTCTGAACCATTATTTTCATATTCTTTACATTCACCTCACTTCTTGAGAGAACCAAACCATGCTTTATTTAACAAGAATTTGATCTATTCCTGTCAAAACTTGAGGGTTTGAGGTACATATGTTTAAATGATTGAGGCATTTGTTTGGTATTAAAGCCCCTATTTCAATGAATCCTTTTTTATAATGGCCTACCTTTAATATTTAATCCTTGTATCCCTTAGAAGCCATGCACAACCTGTTAGGTTAGCCACATTACAAGCCAATTTTCCCTATCCATCCAACAGTTGAAGTGAAATTGCATAATCTAGTTGAGCTTAAGGGTGGGGGAAGCTGTGTTGTGTTGTGCCACCACATTCTGTGATACTTTGGGTGGAAAATTAAATTCTGAAGAGATGTGTTTTCTACTGAAGAAAGCCATTATATTTAAAGTTGTGTCTTTTCTGGAGCTTTCATGACATGTGAAGCTGTTCCTTTTATGGAGCTTCTAATTAAGGTTGAAATTTGTGCCCATCTGGAGCTTTCAAGAAAATCGTGTTTGAGAAGATTGAAATTTTTGATGCTCAAATGATGAATGGTGTAAAACTTTCATGTCTTTTCATGATGATGGAGATGAATTTATACTATGTGGATTGAGGAGAAGACCATATTTATGTGAAAATTAGATTAATGCAATTTTGCTTCAAAAAGAGTCAAGCCCTCCTCATTCAGCCTCAGAATTTTTCACATCTCAATCCTACTAACCGAAAGCCATAGAACAACCCTGAAAAGTCTTCATGATAATCATATTTCCTTGACTCAAATCGGGTGGCGATGTACGAATTTATCAAGCCTATAGTGACCCTTGTATGAGTTTGGATGAGAAAGACATTGCAAAAAAATGGACATTTGAGTGATGAGAGAAAATTCAAGCGAGGTAAGTGTTTTGTGCATGAGAGGATAAATGATGTGGAAATATATTGAATGATATAAATGGAGAACTTGAAATATGGTTTTTTATGAGGCATGATATCTTTTGATTCTTGGTGTGAAATTGATTGATCTCAAGGATATGTGTTTTAAAACTGGTTTTGATTTGATATTGATGTTTACTTAATATGAGATTTTGCTCAGGAGTACAAAAGGGTAAGTGTGGGGGAGTTGATAAAACACTATTTTGTTGAATATTTTATTGATAATAAATTATATAATTTCCCCACATTGTGATAAATATGTTTATTTATAAAATATTTGGGATTTGATCATTCATTTGAAAATTTGGTGAAAATTCCAGTTTTACCCTTAATAGTGCACTGTAGTATTTCGAAGATAACTATTTTTATATTTATTATTTGAATTTGAAATTTTGTAACAGTGTTCCTAACTAAATTTTATACAACTTTCATTCATGAAACTAGAGCTAAAGAGTGAATTCGGATGGAGTAAAGGGGCCATTAATACAATGGTGGGCTGGACTCAGTAGAATGGACATGGGTTATGTATTTGGGCCATAAGATCTTCATCAAGGCTTGGATTGAGCCCAAATTTTGAGTAACGCTCGGGGACATTATGTTTCATAACTCATCCTTCTGGATGGCTGGTCAATTCACGCGTTTTGGAGGTCAAATGGGCGGTGAAAGTTGGAATAAAATATTTAGCCGAATTTCCACATTCACACTTGAAACCACTTGTAACCTCTCCTCCCATCCCCTCTATAAATTGGAGTTTTTCTCATTTTGAGGGGTTGGGGACGTGCATTAGGAGATTGGAGGCAGAGGATAATTTTTTTCACCCATATTCTCCAACCATTGTAAGAGGGGTAGCTCTTGAAGCAAGGATCCCCTCATTGAAGCCTCCTTCTCTTCTTCATTTTGTAATGTTTTCATTTGGGTAATAAACTTTTTGTTATTCTTTTATTTCTTCTATTTTCTTCTGTTTTGTTTAAATTTATTTTTATCTTAATCTTCCTCTTTGGGCTGGAGTTCTTGAGTAGAACCGTTATTGGGTTATACCCATTCTAAACCTTTGCACATGCAAAACGCTTCTACGATGATTACGCCACCCATGGAAGAGTAGTCTTTTAGTAATCGACCTATCTTCTACCCTCTTCATTTAATTATTTTGAATCAATGAGCTACTGTAATTCACATAATATGATCCATGAATTGTGTTTTTAAATTACAAGAAACTAAGCAAGCAATTGAACAATTAACACAAAAACACGCGAGGTCGGGATTTTGTGTATATTGTGAGAGCGTAATCTTAATCGGTAATACAAGAACACATGGGATAAATTTACAGAGTTCAAATATAATCCCTAAACACAATTCATCCTCATTTCCAGAATGAATATTTGCTCTAATTAACCACTGACCATAAGCTATCCTTAGAACAAAAAACAAAGTAGGGTGCTGCGATTGCGTGTTTCGAAGCTTGCCTAGGGTTTAAGTAATTTCAACTTTGTGGTTAAGTTAACTCTCGTAGGGTTTAAGGGATAACAAATTAGGGGATCATAATTAAGTGGATATTGATTTAAATGATAATGATTAATACGTGAATGAATAGGTATAGTTAGATTGATTACGCCTTTTAAAATATATTTCTAAAAAAACATCGTCTTCTTGTATCATTCTAATCGAAATTCATTTCAAAACAAAAAGAAAAAAAATATACAATATTCTTCGAGCAAACTTCTTCTAGATTCATAAACTATAAAAAAACCCAATCCATTAAAGTAGTGTTTTTATTTTATTCTATTTTATTTTATTTTTAGAATACCTTTAATAAGTTGTTAAATTCACTTCTTCCTTTGAG
The DNA here is from genome assembly GCA_963277665.1 of Viscum album. NCBI lineage: Eukaryota > Viridiplantae > Streptophyta > Magnoliopsida > Santalales > Viscaceae > Viscum > Viscum album. Next base: position 1,526,096,784 of record OY728138.1, on the reverse strand, counting down.
AGACGACCTTGGTCAGCCACTCTACTGCACCTAAGTACCCCAAAATCACATTAATCATTTGAGGGTGCCCACGAAAGCACTCTATCAATTATCTAAGCATCATTTACGATGTATAGGAATCAACCGCACCTTAATACGATGCATAATGTGGCTGGTATAACTCAATGTGTTTATTTTTATTTAAAATTAGCTTCAATTAAAGTAAAAACAAAAAGCAACATCTTAAAAACAGTGAAAATAAATTTATATTGTTTTGATATTTTTTGAAAATTATACATGAATAATTTTTGATGCGTATGAGTCAACAAAACCTCAATATGACACACAGTGTGATAGGTATGACTCCATGTGTTTCTATTTATTTAAAATTGACATTAATTTATGTAAAAAAGAACAAGTGATATTCTAAAAACAGAGCAAACACATTAGAATTGTTTTGATACTTTAGGATAAAAATACAAGATTAAATTTTGACATGTAAGATTCATTCCTACCTTAAAACAATGAACATTGATGAAAGTATAACTCAAAGTGTCTCTTTTTATTTAAAATTGACATTAATTTAAGTAAAAACAACAAGGGAAATACTGAAAACTTGGAAAACACATTTGTATTGGTTTTTATATTTTAGGAAAATTATTTATTAGTAATTTTTGAAAGGTAGGAATCAGATGTACCTTAATCTGACACATGGTGCGACCAGTATAACTAAAAGTGTCTCTTTTTATTTAAAATTGACATTAATTTAAATTAAAACAACATGTGACACAATTAAATACATGTAACTGCATTGGGATTGTTTTCATACATTAGGAAAATGATATATTAGTCATTTTTGACATGTAGAAATCATATGCACCTCAATATGATGCACGGTGTGGCCAATATAACTCAAAGTGTCTCTTTTTATTTAAAATTAACATTAATTTAAGTAAAAACAATAAGTTACATACTGAAAACAGAGAAAAAACATTCAAATTGTTTTTGTACTTTAGTAAAAAGATATATTAGTAATTCTTGATGTGTAAGTTTCATCTATACAGCAATATGATGCATAGTGTTGTTGGCATAACTAAAAGTATCTCTTTTTTATGCTAAATTGACATTAATTTAATTAAGAACAACAAGTGACAATCTGGAAATTGAGAAAATGCATTTGGATTGTTTTTATACTTTAGGAAAATGATACATGAGTCATTTGGGATGTTTAAGAGTAAACCAAACCTCAGTATGATACACGGTGTGACTGGTATGATTAAAAGTGTTTATTATCAGTTTAAAATTTCCATTTTAGTTTAAAATGTTTCTATCACTGAAAAACAAGTAAATATTCTTTAATGGTCTTGATAATTTATTATTGCAATTAATAAGTCAATTGCGATGTGTATGAATCAGTCTCATGTCAAACCAATGTATGATGCGACCATCATGATTCCTAATGTGTGTTTCCAGTTTGGAATGACATTTTAGTAAAAAGGAAAATCTGACTTACTAAAAACCAATAAAACACATTTGTATTGTTTTGATACTTTAGGAAAATTATCCATCGGTAATTTTTGATAGTTTAGAATCAAACTCAGCATAATCCAATGCACGATGTGACACGTATAACTAAAAGTGTCACATTTTATTTAAAATTGACATTAATTTAGGTAAAAACAACTAGTGACATACTGAAAACTGAACAAACACATTTATATAGTTTTTTTTTTTTTGTAAAATTATCTATTAGTAATTTTTTATGTTTAATAATCAAACTCATATTAATAAAATGTAAGGTGTGGACGGTATAGCTCAATGTGTTTTTTTATTTAAAATTGACATTAATTTAAGTAAAAACAACAAGTGACACATTGAAAACTGAGAAAACACATTCAGATTATTTTGATACTTTAGGAAAATAATATATTCATCATTTTTTATGTAGCAGAATCATTTACACCTCAATACTATGTACGGTGTGGCCGATATATCTCAAAATTTATCTTTTTTACATAAAATTGATATTTATATAAGTAAAAACAATATGTGACATACTAAAAACTGAGAAAATGAATTCAAACTATTTTGATTGTTTAGGAAAACAATCCATGAGTAAATTGGGATGTGAAGGATTCAAAAACATATCAATCTGACACACAGTGTGATTGGTATGACTATAAGTGTCTGTTATCATTTTAAAATTGAAATTTTATTTCAAAACATTTCAATCATTAAAAACCAATAAAACCATCTTTGATTGTCTTAATAATTTAGGAAAATTATTAATATTTCATATGTGATGTGTAGGAAGTAGTCTCATGTCAAAATGATGCATGATACAATCATTATGGCCTATAATACGTGTTCCCAATTTGAAATGAAATTTTTGGTAAAAAACACAACTCACATACTTAAAACCAAGGAAAAACATTCGAATTGTTTTTAGACTTTTAGAAAGTAATTGGTTGTGCCCAAATTTACCCTACTGGTAAAAGCGGTCGATTTAGTACATGTAGGGGTCGAATCCACAGGGACTGAAGAAGAAACCTTGAGACACTTTGATTAGATGCGAGATTGGCTATAAAGTGGCCAACTATGGTGTTGATTGATTTGAAGATATATTTATTTAAATTAAAGAACAAAACCAATAAAATTACTTTAATTAAAACAACTAATTAGTGTGAGTTGATCCAAGGTTGTCTCTTGGTCTTGATTGGATGTATTTGTTATTCATTTGATTTTCTGTTCATCGGTTCAAGAGGTATCCATTAAATGAAATAATTCCTCAATATCATTCTCCGATTTAATCCACACACAATTTCAAGGCTAATCACTAATTCACTTAGATGATCAATTAAATGAGCACTCCAATGAATTGGATCGTACTATCACTCAAAATGTGTCGTCATTAAAGTCGGTGAAGACAAAGAAGAAGATAAATCAAAGAAAGGAACTCTTAAAATAAAGAACAAATTTAAGAATTTAAGAACATCAAATAACATTCAATACCACCCATGTAACTCCCTAGGATAAACCCATAAAATTGTAGCCCTCAATTTATGCTATTATATCAATGGAAGCGGGTAGTTGACTTAAAGAAGTGGGATTGAAGAAGATAAACATTAATCAAAATGAACACTCCACCGTTGTGTGATGAATTCACAAGTGCGGGTGTGAATAAATTCACACTTCGATTCAACGGTATCAACGTGTGAAGACAAGGAAAATAAAAAGTGAATAAGAAGAAGAAATTTTATTAAAATAATAAACTTGAAATAAAAACTTACATGGGAAAACTTGATGATACGATTACAAATTGAAAGCAGGAAATTACAATTGAAAGAAATACAATGGATGAATGAAAAACATGGATTCAAAGAAAAATGTTTGATGATTATTCCCTTCACCACCAGCTCCTTATATAGGAATATTAGGAGCCTTATGTCCACCACCAATAATAAATTCACCCCCAACAATTAAGAGAGTCAAAAGGAGGGTGAAGAATCAAAAAGAAATTAACGTTACAAAGTTGACCCCAAAACCATCCAGATTCATCATCCATTTTGACGTGTGCGTTTGACACTTCATACCACTGAATCCGAAGGTGTCATAAATAGAACATATCTTCACCCATGTGTCTTCTAGAAGATCTAAACAGTTCAGGATATTTGGCTCAACCGTTTGGATGTTATTGTCGAAATGGTGGGACGCATTTCTGTGCCTTAATTTCTGGTCCACCATTTAAATCTCAACTTTAGATCCCTTTATAATCATGAAAACATCAGAATTAGCTCCGTCCACAGTTGAATAAAATAATAATCATATTTTTATATTTCTACTGTATAAATTTGAGCTTCATTGGGCTTGGTTTCTGGGCCCCATATTTGTTTGATGGGCCTTAGGCCCATTATGCTTTTTTTAGAATGTTTCTGCATTCAGGCGCAAAATTCTCCATCTTCCTTTGGGATTCATCCATCGGACCTAACAGATAAAATGTCCCAAACAAAGTGATCAATCATATCCAAAAATTTCAAATTCATAAAATGAATTTAATGTTTTTCACAAACAAATGAATTATTAGGACCAAATTTTCATTTTAAACATGAATTGCATTTAAGATGAGAAATGAAGCTCTATTTATGTAATGCACTAAAAACAATGTTTCTGGACTTTGGAATAATGAATATAAATATATTTACAATTAATATTATCCAATTTCAGTGACTAATCACACCCCCCAACTTGAGTTTTGCTAGTCCCAAGCAAAATAAATTACAAATATGAAATTCAAATCCCCTTTTCCAAAAACATTTTAATACACATTGCTCACCCAAATATCTAATATCAAAAAAAAAATTATGAAAACCCATCAAAATCATTAAAAACAAGCTAGGTCCATAAGCATATCCCAAGCCCAAGCCCATTCCATTGTTCAAATTCATCTCCACATTTCATCCAATTCCAATTAAGCATGATAAAGGGTTGTGCATCATAAAAGACATAGGGCCCATTTTATTGTTCAAGGGGAAAAAATGGAAGCGCTAGGTGGGAATCACATTAATCCTTAAGATGAGTATCCATTTTTTTTAATTTTTTTGATTTTTTTAACCACAATATATATGAAAAGACTAACTCTGGGCAAGAAAACTATGGAGTCACGATCCCCAAGTGTCGGACGCCACACATTTTGTCAATTTCATGCTCTACAATAGAGATATAAAACCTAACTCTGGACAAGAAAACTATGGAGTCACGATCCCCAAGTGCCGGACACCACACATTTGGACAAAACATTTCTCTATGTGGTCATTATTTTTTCAATTATTTTTTTGTTTTTTTTTTGTTTTTTGTTTTTTGTTTTTGGATACTCAAATTAAACTAAAAGTGACCCCAGAACCCTATGCTATAATTAAAGGTACCCAAGAACTCAAATTTACACCCAAAATCCAGAAGACGTGCATTGTTGCATTTTTATTAATAGGATGAAAATGTAAACTTTGAAAAATCACATCTCACAACCGCAATTTCCAAAAACCATGCTCATGAACTTAAACTTGCATTAAAATCAAAATCAAGGCATACAAAATTATTTGATATCCAATTTTATAGTTTTCAATGTGTGTTATCATGTTCAAGGTTAATATAATTTTTCTTTTCATGCATGTTCTTATTCAAAAAAATCATTTTTTATTTCATCTCCCCCCAACATAGAATAACACTGTCCCCAGTTTTTAAAGAAAAGAAATGTTAGAAGGGGGTAGGGGAGGATTTCAAAGAGTAAATTATAATCATGGAATGAAGTCACATGGTGGTTGATGATGATAGTGCATTCCACAGTCTCCATTCACTACTGGATTTGAGTCTCAGCGGCTTGGATGGTGGTGAATGGATTCTCCATATGACCTACGACATGTCCTTTTATTTGTTTAACCTATAAAAACATAATAATAAACAAACAAAATAAATAGATGATACATTGTCTTCTTTTTAGATTTTTGGGTAAGGTATTACTCAGAGATCACGCCACATGACACGGATGAATATGGAACTCCCCTTTCATACACATCATTACCCATAAAAGAAGAACATGTCAACAGTCTATGGTAATTTATTATATGAAAAAGAAAATGATTCAAAATGATTAGAAAACATGAAAACCATGGGTTTCCTCCCATGCAGCGCTTTTGTTTAACGTCACTGGCTCGACTTTTACCCCCCAACTTATCCAATTCCAACTTTCAGCATTTTAATTAACCCCTCTTTTTCCACTTCAATAAGATTTAGATTGATTATTTTTTTGAAATTTGATTCATGTAAAATCCTATTTTCCACAATGATTGGTAAAATCCAAGGAATATCTGAAATGGTTGATCGATTTGAACTTATATTCTTTCCTAAGACATCAATGACCATTCCAAAATTATTGGCTTCATTAGATGAATGAACTAAAACAACAAGGTCTTTTTTATCACCTATGATGGAACTCTTGTCTGGGGAAGGAAGGATAATGATTTTGAGTTCTGGTCGATTTCAATTTCCTAATAAATATTGGAAATTTGAATGAAAGTCAGTTGCTTCTCCAGAAAATTTTGAAATAATTGCTTCTGTTTTAAAATATGTTTCATTCCCAAAATTGTTTAGTTGAATTTGAGGTGTGGGAATGGGCTCAATGTTTGGTATTTCTCCCAATTGTTCAGTGATTTTTGTTTTTGAAAAATCATCAATGGATAAATATTCAGGACTCTCCATCCATAATGTCAAGTTACCCTCTTGTGAATAAAAAAATCAGTTTCCTCTTGATTTAATCACCCATCAACATTTCCTTGATCTTGTTCAGTTATCCCATATCCAAAGGATAGTTCTTTTTTTAATCCATGGGATGTTTTTGGGATAAAAGATTCATCTATCAATGATAATTATAGAACATCTTGAGTGGGAACGGGTTCCTCAAAAGTCTTAATGCTTTGTAATTCTTATTTGAAAGACGAAACTTCTGAATTCATTTTATCCATTTGTTCACACAATTGTTCAAGAATTTTTTCAGGATTAGGTTTGATATATGTTTGTACATCATGGACTTCCTCTTTATTTATCTTTTCAATCATTCTTGATAGGTATAGAAATTGATCTTTTAAACATTCAGCATCCCATTGATTGTTCATGTTATTGGGTGTGGGGTAATCATTCAAGTGTTGATCAAAGTAATTTTCTATCTGAGGGGATTTCCATTGTTGATTTTCTATTTGATTCTAGCCTGAGTTTATGAAAGGAAATTGTTGGTGATACTCCATTGGAGTTGAATGAAATTTGGATTTGTATTTTTTTTTCGACACACGAAAGCAGAAAGGGGAAAATAAAAGAGAAATATAGGTGAGAAAAGAAAAGTTAGGTGAGAATGGAAGGTGGGTGTCTAAGAAAACTTACTTTGGTCCCTGGAAATGGTGCCAAAATTTGGTTGTGCCCAAATTTACCCTACTGGTAAAAGCAGTCGATGTAGTACATGTAGGGGTCGAATCCAAAGGGACTGAAGAAAAAACCTTGAGACACTTTGATTAGATGCATGATTGGATATGAAGTGGCCAACTATGGTGTTGATTGATTTGAAGAAATATTTATTTAAATTAAAGAACAAAACCAATAAAATTACTTGAATTAAAACAACTAATTAATGTGAGTTGATCCTAGGTTTTCTCTTGGGCTTTATTGGATGTATTTTTTTCATTTGATTCTCTGTTCATCGGTTCAAGAGGTATCTATTAAAGGAAATAATTCCTCAATATCATTCTCCGATTTAATCCATACACAATTTCAAGGCTAATCACCAATTCAGTTAGACGATCAATTAAATGAGAAATCCAAGGAATTGGATCTTACTAGCACTCAAAATGTGTCGTCATTAAAGTCAGTGAAGACAAAGAAGAAGATAAATCAAAGAAAGGAACTCTTAAAATAAAGAACAATTTTAAGAATTTAAGAACATCAAATAACATTAAATCCGACCCATGAAACTCCCTAGGATCAACCCATAAAATTTTAGCCCTCCATTTATGCTATTATATCAATGGAAGCGGGTAGTTGACTTAAAGAAGCGGGATTGAAGAAGAAAAACATTAATCAAAATGAACACTCCACCGTTGTGTGATGAATTCACAAGTGCGGGTGTGAATAAATTCACACTTCGATTCAATGGTATAAACATGTGAAGAAATGGAAAATAAAAAGTTAAGAAGAAGAATAAATTTTATTAAAATAATAAACTTGAAATAAAATATTACATGAAAAAACTTGATGATGCGATTACAAATTGAAAGCAGGAAATTACAATTGAAATAAATACAATGGATGAAAGAAAAACATGGATTCAAAGAAAAATGTTAGATGATTATTACCTTCACCACCAGCTCCTTATATAGGCATATTAAGAGACTTATGTCCACCCCCAACAATAAATTCACCCCCCAACAATTAAGAGAGTCAAAAGGAGGGTGAAGAATCAAAAAGAAATTAACGTTACAAAGTTGACCACAAAACCAGCAAGATTCATCCTTCATTTGGACGTGTGCGTTCGACACTTCATACGGCCGAATACGAAGGTGTCATAAATAGAAAATATCTTCTTAAATGTGTCTTATAGAATCTCTCAGAATTTCAGGAAATTTGGCTCAGTCGTTTGGAATTTTTTGTCGAAATGGTGGGACAGATTTCTGTGCATTAATTTCGGGTCCACCATTTAAATCTCAACTTCGGATCCATTTATCATCATGAAAAAATCAGAATTAGCTCCGGCCACAGTTGAATAAAATGATCCTAATATTTTTATCTTTCTACTGTATAAATTTGAACTTCATTGGGTATGGTTTCTGGGCCCCACATTTGTTTGATGGGCCTTAGGCCCATTAAGCTTTTTCCAGCAAGTTTCTGCCTTCAGGCGCAAAATTCTCTATCTTCCTTTAGGATTCATCCATCGGACCTAAAAGATAAAGTGTTCCAAACAATGTGATAAATCATATCACAAAATTTCAAATTCATAAAATGAATATAATTTTGTCCACAAACAAATGAATGATTGGTCCCAAATTTGCATTTTAAACGTGAATTGCATTTAAGATGAAAATGAAGTTCTATATATGTAATGCACTAAAAACAATGTTTATGGAATTTGGAACAATGAATATAAAGATATTAACAATTAATATTAGCCACTTTCAGTGACTAATCAGTAATACATAATTTGTTTAATAGTTAGGGATCATCTGCACCTCAATCCAATGCGTGGTGTGACCGGTGTAACTCAATGTTTCTCTTTTTATTTAAAATTGACATTAATTTAAGTTAAAAAAATTGACATACTAAAAACTAAACAGATGAATTCATATTGTTTTTATATTTTAAGAAAATGATCTATTAATCATTTGTGACATATATAAATCAACTAAACCCAAATTTGATGAATGGTGTGTCCTGTATAACTCAAAGTCTCTCTTTTTTATTTAAAATTGACATTAATTTAGTTAAAAATTACAAGTGAAATACAAAAAATTGAGAAAATGCATTTGGATTGTTTTGATAATTTATAAAAATTTCTAATTATTATTTTGTGATCTGTAGGAATCAGAACCACCTTAATAAGATTCACAATGTGGTGGGTATGAGTAAAAGTGTCTCTTTTTATTTAAAATTAACATTAATTTAAGTAAAAATAAAATGCGACTTAATGAAAATCAATAAAACACAATAAAATTGTTTTTATATTTTAATAAAATGATCAATGATTCATTTATGAAATATATAAGTTATCCTCACCTTAATCTGATACTCAGTGTGACCGGTATGACTAAAAATGTTTGTTATCTATTTAAAACTGACATTTTAGTTCGAAACAAGTCAATCACTGAAAACCATGAAAATGTGCACTGATTGTCTTGATAATTTTGGATAGTGATTCATAAGACATTTTTTATGTGTATGATGTATTATATTTTCAAACCGACACATGATCTGACCAGTATGACTCATAATGCGGGTTTCTAGTTTGTAATGACATTTTAGTAAAAAAACACATCTAACATATTGAAAACTATGAAAATGCATATGGATTGTTTATATACTTTTGGAAATTGGTCTATTAGTAATTTATGAGTGGTAGGAATCATCTTCACCTTGATCCAAAGCACTGTGTGATTGGTATACATAAAGTTCCTCTTTTTATTTAAAATTGACTATAATTTAAGTAAAAACAACAAGTGACATATTGAAAACCAAAAAAACGCATTCAGATTATTTTGATATATTAGGAAAATAATCAATTAGTCATTTTCTATGTTTATGAATCAACCAAACTTCAATAAAATACACGATGTTTCTGGTATAACTAAATGTCTCATTTTATTTGTTATTGATAGTAATTTAAGTAAAAAGAAAAAGTGACATATTGAAAACTAAAAAAATGAATTAGGATTGTTTTTATACTTTAGAAAAATGATCTATTAATTATTTTTGATGTGAAGGAATCATATGCAACACAATACGATGTATGTTGTGGCTGATATAACTCAAAGTGTCTATTTTTATATAAAATTTACATTAATTTAAATAAAAACAACAAGTGACATACTGAAAACCACGAAAACTCATTCAGATTGATTTGATATTTTAGTAAGACGATCTATTAGTGATTTTTGATGTGTAATAATCATCCACGCCTCAATATTATGTGTAGTGTGGCCAATATAACTCAAAGTGTCTTTTTATTTAAAATTGACGTTAATTTAAGTTAAAACAACTAGTGACATACTGAAAAGTGAGAAAATGAATTTGGATTATTTTGATACTTTATGAAATTGACCTATGAGTCATTTTTTATGCGTAGGAGTCAAATTCCCCTCAATACAATGCAGAGTGTGGTGGGTATGACTAAAACTATCCTTTATCAGTTCAAAATTGGCATTTGAGTTCAAAACGTGTCAATCACTAGAAACTAAGAAAACATGCTCTAATTATCTTGATAATTTAGGACATCGATTCATAAGTCATTTGTGACATGTGTGAAGTAGTCTCACATCAAACTGACACATGATGTGACCATTATGACTCATAATGCAGGTTTCTTGTTTAAAATAACATTTTAGTAAAAAAACACAACTGACATACTAGAAACTAAGAAAATACATATAGATTATTTTGATACTTTAGAAAAACTATCGATCAGTAATTTCTAATAGGTAAAATCATCCTCCCCAAAATTTAGTGCGCATTGTGGCTGGTATAACTCAAAGTGTCTCTTTATTTAAAATTGACATTAATTTATATAAAAAACAAGTGACATACTTAAAACCAATCAAACACATTTGGATTATTTTGATATTTTAGGAAAATGATCTATTATTTATTTATGATGTTTAGGAATAAACCTCACCACAATACAATGCACAGTGTTGCTGGTATAATTCAAAGTGTATCTTTTTATATAAAATTCACATTATAAGTAAAAATAACAGTTGACGTACTGGAAAATCATGAAAATGCATTTGTATTGTTTTGATACTTTAGGAAAATTATCTATTAGTCATTTTTGACATGTATAAATTACTTTCACCTCAATACGACAAACTGTGTGGCCAGTATACCTCAAAGTGTCTCTTATAATTTGAAATTGACATTAATTTAAGTAAAAGAAACACGTGAAAAAATGAAAACTAGGAAAATGCATTCATATTATTTTGATACATTAGTAAAATGATCAATGAGTAATTTTTTAGGTGTAGGTGTCAACCGTAGATCAATCCAATGCACGATGTGACCAGTATGACTAAAATTGTATGTTATTAGTTTAAAACTGACATTTTAGTTCAAAACATTGCAATCACTAAAAACACAGAAAACACACTCAGATTGTCTTGATAATTTAGTAAAACAATACATATGTCATTTGTGATGTGTATAAAGTGGTATCACATCAAACTGATGCATGGTATGACCAGTATGACCCATAATGTGTGTTTCCAGTTTGAAATGACATTTTAGTAAATAACACAACTGACATACTTAAAATTTATCAAACGCATTATAATTATTTTTAATACTTTATGACAACGATCTATCAATAACTTGTGACAGGTATGAATCATCCAAACATCAATCTAATGCATGGTGAAGGTGTTATAACTCCAAATGTTTCATTATTTAAAATTGACATTAATTTTAGTAAAAGAATAATTGACATACTCAAAACTAGGAAAACACATTCATATTGTTTTGATATTTTGGGAAAATTATCCATAACGCATTGTCAATGTTTAAGAATCAACCCCACCTCCATAGAAGGCACGATGTGATCAGTATAACTCCAGATGTGTCATTTTTATTAATTTTTGGCATTTTATTAATATATTCTTTTATATTAATGTTTACTTTATTTCATTATATTATTATTAACATGATATTTTATTTATTATATAGGCGGAATTTTTTTCTTGGGTTGAGATGATTTTTCGTAAATTGATACCATGGAAGGAAATTTTTGAGAGGGCATGACGAGCATCAAAAGATGAAATATTAATGTTTTATAATGTTTCTTGGATAACTGTAAATGTAATTATAAGAATTTTTTTTAAATTTTAATAGCAGTGTTTTTTGTATATACCATGGGTGGCCATATTTTATTCATGATTTCAATTAAATATATATATCATTGTTTGAAATTATAAAATTTTATGAAATAACATGGTATATATAGCAATTGAAATTACAGGTTTTTTCTTCTTGGTGTGCTGTTATATTAATAGCAGATTGCAGGCGGTCATACCTTTATCATCTCTTTTTTTATTTCTTATAAAGGGGACCCCTTATAATTTATGAAATTAATAGAGATTTTTGTCACTATTAAAATCTGATTTGGGTGTTGTTAAAGGTCATATGTGTAGTAGCGTCTTAATAAACCTTCCGTGTGATCGACCATTTAGTTGTGTGATAGATTGTTATGAGATCGGTTATTTGAGTTTACAAATATCCTACCATGTTGTTGATTAAATTGGGTGAAGTCAAGTGAAGGGTTTTAATTAAAACAAACAAAACTAAATAAATGCGGAAGAAAAAAATAAAATTCAAGAAAAAAATAGATTGAAAAAAAGAGGTAAACAATAAAGAAAAACAAACCAAAAGATTAACAAAAAATGAAAGAAATTCTAAAAAATAAAGAACAAAAGTATTTATATGGTTTGGACTAGTTGGTCGTACTCCATTGCAGTAACACCACCAGAATATTTTATTATTAAGAAAAAAAGAGCAACAATACAATAGAGAAAGTGAACCAGAAAGAAACACACATGGATCACAAAAAACTATTTGAGCATAGGGACCTCATCCCTCTAATAGAAAGTAGTGATCCTTATCCCTAATATAGTAAAGTACACCCACGAGCTAGATGGACTCATGCATGCAACCCCAACCTTGACTAAGAGGAATGAAGAAGATAAAATATAGAACTTAAAAACCAAAATAAATGTTGCCTTACAAACTCAGGCCTACTCCAAGAACTTGAGAAGAGGTAGCTAGAGAATGGAGCTGCTGAGGCTAGCACTTCTTGAAGGTTTCATGGTCGAACATGCCACGTGGGAGGTGACCTTTCCATCAGAGGGGATCACTGGAATGGGGGTGGGGGTGGGGTGGGGGTGAAAAACCATAGATGAGGAGAACCAGAGCACATCTCTCTCTCCCTCTTGAAGATCTCTTTGGTTGATGAAAAAATGCTGGAGTTGAAGAACCACATATGAACAATAAGGGTCGAAGAGTAATAATAGCACAATAGAGGCAAGGTGATGGGCTGACAGACACATCACACGAGGAGGTTTTGGGTGGCTGAGGTCAAATCAAAGGATCATGAGAATCCGGTGTGTGCAACCATTTTTGATAAAAGTGGGACACAAGGCATGTTAGGAGCACATATGTTGCAGGGGCATGGGATAAATGAGAAGGAGAAAACAAAAATACCACAACTAAGAGCCATTAGATTACTTTTTATCAACATCCAGCAAAACATATCCAACATAGATTGCTAAGGTGGCACGACAGGACATGGTGGGCCAATAGATCAGCATGCCAAATGAGCCCATTGCCCAACATGGAGCCTAGCAGTATAGAAGCCCCAACCGAAGGCTTGATAGCATAGATGGTTCAACATAATATATTTCATAAAAAATAACAATCAAAATAACATAATTTTTCATGGAAAATCTAAACATGATTTCAATTTTGAAAACCAAAAGTAACAAATCTCTTCCATTTTAAAATAAAACGTAAACAAGAAAATTACACATGGTGTTCTTGCAACCTATATACCTCTAAACTATTAGTATTGTGGGTTGATTTTCATGAACTGAAAAAACTAAGTCTATAGAGTTCTCATCCCATATGAATACCACTGAGCATGTACGAGTAGTGGTACATGTTCTACCCATAATACCTTTTACTACTTTCAAACCATAACATGCTCAGTAAACAAAAACATTAAAATAAGATCTTACCACCAATACCTGAGTCTCCATAGAAATAATGATACACTGCCAAGCATGGAAATAATCTAAAAATGGAAAAACAAACCTTTATCAGTGATTGAAAGATTGTAAAAATAAAAAAACTCATCAAATATCAAATTAATTTAATAATAAAATTAATAGAAACACATAGGCACTAAAAAATAGGAAATTAATAGGATAAGAATCGCCTCCTAATCCCAAACGTCTTAGTCCGACTCTGAAAAACCCAATATGATAACCGGGTTCCCCTACAAAAACAAAAATGTCCAGTACTAGTATTACAAAAGCGAGACTACAATGAATCTATGTCTAATTATAACAAAGGGCTTCTAAACAAGAATCAATGAACATCCATAGGGGAAACCTGGAAAATACCATATGCGACTAGGCCACACTATATTTATTTTTCATGTCGGGATAATATCTTTTAATATGGTTAGTCTTTCCACACTCAAAACACAAAAAATACTTTAACCAGTTCTTATCTTTTCAGTCTTTAGTATTTTTCATTTGACCCTTAACATGCTTTAGTTGTGGCTCATATTTTACTCCATTAAAATAATCCTTCGAACTATGTGTTTTGAATCTCTTAAGATAACGCAGCTGATTAAACCACTTCTAAGGTTATCGATTCTTTACCATACATCATGGAGTATTTCAAAGAGCTAAAAGATTCATCAAGGGAAGTGAAAAAAATTATGGCTTGATCATCATTGATTATTTTAACATCAATTTTATCTAAGTAAATAAAAAATTTATAAAAATTATCAAGGTGAACACGAATAGAAGAGTCGAGGTATATTTTAAAGGTATAAACCTTCATTTTCTTGTATAAATGTCCAATAAGATACTTAGATGTATATAAATGTTCATGTTTAATCCAACTAACCTTAGTATTAGTTTCATGTACAACTTCACGTAAGACTTTATCACATAAGGTTAACAACAACACACAGTGGGATTTCTTGAGAATATTGGGCACAATATCAACAAATGAGGTGGGCAAATTTCCTTATACAGAGACAATAACTATAGGCTTCTTAGGGCCAAAGATAGAATCTACGAATCCAATGAGGATGAACAATGCCCTCATCTTTACTCTCTATAAATGAAAATCATTTTCTCCATCAAAATTTTCATCTTCCAGCTTAACAGAAGTTGTGATTAAGTTGAAATTAATGGCTCTGATACCAATTGTGAGGTAGGGTGACGGGGTCCAGTGAAAAAACAAACCTGAATAAATAAGGATGCAGAAAAAATTCTGAAAATAGAGGTAACCAGGAATGAAAAACAATCCTAAGTGACGAACATAAAACAAAGAAGATGTGTGAGAATAAAGAACACACGTATTTACACGGTTCAGACTGGTTTGGTCATACTCAATGATAAGAACGCCACCACAATACTTTATTATTATGAAAAAATAGAATGCAGTCAAAAACATAGTAAAGTAGAGAGAAACACAGCTTGACCAAAAAAACTATCTGAGTAAAGGGACTTCATCACTCCAAGAGACAACAATGAACCATGGCCCATTTATGGTAAGGTATGCCCTTCAGTTGGATGAACCCACACAAGAAACCCCAACATCGACAAAAAATAAGGAAGAAGATGCAATGCATAACCAAAAGAACAAAACAAACACTTCCTTACAAACTCATGATTACACTAAGAACCTAAGAAGATGTAGTAGGAGATCCAAGTTGCTGATGATGGTACTGCTTGAAGGCATCGTGGTGAAACAAGGCTCATGGGAGGTGAACTCTCCACCGGAGGGAATAACTGAAGCAGGGGGTACAAAACCATAGACAAGGAGCACTGGAGCTCCTCTCTCTCTCTCTCTCTCTCTCTCTCTCAAAGAATAAGAATCTCACTGGTCGATGGAAAATTGCTACAGTTGAAGTACCATAAATGAACATGAAGGACAAATAGAGCAATAATAGTGCAACATAGGCAATGCGAAGGGATTACAGACACACACTATGGGAATATGGGGTAATTTCGACGAGTCATTGACCTGCCATAAATAGTTATTTGGAAATGGTTTTTATGATGGGAGAGCCAACCCATCACAAATAATAAGTTTTTTGCGATGGGAATATGGTTCCCATCGCAAAAGATTTGGCACCAAAATGTAGGAAAGGGTATTTACAGAGGGTTATAGTAGCCTGTCACAAATACTTGACCGTGTTTTTAGTATTTCTGACATGATATATATCCCTTGAAAATACAATGTCGACAGGTGGCCATTTACGACGAGCTTCATCACAAAAGACTTTTTAACCAGAGGGTATTTGCGACGGGACCCGTCAAAATGGTATGATTTGCGACGACAATCCCATCACAACTAATCTAACCTATATATATCCATGCCCATTTTTCTCTCATTCCACTCATTTTTCTACTTCTCTCACTCTCTCTAGAGGATAATTTCTCTAAAAAATGTTCATAGTTTAAAATTTTAATTCGAGGTATTATTCACAGCTTATATCATTTAAAAGATTCAGTTTTAAGGTATTTATCAATTTCATTTATTTTTTACTGAATTCATTTTATATTATTTTAGTTATTATTATTATTAATTAGGTGTTGTTAAATTAATTTAGAATTAGATAGTTTTATTTATCATTGTTTATGTTTATTTTTAAAAATAAATATTTGTGATTAGTATGAATTAGTATTAATAAATAGTTATTTTATTACTTCGTAATAATTAGTATTAAATTTTAATAATTAGTATTAAATTGTAACAATTAGTATTTAATAGGAATAATTTGTATTAAATTGTAATAACTAGTATTAAATTGTAATAATTAGTATTAAGTTGTAATAATTTTTATAAAATTGTGTTAATTAGTATTAAATTGTAATAATTAGCATTAAATTGTAATAACTTGTAATAAATTGCAAAAATAGGTAATAATTGCAATAATTAGTAATAAATTGAAAAAAATAGTAACTAATTGCAAAAATAGTAATAAATTAAAAAAATTAGATATAAATTGTAAAACCTAGTAATAAATTCAAAAAATAGTAATAATTTGAAAAATAGTAATAAATTGAAAAAAATAGTAATAAATTGCTATAATTAATAATAAATTACAACAATTAGTAATAAAATTGAATAATTAGTAATAAATTTGTATAATTATTAATAATTTTGAATAATGAGTAATAAATTTTAATAATTAATAATAAATTGTAAGAAATAGTAATAAATTATAATAATTAGAAATAAATTCTTATAATTAGCAATAAATTGTAATAAATTTTAATAATTAGAAATAATGTCTAATAATTACTAAAAAATTCAAATTATTAGTATTAAATTATAATAATTTTCAATAAATTTTAATAATTAGTAATAAATTGTTATAATTAGTAATAAATTGTAATAACTAGTAATAAATTGTCATAATTAAGAATAAACTGTAATAATTAGGAATAAGTTCTAATAAATTGCAATAATTTGTAATAATTTGGAAGAATTCATAACAATGAGGAATAATTAGTAATAAATTGTAATAGATAGTAATAATTAGTAATAAACTATAATAATTATTAATAAATTAAAATTCCTAGTAATAAATTGTAATAGTTAGTAATAAATTGTAATAGTTATGAACAAATTGTAATAATTAGGAATAATTTGTAATAATTAGTAATAAATTGTAATAATTAGTAATAAATTTTAATAATTAGTAATAAATTGTAATAATTAGTAATATATTTCAATAATTAGTAATAAATTGTAATAATTAGTAATAAATTGTAATAATTAGTAATAATTAGTAATAAATAGTAATAATTTGTAGTAAATTGTAATAATTTGTAATAAATTGTAATAATTAGTAGTAAATTGAAATAATTAGTTATAAATAGAAATAATTAATAATAAACTGTAATTAGTAATAAATAGTAATGAATTCTAAAAATTAGAAATAAATTATAATAATTGGAAATAAATTGAAATAATTAGGAATAAATTGTAATAATTATGTATAAATTGTTATAATGAGGAATAAATTTGAATAATTAGTAATAAATTATAATAATTAGTAATTAGTTGTAACATTCGGTAAAAAAATCATAATAAATAGTAAAAAATTGAAATAATTAGTACTAAATTGTAATAATTTGTAATAAAATGTAATAATTAGAAATAAATTGTAATAATTAGGAATAAATAGTAATAATTAAGAATAAATTATAATAATTAGGAATAATTAGTAATAATTAAGAATAATTACCAATAATTAGGAATAATTTGTAATAATTAAGAATAATTAGTAGTAATTAGGAATAATTTTAATAATTAGTAACAAATTGAAATAATTAGTAATAAATTGTAATAATTAGTAATAAATTGTAATAATTAGTAATAAAGTGTAATAATTAGTTATAATCTATAATAATTAGTAATAAATTGTAATAATTAGTAACAAATTGTAATAATTAGTAATAATTAGTAATAAATTTTAATAATTAGTAATAAATTGTAATAATTATTAATAAATTGTTATAAATAGTAATAATTTGTAATAAATTATAATAAATTATAATAAATTACAATAATTTGGAATAAATAGAAAATTTGTAATAAATTACAATAATTTATAATAAATTGCAATAAATTGTAATAATTAGTAATAATTTGTATTAATTAGCAAAAATTTGTAATTATTTGAAATAATTTGTAATAATTATAAATAATTTGTCATAATTAGAAATACTTAGTAATAATTAGAAATAAATTCTAATAATTAGCAATAGATTTTAATAATTGTCAATAAATTCTAATAATTAGTCATAAATTCTAATAATTAGAAATAAATTATTAAAATTTAGTAACAAATTTTAAATTATAATAATTAGTAATAAATTATTGTCACGCCCCGACCCTAGTTACCTAGATTCGGTGGATTATTTTAATACATTGGCATGATTACAAGGAATCAAATCCCAAAGGAACGATCAGTTTAGCAATCTTGGAAAATAGATTACGTACATAAACGTTACATTACACATTCAAACATAAAACACAAAATAAATAATCTGTTGGGAACGACATTATTTCCCTAGATTAACCCTGCATGTCAAACTTTATACACTTCTTAGAATCATGGGAAAACAAATATAGAAAGGGGTGAGCTCAGATGCTCAGTAAGGATAACAATATAGCGGAAACATTAATAAATAAGCATAAACATTTAAGGAAATTTATAAAACTAAAACAAAACCCTTTTAAACATAAACTTACGAATAATATGGAAAAGTTAAATCAACTAATTCCATTTACTTATTAACATGAATATTTTAATAGTAGAATAATCACATCTAATATCAATAGCTAATATCATAATGATGGAATGCTTAATACTAGACATCATAACCACATAGTCAAGGCCTTGTGACAAGACTAAAAATAAGATTTTGTCAAGGCCTTGTGCCAAGAAACTAGTTTGTCTCATGAGACATACCGATGCATCAAGGAGCAATAGAGGTCTCCACCTGTCACTTACTATGTCTGATTCATTCCTTATATGAAAAGGTTGAAACATAACATAAACATTCGTATTAAAAATAGAATACGAAATGTTAATACATTAACCATAAACCATGAATGGTATAGAAATAACACATCCACATTCAAAAATAACATAACTCAGTCAATATAATATGGAAGACTGAATTATAATAAAATCAACCTCAGTCAAGAATAATATCTAGTAAAGGATTTTGACTTAGTTGAAAATGATCAAGAAAACTATTTGAGAGAAATATCCCTTTATCATGAAATCATTTAAAGTCAAAAAATTTAGAAAGGAAGAAATTTAAAATGCAATTTTTAATCAAAGTGTCCAATACCACTTTGAAAATTTAGAAAGGAGTTAACATTATAAAACCATGTTGTCCATATAGATAAATTCTTAAAAACATTATGAAAACATGGACATTAATGAGAATGATTTAGAAGAATAAACATTTAAACATTTTAAAATGATGTTTTAGTTAATTATTAACTTAAAATAATCCATCTAAAAACTCTTTTATGAAAAATGGACATGTATAATAAATATTTCATACTAAAAACTAAAAACATAAAGAATCTCATATAATAATGAGATTGAGGAAATAACCCTTACCTTGTACCTTTCCATGGTCCAGGGTATGTTAACCTCCTATATAATAGTTGAATAATTGTTATTAAATTATTCAATAACCACATACATAAATATTATATCATATATGATCTTCTAATATTGCTGTGTTAATAATATTTTAGTAGTATCATTGTTTCGGGTGTCAACTGATTCATTTTTTCCTTTATATATTTTGTTACAGAAGCCATGTTTGTTATAGATATGATGTATTTTATTCTTATCCAGAATGATATTAAGTTCTTAAAAATTATTTTTAATAATAAAATGAAAAATAATCATTAATGGTTACGATGAGGAATGAATCTCATTGCGTTTGTGGAGTTGGTAATCCGTACGTACGCACGAACGCTACTTCCATTTCATATTGTTATTTTAAAAGGAATGAAAAAAATGATACATAGGTATATAATTATTCCTATATAATATAATATTTTATATATGTTACATTGGTTCATTAACACCATCCTTTATATGTTCCATGTATGGTATGAACGAGTTATATCACTTTGAGGTGGTTGTAGTCTGCACTTCATCAAATGAAATTATAGTATATATACAACATGAAAAGAATAAAGGTATGATATAAAAGAGAATTAAATAAGGTTATATATAATATAAATATCATAAATATCATATATAATGATAGTTTGATTATAATGGCCACCATAAGAGGTGGTAGTAGAAGATCGACCAATCATCCCTTTTTGAGGCAATAGTTCGCCGTCGAGAGAAACATTATATTTTATACCCATTAGATGGAGGTATGTGTAAGTGTAGTTGTAATACTTCTCATAAAAATAACCTTGTATATTTTGGGTAATAGTGTTTTTATAAAATAAAGGAATTAAGAGAGTTTATGGGGTTGGATAAGTAAAATAACAGAAAAAAACATAAGAAAAGATGTTACCTTTAAATCAGGAAACTCCCTTTGGTTTGAACCAAAATGCTTCCTTGAAGTTTCTTAGACCAAATGTAAGGCTTCTAAGAAGAGGATATGGATTTAGGGAGCTCAATTGGGCAGATTTTGGATTAGCCAAAGGGATTGAGTGGTCTGAGAAATGTTTTAGAGGTGAGGGAATTTTATAAGCGGGGGAGGGGCTCATTAGAAATGTTTGAAAATATGATTTTATTATATAATGATTTTCGGGTTCTAAAGGTCCAAAACTAATTAACGTAGAAGATACGGCGATTCATGTTTGAAATCAAATCATCCAATAAGAATCGGAGAAGTTTTGGTTATTGTTTTAATTTTTATAATCTTATTTATTTAAATAAGTCATTAATGTGGTAAACACTACAACATTATGGTGTCAAAAATAATTTTATTTATATGATGGATAAAAATTATAAAAAAATACCTTGATTTAGGAATTAATTTTATCTTACAATTAATACTTATAATAGAAATGATAACTTATATAACCCCTTGTAAAAATTGGTTTACTAAAAGGTATATGTTTATGTCATTTTTGTCTTTACTTTAAATTAATTAATATAAACTGTCATTATCACTCTCAAGTGTCTCCATGGGGTCCCAAAATCGACCCAAGGATACCCATTTTTGGACATGTATCAACCAATATGAATCGTACACATTTTAGGGTAATTTAATAATATAATAATAATATTTGTTTACCCTTATTTACTAGATTTACCCTTTAACCATGGTAAATAAAATATTTACTGAAGTAAATATTCATAATGTCTAAAAATAAAAGTTACCTATTTACACAATTTGGACCTCTAGATTCCAAATATGGAATCCATTTTACAAATTCAAAACACATAAGTGACAGAAATTAATTTAAAATTAATTCCCGTTGTCAAAATAGAAAGCGTGTTTTTAAGAAATAATAACTATCAAAAGATTGACATTTGATTATGTCCGATTTAAATATGAAATTACATACAATGACCTAAATTATATTAAATGATAAAAATATAATATACTGATACTTTTAAACCACACATATTCATAATTTAACACTATAAATTATTGTGATTAAAAAAGTTGTTTTCAATTAAAATTTAGTATTTTTCACTATTCATCAAAATATGAAAGTTATCAGAAAAGTAACAAAAAATTTATCGAAACTAAATTTTTATGTCCTGATCCCAAAAAATAATTTCATTTTATTAAATTTAATATAAAAAAGTGTCAAATATTGGGTTTTAACAAGGTTCTCATTTAAAATGCGGTAAAATTTCAGTTTTTGAAAAATACTTCTTTTATTTGAAAAAATGAATTTGTTCATATATTATTTCTAAAAAACACATAATATGGATTCTAAAACAGTATGGTGTATATAAAATTCAAAATACTATTAATACTGTTCATAATTTCTTTTTGAATGTCTAGTTTTGTAAGTCGTGGTGCGCTCGAACTCAGTGTAGCATGTAGTGCAAGTTATTGAATTACTTTGAAGACATAACGTACTATGAAACCTTGGGGTGTTACATTCTCCCCCCCAATAAATTTCACCCACGTATTTTGAAAATCATCTTTGAAAATAAAAGTTTAAAAATAGAAAAATACTTTTGTGGGAAACCCACATCAGAAATTGGGTTAATGAAATTCAGTCTTAATTAGAGGAAAAGAGAAATGAAAAATTCACCACCAAATTATGATCTCGATTAGAAGAAAGTTTGTGGAAATTAGAGACCCATAATTGGAGGAAAAACATAAATATTTATAGGGAGTTATTGAGGTCATTAATTACAAAAACGTGTAAAATTGAGGACCTCAAATCCATCAATCTATGATGATTTAAAATATCATCTGTTCAACAAAACATAAGGTATTAGGACAGCCAATTTTTGGTTTTACGATCCCTTCCCTAAAGTTTAAGAATTAACTTATTCAAAGAATAAGAGGAGAATATATACTTGACATGTAGAGTTTCATCCTTCAACTAATTCTTACCGAAAACTCATCTTTCACTCCAAAAGATAATAGAATTCAAAAATATTGGATTTATCCTAACCGTATAGGGTTCCAAAAATAATAAATTTATTATTCATTGGTCAGAATATTTAAAAAAACTACGTTATACAAACTAGTAGATCGCGTAGGCCAGTTGTAGGTGATGCACCCTTTTCACCCTTCAATTGCAGGTTCTAGTCTCACAGCATTTCCGGATGCAACGAGTTATCGCCCGACCTCCGGGATGTCCTTTTTATGACAACCACAGAATAATATTAAGAAATGATTTAACCTTAAAAAATTTTCCAATGTCAATCTTAATATATTCCAACCTTTAGACTTATCCCCAATAATTCTGTCTGAACTCCCAATCCAAAATTTATAAGGTCACATAATATACATGTGAATACCTTCATCGTGTATTCTCTTAAAATGTGGTAATATAATGAATTTCGAGAAAAGCATATTTGAATATGTATGTACTTCTTTATTCCTTCTGTAAATCATAGAATACTAGATATACTCCTTAAATCCAAAAATGTTGTAATCACCAACAATGATGGAATAAAAAACCATTAATTAGTTCCAAGGTATTCAATAATATCCAATATAATTTATCCAAATCATTCATTTCTTATTCCAAAATCAATACCACAGTATCAGGACCATATTAATGTTTATCTTTCCTCCAATAATTTATTTTCCAAAAGATTTAACTTACTATTGAGTCACTTTTCTTGGTACCACACAATATCAAATTCTTAACGAAATAGTACTACAGTACAATCCTTATATACTCCCTAATTATTATAACCATTACATAATTGATATGACACTCAAATGACATAATTCTTTAATATCAACATAATACAACTATTAATTACTCTTCATATGTGGTAATATCATAACTTGATTATTATCCAACAATATCATGTGTGGTATACTATGATGATTGAGACATTGATTCGTGTAGTGTCTAAACTCCTTGATGATGAACCATTGTACATTTGAAACCTTTTTCTTACCCTTGAAATCATGTACTTGATGTCCTTTTTTCTCCACACTTATAAAAAACTCCCATTCCCTACAAGAATTTACCAAGGTGATTCTTAACACAGTTATCACATATGAGAAAATCCTTATTTTCCTTATTCCCTTTATCTATATTTCTCTCTACCATCCTTTTCTTCTCTGGCGTCCCTTCAAGGCCACATGACTCAGAGAATTATTTACTTATCTTATTAACACATGATATTATTTCTTCAAATTATGAGAGTACATGGGAGACTATTTCCATTCTAAATGTTGACATAATACCATGAAAGATATAATCCTTCTTACACTTTGGATTATACGTATTGTCGGAGTTCTCATTCCTTCTACTGGGTGGCATTTCTAAAAAATGGCATACACCAGGTTAGTTTATGAATCATAATGCATAATTCGAAACTTGTAAAATACCTAACTTAAATTGAAAAGATTATGCATATAATCTATACTCATAAGAAAATGTATCTTTGAGAAATTCATTAATCCTAAATCATTCATAATGGCTTGTAAATAAAATTTGAACTATCCTAAGAATATCCCCCAGGAGCATCATAACCAAGAGTGTAGCGAGTCCCATTGTCATGTACCAAGATACCCTGGGTCAAGCCCGAAACTCCTTGTTGTAGTTTTCACTCCTAGGTTCATCTATTCCATAGGTGCCTCTACCTGCTTGTATCTGGATAGTGATGTATTGTTTAGGAAATTAACAAAATATCTATATTACTAAAATTCTAGGATGTTCTTGTATACTAATACTCAAAGTCTATCTTAGGGAAATGTTCTCTAATTAGAGTTTTTCTAAATATAGTTTCCAAGGTTTTTTCTAAACGTCATCTGATACCAAATGTAATGCCCCAACCCTAGTTACCAAGAGTCAGTGCATTATTTGAATACATTGACATGATTATAAAGAATCAAGTCCCAATGGACCGATCATTTTAGAAGTTTGGGCAATAGATTTCATACATGAATGTTACATTACACATTCAAAGATAAAACAAAACATAAATAATCCTTTATGAACACCATTATTCTCCTAGATTAACCCTATATATCAAACATAGTACACTCCATTGATTCCTGGGAAAAAGAAAACATAGAAAGGGGCGAGCTCAGATGCTCAGTAAGGATAACAATATAGCAGAAATGTTCATAAATAAGCCTAAACATTTAAGGAAACGTATAAAACTAAAAAAAGAATTTTAAACATAAACATAAGAATAATATGACAAAGATAAATCAAATAATTCCATTTACTGATTCACATGGATATTCTACTAGTCGAATAATCACATGTAATATCAACATCAAATTTCATAATGATGGAATTAATAATGTCGGGCATCATAACCACATAGTCAAGGCCTCATGCCAAGACTACAAATATGGTTTTTTCAAGGCCTTGTGCCAAGTCACTAGTATGTCTAATGAGACCTACTGATGCATCGAAGGGCTATAGTGGGCTCCACTCATCACTTACTAAGTCCAATGCATTCCGCGTATGAAAAGGGTGAAACATAACATAAACATTCATATTAAAACTAGAATATGAAATTTTAATACATTAACCATAAACCATGAATGGAATAAAAATAGCACATCTATAGTCAAATATAGCATAACTCATTCAATACAATATGGAAGATTTTATTATAATAAATTGACCTCAATCAAGAATAATATCTAGTAAAGGATGTTGATATAGTTGAAAATGATCGATACAACTCTTTGAGAGAAATATCCCTTTTTCATGAAATCATTTAAAGTTACACAATTTAGAAAGGAAGAAATTTAAATTGAATTTTTGAATCAAAGTGTCCCATACCACTTTGAAACCTTTGAAAGGAATTAAAATTTTAAAACATTCATGTCCATATTGATAAATCATTAAGACCATTTTGAAAACATGGAAATTAATGAGAATGATTTAGAAGAATAAACATTTAAACAATTTAAAATGATGTTTTAGATAAAGAGTACCATAAAAGAATCATTTTTAGAACTCTTCTATTTAACTTGGACATATATAATAAATAATTCCGAGTGAAAACTTACACATAAACAATCTCGGATAATAATGAGATTGAGGAATTAACTCTTACATAGTACCTTTCCTTAGTCAGAGGTATGTTAACCTAATGTATAATAGTTAAATAATTGTTATTAAATTATAAAATAATCACATATAGAAATATGATATCATATATGATCTTCTAATATTGCTTTGTTAATAATATATTAGTAGTATCATTGTTTCGGGTGTTAACTGATTTGTTTTTACTTTATATGTTTTGTTATGAAAGAAATGTTTGTTATGGATAGGATATATTTGAATCATATCTAGAATGATATTAAGTTCTTAAAAATTATTTTTAATAATCAAATGAAAATTATTATTGAATGGTTTCGATGGGGAATGAATCTCATCGCATTCGTGGAAGCGGTAATTCGTACGTACGCATGCACGCTACTTCCATTTCAATTTTTTATTTTAAAAGGAAAGAAAATCAAATGATACATAATTATATTATTATTCCAGTATAATATAATATTTTATATACATTATGTATGTTTTTTAACACTATTATTTTCATGTTCCATGTATGGTATGAACAAGTCATATCACTTTGAGGGGGCGGTATCCCGCACTTCATCAAATGAAATTATCGTGTATATACAACATGAAAATAATAAAGTTATGCTATAAAAGAGAATAAAATAAGATTATAGATAATATAAATATAATAAATATAATATATTATTTTAGTTCCATCATAATGGCCACCATAAGAGGTGATAGTAGAAGATTGAACAATCATCGTTTCGTGATGCAGTAGTTCGCCCTAAATAGAAACAATATGTCTTATACCCATTAGATGGAGGTGTGTGCAAGTGTAGTTTGAATAATTCTCATAAAAACAACCATGTATATTGAGGATACTGGTGTCGTTATAAAACAAAGGAATAAACAGAGTTTATGGAGTTGGAGAAGTAAAATAACAAAAAAGAACTTAAGAGGAAATGTTACCTTTAAATCAGGTAACTCTCTTTGGTTTGAACCAAAAGGATTCATTGAAGTGCCTTCTATTTGATGTAAGGCTTCTAAGAGTAAGAGAGGGATTTAGGTAGCTTAATTGGACTGAGTTTTGATGAGCCAATGTGTAAGAACTCGGTTCTTAGTTTTGAGGTACGGGTTTCTTCTTTTCTATTTTCCTTTAGCGTTTTTCAGAAAATAAGGAAAATGGGAAAAATATGAAATTTTAGAAGTAAAATCCATGTACTTTACCACACGCCATGTACTTTTGGCTGTGTGGGATGAGTACACGGGGCGTGTGGCCATGCCGGCGATGAAGGGTGTAGAAACCGACTACACGCCGTGTAGTGGTCCTTTACACGCCGTGTAGTCAGTTGGTAGGAAAATAGTATGGCAGTGTCCAGGTGTGCAATAGTACACACCGTGTACTGAAGAAGACACACTGTGTAGTCATGTCAGCAGATGAACAGTGCCACGCTGGTGGAAAACCGCCAGAGGAACAGTTAAAAAAATGGGAAGTACATTCCATGTACTTGGAAATACATGTCGTGTACTTTGTTTTTTTTCGCTTAAAATAGGAAGTAGCCTCCCATGTTCACATGGAAGGCTTATAATGGGAAGAAGTAATGGAAGAGGGAGGCTAGAGCTTTGGAGATCTACCGCGCATTCTTCGAGAATTCGTTTTCTGCACCGTCGATCTCCGTGGAACCGCACGGGTGAGTTCTCCCTTCTCCCAGAGTAGTTCTTAATAAATCTTTCCCGTAGGGAAATTATTTATGTTTGAAGGAGGTTTTATTTCTCCTCAGATTTACATTGTTCTAGGAAAAATCAAGGATCGTCGTTCGCGTATATCGTTCGTGGGTGTTAATGGTAGGTGGCTTGGTGTTTATTTTCCAACTGTTGTGCGTTTTGCGCATTTTTTAGCTACGAATCCATATTTGGGGTGTCGTGTGGCTGAGGTCGTGGATATTTTAAATACCTAGAATTTAATAAGTAATTAATTGTGATATTAAAATGCTGTTTAGGATCAATTCTTGGATCCAGGACTATCCCGAGGGGTGCGTTCCTCTATTTAGTCATTCGGCCTGGATACCCAATGGTATTCCATGTTTAACTATGCATTAATTTTTCCATGAGATGAATTGTATGTAAATTGAATGTTTATATGTTGGGAATGGCCCGATTACTTATGCCTAAGGGCAGTGTTTTACTATAGCCTGAGGGCTTGACTGTATTAGCCTGAGGGCGACGTTCTATTTTGCCTGAGGGAAACGTTTTGTGCCTGAGGGCTTGAATTCTATGCCTGAGGGCAACACTTACAACGCCTGAGGGAAATTTCTGTTATGCCTGAGGGAAATACCTGTGGGTTGGATTCTGATTACCTGAATGTGGGGTTTTGTTTGTCTGAGGACGCTGACTACTTATTTAGAAATTCACTATGGTGTTTTCTTAATATTAAATGGTTAAATGGATAATTAAAATGGCAATGTAACTTTTTAAGTTAAGTAATTTTGTGTACTATATAGTTTATTGCATTTACTACTTCTCATTGTTGCATGATTACACACAGATGAGCACAAGCCTTTGGTGTGTGCCTACTGGGAATTATTTATCACACCCTGTTTGGGTCATGCTTTTCAGCCCAAACAGATTATACTGCTGCAAGTGTTGATAGGGGCAGGAATCCTTATACATGTACTTAATTGCTGCTGAGGAGTAAGGGAGCATGGGACCAGGCTTAGGCTCATGATGCTACTGGATGATTTGTTTTTCTTTGCTATACTCTGTATTGTATTGGACTGCTATGTAACATGTTATGGCTGCTTTCTTAGAATTTGAGGCATGTTGCCCCATTATATATACTGGTTTGTTATATCTACTGCAGTTTTTTATTTCTGTTCTATGTGGACTACTCCTTTCGTTGTTGCTATATGATTTATTTCATTCTGCTGCACTACACTTTGACAAATTAGAGAATAGTTTACCCACTATTAGACATTGGACCTCACTTCTAGTCGGCAACCTCTAGCATTTGGGGAAATGCGCTTGAGGTCATGTGCTGAACTGGGTTCGGGGTACCCGTTGAGTGGCACCCAGAACCGGGATATTACAAAGTGGTATCAGAGGAGTTATTTTCTTTGACTTACTATTTGGAGCCTTAGTCAGGGATATGACGTGAACGGTAGTTGGTAATAAGTTATGCCTGGGCATAGCTAACCCGTGTACAAGGAAAATCCAATTTAGCTCGTATTGAAATTTTACTGATTTTGAAATTTATAGTTGATATGATTTTCACCGATGGGTGACACACTTGTATTATGCTGTGGATATTTGATCCATGTGTTCTATTTAGTTGCAACTCGATGAGATGAGGGTATTCCATCTCATGAATCATTTAGGCACACGCTATAAATCACATGCCATGCATAATTCCATGCCATGTAGGTGCATTAGAAATTGCATGTTGTTGTGATAGTTATTGTGAAAGAAAAGCATGTTGTTATGATAGCTGCTTGATAAATACCTGCCATGTGACAAGGTATTTCTGTATAAGTTGTTGATATAATGGATGCCAAACTTCCTTTTTTGGGGAGTATGGGCCCCCATTTTTTGGAATTTGGTGGATCATTGACCATTCATTTTGTTATAACACAGATAAGATGTCAATCTTTGATTCGTGGGGAGTATGGCCCCTCATGGATCATAATTTGACACTTAGGTGTTGTTTCTCGGTATTTTCTGGGTTCTGGAGAAGTTTATGAGGCATACCGTCTGGAAAACCCTGTATACCCGCCATGTAGTACCTTCGACACGCCGTGTATGGCCTTCTGTTCTGGAAGAAAAATAAACTTTTTGAGTACACGCCGTGTACCCAGATTACATGCCGTGTAGTCTCTTCCCGTGTCACAAACCGTGTGGGTGGCGACACGGGGAAGGGAAGAGCTTGTGGAGAACATGTCGTGTACCAGATGTACACGCTGTGTAGGTTGACCCGGATTCTGCCCATGTTACTAACAATACGGACAGAGGAGAAATAAGACATACATGCCGTGTCGATGATGAACACGTCCTGTAGTGTGACCTGGGGACTCGGCCATGTAACTAACAACACGGGTCGGTGTCACCTCTCCTTGAACACGTCATGTACCTGTGGGACACGCTGTGTATTCTTGTCTGAGGATAGACCGTGTGGACTTAGCCATGCGACTAGAAAATAGGGTGGTGTACACGCCGTGTTCGGGTGTCACACGCCGTGTAGTATCATGCCGAGTAGTCAGCAGTGTCACAAACGACACGGGTAGTTGGAAATAACACCATACACGCCGTGTAGATGATATACAGGCCGTGTAGTTTTGTTCAAACGGGAGAGGTGTGTCTTAGTTATGTAGAACGACCATGGAAGGGGAAGAGAATTCAAGTACACGCCGTTTAGTCAGTATACACGCCACATAGTCTTGTTTTGAAAATTTTGAATGTCGTCTTCCTCCTATTCTCTTTTGGGTTTCTTCATTTCCAGTTTTTGTTAATCGTGTTCTATGGTGTGCATTTGACCTTGTAGAGTCATGCCACCGAGACGACTGCGCGCTATTCGCCAGGAGAGCGGTGATGACTATACTCAAGAGATGCTGGGCCATGGGCTACTAGTTGATCCTCCAGCAGAGCCAGATGCGACGCCAACCGTTATACCAGACACAGGTGCAGATGCACAGTTCTATGAAGGCTTTATGCGGTTCATGCAGACCTTTCAAGGAGCACCGTATGCTGCCACATCTATGGCCGAGCTAACTCGTATCTTCCAGTAGCAGCATCCGCCAACATTTTCAAGGGATGGTGGACCACAGGCTGGGGAGTCTTGTCTAAGATCGATGCAAACTATTTTCGGGCATCTTGAGATGCCTCCAGGGCGTAGGGTCAAGCTCACGACATACATGTTGCGTGATTTCACCAAGAGGTGTTGGGATGTCACCATCCAGTCAGAGCATCACAAAGACATGGCGTGGGTAAATTTTCAGGCAGTCTTCTATGAATTATTCTTTCCAGATACACTGCGGGCAGATAGAGCTCGAGAGTTCATGAATCTGCAGCAGGGCGCTATGTTGGTGATGGACTATTTTTCTCGTTTCACCAAGCTTCGGAGTTTTTCACACGTACTGGTGGGGGATGAGATGTTGAGAGCCAGAAGTTCTGAGGATGGTCTTCGTTATGACATCCATGCGCTGGTGAATGTTTTCAGGTTACCTTCAGTACATTATATTGTGAACCAGGCACTGATTACAGAGAGGTACTTGTGTAAATCTAGTGGCGTGGGCTAGGGCGGTTCAGCACCAGTTATTGGTACTATTTCTGCTAGTAAGAGGAAGAGACAGATGGACTTCTCTCAGGATGGCAGTACCAGCCATGCAGTTTTTTTCAGGTGGCCCGATCAGGTGCTACCAGTGTGGTAAGGAGGGGCACAAGAGACCACATTGTCCATGTGATCCAGTGGAGTTCCATTCTTGAGGCAAGATGGGACATCTGTAGTGCTTTTGCAGGGTGTTTCAACCAGTGGCTAGTGAGAGGGGTTCTGTGCAGACTTCACGTGCAGAAGTAGGACCAGTGGATTCATACCAGTCAAGGAACTAGAATACGTCAGGGCGTGCAGTCCAAGATGGTAGTCGTGGCTGTGGTAGCCAGACACTAAGATCTCAGAGGCAGCAGGGAGGGACAGATCAGTGTAGCCAGGCTGTGTCGCAAGGCTGTGGCACCGGGTAGGCATATGTAGTGCAACAGACCCAGCAGGAGCAGGATCTCGGACCTTCTATAGTCAAAGGTACTATTCTAGTAGCTTATGTCTATCTTCAGTACTTTTTGATATGGGTTCTACTCAGAGTTTCATATCTATACCCATTGTGGAGAGCATTGGGCTCTGTTTTTCTTCTTCTTCTGATATCATGATGCTAGACACTCAGTTGGGGACTAGAATGGCTGGTGTGCGCCAGTGCAAGGAGTGCCCCCTTGAGGTTGGTGGGTGTCACTTCCTTTGGGACCTCTATGTCTTAGAGATGAGAGCTTATGACGTCAATCTCAGGATGGACCGGTTGGTTTCATTTTGAGCCTTTATAGACTGTTATCATCGCAGGGTTTGTTTCACATCACCAGAGGGTGGAGAGTTTCTATATAAAGGTGAATGGGATGTCCAGGCGAGTCGAGCTGGACGAGAGCATCATGGGCGAGGTGCAGTCACTACCCAGATTGCGAGTTTATATCTGGATGATCAGGGGACTTGTCAGATGGATTTCTGTCCGGTGGTTGATCGTTTTAGGGATGTCTTCCTAGATGACTTTTCAGGTCAACCTCCAGACCGTGAGGTGGATTTATCTATTGAGCTTATGCGGGATCATCACCGGTGTCCATTCCTCTTTATACGATGGCCACGCCTGAGTTGCAGGAGCTCAAGTGTCAGTTAGAGGAGTTACAGTCAAAGGGTTTTATCCGACCTAGTACTTATCCTTGGGGTTCTCCGGTCCTTTTTGTGAAGAAGTTAGACGGTACCCTCAGACTCTGGGTGGATTATTGGAAGCTGAACCAGGTGACATTTAAGAACCGATATCCCTTACCAAGGATAGATTATCTTTTTGATAAAATTCGTGGAGCACTGACCGTGGTGTCATGACACATCAAATTGATTATATTATTAAGGTTGATTTATAGTCTAGGGAAGACCCTAGGTCATCTCTCAAGGAGCTTTGGTGGGTTCAGAGTGTGCGTTTTTAAAAAGAAGTGCTAAAAGAGGGGTGGCTTCAAAATAGTTTAAAGAAAATGAATTGATTTAAAGAGTTCAATAGTTGATAAAAAGTGGTGTTTTATAATTATGATACAAAAGGGTTAATTGTGAGTTCACTACACACTTTCAAGTTCATCATTCTTGGAGATTAATTTAAGGATGTAGTAATTCTTTGGTTGAAATTAATTGGAATCCTGATTAATTCCTAAACCATTATTTCATTTCTTAAAGAACCAAACCTTAACATAACAATCATATTGTCAAGGTCTAGAACTTATGCATGGAATAAGAGCTTCCAAAGAAGATTGAAATCTCAAGAAAGTGGCTGAGAAAAGGATTCATGTGTTACCCAATAGGAAAAACACTAGTCATGCACTCAAAACCTCACACCGATCGGCTAGAAATTAAGATCATCTCATCTGCACACATCAAAAAAAAGAATTCAAATATGAATGTATATAAGATACATGGAAGGAAATGTTTTAACACCAAAATTACTCCAAACGGGTAGCTAATATATGCACTGGAACTCCCTTGACATGTTTGTAGCTCCCCCACAATGAACTCCCACCGTTTAGCTCGACATCGGGTGGAGCAGGAAGCTCGGGTGGAACTCCTTCCTCATTGTTGATCCCCATATGGGGATAGGGGCCTCCAGAACCACCAATATGATTTGGAGACTCCTCTAGGACTCCAAATTGGAAGCACTTCACTCCTTAGACGAACTTGCAAATGGGGATCCCAATGTTCCATTTTATAGGAAAATTGAAAGGTGGTTTTAGGCACCCAGATTTCTTCAATCCAATTGTACCATGCGTTTCGGCATTCAGAAAGCCTTATCTCGCTTAGGAGAAAATAGAAAAGTTGTATCCCTACCTCTTGAATGTCTCCACCAAAAGTTTAGCACCATTTGGATAAGTACAGATCACGATATTGATAAAATATAGAACAACTCATTTGACTTGGTCCATATTCAGTGTCTTGGACATATCAGTTCGGATAGGCCCCATAGAAGCCGAATCAGGATTGGGTTCCTTAATATGAAATGTAGCCTATTAAATTTTGGACAGCCCAAAGAAGTTATGCCCATTTGAAAACACGGATTTCGTGTACTATGAAAAACAGTGTACAGATTTCCATGGATCCATGCAATTTTGGCCCATTTTTCATCCACTTCATTAAGGGCCCTCTAAATCACCTCCACCTACATTGAAATAATTAAAACAAGTAACATTTCCCAATATAATTTGGATTAAAATAAATTAGATTATAAAAACATGAAGTGAAATTTATTATTATATTTGGAATATTCATTACAAAAATAGTTTAAAACAGCGGTGTAAGGGTGGAATAAAACAGTGAATCGTGGTACGATCACACCCCTACACCTAAACATTTTCACTCATAGGAAAAGTCACATATCTCAATAAAATGATGCATATATTTTTATATTTCCAACATCATGAAGATTTATAATTTGAGTAAATTTTAATTCACCAAAGTAATGTGATCAATGCATGAACCGCATCAAGGAGTTCTTCCTAGTGAAAATTGAAAAAGATATCTCATAAATCATATCACAATAAAATTCAAAGAGATTTATGACACCAACATGAGCATGGAATTCAAAAGTAAACCATTACACTAACTCTCCATGTGTGTGTGTGAAAACCATTTCATGCTATTCTTTCAACTTTCTATCAAATAAATATAGGTTATTTTAGCATTATTCATCTTTAAATGATTATTCACCGAAACTGTCCTACATCCTTTGCAATCATATTTCAAGACCCACTCATTTAAGCATTCCCAGAAGTCACACCATAAGCTCCCGGCCTAGATATCCCCATATGTTACACATTTCATCACTCCCCTCATTTATTATATATTTTTTGAAGTTGCATTTGGAAAAAATATCACACTCATATCTCAACCCTTGTTTGATCTCCTAACGACAATAATTGAAATAGTTATAACAAGATCAAAGGTTGAGGTGGAGTGGCTTTTTACCTTCCCAAGACATAACCAATTTTTTTGTTTTTGTTTTTTTTGAGGGCGTATAGAAGTCAGACGTTAGGTACACACGCATTGGTCAATCTGATACAGTAATGAAACATAACGGATAAGGAACGAACATATGGAAATATCATTTAAAGCTGAAAAATATTAACCCAACATATATTTACCTTATATTATGTTTGAAATACTCACACATTGTGGTTTGGTGCAAAAATTGGCAGAGATATTAGTGACACAGTTTTTCCATAAACTACTCACACATGGAACATCAATCATCTCAAAGGATTCACATAGATACCACCATTTATATCATTGACATAAAACCAATTCACTAAAAATCACTCCCTAATGTTAAATTCATACAGATACTCTTTTCCACCATTCTTTATGGTACTTTAATATTCCCCACTTTATTGTCACCGAATCATGGAACTTTGAAATTTTTGATGGGGAAAACAATGAAAATACCATAAATAAGGAGAAAAAGAAAAGAAATAATAAAGAAAATGAAAAACCTAATAAACTCAACAGATAGGAAAAAGTTAAAATACCATAATGAAGGAGAAAAAAATGATAAAAATTCCTATCTAACCCAGGAATGTACCCATCCCCCCCCCCACACCTAGAATGTGCAGTGTCATCACTGCATGACAAGAGGGTTTGGAAAGGAAGGATAAAACCTGGTGGTTTTCATTCATAGATTGCTTCTTGAACATAGAGTTCCTCCCTCGGGGACTCTGGAATGGATTCATGGAAGTGCTTCAACTGCTGCCCATTAACAATGAATGTTTGCTTGGTTACTTCATTTTGAACATGGACAACACCAAATGGAGAGACATTGGTAATAGTGTATGGTCCAAACCAGCGGGAACGAAGCTTACCAGGATGAAAATTCTGCCTTGCATTATAAAGGAGGACCTTTTTCCTAATATGGAACTGACGATAAACGATAAGACCGTCATGGGCAGCCTTGGTTCTCTCTTTATAAATCCTGGAGTTTTCATAAGCATCTATTCCCATTTCCTCTATCTTCTGAATTTGCAACTTCCTTTGAGCACCTGCACCATAATTATTAGAATTTCATTGTTTGATGGCCCAGTAGTCCCAGTGCTCAATCTCAACAGGGAGGTGACAACTCTTTCCAAACACAAGAAGATAGGGTGACATTCCAATGGGAGTTTTGAAATCAGTACGGTAGTCCCATAATTAATAATCAAGTCGAAGAATCCAATCTTTTCTATTGGGTTGGACCATTTTTTCAAGAATTTGTTTTAACTCTCTATTTTACACCTCAGTTTGACCATTATTCTGTGGGTGATATGCAATAGATACTTGATGGCAGACCCCATACCGATGAAAAAGTGATTGCATTGTTCGGTTGTAGAAATGAGAACCCTGGTCACTGATGATGAACCTAGGTAATCCAAACCTACAAAATATCTGAGTTCTCAAAAATTCTACAACTGTTTTCGAATCATCTGTCTTTGTGTCCCGTGCCTCTACCCATTTTGATACGTAATCAACGTCCAAAATAATGTACAAGTTCCCAACAAAATTGAGAAATGTCCCTATAAATTCAATGCCCCAAACATCAAAAATGTCATGAAAGATCAAGGGTTGTTGTGGAATTTCATTCCTTTTAGATACATTCCCCATTATTTGAAAACAAGGATAAGATTTAAAAAATTCATTGGCATCCTGAAAAAGTTTTAGCCAATAAAGACAAGAATCAATAACATTGCGAGCAGTCCGTTGGGGACCAAAGTGGTCCCCACAAGCAAGAGTGTTGCAGAATCTAAGGATA
Source organism: Viscum album (assembly GCA_963277665.1). NCBI lineage: Eukaryota > Viridiplantae > Streptophyta > Magnoliopsida > Santalales > Viscaceae > Viscum > Viscum album. The sequence goes on along the minus strand of OY728138.1, from coordinate 1,526,060,011 downwards.
GAATGAAACTCGCTATCGGGAACACAACGCCTAAGGACCTGATCGCTATATGTGAGCCAAAGGTAGGGGTCCTCCCAAATGTACCAACGAGACTCATGTTTTAGACGACTGGATTGGTTTTTGTTGAAATCAGTAGGAATGCAAGATGCTACCAAATAATTTACAATTTTAGCATACCAAGGAATAACATCTTGCACTTTGTACAATTGCTCATCAGGAAACATGTCATTAATGGGAATATAGGGGGATGATACAATGTCTGAGGATGGGAGGATCCTACTAATATGGTCTGCCACCACATTTTCTACTCCTTTTTTATCTCTAATTTCTAGATTGAATTTCTGAAGGAGGATCATCCAATGAATGAGACGTGGTTTGGCTTCCGGTTTCTTTAGGAGATACTAGAGGGATGCATGGTCTGAGAAAACGATTACTTTGGACCCTAGAAGATACGACCTGAATTTATCAAAGGCAAATACAATGGAAAGAAATTCTTTTCCAGTGGTAGTGTAGTTTTCTTGGGCAGGGTCCAAAGTACGTGAGGCATAGACAGTTACATGTGGAGCTTGATCGACCCTTTGTGATAAGACTGCCCCAAATGCATAGTTAGAGGCATCACACATGAGCCCTAATGGTAAATCCTTCCGAGGTGGTTGGATTACCGGGGGTGATATGAGACTCCATTTTAACTTATTAAAAGCTTCTTCACATTCCTTATAAAAAGCAAATTCCTTTTCTTTTTGGAGTAAGCGGGAGAGGGGGAGTCCAATTTTACTAAAGTCACGAATGAAATGTCGGTAAAATCCATCATGACCTAGGAAATACCGCACATCACGTACATTTTTCGGGAATGGTAGGGATGAAATGACATACACTTTTGATTTATCTACTTGGATACCATCCCCAGAAATGAAATGTCCCAAAACTATACCTTGTCCCACCATGAAATGGAATTTCTCATAATTTAATACAAAATTCTTTTCAATACAGTGACGTAGGACGGAACCAATACTACTTAAACATTCATCATAAGAGGATCCATAAACAGTAAAATTATCCATGAAAACTTCCATGAAATTCTCTAGGTAATCCGAAAAAATACTAACCATACATCACTGGAAAGTACCCGGAGCATTGCACATGACAAATGGAATCCTTCTATAGGAAAATGTGCCAAAGGGGAATGTGAAGGTTGTCTTTTCCGGATCCTCTGGGGAAATATGGATATGAAAGTATCCAGAATACCCATCAAGAAAACAGTACTGGGACATCCCCACTAGCCTCTCTAGCATTTGGTCAATGAATGGCAATGGGAAATGGTCTTTCCTAGTGTGTTGGTTTAGTTGGAAATAATCTATACAGACACGCCAACTATTCTTCACACGAGTTGGAACCAATTCATTTGTTTTCATTTTTAATTACCGTTAGTCCAGTATTTTTAGGAACTACCTAAACGGGACTGACCCATTGGCTGTCAGAGATGGGGTAAATGATTCCAGCAGGCAATAATTTTGTTACTTCCTTTTTAACTACTTCTATGAGGTTTGGGTTCAGTCGATGTTGTGCCTGCCTCACTACTTTAGCCTCATCAGTTAATAAATATATGATGTGTACAAATTTATGGGCTAATACCAGGAATGTCTGCAAGTGTCCTTCTCAATTCTTGTTTATACTCCCTCAAAAGTTCAAGCAGTCGAAATTCATGCTCAGGATGGAGTGAACTATCAATGATGACAGGCAACATGTTTCTATTCTCAAGATATGAATATTTTAAATCTTAAGGCAGTTGATTTAGTTCCAATTTAGGTGGATTTTGGATTTGTGGGAGTCTTTGTGAATGTGGGAGGTTACTAATCTCATCTAAATTCTCAATGGTTTCATCCTCAGATGAGGAATTAGCTTTTACAAGCGTAGCAGTATCATCGATGGTCAGGTGATCCTCCGTGTTCATGAAATTATCAATTAATAAACATCCATGACACTTTTTTAGAACACTACAACAATCAACACATGATTTATTACCAAGAATTTCAATCAGAGAGGAAAATTCAGAAAGGGGATCTGGGGAAACAAATGAAGTGATTTTAGGGGAAGGGAGTACATCAATTGAATTTACCGAGAGAGAGGAATGTTCTTCTGAGGGGTGCTTCATGGCATCAAGGATGTTGAAATGGACTATGTCACCACCAAATTCCATAGATAATATACCATTATGGAAATTAATTATGGCTTTGGCGGTTTTCAAGAAAGGTATCCCCAATATAATTGGGGTTTGTCCATTAATCCTATCATCTTCTATTTTTAGCACATAAAAATCAGCAGGAAATATTAAATTTTGAACCATCACAAGAACATCCTCTAACACACCAGAAGGGTGTGCCGTACTCTGATTTTCTAGCTGAACAACTATTCCAATTGGATTTACTTCGCTAACCTGTAAGGAAGAGTAAATAGAGTGAGGAATCACATTAATAGAGGCACCCAAATCATGCATAACATTAGAAAAAGAATACTCCCCTATAGTATATGGAATTGACAATGTTCCAGGATCATTGCACTTGGTGGGAAGCGATGGTTCTATCAATGCTGAGACATTCCTCCCCAATCATACCTTCTCATCACCATGAAATCTCCTTCGATGTGTACATATCTCCTTTAGAAACTTATCATAACATGGAATTTTCTTCACGACATCAATCAATGGAATGTTAACCTATACGTTTTTGAATGTCTCCCTGATTTCTTTATCTAGTTCAGTTTACTTTTGTTTTCATGGATGGGTGGCTCTTTGGGGAAATAGAAGAAGAATGCTTGGGCGTGGTAACACATCAATAGACACAGTCTTTCCTTTGGTAGGACTTCTCTCAAGACAAGGCTCCACCTCATTTGAACCTTTTTCAGTGGTTGGGATGGGGGGTTCCTTAGGAGAGGATGACTCTAATGGAGAGTTCATTTGGGTATTATGTTGAGTTCCATTCCTAAGGGTGATGGAACTAACATTTCTCTTATCCCTAGGGTTGACAAGTGGTTGAGAGGGTAGTTTATCAGACCCATGGTTTTGGATTTCACCCATCGAGATATCCAATTGTCCTAATTGGGTTTTGAGGTCTTGTATGGATGCCTGAGTGGTTTGTTGGAATTGGAGATTATCGGCAGCCATTTGTTTCATCATATCTTCTAGGATAGGCTCAGTTTTTGGAGGGGGTTGTTGGAAAGACCTTTGGGGTGGTTGGGGATTTTTGGGTGGTGGTGGATGACTACTCTAACCTTGTTGGTTCCATTTTTGTTGAGGTTGGTTTGAATACCCCCTTGCCTATATGCTTGGTTGTCTTTCCACCTAGGTTTGGATGGATAGTAAGGTTCTTGCCTAATGGTTTGGTTATAGGGTCGTCCTGGGAATATTGCCTCACAACTCTCAGAAGTTTCTCTAAATTGGGGGAATTGGTCATAATAGTTGGTATCAAAAGAGAATATACCACAATGTATGGGAGGAGGAGATTGGAATTTACCTTGGGAAAGAGCAAGTTGTCGTAGAAGGGTACTTACCTCTTCAAACTTTGTGTCCACCTTCTTCTCGAATTCAGTACTTTGCACCTCATGGACACCTCGAATGGGTACAATGGACCTTGAAATGAATTGTTGAGTGTTCTATTCCATGGTATCAATTAGGGTCCTTGCAGCGATTGGCGTTTTATCCACTAGTGCACCACCTGCAGTAGCATCAATCATGTTTTGATCTATTGGAATTAAACCTTCGTAAAAATATTGTATTAAATGTTGATCGCTTATTTAGTGGTGTGGACAACATAAACATAATATTTTAAAGCATTTCCAATATTTATGAAGGGTTTCTCCTTGAGAATGTCTTATCCCACATATTTCATTCCTTATTGTTGCAGTTCGAGAGGCTGGGAAGTATTTTTGAAGAAAAAGTCGTTTCATGTCCGCCCAACCTCTAATAGGTTAATTAACATAATACCACCAATCTTTAGCCGTGTCTTCTAATGAAAATGGAAATTCCCTAAGTTTTAATTGTTCTTCGTACACATAGGAGGTTTTAATGTTGAACACACAGTATGAGATTCTTTTAAATGCTTATGTGGAACTTCTCCAGGAAGTCCATGAAATCTTGGTAATAATTGAATTAAACTAGATTTTAGTTCAAAATTGGGTGCCTTGACTTGTAATTGAATGTAAGTGCGTCAGATATCAACATCTGGAGAGGTTAGTTCCTTTAGTGTTCTATTATTTTCAGCCATTTTATACATGTTATGTTCATTTTTAAATTTGGTTTCAGAAGAATAAGAAGGATCAAGAAGAATTTTAAGATGTGATGTCTCCTCCTTCAAAGTGTTGTCTTGTGTGTCTCGGATTCGTTGATGTAGGATCCTCTCTGGTTCAGGTTCGAATGTTTGTAGGTATCCCGGTGTAGAATGCATCATACACATAACCTACACAATAAATAAATTAGAACACAAAAATAAATGCAAATGTAGAAGATAAAACAAACAAATATTCACAAAAATTACAAAACTTTTATCAAAAACATGCACAAAAAACCAAAGCATTCCCCAGAAATGGTGCCAAAATTTGACCGTGGTGTCATGACATGTCAATTTGATTATATTTTTAAGGTTGATTTATAGTCTAGGGAAGACCCTAGGTCGCCCCTCAAGGAGTGTTGGTGGGTTCATAGTGTGTGTTTTTTAATAAGAAGTTCTAAAAGAGGGGTGGCTTTAAAACAGTTTAAAGAAAATGAATTGATTTAAAGAGTTTAATAGTTCATTAATAGAGGTGTTTTAGAATTATGAGATAAAATGGTTAATTTTGAGTTCATTAAACACTTTCAAGTCCATCATTCTTGGAGATTAATTTAAGGTTTGAGTAATTCTTTGGTTAAAATTAATTGGAATCTTGATTAATTCCTAAGCCATTATTTCAATGCTTAAAGAACCAAACCTTGGCATAATAATCGTATTGTCAAGGTATAGAAAATATGCATGGAATAAGAGCTTCCAAAGCAGATTGAAATCTCAAGAAAGTGGGTAATAAAATGATTCTTGTGTTACCCAATCGTAACAACACAAGTCACGCACTCAAAACCTCACACCGATCGGCTAGAAATTAAGAGCATCTCATCCGCACCCATCAAAACAAGCATTCAAATATGAAAGTATGTAAGATACATGGAAATAAATGTTTTAAAACCCAAATTAATCTAAACCAGTAGCTAATATATTCATTGGAACTCCCTTGACATGTGTGTAGCTCCCACACAATGAACGCCCACCGTTTAGCTCGACATCGGGTGGAGGAGGAAGCTCGAGTGGAACTCCTTCTTCATTGTTGATCCCCCTATGAGGATAGTGGCATCCAAAACCTCAAAGATGATTATTAGACTCCTCTTGGACTCCAAATTGGAATCACTTCACTCCTTGGCCAAACATGCAAATGGGGAGCCCAAGGTCCCATTTTATAAGAAAATAGGAAGGTGGTTTTTGGCACACAGATTTCTTCAATCCACTTGTACCATGAATTTAGGCATTCATACAGCCTTATCTCAATTTGGAGAAAACATAAAAGTTGTATCCCTACCTCTTTTTTGTCTCCACCGAACGTTTGGCACCATTTGGACAACTACATCTCACTATATTGATAAAATACAGAACACCTCATTTAACATGGTACATATTCGGTGGCTTGGAAATATCAGTTAGGATGGGCCCCATAGAAGCCGAATCAGTATTGGGTTACTCAATATGATATATATCCTATTATGTTTTGGACAGGCCGCCAAAATTTCAGACCATTTGGATGCACAGATTTCATGTACTATGTAAAGAATTGTATAGATGTCCATGGATCCATGTAATTTTGGCCCATTTTTCTTCCACATCATCAAGGGCCCTCCAAATCACCTCCACCTACATTGAAATAATAAAAACAAGTAACATTGACCATTATAATGTTGATTAAAATTAATTAAATGATTCAATAATAAAGTGAAACTTATTATTATATTTTGAATATTCTTTACAAAAATAGTTTAAAACATCCATGTAAGGGTGGAATAAAACAGTAAATTGTGGTACGATCAAGCACGAGTGTTCTTGAAGATTGACCTGAGGTCAGGATATCATCAGATACATGTGAGACCATCAAATATACCGCTTACAACCTCTCGGAGCAGATATGGTCTGTATGAGTACTTGGTTATGCCGTTCGAACTCATGAATGCGCCAGCAGTTTTCATGGCTCTGATTAATCGTGTGTTCTATCCTTATCTGGACTCTTTTATGGTGGTGTTCGTGGATGACATCTTGGTGTACTCTCACACTCGACATGACCATGCCACCCATATTGATATAGTATTGAGTACACTGAGAGAGCATATGCTATATGCTAAGCTCTCCAAGTGCCACTTTTGGATGGACCAGATTCACTTCCTGGGTCATATCATCTCAGAGGCAGAAGTTGCAGTAGACCCAGAGAAGGTGAGAGTAGTAGTTTACTGGGAGTATCCTAAGAATGTGTTTGAGATACAATGTTTCTTGGGGCTGGCCAGTTACTACAAACGCTTTATCCAGGACGTTTCCCGCATAGCAGCGTCGTTGACAGGTTTGACTAAGAAGGGTGTGAAGTTCGTCTGGTCGGAAGCTTGTGAGGTATACTTTCAGGACCTGAAAGTGAAGTAGACATCAACACCAGTCCTGATACTTCCACAGCTGGGGAAGATCTATACAGTTTATTGTGATGCATCAGGTATTGGGCTGGGAGTAGTGTTGATGCAGGGTGATCGAGTTGTTGCATACGGGTCTCGGTAGTTGAGGCCACATGAAAGGAATTAACCAACGCATGATCTCGAGTTGTATACAGTTGTGCATGCATTGTGATGTTGGAGACATTATCTATTGGGAGAACGTTTTGTGGTTTTCACCAACCAAAAAAGTCTCAAGTATATCTTTACTCAGCGGGAATTGAATCTGGGGCAATGAAGGTGGGTTGAATACCTTCAGCCCTTCATTTTTGAGCTTGCCTATACACCTGGAAAAGGAAATGAAGTAGCTGAAGCACTAAGTAGGAGGACTCAGATACAGTCTGTGCAGGAGGCCAGTGATGGGTGGTAGCTCATGGAATTGTTCTCTGAGATGCATTTGGAGGTGCATGACACTTAGGGGCAGACTTATCTTTCCTCTTTAGCTGTGGCTTCTACACTCCTGGATAGAGTGAGGATGAGATATCTATCTTATTCAGAAGGCCTAGATCTATGGGAGTCGGTGGAAAGCGAGGACCCTCCTCCTGGTTGGACGATAAGAGATGATGACATTCTGCGTTTCCATGGATGAGTATGGGTTCCAGGGGATATACACAAGGAGCTAATGTGAGAGTTTAATGCTTTAGCTTGGGCAGTTCACCCCGGTGTTACCAAGATGTACCGAGACTTGAGACGTCAGTACTGGTGGTCAGGTATGAAGAGTAAAGTAGCTAGTTCTGTTACGAGGTGTTCCACCTGTCAGCAGGTGAATGCAAAGAATCAGTGACCATCTCGGCTGTTACAGCAATTACCCATCCCAGAGTGGAAATGGGATGATGTCGCGTTGGATTTTGTGACTGGTTTGTCGAGGTCACCCCGAGGTAATAATGCCGTGTGGTTTATTGTGGACAGAATCACGATGGTAGCTCACATTTTTCCGATCAAGGAGACCTTTGGTGTTGACGAGCTCAGAAAGTTGTATATTCGAGAGATAGTACATCGTCATGGGGTCCCTTGTTCTATCGTTTCAGATAGGGATGCCTATTTTACGTCTTGTTTCTGGCAGAGCTTTTAGAGGGAACTGGGTACACAGGTGCTTCTGAGCACATCTTACCACCCTCAGACCGATGGCCAGTCAGAGCGTACGATACAGGTTCTTGAGGACATGTTGTGTTCATGCGTCCTAGAATTTGGGGGCTATTGGGAGAAGCATATATCCCTAGTCGAGTTTGCCTATAATAACAGCTTTTAGGAAACTATTGAGATGGCACCATATGAGGCTTTATATGGTAGGCCATGCTGATCAACATTGTGCTGGATAGAGGCAGGCGAGGTAGATTTACTGGGACCACATCTCATGCAGGAGACTTCTGAGCTGGTCTAGTTGATTCAGAAGTGGATGGCTACCACGTAGTATCGTCAGAAATCATCTGCTGATTGCCGCAGACGACCTTTAGAGTTTGTGGTCAGGGATCAGGTTTTCTTGCCTGTTTCTCCAAGGTTGGGACATAGGCTGATCATGGGACATGGTAAAAATTCACCGATGTATATGGGGCCACTTGAGATTCCATAGAGAGTTGGGTTGATTGCCTATCGGTTGAAGTTACCGCAGAGGTACTGAGCCATGCATGACGTCTTCCATGTATCTAAGTTGCACCACTATCATTCAGACCCATCTCACATCCTTCAGCCAGAGGAGGTTGATCTGGAGGAAGATGCCCTTTGAGGAGCATCTGATCTGTATCTTTGACAAGGGAACGAAGGTTCTTCGAGGCCGGTCAGTTCCTCTCATACTGGTGCAGTGGCAGCATGGCCGAGTGCAGTACGAAACCTGGGAGTGGGTGAACAATTTACATGATCAGTGGACGGATTTATTCATGTCTATAACTTCACCACCCCATGAAGGGAAATTTGGGGAATAATTTCTTTAAGGGGGGAAGTTTGTAAGAACCTGGTTCTTAGTTTTGAGGTACAAGTTTTTTATTTTCTCTTTTCCTTTAGTGTTTTTCAGAAAATAAGGGAAATGGGGAAAATTCCTAAATTTTAGAAGTACAGTCCATGTAATTTTCCACACACCGTGTACTTTTGGCCGTGTGGGATGAGTACAGGGGGTGTGTGTCCATGTTGGCGATGAAGGGTGTAGAAACTGACTACACGCCGTGTAGTGGTACTTTACACACCGTGTAGTCAGTAGGCACGAAAATAGTATGGTGGTGGTCATTTATGCAATAGCACATGCTGTGTACTCAAGAAGACATGTTGTGTAGTCATGTCGGTAGATGAACAGTGCCACACTGGCAGGAAACCGCTAGAGGAACAGTTAGAAAAATGGGAAGTACACGCAGTGTACTTGGAAATACACACCGTGTACTTTGTTTTTTTTTTTGCTTAAAGTGGGTAGTAGCCTCCCATGTTCCAAGGGAAGGCTTAGAACAGGAAGAAGAAGCGGAAGAGGGAGGCTGGAGCTTTGGAGATCCACCGAGTGTTCGTGCGGAATCCATTTTCTTCACCGTCGATCTCCCTGGAACCACACGGGTGAGTTATCCCTTCTCCCAGAGTAGTTCTTACCAATTCTTTCCCATAGGGAAGTTAGTTAAGTTTGAATGAGGTTTTATTTCACCTCAGATCTATGTCGTTCTATGAAAAATCAAGGATCGTCGTTCACGTATATCATTCATGGGTGTTAATGGTAGGTGGCTTGGTGTTTATTTTCCAACTGTTGTGCGTTTTGTGCATTTTTTGAGCTATGAACCCATATTTGGGGTGTCATGTGGCTGAGGCCAAGGCTATTTTAAATTCCTAGAATTGAATAGGTAATTAATTGTGATATTAAAATTATTTTTGGGATCTGTGGTTGGATCCAGGACTATCCCAAGGGGTGCGTTCCACTATTTTTCAGTTTGACCAGGATACCCGAGGGCATGCCATGTTTAAATTTGCATTAATTTTTCCTTGAGAGGAATTGTATATAAATTACATGTTTATATGTTGGGCATGGCCTAGTTACTTATTCCTGAGGGTGTTGTTTTACTATAGCCTGAGGGCGTGACTGTATTATCTTGAGTTCGATGTTCCATTTTTCCTGAGGGAAACCTTTCGTGCATGAGGGCATGGCTTCTATGGCTGAGGGCGACACTTCCTACGCATGAGGGAAATTTATGTTACGCCTGAAGGCAATACATGTGGGTTGGATTTTGATTACCTGAGGGTGAGGTTTTGTTTTTCTGACGATGCTGAATGCTTTTTTAGAAATTCACTGTGGTGTTTTCTTAATATTAAATAGTTAAATGGATAATTAAAATGGAAATGTAATAGGTAAAGTTAGTTAATTTTGAGTACTTCTTAGTTTATTGCATGATTACACACAGTTGAGCATGGGACTTTGGTGGGTGCCTACTGAGAATTATTTCTCACACCCTGTTTGGGTCATGCTTTTCGGCCCAAACAGATTATACTACTACAGGTGTTGATTGGGGCAGGAGTCCTTATACAGGTACTTGATTACTGCTGAGGAGTAGGGGAGCATGGGATCGGGCCTAGGCTCGCGATTCTACTGGCTGGTTTGATTTTCTTTGCTATACTCTGTATTGTATTGTACTTCTATGTAACATGTTTTGGCTGCTTTCTTAGAATTTGAGGCATGTTGCACTATTATATATATTGGTTGGTTATATCTACTGCAATTGTTCATTTTTGTTGTGTATGGTTTATTGCTTCCACTGTTGCTATATGTTTTATTTCATTTCGTTGCGCTACACTTTGACAAATGAGGGAATAGTTTCCCCACTATCTGACCTGGCCCCTCGCTGCTAGTCGGCAGCTTCTGGCGTTTGGGGAAATGCGCTTGAGGTCATGTGGTGAACCGGGTTCGGGGGACCCGTTGAGTGGCACCCGAAACAGGGACATTACACAATGGGGCTTGAGAGGTGTGAGAAATGGGTTAGAGATGAGGGATTTTTATAAGCGAGAGGAGGGGCCCTTTAAGAATGTTTGAAAATATTGTTTTATTATATAATGATTTTCAGTTTATGGAGGTCCAAAACTAATTAATGTTGAAGATAAGATGACTCATGTTCTAAATAAAATCATCCAATAAGAATTGTATAGGTTTTGGATATTGTTTTAATTTTTATAATCTTATTTATTTAAATCATTTATTAATGAGGTAAACAGTGCATCATTATTGTTTATAAATAATTTTATTTATATGATGTCTAAATATTATAAAAAAAAACAATGAATTAAGAAATATTTTTATATTTTAAATTAATATTTATAGTCTAAAAGATAACTTATATAACCCCTTGTAAAAATTTATTTACTAAAAAGTATATGTTTATGTCATTTTTGTCTTTACTTTAAATTAATTAATATAAAGTGTCATTATCACTCTCAAGTGGCACCATGGGGTCCCAAAATCGACCCAAGGATTCCCATGGTCGGAAATGTATCAAACAATAGGAATATGACACATGTTAGGGTAATTTAATATTATTATAATAATATTTGTTTACCCTTATTTACCAGATTTACCCTTTAACCATGGTAAATAAAATATGTACTGAAGTAAATATTCATATTGTCTAAAAATAAAAGTTACATATTTAAAAAATTTGGACCTCCTGATTCTAAATATGGAATCCATTTTTCCAAATTCAAAACACATAAGTGTTAGAATTCAATTTAAAATTAATTCCTGTTATCAAAACAAAAAGCGTGTTTTTAAGAAATAATAAATATCAAAAGATTGACACTTGTTATATCCAGTTTAAATGTGAAATTACATCCAATGACCTAAACTATATTAAATGATAAAAATATAACATAATGATACTTTAAAACCACTCAACTTTGTAATTTAACACAATAAAATATTTCGATTAAAAAAATTATTTTCAATTAAAATTTAGTATTTTTCATTATTCATCAAAATATGAAAGTTATCATAAAAGTTTCAAAATATTTATCCAAACTAAATTTTTATGTCTCAATTATAAATAATATAATAATTTAAGTAAATTCAATATATAAAAGTGTCAAATATTGGTTTTAAAAAAGGATCGAGATTAAAAGGTGGTAAAAGTACATTTTAGGAAAAATACTTGTTCTATCTGAAAAAATGAATTTGTTCTTATATTATGTCTAATAAACACTTAATATGTATTTTAAAATTATATGAAGTATATAAAATTCAAAATTTAGTTAATATTATTCGTTACTGCTTTTTGAACGACTAGTTTGGTAAGTCATGGTGCACTCGAACCCGATGTTGCGTGTAACACAATTTATTGAATTATTTTGAAGACATAACATACTATGAAATCTTGGGGTGTCACAATTATAAATTATAACAATTAATAATAAATTAATTCTAATAATTAGTTATAAATTTTAATAATTAGAAATAAATTCTAATAATTAGTAAAAAATTCAAATAATTAATAATAAATTCTAATAATTAGTAATAATTACTAATAAATTATAATAATTAGTAATAATTACTAATAAATTTTAATAATTAGTAATAATTTTTAATAATTCTAATAATTAGTAATAAATTATAATAATTATTAATAAATTTTAATAATTACTACTAATTAGTAATAATTAGCAACATTTAGAAATAATTAGAAATAATTAAAAATTATTAGAAAGAGATTATATTAAATTATAACAAATTGTAATAATTTGGCACAATTTCTAGTGGATTGGTGACTCCCTTTTTCCCGATGTCTTATCGGATTGTAATTTTCTCCCACTAAAATCCCTATGAAAAATCTATCCTCACATACGGATAACCATTTTCATATGAATGATAATGGAGAGAATCATGATGAGGCATTACTACTCTCCATTCATATACATATGAAAATGGATATGTGTACATCAGAGTAGATTTTTCAGAATTATTTAAGTTGGAGAAAATTGCAAGGAGATGAGTCGTTGGGAAAATGTGGCTATTTTTCCTCAGGACTCATCTCCACTATCTCTAACAGAAAACACTATGAAATGTCTGCTCAGACATAAAGACATACATTTCAGTATGCTTGAAGATGAAATATAGGGAGGATTCACCACACTACTCTCCATCTTAAAGCATATAGAAATGGATATCGGTACATCTCAGCAGATTTTTCATAGTTATTTCCATGACAGAGAGTAATGATTAGTCGTTAGAAAAAAGGGATACCACCAATCCGTTCGAAATTATGTCATCGGTAATTAACAATTATTATCACAAATTAAACTTAATTAATAATAATTAGTGGTAATTTGTATAAATTATTATAACTTAGTGTAGATTACTATAAATGTTTTAAAAAATACTATAAATATGTATGAAATAATATAAATTATTACCAATTGATAGAAAATTTAATTTAATTGTATTCTTTTTTTTTGTACAGTTTTTTTCTTCTATTGAATTATAAAATAATCTAATTATTTAATATTTTTTAGATAAATTTGGAACAAGGAATTCAAAAACAATCATTATTAGATTATTGTGCTTGGATAAATTTGCATAAGAATCAAAATGGTTCTTGTATAAATATTCTATATATTGAGGGTGTTAAATATTTCTTATCATTTGAATTATAATAACCAAAATTTTTTTAGAAGGGAAAATTAAGTGTCCTTGTAAAAAATGTGCTCTAATGATGTTTGACACAGTTGAAAATGTTGGTGGTCATTTATTGCATTTTGGTTTTCAACTGGATTATGTTTTTAGCATCAGCATAGTGAATGTAGTTCTATAAAAGATACTAATAATTTAGAATGGTTTCAAAATATAGTACATGATGTGGCAGGTCCATCTTTTCAACAAGATGAAACTGAAGATGATATTAATTTAACTATTGAGTAAGAACCATATCATTTTTTTGAGTTTTTGAGGTCTGTTGAGGATTCCTTATACCCTAGTTGAAATATAGGAAAACATAAAGAAGTTTCTTAATTTATGGTTATTAAATATGATAATGGAATGTAAAATAGCTGTTTTGATCAGATATTGTCTTTAGTAAAAGCACTACCACCTTAATAAAATGCGTTGCCTACAAATTTCTATGAGAGAAAGAGGCTGATTCGTAATCTGGGTCTGGGATTGCAGAATATTCATACATGTTCAAATGATTGAATCCTATATTATGGTAAAAATGATTATTTCATAGTTGTCCCACATGTGGAAAATTAATGTATAAAGAGGCTCAACATGGGAAGTCTGGATTGGTTCCTGTAAAACAATTGAGTTATTTCCTACTTACACCTAGATTGAAGCATTTATTTATGTATTAAAACACAACAACATTGACGTCATGGAACAAAAAACAATATTAAAACTGGTAAAAACAAAAATCATATCTCTTATTTTGATTCATGGAATCATTTTGACCAAGTTCATTCAGCTTTTTCTTTAGATGCACGAAACATGCGATTGGGTATTTCTACTCATGGTTTCGGTCCATTTGGTTCTTATTGTAGTCATTATTCATGTTTTTCTGTCTTTACAACTTCGTTCAATTTACCTCCTTGGATATTTATGAAGGAACCATATATATTTTTGAATTTATTAATTCTAGGAAATCCAAGAAATAATATTGATATTTTTTTGAAACCATTGATTGATGAGTTAAATTCATTATGGAGTAATGGTGTTAGTACATTTGATGTTGCTTCAAAAAAAAATTTATTGTTGAAAACTGCATTAATGCGGACAATTAGTGACTTCCCAGCATATGGCTTGTTATCTAGATGGCGTAAGAATGGTCTAAAATCATGCCTATACTGTATGAGTGAAAACAAAGCATTTATTCTCTTCAATGGTAAAAGCCTTGTTTTTTTAACTGTCGTCACAGATTCCGTCCAACGTATCATCCCTTTCACTGGTACAAATATCATTTTAGAAAAGGCACAATTGAAAGAGATGAATCTCTAATAATGATCTTAGTAATAGATTTAAAATCAATTGTATCTTTATTACCTACAATCACATTTTAACCAATAATAAACCAACAAAAAATTGATGGATTTAGAAAAGAACACAAATGAAAAAAATAATTTTTTGGGATCTGTCATATTGGTCTGACTTGTTGGTCCATCAAATTTTAGATGTCATCCATATTGAGAAGAACTATTTTGATAATTTATTTCATACATTTTTAGATACACTAGGTAAGACAATATATAATGTAAAGGCATGATTTGATCTTGCCCAAATTTATAGGCAACCAGAAATTGAACTGTTTGAAAATGTCAGATCACAGAAGATAATGAATCAAAAATAAGTTTATACACCCTCAAAATAAAATCGATTATTATTTTGATAGTAAATTGAGGATTTGAGACTTCCATATTGTTATGCTTCTAATTTGGGAAGATGTGTCATAACTGATCATATTAATGGATTAAAAAGTCACGATTGTCATGTTATAATGGAAAGAATTCAACTGATTGGATTAATAGGTATGTTTAATTCTATGGTTTGGGATGAACTAAATAAATTATAATATTTTTTTCCGAGACATTTGAGCGGCGACAAGTGACTACAATTCATTAAGTAGAATACAAGAAACTATTATTTTAATTTTATGTAAATTGGAAAAAATCTCCCAGCCTACTTTGTTTGAATCAATGAAACATTTGATATTACATTTACTGCATGAAGAAAATTGTGGAGGTTTGGTTCAATTCCTATGGATTTACCCATTTGAGAGATGCATGAAGAAATTGAAGAAAAAAGTACATAACAAAATCATCAGTTGAAGGTTTAATTGTAGAAGTTTATTTTGAAGAGGAAATTTCATTTTTGTACTCTCATTAATTTCAATCTGAATATCCCTCAAAACACAAATATATGGTCCGTAATGAGGGAAATTTTGACGATGAAATAAGAAATAAATTATTATTTTTCAATCAGTGTGAACATGGCTTTTGTGGAGTTTATGAACAATGGATTTTAAATGATGAACATCATATAGCTCATACATTTGTTCTGCTCAACTGTGAAAAAATGAGACCATTTGTATTGTGACTGGTAATTTCACATAACCTATAATTTTTGTTACAGTTAATTAATATTATTTTATTTGTAGATTATATGATAATCATACTAAGAAACCACTTCCAAAAATTATAGCAGCTTCCCTAAAAAATAGAAAAAACATTTCCTAATAGCTTAAAAAACTGGTAATATAAATTATTTTTGGTATAACATTTAAAATCAATTTATTATATGTTATATTGATAACTATTTTAGAAATTCCTAGGTATCTCAACAGACTAATAAAATTGATAATATATTTCATGTATTGAGTAACCCACTATAAAAAATGGTTAAATCTTATAATGCGTATATGGTTAATGATTTTTGATTTCATACACATGCATATAGAGAATCAAAAAATAATGAATAATGGTTTTTTATAGGAACTCATCATAGATAAACTAAAGTTTACTTTTACGCTATGCTGGATGAAATTATTGATCTGTGTTATCTGGATAAGCATTATAAATTAATGTTTAAATTTCATTGGTTGGACACATAAAGAGGTTTGCGTGTTCAGCTAACCCATAGAATTGTTTATATTATATATAAAATCCATCTTTTAGCAAATGAACCATTTTTATTGGCTCTTCAGGAACATCAACCTTATTGTTGAAAATATTGTGTTACTTCAAGAGAGATAAGAGATTAGTGGAGCATAATAAAAATTAAATCTTGGGGAAATCAGTTTACTCAAGGTGAATGTAGTTCCACTGGAGTAGAAGGAATTGAAATTTTTCAAGAGACTGCTCCAAATAAATCTTTTTCACAGAGAGACACAAATATCAATGATGAATCCCCAATGTTAAGGGTTGATGGTAATGATGTTACAAATTAATTTGAAATAACAATAGATAATGAAAATGAAAGTCATATGAAATTTGATGATGTTGTGGAAGAGTATAAATACATTGACATCGTTAGATATGTAGATTAGGATGAATATGAATAGTGACATAGTTAAATAATGGTTATAATAATATATAATATATATCTATATATAATAGTTGTTTTCAATTGTTTTCTAAAAGTAGTCATTTCTTGTTTTAGATGGATGAGGATCTATATCATCTGTTGCAGGAAGCTGATTTACCTTTTAGAGAATAGGATGTTGGGTCATCTGACCCTTAGACCACAAGCAGTTCACGGGGAACCCGAAGGGGGCGTGGTCTTGTTCATTTGACGATTCCTAACTCGATCCCTGAGTGACATCCACATCTGGGCTTTGATCCACACAGGCAGAGGTATGTTTACCTAAGTATTTTATTTAGTTTTTAATAATTTATTTATATACTAATGGTTTTATGATTTGTTCTTTTTTCACTACTTTACACATATAGCTACTGGAAAGGGGAGTGCTATATTGCCTAATTATTTTTCTGAAGCATGGGTCTCATGGGATTAGATTTCTGTTGATGTGATGCACCACATGTTCGACCATTGAATGCTATGTAAATAAATACGATCTATTTTAAAATTAATTTAATTAATAACTTGATGTTATAAATTATTTGTCGGGTTTATGGTATCCCTTTAATGATAGTATGAGTGGGGTTATCTGGAAGGCATGGAATGTGACTATGGGTCAGCATTGCAGTCAGTCTTTTCACAATTTGGGAATGAAACCAATGGAGAAAGCATGGGTGATAGAGTTTGAAAAGTCTTGTCATGCCCAATGACCTGGTAATGTTTCATCTTAGGTTTGGGATGACTTATGTTCACACTGTTTAGGTGGTAATTTTCAGAGGAGTTAAATGGTAAGCTGACAAAATCTGTGGATATTGGAGGTGACACATCGAGTTGGTAGTCATACATTAAGTACACATTGGGACAATATGATATATATATATTTTAAAATATTTAATATAGATTTAAATGTAAATGGTTTATTTTATATTCCTATAGGAAGTCAAATAGACTTATATTTTGGATTTCTACATTTATAATAGGATGTATAGTGTTCCAACCACTAGAGAGATTAGTGGTTCTCGCCAGCATCAAATTATGGTTAGAATACTTCCTTTAGAGTTTAAAATTTAACCTCAAATAATATTTTTACTATTTTAGTTTTAAATTGAAATTGAAAGAATCATATGAGGCTACGATATCTTAGCCACAAACTAAGAGTTAGGCATAGATCGATACTTAGACCAATGGCCAACAATTTTATAAGACAACATAGATGCATGGGACCCATTATGCCTTTGAGAAAGAATGAGTTTTTGGTATCAACTCTCAATTAAAACCTATAGATTATTATGGAACCACTGTGATGTCGGCATACAACTCGAGAGGAGCTCGTGGAGAGTCATCATCATCTGCTGCACAATATTAGGTGCAGCTGTAAACTCAGAGTATGCTTATAAAGTGTATGCATAAGGAGAAGAAACAGATGAAAACAAAAAAAACATGAAGAGTTCCAATGATATCAATAGCAGTAGGAGATGCAGGAGGAGATGCATCGATGGCAGCAGTAGTAGGATCAAGAGGATTTAGAGTATATGTGACCTCTGACTCGTTGGTTAAGGATAGAGTTCCCTCCACCATCTCCTCTAGACGTCCGTACCCCTTAGTGATCTATTTATTATTATGATAAAAAATTTGAATGTAAATTATGTTTGAAATATTAAGTATTTACATTTTTATATAGTGTATTTTTATATTACTATGAAAATTAAATTTTTTATATTTTATTACATTATCTAATTTTTTAATTTTTTATTTTTTTAATAATTATTTTTTATTAATTTTTATTAATTATTTATTACTTTATTAATTATTATTTTTGGTTATTTTTTAATTATTTTATTATATTTTTCACGACTATTGAGGTTTTCATTATTTTATAATTTTTAATATTAGTAATATTAATATTTATATTTCATTAATAATAATAATAATATAATATTATAAAAATTATTATTATTATTATATCATTATTATATTATTATTTTTTAATTTAATTTAATTTACTAATTTTAATATTATTATTTCATTAAGATTTTATATTATCATTATTATTATTATTATCATATGAATATTATTTTATTTCTTAATTTATCTTATAATATTAATATTATTATTTCATTGTTATTAATATTATTTTATTATTATTATTATGTTTTTTTTAATTTTTTAAACTATTTTCCATGGGCCCGTCACAAAAAGTATTTGCGAAGGGCCATCACAATAAGGTATTTAAAAACCATGATTAAACCTATTTGCGATGGAGCCACATCCAGTCACAAAAATTTACTTTTTGCAATGGTCCGTCGCAAAAAACCATATTTGCGATGAAATTTTCTACAATGGGTCATTTGCGACGGGCCCCCGTCACAAAGTAGTATTTGCAATGAGCCCCATCACAAAAGGGTATTTGCGACGGGAGCCTGTCGCAAATGACCTATCAGAAATACCCTTATTTCCTGTAGTGACAACACGCGATGTGGAAACATGGATGGATGAGGAAGAACTGAAGGATCGAGAGAATTTGGCAGGTGAAACCGTCGGCACTAATTGTGGGACACATAGTAGGAGAGGTACACTTGGGTGGCAGTGGGTGAGGATCACCAAGAATGAGAGAACTCAAACAGCATAACTGAGAGCCACCCTATGGAGTTTTATCAATGCTTAGTAGAGGATATCCTGCACGGATCGCCAAGGTGGCAGGCTAGGACAAGGCAGACCAACATATTAGTATGCCGAAGGAGTAGCCCAACTAAATAGGTTATGCCGCATAGCCCGGAATGAAGACCCATAACACATAATGGCCAAACAGAGGCCAAACAACATAGAAGGCTCAACCGAACATATTTCATTAAATTTAATAGAAAGGAGAATGTAAATTTTCAATGAAAATTTAAACATGATTTTAATTTTGAAAACCAAAAATAACAACTTTCATTGCAACTAGTTGAGTGGTCAGTCAACCTATTGTGATGCTCCTGATTACTCTACCTGGCATGTGAATATCATGATTGATTCATTCCATTTACTTCATAAAGGCATTTGTTGTTCCTTTTGAGCTTTTCATGATCTCATATAGTTCTTCTCAATATAGTCTCAAGCTCAAATAAATCATCATGGATTTTACCTGATCGTGGAAGTTTTTGTATACAAGAACCGGAAACATCTAGAATGCTATGTTTCCCCAATATATAAGATGAAACAATAAGAAGGAGTGATGTTGTTTTTTGTGACATGTGGTGTGCTTTCATTATATACATATACATAGGTACAGATGAACAATGCACTAAAAACCACATCCCGCATAAATCCCTCATATAGCATGATTCTCCTTAATATTATATACCACTCCCAATGATAAGAAATCAAGATTGTATGGGAATTAGAATTCACCCATGGCCTTCCATGTCACCCAACATGTGAGAGTGTAAACTTGACAATCATCCAACCGTTGAACCGCAATCCTACATGCACGTTCACATGCAATTTTATCATTTTTTCCTAAAAAACCATTCATAAGTAGCTGAAGACGTTTGAACTTGGTTGTGTTTCCTTATAATTAAAATATAATACCACAACATACATAACCAATCATCCTATTTTAAACTATTCTCTTCTTTCAAACATCATCCATATTTTTTACATCATTCGAATATGGATTTAACATCACCAAAATTCATTCATCATAGATTTATAAATCACATCATTATAAAATCTCAATGGAACTTATTATTAAATGACTTCTTCGTCAACAATATTATATTGAACATAACCAATCATCTGATATCAATATATTCTTCATTCTAATTATTCTTCAATATATGGAATTTTCTTTACAAACAATATACCTCACACCAAGTGGGATCAACAAACTCTTCCTTTTTATTTGTTTTTAATTCCTTCTAAATTATAAATCAATATTTATACTTATAATTTATTCATTCTCTACATATTTCTTATCAATAATTCATTTAATTTTCTATCCCATTAATGAAATGAAAAAAAATTGGAAAGTGATATCAATTTATGTATAAGAAAAGTTCCATCAATCATTCTCCTATATGTTTGATTGAGTCATGATCGATGTATGAAAATAGGATTTTATTTAGACAAAAAAACTATCCCTTATAAAATAAAATGATACTAACTGAAATGAGATAAATCAAAAACTCTCTTCAAGATATGTTCAACTGTGTTCAAGTTATAAAAAGTGAAAAATACCAATTGAGATAAAAATTATCATAAAAAATTCTAACAAAAATTTTCTTACACTTACTTGAATACACAGTTTAGAATATTCAAACATAGTAGGTTTAACAACATATTTGGAACTTCCTCTATATTTCCACTTTATGTAATTTATTATAAATGACATCCCCCTTCAATATTAGGATTAAATTCATAGTTATGAAGGATGATATATTTTGAAATTATACCACTTCAATGCTAATTTCTTCAAGAACTTTCTAGAATAATTAGATTTTTATTAAATGACAATTCAAGTAGATTATTCAATATTCATTGAATGTATCCCCCTCAAAGAGACACTCCTCACGATATTGATAATGGTTGATCTCTTCTAAATAAAAATCAACTAATTTTTCATGTTGAGAATAAACAAAAATAGATCTTATTCAAGTGGATATCCAGATTTATCAATTTCAAAATCTTCACACTATAAAAAATTAGGTCTTAGAGGTAGTTTTTAGAACCACTACTAAATTAATCATATATTAAAAAATTATAAAATAGTGGTGGTTTCATTAAAGAGCCAATATATATTTTTTTATTTTAGTATTTAAAGGTTGTTTCATTGAAACCCCCAATAAATATTTTTATAAACCCTATTTTGACCTAACTCCCCCATCTCCATAAGTCCCCCTGAGCACCCCCGATTCTGTATTTCTCCATGAGGCTACGCCACCCCTTACCAGATCCGTCACTGCTCCCCTCACCACTGTTTACTGGTCTCCACCCCTCACCATCCCTTGCAATACCTCACCACACATCACCCACCCTCACCACCCCACCCCTTGTACCTCACCCCCACACCCACCTCACTCTCTCACCCCCAGACAAAGGGTTATTCCCTCTACCAAGCCTATGATCCCAATTATCAGCCCAATTTTTACTTCCCTAAAAACCAGATTACCCCTCTTTTTAATTATTCTCTATCATCCTTTATTATTGATAATTTTATTCAAATATATTGGGGAAGAATCATTAAGGTATGTTGTTTTCATTTACATTCCTTATAGGTATTTTATTTTTATAATTCATAAATACTAACTAAGGAAGTTTCTTTTTTTCTCTGAGTGGAATAATAATAGGTTCCATAGAATTCATCATATCTAGTAGGTGGTTCAATATACCTATTTTGGTTTAATAACAACGATTTATTGAATTAGTTTTATTATGATATTATTGGATATTAAATTCTGTTTATTATTGATATAAGGCTCCATCCTTAAACCTTACTTAATCTTGAGTTATTACAAGATTACACCTTGAGGATCTTTTGGGTTTAGAGTTTTAGAGATTTAGATCATAAAACATGCATTACATTCCACATATAAACAAAGTGGTTATATAAAGATAGTATTATTCATTCCCATCAATGGAAACACATTTAAAATAAAACATCGATTATTTCTTGACACTTCCTTGACACTATCATCATATCATGTACCTTTCCCTTGACCTGTGAAAAACATTTCAAAAAAACTTGGGATGAGCATAAAAAGCTCAGTAAGGGAGATAAAAATATGGAAAGGAAACATGGGTACATATATACATAAGAATGAGATCATACTTTACCCATAAAACATAAGCACTTTAACATACCTCATCAAATCATGAATAAATCATAGAAATCATAAGACATAAAGGTAACTTGAGGCATTCATAACATTCTTACGTAGGGAGTAACCCTCTTGGTTTTGTTTGGAATACCCATCACAGTATATTCCCTAAATCTCTTCCGAGAAACCTTAACGTTTCACTCCTTCGCATTACCCAATGCAAAGGAGAGCTTGATCGGGCCCACCTGCCCTTAGTTTATCACAGAACCACCTGTCTTCATAATAATTCCCAAGAACCTCAACACAATCCTATCACATAAAACATGCATTAAGGAAACATAACATTTCCACCTTTCAATCACAAGATATCAATACAACACATTGATATAAAAACATTATGAAAACCATTTTCAATACCAAAATAAAATAAAAGAAAAACATGGTATTTATTTTTCTTTTAAAAAGAAGGTATGGCTTGTAGAGGAAGTCGAATCTCAAATAATGGTCACGACGGCGGAGAAGTCGTTGTCGCCGCATACGTACGACAAAAACATTCCCTTCTGTTGTTTAGTAAACGTTTCGTATAAAAAAGATTCCTTTTGAATAAACGTAAAAGTCAAAGGGGTTTATACACCGTATAAAAGAAGGTTGTGTATATAACAAAATATGCCTCAATGAAAGGATATTGAGACGAAGTCCCATACCTCGGGTCTGACTTGACTCAGTCGTTCTTTAATCTCCTGAATAATAACCTTGGGTTAATTTCTACTTGTCTAAGAACCTTTTTCAAGTTCATTATTCCTTTTATATCACTTATTTCCATGTCATGAACACTATGTAATTATTTAAGTTAACAACGGTCGTTTTAACGATCATTGGTACTTGAGTAAAAAATAAGCCCTTTATAATTACAAGTTGTTCAGGTATCCATTATATCCAGAATGGTATTCATGATGTAGATATCATATATTTCATATATATCCCGTACATTCATGCATTTATAATATTACATAATCATTTAGAGGTAAGAAATGAAATGCACCGTTCATGGAGACGGTAAGTCGTACGTACGCATGAATGCTACTTTCATTTCTATTTCGTATTTTATAGAATGGAATCATAATTATATAAAGGTATATTATAATTCCAGTATAATATAATATATAATATCATAGTTCCATCCTTTATACATCCCACATATTGTATTTAACGAATCAAATCACTTTGAGGGGGCGGTAGTCCGCACTTCCTTAAATGAAGATATCGCATTTACCCATAACGGAAACCATAGAGGTATGACCAAAAAGAAAAAAACAGAAGCTTAATGAATACATAAACATATTATATATCATATATAAATATAGTTACATCTTAATGGCCACCTTTGAAGGTATTAAAAGAATGTTGAACAATCATCGTTTTGGGAGGCATAAATTCACCATCCACGGAAACAGTATGTTCGTTAACCATTAGATGTTGGTGTGTTTAGGTGTAGCTATAATCCATATTATAACAACATCCTAGTATATTTAGGATACTGGATTCGTTACAAAAGAAAAGAATAAAAAGATTTTAGGGGGTTGGATAAGAAAAATAAAACAAAAGGACTCAAAAGAAGACATTACCTTAAAATCGGGTAACTCCCTTTGGTTTGAGCTCAATGGCTTCCTTGGGAAGACTTCTGCCCAATGTTAGGCTTCAAGGAGTAATAGAGGGATGTATAGAGACAAAATGGGAAGGGGTTGGCCGAGAAAAAGGCTTTGGGAGTGTGGGTAAGGAGGTAGAGGTGGGGGCCTTTTATAAGAGGAGAGGAGGGGCACTCTTGGAAAGTAAAGATAAGTTACTTTATTTTAAAATTAGTTTCGGATTCAAAAGGTCCCACATTGAAATAATTCGAGGATAAGGTGATAAGGATTCGAAATACAATCATCCAATTGGTTTTTTCCATGTTTAGGGCTTAGATTTTACATTATCTTTCCATTTTATTTAAATCGTTAAATAATGAGTTCATCGCTACATCATCATGATGTCATAAATATTTTAATTTATTTAAAGTATAAAAATTATAACAAAAATACTATGATGTAGGAAATCCTTTTAGCTTTCCAATTACTATTTATAATAAAAAATATGATCTTTATAACCCCATGTAAAAATTGTCTTAGTAAAACATATCACGTTTGTGTCATTTTTACTTTATCATTAAATAAAAAGTTACTTATGTCATTTCCCAACCAAAGTGGCTCCATGGGGTCCCCAAGTTGACCCATGGCTTGTCCAGGTCGGCCATGACACATCCAATAAGGGTAGGAAATGTGTCTAGGTCATTTCATTTAATTAAAACATTATTCTTACCTTAAACTACACTAATTACCTCTAATCGCGATTAAAAACTTAATAAGTTACTATTCACCAAAAAATTATTATAATCTCATTGAACCACATTTTAATTCTTAATGACAACCATGTATGTCGGATTTTTGAAATTCAAAACACAAATATGGCAAAATTTCATTTAAACAAAAAATCAGTTTTTATAAGTACCACTTAGTGGTTTCACTATTCATCAAAAATTGAAGTTTTTCAGAAAATTACCAAAAATTCACCCTAAGCTATATTTGATATTACGAATTCAAGAATGAAGTCTATTTTACAAAATTAAAAACATATAAGTCACATTAATTAATTTAATAATTAATTCCCGCTGTCATGACAAATAGCGTGTTTTTATGAAATAATAAGTATCAAAAGATTGACACTAGTTTATGTCCAATTTCAAAGTGAAATTGATTCCAACGACCACCATTGAATAAAATGGTAAAAATATATTCTAATTTCACTTCAAAACCAATTCAAAAGATAATCTAATCATATAAATAAATTAGATTAAAAAGAGGTTTTGAATTAAAATACAACATTTTTCACTATTCATTAAAAAATGAACTTTAGCAGAAAAATACCAAAAATTCACACAAAGTAAATTTTGATGTCCCAATAATAAAGAATAAGTTTATTTTGACAGACATAGCTTATAAAATTGTCAAATGTTTGATTTAAAAAGGGTTTTCCATCAAAAGGCAGTAAAACAATCTTTTAAGAATATTAGTGTATTCCATGCTTAAGATTGGATTTATTTTCATTTTAAGCCTCTAAAACACTATCTTAATAATTATTAGACTTAGATAAAAATATCATTTATTCATTACTAACTTGGGATGTTACATCCTTCCCCCCTTTAGAAAATTGCATCCCCGCAATTTATTTACATATCGAATAAACGAGGGTACTTATCCCTCATTGCATTTTCAGATTCCCATGTTGCCTCTTCCATCATGTGGTTTTTCCACAAAAACTTTACCCGATTAATCACCTTATTTCGTAACATTTGCTCCTTGTGGTCAAGAATCTGGACCGGTTGTTCCTCACAAGATAGGTTCTCTTCCAGCTGAACTACCTCTAGACTCAAAACATGATATGGATCTGGCATATACTTGTCAACATCGAAACGTGAAAAACATTGTGTACATGAGATAAACTCGGAGGTAAAGCCACCTGGTATGCAACTGATCCAACCCTCTCCAGAATTTCATATGGTCTAATGAACCATGGACTCCACTTTCCTTTCTTACCAAATCGCATCACACTTTTCCATGGTGATACTTTGAGAAAAACATGATCACCTACCTCAAAAGAGAGATCCTTCCTCATGTTGTCTGCATAACTCTTCTGCCTGCTCTGAGCTGTTCTCATGTGTTTCTGAATCAGCTGAACTTTTTCTGCCATCTCTTCTACTAATCCTGGTCCCATCAACTTCCTTTCACCCACTTCATCCCAGAAAGCTGTAGTTCGACACCGCTTCCCATATAATGCCTCAAATGGTGCCATCTGTATACTGAAATGAAAACTGTTATTATAAGAAAACTCAACCAAAGAAGGATGTTTGTCCCAACTTCCCTGATAATCCATAGAGCAAGAACGTAGCATATCCTCCAAGGTCTGAATTGTTCGTTCCGACTTCCCATCTGATTGAGGATGAAAATCAGTAATAAAATTTAATTCAGTACCCAACGACTTCTGAAGGCCTTTCCAAAAGTTAGAAGTAAACCTGGGATCACGGTCAGATACAATGGAGAGAGGAACTCCATGTAACCTGACTATCTCTTTAAGATACAAAAGGGAAAGTTGATCAAGGGAAAAAGTATCTCGTATAGCAAGGAAATGAGTAGATTTAGTCAAGCAATCAACAATAACCCAGATTGCATTATTACCTCGAGATGTCTTCGGTAATCCCACAACAAAGTCCATGGATATGTTTTCCCATTTCCACTCTGGCACTGGTAAAGGCTGAAGCAACCCTTTAGGTAACTGTCGCTCTGCTTTAACTTGCTGACAAGTCAAACACTTCCAAGTAAAATCAGCAATATCTCTTTTCATTCGATCCCACCGGTAATACTCTCGCAGATCTCTGTACATCTTAGTACTGCCAAGATGAACTGAAAACGGATAACTATGAGCTTCACATAACAACTCTCTCTTCAACTATGAATCAAAAGGCACACAGAATCTCTTCACAAATCTCAAAACACAGTCACTATCAATGTTGAATTCAGGCAACTTACCTTTCTGAACCAGCTCTACCGTTTTCTGCAACTCACTGTCTTGCTTCTGTGCTTGCTCGATTCTATCTGATAGAGATGATCTCACTGATACCTGAAACAAAAAAAGAACTTCCTGCACTAACAAATTCTATGCCAAAGTTCATCAAATCCTTAACCAAAGGATCACGTTCCAAACACAACATTGCTAATGAAGCATTACTTTTTTGACTTAAAGAATCAACCACTTTATTTGCTTTTTCCAGATGGTAATGAATTGTACAATCATAATCCTTGATTAATTAGTTCCATATCCTTTGTCTCATGTTCAATTATTTCTGAGTGAATATAAACTTTAAACTTTTGTGATCAGTATATATTTCACACATTACTCCATACAAAAGATGCCTCCAAATTTTTAAAGCAAAAACAACAGCAGCTAATTCCAAATCATGTGTAGGGTAATTTACCTCATGAGTTTTCAACTGACGTGAAGCATAAGAAATTACCTGATCATTCTGCATATATACATAGCCAAGTCCCTTCAACGAAGCATCACTATATATAAAAAACTCACCATTCCTTGAAGGAAGTGCCAAAACTGGAGCATTCACCAATCTTCTTTTCAACTCCTGAAAACAATCATCACATTCGTTTGTCCAGATGAACTTAACACCCTTACGAGTTAGCTTAGTCATTGGACTAGATAACCGTGAAAAATTTTCAACAAACTTTCGGTAGTAACCTGTCAAACCAAGATAACTACAGATCTCGGTTACATTTGTGGGTCTTGACTATTCTTCAACAACTTTTGTTTTAGTAGGATCAACAGTTATGCCATCTTTTGAAACAATGTGACCCAGGAAAGAAATTTGTTGTAACCAAAACTCACACTTACTGAATTTCCCATACAATTTCTTTTCTTTTAAGGTTTGAAAGATAACCCTTAAATGTCTTTCATGCTCTTCTTTACTTTTAGAAAACACCAAAACATCATCGATGAAAACAACCAACATTTTTCACCTGAGTCAACTGAGCCATCACTACAACAAACTGTTTAGTTCTGATTCTGACTATCTCAGGATACTAATTTGAAAGGTCATTTCCCTCAGTATGCCTTCCCAAAAAAACGTCTCTATTTTCTCTACGAAAAACCATTCTTAACACTGAAATACCTTAGGTGAAGCAACATGGTAATCTGTAAATGGTATATCATTTCAAAAAAAAATTATTTTTGTATAATCATTTAATATAATTCTAACTCCTAAAGTTATCTAAACCAGCCATTGATACCAACTATAAGGCCCCAGCCATAAACCTTACTTAATCTTGAGTTATTACAAGATTACACCTTGAGGATCATTTCGGGTTTAGAGTTTTAGCGAATTAGATCATAAAACTTGCATTACATTCCACATATAAACAAAGTGGTTACATAAAGATATTATTCTTCATTCCCATCAATTGAAACATATTTAAAATAAAACATTGATTATTTCTTGACACTTCCTTGACACTATCATCATATCATGTACCTTTCCCTTGACCTATGAAAAAAATTTCAAAAAAACTTGGGATGAGCATAAAAAGCTCAGTAAGGGATATAAAAATATGGAAAGGAAACATGGGTACATATATACATAAGAATGAGATCATACTTCACCCATAAAACATAAGCACTTTAACATACCTCATCAAATCATTAATAAATCATAGAAATCATAAGACATAAAGGTAACTTGGGGCATTCATAACATTCTTACATAGGGAGTAACCCTCTTGGTTACGTTTAGAATACCCATCACAATATATTCCCTAAATCTCTTCAGAAAAAACCTTAACGTTTCACTCCTTCGCATTACCCAATGCATTGGAGAGCTATATCGGGCTCACCCGCCCTTAGTTTATCACGGAACCACCCGTCTTCATAATAATTCCCAAGAACCTCAACATAATCGTATCACATAAAACATGCATAAAGGAAACATAACATTTCCACCTTTCAATCAAAATATATCAATACAACACATTGATATAAAAACATTATGAAAACCATTTTCAATACCAAAATAAAATAAAAGTAAAACATGGTATTTATTTTTCTTTTAAAAAGAATGTATGGCTTGTAGAGGAAGCCGAATTTCAAATAATGGTCACGGCGGTGGAGAAGTCATTGTCGTCTCATACGTACGACAAAAACATTCCCTTTTGTCGTTTAGTAAATGCTTCATATAAAAAAGATTCATTTTGAATAAATTTAAAAGTCAAAGTGGTTTACACACCGTATAAAAGAAGGTTGTGTATAAAACAAAATATGCCTCAATGAAAGGATATTGAGACGAAGTCCCATACCTCGGGTCCGACTTGACTCGGTCGTTCTTTAATCTCCTGAATAAAAAACTTGAGTTAATTTATACTTGTTTAAGAACCTCTTTCAAGTTCATTATTCCTTTTATATCACTTATTTCCATGTCATGAACACTGTAATTATTTAAGTTAATAACTGTCGTTTTAACGATCATTGGTACTTGAGTAAAAAATAAGCCCGTAATAATTACAAGTTGTTCATGTATCCATTATATCCAGAATGGTATTCATGATGTAGATATCACATATGTAATATATATCCAGTACATTCATGCATTTATAATATTACATAATCTTTTAGAGGTAAGAAATGAAATGCACCGTTCATGGAGACGGTAAGCCGTACGTACGCATGAACGCAACTTTCATTTCTATTTCGTATTTTATAGAATGGAATCATAATGATATAAAGGTATATTATAATTCCAGTATAATATCATATATAATATCATATTTACATCCTTTATACGTCCCACATATGGTATTTAACTAATCAAATCACTTTGAGGGGGCGGTAGTCCGCACTTCCTTAAATGAAGATATCGCGTTTACCCATAATGGAAACCATAAAGTTATGACCAAAAAGAAACAAACAGAAGCTTAAGGAAATAATAAACATATTATATATCATATATAAATATAGTGAAATCTTCATGTCCACCTTTGAAGGTGTTAAATGAATTTTGAACAATCATCGTTTTGGGAAGCATAAATTCACCATCCACGGAAACAGTATGTTTGTTAACCATTAGATGTAGGTGTGTGTAAGTGTAGCTCGAATCCATATTATAACAACATCCTAGTATATTGATAATACTGTAGTTGTTACAAAAGAAAAGAATAAAAATAGTTTAGGGGGTTGGAGAAGCAAAATAAAACAAAAGGACTCAAAAGAAGACATTACCTTAAAATCGGGTAACTCCATTTGGTTTGAGCTCAAAGGCTTCCTTGGGAAGACTTCTGCCCAAAGTGAGGCTTCAAGGAGTAATATAGAGAATTGGAGAGAAAAAATGGGAAGGGGTTGGCAGAGCCAAAGGCTTTAGGAGTGTGTGTAAGGAGGTAGAGATGGGGGCCTTTTATAAGAGGAGAGGAGGGTCACTCTTGGAAAGTAAAGATAAGTTACTTTATTTTAAAATGGGTTTCGGATTCAAAAGGTACCACATTGATATAATTCGAGGATATGGTGATAAGGGTTATAAATACACTCATAAAATTGGTTTTTTCCCTGTGTAGGTCTTAGATTTGACCTTATCTTTCCATTTTATTTAAATCGTTAAATAATGAGGTCATCGTTGTATCATCATGATGTCATAAATAATTTAATTTATTTAAATTCTAAAAATTATAAAAAAAATACTATGATGTAGGAAATATTTTTATCTTTCCAATTACTATTTATAATCAAAAATTTGATCTTTATAACCCCATGTAAAAATTGTTTTAGTAAAACATATCATGTTTGTGTCATTTTAACTTTATCATTAAATAAAACGTTATTTATGTCATTTCCCAACCAAAGTGGCTCCATGGGGTCCCCAAGTTGACCCATGGCTTTTCTTGGTCGACCATGACACATCCAATAATGGTAGGACATGTGTCTAGGTCATTTCATTTTATTAAAACATTATTCTTACCTTAAACTACACTAATTACCTCTAATCGCGATTAAAAACTTAATAAGTTACTATTCACCAAAAAATTATGATAATCTCATTGAACCACATTTTAATTCTTAATGACAACCATTTATGTCGGATTTTTGAAATTCAAAACACAAAGATGTAAAAATTTCATTTAAACGAAAAATCAGTTTTTATAAGTACCACTTAGTGGTTTCACTATTCATCAAAAATTGAAGTTTTTCAGAAAATTATCAAAAATTCAGCCTAAGCTATATTTGATATTACGAATTAAAAAATGAAGTCTATTTTAAAAAAATCAAAACATATAAGTCACATTAATTAATTTAATAATTAATTTCCACTATCATGACAAATAGCGTGTTTTTATGAAACAATAAGTATCAAAAGATTGACACTAGTTTAAGTCCAATTTCAAAGTGAAATTGATTCCAAAGACCACCATGGGATAAAATGGTAAAACAATTATTCTAACTTCACTTCAAAACCAATTCAAAAGATAATCTAATCATATAAATAAATTAGATTAAAAAGCGATTTTGAATTAAAATACAACATTTTTCACTATTCATTAAAAAATGAACATTATCAGAAAAATACCATAAATTCACACAAAGTAAATTTTGATTTTCTAATCATAATGAATAATTTTATTTTGACAAACATAGCTTATAAAATTGTCAAAAGTTTGATTTAAAAAGGGTTTGCCATCAAAAGGCAGTAAAACAATCTTTTAAGAATGTTAGTGTATTGCATGCATAAGATTGGATTTATTTTCATTTTAAGCCTCTAAAACACTATATTAATCATTAATCGACATAGATAAAAATATCTATTATTCATTACTTACTTGGGATGTTACAATTGAGGTTTAAATGGTGACAGTAATACAGTGAGTTCTCTTTGGTTTCAAGGTGATAAATTGTGGTTTTTTCTTACAAATTTAGTAATCCAATTTTTAAAGTAATTGTGCATATAATGTTCTTGACAGAATGCAATTTTCTTATGAAATGATTTATTTTGTTACTAGAAATTATTTATAGGGTGTTATAAATATTAAGTTTCATGTTTTTGAATTTTTTTTGGAAAATTTCAATATTTGTTTTGATTAATACCAATGCTGTAAGTGTTTGTTAGTATTAATAATTATTATGGGGTTTTTATTAATTTTGTTGTCATAAGGTGTTATGCAGAATAGATTTTATTTGTATCCATGTTAAGAGGTGTTTTTAGATGTCACAAATTATTTAAGGGAATTTATGAACATTTAATATTTTTGATTAATATAAATAAGCGTTTTAATAATATCAAGAATTATTTTATAGGGTGTTCATTAATTTAATTGAAGTAGTGGATGGTTTTTTAAATGCCATAGAGAGGACCAATATTTATGTATGTAGAAATAATATCAGTGTGGATCATCTCCAATTCATAAAGTGACCTAAAATATATAAACATTTTCATGAACCAAATGTATTACTACAAAAAAAATGTATGAGAAATGGTTTATTAGTGGTAGTTTTTAAAATCGCCGCTAAAAATATCATCGTTAAAAATAATTTTTATATTATCGGTGTTTCATTAAACCATCACTATATTTTTATCAACGTAATGATGATAATATTATAGATAGTTTGGGTTTTATGCTGGATTTTTAAATTAATTTAGATTTACTATGAATATATTTTATTTTTGATGAATGCAATAAATTTCAAGCTAGACTAAATGAGACTATATCACAAGATATCAAAGTGTCATGTTCTTTTTTTGAGATTAAACAAATATTTATTATCATAATTATCAAAGAAATATTTTTATATTGAGGTGATATTGTTTTTTCATTATAAAATAAAAATTAATAATATTTAAATCTAAAAATTTAGATATTTTTAATGCCATATTTAATCTTTTTGATGTTGAATTTGTGATTTTTCATATAAGGACCCTACCACGGTCAATGAAGATGCTGGGTGATTTATATTTTTTATTGTACTTATTTTATTAACCATTTTTATCTTTATATCTTAATGTACTTGGTAAATAGTGAAAATCCAATACATATGGATAAAAGTTGGATTAATTTACCTAGAAACACACCTCGGTATGCCATGGGTTTGAAAAAAAATTATGTTATGCAATTGAAAACTAATTGGTGGATGGTATAATGTAATGTATGTTTCATAATTGTAAATTCATGAAATGTTTGAATAGAAATGATGTGTATGATAATTTGATATTGAAACAATTTTTTGCTCGATATGTATGTTGGATTTGGAATGGTGATTCTATTGTTATATAAATTCCAAACCATTACACTACTTTTAATATAACATAATGTGACCTGAAAAAGGAGCATTTAGTTATAAAGTTGTTCAATGATGCATCTCGTTTTGTAGAATAGAATATCCATGATTTTAATAGATCAATAGAACCTTCTGTTAATCCTAAAAAGGTTAATCTTGCTCATACCATTAGTGAGAAAAAAACGAGTTTTATGAATTAGTTGAAAATAAACAACAAGAACTGTATGAAGGGTGTTCCAGTTATTCAATGTTAAATTTTCTACTTAATTATTACTATATCAAGTGTCTCTATTAAATTATAGACAAAGTAATTTCCATGATTTTATAGTTTCTGAATGATGAATTTAATGAATAAATGATCCCCAAATCATTCTTTAATTTGAAAAATATATCAATAAACATTGTCTTGATTATACAAAGATACATGCATTCCCTAATGATTTAATTCTTTAATGGGTAGAGGATTTTGATAAATAATAATTCATAATATGTCATACAAGCACATAGATGTAAATGAACAATAATGAGAGAACAAATAGATGAAATCCTTGGAAGAAATAGAAGAAAAAAACTCCTACAATGTTATTTCATTACATCCCTCTAAAACCCTAGTTGAAAAAAAAATTCATGTCGTATAATACAATATAAAAAAATAAGTTTCATGATCAGGATAGTTACAAAGTCTTGATGAGACATTAAAAACATTCAAAATCATGGAAGATATTTTATTCTCTCTACCTATATTTTTATTTAGATACTTGGAATATACATTTTTGATAGCCTTCTAATGGTTTTAACCCTTTTTGAACTTTATGTACTAATTATAATATTTGTCTAGTTGTTTTGATCCTCTATAATATAACTCCATGGATGTGTATGAATAAGACTTATTTCATTATTTCGATGATTATTCTTGGAATGAAAATGACTGTAAATGAAATTTATGTATACCTTCAACCTCTAATAAAGGAATTGCTATAGTTATGGAATGATGGAATGGAAACATATGTTTCTTAAATGAGATAACTTTTCAAAATGCATCAAGATTTAATGTGGAAAATTAATGAGTTTCCTGGACTATGATGTTTATTTGGTAGGAATGTTCATATTTTCTTGGCTTTTCCAGTATCTAATTTTGATTTCTAACCTCGCTAAGTACCTCATATTATAAAATGGTGTGTCTTGTGTCATCATAAATTTCATGATGATTCTCATAAATTCAGGATAAAAAATACATAATCAAATGGAAATATTGAATTGATAAAGTCACTGAAGGTGTTATATGGTTTCGAAATTTTATGATATTTAATGAATGCCACTAATGAATTTGGAAAATGTCATCAGTTTAAAGAAGGGGGAAAAGGGTATGAGGTACAATATCTGAAGTAGACAGAACGAAAAATCAATGAAAAAGAGAGTATTTTTCAAAAATCATTATTATATGTTTAATTTGATATGTAATAATCTTGACATAATATATATTTATAAGAATATCTATGACAATGTAATTTTTACACTGATTGATGAGCAGGTTAAATCAAAGGATCGCCTTAATGATTGAAAGGATTTGGAGTCAATGAATATAAAGCACAGTTTGGGAGAAAAGGAGAATGGAATGTATCCTTCAGTTATTTTTACAATTAAAAATCATGATAAAGAGATATTAATTCAAACTTTAATGAATTTAAAAGGTATAAATGGATATTCAAGTAACACATCATTGTTTTTTTACTTAAAACATCCAAAGTTACCTGGTTTGAAATGTCATGAGTCACATATTTTTATGGAGTAGTTATTGTCGTTAGCTTTATGTAATATGTTACCATTAAATGTAACTTTGGTTCTAGTTGTATTTTTTCCTTTTTTTGGAGGGATTTTTGGAAAAAATATAAATCCAACTGAGAATGATAATCTTAAATAATGAATTGTTTTGTAACTTTTTCATTTAGAGAAGTTATTTCCCCCTTCATTCTTCACAGTCAATATTCAATTAACTATTCATTTTGTTGAAGAAGCTAAACATGGTGGATTGGTACACTATTGATGTATGTATCCAATTGAGTGGTGAATTGATATTTTTTTTATTTTCAATGGTGAATTTAATTTTATCAAATGATTGCATAAAATTTTATAATATGTTTCAATTTTTTTTCATTAGTTATAAAGGTCATTTAAAAACATTTGTGAGGAAAAAAGCTCAATCAGAAGGCTCTATTGCCAAAGGTTACATTGCTGAAGAGTGATTGACCTTATGTTCTAGGTATTCGGATGGGATTGATACTAGACTCAATCTTACTAGATGTGTTGTTTATATCTCAACTAATTCTCATTAAAAAACCAGTCATTAATATTTCCAACTATTGGACAACCAATTAAAAAGGGGTAAAATTATACACTGATTGAATTGGAGTTTCTATAAGCATATAGATATGTTAAACACTACAGTGTTATTACAGATCCATTTATTAATGAATTGTGAATAGAAAAAAGAGGTTACTAAAGGGTTGAGCTAGAAATGATCTAGAATTAACAAAAGATGTTTAAAAGGAGACTGTTGAATGGTTTAACTATCATTTAAGTATATAATCATATTCATATTATTGAAATATAGTTATTTTGTCTATGTTCAATGTAACACCAGGTGTATTTTTTTCTAGATAATGAATGTTGAGAATTGATCTAAAATTACAAATGATTCTATGTTTTTGGATCGATGTCCTTCAAGGAAGACCAAGATATTTTATTCCTACAATATTCATGGTTTCGTGGTTTGTACAATTTTTCATGAAGAAGTCTTGAAAACTCAAAATAGTGGTGTATTTACACTTAAAGAAGTAGGATACTACGGGATGAAGAATAATATAATTTAATTAAACTATCATGGTCATTTTTCATTTATCATATTGAAATGAAAGTGGGTCAATAATGAAAGGGTAAAAATGAAAGTTTAATTAAATTTTACTTTCATCAACCTCTCTCACTTGATCCACAGTGATGAGAATGCATAACATGATCCATTTATCATGGATTCTCAAGAAAATATTGTTTATTATTTGGATGGTGAAATACACGAAGGTTGGAGTGTTTTTGTACACATAAAGCAGAGTGACTTATATGATATGGGTGATTAAGATCATTGGTGAATTATGACAGTGAACCTAATAAACCACAAAAGATTGATTTTGTTTTCTAACAATATTGAAACATCAAAACCTACACATGAGGTTGAAAATGAAGGACTCATCTTAATCGAGGTTTATAATAATTAGGATAGTGAATATGAAGATAATTGAATGTATAAATTGTTAATGAAAATACATTACAATTTATCATTGATATGTGTTTTGTACATATATGATTTGTTCCAGTATTTTTGTAATGATATTTTATTTTTTCATTATATATATTTAATATACCTAAACCATATGAATTATAGGAACGTTGAGAAAAAAATTTAGGATCCTAGCCGAGAAACATATCAGAGTCTTCCACCACTACCGTCAGCTTCTGAGGATATTAGTGATTCCTTTGTACCTGTGACTACAAGAGAGCCAAACATTTCCCCATATGTTGTTGGTATACCACCACCTGATTCACCTCCGATGATGGACCAGTTGGTCACCTATCTCTCTATGAGATATTGGCGAGTTATTGTTACTTGTATGTAGGTATTTTTTCAAAAATAAAACTATACATTTTATTATTTGATTAATTCATTTGTCAAACATGTAAAGAAAACAGTTGAATGGATACAAATATGAACACAAATGATGTATGGGACCTGAAGGACTTGAATATTATCAATCCATTTGATGAGTTCAAGGTTCCTACCAGTGACACTACCATAATCTATGGGTAGATTATTAGAAATCTTTCTTGCAATATGGTTAGTCTTGTTATTTATTATAATGATTGGAGGCATATTCTTATATCTCAAAAAAACAAGGTCATTGATACTCAATTAAAGGTAATATTAATTTAATATTGATTGATGACTAATTTAAAATACATGATTAAAATTTTTAAATATACTTATAAAGTGTTATGTTTTTTATTTCTAGATGTTTTTTTAGTTTGATGTCCCTAACTCCATTTCACACCCATGGAGATAAGAAAATTTTGGAAAAACATAGAGATATTTTAAATGGATATTATGGAATGAGTTTTATTAAACTTCTCTGAGCTCATGATAGATGTATGAGAAAGTTCCTGAAGGCATTTCTCCTAATCAATGGATGTGCTTTTACAATATTAATATAGATGCATCTCATAAGGTAATTTCATTTTTTTATGTATCTTAATAATATAAACATAATAAAATTATAATTTTATTATTGTTTCTATTTTTTTAGGAATTATCTAAAAAAGTATTGTGAATCATGAGAACCAAGTCATTCCTCACATCATTGGGTCACAATGTCTTCATAGAAAAAGAACAATTTTTATTTTTATTTTATTCGTATTTATTTATATCATTTTATTATAAGTCAAGGATTTTTCTAGATTGTTCATATTTTTTTAGAAGGTATAATGAATTAGTTCACTCTTTTGAACAGACAGAGATGTGGTTTAATGTGCAAAAAAAACCCAATGTAAATTTTATAAATGAACAAAAAAAATAAAATGGAGTCAATACATTTCATTAACATTTCATTTCATTTCATTACTATAAAAACATAATAATGAAAAATATATTATAAAAAGTGAAAAGACTTAATCAAAATTAAATGGGGATAGCTACATAAATCAAATGATTCCAATTTGGCATCCTTGGATACATCTATTCGCCACCAATTAATTAGGATTAAGGCTTGTGTGTTATTATAATATATTGTTCATTATAATTTATTATGGTAATGAAGTAAATATAAATTTTAATGAAAACTTTATTAGTTAGATAATATTATAATGTTAATATATTTTAAAAAACACATTTAATATATTTGTATTAACAGGTTAAAATTCAAGATGTCTGGGATGTAAACTTTTAACAATCATCTTCGATTTCTCATAATGATGTAGTTGGAATCATTTTAGGGAAGGAACATCCCAGATGTATACAGGGGATGGGTTCTGGGCCTACACCATCAGCTATCTTTGGTAAGGTGTTATTATCCACTACTAATACACTCTGTGGGGTTCAAGTAGTTATATTTATTGGTAATCACAAATATAA
Source organism: Viscum album (assembly GCA_963277665.1). Classification (NCBI taxonomy): domain Eukaryota; kingdom Viridiplantae; phylum Streptophyta; class Magnoliopsida; order Santalales; family Viscaceae; genus Viscum; species Viscum album. The sequence continues at coordinate 1,526,021,369 of OY728138.1, read as the reverse complement.
ATTAAAATTTTGAAATAAAAAGTGCAAGAACAAGACTCATATAGTAAAACATAGGATCAATGGTGGTTTTGAATGAAAAATACGTTAGTTATTGTATTTTAGATGATGACCGACGTTAACCCTAAGGAAATTTCTTACCTTATGGCTCATCCTGTCTAGGGAAACTATAATTTTCATAGATCATTCACACGTTTTCAAAGAACACATCCATATTTCATAACTAAAACACAAAGGAAACTTATATATAGAAAAAAAACATTTTGAGTCATACCCACCACATATTGTGCCATATTTATTTGTGGTTTATTCTTAAACATCAAAAATGAATAATTATTCATCATCCATAAGTTTGAAATCAATCTGAGTTTGTTTTCTTCCTTTTGACTTTATAAAAAAATATTAAAGGTGAAAAGGCCTTTAAAATCATTTTCAGAGGGTCAAAACCATGAAAAAGATGTTGTATTTCCCTGAAATTAGAGGAAAACAACTATAGGATGTTGTTTGAAATGTAATAACTGACTAAATTTCCTTTAGAGTTACGCTTTTCTCGAGATGACTCTAAATGAATTTACTGTTTTAAAAAACTAAAACACGAATGGAATGGTCAAAACCATAGAAAAATACCCAATATTGACATGGAATTATGGAAAAACTACCAATGATTAATTTTTTATGTGTATGCATGGAAAAATCATCAATATGATGTGCAGTGTGCTTATAAAGACTCAGTAAACACTTCATAAAAGGTATAAAAGCCTTAAAAAACTTTGGGGGGGATAATGAATATGTTGTTTAACTGACCTTAAATCAGAGGAAAACGACTATTGAATTAATGTTGAAATATAGGAACCAATGGAACATCATTCCATGTTATGGTTTTCCTGTGATGTTTGTAATCATGTTTTAAGTGTTTTTAAACACTTAAACGTACATGGAATGGTAAAAACCATATAAAATGTCCTAATATTGAGTTTGAAACATAGAAGAACCAACAATGAGTTATTTCTGATTTATATGCTTGGAAAACACATCAATGTGACGCATGGTGTTGTTAGAATGACTTTGTAAACACATCTTAAAAGTACAAAATCCTTTAAAAACATGTGTTTGGGGGTCAAAACTAGTCTAATGATGCCATATTTTCCTAAAATACATATAAAATGATCTTATAATGAATTGTAATATATAGGAATAGATAGAACATCATTTCTTGTAATAGTTTTCCCAGGATGGCTGTAAATGTGTTTTTAGTGTTTTAAAACATAAAAACATGCATGGAATGGTAAAGACCATATTAAACGAACTCATATTGATGTGAAATAATTATAAAACTACATTTGTGTTATTTTAACGTATACGCATAGAAAAAGAATCAATATGGACATTCCTTTCCTCACCCACAGTTATTTCATTCTCTTCCTCCCCAATAATTGAATTTAATTGAGCTGCTGGGGGTGGATCTAGATAAGAATTAGGTGGTGAAGATTCTGCTCTAAAGATAAGGTGTTCTTTATCATCATCACCAAAAATCGTAACCTCCTTCTTCTTACAATAGATTTTTGCATCATGGTCTGAAAGCCAATCCATAACAAGGATTATATCAAATTCAGTCATGGGTATGACGATGAGATTAGAAGATAAATAACATTTAATTTCCCTAATGGGAATAGATCCACAGAAATTTGTAGCAATGATACTTCCCTTAAGTGTTTTAACTGACAACTCCCTTGTTAAATCAAATTGAAAATATCAAATTTTCTTAGAAAACTGGGAAGATATGAAACAATGCGATGATCCAGAATCAAATAAAGAATTTTCTAAACTTGAGGAAACCATTAAATTACCTGCCACCATCTCTTTCAGAGCTTCAACCTCAGCAGTAGTGATAGCATAAGCCTGGCCTTGATCCCTTGTCCTTTTCTGAGTTAAGTTTCCCTGACTCTGAGGACATTCATTTTCATAATGACCCATTTCTCTACAATTATAGCATTCTACGTTGATAACAACTCCCTTTCCCTTGAAATCATGAGCTTAGTGGCCTTTTTTACCACACTTGTAACAGACTCTCATTCCGTTCAAGCAAGTACCGGGGTATTTTTTCTCACATTTACTATAGGATGGATATTCAACTATTCCCTTCTTCCCCTTATTTCCATTTCATGACTGATCAGCAGATCTCTTCTTCTCTTGATTTTATTTAAAGTCATAAGACTTAGAGAATTCATTTTCTGTCTTGATAGCACAAGAGATAATATCTTCGTATGATGAGAAGGATTGTGACACTAATGATTGACAATGAAATGGTTTTAACCCATAAATGAAATGATCAATCTTACTCATTGGGTTACATATATAATCTGCTGCATTCCTCGCTAACCTTGTAATGTTAGTTTCATACATTGCGACATTCTCATCCTTCTTTTGCCTCAGGCTCAAAAATTGCCTTTCCATATCTGCTCGATGGTCATGAGGAAAGTATTTTTCTAATAATATCACTTTAAACTCCCCCCATTACATATTAGATACTTTATTATCCTCATTTTTGTTTTGTATCAATGACCACCATTGATTAGCATATCCAGTGAGGCGGTAAACTACCATGATAACTTTTTCCCTTTCACTACTCCCCAAAGCATGGAATATTTTCTCTAAGGAATTTATCCATTGATCAGCTACTAAGGGTTTTTTACTCCCATTGAATGTAGGTGGTTGTTTCCTCATGAATCTATCTAACATTAATCCTCCATGCTATGGATTAGGGTTCTCCATACGGGTATGGTTATTATTCATAACCCGAGTGAGTTGTCCCAATATGGTGATTAACTGATCAACACCAGTTGCATCACCAGCTCCAATATAATTATATTGAGCTGGAGGGAAATCCATACATGGAGTGAATGCATTGATACCGTTTCCATTCCTTCCACTAGGCACCATTTCTAAACAATGGCATAAACTAGATCAATTTATGAATCAAAATACATAATTCCATACTTGTAAAACACTTAACAAAAATTGAACTATTTTTGGATATAGTCCATAATCATAAAATAATGTTTTCTTTGAGGATGTATATACTCATAAATCCTTCATAATGGTATGTGAAGAAAATGAGAATTATCCTAAAAATATCCCCTGGGGGTGTCGTAACCAAGAGTGCAGCAAGGCCCGCTGTCATGCACTAGCTCCCATTCGAGTCTAGCTCAAAGCGGTGTTTTCGGGTTTTACCCCTAGGTACATCTGTTCCAGAGCCACCTCTACCTGCTCATATCCATATAGGGATGTATTGCTCAGAAAACTCACAAAATCATTAAAATACCAAAATTCTAGAACGTTATTCTATACTAATCCTAAAAGTCGATCTTAGGGATATGTGCTCTAATCAGAGTTTATCTAAATCTAGTTTCCAAGGTTTGTACTAAACTTCCTCTGATACCAACTGTAATGCCCCGACCCCAGTTACCCAGAGTCAGTGCATTATTACATAACATTGGCATGATCAGAAAAGATCTAGTCCTGAAAGACTGATTAGTTTAGTAGCCTTGGAATCACTAGATACATTCATAAAGTTTACATTATGCCATAAAAATAAAAACTACAACAACATAGTATCCATAGTCCACACTCATATCCCCTCATACTATCCCTACAGGTCATTCATAAATTACTTCTTCACATCCTGGGAAAAATAAAACATAGAAAGGGGTGAGCTCAGATGCCCAGTAAGGATAACAATATAGCGGAAACTTTCATAAATAAGCATAAACATTTAAGGTAATGTATAACTAAAACAAAAGCCTTTTAATTTTGAACTTCAACATAATATGGAAAAAATAAAATTAAATAATTCCATTTACTTATTCTCATGGATATTCTACTAATTGAATAATCACATGAAATATCAATAACCACTTTCATAATGATGGAATTCATAATGCCAGACTATCATAACCACGTAGCCAAGGCATCGTGCCAAGACTACAAAGAAGATTTTTTCATGGCCTCGTGCCAAGACACTATTTTGTCTCATGATACCTACTGATGCATCGAGGAGCTATAGTGGGCTCCACCCGTCACTTTCTAAGTCCAATTCATTCCTCATAGGAACAGGTTTAAACATAACATAAACATTCATATTAAAACTAGCATACGAAATGTAAATACGTTCTACATAAACCATGAATGGTTTAAAAATAACACATCCATAGTCAAACATATCACAAAACATTCAATTCAATATGGAAGTTTTTTATCATAACAAATCAACTTCAAGTAAGCTTAAAATCCATCAAAGGATGTTGACATAGATGAAATCAAAACTATTTGAGAGAAATATCTCTTTTTTTGAAATTATTTTAAAGTAAAATTATTATAAAATAAAACATTTACTTTGAAAATATTCTTATAATCTTGTAAGGGAAGCTACGAATATTTTAAAATGGTGGAAAATAGCTGCACCTGCTGTATAAGTTAAAAAAATACATTCTTACCTTAATTTGTTGAAAAGGTTAAAAAAGACCTTGTTTGGAAAACGACAGAAAGATTCCTTTATAAAAATCATATAAAAAGTCAAACAAGGGAATAAATGACTTTAACCCATAGTCTATAAAATATTAATAATTATTTGAAATACATTTTTAAGAAACATGGATGTGGATGATAAAGAGGTCCCCATAGATAATTACGTACAAACAATCTCGGATAATGAAGAGATTGTGAAATAAACCCTTAGATTGTACTATTCTTTGGTTGAGGGTAGATTAACCTCCTGTATAATGGTGAAATAATTGTTATTAAATTATAAAAGAATCATATACATTATTGTGATATCATATATGATCTTTTAACTTTGATTTGTTAATAATATCTTTGTATTATCATCGTTTCGGGTGTTAACATACTCATTTTTATTTATATGTTTTGTTACATAAGTTATGTTTTTTGTGGATAGGTTGTATCTTTTTCATATACAGAATTATATAAAGTCCTTAAAAATAATTTTTAATCATCAAATGAGAATTAGACTTGCATGGATACGATGGGGAATGAATCTCATCGTGTTCGTGGAGACGGTAGTCCGTACGTACGCACGAGCGACAATATCATTCTTTTGATATTAAAATAATATATAATTGGATGTTATATAATATATAAAGAATAATTATAATGTTATATTTATTATTTACATCAATTAAACATCATTATCATACCTATCCAAATAATAATGGTTTGAATAACAATTACACCACAACGTGGAGATAGTTAGCCGTACGTACGCACGTATGGTGACATGTCATTCAAAGGATGGATATAATACTGAATATGGTTGTAAAATATTTATAATAACATCACATTATATAGAATATATTGGAGTTATTATTTTAGAATGGAAATTACAAATAAATAAGAAGTTGACGAAGAAAGGAACTTGAAAGAGGGTGGTGAAAACATTACTTCTTCTTCGGGTTCTTCCTTTTGATTTGATCAAAAGGGATCCATAGGATGGATTTTTATCAAAATAAGGCCTCTAAGTAGAATTTAGAGAATTTTAGAAAATATTTGGTCTGGGGTTTTTGGAACCAAAAGGCTTTGAATGTGTGAAGAATTGGTTAGAAGTGGTGTCCTTTTATAAGGGGGAGGATGGGCTCTTTAGGAAAAACGTAAAGTATTATTTTATAATAAATTCTTATTCAGTTTATAATGGCTAAAAAGTGGATTATTAAATTTATAAAGTGGGTATGGGTCTAAATCTTTTCAACCAATATATTTTAGATAGGTTTGGGTCTCTATATTAACCTTATTTCTTAGTTTTAACTCTTAGTTAATTATTTTAACATTTACCATGTCACTTTGTATTTTTATATTATATTGTTAATAAACATACTATATACATCTAAGAGACCCCCAAGTGGTGCATTAATGATACACCTATATTTATATAAGTCCTTTGGATGAACCTTAGATTTATTGGAATAGAATATCAATTAATAATATATTATTTGTTTTATAAACTTATTTTTGTCATTTTTGAAACTATTCAAAAATATATATTTGTTAAAGTCTTAAAAACTTTATTAATTCGAATAAAATTCATTTGGGAAATACGAAAATGTAATATTAACCAATAAAATTTGTAGATGGCATCAAAACATTCAAATTATATTTATTTTAACTTTTATAATACCAATTATTTGATTCTTTAATTGATATGGAAAATACTGCATCATTATTGTATCATAAATAAATTTAATTTTTAAATATCTAAAAATTATAAATATAGTACAATTATGTATGAAATTATTTTAGATTTCTAATGAATATTTATAGTCTAAAATATAACATATATAACCTTATGTAAAAATTGTTTTTTCTAAAAGATATATACTTATGTCATTTTTGTATTACTTTAACATAATTAATATAAAGTGTCCTTATCACCTACAAGTGGCTCCATGTGGTCCCAAAATCGACCCAAAGATGCCCATGGTCGGACATGTATCATAAAATAATTTTATGACACGTTTTATGGTAAATTATTATTATTATAATATTATTTTTTTACCCTTATTTACCGGATTTACCCTTTAAGCATGGTAAATAAAATATTTAACGAAGTAATTATTTAAAATGTATAAAAATAAAAGTTACCTATTTACAAAATTTGTAAATCCTGATTCCAAATATGGAATCCAATTTTCCAAATTCAAAACACAGAAGTGGAATAAATTAATTTAAAATTAATTCCTGTTGTTAAAACAAAAAAGCGTGTTTTTAAGAGATAATAACTATCAAAAGATTGACACTTGTTTATGCCTGGTTTAATTGTGAAATCACATACAATGACCAAAGTTGTATTAAATGGTAAAAATATATTCTAAATATACTTTAAAAGCACTCAAATTCATAATTTATCACTATCAGTTATTTTTATTAAAAAAGTTGTTTTTAATTAAAATTTTGTAATTTTCACTATTCATCAAAATATAAAAGTTATCCAAATAGTACCAAAATCTCACCATAGGATAATTTTGATATTCCGAATCAAAAAATGAATTCCATTTTGAGAGATAAAATTTATAAAATTTCAAAAACTACATATTACTACTCATAACTATTACTTTGATTGGTCGTGGTGTGTTAGAATCACGAAGTTGCGTACAACGCAAGCTATTGCATTGTTCAAAGGAATCGTACTATGGAAGCATGGGGTGTTAAAACTATTCTCATACCTTTATGATATTCTCTAATTTCATATTGATATTTCTCATGGTCATACGTAAAATGTTTCCCTTGTTTTCCCTTACATGGGCTTATACTCATCCTTTACTTTGATATATGTGCCCAGGTCATGAGATGTAGTAAATTTACTTTGGATAAACCTTTTTTGAATTATTTAAAGTGGATTATAATATTTTTTTATGTTTTCAGGTCATATGTACCTTTTTTCCAAGAAACTAAAAATTAAAATATCCTCTATTTGTATAATGCAATGAGCAATTGTGTAATAAAAAGGCGGGATTCCAAATTTTATGTGTGAAATTATGAATATATTTTGTGTATTTTCTCTATGGAATTTATTTAATTAAATTTTCTAGTTTTTATTATTGGTGAAAAATGATAAAATTAAGTAGTTAGTTGACCATTCTGATCAATGAAATTATTTAGAAGGCAGTTGTGATGGTTCTTAGTTTCCATGGTATGTTACAATTTTATAAATTATTCTATTGTAATTCTAATTTATTACATTTAGTTTTAATTTTTGGTTTCTTTTAATTAAAATTGATGATAGTATGTGTCATGTTTTAGTTGACGAGAATATGTAGATGCATATGTATTTAGTGGAGCTCGTGGCATGAAAATATTTTGGCAATGGGTTGTTGCTTGCAATATTTTATATTTATATATTGAAGACTGAGATATTGATTAAATGAGACTGAGGTTATGCTGATTGTGGATGTTTTATATAGGTTTTTTGATGTATGACATATGAATGATAGTTTATCATACATTTCTGTTTTAGTTTAGTGTATGTCAATATTTTTAAATATTTACCATTTTTATTAAATATTTCAAAAAATATATTCTTTTATCTAGAGGTGGTTACTCATAACGACCACTAAGAATATTAATAAAAATTATTTTTTACAGTGGTTAAGAGTAATCACTTCTGAACATAACCTATGAAGTTATATTTAGCTATGATTAATTTTTTACCCGAGTTTATATTTTTTAGAAAACCCGCTTCTAAATAAAAAAACTGCCAATAACTACTGACCATGAAATATGATGCGGTTTAGGTAAATGCATATATATTATTCAGTGGTGGTTTAAACCTCTTCCAGTTCACAAAATAACCACTGCCACTACCCTTTTTTTAGTGTCTTTAAAGATTAATTTATTAGATTTTCTTTTACGATACCCATTGGGAAATAATTCTTGGATGGTTATTTCTTCAACTGTTCAATTTTTTTTGAAAACATTCTCATATTCTTGGGTTATCCCCCTGAGAACATGATTCTCTATTAATCCATGACATTTTAAGCACAAATAAAACACAATAATTTTAAGGAATTTTGGTGGATCTTCTTTCTCCCCAATGTGAATAACATGGTTGTGAGAATATTATCAACTAAGTTTCTCTACTCATCATTATTGTATGTAATTTTTTGAGAACTAATTTGATTTTATTGGGCATGTATCTTCACACATATTTTACTTCCATGTGTGATATACTTCTCATTTCTTTAGTCAACAAGTCAAATGAATATTCTAATTTGATTTCCATTCCTTTGATAGATACTTATTTTGTAATGACTAAATGTTTTATAAATGAAAATTAATTTGCTAAAATTATGTTATATAATCACATGAAATCACAGCACAATGAACTATTAATTACTATTTGACCATTAAACATAATTTTGACACTCCTGTGATTTGAATTTTAAAATTCTGACGTACACAGTTATGATCAGTAAGATGTTTGAAGTCTGATAAGACAAACATAATTTTTGGTGAATAGTAATTGGACCTTATGAATAGTAATTTTACCATAATGAATAGTAATATGGAATTTATTAATAGTAATTTGGCCAAAAGAATATTAATCTCACCCTTGAATGTATAAATAAAATTTCGGCATCTTATAAGTGATAATATGACCATAGTAAAAGTATTGTAATTTCTGTAAGTCATAAACAATTAATTACAATTAATTAATAAATTTAAAAGAAAATTTATTTTCCTAAAATGTTTTCATAAATTAAAAAATTTATTTATTACGGTTTTAATATAAATTTATAAGACCTTATGTAAATTTTGAAAACATTATAAAATATGTTATAGTTTTAAAATCAGTAATTTTCAAGTAAATTATGAGTTTAATAAAAAACTAAATTAATCAAATTTATAAAATTATTTTTTAAAAATAAATTTTATTATTTTATTCCACAAATAGGAACATTATTAGGGTAAATTTTTGTGATTTTTTTTTGATATACATGAATTTTTTTTGAATAGTAAAATAGATTAATTTACCGGATAAATACATTATAATTTAAATCCACTATTCCTGACATCATAAGTAAATTAAACACCCAAATATAGAAATAAAATTCACTTATTACTATTTTTTGTCATGTAATCATCACTATTTATAGTATTGAGGGAAATTAATAAACAAAGGAATTAAATATTATGAAAACCCTCATCTCTTCCACGATAAATACCACCCCTCCTTACCTCTTCTCTTCACTCATATAAAGACCTGTTCCTTGCCTAAATTATTACCAAATCTCTCTCCAATATCCTCCCCCACATCTAAAATCCCTTAGTCTCTTATAAATTCCAGATCCGCCCCTTAAGAGGATCTCAAGGAAGATTGATTCAAGAGGTAAATTCCGCTTTTCAATTCTTTTACTTTCTTTTCAGGTTCATTTGTTTTCTTTTCTATACATAACTATCCAAATACTAAATTTTATGAAAACCCATAAATCATAGATTTACTTTAAATTTTTTATGATAATTTAATATGTTATTATCATCTCTTCTTTCCCCTTCTTTTTTACGAAAGAAACTAAAACACCGTCTGAGATGTGTTAATTTATCACATTCAAGGACGACATGTTATCAATTTCTTTTACAATATTCCATTCTGGGCATGAAACCATTTTTATGGTTGAACTAGAATATTAAATATATATTTTATCTTATGTGATGTTATGTAATCCTTTTTCTCACATGATGTAAGATAATGATACAAAAAAAATTAATTATGAACAAAATCACAAAATTAATCCATGTTTTTATCATTAATGTTTTATATAATGATTCAACTTCACTCCAAGTAACCAAAAATAAATTTACAACTATGTAACATTATAAATGTTAAATTATAAAATATAACTTCAATTATTGACAAGAATTCAAATTTTACATGATTCTCCATTCATTAAAATAAGTAAACTGGTCGTCAAGATAAATAAAACAAATGGACCCGAACAATGAAATTGAACCTATTAACCAATAAAAAAGGTCATTAATAAACATAAAAAGGTTATAATAAATCATTTACATGTATAGGAGGTTCTTTAATTATTAATTAATGAACCAAATTTTATTGTTCAGGTCATTATGTTCAATAAAATAACACCATTAGACTTAAGGTAATGGATTCTCTCTATGTCACTCTTATCCAAGAATGACCTCTATGTTATTCCATCTTATGTGTAATTAATAATAATGAGGTATGATGTTTAACCTTCCACATACTTCCCTAATTATTTAGAAAATATTATAAATACATTTATCTCTCATTAATCCCTCCTATGTACACCCAAAACCATGCCTATATTCCGTAAGGGATTCTACCTGAACTGCCTTTATTCCTTCGGGTTGCTATATCATTCTTTTTTACAAAAATTAAGTTGTCTTTTATTTTTATGTACAAATAATACATAAAATTTATATTCTTTAAAATTTTGTTTCAGGTTCCATTTCTCATTCTCTTTCGGGATATACATTCTTTTCTGTGATTCCCTCCTCGATACTTCCCAATAAGAAAACCCATTTTAAGAGAACTTCCCAATTTTGTACCCAATTTCATGTGAAGACTACCATCTGTTTTAATCCATATTTATTTTCATAAAATTATTATTTTATTTATTAATAACTATTTGTTTAACTTATGGAATTATATAAATGATTATTCCCTTTTCTATTTTAAATTCTCTTTAGTATTTTCCTGAAAATCGCACTAAAATGTTTTGTTGATAGGAATTTCCAAAATACTCATATTATAAGTTATCAATTATTTTGACATAACTTAACATGATTTGTGCCTATTTTAACTTATTAAATTCCATATATGTTTTAATACCATTCTCTCATGGACACTTTTATGATACACCCATTGATTATGCTTTATGACATGAATGCAATACTCATTATTCTCCATGGGCCCCTTATATTTATGTATGATTGATTATGTATGATTATTTATGTGGAAATAATATTAATGAAAATGTTAATATGGTTACACCAAGATAGTTCTCCAATTCATTGGGTAATGTTGAGTCCCATTAGACATTATGTGCAACGGGCTTGGTGGTTAGCCTTGACTCGTGATACCCAGTGCAATTGTCTCGGTGGTAAACCTTGACTTATGATCCTCTATGTAGAATGAGCCTTAGATCATGCTAAAGATATGATTTATGAGGCATACACATTACTATTAATTCATATTTATATGATCCCATGTTTATATGTTGTGATTACTTATGCTCCATCCCTTTTTACATCATTATGTTATGCCTTCTAACCCATGTGTTAATGATTTATTCTTATGTTTATTCTCTTACTAGGATTTTTAGATCATCCCTTTGTTCATGTGATCCCCAGGGTCCCCTATATAGATATAAGGTCTCAATGGAAGTGAGAATATCTTTATGAGGATGAAACAAAAAAAAATTTAGTCCCATGTTTTATGTTTTATGTTTTATGTACCTAGTATTCAAATACACTAGACTTCACGATCCTTGGATTGTACTCTTCTATTTGATTATGATTAAAATCATAAAATGTTATGTGTAAAAAGTTAGGGTTGTTATATCTTGTCTTGGATATTTTGATAAACAAACTCTTTCATTGTGTCTAGACTTATTGCATACATCACATTGAACTTATATAACATAAGTATGGTCTTTTTTTACAACATCTCAAGAGATTCAAGATCTTTGAGTAAAATTCCTTCATTTCCTTTAGTGTAAGATTTTACAAGTTCCTTCTCTATATTCTTCTAAATTTCATAATATACTAGAAAAATGACTAAGATATGTTTGGAAATATAAAAATATTTTCACTTCTCCTCATTTGTTATTACTGGGAGTGTTTGGATTCACATCAGTTATAATAGATATAACACTTCTCATGAACTGGTTGGAACTAATTTGAATATGAACATCCTTCTGTTTTGAGTCTATAGTGCACTCAACATTTTTCTTAAACTTATTGGGAGTAATATATTTTATAATATTCTTTAAATTCATACCCAATTCTTGATATTTTTTCTTTACTAGACTATGTTGTCTACTTTTCCCATATAATTTTATTAAATTTTATTATGAGCATGTATAATTTCTAAGTCCATAAACAAATCAAACATAACATATTTCTTAAATCTTTCCAAATCTATTTAAAGTTGATATAATATTTTAATTTCTAAACATTTATTCTTATCTATATTTTCCCATCTATATATAGATATTCTAAAGATATCAAACTAATAGATTGTACCAATAATCCAAAGCTCTCTTCCCAAAATTATTACGCCACTAGAATTTCCCAAAAAACCTTGATCTACTATTCTTTACAACATACTATATGGAATTTTTAGATTTCAGAGCATATCGTTTTTGGGATTATTTTACCACTAGTTGGGATATTCTTTGGGAACTAGCTTACATACTAATTATTCTATCCACCATTGACAAGATGTAAATATCATCTTCATTTTTATTTACCCATACTTGTACATATTTTATATTCAATCCTACACTGTCTATAAAAATATATTTAGGAAAATCATTATAATGAGGAATGCATTGTACCTCTTTCATCATGGATAGGTGATAATTATCCTAAGAAGATTAAATGATATCTTTACTATCTAATACAGGACTTTTAACACCAATATCTTTCTTATAAAGTTTTTTTAGTAACTCATTACATTTTCATCATTGAAAAATAAATTTGATTAATTTCTATGTTGACTAGTTTAACTTATGATTTAAGAAACTTTATATTGATTGTGTTCACATGATATTTAATTAATATCACATTCTCTTTACAATATATCTTCATCATTCCAATTTCATTATCATCCACATTGATATTTTCTTGTAACAATTTAATAAATTTCTTAATATTCTTAGACTTTAATTCCAACTGTTAATTCATGACAGAAAATTTGTTTTTCAATTTTTCATCTAAGGCATGGAACTTATTATTACATTATCTACTGGTTGTATCCTTTTTATGGATTATATTATGATAATAATCTTCAAACATGGATTATATCATGTTAATACCATCATTAATATATTCAATGACATCTTATTATTTAGGGAGAGTTATACTTGCTAGATCACTTTGTGATAAATTTTTATCCATGTAATCTGACTCACCTTTAAGTTGTGTGATCTCTTTGAACTGACTTTAAAAAAACCATAGAAATAAAATAAAATTTTAGTTTGGAAAATAGAACATAATTTCTTTTAATCCACTAACTAATATTTTAGTTGACATGTTATCACTCTCACTAAGTCTTGGTCATTTTCTAGGATATTCTGAGTAAGAACTAAAACATACCCCATGATCAAGTCTATCACTTGATCCAATTGAGGTTTAAAGACTATCCATTTACTTATTTTTTTGAACCATTATATCCTATGAAATTAATTTAGATATATCATCAACAATATTATTTATTGTATGATTTCAACCTTTAGCCATTTTATTTAATTAGATAATCTTTCTCACCCTATCCATCACTTTATTTTTCCAATTAATCAAAGTCTTGATAGAAACTAAATTCTTATTTGAAATAGATAATTATTCTGCAAAACTAAAATTCATTATTAATCAAGAATGAGAATTCAAATATTAAAAATATAAAAACATAAAATATATTGAATCCAATCTGTGGTGAACTAGGTTCCAATTCCAATTCAAGGGACTGATTTGGGATATAAACTATACTTAGGGGGGTGAATCAATTATGGTGACCTTTAATAAAATTTATACTTTTTATCCCTTTAATATTTACCCTTATCATTTGGTAAACGAAATGAGTCTATTTTTTCTCTACTATCACTACCATTATTTATTACAACACATCTAAACACAAACACACACACTTAAGATGTATTTCAATTTATGAGGTTTGCCTTTTGGTATGAGAAGTGTAATACATTGTGTGATATGATAAAACCTATAGTCACAAAACCCACAAGTAGTACTATATGACTGTTAATATACCCTATCCCAATAATGTAGATTGTTCATATCACACACTTATTTGATGCATCCCACACTAAGGTCCATCTCATACCTTTAAAATTAATTGTAGGGGTAACCACTAGAGTTTTTATTACAAATTTAAAATTATTCTTTGTCATTTATGTGTTGTTACATCATTTTTCTTTTTCTTGAAGTAAGTTTCTTGTTATATTTTTATTCACATCACTAAATATAACTTATTCTTTATATTCATTGTAAAAAACATATATTCTTCTACTTCTTCCACTTCTCTCTTCCTTGTGCCCCTCTTATTCCTCTTCTGTGCAGACATGAGTGTACATATATTTTATTTTGGGAAGAACTTCATTACCAAACCCGCCACAAATTATTCTTCTAATAATCACTCATTTCTCTTCATCTATTATACACAAATTTCATTGGATATTTCTATTCTTTTTTATATCAACAAAACAATGGTTTTTCATATTATAAATTTTGTGAGGTCTTCTCTTTCTTTAACTTTTCAAAAATAAAAAATAATCTTTTGGAATAACAGTTTTGAACATAAATTATTATAATTTCACACTATAATAATATCTATACATATATAGATATATAATAACTACTAAAACAACAATTATATGTTCTATTTATTTCTCATATAAGTATATAAATAATGTCACATGAATATTTTGAATTCAAATCTCCCAGGATTATTAATTTTGGAAAATAAAAATGTAGTTATTCATTCATAACTTCCAAAAAATAAATGTAATTATTAATGAACCTTGTTAATTAAAAACGTGGAATTATCACACCATTATTCTCTACACCCATAAAATATTACAGTATTTAAATTACTATATATTTATGAGAACATGAATTTATAGTTGTAGAAATCCTTTTTTATTCTCAAATTGTGCTTCATTTCATTAATTCTTCTCCCTTGTTTAATATTTACATTCTTCCTCATCAATAACATTTAAATATTTCCCTAAAACATTGTATATATTTACTTACCTATGATTACATACATGAATTCATGCATGTACATTGGTTGAGGAGACTGTATTTACAATGCAGAATTATCCAAAAATTTCTTCTTCTTTAATTATCATTAAAATGTATAAACATGAAATGACATTATTGTTGGTATTTTAATTTTCATATAATTTTATCCTATTACAACATGTAACTCATGTAAACTGTGACACCCCAAACCTGGATGCCACTTAACAGGTGCCCCGATCCTGATGGGCCACATGGCCTCAAGTGCATGTCCCCGAACACAAGAGGTAGCTGACTAGAAGCGAGGGCCTAGGGTGTGTCCATGGGAAGACTATTACCTAATTAGAAGAGTGTAGCACATTTTAAGGAACATAATTAAATTGTAAATAACTGAGGAAATATAAATAAATAATTGAAGAAAACTGATGCAATAGATAAACGTGAATAATAATAACTGTACCAACTGAAACAATGATGATGTAATGACATGTCACTAGAAAAATAGAAAACATGGACACAAGACAATAGGCATAACAATTCCAAAAAGTAAATGAACAAAAAAAGTACTCTAAGTATCCCAAGATCCTACTCAATCATCTTCTATCAAGAATCATCCTAAACAATAAGGAATCATGTGTTCAACACATTATGCTTCCCTTTATCAACACCTATAATCATGTAATCTACTACGAGTACCAAACGACGCCCAGAGAGGGTATGAGATAAATCTTTGTGGGCCACCAACAACAGTGTCTATAAAATCCGACCCATGTAAAGTAATATAGCAGTGTGGAGACATGCATATATAATATGGAATGCTAGAAGACCAGAATAACTAAATACCCAAGTACCTTCTTTATCCCTCGGCTGGAATTGGAACATGTAACATGTTCATTAATTAATTACTTACCATTTAATGTTAATAGGCCATGTGAGGCATAGCCAGCACTGATATCACCTTGTTATAGTATAAGTAGTGAAGGTACCAATACATAACAAGGCAACCTAACAAAGATATCTGGTAAGGGAGCTCTTGGGTAATGGCCAAAGTAACATAGATCTCACAGAATGGTTACTCAGTTGTATCTGAGTCAACCTAAGGGGTAAGAGTGTAATATAAGGAGCATAATCCCAGCCATTTCACAATAAGGAACCTATCGAGTCCAATTTTATTTAAAAAGGTAAAATGGAGATAATCATGGATAGGGCCAAATCGGATATCAGCATGGAACCTACTAGTAGATGAGGGATCCAAGGAGTGTATCCAAGGTATTGTGTAATAATGTAAAGCACCCTATGGTAGTATACAGATCATCCTAGGAATGGAAAACAACTAAAGTGTATGTGGGTATCAACCTAAGAAAACCAAATCCTTGAATCAGAATGGGGTTCTTGTGTCCCAAGGTATTCTTCTCTCAGAATCCAAGGCAATCCTGAGTCAGTACATTCCTATTTGATATTGTAATCATGTAATCATTCATTAGGTTCAAGTCTTGTCTTATATTAGTTTGGATAGGCCATGTTGCATTGAAACCATTTAATCAATTCCTAAATAACCATTATTTCATATTCAATTATTGAGGTTCACTCCACTACCTTCCATCAACATAGAAAGGGGTGATACAGAAATGTAACCTTTATTCAATCTCATTTAGTACGGCCAAGTCATATACTTAGTATAATTCCCATTTCACAATTCACATTTAATAATCATTTGAAATCACTTACCTTAGGTGGGTCAAGTGGTGAGAATACATGGTACATGCCATTATGCAATTCTCATTAATAATAATCCATTTATTATAATAAGACTCATCTTTATGAAGGCCATGAAAAGTCACTCCCAAATAGTGGATCAAACACGCCAAAATGCTAAAACCCAATTATGGAATAACCTTCGACATGGGGTGGATTGAGTTGTGGGAGTAACCGCTAACAACTAATCACTTTTTTAGAAATAGAATAACCATATGATTCTAACAACTATAATCATGGAATGTAAATTTAAGAAATGCCTTGTGATGAAATTTGTGTGCCCCACATGAACATTCCAAAATCAACAAACTTTAGGGATAAGTTATAGACCACCCACCTCGGGGTTGTACAAATATCCTCCTCTGGTATCAACCCTTGATTTGACTCGGATCAGATTAGATCTAAGAAAAGGTGAAAACCACTCACATGGAGATATCTTGGTCAAGGGCAAGAGAGAAGAATAATGTCTAAATAGGACTTGAGTATTTACCATTGTGCATCTAATGTGATGAACAAAAGCTCAATAGGATTCAAAAAAAAAGAACATATCTTGATCCCTAGCTCTAGACTTCAAAAGCCCCAGAATAGTCAAAAATGGAGGAAAATAACACTTGTTATTAGATTAGGAATAAATAGGAGGATTAATATACCATTAAGTGTGAAATTGGAAATTTACCCAGAAAATCAGCCTGCAAATGATTTGTCAAACTGTGCCCAAACCATGCGAGATGGATCTGCCAAAATGGTTTGGCAGCATGGTTTGATCAAAACATGTGAAATATATGCATGGGTACATGGGGTAAAGGGGTGTTCAATTTATTAGGCTACACAGTCGTGCGTAAACTATATGAGGTAGATCTATCTGAAAAAACACCATCCACACGGTTAGGTAAACCATGTGGAATTCCGCATGGTTTACTCTAAACCCTGTAGAAAGTATGTTTGCTACAAAAAGATGGGTTTTGGGCTCCGAAAAATCCCCTAGACAACATTGGAACCTTTACTTACTCATTAGTCACTCATTTTAGGTCCAAAGTAATGATTTAGAATGAAAATTAAAGGATCCATACCTGAGTGAAAAACTGGGTTCTTACAGTCTTCCCTCATTAAAATAACTCACTCTTGAGTTCTACTTCCAAGGGTAATGAAACCCTATCTTAGAAAAACTATGGCCATTGAGAACATAAATCAGCTTCCCTCTCCCAAGTCTCATCCTTTACTCAGTCGTGCTGCCATAACACCCATATGAGAGGGACAACCTCGGAAAGCCTTCATGCTTCAGTCAACGATGCATACTGGATACTCCTCAAAAGGTACAACAACATCTAACTCAACTTACTCAAGATCAAAAGTATAAGACATATCAGCATGATATTGAAAAAGATGTGAGATGTGAACGAAATTGTGCATGGAATGATACCTTTGTGGTAGTATCAATCAATAGGCTACCAGCCCAACTCTCTCTAGAATTTCAAATAGCTAGTTGTAATGAGGGGAAAACATTCCCTACTTCCTTAACCATCTATTCCATATCCTAGATGATACCTAAAGGAAAACACAATCCACAACCATGAACTCAAGTGGTTGTTGTCACTGATCAACATAATATTTTTTTTTCTAGACTAAGCAGTAGTCATACGAATCCTGATCAGCTGAACATGTTCTGAAGTCTCTTGAATGAGACAAAGAGCTAGTAGGGCTACCTCACACTACGCTTACCCATCACAATGGTGAATGGAATGGACTAGCATATAAGGCCTCAAAAGGATCCATCTAAATTTTCACCTGAAAAATGTTATTATAAGCAAACTTGAAAAGAGGGAAATGATTCTCCTAAGAACTACCTAAATCTATAATGAATGATTGGAGCATATCCTCTAGAACCTATATCATCAGTTTTAATTTTACATCAGTCTAAGGGGAAAAGTTGTGCTTAGAAGCACCTCAGTTCCCATAGATTTATGCAAACCTTTCCATAATTGTGGAGTGAAACGATAATCCCTATATGAAATGATAGTACTTGGAACCCTGTGTAGTCATATGATCACATGGAAATATAGTCTTTCTAACTCATCTACTAAGAAATTATCTAGAATAGGAATTAAGTGAGATGATTTTGTTAGTTGGTCAATGAATACCCATATAGCATTGCTACCCCTCAACGACCTAGGTAAGCTGACTAAGAAATCCATAGCAACTTCCTCACATTTCTATTCCAGGAATGGAAGTGGTTGTAACAATCCTGCATGTATCTAGTTCTCTACCTTCACCTTCTCATAGGTGGAACACCAAATGATGAAGCTTGAAATATGATGTTTCATTCCAGGACCCCAATAATGGGGTTGTATATCTCGATTCATCTTTGAGAATGTTGGATGAATTGCCCACTGAGAAGCGTGCGACTCTTTCATCAACTCCACTCTCATATATATAAGAACCTAGATACGTCCATGAAGACACAGGATGTCATCTCTATCCAAAAACCAATCCTAAGGTGGTTTATCTCTGGGTATACTCTCACAGAGAACAAAACATTCATGATTTGAAAACTTCATGCTCTTCGTCATCTCAAGGAGGGAAGAGGTAACTGTTAAGGCTGAGAGGCAAGACTACTCATGAATATCATGAAACTCCAGATGAAGTTCAGAATAGAGGTCCATTAACTTCTATTCATCACTGGATTCCTGTACGGCCTATGGTTGAGTTTTACAAATTAGTGCATTAGGGACCACATTTTCCTTTATAGGTGTATAGGCAAGATCAAAATCAAAGGACTGTAGATATTAAAACCATCTCTTCTATATGAGGTTCAAGTCATGATGAGAAAAGATATACTTGAGGATTTTGTGATCTTTATACACCATTAAATGCTCACCCAACATATAAAGTCTCCAGCAATGTAAGGCATGGAAAAATGCTGCTAGCTTGAGGTCATGCGTCCGGTAATTTCTCTCATGAGGCCTCAATAACTGAGATCTGTATGCAATGACTTTTCCTTCCTTCATCAACACTGATTATAGTCCAATGATTGATGCATCAATGAATAAAATATAACCTTTACATGGTTCGGGAATAATCAAAATCAGTGCTGAGATAGGCATCCCTTTCAGCCCCTAAAAGGCTTTATCACTTTCTTTTGACAATAAAAACTTAACATCCTTTTTTTTAAGTCTAGTAAGAGGTGAATAGATACTCCAAATTATAAAATTATATGACCCAAAAAGTGGACCTAGTCAATCCAAAAGTCTAACATAGAAATATTAGCATAATGATGATTCTCTATCAGAGTACTCAAAAATAATCTCAATATGTTTGGAAGGGTTCTTATGAGTGCTAGAATACACCAAGATGTCATCCACAAAGACCACAAAGAAGGAATCCAGATAGGGGTGGAAAACCATATCCATCAAAGCCCTGAAAATTGAAGGTTCTTTCATAATACTGAACTACATAAAATGATACACATTCATACCATACATGCTATGGAACGTTGTACGAGGTATGTATGCTGGTATGACTTGAACCATATGATAACTGGATCTCAGGTAGATCTTAGAGAACACATTTTCTTCTTGGAGCTTGTCAACAAGATCATCTATTTGAGGAAGGGGATACCAATTCATGACCGTAAGCTGGTTCAACCTTCTGTGATGCACACAAAAACATAAGGTTCCATCCGACATCATAGCGAAAAGCATGGGCAAACCCCAAGAGGATGTACTAGGTTGTATAAATCCTTTGACCTCTAGGTTCTCTATTTACCTCCAATAGCCCGAAGGCCTTCATTTTTTTATTGATTTTGATAATCCAACTTTCAAGGGGTGAGGTGAAAACCATACAAGGCCTATTGCCATAATTATTACATGGCTGGTAGGACATAGAGGAATTATTTTCCCATAGGCTTCAATCATTACATACAACCCAGACTAACAACTTGGAACTGCTCCTCCCCAGTATCTTCATCGTGAAATCAACTCTCCACCTTTGTATGGCTATTCAGTTAGACTTTCCTATGCATGAACAGGCTTTTACCAATGGCAAGTTCCATACCCTCTCATTCTTGAAATTTGTTTAGCTTCTACTATGGTGAATGCTCCTTTCTCATCCTTCTTCTGAAGTTTGTTCCTTTGTAGGTTGTCTGGTTTGCATTTGCCCTTAAGGTGGCCCAAAGGCCTTAATGTAGCCCAAAGGCCTTACTGACCCAAAGGCATGGGTGGAACAAAGTCCTTAAAGGTCTTGGGGACCAAATCAGTGGCCCGAAGGCCCAAACGAGGGAATATTACTGGCTTTTATAGAGCCAAACAGTACCCGCTATAGTACCTGCTATAGTACTACTGTAGTACTACTACAGTACCTACTATAGTACCGCTTGAGCTCTTGAAGCTCAGTATGTTCCATTATGTATGGACGAATGGACATTGGAGCTGATCCTAGAACAAGATCAATTGTAAACTCAAACTCTCTCTTAGGAGGTAATCCAGAAAAGTCATTGGGAAAGAAATCCCTAAAATGATCAACTCCTGGAGGGAAAAATGTTTGAAGTAAGCCTGAATACTCCTTGAAAGGATTATAAATCATGGTGGTCACTTCACCTAGCCCATGATGCTTCATTCCAACTCTCCCATCTTGGACATCCCACCCACCTTTAAAGAGATAACTGCTTCCATCTGGTGATGTAAAAGAGACCATGTGACGATAGAAGTCTAAAAATGCATGATAGTGGATCAAACCGTCCATCCCAAGAATGACATTGAAGCCCGTCATCTCAAGGACAAATATGTTCAACAAGAAAAAGTAACTTCCTCCCTTAATAGGATATTCCCTACATTGATGTATTCCCTCCTTCCATATTCTTAGTGGTGTATTGAGTCTCATTACACCATAGTGATGTTGTATCTCTAGTACAATACTTTCTGCAATAGATACATAAATAAAAGTGTTTGAAGCACCTACATCATAAAAAATAAGAGATAATAGTAGTCTACTAGAATAGTACCTCATACTTTAGATGGTCTCACAACCTGATCCTTGAGTATCAACAGTAAAGCATGAAAATAACCTAATCCACAACCCTATGAAATAGATAGACTACAAAAATCATGTCTGGTCTTCTGGCATTGCTGGTGATCAGGGGTTGAACTACCATGACCATGACCTCCTCCTTGACCAGACATGCTGGTGTTATTCCAACTCCCCGCCTGACACGGCACAAAAGAACTCACTCCTATAGGAGGAGTAGACGCTGATCCTTTTCCACTTGAAGACAGTGGAAAGGTCTCGAAAAAACGCTGACGATGACCCATACATCCATAATCCTGACACTCCATAGGGTCTCTGTCACATTGGGGTTTCTTATGACCATTTATTCCACATTAATGAAACACCACATAGCTATCAATCTAAAAACTTTGGCTACCACTTCCCAGACAATAAAACTCAAAGGAACATTTCCTACCTCTGGAAGAACTACTAGCATGACACAGTAATGATCCTTTAAACCCTACACTTTTTCTATCCCTCAGGATACATTTAGTGATAAGTTCCTCATCAACTATTTTATATAAGGTATAATGGTGAAAGATATTCACCTAATTTCATATGGCGTACTGGATCCCATCCTCAAAATTTCTCGTATGCGAATTCTCATCACCGGCTAGAAGTGGTGAAAAGCACTATACATCTGTGAAATGTGTTGAATATTCCATAACTGACATAGAACCCTACTCGAGATACAAGAACTTTTTAGCTCTGTTAGCTCTCAGTGCCTGAGGAGAGAACCGATCATAAAAGGATTTTTGGAAGTCAACCCATAACATGCCCTGATAATGATCGGCCTAGGTAACCACATCCCACAAATGCTTGGACAAATCCTGAAGCATGTATGTAGGAAGCTTGAATCTCCACTATAGAGGTGTTTTTAGATGCTCAAAGATAGAAAACATAGCCTCTATCCAGGACTCAGAATCTTGAGAACCTCCATCCCCTAAAAAAGTAAGAGGATTCTAATGCTGGAACTCTCGAGTCAGATTATCCATCGTATGTGTAACCCGTCGAGCACCTTGAATTGACTGCAACATATGTAGTAAAATATCATGGACTTGGGCATTAGTGACTGAATCAAGTAAAAAGGTTGTTTCCTCAAGTGGTACTCCTATAAGTAAGACTGGAAACTAAGGGCCCACCATGTCTAGAGCATAGTCATCACCATCATCATAGAGAAAAAATTGAGGACATCATGGTGAAATTGGTCTACAAATTCCAAGTACACGCCTTAGAACAAGCATAGTATCAAGGATATAAAATCACTAATGGAAGATGAATGTAAGAAAACTCACTACCCAAGGCATACTACCCAAACTACCTGCTTCGATAGCTAGGTATCAGTAAGTGCTCAAGTATAAATTTCATTCCATTTTACAGTTATTTTCTAGGTTCAATCCTCTACCTTTCATAGATATGAAAATCATGGATATGGATGTGTAACCAATTCATTTTGGATTTTAGGATTAACTTTGTAATGGAGAGTCATTTCTGATGAATCGGTGCCCATACACCTATCACCAGAAATAGAAACCATTTATTTATAGCATAATGGATCGACTAGTTAAATTACTCATCCCAACCCATGAGGGCCCATTCAACTCGTGAATTGAGATCTAAAATCACTCAATCAAAGCCAAAGTAATACAAGTACAAGCAAACTATCACAACATCACTGAACAATCTAAAGGATATCAAGAAATTTAAGTAGTGAAATGTACTTATATGGCATGGAAATATGCATGAAATGTGAATTTTAGGATCTTATAATGATGCATGTAACAATTCTCATTTCCCTCATATCATCGGGTCAAGGATGAATGAAATTCTCAAACAGAGTAATGATCAACCACACCATAAAACATGTTCATCACCCAACAGTAAAATAATATCATCTATAACAGGAAAAAGTAGAATAACAATTATAATTTAGGAAACTTGGTTTTTACCCTGAACACGGGTTCACGACGCACAAGCACAACTGATGACCAAGTCCCAAGCATTCCTATTCTCCAATATACTGTCTCAAAATAGTATGGCAAGAAAAAAAACCTGATCTGATGATACTTTGTGATGTCCCAGACCCGGATGCCACTTAATGGGTGCCCCAAGCCCGGTGGGCCACATGGCCTCAAGTGCATCTCCTCGAACTCCAGAGCCTACGGACTAGCAGCATGGTCTTAGGGAGTGTCTATGGGAAGACTATTCCCTGATTATAATAGTTTAGTACAACAGAAGGTATATAATTAAATAGTAAACAACCGAAGAAATATAAATAAATAGTGGAAGGAAACTGATGCAATAGATAAATGAGAATAAAAATAACTATATCAACAGAAATAATAATGATATAATGACATGTCCTTAGAAAACTGGAAAACATGGATCCAAGATAATAGACATAACAGTTCCACAATGTAAAAGAACATAAAGACTACTCCAAGCATCCCTAGATCGAACTCAGTCATCTATTGTTATGATCCATCCTAAATAACAAGCGATCAAGTGTTTAAATTGATATTCTTACCTTTTTCAACACCTGTAATCATGTAATCTACTCTGAGTACGAAACGTCACAAAAATAGGGTGTTAGATAAATCTTAGTGGCACACCACCAACAGTGTCTATAAAATTTATCCTGTTTAATACAATATATTAGTTTGAAAGGATGGATATATAATATTTAATGTAAGAAGAACAAAATAACTAAATACCCAAGTACGTGCTTCAGCCCTCACCTGTCTTCTGAACATGTAACTGGTTCATTAATTAAGTAATTACCATTTATTGTTAATTGGTCTCGTGAGACATAGCTAGCACTCACATCACCTCATGATGGTATAAGTAGTGAAGGTCCCAAGATGTAACAAGGAAACCTAACAAAGATATTCAGTGAGGGAGTTCCAGGGTAATAACCAAGGTAACATAGATCTCACATAACTCTAACTCAGCAGTATCTAAGTCTAGATAAGGGTTAATAGTGTAATCCAAGGAGTGTAATCCAAGGCATTCCACAATAAGGTGCCTACCGAGTCCAAGGTGATCGACCAAGGTAAAATGGGGCTATGCAAGGATAGGGCCTGTCGTGCATTCATCATGGAACCTATTAGTCACTGCTGGATCCAAGGAGTATATCTGAGGCATCATGTAATAATGTAAAGGACCCTATGATAGTATACCATCCATTACGAGGAATAGAATAGAACTGGAGTCTAGGTCGGTATCAAACTAGGAGAACCACATCCTTGAATTGGAATGGTGTTCCTGTGTCCCAAGGTATTCTCCTCTCAGAATCCAAGGGGATCCCGATTCAGTCCATTCGTATTTTATATTGTAGTAATGTAATCATTTATTAGGTTCAATCCTTTTATTCCATTAGTTTGGGTAGGCCAAGTAGCATTGCAACCATTTAATCATGTCTTAAAAAACCATTAATTCATATTCAATTATTGAGGTTAACTTTGCTACCTTCCATCAATATAGAAATGGGTGCTATAGACATGTAACCTTTATTCAATCTCATTAAATAAGGGCAAGCTATATACTTAGTATACTTGTCATTTCACACTTCACATGTAATAAACATTTGAAATCACTTACCTTAGGCAGGTCAAGTGGTGAGCATAACTTGTACATGCCATTATGCAATTCTCATTAATAACAATCCATTTATTATAAGAAGACTCCTCTTTATGAAGGGAATAAAAAGGCACACCTGAACGGTGCTCAAACGTGCCAAAATTATAAAACCCTATTATGGAATAAACATTGACTTGTGGAATATTAGGTTATGGGTGTAACCCTTAACAACTAATCACTTTATTATAAAGATCATAACCATATGATTTTAACAAGTATAATCTTGGCTTTAAAATTTAAGAAAAGCCTTCCGATGAAATTGGTGGGCCCCACACAAACATTCCGAAATCAATGAACTTTAGTGATAAGTTATAGATCACACACCTTAGGGTTGTATGACACTCCTCCTCTAGTATCGGCCCTTGATTTTCCATAGATGGGATTAGATCTAAGAAAATGTGAGAAATGCTCACATGGAGTTATCTAGGTCGAGGGAAAGAGAGAAGCAGAATGTATAAAGAGGCCTTGAGTAATTACCTTTTCACATCCTACATGATGAGTGAAAGATTGATCGAATTATAGATGAAAAAGATCTCTTCATCCCTAGATTTGTCCTTAAAAAATCTAAAAAACAGTGAAAATGGAGGAAAACCCCTCTAGTTCATAGATTAGGAAGAAAGGGGAGGATGAATAGATCATTAAGGGTGAAACTGGAAATTTTCCTAGAAAATTATCCTATGCATGGTTTGTCTGCAAAATTATTCAAACCATGAACAAAACATGCAGGATGGCTCTACTAGAATGGTTTGGCCACATGGTTTGATCAAACCATGTGTAATCCATGCATGAGTTACTAGAAAAATGGTGTGTTTGCATGGTTAGGCCGCACAGTTGTGCGCCAACCATGCGAGGTGTCTCTATCTAAAAAAACCATCCACAAAGTTTACTAAAAAACCATGCACATAGTCTATTTTCTCCACAAATATGGGTTCTCAGATTCAAATAATACCCCTTCATAACCTTTACTAACTTATTAATCACTCATTTTATTTGAAAAGTAATGATTTAGACTGAAAATTAAAGGATCGATAACTGAGTGAAAACCATGTTCTTACATAAACACGTTGAAACTATAACCTATTAATTTAAACCTCTATAATATCCTTATGTATACAAACCTCACCTAAATTTAAATTTTATAAAAATATTCATACATGAAACAAACATACTCACGATATCCTCATTCGTAGAATATCCTGCTCCACTAGTTCTTCCTTCTTCCACCTTTATGTGTGCTAATCCCCAATTTCTCTCAGAATTAATAAACTTCCTTCTCTTTATTAATAAATTAAGGTGACAATTTTATGTCATTGTTTTATCCCCAAACTTTGAGAACTCTAAAATATTCATATTCTTCTCTTTGTGCAATAATCACAGTAACAATTATATATGTTTCATTTAAGAATAACTTACTTTGAATTGACGAGGATCATCCTCTTATCCTACTCTAGACCAGCTTACCATGTGTTTGACCATTAATTTGTGTGGTTGATCATCATGTACTCAATCATTTTACAATGTGAACATCCTATGGAGTAGTTTATCAATCTGTAGTGTAGTTATTTGAGTGGTTAGTCAACCTATTATGAGGCTCATAGTCACTCTACCAACCATGTGAAATAAATTTTCAAATATTTTCTTATACTTAATAGAGGATTTTCCTCTTCCTTATGTGATTTAAACAATCTCATATGATACATCTCAATATAGTATCAATCTTGGATTGCTTATGAGGATTAAACATGATCGTGGAAGTCATGGAATGCAGAAACTACTGAAATCCAACGTAATAGGGTTCTATCATGTAGAAGAGAATGTAGTAAAAATAAGTGTCATTATTTTTTTTTGTGACATGTGGTGTTCTCATGTTTTATCCATATAATTATTAATGGTGGAACAATGCACTAAAAAACTACATCACACCTCAAAACATCCTTTATCATGTCTCTCTATAATATTACAGGCTACTCCAAATTCTTGTAAATCATGATCACAAGGGAATTAGAGTTCACCCTCAGCCACCCATGTCACATTTCACATGAATGGATAAACTACACTACCCTAGATGCACCAAATCAAACTCTTTTATGCACGTACATGTGATCTTCCATCATTATGAACAAATCAAAAACACTAATGGATCCCTGATTACCTTTGAGTTTGTTCGGGCTATCCCTTTGATGGCATGGCTTCTTGGGTATTAGATGGCCTAGAGGAAATGTTTTTTTCCAACTCCAAATTTATAGAATACAATAAAAAAGAAATATTTATAATATTTATAATCTTCATCTCATATCATCATTCAAACATTATTTAAATTACATTTAATTCACATTAATGTGGATAAAACATCATGCAAACTCCTTTATTGTAGAAATATAAAAACCATCATTGATAAATCTCTATGGAATTTCTTATTCAATTTTTTTCTTCAATAATCTTGGATTAGTCTTAACTAATATTCTATGTGTTGATCCCTCTGGAAGATTGTTGAATTCTACCTATGATTGCTGTTTTAATAATCACAAATCATCGTTACTTAATCCGGTTGGATTTCTCATATACATAATCACAATCTCTTAGTGAATCTGTTTTCATTGGTTGGATCATGCTTTTATCTGTGCTTGCTATTGATTTACAAGTATTCTGGAAGTCTTCTGGATCAAACAGACACTTTTTGTTCTGTCAAGACAACGGTCGCACCGATCCCTATCAGAGGACAATGGTCGCACCGATCCATATCAAAGGACAACGGTCGCACCGATCCATACCAAAGGACAACGGTCGCACCGATCCATATCAAAGGACAACGGTCGCACCCATCCATATCAAAGGACAACGGTCACACCAATCCATATCAAAGGACAATGGTCGCACCAATCCATATCAAAGGACAACTGTCGCACTGATCCAAATCAAAAGACAACTGTCACACCGATGCTGATCTTCTGAGTCACCGAAGATATCTCACCGATGCTGATCAAATGAGTCACCGATCATGACTCACCGATGCTGATCAAATGATACACCAATCATGACACACCGATGTGGATCAAATGAGTCACCGATCATGACACACCGATGATGATCAAATGAGTCACCGATCATGACACACCAATGCTGATCAAATGAGTCACCGATCATGATACACCGATGCTGATCAAATAAGTCACCGATCTGGACACACCGATGTCTAGCCACCGATGCTAATGCTGATGACCTATCGATCACTTGACTCACCAATAGTCATAAACAGCTTTTTGAATTTCTTTATCTTTATTTAATCTAACCAACGTTCATATTAGGAATATTTTAATGCTCTGTCGTTTATTTAATGAATGTTGTTGGATGTCAGGTAACCGTACCTCATACCTGCAAAAAGAAATCATTTATTTTGCAGGAGCTTGTGGTATAAATACAAGAAGTCCCTGTTGGTTCAAGATGACGAAAAAATAGGACGAAGGACGACATGACATATATGAGTGCAAAGAGTGGTGGATGAGATAGTTGTAGAAGACACAGAACCTCATACACACTCACGCTTACTCAAGAAGAGTTATGTACATTCACAAGGATATTAAAGAACATCATCGACTAAATTTCTTCACTAGCATTGAACCTGGATGCCAAGCAGACGACACTCTGTTTTTCAGACAAAAACTAGAAGAGGACTCAGATCCATTTCTCATAAAACTTAAGGATTCCAAAGCTTCACTATAATCACTAGATCCATTTCTAAACTCTACATCTCTGCTCTGTGATTCATTATTTTACATTTCGAGCAGTGTGTGTTATCTATTGTATTTAACACACACATTGTCTCCTGTAATTTAACTGGAGGATCTGTAAATCCTCACTCAATCTATTACATATTTCATTTCCCACTGGGATAGTGGTAGAGGTCGTGTGTGACCTGGACAGCTGGTTGCTGTTGTTTTGTTTCCCACGAATAACAGTGGTAGAGGTCTTGGACCTGGACAGTTGTAAACTATTGTGAACCCCGATCCAGGGCGTGAATAATATTTATATAATTTGTTGAGAGGACTAAGTCTCAGCCTGAGACTGAACCTCTTGGTTATATCTGCTGTGCTATTTCTTTCAAAGTTATTCTTTTTATTCCACTACTATGTTCTTTAAAACCAAAACTGTTTTGAAGTCACTTTGATAATTAAACTCGCAAGTGTTTATATTAGTTGTAAATCAGTAATTTCGTTTCCAAAGTTAATCAACTCTTCTGTTTTGATTAACTAGGAAATAATCAATCCCTTGAGAACCCAACAGAACCTTTACTTTGATATAAATTCACTAGAGTTTAATTCAGTATTTAATTTGGGGTTTTTATGTCATGTTTTTAAAACAGAAATTTTAATTGGAACTCAATTCACCCCCCTCTTTAGTATCCACTCCGACCAACATTTGGTATCAAAGGTTTTAAAATATTTTGTAAATTACTCTGTTTTTCAACTGTGCTTTTAGTTGTATTTTAATGTTCTTAAAATTTCTATTATTTCTAAATTTTTATCTATTTAAAATCTTTGCTTTAGGTTAGTTATCATGGATAATAGACTTGAAGGCTATGATACCAATAGACCACCATTTTTCAATGGCACTAACTATGATCAGTGGAAAATCAAGATGAAAATTCATTTAGAGAGCATGGGTTTTGATATTTGGACTACTATAGAATCCGAATAAAAAACTCCTACCACTGTTAGAACTACATAGAATGAAGCTACTAAGTCTGCCTACAATAATAATTGCAAAGCTATGAATGCCTTGTACTGTGCTTTAGGAGATGAGGAATTTAATATAATATCTACCTGTAAAACTGCTTGTGAAATTTGGGATACCTTAGCCGTTTCTCATGAAGGAACAACTAATTTTAAGGAAATGAGATTTAAAACTTATACTATTAAGTACGATAATTTTAAGATGAAGCCTGATGAACCCATTTATGATATGTATCTCAGGTTTAATGAAATTGTCAACACAATGGCTTATCTGGGAAAGGATGTTCCATCATTGGAACAAATTATGAGAATTCTGAGATGTCTACTTGAATGATAGAGAGGAACTTCTTTCTCCATTAGAGAATCATGTGATATTGGTGAACTTCCAGTCAAGGAACTAATTGGAAAGTTGATGATGTATGAATAAGAACTCAAGGTTAACAAAGAAGAAGAAGATGAACCTAGAAGAAAGTCCGTTTCTTTCAAATCTTCAACTTCAAAGAACACAGATAAGGAGAAACTCCAAGTTATAAATGAAAGTTCAAGCTGTGAAGATAGTGAAAGTGCTTCTGATAGTGATGCTGAGATGGATCACATTGCCAGAAAGTTTAAGAAGTTTTATATGAAGAATAAGTTTTTCAGAAAATCAAATTATAAAGGTATGTATGACAACAAGGGACATTGGAAAAAGGATTGGAAGAAATCTGAAAAATCAGACGAAGTTGTCTGCTATGTGTGCAAAAGAAAGGGACACATAAAAGAAGATTGTCCAAAGTTGAAGTACAAGAACATGTATGAATACAGGGACAATAAGTTTATGAAATCCAGGAAGGCTACTTGGAGTGCTTCTGAGGATAGCTCCACTAAATCTGATGTTTCTGAAACTGAACACAGAAATAAGGCAAACATGTGTTTTATGAAAAACACCTCTTAGGTAACATCTGAAACTCCTGCTTTAAATTCATATTATTCTGAAGATGATTCTGACTCAGAAAACATGTCAAAATCTGAACTATTTTAATACATTGATATGTTAGAAGAAACCTGTAATGAGATGAAAGACAAATACAAAGGTTTAAAGAAATAGTATGCTTTAACTGTTAAACATAAATCTGATCTTGATATTGAAATGGAAAAGAATGCTCAATTTCTTAAAGAAAACACTGAACTGAAATTATCTAATGAGAAACTCAAAAAAGACATAGAGAAATTTACAAATGGTAAAGATACTCTTACTCAGATGCTAGGTAAGAAAATGGCACCTAGATACACTGCTGGTATAAGATACCAACCTGGTCAAAGGAAAATTTCCAAAACTAGATTCATTCCTAAATCTGGACAGAATGTAGCTAGTTCTGAAACTTCATATGATTCAACTAGTTATATTCATATTTACGGATCTAATAAGGTTTACCTTTCAAAATCCGTTGATTCTACAAATCTTATGAGACCCATTAGACAAATCTGGGTACCTAATGTTTTATTGGCTAACCAGTCTGGACCCAAGAAGATCTAGGTACCAAAATCATTTCCTATCGAAATCTGTTTTTTAGGGAACCTGCTTAAAGAGCTCCTGTAGAAAGACTTGGTACTTGGAAAGTGGATGTTCAGGACATATTTCCGGAGACTTCTCATGCTTTAAAATCTTAGTCAGAGTTGTTGGAGGATTTTTCACTTTTGGTGATAATTCAAAAGAAAAAATCATCGTCTTATGACAAATTGGTAACACTAACTCAGTATTGATTTCCAAAGTTTTATTTGTTTATGGACTAAAATATAATTTGTTAAGTATTTCTCAGTTATGTGATGATGGTTTTTATGTTAAATTTGAAAATGATTCTTGCAATGTTTTTAATTCTAAAAATGTTTTAGTATTTTACCCCTTAAGAATTGAAAATGTTTTTGCTGTTGATCTGAATTCTTTTGCAAAGAAAAATATTACATGTTTAAATGCTTTTCATAAAGAGTCTAGGATTTGGCACAGAAGACTAGGACACTGCAATGTACACTCACTTAGAAAACATGCTAGGAAGAACTTAGTTAGAGACCTGACCAAACTTGAATTTCTAGCAGACAAAGTTTATAATCCCTATCAAAAGGGAAAGCAACATAAAGTTTCTTTTAAATCAAAGAAAGAAGTTTCAACTTCTCAACCTCTCGATTTGGTTCACATGGATTTATTTGGACCTTCTAGAGTTTCTAGTTTAAATGGGAAGCACTATGTCTATGTTCTTATAGATGACTTTTCTAGATATACTTGGGTATATTTTCTAGCTTACAAAAGTGAAGCTTGTTCTTTCTTTGTTAAATATTCCATGTCTGTAGAGAACCTTAGTGTACTTAAAATTAAAACCCTGAGAAGTGATCCTGATTGTGAGTTTGAAAATCATGAGTTTGAATCTTACTGCTCACACAATGGCTATAGTCACAATTTTTCTGCCCCTAGGACACCTCAGCAGAATGGTGTAGTAGAAAGGAGGAATAGAACCCTGCAAGAAGTTTCAAGGACTATGCTTAATGAGTATGACCTACCTGTTTATTTTTGGGCTGAAGCAGTCAATACAGCTTTCTATATTATCAATAGAGTCTTCATCATACCTGTTCTTAAGAGGACCCCTTATGGGTTGTGGAACCATAGAAAACCTAAGGTTAACTACTTCAGAGTTTTTGGCTGCAAAGTCTTTATTCTTAATACTAAAGACAATCTCGACAAATTTGCATCCAAGAGTGATGAAGGAATTTTTCTAGGTTACTTTATTTCTAGTAAAGCCTATAGAGTTTGCAATAAGAGAACCAAATGTGCGGAAGAATTTGTTCACATAAAATTTGATGAAACTGATCCACATGAACCTAAGACCTCACTTGAAAATCATGAAGATGATCTATCTGTGTTGAACCCTAATGATAAAGACAGTGGACCTATAGTTAAAACATCCAGTTCTGGAAA
This sequence comes from Viscum album, assembly GCA_963277665.1. Classification (NCBI taxonomy): domain Eukaryota; kingdom Viridiplantae; phylum Streptophyta; class Magnoliopsida; order Santalales; family Viscaceae; genus Viscum; species Viscum album. Next base: position 1,525,987,733 of record OY728138.1, on the reverse strand, counting down.
TTTTCCAGAACCTGCTTCTGTTGAACCTCAACCTGTAGATGAATCTGAAATATCTAGCCCTACCTTTTCTAGACCATCTAGAATTCTAAAGAACCATCCTTTAGATGCTGTTGTAGGTAATTTAGATAGAGGAACACAGACTAGAGCTTCTCTAAGAAACCAGGTTGAACATCAAGCTTTTCTTTCACAGTTAGAACCTTAAAATATCAATGATGCTATCAATGATGAATTTTGGGTAATAGCTATGCAAGAAGATCTAAATCAATTTGAAAGAAACAAGGTCTGGAAATTAGTAGAAAGACCTAAGGACACTATAACCATAGGCACAAAATGGGTTTTTAGAAACAAAGTTGATGAATCTAGAAACATCATTAGAAACAAAGCTAGGCTAGTTGCACAAGGTTACAATCAAGAAGAAGGAATTGACTATGAGGAAACCTTTGCACCTGTAGCTAGATTAGAGGCTATTAGGATCTTACTTGCCTATGCATCACATCTGAATTTCAAGTTATATCAAATGGTTGTGAAAAGTGCTTTTTTAAATGGTTTTATTGCTGAAGATGTTTTTGTAGATCAACCACCTGGTTTCTAAAATCCTCACTTTCAAAATCATATTTTTAAACATTCTAAAGCTTTATATTGTTTAAAACAAGCTCCAAGAGATTGGTATGAAAGACTTTCAAACTTTCTTATTTCAAAAGGATTTACAAAAGGAATAGCTGATCCCACTCTTTTCATAAAAAGTATTTCAAAAGATGTTTTAATAGTACAAATCTATGTTGATGATATTATTTTTGGATCTTCTAAAAATTCTTTATGTACTGATTTTTCAAAGGTTATGAAAAATGAGATTGAAATGAGCTTAATGGGAGAGCTTAAGTATTTTCTTGGATTTGAAATATTTCAAACTAAAGATGGTATTATTCTAAATGAATGAAAATATACTAAGGATTTATTAAAACGTTTTGGTTTGGATAGTATTAAGGAAAGTGATATACCTATGAGTACTACCTTTAAATTGGATGTTGATGAAACTGGAAAACCAGTTGATCAAACCAATTACAGAGGTATGATTGGGAGTTTACTTTATCTTTATACTAGTCGACCAGATATTATATTTAGTGTGTGTATGTGTGCTAGATTTCAAGATAATCCGAAAGAATCACACTTACTGGCTGTTAAAAGGATTTTTAAATATCTTAAGTATACTGTGAATTTAGGATTGTTTTATCCAAAAGGAAAATCATTTGACCTAACTAGTTATTCAGATACTTACTTTCCTGGATGTAAGTTAGATAGGAAAATCACATCTGGAACATGTCATTTACTTGGAAATTCCCTAGTATCATGGTGTAGTAATAAACAGAACTCAGTTTCAATGTCTACTGCTGAAGCAGAATATATTGCTGCTGGTAGTTGCTGTGCACAGATGCTATGGATGAAACACACATTATTGGACTATGGATTTGATTTTAAACATGTTTCAATTAACTGTGACAACACTAGTGCGAGCAACATATCTAAGAACCCTGTGTCTCACTCTAGGACTAAGCACATTGATGTCAGACATCACTTTCTAAGAGATCATTATCATAAAGGTGATATTTACCTAGAATTTATTAGTTCTGAACATCAATTAGCTGATATTTTTATGAAGCCTTTATTCTCTGAAAGAATGAATTTTATTAAACAGGAGTTGTTTATGAATGATAAGTGAAACTGATCTATGAAGCTGATCTATAAAACTGATCTGTGAAACTGATATGTGAAACTAATCTGTGAAACTGATATGTGAAAATGATCTGTGAAACTCATATGTGAAACAGATCTGTGAAACAGATCTGTGAAACTGCTCTGTGAAACTGATCTGCGAAACTGATCTGTGAAACTGATCTGTGAAATAGATCTGTGAAACTGATCTCTGAAACTGATCTGTGAAACTGATCTGTGAAGCCGATATGTGAAACCGGTCTATTGTTCAATTACTTTTTATTATGTTGTAATTAATTAATTACTTTTATCTATATTATGGAAACCCTAAATGATGAAATAAATGATACACAACTATTTCTATTCCCCAAACCATCGACCTTTAATTTCTTTCCCTCCAAGCCTTATTTCCTCTCATCTCCTCTACTTCGAACCTTCGAACTCATGCATTCCCCAGAATCTTCAAATGGATAAGCAAAAGAGACCAAGCAAACGATCATAAAGTCATGTACCTTCAAAGCGTGCTCGAGGCGAGTCGAGTAGTACCACTCAAAGATCAGTAAATCCGAACCTGGAAACTCGGATTGTTGCTATAGAAAAGGAAGTCAGTTCTGCCTAGCTTTTGACAAGTAAGTCGCTGTTGTTACAAGTTTTAGAATCGGAAGGATGGAAATCCTGGTTCTCAGATAACATTCGTGTATACTACCCAAAGCTAGTGCATGAGTTTTATATAAATATGCAAGTTACTTTTGATGGTGTAGAGTCTTCCAGAATGTCTTCTGTAGTGAAAGGAAAGAAAATATCTTTTTCATCTAAACAATGGGCTGAATGTTTAAATGTACCCCATGAGGGTCGGTATGAAGATTATGCTGGAAACATTCCTCCAACCACTGAATACTTCTCTTATGCATTAGCTTTATATCTTTTGACTGGAAACAGAGAGTCAAGGAGAATCACAGCCTCAGAGTTTGATGGTGAATGTAGACTTCTCTTTAATTTTATTCAGCACCAAATTTTCCCTAGGAAAGGATATTTTGCTGCTGTAGGATACCAGGATGATTTTCTATTGTTTTTACTAAAGACCCATGAGATGATCAATTTGTGTAGATATCTAATGGTGCACATAGATGGAATGCTGAATCCTTCTAAGAAAGCCACCGCCCTGTTCTATTCCAAAGTGATATCTGTTATGTTAATGATTCTGGAATGTGTTGATGAAGCTGATGATAGAGACAAATCTGATTGTGCTTTTTGTGTTAACAAAGAAATTTTTAAAAGGATTAAAATAAGTTGGAACCCATGGAAGAAATGCTGGGTTTCTGATGGGGAAAAGTTGTATGAATCCTACAATCCCATTGATCATGGAAAGATGCCGAAGGGTTTGAGAGACCCTGGTTTGAAATCAGATGAGGAGCCAATTTATTCTGATGACGAGGAATAAGTAGATGTTGAAAGGAATAAGGACACCAAAGAAGATGAAACAGAAGAAGGAAGTATGTCCCCTCCTGATTATAGGAGTGATCCTGATACTGTGAGCCCTATGAGAAGAATAGACTTTGGACCTGCTAGTCCACCTTTACCCTTACCTAAATCAGAACCAGTTCTTGGTGATGAAGAAGCTAGTGACACTGAAGTATCTGATAGTGAAGTGTCTGTGGAGAATGTAAATGGGAATGGAGATGATGCTGATGATGTTGATGATGATAATGATGATGATGGTGACAACCGACCAGTGAATGGTCTTGCTGTACCTCCAACAGAAACACATCAAACTGTACCAGAAACAAATGCCAATGGCAAGAGAGATTCTCTAGAAATCAGTGTAAAAGCATGTTAGGATAAACCGAAATATACTCTGTCTACTGCTGTCTGGGATGATTACCCTGGTTTTGCTGTTTTGGGTTTAGATTATTCCAAAGAAGAAGGGGAAGAATCAGAATCTACTGCAGTTATGAATAAAAGCCAACCATTTGAGATAAGGCATGCTCATGTTGTTGATGCTGTAGATGTTCATCTACCTAGTTCTGCTGTCTCTCAGTCTGATTTTGATAAGTTCAAAATTGAGTTGCTTGCTGCTGTGAGAGACATAGTCAGAGAAGAAAGTTAAAATGCTATTATACCAGACCTTGCCAATACTGGTGAGTTTATTGGTAGGCACATAGACTCTCTAAATCATATTCTGAAGGATCTACAATCTAACTTAGTTTCATTATCAATCGAATTTAGATCAACCATCTCTGGTATGATGGAAGTTTTGTGGAATCTAATTAAACATCTTAAGAAGTCTGATCTGAGAAAGTTGAAAGCTGAGATAACTCAGATAGTTGCTCAAGCCAGTACAACCAAAGTACCCAAGATCACTACTCGTGAGCTAGAGGCTCTAAGGTAGATTGTTCATGATGAATTGGCCGCCATTAGACATGTTCTTGATTTGGACTCGTTGAGGAAGATGAAGGAGCATAGTGATCACATTCATAAGATGGTAACACTATATTCAACAGATGCCACTAAAGCTCAGAGAGAAATCAAGGAAAACTTTGACCATTACTTTTCAAAGATTTATACAAACCATGAGATGACCACGAATTTCAAAGTGTTGACTGATAATCTGAAACTACCTCTAGTCACTCAATCATTCAAGACTCAAGTTTGTCTGTTGCAAGATTTTACTCCTACCTTGGAACGGTTCATGGAGAATAAGGATGATTTTGAGAAGGCTTTGCATTATGGTGCAGAAGTTATTCAGAATTTCATAAATCTTTTGAAGCCTTATCTGAATGCACAAGCCACCTCCATTGTGCTTTCTACTACTGACCCTCTCAGTGCCTCTGATGTTGCTCCAAATCACATCTCCATTGCTCAAGCTCTATCTCAACTACGACCAGTTCCTCAGCAATATTATCAACCAGCTACAACTGCTCAACAACAAATCTCTGAGGCATCCTCTCCTCCACCTTCCAGAGTCATCTTAACACCTTTTCAAATTCGCCCAGTTCAACCTTCCTCCAAGCCATCCAACTTACCAACCATTGATCTTTCTGATAAAGGAAAATCCCCATTACATCCCAAGAAATAGTTGCGTCTTGTTGTTGATAGGGTGACCGGTGTTATGTTTGTACTTTGATGTACTTTGCAAAACATTTTTCTCTCTCTCTATTAGCTGTGATGCCTTCTTTTAATCTCTTATTTATATATTTTCCCTCCTTTTTGATTATCCCAAAGGGGGAGATTTATATCTATGGGGGAGAAACATATTATGCCAGGGGGAGCAATGTTTACATAAATATAGAAAGGCATAAAATCAGGGGGAGATTTATATCTCATTGTGTTTTTATTCTTATTATGCCTTGTCACTATTATTGATGATATATTATTTTTATTTATGACTAAGATTTGTGATTATCAAAAAGGGGAGATTGTTGAGCCCTCTGGAAGATTGTTGAATTATTCTTATCATTTCTGTTTTAATAATCACAAATCATCGTTAATTAATCCGGTTGGATTTCTCATATACATAATCACAATCTCTTAGTGAATCAATTTTTATTGGTTGGATCATGCTTTTATCTGTGCTTGTTATTGATTTACAAGTATTATGGAAGTATTCTGGATTAAACAGACACTTTGTGTTCTGTCAAGACAACGGTCGCACTGATCCATATCAAAGGACAACAGTCGCACCGATCCATATCAATGGACAATAGTCGCACCGATCCATATCAAAGGACAACGGTCGCACCGATCCATATCAAAGAACAATGGTCGCACCGATCCCTATCAAAGGACAACGGTCGCACCGATCCATATCAAAAGACAACTGTCACACCAATGCCGATCATTTGAGTCACCGAAGATATCTCACTAACACTGATCAAATGGGTCACTGATCATGACTCACTGATGCTGATCAAATGAGTCACCGATCATGACACACCGATGCTGATCAAATGAGTCACCAATCATGACACACCGATACTGATCAAATGAGTCACCGATCATGACACATCGATGCTGCTCAAATGAGTCACCGATCATGACACACGAATGTTGATCAAATGAGTCACCGATTAAGACACACCGATGTCTAGCCACCGATGTTGATGCTGATGACCTACCGATCACTTAACTCACCAATAGTCATAAACAACTGTTTGAATTTCTTTATCTTTATTAAATCTAACCAATGGTCATATTAGGAATATTTTAATGCTCTATCATTTATTTAATTAAGGTTGTTGGATGTTAGGGAACCGTACCTCATAACTGAAAAAAGAAATCATTTCTTTTGCTGGAGCTTGTGCTATAAATACAAGAAGTCCTTGTTAGTGCAGGATGACGAAAAAAGAGGATGAAGGACGACGAGACATATATGAGTGCAAAGAGTGGTGGATGAGATAGTATCAGAAGACACAGAACCTCATACACACTCAAGCTTACTCAAGAAGAGTTCTGTACATTCACGAGGACATTAAAGAACTTCATCGACTACATTTCTTCAATATCTCTGAACCTGGATGCCAAGCAGACGACACTCTGTTTTTCAGACAAAAACCAGAAGAGGACTCAAGAACATTTCTGATAAAACTTAAGGAGTCCAAAGCATCACTGCAATCAGTAGATCCATTTCTAAACTCTACATCTCTGCTATGTGATTCATTATTTTACATTTCGAGCAGTGTGTGTTATCTACTGTATTTAACACACACACTGTCTCCTGTACTTTAACTGGAGGATCTGTAAATCCTCACTCAATCTCTTACATCTTTCATTTCCCACTGGGATAGTGGTAGAGGTCGTGTATGACCTGCACAGCTAGTTGCTGTGGTTTTGTTTCCCACGAATAACAGTGGTAGAGGTCTTGGACCTGGACAGTTGTAAACTGTTGTGAACCCCGATCTAGGGTGTGGATCATATTTATATAAATTGTTGAGAGGAATAAGTCTTGGATTGAGACAGAACCTCTTGGTTATATATGTTGTGCTATTTCATTCAAAGTTTTTCTTTTTATTCCGCTGCTAAGTTCTTTAAAACCAAAACTATTTTGAATTCACTTTGATAATTAAACTCACTAGTGTTTATATTAGTTATAAATCAGTAAGTTAGTTTCAAAAGTAAATCAACTCTTCTGTTTTGATTAAATGGGAAATAATCAATCCCTTGAGAACCCAACAGAACCTTTACTTTGATATAAATTCACAACATTTTAATTCAGTATTTTATTTGGGGGTTTTAAGACAATGTTTTTAAAATAGAAATTTTATTTGGAACTTAATTCACCCCCCTCTTGAGTATCCACTCTGACCAACACTATGATTAAGATATTATTCATTATCATTGTTCTTCAACATATTGGAATTCCTTTGAAATAAAATTTTCCCTCTCAATATCATCTAAAAATTTATATTGAATATTGTGACCCTTATTCATCTTTAGGTAAATCAAGGGTTGAATCATAGTAGAGTGGGGATTATATCCTGGGTATTATTAGTCCTATTTAAAATCTTTAGGTGAATATATTATTATAGTGGGACTCGGAGGATGAGTTTCTAGTGTTCACCAGTTGGATTTGTGTGTGTGTGTGGGGGGGGTTATTCTTATATATAAAAAATGGGTATATTAAAGATACATTAGTAAACATTTTTATGAGGTGAGGTTAGTGATGGTGAGATATGTGTAGATTGATAAGATTGATCAGAAATATTATTTTTATTGATGAAGAGGTGTTGTGTTTTTTATATAACTTGTTTAATGATGATTTATGTAGACACTAGATGATCATTGGGTAAGATATTCTTGGGATAGATATAGTAAGTATCATTTTTCACCCATTAATGTATACTCATACGTTTTTACCTCTCACATCCATGGAGATCATTATATACAAATGGTGAATGATCCTAAATGATGGAGGTTTAATGTGGATGTTGTAGCCAATGTTTTTGAGTTTTCATTATCATGACCACCGTCATATCATCTATAAGTAATCCATCCCATTATTTGAGTAGATTACTTTATACTAGTTTCTAGTTTGTGGACAATTGGAGGTTGGTTTGTGGAGTTCACATACCAATATACTAGGATAAGGAAGAAACATCAAAAAAATTAATATTTAAATTTTACAAACTAATAATTAAATAAAACAAAATAATAATAAATAAAACAATCCAATAGTAAAATACAAATACAAATATATTCTGAATAACTAAAAACCAAATTTTATATAAAATTTAAAATGTAAAATAGAAATTATATTTCCAAGAAACTGGAAGAAGATTTTAAGACATAATACTTCAAGTAACACTATCCATATCAAATTAGAGAAAATATTATGAATAAAAATTTAGGGGAGTTATCCTTTTATAATATTTTTCTTTGTTTTCATGGAGTGGATTACATTAATACATTCTACACAAGTTGATAGAGCAATATTCAAATTGTGTGAACCACATTCATGCAATCCAGGTAGTAATTTTTTATGGATGGATTATCCTACAAGAATAAATTCTGAAAAAATTGTATAACAATGATTTGGAACAATTTGTATAGGACTACATACCGTTAATATAGCCTATAATAATGGTTTGATGAGCTGTTGGGTGATTTTATATCAATAAAGGAAAATAAATATTGTTTGACCAAACCTGTAAAATTGGTTGTTTATACGTATGGTTCCAAAAAAAATTATATTTAATTTCATAGGAAATAACATGGTCGAATAATTTTTATATTTATTATATTAAAAAAATTCATCATTTAGTATTGTTCCCTAGGACTCCCATTTATTTTCTAATGATTTTAGGACTCTAAATTAATTAATTTTGTGTTCATATATACTTAAATAAATAAATATGTGTGTGTGTGTGTGTATAAAAATAATTATTAATTTTTAATTACAAATTATTTTTATTATTATAGATAAATAATGGTGTCACCTATACCAATTATTTGGTCAAACTACTAGTATAGGTGGTTGTAAGAAAAACTTATACCAATGGTTTGAGAAAACTATTGGTTTATTTTTAACTATACTAATGTTTTAGTCTAACAGTTTGTGTAGGTAGAAATATATCATACGTTTTGTAATGGTTTGACTAAATTATTGGTAGAGGTAATAAAAAACCATACCTACACCAACAGACTTCTCAAACTATTGGTCTATGGTGCTTTTACCAATGAATTTCAAACATTTTCTATAAGTCTGTTGGTATAGGTCAATTTTTAGTAGTGAATGTCTTTAATTCAAGATATCTTAGTATTATAGGAATCATGTTAACTATGTGAAAGATTCATAATTCTTTGAAAGCCTGTGTGAATGACATTCATGTTTTTTCAAATATTTCAATTTATTTACGTATTGTGTTTACCATATTCAAACAAGTTTCTTAATTCATTTAATACTTTCATAAATAGAATATATTCATTCATTGACCAGTTTATGTAAATATATTTTTTAGAAAACTCATTAAAAATTTATTTTTAAAAACCCATATTAAATACGTCCACAAAAATGACCCTATGTGGTTTCTTTTAAATAAGGATCTTTTACTTTACATTCCATGAGGCCTCCATGTCATCAGTTCCTTAGTGTTCATTGGGTCTTAGTCAAAGAATGTATAAATAAGAAATATTTTGAGAAGAATATATAGAAGGTAAAAAACGAATCTAATCTGATTCCATTAATATTTTTTGTTTGGGACGAATTAGGGTATAACATTGCATAATGTATTGATTCTGACCCAAAAACTTGAATATTACAAGAATCTCATCATCACAATGCCTGAGGCAAAACTATCGATCACTCAAGGCTTGCATAAACATTGGGGTCGAATAAAACATTAATGGGAGATGTTTTTCCCCCTTTGAATAATATAATAAACTAAATAAGGTTCATACCCATATTTGTAATGGATAATTTAAACATTGATACTACAAGTGAATAATTAAATAATTAATATAATCCAATGTATTATAAAACAATACCACATGAATGAAATGATAAAAACTAGAAATATCATTTAACCACGGTTAAAAAAATCCCTATGGTCTATAAAATGTATGAAACTAGGAAAAACCACATATACAGAAAGAAATAAATCCAAACATGCAATAAAGATCAAAAAATGATTTCTTAATGTTGATATCTTCTCTGAAGAATTTCATAGAAAACCCTATGAATACACTCTTTTCATCCATCAAAAGGATCAAAAAGTGAAAACCCAAACTCTTAACATTGTGAGATGGTTACTCCCATGCTCCGATGCTTTACCTTTACATGTTTCATGTATAAAATAACCTTCATACATCACATAGGGAATATGTAAGGTGCGGTTATAACATAATCGGTAGGTGGTCACCACCCCACCCGTTAAAACCTACCACAAACTATAGAATATGTAAAAATGATATACATAATAAGGATTAATAAATAAAATAGTAAATATAATATAACAAGGAAAAAATCATGAATATATTTTTTATCATGTAACCCACAATACAGGGATGGCCCACACCTATATAAATGTTTCGAGCCTAATCCCAGAATCTAATATGGTGAAATAAATATAGGTCAAGGTGCAATACTCTTCCAATAAAGGGGATGGAGAATCTCTTATACGTGTTCAGGGTAATCTGATATCTCATCCCTTTTGGAAAAAGGAAGATGTATATAATGTATAGGTGTCATGAACCCATCCCATACCACTCACCAATTCATAAATAAATGGGTACCTGGCTAAGATTTATATAAACAATATATATCACCTCCAACATGCTGATATGATATCAAACAACATGTATAATCAAGTAGAAAGGCCTAAACACAGTTTAAAAAATCACCACTCTTTATCTTGTATAAATAGATAATTTAAAAAGTTGAATATTAACTCAAACTATTCAAGAAAATATAAATGTATAACCTTTACACAAATTAAATGTTCTTTTTAAAATATATAATAACCATGGTGTGATAAAAATACAATCAATAAACATTAACAACATTTATATAATAGTTAGAGCATGCCAAAATGATAAAACCCATTCAATTTAGTCAATTATTTTAACAATTGTCATAAAATAATTATGAAAAAATTTATTATCCGAAGACACTTTAATGTGTTTTAATTAATTCAAACCCATATCATTATTAAACTAACTCTTTATTATTATCGAAGGAATAATTACTTCTCCAGATAAAATAAATGCATAACGCACCCTTCATATGTAGAGGGCAATGGTATGTCCCTAATCAGACCAATAAACCAACCAAAAATTAGAAAACATTTGGGTTTTAATGAATTCCTATAAAAAATAATGATTTTTTATAGTAAAACTAAAGCTATACATTAGTTTCTCTTAGGATAAATCCCATTATTAGATAGACTATAAGGGAATTAAACAAGTAATTGAGATTTATAAGCACTAGACATTGGAAATTAGATACTTCATCTAATTTAAAAAATAAATGAGATAATACGGAACATTGAATGGACAAAACAATTTTACTATTCCAAAATTGAGATCATATGACCATTTAGAGGCCCTTCATACCAAAGATGATGGTTGAATGGCTTGAGGTTGAATGGAGAGAGATGAGATCTCCTAAGTATGAAGAAACGATAAAATAACGACTAATAACAAGTAAATAGAGTTTTAGAGGTAGATTTTTAATGTGGGAGGAAGATTTTACTCCAACACTAAAAAATCCACCTGCAGTTCTATCAGGTACCTAGTTCAGATCCACTATACCAAGTACTCATTTCATGCTTATTGGGTACCTGATGTTGTCCCAAAATCTGGGTACTAATCCTTACCCTTCCCCCCTCTTAACTTCTCCAACACCTTATCAACTTTAAAAAAAATTCATAAAATAAATTATAAGGTTTAATTTATGTGGAATTAGTAACTTGTAGAGATCAGTGTATTTATAACCTCTCCAATACTAAGAATCTCATCCCCAAGAACTTCAACTATCTTTCCAAGGGAATATGTATATACATTTAGTATTTATTTTAAATTCTTACTCTTAGGTTTTATCTTGGAGCTTTCATAATGCCACCTAACCCAAACATGATGAATCACATTGCATCGTAACACATTTTCACTCTAATGAAAGTCAAAAGTATGATTCTCTATATAGAATGAATCAAATTCAATTTAAATACCATCATATCAGATCATGTTTTTAGGGTCATGTTCATATTACCTCATATGAAAAACATGGAAGGTTTTATTCATGGATCTATATTTAGGAATTAGGTATGGATTATAATTAGTCTCTCAATCTCTTCCCAAGATTTTGAATGGCCTAGAAAATCTCAAGACACTTCCCTAACTTTTCAATTCACTAATGGATAGATCTCAGTGAAATATGAATATAGATATTATCAACACACTTGAACTCCAAGGGCTTCCTTTACAGTCTACCTGGAACTTTTATCAATATTGAACATTTGTGAGATTCTTCCTTATCAATCTCACCCATTCTTCTATCTCTTGAATTATACAAGGCCCAATAACAAATGACTCAAATATTCCTATAGAATATTGATGATAATAATAAGTTATATTATAATGAAATTTAAATGGATCTATTTTAATTATTATATGTTTATCCCACTAATATCCTCAATCATTTTTTGGAGCAGTCTATATATTAATGAAATCAATATCCAATTTTATTTTTCTTACCATAGACACTGAGAATGAACATTCCTACTAAGATAATTGAAACCTATGTTTCCTTTCCCTAGAGCATACTGTTTATCAAAAATCTAATTATTAGATATATTCAACACAGTGATGCATCATTGGATTGAAATCCTATTATAAGAAGATATACTTGAATATTTAATTATTTGTTAATACCAAAAATCATTCACTGAACATATAATTACACCAACAATTTTAAGCATGAAAAAAGTTTTCACCTCTAAATCATTGGTAGGGTAGTTTAATTCATGAAGACATTGTTTTTTTGGAACCATAATCCACTACTTGATGATAATTAATGAGAATGAAACTAAGACAAACTAAATAATCCTCACAATATATATCATACCCTTCATCATGTCAAGGTAATATGTTAACTGAAGTTTTGGACAACGTTTTATTTAGCTCTTGAATTGTTACTGCACACTAGTAATACCATACCAATTTCTCTATTTATTCATTAGATCTATCATCAGAGACAATATCATGGATAAATAAAAAATGAAATGGGGATAGTATCTTATCAGTTAGAGAAAAATTCTTATTTTAGATACATTCAAAGAAACATTCTAGTCCATTACTGACTACATGTTTTATGATCTACTAAAATTCCATCTTTAAAAATCACTTTATTAAGAAAATTTACTTCTTGAATACAAAAAAAAACATTAAGATATATTGTCATACAACTAGTTCTCTAGAAAGGTATCAAAGAAAATAAAAAGATTCTAACCAAGATCATCTTTAGAACACAAATATATTAAGATATATTCCATAAATACCATAACAAAAGAATCACAATCTTGAGGAAAAATATTGTATGATAATTCCTTGAACAAAAAAGGGGCATTGGTATTTCTTAAATGCATTAATAGATATTCCAAATGACCATACCATCTATAAAAATGGGATTTTAGTTGTCTTCTAGCCATACTCAGAGATGAGGAATACCTAATTGTAATTCAAACATAGAAAACCACATTAATCATTTCAAATAATCAAATAGATAATCAATTATAGGAAATGTGTAATAGTTATTGATTATTCTATGATTCGTCTTCTAATAGTACACACATAGAAGTATATATTTCTATTGGATTTTTTCATTAAGTGGACAACAACACCCCAAGGAGATGCATTCATCAAACTAAATATTCAAATCCATTGATATAATTAGTTCTATATGATAAAGTTGTTTTTAGATAGGTTTAATTCAAGGAATCTAGTAAATAGAAAACTCCACCAATATCTTAATATGCAATCATAAGAAATCGTCAGGGGACATTTTAGGATACATATCCATCATTGGAGGTAAAATGTGTTGATCCTTAGCATCGAACACTTTAAAGACAATACTAGCCACCTCTCTGATGATTTCTCCTACTTGAACCTGATTACGACCTGCTCAACTAGCTCAAAGTTCCCACTCACTATATAGAGTATATTGAGCAATAGTGGAGATGAGAAAGAAACCCTTTAATTATAGAAATCAATATTGGTCCAAAACTATGTTATCTATTCCATACTAAGAATAACACAAAAATATCTCATATTAAGGACCATTAAATCCTTGGTATACCATAAAAATGTATAACATGAGAATAATATAGACAATTCTTCATCTATTATACTCTTTTTCTTAGAGGTGATACCTGGGATCAAGAATAAAAATGATACTCTCCCTTTAAGCTCAATAAGAGGATCATATTTTTTGTAGAAAATTGAATGAAAATATCATGTATCAAATAAAGAACATACTAAAGTAAAATAAACCAAAATAGTACCATGATAATATAACCCCCCTTGCCAGCATAAACAATATATTATTCTACAACATACACTCTACCTATATCCTCATGAAGACACTAATATGGAAATCCCTATAAAAATCAATGTATTGTAGATAAGAGGCTCTGACAATTGCATCTGTCTCCTCAAACTGATCTCCCTGAGGTTGGTTGACTACATTTGGAAGACTATATACCAGATTGTCCCTGTGATTCCTGGGTTGGATGAGGTTGGTTCTCAATGCTTTCTGACATGGTTCTTTGTTAAAATTTCTAAATACGGTCTAACAAACAAAAATATTAGAACCGATTAACCTCGAAGGTGAAATTTGGATTTATATGGCATGATCACCCAAAATTATGACATTGAACATGAAGACTTCTTAATCGTGGTGATGAAGTTACCCCCACTCCTACAGATTCTTAAGTGAGACACACCTCAACAAATATCTACATATCCTTTCTTCTAGCCACAAAATAAACTATCACTCATAGATTATCTATATAGAGGGAAAACTCCTGATCCCCCTTTTGACCCTGTATTAAAGAGGATGTATTTATGCACCACTTTACAGAAGGATTATAGACTGGAGAGAATTACTTGATTCTAAAGAAAATTAGTCAAGACCATTTCAAAGTGCCTCACTATAGACTCCTATTCCATGATCATATATATATATATATATATATATATATTTAAATAATGAAAATATATGAATTTAGTTGTGTATTGTGTGTTAGAAATTGATACCATCCATGAGTCTATGAACTCCTATGAATTTACCTAAAAAAAGGGGTTGTAATAAAACTTCTTTAAGATTAGCTCTTAAATGTTCTTTAGCTAAAGGCCTCAGTTTCTTTTAGCATTGACCATGAAATCCAACCATTAGTGTGTAGTCCCTTTTGGAATGAATGTACCTAATTTAAAAAAAATTTCTCTAAGGTTTCTATGCTCTCAAATATTTGGTATATTCAATCAATATATTCATTGAATTCCTAAAGAGATACATCACCACAAAAGGTTAGAGGATGTTTGGATTGGAAATCCCTCAAGATATTAAAGGTCATGTGATCCCTTCGATGAGATCATTTCTTATAAATGTGAAGAAGATATAAAAATCCTTATAGAACTTGAGGATAAACCATAGGTTGAGTAGGTAGTGCACACTCATTTACCCCTTCTTACATGGTAGGATGTTTTTATCAAGGGGATATACTCTACAACAGTGTAGATAAAGACATTAAAACCTTATTTCCAAAAATAAAAAACTAAAAATTATAGACATACATTTCAAAATTCCATTAAAACACCATACCCTATTTTTATTCTATTTATAAAAGAACGTTATATTTTTTAATACAATTTTGTAATATTTAAAAACATTTTAAACATGACCAGGAATGTTATGATGAATAAATTTCCTAGCCAAAATTGAAAGCTTATCAGATTTTCACAATACCACTTAAATGTAATTTAAATATATACATGGAAGATAAACGTGTAATAAAAAAATGGAAAGTATTATCAATCCATAAAATCAATTGGGGATTCACATTAACCGAGAAATGAATAATAAATTTATTAGAAAATACTAGCTATTTATTTTGGATTTTTTGGTCAATATAGTTCATCAATTTGATTTGATAATAAATTAAATAACCAGGGATATGAAAGCATATAGTATAAAATGATAATCAACTTCTTCCTATTTACTAACACCTAATGTGTTTGATAAGACTCAAGAATATAATAATGACCCGAATAAGGGCTAAAAATTGATCTTGGACTACCATTGTTAATTCTTGATTCAACAATAATTATGCTGGTTAGATGTATTTATGGTTACTCCCAGAGACTTGACAACACTATCCTTTGAATACACGTAATCATGCAACACCTATTTTTTAGTGTGATCTGATATCATTTTGTATCTATTGTTCCTTGAATAACAAAAAATACTTGAATCACATTTTCCAAAAACCAGTGGCAAAACTCTATACCACCATAGGCTGTATTAAATTGTTGGGGTTGAATGATACATTAGTGAGAGATGGTTTTAATCCTTTTAATGATATAGTAAACTATGTATGGTTCACATATATAGTTAGACATACCTATTAAAACATCAAGACTCTATGTGAATAATTAGTTAATAAATGAAAGTACATGTATTATAGAACAATACCATATGAACGAGATGATATAAATAAGAAATATCATATAACCAGGAATCAAAACATCTATGAGGTATAAAAAATGTGTGAAACAAGGAAAAACCTCATGTACAAAAATATAAAAGTCCATAAATTACTTAATGATAAAAAAACCAAAGGTTAGATATCCCATGATGACTTCCATGGATAACCCTATACATCCAGTTCATTCATCCATTAAAAGGATCCATAAGATTCCACCTAAAATATACACTTTGTGGGGAGATAAATCCCAATATTTGATGTGTTTCCTTTACTTGGGTTGTGTCTATAAGGGCCCACATGTGTCTTATAGGGAACATGTTGGGTGTAAACAAAACACAGTCAGTAGGTGGTCACCACCCCACCTTTTACAACCTATTATAATCCAATGTGTATGTGGAAATGATGAAAATAGGAAGTAATGATAAAGACAATAGTTAAAATGTTATAACAAAGCTAACTACCAAGAATATAGTTTTTAACATGTAACCCCCAATATTGAGAGAGTTCACACATGTCTACCTACATGGAAACTAATATTGGAATCTAAGATGGTTGACTAAAACCAAGTGAGGGTGAGATACTTATCCCTTAACAGGGAAAGAGAATCATGTATACATAATCATGGAGCTTTTTCATCTGATCTCTTTATGAATATGGGAAAGGCTATATAATGTTAGGGAAATATGATCCCAACACCTACCACCCACCTATTTACTAACAAGTGTGTATCTTTTCAATATTTATAAACACGATATATATTCCTGACAACATGATCCTAATGTACCAAATGAAAACGTCACTTATGCAGCCTAGAATAAATATTATTGAGTTAATTATCATTTTTATCTTATATAAATAGATAATTTACCTATTTAAATACTAACTAAAACTATTAAGTGCATCATAATGATATTACCTTTAAAAAACTTACATATTCTTTTCAATAGATATAATAATCTCGTAATGATATATAGAAAATTCTTAAACATGCATAACATATATACAGTAGATATAGAATTTCAAAATGATAAACAGTTCTCAATTTAGTCAAAAAAATTTACCATCATTATGAAATAAATATGAAAAAAGTTATTAGTTGAAAATATTTTAATATGGTTTAATTTACTTGGAGTCACACCATTATAAAACCATCTCTTTACCAATATGATTGGAAGAATGGTTTCACCTACTAATATAAATTCATAAGGTTACCATGAGGCCTAGAGGGTGATGGTATTCCGCTAATCGAACCAACATACCTACCTAACATTAGATAAAATTAATGTTTTAATTTATACTGATAAGGAAGGGATATTATAGAAAGTTAAATATATTTAATAACATAGTTTATATTTGGTTTTACCCATACAACCATAATAATAGAAGGAAACTATAAGAATCATTGAGATTCACTATCCCTAGAGTTGGGAAATTGTATATTTCATCTACTTTCATGAATCAATATGATAAATAATATGTAAGAGAATCAAAACCCTTACCTTATTTATGTTTAGTACCCACAACCATTCTAGGGATCCATGAACCATGGATGAAGGTGGTTTATCGTGAGGTAGAAGATGGATAGAGAGAGTGATAGAGAGAGAGAGAGATTACAACTCCTACGGGATGGCCACAAGGCATAAATGAGGGCCAATCATGAGAAAATTGGTGTTTAGGTGTATATTCTTATGGTGAAAGGATGATTTTACCCTAACTAGAAAACATATGAAGTGATACCAGGTACATGATTTCTATCCATTAGGTACATGGTGGTGGTGAAAGTGGCTATACAGCCACTAGGATGCCACTGGGTACCCGATGAATTCCTATTGGGTACTCACTATTGTCCCAACACCCAGGTACCACCACTCCTCCTATTACCCCCTACAAAAATCTTTAACTCCTTATAAAAATTAAATAAAAAATTTAAAAAGGAATTAAATTACTGAAATTTAGTGTAATTACTAACCTATAGATTTTAGTTTCCTTAAACATAGTGGGAAAACATTTCCACCAATATTGAATGTTCTAGGCCTTGAAAAGTTTTTGATTTTAAAGGAATTTGACACCTAATATTTTATGGGTTTTATATTATCTCACAATCTTATTAAATATACATTCATAGCACCTAAAAATGTGGTATTAATTTTATTAAGATTATGAGGATATGATCCTCACTATGATTACACTCAATTAAGAAAGAAAATATTGGTTCTTCATGTGCCACATGACTACTCAAACACCAAGAGATTAATATCCTTCAAAAAAATTCTCATTCTAGTGATTTATTGTTGATAACATCCTATTAGAATTAGGTTATGTATTTCATCCATCATTTTAAAATATGTTTCTTTGATCATTAGATGCTTTTCAGGATTCTTTAGGGATATTTTGGGAAAAAATGCACTCTATAAAAGAAATAAGTATAGATGAGTGTAGTTCGCTTCATAGGATTAAATTTAACATATCTCAAAGGAAAAATAGATTCCACATATCAAAATTTATTTGTTTTTTATGTTGAACTTATTTTATGATGAATTTTATCAAATTTTGGAAGCTTAATGCTTGTGAATATCGTTTTGTGCCCACACATGCACTTACTAAATCTTGTGTACACTTTTAGGTTATGTACCATGTGTGACCTTAATAGAAGCTCACACATGATCCCAAGTTAAGTGTGATTCATTCCTAGGAAAAGTAACCCACCATCAATCCGAATCGCAAACACAAACCTAGAGGAATCCTATAATGCCTTATCATGAATCACCAGATCAAGTATAGAGTGACACATATCCTCATGTGAACCTCCCAATATGAAAGACCTTGTCTACATGCATTGAGTGTCTAAACGGTTTAGAGGGGAGAATACAAAATTGACATCCTAATTCATTCATCAAAATCAAATCAATAAATGAATAGAAACCTAAATGGGCATAGAGGTTATGAATAAATGTGTAACAGACAACATGAAATATATCTCAATTCATAAAAAAATTAAGGACCCCCAATGTGGTAGCTCAAACCAGAGAATAAGTAAGAAAATGAAATATAAAGAAAATACCATGAAATCAATTTTATGTTCTCCCTGGTGCTATCTCTAAAGTGAAATTTCATCTTCTTATCTCCCAATTACCAGGACCTTTCCCTTTACTTTATCCCTGATCATGAATTCTGCATGTGCATCATGATTCTCATGAAATGTGTGAGTATAAACATAGTGGGACATCATCCATGCATTTTTGATGCAAGTGAACATGTATAAGAGGTTTATTCTATGAAAATAGGTAAATTCCCAACAAAATGAAAAAAATCATGTTTTGAGTAATCATTCTCTAACCAATACTCCACAACCCTTTGATGTACTTTCTTCTGGTCTATACAAGAAAAAAATTCATAGCTTTAGATGCACAACTCATATCATTGGAATATATCACATTCAGCTCATCTCAATAAGTTTTCATTCATTCAACTCTATTCCACCTTAATGGAAGAATTATACACCAACAATCAAGGTCTATGTATACATTTCCTTTGTAAAGTAGTTACCCAACTCATTATATTATTCATGGTCACATGGTTTTCATTTTCATGTGATGGTTTGTGAAAAAGGAACATGTTAACCCTTAAGAACTTCCATAATGCGCCAGGGTTAATCCCTCATTGGTAAAGTGTGTCCATATCTGAATCATAACATCAAAAAAGAATATATCATTCCTTGAATCATAAAATAGGCCTAATAATCAACACTTCACCCACTGATAGGTGGCATCAGCTCAGTTGGAACCATGCTATTACCCAAGGATCTCTATTTCTATGCATGTCCAATAACCATTGAAATTGCATTTATTCCCCCAAAATGCACCATATGTCTATCACAAAGTCATCAGTTAGCAGTCTTATATTCATACTCCTCCTTAAAAGTGTTAGAAAGTCACCCTAGATCAACTTTTTATCTTGAGACCAGAAACAATGTTTCTTCTAGACTGGCAGCTTCCACAAAAAGAACAACATAGAATGAACAAGCACAACGTATCTAATAAAAGTTCTCAAAGTAACACACACACATACACACCCATGTGAACATCAATCAATCATAGGTGTGTGGTATACACACACACACATAATCAAATCACAATATTCAACCCAACATAAAGGACAAAAATGATAAGGACTTCTTACAGCAAGTTTGTTGAAACCAAATGATAATAGCCACAAAGATTCATTACCAAAATTATTCCTTCCCACTAAATATTCTTAGAACCAATTGAAATTTTTCATAAAAGGGTTTATTGAAAGAGATTCAAGTAGAATAACATGATAAGGGATTGAATTTTATTATCTCTACCCAATGACATTAACCTTCAACGATAAATATACATATTATTGAGAGAGAGAAGGTGATTCATAATAGTTTTGGGATATGATCCTCGAATGATCAAAGAATTATCTATTTGATCATAAAGTAATCCATAGTTCTGGTCGTAGAAACCCAGATATATTATTCATCCCAATTATAAGATAAAAAATCTTTTGGGATCAAGAATAATATAAGAGAATGACTACATACCTTGAGTTCTCATGACCTGAAGCCTTTAGAATCATTGGAATTAGAGTTTTAGGTGGGAAGATTCACTAACAACCCAACTAAAGTATATATGTTCATGTTCCCTAGGAAAATGAGGAAGAATGATGAGTTTTAAGTATGTTTTGGTTCTAAAATCCATTTTTTATTACATAAAACTCCATGCACGATTCAAACTTATGATTTTCAAAACCGTGAACTAACAATATAAGGCTTTTTACTTCTTCTAGGAACCTACATGGTTTGATAAAACATGAGATAACTTTTTTTTACTCTCTAATGATTCAAATGGTTTTATGGGTAAAACACATAGTTATTATTAACCATGTGCTAACCGTTCACAACCTGCTTCCCTTTTCCAAAAATCATTATAGTTTTTTGGGGAAAACCTCATGATTTCCCCTAACCATATGCAAAATGTGAATCCACTTTAAGGCCATTAAAACTCTCCAAAACCATGAAGAATCAAATGTATACTTCACTTAATAAAGGTATTACTCATAATCAATTAAATAATGTTGGATGTAAGGTGTCAGTTACCAAAAAAAATTAATCTGTTATAGTCTCCCCCTCTATGGACTTCTCATCATCAGGATGTGTCTTTAGAGTTCATTCCCTAGTAAATCGATCTATTAAACTCATATATCATATTAACTCTCCAAAAATATTATTGGATTCATTCATGATACCATATAACATGAACAAGAGTTACCATTATTCCCCTCAATACATTCTTTCTTTGGTCTACAATTCGTACTGGTCACTCTATAAATGATGCATCAGGTTCTAAGTAATCTTCCTTGTTATCGATGATATGAATAGGATTGGGCTTGTAACACCAAATATGAGGTAGATCAAACAAATTATTCATAAATAGATGTAATATAGGATGGGATAGTTGTTATTCCACTACTCTGATATACCTCGTAATCTTAACAAGTCCCAAAAAATGAGGTCCCGGTTTCCCTTTTCCCTACAAACAATGATGTCCCAACTGAGGTCACACTGAAAAGAAAACCTCTTACCCCATAGAGAACTCTAAGGTTCATCTCCTATGGTCGATATAATATTTTTATATACTGTACGTAGCAAAAACCACTTCATTATCAAATATACCCTCTTTGAGGTATCTTGCACCATACTTGGCCCAAAAACAGTTACCTCTTGGAGGTCATACCTACACAGTGGTGAGAGAAATCACAGACCATAATGTTCCTAAAAAGGTTCCATCTAAATAAAATCATGGAAAAAATTATTGTACATGTACAATGCCATGTCTAAAGGATCATACCATGATCCCTTGAAGTCTAGGGTGCATTTTCAAAGCATATCCTCCGAGATATGGATCTTCATCTCTAACTATCCATCGGTATGTGGATGATATGCCATACTGAATTTAAAATGAGTCCCCAAAGTCTTCTATAAGCCATTGAAATACCATAATGTAAAATTCATGTATCTATCTAATATGATACAAGAAGGAACTCTATATAGTTGAACAATATCCAGAAATAACTTTCCCAAATCATATATAGAGTGAGTCTCTCAGAGAAGAAAGTAATATTCCACATTCTTCAGTCAAATAACAATCAAACTAATAGTATCATGACTTCTCAAGGTACTAGTAAATCCTATCATGAAGTCCATCGTCACTTCATCCCACATACACACTAGGATAGAATGTTGTTAATGTTACCTTCTTAGTCATTGAAGCTCTTCCTTTCTCCTCTAACAAGGCATGTAATGAGAGATGAAACCCAGAATGTTTAACTTCTGTAGCAGCCACCATTTTTTTTCAAAATGTCTTAAAAAATCTTAATCAAACATGGGTGAATATCCTTGAATGATTCTTGGGATTCCCTCCTAAAATGTTCTCTCATGTAATTAGGAACCACTACTCTCCCATGAATGAAGATCATATCATCACTATCCATAAACTATGCAAGAACTGGGTCACCTCCTTCCAACTATTCCCGCAACAGTAAGCATTTAGTATCTATCTCCTAGATGGTATTAACACAGTCTACAAAAATATATTTGATGAACAAGGAAGAAAATTCCATCAACCCTCATTCCTCAGATGCATCCACTAACTAATCATTCACAATCTCATCAACCATCATTCCCCCATTAATGCCCTCTCTCTAAGATCCAAAATTTTTCTATTAAGAGAATATAAAAATAAATTACCTTTTCCCAAATTAATATTCAACTCAAAATAAAATATACTTAGATACTCTACCTAATGCCTCTTCCAATGATTCAGGTATCATTGAGAGAATATGTAGTGAAAGATCTTGTGGTCTATTTATACCACAACTCACTCACTAAAGAGACAATAATGCCAACACTTCAAAACATGGACCACATATACCAACTCCATGTTATGTGTAGGATAGTTACACTCATGGGGTTATAGCTAACTAGACCCATAAGCCACTACATTATCCCTCGACATGAGAACAATCCCTAGAACAACACCTGAGGCATCATAGTGAATTGAATATACATTCTTAGGTTATGGAAATGTCGTGATTCCAGTTTTTTCAATATCCTCTTCATATCCAAGATGGACTCTTCTCACTATTTAGTCTATTCAAAATTAACACATTCTTGTTAAACTCAATTAGAGAAACTAATAAATGTGAGAATTTTCCTATGGACCATTCGTAGTATCTAACCAACCCAAAGAACTCTGATCTCAAAAAAAATTCTAAGGAATTCGCATGATATTACAGCCTCTACATTTTTTGAGTCCTTAGAAGTTCTGTCCCAAGAGATCACATGACCATGAAAACAAGCCTCCATGATCCAAAAGTGATAGTTCGAGAGCATGGAATAGAGTTGATGTGCTAAAAGTGTTTGCAATAAAATATTAAGGTGTTTATCATGAATCTGTTAGGTATGTGACTCTATAAGGATGTTAGAAAAAAACACCACAATGAAGGAGTCAGGATATGGCAAGAAGAACCGATTTACAAGGGATTTAAATAGAATTTGTTAATTTTAACCCAAAAGGAATAACAAGATACTCATAAAACCCACATATACTACTAAACATTTTCTTAGGAATGTATTCTTTTCTAACCTGAAGATGGTGGTTGGAAACTAATAGGTCAAATTTTCAGAACAACCATGATATCCATAATTGATTAAAAAGTAATCTATCAATATTAATGGGTATATATTCTTCACAGTCACATTTTTCGGCTTCACTTAGACCACACACAACTAAATATTACCATATTAATTATTTACAAAAAAAATTGGAGAACCCCAAGGATGTATGTTCATTCTGATAAACCCTTCACCTCTAAATCCTCAATATGCACCTTCAATTAATTTAACTAAGTTAGTGCTATTTTATATGGGGCATAAATATAGGTTCTGCCCATGAAACATGTTCAATATCAACATAAATCCCTCAATAAGAAGGGACTCATAAGAAAATATCTGGAATGAAATCTTGATAAAGCTATACTATAAGAGTAAAATAGGAGGGTGGTATTTCTTGATATACTATAATAACTATTCCTACTAATTAAACTATAATAGCTCCAAACAAACTCTGGTCTAGACCCATTCATCCTACTATAACATCCCATTAACTGGTAAGAAAAACTTATCCCCATTAGGCATAATAAAGCATACTCTTATAATATAGCAATAAAATCCCATAAATTTTCATATCCAAAAACAACTACATGACATTATGGGAATCTATAGAGATGTCCACTTTCTTCCCCATTGGTCTATCAAGAGAGATAAACTCAAAAGAAATCATGAACACAAAGTCAAGTCCATCAAAAAATTGAGTAGATATAAAAAATAGGAAGCTCCAATATCAAAAAAAGAAAAATAAATCATATAGGTAATCAAGACTATACCTCTCACAGTCAAAGGTCCCTCTTCACTATCATCTAGAACTCAGTCTACTATATATATCATTCCCACTACTGAACTACAACCCTACCCTTGCGACACATTACTTGATTTGTTCATCAGGGTCTGTGAAGTATGAATCTACAACAGGGGACCCTTAACTACCCTCCTATAATTGTAACACCTCACTTTATAATAGTAATGATGCCTATGACCTTTCATGATACACTGATGAAACTCCATCACCAACATTCCAAAAGACCTACTGTAGTGGATATTTTACCCACAGTAATAGAATATTATATAATTAACTTCCATAAAGGGAAAAAATAACCCCCTGCTCTACTCCATGAAGAACCCAAATTATTTATTAAGGTTGTATTTAACTTCAGATTTTTTTCAATAGGTTTTGAGATAAACAGTCAGTGATTTTTAAATTAGATTATTGATATGATGTTCTTAAGGCCAATTCCGAATGTCAATGAGGAAACATTGTGTAATACATTTAGAAAATTGTATTCGAAGGTTTCCATGTAATAATTTCATAATTTCCTGAAGATATTTGAGTGTCTTGGTTGTGAGTATTATGGAGGGGAATTTTTCATTTTGGATAACTCTAGTTGATTAAAATTTATATTAAAATGCATTCAAACATATAAGCCAACTAAAGGGGGACACATGCATTACTTAGGTGGACAGTCAACCCCTATCCAGCCAGCATAGTGGAATGGAGTGTGCATGTTCATAGTGCACCCACTGATAGGTACATTGGATTATTATAGAACCATAGTGTGGGCGGCATGGCATTGAAGGAGGATTTGGCCTGGGTTGGTTCTAGTGGGTAGTCAGGAGTGGATCCCATAATCACATCTGATAGTAGAGTGGAATGTGTTTCCTTTTTAAGCACTTCCAAATGGTGGCCGAAACTAATGTGGGATGAGTGTTGTTTGTTTATTGTATCCTCTTCATTAAAAGTAATAGATATATAGATTCATCCTATGTGATCATTGTGATCTATTCAATCATCACCAATATCATCATCTACCTCCTTCTTTCATTAGAGAAGCCTTTTCATTATAGGATCTACATGTCACATTGTCAAAAAATCAATCAATGGATTTGAGAAACGTTTGATTGTCTGAGAAATTCAAATATGATCAAGTTATTGTGTAACTTTATTTTCATGTTTAAGTAATGTTTATACTTAAAATATATAGTGTGTAGAGAATATGGTTTGTGAAGATGGTGTTTCTCATAGTTATGAAGCCCGTGATGATGTGGTACACATAGATGAATGGTCCTGTACATATAAGGATGAGGTGGTGGAGTTGATTCACTGTTGTTGTCTACAAATACCTTGAACTACTGATTTTTTATGTATGAGACAAATTCATATATGGGAGAGATATTTAATGGAGATACACTTAAATAGAGAATTTAAAAGTTCTATATATTTTGGATAAGGTTCCATATCATCATGTTGTTCAATATTCTTTGTGATCACATGAAGAATTATGGATTCTTTAATCTAGTTCTTGATTAATATACTCACAATTTTTAATGAGAATAAACACTGAGTTATTTGAGGTATTGATAATTATGATGTTTTTAAAGTTATGTGAATTAATACTGAACATAGTAAACAAATACATTCAAGGGTTTCATGAGTGATTGAGTTGCATTCAGGTGATTTTATGCATTATTATGGTTGAGTGAAATATTATACACACTTTAGTTATTTCGGAGGAAGAAAGTAATAAAGGATGTACTAAGTTGTGAGTTACATGCAGAAGAAGTGAGATGAACAAGTGTTATCATTTCCATGAAGACAATACTATGAATGAAAATGGAAGTGTAATAGAAATATCAATATGTGTAATAGTGAAAGAGTATGTGAGGTGCATAAATACTTTTTTGACCACACACTGTATTATACATACATGGAATTTTTAAAATGAACATGTGATTTACATTGAAAATATTGTGAGTAGTGATTAGAGAAAAAATTATGTTAGTATTTATGAATTCGTTCATACATGAGTTCTCAGTGTATTGAGATCAGTCCAAATAATTTGAAGTTCATAGAATAATGTGTAGGATCATGCAGTTTGTTATCAGTTATCGAAGTTCTTGAAGATTTTACATGAAAAGATCAAGTGATCTAGTTTGTTTGTGGATGAATATTTCATCTCGATGATGTGTAGAATAAGTCTAAATCTAATATAGATCTTTATATCTATGGATCATATATTGAGGAGAAGTGTAATTCTTTATTGGGACTACGAAATAGAGGAAATATCTATTTAGACTCTAGAGTAGGAAAATGGGATGACAATAACAGTATTGGATGCAATATAATGATCCTCAAGTGGGACACTATAGTCACTTGTGTAGGTGGTAACTTGTGAACCCTGGTTGGAACCTATAGTGGAACACTATCAGACTCAATGTTGATATGAATGGGATATTCCCAAGTTATAATCACGTATATATACTCAAGAACATATAACCGGGGGTATAATCGGTTCCAGTAAGTAGTTTGTCTTTGTAATGAACCTTGTAAAAATATCATGTGTTGGGTTTAATTTACTTTCTACATTTCATATAGGATCCACCCATCCAAATAGGTGATAGATGATTGAAGCGGGTAAAATAAAAGAAAAAAATTCAGAAAAATAACTCATACTCGATTTACCCCTAGCTCAGTGTGACTGCACAATCCATTATGCACTTAAATTTGTATAATAGGGAAGGAAATATTTAGTGGAATATGCATAAATTTCATAGTTTTTTATATTATAATTATTTGAATTGAAGAATATAGTTTGAAGAAAATTCAGAAGAATTTCATATAGAAAAGACTTTCTCTACTTTTGATGTTATAATATTAAAGTCCTAGTTTAGACTTAGAAAAAAAGTAAGAAAATATTGGCCAATAAGTTGAAGAAGAACTCAAAAAAATTAATATAAACATCTAGTTGAAGGAAATCAGAGTGGTAATTATTCAATGAAAGTAGTTGATTATAATTATGATGAAAAAATTTCAATATATGATGAAGATGTCTTCAATTATGAAATCATATAGCTTTTGAAGAATGATCCCAATGAAATGGTCACATGTATGTTAAAGGTTTTCCAGGGACGTTGGGATGAAAAATTAAAGCTGGAAGAAGAGGCTAATGTTATGGAAGAATCATTGGTCAAAATGGTGTCATATTTAACACTCTCATAAAGCTTGTTAATGAAAAGGAAAAGACAATTTATCTTCATAAAGAAATATATTCTCAAGATGTCAATGAGATGAAAAGTAATATTTTAGAGAAATTTTTTTTAAAGTGTACTTCACATAAGTTATCATTTCCTTGGAAAAGACGCATAATACACTTATTAATGTGAAATATGCTATTTTGGATGTAAAAGTAGAAAGAATCAAGGATGTTTAAATTTTTTCACTGAAGTCAAATCTAGTGCATGAATATTAAATTCAAAAGATTAAGTTTCAATGGGATTAAGGCATTAAATAATTTAAGATGATAATATTTATCTCAACATGAAATTTCTTTAACTATATATCAATATAAGAAATATGGAAGATACACATGTTGAAAATTTCCTATATTTTGAGAAAAGAAGTACAACCATTAATTATTCACATTCTATTCCCAATTATAGAAAGAATCAATCTAGTGGTAAGAATAGGTTTATATTATCTAATTATAATTATATTTAAAGTTTATTAAAGAATGTAACCCTTTTCATTATAAATCTATGTCTAATAATGTTATTTTGATGACTAGTGTGGATTCAAAATTAAATTATAGAAATAAATGGGTGAAGAAAAATACTTAGGAATCCATTATAACTATAAATATGGATTTGATGAAGTGGAAGAATTATTTTTCCTCGAATAAATCACAAAATAAGAAATGTTTTACCCAATGTAAAAAAAATGATAAATATAGTCAGAACTTGTAGAAAAATTAGAAATTTTTTTTAGCTTTAGTTTGAAATATTGGAAATTTGGGTGTTTGGTAATAAATTTTTCACAAAAAATTTAATTGTATGAAAATAAATAAATGCATGAAATTAAGGGAAAATGGTTAATAAAATAAGAAACCTTCATAAGAGAATAAAAATTTATAATAAAGGAATCATTCTATCAAGAATATATATTAATACATAGAAACCTTTCGTGATTACTACAAAAAAGTGATCACTATCATGTTGAGTTCTAGTATTTTCCAATCATGAACAAATCACATATTTATGTGAATATAAGAACACCTCAAAAAGTGAACAAGATAAGAAAATAATATTACTGGTCTTCCTTGGGATGCAAACAAAATAATAATGTTGTTAGACCAATAACTCCTATGAAGTTTGTGAAGAATGATTTGAAGAGTATCACAAAAATGAAAAAATTATTTTATTATGGTAGAAAAGGTCACATCATTGAACATTATGAATTTTACATGAACAACAATAATAAACAAAGTAATATGGAGTTGAAGAAATAAACAATAAATAAAAGAATCAAAATAATTGATTTTGTGAATGAAATATATGTTGAAAAATCAGAAAAATTCATAAAAGCTTAAATTTATGAATGCTTAATATGAATATGAAAGGTGTAATATGTATGAGTATTAAGGGAAAAATCCTCTGTAGGGTTTCACGGAGAAGAAGGGTTCTTGAAGAATAAATGAAACATTCTAGTGGCTTCTTGTGGAAAAAATATTGTTGCTAAAAAGGATTCTACAAACAAAGTGAAGACTAATAATGTTCTTGAAGAATTATTGATCATTTGGCTGGAATTAGTGGAAGAAGTAAGAAAAATAGATTAATCATAAAAAAACGAAACTTCTTTGATAACTAATGAGAATAGAACTTTTTCATCTTAGAAGATAGTTAGGTTGAGAAAAAACTGTCATCCCCACTTCTATTACTGAGGGTCATTGATGAACCACCTTATTATTATACATACATTGGGCTTTTTTTCATACAGGGAATTGAAGGTGAAGCCTAAATTTAACTGTAGAATAGAATATGATAAAAGCTATGAATATATTATATCTAGAATGTTATCCATTATAAAAGGCTATTAGTAGAAGGTTTTTTATTTGTAGTGTTTCAAATATATTTGAATATTATTGGGGTTTATTATTTAAGAAAGTAAATCATGTTGAAGAAGTATTGAGTGCATCTCTTGAGGGTGAGCACATAAGAACAACAACCAGATATCTCTATCTCAGTTGATATCTTTTGAATATCTAATGTTCTGGTGATGTATACATCAGATAGTTCTAGATGATAACAAACTAGATATTTAAGATTTTCATTATTGAGGTATGTTGATTACATTATCTTATTTTCATGTTTAAGAATCAATTTTAATAGGGAGGGATGGATTATATGATGAAAAAAGAAAAGTTAACCTAAAAAGGGGGAGTGCATTATGATAATTTAATGTTTTTAATCTATTTTGGATATGAATTCATGGGATTGGTTGAAAATCTTTGGAAACCCCCATAATATATTGTTTTCATGTTTGTATCACATGATGAAAATTTATCTTAAAGTTTGGATGTTAAATTTTATAACTCCTATTTTCTTCACAGAGTATGGATCTTATAATCCTAGAGTTTTATAATTTTATCACATTTTTTAAGTTTGGAGTGATTCTATATTTATATAGAGTAAATTAGGATATATGTTTCATTAGAGACAAAGATATTATTAAAATATAAATTTTGGAGCGAATAATTCCTTCCCATACTTATACCTTTGGTTTTAGTGTAAATAAAAGGGATAAGATAACATTGAATTCTAAAATGAAATAGGTATTTAAAATAATAATAATATGGAGATTAAAGAACCCAAATGGTTTATTAAGGTTTTATTGATTTTGAGATTGTTGTCTCTATAATGAATCAATGAGTTTTAAATGAGACAATTGATGTGATGTTCTTAATGACAATGCCTTGTGTCAATGTGGAAACATTGTTTACATCATTTAGAAAAATTGGATTTGATGGTTTCTATAAAAAAAGTTTGTAATTTCATAAATATGTTTGAGTATCTTATTTTTGAGTATTATTGCATTGAATTGAGTATTTTGGATAACTCTAATTGATTGGATATTATATTAAAAATTAACTAACCACACATCCCATCAGAAGGGGTACCACATCCATTGATTAGGTGAGAAGTCAACCCCTAACTAGTTAAAATATAGGAAATGGGTTTGAATATGCATAGTGAACTCTTGTAGCAGTTCATGGGAGTATAGTGGAAAAACCATGTAGGGAGGCATGACATCAGAGGAGCTGACATGAGTGGTTTCTAGTGGGTAGTTGGGAGTATACCTTATACTCACATCGATTGGTATAATGGAACTCATTTACATATTAAGAACTTATATACTAATTACATAATTTATGTGGGGTGAAATGGTTTTAGTTACAATATCTATTTCATTATAAGATACAAAAATATTGATGTCATTCAATATGATCATCCTTAGAGGATTGATTAGTACTGCTATATTCATTCACTTCCTATCTTCATCAGAGAAGCTTTTTATCATCGGGATCAGCATGTCTCAACTTGTGATGATCCTGCCATGCATTCAAGTATCATTTTATAATACAATAAATTTTATAATGACCATATCAATATTATTCTTCATTTATATGTTTAAATTATGTTCAATCCTTGGAGATACAGTGCATAGACAATATGATTTTGCGAATATGGTTTTTCTCGTTGTTGTGAAGCACGAGCTAGGTCAGTTAAAATAGAAGAAAGTTAATGCATATATACTATTGAGGTGGTGTATATGAGTTGGTAATTTTTCATATAAATTCCCCAACCTACTCATTTGTCATGTATGTGCCTACCATATATTTGAGAGAGATTTTTTAGAGAGATCGACAAAAATAGAGACATGAAAACTAATATGTATGGGCAGAAAGATTCAATTTCATCTCACTATGAATTATCCTTGATGATATAATGAATAATTACTGATTCTATGATCTTGTTCATGAGTAAAATACTCCCACTAGGATACTTGAATTAACATTGAGTTCCATGAGCTTCCATGATTTGTGATGTGTTTGAAGTTACATTAACTAATATGGGAAAGACTAAACAGTGATATTAAAGGGTTTTGTGAATGATTTAGCTAAATTCATATGAAGTTATTAAGGAATAATTTGAGTGAAATATTTCAAAAACACAAGTTATATTCATGGAATAAAATAGCGATGTTATTTTTTATTGGTGAGTTATGTTAAGAATAAGTGATCCACGCATGTGGTATCAGTTTCATTAGGATAATACAAGGAAAGAAAATTGAAGTGGCCGGGAAATATCACTATGTGTAATTGTGTAGGGGTAAGTGAGATTAATGAATACATTGAATATGATGAATTTTATTATACATGCATTATGACTGTGAAATACACATGCACCATACTTTGCTTGTATGATGAGTAGTGATTTGAGACTAATTACAAGAAGTGTTTCTAAATTAATTTGTACCTGATTTCATAATGTATTTATATCAATCTAGAGAATTATTAGTTTAGTGTATAATGATTAGGATTTGGTAGTTGTTTTTTGGTTTTAAAAGTTCTTGAATATTATACACGAGAAGATCATATGATCAAATTTTTTGTGGTGGAATATTTCATCTTGAGGCAGTGTCTAAGTAGTCTAATGAAAAAAATATTTTTCTATAAGTGGATCATATCTATATGAGAAGTGGAAGTATTAAATGGGACTCTAAGTACAGAAATTATCTAGTGAGACACTAGATCAGGATAATGGTATGATGGTATCCCTATTAGATGCAATATAAAGATCCTCCTATGGGAGTCAGGAGTCACTTGTGTAGGTGGAAACTTGTGAACTCTAGTGGTACTCTAGAGTGGAACACTTTGGGACATAGTTTTGATGGGAATTGAACTTTACCAGGTTGTAATCACCGAAATATAGTGAATAATCTATAACTGGGGGTATAAATGGATAATGTAAGGAGTAGGTCTTAGTACTAAATCTTGTAAGAATATTTTGTACTGTGTTTCATTTACAATATGAATTCCATACATGAACCACTCATCCTTATTGTTGATAGATATTTTATGTGGTAAATGAGAAGAAAATTATTTATTAAAACAACTCACACCTCATTCTCTCCCACTCTTAGTGTGACTGTATAATCCATTGGGTACTTCAATCCACCTATATGCTACCACCCTAGTGTGTCTCCTTTACCTCTCTCTTCATACCATTATAAGAGGCTCCCAAAACATCACTATATAACAAAATCATTGGACTGGTGAAGGATGATAAGATTCATGTTTCTTTGTCCTCCTCCCAACCCTCCCTAATCTTTAGGACCATGTGTCATGAATCAAAATATGTTATCAGGTCAAAACTCTAGAAATGACACCATATCATTAGACACAAGACAATCTCAAATTTTCAAGCCTTCTATTCCTTTTTAGTTAAGAGAGGAGAAAATTGAAGCAACTCCATGAAATTACTAGAGTACAATGATATTGACATCACCCCTATTAAGGCTCCATAAACTCCATAGTAAAGTTCACAATAAAATATTGAGAAAAAACCCTTCAATGAAAAGGTCCACGAAGGTCATCCATGTAATAAACTTGAGTCTTCTTTTGTGGTTCATAAAACCCCACACTTCTTGGTGGGTCTCTAAAACTCGAAGGAATTCAACTTTACCCATTGATCCTCTAGTATCTCGACCATGTTTAATATCCCCTCAATGTTGTCAATCTAGTCATAAGAATCTGTAGGACCCCCAGTACCCTAGAATGCTAGTAGGTACTAAAACTGAAAGTATTTGGAATTATCGACCATTTTTCTTTATGCCCCTCCACCTTAGACTGGAACTAACTAGAATACTACAATACATAATGGTTATGTTTCATGAACCACTATATTTGTTCTAGAACATTATCCATTTCATTCCCCTACATAATCAATGTTAGAATAGGTTCATCCTCCATAGAGGGAGCATTCTACTTCACTTTGTAAGGTGGTCCAATCAATTTCCTCTAAGAAAGAATTGTCTAAAAATAAAAAAACACCTAGAATTCCTATAATTGTTTAAACTATATATGTAAGATAACAACCTAAACAATTTTTTGGAACATGGAAAAGTATTCCATGAGATAACTATCCTAGGAGGCTACCCACAATGATAATCCACAACCCTCCTAAACTACCCAAGTCTAAAACCTAGTTATCTATACCTACATGTTAGTCATAGTCATATAATATAAGTCCCCAGCCTTAAACCTTACTTAATCTTGAGTTATTACAAGATTACACATTGAGGATCTTTTTAGGTTTAGAGTTTTAGAAAATTAGATCATGAAACTTTCATTACATTCCACATTTAAACAAAGGGGTTACATAAAAGACAATATTCATTCTTCCCATCAACGGAAACATATTTAAAATAAAATACGGATTCATTATTGACACATCCTTGACACTATCATCACATCATGTACCTTTCCCTTGACCTGTGAAAAACATTTCAAAAACAAGGGATGAGCATAAAAAGATCAGTAAGGGTTATAAAAATATGGAAAGGAAACATGAGTTCATATATACATAAGAATGAAATCATACGTTAACCATAAAACATAGGCACTTTAACATACCTAATCAAACCATGAATAAATCATAGAAATCATAATACATAAAGGTAACTTGAGGCATTCATAACATTCTTACGTAGGGAGTAACCCTCTTGGTTACGTTTGGAATACCCATCACAATAAATTCCCTAAATATCTTCGGAGAAACCTTAAAGTTTCACTCCTTCGCGTTACCCAATGCATTGGAGATCTATATTAGGCTCACCCGCCCATAGTTTATCACGGAACCACCCGTCTTCATAACAATGCCCAAGAACCATAACATAATCTTATCACATAAAACATGCATAATGGAAACATAACATTTCCACCTTTCAATAACAAGATATCAATACAACAAATTGATATAAATACATTATGAAAACCATTTTCAATACCAAAATAAATGAAAAGTAAAACATGGTATTTATTTTTCTTTTAAAAATAATTTATGGCTTGTAGAGGAAGCTGAAACTCAAATAATGGTCACGACGGTGGAGAAGTCATTGTCGCCGCATACGTACGACAAAAACATTCCCTTTTTTCATTTAGTAAAATGATTCATATAAAAAAGATTCCTTTTGGATAAA
This sequence comes from Viscum album, assembly GCA_963277665.1. Taxonomy (NCBI): domain Eukaryota; kingdom Viridiplantae; phylum Streptophyta; class Magnoliopsida; order Santalales; family Viscaceae; genus Viscum; species Viscum album. The sequence goes on along the minus strand of OY728138.1, from coordinate 1,525,952,596 downwards.
CATAAAAGTCAAAGGGGTTTATACATTGAATAAAAGAAGGTTTTGTATAAAACAAAATATGCCTCAATGAATGGAGATTGAGACAAAGTCCCATACAAAGACGGTATCCTTGGATTAAGGATAAATCAGTTACATAACTATGTGTGACAAATGAATACACGAAATATAAGTGGGTATTCAGTGTAAAACAATCAGAAAAAATTCACACATAATAATAGAACGACATATTAAAGGAGTACAAGTTTATCCCAATGAATCGAAATTGGGTTAAGAAGTTCCCTTGCAAAAATTAGACAGCCTAACGACGTCACTTCAAAATTCAGAAAAAGAGTTGATGAGAGATAAAAAGGGGATCTCATCACTTGGACATAAAATTTACATCAATAAGGATATATAAGAACATATCCCAAAATAATATTATATGAATTAAAAGACATAACAAAATAAGTCTTTTAAAAAGAGGAGGGTGAAAGGTTCCCTTACCGACATGGGTATCTTTCGAAACATACGCCCCGTGAAAGAAGGAAAATACAACATTGATGTAAATACTCATAAATGAAAGAATATTACACAATGAGTAAAATAAAGTTCAGTACACCACTCAAAGCAAATTGTGGAAAATGTATCATAAATCTCACGGGAATAAAAGTGATATGAAAAATCCCTTACGAAAACTCGGCAGCCTAACGACGCCACTTAAAACTTCCAAAAATGGATTGATGAGATCAAATAGGGTATCTCATCACATTACAATAAATTTTACAGCAAGAGGAATATAAAATAACATCCCCCATCATAAAAAAAGAGGAGCTTAAAAGAAGTGACATAAAGGAGAGTACTTAAAGAGAAAGAGAGAGGTTAGATCTCTTACAAAAATTCGGCAGCCTAACGGCGCCACTCAAAACATCCAAAATGGATTGATGAGACAGAATAGGGTCTCTCATCATATGGACATAAAAATTAAAGTAAGAGTAACATAAAAGAACATCCCAATAACAATAAAGATGAGATTTAAAAGGAATGACATAAAAGAGTGTACTTAAAAAGAGAGGAGTAGGATCCCTTACCTCAGGTCGGACTTGACTCGATCGTTCTTTAACGTCCTGAATAATAAACATGAGTTAATTTATACTTGCTTAAGAACCTTTTTCAGGTTAATTATTCCTTTTATATCAATTATTTACATGTTATAAACATTATGTAATCATTTAAGTTAATAATGTTTGGTTTGTAGATATTTGGTTCTTAAGTCAAAAGTGGACTTCTTTCAATTACATGTTGTTCGTGTGGTCAATGGTTCATTATATCCAGAATGATATTCATGAATTGGATATCATATATATCATATATATCAAGAATATATATGTATTTATAATATTAAATAATCATTTGTAGGTAAGAAATGAAATGCACCGTTCATGGAGACGTTAAGCCGTACGTACGCATGAATGCTACTTTCATTTCTTTGTCATTTTATTGGAATTAAAACTAAATGAGAGGTATGTATATTTTAATTCCAGAATTTTATTCAACATTTAGATGTATCATTCATCATATATATCCATTATATACATGCACTTATAATAGTACATTACATTTTAAGATAAGAAATGAAATGCATCGTTCATGGAGACGGTAAGCCGTATGTACGCATGAACACAACTTTCATTTCTATTTCATATTTTTATGGAATGTAATAATAATGATATAGAGGTATATTATAATTCCAGTATAACATCATATATAATATCATTAAATCCATCCTTTATACGTCCCACATATGGCATTAACGAATCACATCACTTTGAGGGGCGGTAGTCCGCACTTCCTTAAATGAAGATATCGTGTTTACCCATAAGGGAAACCATAAAGGTATGCCCAAAATTAAAAATACAGAAGCTTAAGGAAAACATAAACATATTATATATCATATATAAATATAGTGTCATCTTAATGGCCACCTTTGAAGGTGTTAAAAGAATGTTGAACAATCATCGTTTCGGGAGGCCGAAATTCGCCATCCACGGAAATAGTATGTTCTTTAACCATTAGATGTAGGTGTGTGAAAGTGTATCTCGAATAATTCTTATAAAAAAATCCTAGTATATTTATGACACTGGAGGTTTTACAAAATAAATGAATAAAAAGAGTTTAGGGGGTTGGAGAAGCAAAATAAAACAAAAGGACTCAAGTGAAGACATTACCTTAAAATCGGGTAACTCCCTTTGATTTGAGCTCAATGGCTTCCTTGGGAAGACTTCTGCCCAAAGTTAGGATTCAAGGAGTAAGATAGGGAAGTGGAGAGACAAAATGGGCAGAGTTTGGCCGATCAAAAGGCTTTGGGAGTGTGGGTAAGGAGGTAGAGGTAGGGGCCTTTTATAAGAGGAGAGGAGGGGCACTCTTGGAAGGTAAAGAAAGGTCACTTTATTTTAAAATGGTATTCGGATTTAAGAGGTCCCAAATTGATGTGTTTCAAGGATAAGGTGATAAGGGTTCTAAATCCACTCATCCAATAGGTTTTGTACATGTTTAGTTCTTAGACATTCCATTATCATTCCATTTTATTTAAATCGTTAAATAATGAGGTCATCGCTGCATCATCATGATGTCATAAATAATTTAATTTATTTAATGTCCAAAAATTATAAAAAAAATACTATTATGTAGGATATCTTTTTTTATTTCCAATGAATATTTATAGTCAAAAATCAAATTTGTATAAACCCATGTAAAAATTGTTTTAGTAAAACATTTCATGTTTGTCTCATTTTTACTTTAACATTAAATAAAAAGATATTAATGTCATTTTCCAACCAATGTGGCTTCATGGGGTCCCCAAGTTGACCCATGGGTTTTCCTGGTCGGCCATGACACATCCAATGAGGTTAGGACATATTTCAAGTTCATTTAATATTATTAAAACATTATTTTTACCTTAAACTACACTAATTATCTCTAATGGCGATTAAAAACTTAATAAGTTACTATTCACCAAAAAATTATTTTTATCCCATTGAACCACATTTTAATTGTTAATGACAACCATGTATATCAGATTTTTGAAATTGAAAACACAAAGATGGAAAAATTTCATTTAAACGGAAAAATCAGTTTTTATAAGTACCACTTAGTGGTTTCACTATTCATCAAAAATTGAAGTTTTTCAGAAAAATCCCAAAAATTCACCCTAAGCTATATTTTATATTCCGAATTCAAAAATGAAGTCTATTTTAATAAATTAAAAAAATATAAGTCACATTAATTAATTTAATAATTAATTCCCGCTGTCAAAGCCAATAGCGTGTTTTTATGAAACAATAAGTATCAAAAGATTGACACTACTTTAAGTCTGATTTCAAAGTGAAATTAATTCCAACGACCACTATTGGATTTAATGGTAAAAATATATTCTAATTTCCCTTTAAAACCAAGTAAAAAGATAATCAAATCATATAAATAAATTATATTAAAAAGAGGTTTTGAATTAAAATACAACATTTTACACTATTCATTAAAAAATGAACTTTATCAGAAAGATACCAAAAATTTAAACAAAGTTAATTTTGATATCCCAATTATTAATAAGAGTTTTATTTGGTCCAAAAGGATGTATAAGAGTGAAAAAGACTACATTTAATGACGGTTCGCCATCAAAAGGCGATAAGTGAACCTTTAGTGAAAACTAGGGCATATACGCCTAAAATTGAATTCTTTCTGTATTTTAAGCCTTTATCTTTTATTGGATAAATGTAAAAACTTTTAAAAACATATATAATCATATTTTAGTTATTTCTATCCATTCCCTCCAATACAACGGCTACATGTTAACTACCATTTAAAATAATATTATTTTATTATTAGAGTGCAACATAAGATTCCCAAGAAACTCGTTGTTGCGGGTTGGGTACGCCATCGAGCATAGCATCCCCTTTAAAGTAATATTAATATTTTATTCAAAAATATGGATAAATATGAAAATATCATATTATTTATTTACCTGGGGTGTTACATCCTTCCCCCCTTTTAGGAATTTTGTCCTCGCAATTTTTAAAATTGAGCTTGGAAACATCCTTGAACGTCCCACATCGGAACAAGAGTCGGTAAAACAATCACTTTAAAATAAAGGAAGATAAGTACAATGGTCACCCGAGTTAACCCATACTAGGATTCCATGTAGAAAAATATGGACATGGAGGAGAAAACATAGGGTCATGTTCTGATGGAGAGTGATAGAAAACATGTTTAGGAGAAAGTTAACCACAAGAAAATCACAAACTTGTGATGGGTTAAACAGTATTCGATTCCCCAGTAGGAAAAGTTAATAGACAACATTTTTGTTTTATGTTACTCTTTATTGAGGAATTTATTCATAAGGAAACATAATCACTTATCATGTTGACTTTCACCTTTTATTATATTCCTTACACAAACTCATATTTTCTCCAAAAGACGAGTATTTAGGAAGACTTGTTCACATTAAGAGTACTATAATCAACTTCTAGAGAATCACCTAATCCACCAAAGAGATCTATATACTTCCCATGTCTTTAGGCTTTAACCAAAACCAAAACCAAAAAGGTTAGTACAAGGTCAGATAATCCAGAAAAGGATAACCCTTTAAAAAGAAAATCTATGCTTAATCTCCAAAATTTGTCCAACAAAACCCAAAGTTCAACGAGGACCATCCGATAAACAATTTGTCCACAAAATTCTTCAAAGTAAACCAATCTAAGATTGAAACCCAAATATATGAAGGATTTAGTCACATAGTCTTCCATGTTAAATCATAACATTTATCTCCAAACAACATCAGTTGCTCCTAAAGCCTCGTATTGAAAAGTAATTAACCTAATCACATATCCTCCATGATAGGTTAATAATTTTCATAAATAACCCAAAATCAACTTACTCTTAATTCATAAAATCATATAACTAAAATTAATCTGTCAAACTAACCAGGGACTTCATGTAGTCCAGTGGTAGGCGATAAATACGAGTCGCACTTTGGTTGTGGGTTCGATTCCCGCAGCTTTGTCCGACGCGACGGGTTGTCACACGGTCTGCGTGTTGTCCTTTTTACAAAACTATATAATTCATAAATCATACCCCAAAAGAGATAAAATCATCAAAAAAGTTCATAACATATTTTAACCTCAAGTTTATCTCATGCCTTTCATTTTCCATCATATCATATAATAACCCATAATTACCTCAAAAGGATCATATAAACTCTAATGGTTACCTTTATAATTATTACCTGAACTTCCACATCGATTGGTCATCTCATACATGATGCATTACAGAACATACCAAGGTTCAAGTGGTTGATCATGACTCCTTGATATTTGGTTTAGAATAACCACGAGTTTCCTCATTCAATCCTCCAATTTGTCTAGTATCTTAATAAGAGAACCACCACAGTTTCCTTCAAACCTGTTGTCTCTCTGGTGACTGCTAGATCCATCCATTCACTAAAAACAGAAATGTCAGTGTGAGTATATCAACAAAACCATCATGTACTAATGAAGAAGGTAAACACTAAGATATACTTACTCATTCACTTTATCTAAAAGTTGGACTCTTTCTGAAATCCTAACCATTATAGTAATGTCACTTATGCTTAAAGAATACCCTAACCTCTAAAGTTATCTAAAACGACCTTTGATACCAACTATAAGGCCCCAGCCTTAAACCTTACTTAATATTGAGTTATTATAAGATTACACATTGAGGATCTTTTTAGGTTTAGAGTTTTAGAGAATTAGATCATGAAACTTGCATTACATTCCACATTTAAACAAAGTGGTTACATAAAAGACAATATTCATTCTTCACATCATTGGAAACATATTTAAAATAAAACACGGATTCATTCTTGACACATCGTTGACACTATCATCACATCATGTGCCTTTCCCTTGACCTGTGAAAAACATTTCAAAAACTTGGGATGAGCATAAAAATATCAGTAAGGGATATAAAAATATGGAAAGGAAACATGAGTTCATATATACAGAAGAATGAAATCATACTTTACACATAAAACATAGGCACTTTAACATACCTAATCTAACCATGAATAAATCATAGAAATCATAAGACATAAAGGTAACTTGAGGCATTCATAACATTCTTACGTAGGAAGTAACCCTCTTGGTTACGTTTGGAATACCCATCACAGTATATTCCCTAAATCTCTTCGGAGAAACCTTAACGTTTCACTCCTTCGCGTTACCCAATGCATTGGAGAGCTATATCAGGCTCACCCGCCCTTAGTTTATCACGGAACCACCCATCTTCATAACAATGCCCAAGAACCATAACATAATCTTATCACATAAAACATGCATAAAGGAAACATAACATTTCCACCTTTAAATAACAAGATAGCAATACAACACATTGATATAAATACATTATGAAAACCATTTTCAATACCAAAATAAAATAAAAGTAAATCATGGTATTTATTTTTCTTTTAAAAAGAAGCTATGGCTTGTAGAGGAAGCCGAAACTCAAATAATGGTCACGGTGGCGGAGAAGTCATTGTCGCCGCATACGTACGACAAAAACATTCCCTTTTGTCATTTAGTAAAACACTTCATATAAAGAAGATTCCTTTTGGATAAACATAAAAGTAAAAGGGGTTTATACACTTTATAAAAGAAGGTAGTGTATAAAACAAAATATGCCTCAATGAAAGGAGATTGAGATGATGTCCCATACAAAGACGATGTCCTTGGATTAAGGATAAATCAGTTACATAACTATGTGTGACAAATGAATACACGAAATATAAGTGAGTATTAAGTGTAAAACAATCAGAGGAAATTCACACATAATCATAGAACGACATATTCATGATGTACACATCTATCCCAAAGAATCGAAATTGGGTTAAGAAGTTCCCTTGCAAAAATTAGACAGCCTAACGGCGTCACTTCAAAATTCAGAAAAAGAGTTGATGAGAGATAAAAAGGGGATCTCATCACTTGGACATAAAATTTACATCAATAAGGATATATAAGAACATATCCCAAAATAATATTATATTAATTAAAAGACATAACAAAATAAGTCTTTTAAAAAGAGGAGGGTGAAAGGTTCCCTTACCGACATGGGTATCTTTCGAAACATACGCCCCGTGAAAGAAGGACAATACAACATTGATGTAAATACTCATAAATGAAAGAATATTACACAATGAGTAAAATAAAGGTCAGTACACCACTCAAATGAAATTGTGGAAAATGTAGCATAAATCTCACTTGAATAAAAGTGAGATGAAAAATCCCATACGAAAACTCGGCAGCCTAACGGCGCCACTTAAAACTTCCAAAAATGGATTGATGAGATCAAATAGGGTATCTCATCACATTACAATAAAATTTACAGAAAGAGGAATATAAAAGAACATCCCCCATCATAAACAAAGAGGAGCTTAAAAGAAGTGACATAAAGGAGAGTACTTAAAGAGAAAGAGATAGGTTAGATCTCTTACGAAAATTTGGCAGCCTAACGGCGCCACTCAAAACTTCCAAAATGGATTGATGAGATAGAATAGGGTCTCTCATCATATGAACATAAAAATTATAGTAGGATTAACATAAAATAACATCCCAATAACAAGAAAGATGAGCTTTAAAAGGAATGACATAAAAGAGTGTACTTAAAATGAAAGAGAAGAGTAGGATCCCTTACATCGGGTCCGACTTGACTCGATCATTCTTTAACGTCCTGAATAATAAACTTGAGTTAATTTCTATTTTCTTAAAAACATTTTTAAAGTTAATTATTCCTTTTATATCAATTATTTACATGTTATAAACATTATGTAATCATTTAAGTTAATAATGTTAGTTTTGTCGATATTTGGTTCTTAAGTCAAAAGTGGACTTCTTACAATTACTTGTTGTTCGTGTGGTCAATGGTTCGTTATATCCAGAATGATATTCATGATTTAGATATCATATATATCATATATATCCATAATATACATGTATTTATAATATTACATAATCATTTAGAGGTAAGAAATGAAATGCACTGTTCATGGAGACGGTAAGCCGTACGTACGCATGAACGCTACTTTCATTTCTTTGTCATTTTAATGGAATTAAAACTAAATGAGAGGTATGTATATTTTAATTCCAGAATTATATTCATCATTAAGATGTATCATTAATCATATATATCCATTATATACATGTACTTATAATAGTACATTACATTTGGGGATAAGAAATGAAATGCACCGTTCATGGAGACGGTAAGCCGTACGTACGCATGAACGCAACTTTCATTTCTATTTCATATTTTTATGGAATGGAATAATAATGATATAGAGGTATATTATAATTCCAGTATGAAATCATATATAATAACTTTAAATCCATCCTTTATACATCCCACATATGACATTAACGAATCACATCACTTTGAGGGGGCGGTAGTCCGCACTTCCTTAAATGAAGATATCGCGTTTACCCATAATGGAAACCATAAAGGTATGCCCAAAATGAAAAATAAATAAGCATAAGGAAATCATAAACATATTATATATCATATATAAATATATTGTCATCTTAATGGACACCTTTGAAGGTGTTAAAATAATGTTGAACAATCATCATTTCGGGAGGCCGAAATTCGCCATACACGGAAATAGTATGTTCTTTAACCATTATATGTAGGTGTGTGAAAGTGTAGCTCGAATAATTCTTATAAAAACATCATAGTATATTGATGATACTTGAGTTGTTACAAAAGAAATGAATAAAAAGTCTTTAGGGGGTTGGAGAAGCAAAATAAAATAAAAGGACTCAAGTGAAGACATTTTCTTAAAATCGGGTAACTCCCTTTGGTTTGAGCTCAAAGGAATACTTGGGAAGACATATGCCCAAATTGAGGCTTCAAGGAGTAAGATAGAGAAGTGGAGAGACAAAATGGGCAGAGGTTGGCCGAGCCAAAGGCTTTGGGTGTGTGGGTAAGGAGGTAGAGGTGGGGGCCTTTTATAAGAGGAGAGGAGGGGCACTCTTGAAAGGTAAAGAAAAGTCACATTATTTTAAAATGGTATTCGGATTTAAGAGGTCCCACATTGATGTGTTTCGAGGATAAGGTGATAAGGGTTCTAAATAAAGTCATTCAATAGGTTTTGGACATGTTTAGGTATTAGATATTCCATTATTTTTCCATTTTATTTAAATTGTTAATTAATGAGGTCATCGCTACATCATCATGATGTCATAAATAATTTAATATATTTAATGTCTAAAAATTTAAAAAAAAAAATTCAATGATGTAGAATATATTTTTATATTTCCAATGAATATTTATAGTCAAAAATATGAGTTGTATAACCCAATTTAAAAATTGTTTTAGTAAAACATTTCATGTTTGTCTCATTTTTACTTTAACTTTAAATAAAAAGATATTAATGTCATTTTCCAACCAAAGTGGCTTCATGGGGTCCCCAAGTTGACCCATGGGTTTTCTTGGTCGTCCATGACACATCCAATTAGGTTAGGACATGTTTCAAGTTCATTTCATATTATTAAAGCATTATTTTTACCTTAAACTACACTAATTACCTCTAATCGTGATTAAAAACTTAATAAGTTACTATTCACCAAAAAATTATTTTTATCCCATTAAACCACATTTTACTTCTTAATGACAACCATGTATATCGTATTTTTTAAATTAAAAACACAATGATGGAAAATTTTCATTTAAATGGAAAAATCAGTTTTTATAAGTACCACTTAGTGGTTTCACTCTTCATCAAAAATAGAAGTTTTTCAAAAAAATCCCAAAAATTCACCCTAAGATATATTTGATATTCCGAAATCAAAAATGAAGTCTATTTTACAAAATTCAAAACATATAAGTCACATTAATTAATTTAATAATTAATTCCTGTTGTCGGAGCCAATAGCGTGTTTTTATGAAACAATAAGTATCAAAAGATTGACACTAGTTTAAGTCTGATTTCAAAGTGAAATTAATTCCAATGAACACTATTGGATTTAATGGTAAAAATATATTCTAATTTCACATTAAAACCAATTTAAAAGATAATCAAATCATATAAATAAATTATATTAAAAAGAGGTTTTGAATTAAAATACAACATTTTACACTATTCATTAAAAATGAACTTTATCAGAAAGATACCAAAAATTTACACAAAGTAAATTTTGATGTCCCAATTCTTAATAAGAGTTTTATTTGGTCCAAAAGGATGTATAAGAGTGAACAAAACTATATTTAATGACGATTCGCCATCAAAAGGTGATAAGTGATCTTTTAGTGAAAATTAGGGCATATATGCCTAAAATTGAATTCTTTCTGTATTATAAGCCTTTATCTTTTATTGGATAAATGTAAAAACATTTAAAAACATATATAATCATATTTTAGTTATTTTTATCCATTACCACCAATACAACGGCTACATGTTAACTACCATTTAAAATAATATTATTTTATTATTAGAGTGCAACGTAAGATTTCCAAGAAACTCGTTGTTGCGTGTTGGGTACGCCATCGAGCATAGCATCCCCTTTAAAGTCATATTAATATTTTATTCACAAATATGGATAAATATGAAAATGTCATATTGTTTATTTACCTGGGGTGTTACATATACATATAACAATAACCACACTCACGTTAAAATAATCTAAATGTAAACATGTTATATCACTAGAGCATAAAGTACAGTTCAAGATATTTAATTAAATGAACTACCATAGATAACAAACAATCATAATATATATGAAATGTGATTATTTGTGCCTAACCATGATCCAAAAATTCACTATAATACCACAAACTATAATTAAATGGAATACTCAAGATAAACATGAAACTATAAAGACACAAATATAATAGAAATCCCATCCCTGGTAACTCTGAGGTTTGTCACATAAGATCTATTCATGAACTTATATAACTCCCCTACCTGAGTTCCATATAGACCAACTCCTTTCTCCCTTGACCCAAACATATTTAATAAGAATAGAAAATTAAAACCCTCCATTGATAAGACTTTGTAACATCCCAAACTGAATCCAAAGGTCCATGATGGAGTTCTACATAGCCTCATGCGTGCATCCACATAAACAAGATTTTTTTTGACTAGTAGTGATGTTATGAATGGTGTATTGGGGAGGCTATAATCTTAGTATCAAAAGTAATACATCATAAACATATCAATAAAATAATAACAACATAAATGGTCATAGTGGATATAAATATTAACAAATATATAAAAGATGACATGGTAGGTATCTCAAGTCATACAAAGCAATGAACCATGGACCCCTGTTATGGTAGATTAAAACATAGTATAAGAAAACAAAAAGAATTTAAATAAAATCAATTTGTATCATTATATATTTAATCTTGTTAATTCCTATGAAACCAAGCACTGTATCCTTGGATCGTTGTCATGGCGTAATTTCTCATTCCTAGATCCCTAATTATGAATTCCTCACATGCATCAAGATTCCCATACAAGGTATGAGTATAAGACAAATAGTACACCACCAATGAGTCTTAATCATATGTTCCCATGCATAAATGGTGTATAGCATGACAATATGTAAATGATCAAGAAAACAAAAAAAACTATGTTTTGATAAATCATGTGCCAAACAAGCCATCATGAACCCTAGTCGTACCTCATTTAGCTTCATGCCAGAAGGAAAGCTATACTAGTAGACACAAAAATTAGATCATGTGAAGATATCACATATGAATAATCTCACTAAGTTTTCCTATTTTTCGTATTTTTTCCACCCTAAAGGGACAAATACACACACTCCTTCAAGGGATGGCTATGCTCCACCTTTAAGGAGTAGTCACTCATCTCATTAAACTAGCGATGATCACATGGTTGTTGTCCTCATATGATGGTACAACCACTAGACACATGTCGAATCTTAAGAACCATCTCAATAAAAAATGATCAATCTACAATCCGTATAACATGTCCATATTTAACTCATTCCATAGAAATAGAATACATCTCACCCCAACTCATACTATCATTTGAACAATAATTACATCAGCCCCAAGTCATGTCATTGGCTCGATGTTCACCACATTCAAACTCATGTATCTCTATGTTTATGTATATCTAATAAACAACGAAAATTCATTCCATATCCTAACATTGTCCATAAAATCATCACAAATCCATTGGATAGTAGTAATTCACCCATAGCCCCCCTCTATAGAGTCAACTAGTCACCCTTGAGAAACCTCTTATCCTAATACTAGCATAATTGTTTCCACAAGTCATGAAACACAAGGCACAACATATCTAGAATAAGAAAAATTTATGAAGTGAAGGTTATCATGGAAACACACAAAAACACACAACCATATGGACATTATTCAATACTATGTCTCACAATCTACACAAACACAATATTATCGAAACATAAAACACTAATCAAGGGACCCAAATGATAAGGACTTACCACCTCCAGTTCATTGATGCAAAATAGTAATAGACACCAAGATTCTTCACTAAAATCATGCCCATACACTAAGGATTCTTGGAAATAATCCCAATTCAACACAAATGGGATTGTAGAATAATATTCAAGAAGAAGAACATGATATGGTATTGAATTCGATTAGGCTTATTGAATGAGATTCACCATCAATGGTATATCAAGATCATTGAGATAGAGAGAAGGAGATTAATAATAGACCCAAGTACTAATCCATTAATTATATAGGAATTCTCTATTAGACCAAAACTGAATCCATAGATTATTCCATGGAAAAACAAATCTATTATTCATCCTAATATAAAGAGAAAATATATTGTGGGATTAAGAATAATAGGGTAAAAAGATCACATAACATAAATTATCAACACCCAATGCCCCTAGATTCATTAGAAATAGGGTTTTATTGGAGGGGATTCACTAAAAAGTACCATTGGATTCCCTGGGTTATAGATCCTAGAGAAAATAAGAGAGCATGTGGAGTTTCAGGGAGGTTTTGAGTTTAAAATGAAATTTTTGGAATAATTAAAACTAAGTGTATGGTTTTGTCAAACAATTTACCAAATTATGTTCCAAATATTTGAGGATCACTACCACATCTAGGAACCCAAATGGTTTATTAAATCGTGTTCCAACCTTTTATATTTACTCTATATTGAGTCATGTGGTTTTTTGGGGGGTAGTGTCATGGTTATCTCTAACTATGTTCCACCCACCACCCTTCTCCAAAAATTTTGAGAGTGTCCTAAGGAGAACTGAACATTTTCCCAAACTATGTGAAAAGAATGAACCCCCTTAGAGGCCTCTAAAACCAGTGAAAAATATTTCTATGCTACCCAAAAATTCACACATAAACGGTGTAGATCATAAAATCAATGAAGGGATAAAATTAAGGTGTAAGATACCTGAAAAAGTATAGGTCATTAATAAACCCCCCACACTCCCAACTAAAGTCTCTCACACAACCTCCTATACTCCACACACATACTCATCTAAACTTCACAAGAAAACCCATCTAAACTTCTTGTTCACACCCTATAGTTTTCAGGGTGTGTGCATAGACTCATACTTCGGAACCAAAAATATTATGGGTTGTTTCCACCCAAATATGGGTGCCCAGCCTAGGGTATTCCTATCAAAGGACCTCACAAACTCCCAATTAAGGAAGAGTGAAAACTATTTTTATTTTTTAGAGAGTTCACACCATTAGAGTGAATAAATCCCTATAGTGCAAGACATAATACACCATAAAATCCCATATGTGATTTCAGAATCAATATCTAAGGTAAAGGGTTTGGAAAAAGAAGAAATACTATGGTTTCCAAGTATCATAATGTAGAGAAATTACAGGGTATCCAGATGTGGATCCATTCCAAGGTTTTCCCATTGTAAATCCATGTTTAGGTCTTACTAAATTGGATTTATGCCATGCCTTCAAGGAAATAACTAGGTTCCCATTGTCTCAAGTTACTCACATGGGTTCCCATCCACCCAAGTCATCTACCTGGGAACCTACTCACACAGGTTACCTACTTGAATGAATTTAAAACCAATAAATATATTATATTTAATGACCACGATTTAACGGCTTCACCTTTGTCAAAACCCAAAAATTACTGTTTTTCCCTCCCCTCAAGGGCTCACTAGAGAAAAACATTATGGCGTCCATTCATCTTTAATTTTTGAGTCAAACTATGTTGAACATGGTGGTATAAACTATGTGATATATATCCCAAAATCACCTATTTGGATTAGTGATCAGTTTCTATCTAAATATTTCAATATAATCCCACAACTTATATCAACCACCCCATGAAATTTCATGTGTCTTAATTTGAAAATTTTATGGTGAGTAAAAAAGGATTCATGTTATTATCCTAATCATCATCAGGATGATCCAAAAATTAAATTGAGTAGAAAATATCTTCTTGGTTCTATAAAATGAATTGAGTTTTTATTCCCCTATTTGTTTCTTAAAATTCCTTAATCTATAATCCACCTTTTTTTAAAATAGATCAAGTACATAGTCCTCTCGGTTTTCTAAAATCATTCTAGTCAAGATATCTTCTTGGTCCCTAATGTTTATTGAGTCATGATACTCCTTTTGGTTCATAAAATACATTGATTCATGATTATTATATTGTTTTAAATATATTCCTAGATTTTTTATCCTCTTATTGGTCTCTTAAAGTGTCTTGAGTTGAGATAATTATCCCGAAACAACCTAGGACTCCCCTAATCAGGGAACCCATGACATTATAAGGCAAGGCCTAAGGTGAATTCCTAATCCCCATGGTCTAGAACAAATTCTTGGGCATAATGAATGCAGATTTTGGAATTATTTCACATAAGGAATTATAAAATATTTGGTATATACCAAGAACCTGACATGACCTCACCATACACAAGTTATAAATTCCCTCATTTGATGGATAAAAAACATACACATGACATAAATAAATGTAAATTAGGAAATAAATGAGTAGAAATCCATAGGAAGATAAAATATGTGCTTGTATGGTGTTATCCATGAACAACACTAAAAATACCACCAAAAATATAATTAAGAGTATAGGGTATGACGTGTTGTGATTGAGGAGAGTTTGGAGTTGAGTGGGGGATGAAAATGGGTTAGGGTATTAATTCTAAATAGGATTATAACAATAACTTCAACATTTTTAAAAAACACAACATAGTGGTACACCATAGTGATGCCCTACTAGCTATAGAGTGCGAATCCATTGACACTTATGGATTCCTCTAATAAGATATTCATTGAACGAGTTTCAATGTTAGGATTTCAATTTAGTTTCTAGAGGTTCTCTCTCTCTCCTTTTCTTGTGTATTTTCAAGGTTGGAATATCATTTTGATTTATTAAGGCATGTGGTTCTATTTCTTCCTTTATTGGTTGAAATTATTGGTTTTTAGAACACCATGTTTAAATATGTAAAATATATATAAATATTTTGAGCATGATTTATAGAATAATTTATATGGAACTCTTTGTTAGACTAAAATAAGATGTTGGAAAGTCAAATAGTCATATTTTTTATTGAAAACTGAAACTATTAATTAATTAATTGAGGACCATTCATGTCTAGTGATGATTCAATTTGTTCTAGATAAACCTCGTGGGAACCCTGTATGTAAAAAACCAAACCCTTTCATTCTGATGCATTAGGATTTTAGTGTATTGGGAGACCCAATATGGGATCATGGATGGAATAAGAGAATATAGAGTTAAATATGAAACTATAAGTGGTGATTCATATTATCAATCACCGATTCATAGTGTGAATGATGTTTTGAATGGTGGATATGTGACTTGAGAAACCTAGTTTATAGAATTTATTTCCTTGAGAAATTCATAGAAAGAATTATTGTTCATGTTTTGAATGTTCATGATGGAGTTTGGGGTGGGGGTTATATACTCAAAGGTTTCATGGTATGAAAGTATATATTCTTGACATAAAATTCCACCTTGGTATTTTAGACCAAGTGACTTGTTTTCCAGTGGATGTGACCCATGTGAGGTTTATGAACTGAACTAACCATTCATACCATGAACAAGGATTTTTTTGAATGTCTATAAAATTCATCCCCCTCTAATCTCCCTTGGCAACCCTTCATTTATCTCAAAATTTATGTAATTTCTAAGTGAATCTAGAGAAATAAGAACCTATTATATTTGAAATTATTCATTAGATTTTAGATTTTCAATATTAGTGACTCCATGTGAGTTCTTCTTTAATTTCTATTTGAGTTCATCCTTGTTTATTTTTATATTTCATAGAGACTATTTTCACTGATGTTTGGGGTTGATTAGGATACAATTTTGATGTGATATCACTGAATTTTATTTTAATTTAAGGATCCATTGTGTCTTTATAGCCACGTGGTTCATCTACTCCTAATCTATCGTGCATAATAAATTTGAAAGATTATTTTGAGGTAGGTGACTCATGTTTTCTCTATTTTATTTCAATCTATTGGATTACCATTATTTTGTTTTTCATTGGTCAGTTGGTGTGAATTGGAATAATAAATATAATAAATAAGTAAAATGAAATTGAAATGGAATGATGTGATTACAGTGTAGTTTCTTGGATTTTTTATGATAATGATGTTTTTTTCTATTAAATTCATGTTATAGAATTATACCTTGAAGGGATTTATTGATTTGAGAATACCCTTTAAATTTTTAAGTACATAAATTTA
This sequence comes from Viscum album, assembly GCA_963277665.1. Lineage (NCBI taxonomy): Eukaryota > Viridiplantae > Streptophyta > Magnoliopsida > Santalales > Viscaceae > Viscum > Viscum album. The sequence continues at coordinate 1,525,935,850 of OY728138.1, read as the reverse complement.
GTAAATTAAATAGATAATTTTAATACACCTTTTTTATTGGATTTTTCTGTATAGATTGGTGGCCTTGGTTTTTTGCGTCTTGATGGTCGTGGTTTTGGGCAGTTTGGTGGCCTTATTTGTTTGTAGATTGTTGGATTTGGTTATTTTATGGTATTTTCACATGGTGGTTTCGTGATAGTGGTTTAGTAGTAATTGGATTATATTGACATATATAAATGTGTTTATGGATATAGAATTTGTTTTTGAGAATTTAGGAAAATAACTAAATTAACAAATCTTACTGAATGATCATTAAATTAATAATGGAAAATAGATCTTGGGCTGTGGAATTTATGTGATTCTTATGGGTTGGTTTCTCTTCATTAGAGGAAAATTTTGGTGGTGCTATATCAGTAGTGACTTAATGATGTTTGTGGTGATGTTTCTTGTGATAACCCATAGGTGTGGGCTTATGTGATACTACTATATGATTTTATTAATTATGACTTTTTATGCATCCCACATGATTAATATAATATGACCAACACCTGGGGACCCTCGGGGTATTTTCCCTAATTTTATGGATGTGGAGGATATGGTTGGTAAAATACCCCTATGTTCCCCACTCTCCCTTCTACAGTAGCTTCTAGTTATACTAGTGGTAATTTCTAAGATATATGGTGGGGATCATGTGTGGTAGTAGGAGAAAATGAGGTTGATGTCCTACATGTTCATGATACCTTAGTGTCTTGGTTATGTGATACGATTTGTCAAGTTGGTTTTGTGATATCTGGTTGGTGTAATGATATATAATATATGGTTAGTTCCCTCATTGGTGGATATAGATGGGATGGGAGAAAAGGATGTATTCTCATTGAGTGAGAGTTGAAAATATATAGAAAAGTGGTTTTGGGTTGCATATGATTATATTTTTATAATTATTATCTTATTATACATAGATTCATTATTTGGTAAGTGAGATTTGGTGAGGTTGGGGGACTAAATGACATATGTAGTTGCTGGTTAATTCTGCTATTTGTTTACTAGAAATTTATTATTCTCTTTTCACATTTTCTTAACAAACCATAGGTATTATTTTATTGATTATACATGTCATTATCACCCCATGTATATATAACATATTTTTCTTTTTTCCAGTAGATCATTATTGCTCATTTTGGACAGTAGTAGCCCATGGTTTAGAATTATTGAAGTCACTTTTACAATATTTTTCATTTGATATTTTTTTATATACATATTTATTTTTTTATTTTCATCAATATAAGATATTTATTGTATGTAAATTTGGATTATTTCTTTTATAGCATAGAGGATTGGTAGTTGGATTTATTTTCAATCAAGGGATATTATAGGGAAATTCCAACCATTATGTGTGTTCATACCAATGGTAGTTGCGAACCCAGGGTCTATCAGAGCTGGAAATCCAGGGTCGATCTTTCTTTTCATTTCCTGCCAAAGAGGGGTACTTGCGGTGTTTGTGGGTGGGGGTGATGACAAAGTGGATTCAAAGGTGTCAGTTGAGATATAACTTGGTATTTTGAGTCAACAATTGGTGAGGGATATATAGTTTGGTAAGGAAAAAGTGTCAGTAAAACATAATACGTGACAATGGAAAGGGAGAATGGCCAAAACATAGAAATTTAGGCCCCCCTGTGATTTGATGCAATGAACTTAGGATCTCTGAATGTAATATGTAAAGTAATTATACTTGCAGGGTAGATACCATGGGGACCTGCATGTATCCAACTTTCATGAGTACAATTTTTATTGGGGGGGGGGAGGTTCTAGTCATAAATAAATAAATTAACTACATAAATCCATATAAAACAATTTCTATCAGAATTAGGTGTTTATAATTTCTTTACAAAGACTCCAGTTGGTCACCTCCTATGTGTGGTCTTAGTCAGGGAGGATTAGGAGGAAAACTATATCAATTATTAAATGGTAGATCCTGATTCGAAGGATGAGTGGTGTTAGAAGAAATTGTTTGGATTTCAATTTCAGACCATGGAAAGGTATGTGGGAAGAATATATGATATTGAGATGGAATGTTGGTTGGATTGGGTAGATATTTTTTTTGACTTGATTCAAGATCGATATAAGAATTGGATTCCCCTCACAGTTATCCTATTAAGGGGAGAAGTGCATTAGTGGTTGATATTTTACCTTAGGGAGTGGGAGGAGTCTGATATATCATGGTATGACTTCCAATAGGAGTTCTGGGATGAGTTATTATTGATTACAGTGAAGGTGGTGAAGAGGTAAAAGCCTATCTCTCTTCAGTATAAAAGTATGAGAATTTGGGAGATAGGGATTAATTTTAAGTACCATTTGTAATTTTCTTTTGACATGTTTCTATATGAGGATACTAGAGAACGATTCTTGGAAGAGATTTTATTCCCCACACTTTATTCCAAGGTTACTCTATTTATGTTACATAAGTATTTAGAGGTGAAAAAGATGGTGTAAGTTATTGATAAGGTATACGCGTGATATGAAATTTCCCTAGTTGATAGGTGGAAAGGACCTCTGAGGAGTAGGAAAGAAGATAGAGGGTCACATGTGACCAGAAATTTGAGGATACAATTGGTACATAAACATCCCTAGTATTTGACATAATGTTTCTTGAGGGATAGAAGTTCCCATTACTTTATTTGGGTCTCTCTAGTTTCTTAATTTATATATGGAGGTCATTTTCACTATGAATGGGTATTCCTTTTAGCCTCAAAGATTCATAATGGTATGAGTGGTCAAAAACTCTTCCAAAAACAATATAAATTACCACTGAGGTAGTTTCAGTAATAGGGCATTCCATATTATGTTTAGAAGCCTACTTAGGAAGCTTATTCTTAGCTAAGAGGAGCCTTGATTGGTAGAGGGAATCCCCTTTATGTTCCTCACCTTTAGAGACCTAGGAAAGATAATTGATTTCGAGATTCATTCCACTCCCCTAGTGTTATCCACACCAATCGGGGTCCAAGATTGTTTTTTGATGTGATTCATAGATACAAACTGATGATGGGATAACATCAGTCATTGTGATATTTCCTTGTGTTGAAGATACAACCACACGACTAAATTCTCATCATGGATTAGTTGTATTCTATTCTCATGGTGTTTGAATGTCTATGGAATAATGTTTATTTTTCTAATATGGAAGGATAATGTGGGGTGTTTTCTAGTTAGCAATATTTATAAATGGGCAGTGAGAAATTGGAGCCCCATACTTCTTTGTTGTATGAGTCCTCGATAGTTCTAGTCATATTTTAGGTGGTGGGGACCCCAGAGTTGTTGTATACTTTCTATATTCTTTCCATGAAGAGGTTGTGACACTACCCACTTGATGTGATATCGATTTTGGGAGAGAGTTGTATCCAGGTGATATAATTATTTCAATGGATCCTGATCAGATGAAACCCTGAGAGTTATCGAATATGGAGACTCTAAATGATGATCAGATGCAGAATTGATTTATTAGGCCTATTATATCACTTTGAGGAGCCTCAGTTTCATTCACCAAGAAGGAATATAGTGGTATGAGGATGTGAACATACTGTCAGCAACTGAATTTGGTGATGATCAAGAATCATTAACCTATTCTAATAATTGATAATCTCTTTGACCATTTAAGGGGACTTGTCGAGTTTTCTATGATCAATCTATGCTCTCCATATCATCATTTAATTGAGAATAAGATAGATATTATTATGACCACATTCTGATTCCTTTATGGGAATTTTGAGTTCATTGTCATTCCATTTGGTGTTATGAACATAGTAATTATGTTCATGGGACTCATAAACTCAGTGTTTCATGAGTTCCTAGACCATTTCATGGGCGTGTTCATCAATGAAATCATCCTTTACTCTATATCAAAGAAGGATCATGTCAAGTACCATAAGATCATTTTTCAAAACTCTCTAACTCTAGTATTAGTTTAGAAATTTTTTTACGTGTAAATTTTGATGAGAGAGATGAAATTCCATGGGAATATGGGGTCCCAATAGGGAGTGTTGGTAGATACCAAAAAAGGTTGAGTCAGTTCTCACTTGGAAAACATCCAAGAATTTCGAAGAGGTTAATAGCTTCCTTGGTCTCATAGATTTTTATTATAGGTTTCTGTAACTTATCTTAGATTTCAACCTCATTTACCACGCTGACTAGGAAGGACTAGGCTCTCATTTGGAATGATCAGTATTGACCAACATTTGACTACCTAAAGGAGTACTTGGTCTGTGCTTCATTTATTTGGTTTTCTAAGGAGGTAATAATTTTTAAGGTGTTTTATAATGCTTCCCACTTGGGATTAAGAAGAATCTTGATGCAGTAGTGGTAATTGATCTCTTATGGGTCTAGTAATTTATGCCCCTATGAGTGTGACTATGCCAACCACAACCTAGAGATGATGATTGTGTTCCTTTTCATGAATTTTTGGATATATTACCTCATTGGTGAATGATTTTTGGTCTTCACTGATAAAAAAATCCCGAGGTATGTTTTCTCCCAATATATCCCAGATCTTCTTCAATAGAGATGGAAAGAGTACCTATAGGACTCTAACATTCAGATATCCTATACTCTAGGAAAGGGAAACATTGTAGTAGATGAAATAAGTAAAATATAGTGAACCATGGATAACATATATGGATATTAAATCATTATAGATGAATATTAATCACATCTGAAAAGTACATGCCGGGGGACTGTAATAGTTTAGTGTTATTGGAAGCATGGAACTCATTCTTCTGATTTCTTGATAGAACTTTAACACATCCCATAAATATATTCCCCTTTAAAACTCCTATATAAAATAATAAATTATAATAAGGGAAATGGAAAAAAAAGAAATGGAGAGATCAAATGATTAGTAAGGGTTAAAATAATTGAGATACATAAGTATAAGGGGATGATAATGTGAGAATAACATTGGAAAATCATACCCTATATATCAATGAAAAAACATGAATCATTTAATAAATATTTTAACTCATAATTCCTGAATAATAATGGAATTAAGAGCATAATCCATGAAATACTAACATACGAATGAGACATAGATTTTTGGCACACAAGTTAACATATAAAATCATTCCTTATAAGTCAAGGCTCGTTGAAAAAACCCTTCATGGAACTTCATAGGGGCTACACCTACTGGGTGGGACACACCTCCATCTACAGTCACAACCCTTTCCTTATTGTGGAATGGGTTCACCCACCAAACCATCTTAGTAGTCATGGTTCACTCCCATGACCATCTTATTGGAAAATTTAACTTAATGAACATGATCCACACTTTGATGTAGCCATGTATAACTAAACTGAGTTCACTCTTCATTCAAACCCTATATTACTAGATCAAGTTCACTCATTGTTCAATCATTATATTACTGATCCGAGTTCACTCCTCATGATATCCCTTTTATACTGAACTGAGTTCACTCTTCATAATATCCATATCATACTGACTCAAGTTCAATATTGGTTCCAACCCTAACTATCTCATGAGATAAAAATATTTACCCAATGTATTAGAGGAAGAAATATGTCACACCTATCACATAATAAAATCATACATTCATGTTCCAGAAAACCATAAAATGAATCGTATAATAAACCCTAAAATAAAATGGGTATTATATACATGTAATTATATGATCACTAACAGAATATATATAGGTTTCATTATCATTTCATCAAATCACAACCCAAGAAAAAAATGAGTTTCAAAAGAAAATAACCCATCGAAGAGAAACAAGTTTCATTAAAATCATCGCATAAAAACATAAACCATTAAATAAGGAATATTAATAGTATTATTTGATCATAAAACCATTAAATAATAATATAAATCAATGTATTTCATATTATATTGAAAATAATTTTTTATAACCATTGAAAATAGTTTTTTAGAAAAACAATCTTTAATCATTTCAAAGTGTCCCATACCACATTGAAATATTTAAATAATAATACCCATGAAATAATAACATTTAAAAAATCTTATAACATCATGAAAATAAGTATATTCATGATATAACATTTCAATTTTAATAAATATACATCATTAAAGTATATAGGTACATAATATAACATGTGTCTCAATGATGGAAAATTGAGACAAAATTACTTTACCGATTTCGTAACTTTTGAACCATAAACCCCATGAAATAAATATCATGAAATGGATATGAAAATCCCAATAAATTGAATAATAATAATAATAATAAAATAAATTTATGGGTATTATACAAACCACCTAAAATAAACGAGTGGTGAATAAGGAATAAGTATCACAGAAATAAAAGTGAGACTAGAAATCCCTTTACTACTGGAGTAACTTTTGAATCGTGATCCCCATGAAAAAATAACATAATTTGAAAATTTTAATATCATTAAATAAAAGATATTATTGATATTTATTTAATAGGGTATTATATACAACACACAATAAGAATAAGTGGTGAATATATCATATATCTCACAGAAATTAAAGTGTGATGAGAAAACCCTTACCTTATGTATTAAATTTCATTGTTCACACTAAAAATCGTATATAAAAAATTTAGGTTTATTATAAATCTAATAAATAACAATATTCTTATATATAATACAACATATTATTTGATTATGACTTTATATTACCATTTTATTTATAATTCCATGTTAAAATTTTGTGTCGGTAATATCCACTTTGTTTTCATAATTATTTTGACTTGTTATTCTCGATCCCCTTGTTTATATTACAATTTACTCATTTAAATAATGTAAAAAATCATATAAAAATCATATATATTCATTATATAATTATTTATAATATATATAAAATATATAAATTTTAAATGGAATACAATATTAATGTAGAGGGTAGGATATACATATGCATGAAAATTATTTACCTTTTCTTATCATATTGAAAGAAAAAAAGTAAATGATATATATTTATATTTGTTATCATTATATTATAATTTTTATTTCATAAATATCATATGAATTTACTATAACTATCCTTAAACAATTCCATGAAATGTGTGATAGAATCACATCGCTTTGAAGAGGTGGTAGTCCACACAACCAGAAATGAAGTTATCATATTTACACTAAATGGAAAGCATGAAGGTATGTGTTATATTATAATTAAATAAGCATAAATACATCATATATATCATATAAAAATATTATTTCTATCATAATTACCAACCATGAGATGTGGTAATTATAAAATTAATGACATTGTTTTGCAAGGCAGTAGTACACTGTACTAACAAACAGTTTGTTTGTTACCCATTTGACAGAAGTGTGAGTAATTGTAAGTTTAAAAATTAAAATAAAAACACATGTTTGTTACCCATTTTATGGAATTGTGTGTATTTTTAGGTTAAAAATTTAAAATAATAAAACTTTAGTATATTGAGGGTACTTATGTTATTATATATTGATGGAATAATAATAACAAAATGGGTCTATAATGAAATAAAATAGAAATACACATTGAAAAATGATACTTCTTTTTCTTGTAACTCTTTTTGGTTTACACCAAAGGGATTAATTGATTATATTACACAATAAAGTAATAATTTTAGGATTATATGTTGGATGTTGGTATATTATTTGGGTAGATTTTGTTTAAGGAAATGTTTCTTGAGAGGCGCGAGTAAGGGGAAGAGTGAATTCATTTTTACTTAGGAGGGGGAGAGTTATTATTGTAAATACCAAAAAGTAAACACTATTAAGAGGTCTCCCTTACCTAATGTGCTTATAAAATGGACATCCAAGATATTAAATTGTATTTATGTTTGACTAAAACCTTCAAAAATAAAGAATAAGTTCATTTTTATGATTTAGTTTCTAAACTTATAGGTTTCCCCATTTATATCATTTTTTAAGTTAACCAGTTTTTTAACCTATGTAATTTAACAATTAATAATAAATTAAAGTGATATTTATTAGAAAATATAGAAAAAATTAATTATAAATATTATATCTAATTTACCAAAAAAACAATTCCTTTTGTGTTGGAAATTAATTCAAAAAATAGGTGCATGTAACACGTAAAAATGATGCATTAACCTAAACCTTGCTAACATTGTTTTTTCGATTTAAATGTCAATATTTTATTAATAAAAGATAAATTTGTCCTTGAATAGAGAATATTTTATCTTAATTAACATTTAAAAATCATTTTTAAGAATATAATATTTTTAGTAAACTTTAAATCTTTTAATAAAATATAATTTATTATAAAATAACATTAATGTCAATTTTAACATTATTTACTTAATTTAAATTACAAAATATCAAGAAAAATATGGAATTTGAATATATTAAGTTCCCACCAATTTAACATGATAAATTCATATAACAAATTAAGGAAAAAATAATTCAATCAATTTACTTCAATTATATTACTTTTAGTATCATTTATTTTAGTTAATTTTTAATTAAATAATTATAGTATTTGGCATTCCTTAAGTAGTTAATCTAAATAATTCATCTATAAAAATTAAATATAAGTTAATTAGATTTAAAAAATTACATTATCTATAAAATTAATTTTTACAACTAAAATAATGTGATTTTTTGTCCAAATCTCAATGTTTAATGAATATTAAAGGTAAAGAAGGCTACTTTTTTCCCACTTTCCTTACATAACTTATCATTTAGGTTGCTTTCATGGAATTGTGTCCCAAAAATAGATAAAAATTGTAACATTTTGGAAATGGGTGAATTATAGGGATAAAATGTCTTTTGGGCAAGTTTATAGGTTATTTTCCCCTTATGATTAATGTTAACCACTATGTAATCTAAGTTTTGACTCAATCGCTTCAATTTATTTTAATTAATTTAATTTATGTTTTTGTTAAAAACTTATATATATCATAATAGAAATTATAAATTATTCTGATTCGAAATAAGGAACACATTTTCCTAAATTCTAAATATAGAATTGGTAGAAATTAATTTAAAATTAGTCATGTAGACATGTTGCAAAAGTGAGTTTTTAATGTGAAAAAATTTAAAATATTGAAAGGTTGTTATATCCAATTTCAATGTAAAATTGTTTACAATTGCATAAAGTGAATTAATTGATTTAAAATTAATCAAATTAAACTTTAAAACCATATTATAATTTAATTTTACTGTATAAATAAATTAGAGGAAAAGGCATCTTTCACTAAAAATTCATTACGTTTCACTATTCATCAAAAAATTAAACTTCTCATAAAAATACCAAAAATATACCCAAAGTAATTTCTGATTTTCTAATTTTAAAAATGATTTTTATTATTTGAAATTAAAATTATTATAGTGTCAAAGAAATTATATTTAAATTTGCCTCTGCATTAAAAGTCTGAAAAATTACCTTTTAGAAAAGTGCCCATTTTTATTTATATAGTTGGATTCATTCTTATTTTATGCCGATTAAATTGATTATATGAGTGTCCAAAAATTTGATTGAATATAATAAATAAATTTTATCTAAAATATTCATCAAAACTGGTTTGTTTAACTTATTGAAATAAAATGGGGTTTGTATGTTGAGAAATAGTTTTATTGGAAAAGGAATTTCATTATTTTCAAATAGTTTTTACTCTCATTTCCATCTAATTGGTAACCAAAGGTCTCATTTATATACATGTGTAAATAATATTTTCATACTTTAGTTAATATAATTTAATAAATCCATTCTAATTTCTATGTGGTAGCTATAATAATATTTTAATAAAAATATTAATACTATATTTTAGTTTGGTAAAACTCAGCCTTGCATGTAATGAAATATATAAAAGGAACTCTGAATTGTGTGTAACACAAGCCAAACATATTTTTGTGTGAACCAAAATTTAATCTAAGTGTAGCATTTATTGAAAGATTATCATGGTGATTCATATATTGAAATCGAAACCTAGTGCTTTCATATAAAAAAACCTATATTCACTGTTTTGTGAAATATAGAATATCCAAAAGATTAAATTAATTCCAAAAATATATTACAAAAAATCTTGCACTCTTAAATTATATTCCTTAAAAATGAATTTGAACATAAACATTTTTATGTGTTATCAGTGGTTTAATACTTGAATGCTACATTTATAGAAACCCACATCATAAAAATGAATTCTAAAACATCTTTTAATAAGGGAAAGTTGGAACCATAATGGTTACCCAAAGTAACTCCTACCTAGGATTCCACATAGGGGAACATAGGTTGGGAGTGATAATGTATATGTAAGAAAATCATAAATAATTATAGAGAGTGATAAATATCATTGATCACTAGCAAGTGAATGACCCATGTTATGTTAAGGGCCTCAAAACCATAATTCTATGAGGATTTATAAGACAATTGGTTAAAAAGATGTGAAGGTATCCGGGTAATTATTTTTCAAAATTCTTTTAATAGAGTTTAAGAAATATTTTAATATTAATGATCATGAAGGAAGATACTTACTTGATTTCATTCCCTTTCATAAGAACAATCTCAACCTTTGGTTGTTCATCGATCAATTTTTACTTCATCTCTTACTCAAATAAATGAATGTGAATTTGTTATACCTAAAGTACTAACAGATCATAAGATTCATAAAAAGAAGGAAAGTTCATTATGTGTATCTTTATTTAACACCAAAAGAAAAATAATTATCATATGTTATCCAATATTCATAAATCCTCATATGGTGAGATAATAAATTAATATCTAAAACTTCATCCAATGTTTAACATAAAATTTCCATAAATGGTTTACTTTCTATCCCTTATGAAAATTGATAATCTAAATCATTAAAAATAAGGTCACTGAATTTATCAAATTCATTAAACATTAATACCCCATATATCATAAAGTAGCTCTTTGTTGTCCCAAACCAAACATGTTAATACCTTTATAATGTTTTCTCTTGAAACATTGTTATAAACTCAACTACCATAAAAACATATTGAAAACAAGCATTCTATCTTATTCAAAATATTATCGGATATATTCCATAAATACAAAAGTGAATACTTAATTCAGGAAAACATATAATTTTTTCAAACAAATCAATAATCAAGTCCATGGTAATTAGCACTATCCAAATTACATTATCCATATCAATAATCTCTTTATCTAAGATATACAAAATTTTCTCAACATCAGGAACACATTAAGAGTTACATTCCCATAATCAAAATATCACCATTCCATTAAATAACTTTTCTAGTTCATCAACCCCATTAAACATATTTGTGAAAACACTTAATGAAAAACTTATATTCATGATTCATATATCTTAATTATTAAATTTCAATAAATATACACTTCCATTTTCCAAATTTATTCATAAAACATTACTTAGGATTCATCATATTATTCCTTAACAACACTTTATTATAATTTTGAATCATGAGTCATGTATTAAGGTTGTCAACATAAATTCAATCAAGGTTATTAGGTTTAATTTAAATAATACTAGCAGAGCATCCCATAACATTCACATGTCATTTTCGGTCTCCTGATCTTCAGCAATATAACTAATACTTTTACAAAATTCCTGATTCTATTCATGATATTTAAATTCTTAAATCAATTTGTATAATTACCATAATTTTCATATATTAAACTTTCAATGTTAAACAAGTTCGTTCTAGTTCCCGCAATTTACTAAGAATAGAAAGCATAGTATGAGCAACACTTATCATAGTATAAAACCACATAATAATGAAAAAATACTTATAGGATTCCTAAATTATAAGACCTACATTTAAATCTATGACACCTTAGTCTTGTACTTAGAGACATCCCTAGACACATCCTTAGGAATATCCATAGGTATCTCACTAATTTTCTCTCATCCAAGTTTCCAAATGTTGACTAAACCTTTACTTTTCTACTAATTATAGAGACCTATTCTTAACATACATGGATATTACATCTTTTTAGATGAATATTAATCACATTACAAAAATACAATCCCAATAAACATAATAGTTTAGTGTCTTATGGAACTTGTTACTCATTCTTATAATTTGGTTAATGATCTTCAACATCTTCCATAAAGAACTCCACCTTTAATACTGCTTAAAAACCATTATTTATAACACGGGGAATAGAAGCATAAGAATGGGTGAGATCAGATGCTCAATAAGAATAAACATAAAGGAGACATGTAAAAATTAGTGTATGATAACATGAGCATAACATTGGAAAACCTTACCAAATATATCAAACTATATAAACATGAATCATAACATAAATATTGACATTTTATAATACATGAATCAAAATGGAATCAAGTGAATAATTCATCAAATCATAATATAAAAATATAACATAAATTTTTTGGCACACACATAAGTATATAAAATCATTCCCTATAATTGAAGGCTCATTTACAAAACCTATCCGGAAACTTCATGGGGGATACACCTACTCGGCACGACACTACACCATCTTTAGTTGAAAAACATTCCTTACAGTGGAATGGGTTCACTCCCCAAACCATATTAGTAGTCAAGGATCACTCCCAATGCCATCTTAGTGGAAATATTCATTTATTGAACTGGGTTCACACCCAGTTCTATCCCTATATTGTTAAACTGATTTCACTTCTCGTTCTAGCCCTATATTACTGAACCAATTCCACTCCTCGTTACAGACCTTTATTAACGAATCGAGTTCAACCCTCATTCCAACCCTGTTATGTTGAATTGGGTTCACTCATTTTCAAATACCTATGACAATGAACCTATTTCATACCTCATTCCATCCATGTATATCTCATGTGATATAAATCATTAATCACTGCATTTGAAGAAGATATATGTCCCACCCATAAAATAATAAAATCATAAATACAAGTTCTATAAGATCATAAAAATGAATCATATCATAAACCATTAAATAAATTGGGTATCATGAAAAGGAAATTATATCATATCTTTTTTAACATATATATGTTTCATAATAATTTAATCAAAGCATAACATCAGAAAATAAGTGGGTTTCAATAGCGTATAACCCGTGGAAGAGAAACACATGTCATAAAAGTCATGACATCAAAAAATAAACTATTATAGAAAGAATATTAAAAATATTATTGTATAATTATCCCATTAAATCATAATATAAATCTAATAATTTCATCTTAGATAGAAAATAATTTTGAGTGATCATTTATAACATTTCTTAATTAAAATATTCTTTATACATTTCATAGTGTCCCAAACAACATTGAAAATTTTGAATAATAATCCTTATAATATAGTAAAATTACAAGGAGATTATAATATCAATAAAAGGATTATATTTATGGTATAACATGTCAAAGGGAATTATACAAAACTCATAAAATACTATAGGTGCATAACATAACATATATCTCAAAGAAGGAAAACTGAGACAAAATTACTTTACTGATTTGCTAAAATTTGAACCATGAAACCCATAAAATATAGATCATGAAATGGATATGTAAATACCAATATATTTAAGAATAATAATCATATAATACATTAATGTTATGTATATTAACAACATAAATGAAATGAGTGGTGAATATGGTATAACTCTCACGAAAATAAAAGAGAGACTAAAAATCCCCTAACTACTAGAGTAACTTTTGAATCCCGATACCCATGAAAGAATAGAATCAATTAGAAAATTTAATGTCATTAAATAATTTAAATTAATAATATAACATGTCATAGGGAAATATATATACCACACAATAAGAATAAGTGGGGAATATAGCATATATCCCACATAATTAAAAGTGAGACAAGAAAACCCTTACCTTAAATCTTGACTTTCATACTACACATTCAAACCGGGTGTGTAATAAATATAATATTATGATACACACACCAATCAAAAATATTCTTATATCTCATTCAATATATTAATTTATTATTAATTTATATTACCCATTTATTAACAATTCCGTGATAATGTTACGTTTCATGTAATATCTACTTTTTTTTCATATATGTTTTGACTTGTAATTCTTGATCACCATAATTATATCAAGATTTAATCATGTAAAGAAGGTCAAACATTATAAAAATATCATATAAATTCATTTTTATGTATTTATTATAATCTATACAAGATATAAATATGAAATGGAATACACCATTCCTGGAAACAGTTGGTTATACATACGCGTCAACACTATTTCCATTTTCTTGTCGTATTAAAAGAAATAAAGTAAATAATATATATATATATATATATATATATTAATTACAGTATCAATATTATTTCATTAATGTCATATAAATTTAATAAACCTATCTTTAATACAATCCATGCATTGTGTGAACAAATCACATCATTTTGAGGAGGCGGTAGTCCACACATCCACAAACGAATTATCTTATTGACACAAAATAGAAATCATGAAAGTATGTGTTATATAATAATTAAAGAAGTATAAATACATAATTAATAATAAATATATCTTATAAAAATAGGGTTTCCATCATAATTCACAACCATGAGAGGTGGCAAAGGAAAATCGAATAACATCATTTCGTAAGGCCGTAGTACACCATACTCACAAATGGAAAAGTTCATTACCCATTCTATAGAAGTACATATAGGTTTAGTTTGGGCCCTTAAATAAAAAAACTAAAAATATTAATGATACATATGATAATATATAATAATTGAATAAGAAGAACTCAATGGGTTGAAAAATAAACAAAATAAAAATTCACATTGAAGAGCTTTACCTCTTTTGTTGGGTAACCCCTTTTGGTTTACTCAAAAGAAATTCAATAGTTTGATTTAATCCCAATGTGAGGATTCTAAAATGGTATTAGGTATTTTTGGATCTTTTTTGGGAGATTTTGGATGAGCCAAAGTGTTTTGAGAGGTGTGAGGAAGGGTAAGAGTGACTGTGTTATTATATAGGTGGAGGGGTTTTATTCTTGTAAATATCAAAAAGGTAAACACTATTGGGAGGTATCCCGTACGTAATATTCTTAAAAAAGGAATCATAATTGTTTAAATGGGAATATGGTAAATAATAACCTTTAATACACAAAATGAAGTTCATTTTCATAAATTTTCCCCCTAACTTCTATGTATCCCCATTTTTTCATTTTGGTTTATTTAAGGTAAATAGATTTATAACGTATCTAATTGAACCATTAAGACTAAATTAAAGTCATATTTATTATAAAATACATTCCCACTAAATTATATGTATTATATCTAGTTTTTTTAAATAATCTTGTATTTGTAGGAATGTAATTTTAAAACAAGTGCATTAAACGCACAAGAACATCACATTAACATTAACCAAGATAATAATGTTTTTACTATTTTAAAGGTCAATATGTTCAATATAAAAGATCAATTATTCCATGAATAGAAAATATTTTATCTTCGTTAACATTTATAAATCAGTTTTTATAAAAAAAATATATTTAGTAAAATTTAAATCATTTAATGAAATATCATTTATTATAAAATAACAGAAATGTAAAATTGGATATTATTTAATTAATTTAAACTTAAAAATATCACAAAAAATTGAAATATTAAACAATTATGTTCCTACCTGTGTAAAATTATATATTAATTTAAAAAATCATTGATAATCATTAAATCATTTTAATTGAGTTTTAATATTTTTAGTACCATTTATTTTAGTTAATTAGTAACTAAATAATAACAGCATTTGGTATTCCATAATTAGTTAATAAAAATAATTCATTTCTTAAAATAAAATATAGATTAATTTGATGAAAAAAATCCTTTACCTTTCGAAATAATGTGTACAACCTAACTTGTGGTTTTTACCATATACCAAGGCTTTATGAATGTTAAAGGTAAAGAAGGTTACTTTTTTTCTTTTTCCTTATCTTATTATATAGGTAACATTCTGGAATAATGTCCTACAAACTCATAAAATTAGAAATAATATAGTATATGGGTTAAATAGGGTCTTAAAATGTATTTTTTCCAATTTTCTAGGTCATTTTCCTTTTAATATTAAAGGTTAACCAATTTGTAATCTAATTTTTGTCTTTATCACTGCAATTAATTTTAATTAATTTCACTAATATTTTGGTAAAAACTATATATACAATACTGAAAAATATAAATTATTCTGATTCAAAATATTTAATCCATTATTACAAATTCAAAAAACTTAAGTGGCTAAAAGTAATTTAAAATTAATCCCATATACATGACGTGAAAGAGGAGTTTTAAGAAGTTCAATATATTGAAATGTTTTTTTAAAATTTCAATGTGAAATTGGTTCTAATTAGATAAATAAGATTAATAGATCTAATATATTTATAATTACACAAAAAATATTAAAATATAATTAACTATATAAATAAATTAGAAAAAAAAATTTAATTTTCAATTAAAACTTTGTGTTTTTCAGTATTCATAAAAAACGAATCTTCTCACAAAAATATGAAATATATACCCAAAGTAAATTTTTGATATTTATACATAAAAAATGATATTTATTTTCTTAAATAAAAATTATTAAAGTATGAAAAAATAGATTTAAAATAGAAAATGCCGTAAAATTAAATTCTAGAAAAATTCATTTTTTAATTATATATTTGGATTCATTCTTATTTTACTGAAATCAAATATATAGATTGAGTGTACAAATATTTTATGGAATACAATATATATTTTTTAATAAAAACATTTATCAAAAAGTTTTTTTCAATTTATTGAATTAAAATTGTGTTTTTACGTAGAGAAATGGGTTTCTTAGAAAAAGAATTTATTTATTTTGAAATAGGTATTTACTTAATTTGAAAATAATTAATGACCAAAGGAATATTTTTATATAAATGAGTAAATAATATTTTCACACTTTTGTTAATATTATTCACAACTTCCATTCAAATGTCTAGATAGTAACTACAATAATATTTTAATAATAATATTAATTGTATATTGTAGATTGTTAAAACTCAGTCTTGTTTGTAACAAAAGATATTGAAGGAACTATATATTTTCTGTATTACAAAAAAAACATAGTGTTTAATTTTTTGAAAGTTAATCTATGCGTTTTTAGTGAAATATTATCTTGGTGTTGCATATATTGAAAAAAATGTAGTGATTTCATGTAACAAAATCTATATTCAATTTTGTGTGAAATATAGAATTTCGAAATGATTAAATTAATTTGATTTTTTTTCTAAAAAAATAATTGGGTGTTATATATAATGTCATTGGTAGATATTCAAGAATATTAAGATTCTTGGAGGGATATAGATGAGTCAATGACTATGTATCTCGGAGTAGAGGAGGTTGATGGAAGATAATACTTATTCTAGATAATAATAGAGAACACTTTGTTGCAATATGTGGATAAGCCTCAGTGGGGGGGGGGGGGTATCAAAGGTGGAGGTGATGCATAATAAGGTCATTTTTGTTGATTCCCCTATAAGATGGTCATAATATGGATAACATCCTCTAATATTCGAGGTGAAGATGTTTTTTATATTGGTGATATATGAGTGGGTCCTTCGCGAGGTTCATATCTCAACCCAAGTGATACACCCCAACATTTATAAGATGTATTTTGGGTTGAGGATACCATTTTTTTGTCCAGGGATAATGTGGTTGGGGAAAACATTCATGGAACGATTTCTAGCATTCCATATAGGGAATTCCAGACAGTGTGTCCCTGGTGGTTTGTTTTAGCCTTTAGATATCCCTGAGTAAAAGTGTGATGACATAACGATGGATTTCATCACTAATCTACTCTGAGCACAGTGTGGATATGATTATATCTAGGTTAACATGGATCTACTAACAAAGTTTTCTCTGTTTATATTGATACGGTAGTCAATTATCATGGATGTTCTAGTGAGAGAGTATGTGGATGATATAGTGTGGCTTCACAGATCCCTGATTACAATCATTTTCAAATAAGACCCTTGGTTAAATTCATCATTTTAGAGAGTATTGTAGAACACCATTATCTATAAGATACATTATAACACAGATTTTCCCCCTAGATGGATGGGAAGTTAGATCAAACCATCTAGATAGTGGATGATATGTTTTGGGCATGCGCCTTGAATTTCAGTGGATATTGGCGGTTACACCTATATTTGGTATAGATTTCTTACAACAATTGTAACCAATCATCCATTGGTATGCCACCTTCAAGGTGTTGAATGGGGGTCATTTCAATCCCCAATGAGGTTGAACAATGTTAGAGATATGGATTTTTTGGTCCTAATGTGGTATAGAAAATGAAAAATAAGATTTGGGTTGTTCATGAGAAGATAAAGAGGGTCTTATACTACTAGAAGGATTATATTTATCATTGGAGGAGGTATTTATATCCTTATATTAGAGACCATGTTTTGTTCAAATGTTTCCTTGTGAAATTTCTAGATTTGGTTTGGTTTTGGTATACATTACTCACACTAGTTTATTAGAACCGTGGATATGTTGGTGCACATTAGTGAGTTGGATTATCTGTTGGTTCTACCTCCAAAGATGGAAAGAGTTCATAATGCCTTCCACGTGTCTCAGCTCTATAGGTATATCAATGAGGATTCATATTCCATCAACTAGGGATTATATGATATTAATGATTATGTAACATTCATGGAATGACCAATAAATATTCTTGACCATTAGTAGAAGGTTCTTTGAGGGAATTTTGTTCATTTTGTCTAAGTCCCTTGGAGGCATAGTGTCCTAGAGGAGAGCACTTGAGAGCATGAGTCACAGGTGCATGACCAATGCCTGTAGTTGTTTATCCCTTGATGTATTGTTCCTTTTGATGTTATACATTTTTAATGGTTTTTTTATCTTCTTGCTATTATTTTTTAATATCTTACCGTTATGTTTTAAGGAATGGTTTCATCCTCATTTGAGATGTATCTCTTAGGGGATCATTTGGTTGTTTCTGATGGTTGTTTCTACCTTTCTGATTGGTTTTTATTCAAAAGGATGATAATCATTTGGTAGGTATCTAATGAAACAACCTATACCCTTCTATCCCCTTCATGATTGGTGCATGTCGGTGTCCTCAAGATGGGATTGAGGAAGGGATAAGAGAAGGATGAGTTAAATATGAAACTAAAAGTGGTGACTAATGTTTTAAATCACCAATTCATATTGCGAATGATGTTTCATATGGTGGATTCATAACATGAGAAACCTGGTTTCTAGAATTTTAGTCAAGGATAAATTTATGATGTGAATTATTATTCCTGGTTTGAATGTTCATCATAGAGTTTTTGGGGGTTCATGCTATGAAGGTTTTTCATAATAAAATTATATATTACTGATGTGAAATAACTCCCTATTTTTTAGATATAGTGACATTTTTTTAGTGGATGTGAACCGCATGAGGTTCACGATGTGACCCAATATTTTACATGATGAACCAGGTGATATCTAGAAAATAAATAAATTATATCCTCTCTCAAATATTCCTAATTATCCATTAATTTATATTATAAGTCATTTGATTTTTGGATCGCTAATAGACTTCAATAACTGTCATTCATCCTTAGATTCTGGAGGTTCAATATCAATGATTTTGGCTCAATTCTTCTCTTTCTCTTTGATTTATTCCCTATTTATTCAGATAGTTCATAGTGTCTTTGTTATTTGGAGATTATAGTATATTTAGCTGTGATTTGATGATACAAAATTTCATTTCATTTTTATTCAATCATCCATTTTATATATGTGGGCCTATGGTTCAATCTCACATGCTTTTTCATGCACAGTGAATCAAAAAACTTCTTTTGAGGTAAGTGATTCGATTTATCTCTATTTTATATGCATATGCGGGATTATCATTTTTTCCCATTGGATGAGTGGTATGAATTGGAAGAATAATTATATTAAATAGAACTAATGAAAATTAATGGAAATTTTATATTGTGTATGTGGTTACCTGTTTTTCATGATGTTGCAAATGTTATTTTATACTATATACTTGTTATGGGATTATTCCATGTTGTGATAAATTGATTTGAGAAAACACATTAAATGTAAAAGTAATTAAATATAATAAATAAAAATATTAATTGTAATATTCTTATTTTATTCTTTAATTATTGGGTATGGATTGGTGGACATGCTTATTTATAGCTTGGTGTCCTTGGTTGTGTGTTGCTTGGTGGATTTAGTATTGATGTGGCAGTTTTATATGGTAGTTTCTTGATAGAAGTTCAGTAGTAATGGAATAATATCCACATAGATATATATGGTTATGAATAAATAATTCATTTGTTAAAATTTAAACTAATAACCAAATTAATAAAGCTTGGTGGATGATTATTAAATTAATAATATAAACTAGAACTCAAGTTACAGACATTTTGTGATGTTTGTAAGTTGGTTGTTCTATATTATAGGCATCTCTGGTAGTGGGATATTAGTAGTGACCTGAAAGTGGTTGTGGTTGAATTTATTGTGTAAACCCATAGGTGTGGTATTATGTGAGACCATTATATATTGTTTCATTTTAAATTTTTCTACACATCCCTCCTAAGTCCAAAAATATGATCGACACTGAAAGAACCTGGGAGGGGGAAGGGTCATAACATTTAGGATAAGGGGGATATGGATAGATGACTACCACTATCCCCTCAATAATATATTTTAGTGATATTAGTAATGGATGATGAGATATATTATGGGGGTCATGACTGAGAGGAATAGGACACAAGGTTTATTTTCTATATGTTCAAGATAAAAATTTTCCCCAGTTACATGATACATGCTATGTAGTTGTTACCACAAGATGTGATATTTGACAGTGATCATGAGATATTATATGTGGATTGTGTAATTAATGGTGGATATGGATGTTATGGGAGAAAATGATTTCTTATCCTTGTGAGATAATAGAAGATGATGATGAATTATGGGTGAAAATGGAATAAATGCGCTATGCAGACCACATAATAAGTTCTTTATGCGATGAAGGATCATTTGTAATGGAGCCTTACTAGATTCAAGAGTTTTTCATGATATTTACCTTTCATTATAGGATGGAAACCTACTTCTCATGATCATTGGTGAATTTGAATTGATATTTTACTATTGTTCAGACTATCGAAAATCCAAATTTGTTCTTCAACATCAATATTGTACTCAATGAAATTCTATGATTATTTTATCTTTTTAGATTTATGATTTTGAATTTCTTCTTCTAGATACGACTTATCTTATTTCTATTATTTCATATAATTTTTTTCCTCATTAACCACTCTATTGGATTTCTTTGTTTTGGCTCTCCAAATTTCTATAACATCAATCGTGACTTCTGATTCAATCTAATGGTCAAATATTCCTTAAAATTATCCATTATCATTTTCACTTTCTTCCCTTATTTGGGAATTTTTTAAAACATTCACCATAGTATCTACTTCATGATGATTGAAACCCTCCATTTATTCTACCTCAATTTCTTATAAACTATAATATTCTTTGGGAATATGATTCTTGTTTTTGAAGAAATTTATCATAGTATTTTCCATCCTTTCACATTGGTTGATGACACCATCATGGGAATTTCATCATCATTGTAATAAAAATTCTTAGGAAGATATTCTATAATATTAAAAAAAATTTACATAGAAAGAATGCAAGTGGATGTTTTTGTTTGAACTTACCTCTTCCTCTTTACATATTATAGGAGAGAGATTACATGACCTCGTCCAGACTATCTTTCTCATAAATATCTTCAATTGTTATATTATTCATGGCCTAGAATGAAATTATTTTGACTTCCCTTTTTTCATAGAATCATCATCATCATTTATCATCATATATGAAATAAGATAACTGTGTAGGCTAACCAATTTCAATTCCTTATGATCCTTATCCTCTAGCTTAGAAACTTTTGGATTGAACCAAAGTGTGAGTCTTATCATGATGAACTTAAATATATTTGAATCTTTGAGAATTTAACTAAGACCATGCATGTCTTTCATAATAACATCCCCCTATAAAATATTGAATCTATTGACTCATTGGGGTGAATTCTCAAGTCTATATATTTGTTCCAAAAAATATGAAACTTTCATTCGCATACTATTGAATCACTTTCATAAATATTGAGATTGTTTTCCCACACAGAATGCGATGAATTACCTGACATAACCTTCATATAAATTGTGTTGGATAAGGCTTCCCCCGATTGAATGATTCCATTGGAATCAGAATACAATTATATATGTTATACTTATGATAAAACATCACTATCCACACTAGTAGAAATACCATGCATTTTAGCAATAGATACATCCGTACGCATTATTTGAAAGAAGTGTTGCGTCTAATTCTTCTGTATCTTAATTTGTTTTCTATCAATGATCATAATCCATTTGTGATTAACAACTTCCTTTTCATATTAATAGAGGTAACCAGTGGTTTTCATCATTTTTCTTTGATTCTCAATTTTACGTCAACTAGGTCAAATACCCTGATAGGGGTGGGGGTGAATTAGGGTATACATGATTAAAAAAGTTTTATATTTGGATGTCGTGTAATCATTAAACAGAAATATATTCTCTCTTAATCTCATATAAGAGCATAATCTGAAAATTAAAAAATTCAACATACACAAAAATTTTATTTGGTTCACCCTCACTGAGCTACATCAAAGGATAATACAAAATCAATGTGCCTATTTTATAAATCCACTAAAGCTCACTATCAATACATGGGGTGATAGTGTGGAACGAGTGCTTTATGAACTGATTTTCTTTCTAATCTTTAGTCTCTACATGGACGAATAATTCTTCATAGCCCCTTTTCCATTTTGAGCTACAGTTCCCTAAAAACTATCTTCATGAACCACCTCTTTGCAAACTACCCCTTCACAAACTACTTCATAAATCTCCTCTTTTGGGTGTCACTTCTTGGAATAACTCATTCTTTAACTAAATCATACATAATTGAATTGTTTTAGTAATGATATTCTCTAATGAAATTACCACAATTTAATGATGTTATTATGAACCTTTATATAGGTAATGAAATCTAGGAAACCTCACAAATCATAATTACCAAAAGTTACATTAAGGATGAGACTTCACCGTATACTAAATTTATTATGTGGTTCATATAGTTTTTTTCCTCTATTCCTCCCTTATTTCATCATCCTCAGGTGAAAGCTAAAATATTTTTTGGGAACTATTAACTCACTGTATTTGACTGCAAATGATGAACCTCCCATAAACTGATCTTATTTTGCAGTTTGCAAAGTGCATAACCCATTTTGGCCATCTTAATTCACCAACTTCAATCCTCAAATGAAACACACTTTTTGGACTATAATTTCATTTTATTTTCACATAGCGCAAATGGTAGATGGAAATATTTCCCTTTCCATAAACAAAAATATTGATTTTGAGGACCAAAAGTATGGCAAGCGATGGGAAGCAGTGCCACATTATATACACATTTTTTGTACCACCTCCAAATCATATGTTCCTTTGTTTGGGATCTTTTTCAATATAACATATCAAAAATATCTCTGGAAATACATAACTGACCTTAGCAACATAATTTTTCAACAAAAAAATTCAAACAAAAAACACTAAAATGAATCCTTGAGGGATTTTTCCAACATATTCCAACAAAAACTCATTCTTGAATTGTTTCAACTTTTAGTTGTCAATAATTTTCTAATATATGTAATATGCCTAGATTTAGAATACAAAATGTATAAATTTTTGAGATCTATTTACATGGAACATGGTTTCTATATTAAGTCATTCTTGGAGAAATTAATTCTTCAGTCTAAAAAAATTGGTAATACATAACATTTTCTTCCACATGTTATCAATATATCTATACTGAAAATATATAGCACTCTAACTAATCTATTACAACCACATGGAACTCCTTTGTTTACAAATGAATATTTTGTGACCACTATACATTATTTATCCGTAAATTAATTTATGTAATCATTATATATTATTAGAATTTATTTATTTCATATATCCTTTATAGTTATTCATTGTATACATATATATAAAATCTACTTTTTTTCAAATCAAATATATATCTTATGTAAGTGTTCCTTGAAATGAGTTGGACTTGACAACAAATAACCCAATTTTATGATCATATAAGTACTCCTTAACAATTATAATTCTAATGTTTTTTAATTATGAAAATTAGTGTATATGTTTTTTCATTGAATAAGTTATTAAATTCTCAATCTTGATTTATTTTTATCGGCTTGTACCGTCCATGTCCTTTTTTTTTGAATACTCACCAACATTATCACATCATAGTAACATTAAAAATACATAATACCCAATCAGTATAAATTAAATACAATACATGAATTCATACATACTTTTCATGATTATCATGTTGACATTAACTAATTATTTGTAGAAATCATTATTTTTAAAGTAAAAAATATATATTATCCACTATGGTGAATATAAACCCCCTCTTTTTTACGACTTCCCACTTAGTATGTGTCATTGGAAAAACAATTCCAACTATAATATGTTGATTCTATAATTTATTTGGAAAGTCATGTGTATCTTGATACCTAACCTATAGAAGTTACAACCGCTCCTACTATCCTTAAAGATAGAAGTTTCTACTTGGGAAACATAGTTAATCATTAATAGATATAAATATCCTTAGTGTCTATATGATTATTAACTAAGATGAAATATGCTTTTAATATTCATTTGTAGCTAATTTAATTTATATCAAATAGTTTTCAATCAAAACTATTCATTATGTAATTATATATTCTTATCATATCATAATTGATATGATATATATTGGTCAATATAGTCAGTACATGTAAATTTGTTACACTGAATTTTGAAAATAATGTCTTGGAAGAAATTTTGTATGATTTTCAATATATATAAAACTCATCACTGATATTCCATTTACTTCAATAATTATATTTATATATAAAATGGAATGTGAGTATTGTAATACCTATACTCTACATGTATGATAAATGATTTCTTGGATAATATGTAATCTAACAATCCCACTTGGAGGTTCCACAATATCTACTAAGTGAACTCATTTACTTCACTACAAATTTCTAATTTTTTATAGGAATCTCCTGAAGTTTACAAATTTTCCTCAAGATTTATAATATTTTTCACGGCCTTGTTGAACTAAATATAAGGGATTTATGGAATAAAATTATTTTTAAATGTGTTTTTACAAAAACAGGTTAAGTAGTTTGTTTGTATACCTTGTATCTTAGCAAAATAGAGACTAGAAAACTTCTTTGGGAATAAACAGGTAAACTACATGCTAATTTATTTGAAAAATAAATATAATCCATAGTTGGGTAAGAGTATTATATTTTATATTTATATTAATATTAATGGATATTTATGATTCAAGAGTTACAGAAGCATTCGTTTAGTAATAATTTATTTAAAAACATTTATTCCAAATGGGAAATAATGTCTCATTTTTTATAGCTAGAAATTGAGATAAATGTTTTAGTAACACTCATTACAAACTAAAGTCAATACATTATGCTGATTTATAAGTTGTGTCTTCACACTACTAACATATAAAACACTCTCTATCATCCTCTAGGAGAATTCATCATACTTATTATAATATTTTTGAACTTTATTAATCCTTAACTAAGAATTCAAATATATAAGATACTAAATTAAATTCCCAAGAAGTCCAATAGAAATATTACACCAAATGATGGATTTTCTATAAATTTATAGGTACTTATACTTCAATTTATTGTAATTCTTCCAATAATCAATTCTTTCCCTATGAGAAGTAAAAATCTTTCTGTTTATTACATTCCCTCTGGACCCATTATATAAGTCCCCAACCATAAACATTACATAATCTTGAGTTTTGATCAAGAAGTTACTTTCTTTCCAATTGACGATATTTTAAACTTTAGTGTTTTATAGAATTTGTTCATAACTATCACATTACATCTCAAAAATTTAAAATTAAACTCATCTACTCTATCAATTTTATTTTCCACAACAATAAGTCTTTTTAAAAAAATAATTATTTTCTTGATTAAAATGTTATTTAATTATTCCATTCTCTTACCCTTCCTTATACCCTATGAGAAAAATTTCAAAAACATGGGATGAGCATAAAAATCTCAGTAAGGGTTATAAAATAAGGATAGAAAACACTTGTCTATGAATACATAAAAATCAATGAAATCATAGTTTTCACTCTTAAAATACAATCTCTTTAACAAACCTCATGAAATCATAAAATTTATGAATAGCTCATAGAAATTATAAATCATAAAGTTAACTTGTGGCATTCATATCACACTTATATGATATCTTTCATAGCTACATAGAGAGTAACCTTTATGGTTATGTTTCAAATACCCATCATAGTATATTCCCTAAATCTTTATGAAAAACCTTATCGTTTACCTCCACCACATTACCCAATGTATTGGAGAGATATCATAGGCTCACCCGCCCTTGGTTTATCATGGGACCACCCGTATAAATAATAAATTTCCCAGAACCATAACAAAATCATAACATATAAACAATAATTAATGGAAAATAAAATTTCCACATTGCAATAATATTAAATAATATCAATACATTGATAGAATAAATCAATTCTAAAAAAAATTCAATAAAAAATACCTAAAAAGGAATATGGTGTTTACTTTTCTTTTTAAAAACATTATTTCTTGTAGAGGAATGAAAATATCAAATAATACTCGCAGCTGTGGAATGGGAATTGTCACCATGTACATTAAAAAGAAACATTAATTTTTCTATTTAGTAAAAAATGAATTGAAAAAAAAGATTACTTTTGAAAAAAATTTAATTAAATTAAAATTCAATGGTGTTGATTATACACCATATAAAAGAAGTTCATATATAAATCAAAATATGCCTCAATGAATACAGATTGAGATGATGTACCTTACAAAGTTCATATCCTTAGATTACGGATAAATCAAAGACATAATTATGGGTGGAAAATATAAATACACAAAATATAAGTGGATATTCAGTGTAAAATAATCAAAGATTATTCACACATATTCATGTAAAAACAAAAACCATGACATAAATATTTAATACTATGAAATGAGATTGAGATAAGATTTCCCTTAAAAAGTTCATATAAATGATGTAAGAATTTTTAATTCAGATGATTATGTGTAGCAACAATATATCCAAAAAAATGGGAAGCGGAAATTAAAACATAAATAAACAAACAGTGATACCACACATAATCTTATCATAATATAGTCATCAATGTATACATAAAACCCAATGAGTGGAAATTGAGTTTATAAATTCACTTAAAAAGATTATTTTGTTAATCAAATAGATTGATTATGTGTTTAAATACACATAAAGAAAGTATAAATACAATATAGTATATCCAATTTTATTTCTCACATAATCATAGAATGAAATAATCAAGAAGTATAATATTATCCCAAAGAATGTAAATTGGGTTAAGAAGTTCCCTTAGCTTTTGTCTGACATGTATTATTCCTTATTTATCTTCGTGATTAATAAACATAGGTAAATTTATAACTACTTAAGAACCTTTTTCATCATTATTATTCCCATTATATCGCTTATAACCATGTTATAATAATTAGTTAATTATTATATTTAATGTTGGACGTTTTGTCGATAATCAGTTCTTGAGTCGAAAACAAACGTGGTATGATGTCACTAGTCCATGTAGTCTTAAGCACATCATATATAGAATAGTATTCATGAAATATTCATCAGTTTTACTCATAACTAATATTTTTTTAATTTAAACCATTAAATATGGTTATGAAAAATTAACAACGTTATAATCATGGAGACGGTAAGTCGTACGTACACATGAGTAACATTCCAATTTTTCATTGATCGTTTTGGAAAAAAGGTAATTATAATTTTATATTTCCCAAATGATAATGATATTATTAAAATCAAAAAAATAATTTAAACATACTTATATATATATATCATACAAGTGATATAATAAATAAAAATGAGTCACACTGCTTTGTAGAGGTGATAGTTCACACATTCGCTTGAATGCCATTATCATTTTTATGCACATGGAAGTTAGAATGTAATTGATATATTATTATCCTATAATGATTAATTTTCCATTAATATAACATATTAATATTAATTTCATCATTATATCCAATCTTAATATTCAGTAATGGAAAACGAACTAAATCAGTATGTGGATATGGTAATTCACACATGCGCACGAATGATTAATTCCTTTCCCATTTGATAGAAGTATTGATGGATTTAGAGGATAATATTAAAATAAAAATATATTAGTATATTTAGGATACTTGAGTTATTATCTCATCATTTCTTCATGATATTTGAGAAAGAAGAAGAATAATTAAAATAGAAACATATAAAGAAAACGACAACCCTTCTTCGGTTGATCACCTTTAAAGAAAACCTAAACACCACTAAGAATAATGCTTTTCATAAAATAAATATTAAATAATGTCGTGAGGGATTATATGAAGATTATTGGACATATATTGGATGAACTAAATATCTTTTGATGTGTGAGTAATAGAGAGGCAATGGCGCCTTTTATTGGAGAGGGGAGGGGTAGCCATGTAAATTATTAAAATATCAAATTAATATAATTTTTTTTTACTACAATTAGATATAAATGATATATGGATTAGATAAGATGATTATATATCTAAATCCTCTCATCCAATATTTTTTTGGGATATATTGAGTTTATTTTAATCCTTATTATTTCTGTTTAACCATAATTATTGTCTTTTAATTTTAAAAGTGGTAACAACATTTTAATTGTTAAGAATCTAGTAATTTTACTTATAAGGTGTAAAATATAACATAATTGGACACTTAATGAACTTTTAGAACATATCATAATCACTTCGGGATTTAAATTTTTTTAAATTTTTAAATAATTTAATAAATTATTATTATTTATAAAACATCAATTATGTCAATTTTTACACTATTCACTTTATTAGATTTAAATAAAATACAAACAGAGAGATAACATAAAAAACCATTTAAAAGTCTAATAACATGTCATATTCATCTAGAAAATTAATGTATGACATAAATTATGTCAAATAATATATATTTTAATATTTATAATATCATTTATTTTAATCCTTCACAAATGAAGTAATCACTTCATCCTCATTGTGTTATAATTAAATATATTTATTTAATATATAAAAATTATAAATAAAATATCATCATGTCAGATAACTTTTTATATTTCTAATAACTATTTATATTTTAAAATATCACTTATATAACCCCAACTTAAAATTTTGTAAGTAAAAAGATACAAGTTAAAGTTATATTCCCTTTACTTTTAAATTCATGATTATAACATGTCATTTTCACACCCAAGTGGCTCCCAAAGGCCTAAAGTTTAGAATATGGAATTTTTTGTCTACCATGACTCATAAAATATGTTTAGTTCATGTTTTAGGGTAGTTTTATATTATTATAATATTATTTTTACCCATATTTACATAATTCTCCCTTTAAAGGTGGAAAATAAAAATAATTAATGAAGTTACCATTCAAAATATCCAAAAATAGAAGGTAAGGATTTAAATAATTTGGACATTATAATTAAAAATATGGAATAAATTTTTCCAAATTCAAAACAAAGAAGTTGCATTAATTAATTTAAATTTAATTCCCATTGTCAAAACCAGAAGACAGTTTTTAAGAAATAAAACTATCAAAAGATTGACATGTGTTTATGTCCAATTTAAATGTGAAATTACTACCAATTAACAAAATTGGATTAAATTATAAATCATCATACAATTATAATATTAAAAAATAAAAAATATAATCTAAAAATATAAATAAATTATTTGAAAAGACAATTGAAACTAAAAATGCTATTTTTTCATTATTCATTAAAAATGAACTTTATCATAAATTTACCAAAACGTTATCCAATGTATATTTTGATAACATTATTGTATATAAGAAGTTTATTTTTTATAATAGAAGATGTAAAATTGATAGAAAATATTTTTAAAAAGGGTTCTCCATCAAACAGAGGTACAACTTCCTTTTAAAAATATAAGAGTTTTTATGCTTAAAATCAGATTCGTTCTCATTTTAGGCTTCTAAAATGTATTGGAAAAATGAAAAAACATTTAACAAATATGTAAAACCATAATTTAGTAAAAACAAACTCAGTCCCACTAATACAATGGATTGGAGTTAAATACCATTTTAAATAATAATATTATTATTGCATTATTTTTCAGTATAACTCAGTGTTGTGTGCCACAAAATATTTCAGAGAAACCCGTTGTTGCATGTCAGGTATGCTCTCATACATTGTGTCCTCATTAAACCAAAATTATTATTAAATTAAAAAAAATATTAATAGATATGAAAATGTATTATTATATATATACATGGGATTCTATATCATTCAGTCCTTTAGGAAATAGCATATTCATAATTTTAAAATTGGGCTCGGAAACATCCTTGAAAATCTCACATCAGAAAATGATTCAATAAAAATAACACTTTAAATGAATAAATGAGAAGTATTAAGGTCACCCAAAATAACACATACTATGATTCCATGTAAGAAAGCATGGATATTGAAGAAAACCTAACCATCTTTTTCTGATGGAGAAATATAGAAAACATGATCAAGAGAAACATAACAACCAGAAAACCATAAACATGTGATTGGTTAAATTGTATTCAATTCCCTATTAGTAAAAGTAAATGGAAAACTTTTTTGTTTTAATATTATTTTCATAAAGTTGATGAATTTATTAATGTTATTAACCATGAACATAAAGAAACATGCATACCTATCAAGTAGAGCTTCATACTTTAATAAATATCTACCATAAACTCATATTTTCTCTAAAAACTGAGTATTCAAGATTACATTGTCACATTTAAAGTTCAATAATAAACTTCTAGAGAATTATATAATCTAAAAAACATGAAATATATATCTCCCCTATCTATAGATATTAACCAAAACCAAATTGGTTTGTACATAATTACATAATCACCAAAAAAATTATCTGTTATAGAAATAATTACAACTCTTAATCTCCAAAAATCAAAAAACAATACACAAAATTCAACAAAGACCATTCAATAAAAAAAATTCATTAATATTCTTAAAAATAATAAAACTAGGATTGAGACTAAAAATTTAGAAGGATTTGATCACATAGCCTTCCATGATAAATCATAGCATTTATATCCAAATAACATCGAATACTCTTAAATTATCATACAAAAAAGTTATTAACCTAATCACATGTTCCCCATGATAGATTAATCATTTCCATAAATAACCCAAATCACCATATGTCCACAATAAAAACATAAATTCTTCAAAATTAAATTCAATAATTAATCCACAAATGAAAACTCATAGTATTCTATTTTCCTTAGGCATATAGTGTTCCCAAAAGAGAAAATGTCTTCCAAAATAATAGTTATCACTTAACCACCAAATCATTTTTCTATACTGAGGATATCCATTTGATAAAACATTAGTTCCAAAAAATCATCTTACTCTTGATCAATAAAATCATTTAAATAAAGAGAATAAGTCATACTAACCAGGGACTTCACATACGCTAGTGGTAGGCGATACCCCCTTGACTGCTTTCAGTTGTGGGATCGATTCCTGTGGCCTTTCCTAATGCAATGGGTTTTCACCCATCTTATAGGTTGTCCTATGTTGTAAAACTAGAAAATAACCCTAACATTTTTTAACCTCAGTGGTTGTCTTATATCTCTCATTTTTATACTAACTCACAATGACCTTAATATATTAACTCATGAAGCCTTATATATATTGGACTTTTTTTATTTCTCCTCCATACTAAAAAATATGACTATTCCCAATAGAAAGAATATAATACCTTGATCATATTGTCCACCTGGTTTCATTGTAATCTTCTTCACATAGATAGAATGTCTATGCATTGAAACAATTATTTAGATATACTTCAAAATAATTTTCTTCCTCTATCCAAATACACATTTTACAACATGGTTCATGTGGGTTTTCAAAGAAAAATAATATTATAAAATAATCATCTATCACATATAATATCAAAACAAGGGATGAAACTTGATTTTTTTAAAATATTTCGACCGATTTGAGTTAATGATTTCAATCAATGGTCTTTTTAAAATACCATAAGTATGTTCTAAAAGACTATTATAAGATCAAATATCAATAGGTTATGTAGGGGTATCTTTCTTCAGAACGGTTTCCAAAATCATAATAAGATTAAAAATATTGTGATAAGGTGATATATTTGAAAATACCTTGATAATATTTTCCTTTCTTGAGAATATGATAATATTGAGAAAATAGGATTTGATTAAATACAATCCATGATCCACGATGGTATAGAAGTATATTGGAGGTGTTTGATA
Organism: Viscum album; assembly: GCA_963277665.1. Lineage (NCBI taxonomy): Eukaryota > Viridiplantae > Streptophyta > Magnoliopsida > Santalales > Viscaceae > Viscum > Viscum album. The sequence goes on along the minus strand of OY728138.1, from coordinate 1,525,903,435 downwards.
TCTCAAAAAACATCTTGTAAGTGAGTTGTATGTTAGAAATATTTTCACAATCATCTGAGCATGACTCTATAATAATTATTGCAAGTAAGTCATCAGGAAGATATAGGAATGTAGTTGGAGATTATATTCATCCCATTTGTAACCAGCATTACATGATATAAAAAAGTTATAAAACAAGGATTTAATTGAAATAATAAACATAGAGACTTACCATGTGGTTATCCAAAACTCATAATCCCTATATTTTTCTAAACTAACCTCTGATACCAAATATAAGGCCCCAACCATAAACATTACATAATATTGTGTTTTGATAAAGAATTTACTTTCTTTCACATTGAGGATCTTTTCAGGTTTGGATTTTTATAGAATTAGGCCATAAATATTACATGACATCTTAAAAATTACATAGTGGACACTTCTACTCTATCAAATTTAGTTTCACAATAATAAAATTCCTTAAAAAGAATTATTTTCTTGAGTAAAATATTATTGAATTATTCCTTTCTCTTACCCTTCCTTATACCCTATGAAAAAAATTTCAAAAACCCATGATGATCATAAAAAGCCGAGTAAGGGTTATAAAATGTGGGAAGAAAACATCAGTCCATGAATACATACATATCAATGAAATCGTACTTTTCACTTGTAAAAAAATATCTTTAATATAACTCATGAAATCATAATATTTATGAATAACACAAAGAAATCAGAAATCAAAAAGGTAACTTGTGGCATTCAAAACATACTTACATTTTTTCTTTCATAACTATAATGGGAGTAACCTTAATGGTTACGTTTGGAATACCCATTATAGTATATTCCCTAAATTTCTTAAGAGATACCTTAACATTTACCTCCAGCACATTACCCAATGCATTGGAGAGCCATCACGGGCTCACCCACCCTTGGTTTATCATGGAACAACCCTTATACATAAACAATTCGTAGGAACTGTAACGTAATCATTACATATGAACAAAAATAAAGGAAAAATATCATTTCCACATTGCAATAATAAGTCACCATATGAAAATATTGATTTAATAAATCCATTATAAAAACCATTTACAATAATAGAATATCTATAATGAAATATGGTATTTAACTTTCTTTCTAAAAACATTATGGCATGTAGAGGAAGCAAAATATCAAATAATGCACATGGTGGTGGAACGGTCGTTGTCGACGGGTATGTTAAAAAGAAGCAGCCCTTTTGTGGTTTAGTAAAACACATCATAAAAAAAATATTCCCCTTGAAAAACTATTGAATGAAATTAAAAGTCAAATATGTTGATTAGACACCGTATAAAATAAGGTCCTATTTAAATCAAAATATTCCTCAATGAAAAGAGATTGAAATGAAACCCCTTACAAAGATCGTATCCTTTTGTGGATAAATAAATGACATAATCATGTGTGAAAAATATAAATAGACCAAATATAAGTGGATATTATGTGTAAAATAATTAGATATTATTCAAAAATATTTTTGAAAAAACAAAACCATTAACATAGATATTTAACTCATAGAAATGTTATTGAGTTAGGATTTCCATTACAAAGTTTGTATAAATGATGTAAGAATTTATCATTGGGATGATTATGTGTAGCAAAAGTATATCCACACAATGAGAAGTGTAAATTACAACATAAACAAACAAACAATTATTCCACACATAATCTTGGCATAATATAATCAAGGAAGTATGCATAAAACCCAATGAGCGGCAATTGAGTTTAGAAATTCCCTAAAAAAGATCATTTTGTAAATAAAATAGATCGAATTTGTGTATTCACTACACATAAAGCAATTATAAATATAATATATGATATCAAAAGTTATTTCTCACATAATCATAGCACGTCATAATCATGAAGTAGAAGATTAACCCAAAGAATGGAAATTGGGTTAAGAAGTCCCCTTACCATTAACTCTATTTTTCTTGTTCATTATTTACCTTTCTAAATAATAATGTCAGGTTAATTTACACTTGATTTAGAATCTTTTTCAAGTTTATTATTCCCATTACATCACTTACAGATATGTAATAATAATTAGTTAATTATTTGAGTTCATGTCAGACGTTTTGTCGATAATTGGTTCTTGAGTCGAAAATGAATATGGTATGATGTCACTAGTCTAAGTGGTCATAAGTACATAATATATGTAATAGTATTAATTAAATATTCATCACTTTTACAAATAAATCATATTTATTAATTTAAACCATTAAAAATTTTTATTAAAAACGAACAATGTTATATTCTTGGAGGCGGCATGTCGTACATACGCATGAGTAACATTTCAATTTTTCATTGATAGTTATGAAAATAAGATAATTATAATTTTATCTTTCTAGAATTATCATGATATTATTAAAGTAATAATTATAATTTACATATACTTATATATATCATAAAATTGATATAATGAATAAAAATGAGTCACACTGCTTCATAGAAGTGACTGTTCACACATACGCGTGAATGATGTTATCATTTTTAAAAACATGGAAGTAAGAAGGTACATGATATATTATTATATTATAATAACTAACATTTCATTAATATCTCATATGAATGTTAACTACATCATTATAACCAATCTTAATTGACGGTAATTAAAATGAACTAAATCAGTCCGTGGAGGTGTTAATTCACATATACGCACGAACAATTAATTCCTCTCCCATTTAATGGAAGTAGATATGGATTAATGGGATTATATTAACATAATAATATCTCAGTATAGAGAGGATACTAGTGTTATTATCTCATCATTTTTATGATATTTGAAGAAGTGGAATATTAAAAAAAATAGAAACACATAAAGAAAATAATACCTCTTCTTCGGTTGATCGCCTTTGAAGAACAACTAAACACCTCTAAGAGGGGTGTTATGCCTAAAATAATGCTTTCAGAATGTTTAGAGGTATTCTAGGATGATTCCTGGACAGATATTAGATGAAGTAAAAGGTTTTTATGTGTGAGTAATAGGGAGGGATGGGTGCCTTTTTATAGGAGAGGGGAGGGGCACCCATGGAATGTATGAAAATATTAAATTTATATAAATTATTGATTAATCCAAGTGGCAAAAAGATGAGACTTAGAGAATATAAGATGACTATAGATCTAAATCCTCTCATAAAATTGGTTTTATACATATATTGAGTTTATTTTAAATCTTATCTTTTTTAGTTAACTGTTAATTATTCTCTTTTAATATTAAAAGTGGAAAAACATTTTATTTGTTCGGAAGCTATTAATTTTACATATATGGGGTCAATTTCCCATAATTGGATAGATAATTAACATTTATAAAATACTATAATCACTTTGTTATTTTAAAATTTTTATATAATTTTTAAATAATTTAATAAATTATTATGTTTATAAAACATCAATTATGTCAATTTTTATACGATTCACTTTATTCAATTCCAAAAAAATAAAAACAGAGAGATAAATTCAAAAAAAATCCATTAAAAACTCAAATAACATGTCATATTAATCTATAAAATTCATTAAAGACATAAATTATGTCAAATAATATTTATTTTAATATTTATCAAATCATTTATTTGAATCCCTTATTAATGAAGAAATCATTGCATCCTCATTGTGTCATAATTAAGTTTATTTACTTAATATGTAAAAATTATAAATAAAATACCTTGATGTAGGAAATATTTTTAGCTTTATAATGAATATTTATAGTTTATAATATCACTTATATAAACCCACATTAAAATTTTTAAATTAAAAATATACTTGTTAAAGTTATATTTCCTTTTACTTTAAATTAATTATTATAACATGTTATTTTTACACCCAAGTGGATCCTAAATGAAAACTTTTCAGAATAAGGATTTTATGGTCACCCATGAATCATCCAATAACATTTGGACACATTTTAGGATAGTTTTATGTTACTATAATTTTATTTTTACCCTCATTTACCTAATTTACCCTTTAACCGTGGTAAATAAATTTTTTTCTGAAGTAACTACTCATAATATCGATAAATAAAAGGTACAAATTTACATAATTTGGACCTTCTGATTAGAAATAATGAATCCATTTTTCAAAATTCAAAACACATAAGTTTCCTTAATTAATTTAAAATTAATATTCATTGTTAAAACTAGAAAGCATGTTTTTATGAAATTAAAACTATGAAAAGATTTGCATATAATTATGTCCAATTTAAATTTAAAATTAATACCAATAAATAATTGGATTAAATTATAACAAGATAATACAATTACACTTGAAAACCAATGAAAAAGGTAATCTAACTAAATAAATAAATTAGATGAAAATGTAGTTTTTACTTAAAATGCGGTATTTTTCACATAATTAAAAATTGAACTTTATTAGAAAATTACCAAAAATTCATCCCACGTAAATTTTGATATCCCAATTATATATTAGATTTTTATTCTTTCAAATATAAAATATAAAATTGTAAAATATATATTTAAAAAGGGTTCTCCATTAAAAGGCAGTAAAAGTGCCTTTAAAAAATATTAGTGTATTTTATGCTTTAAATTGGTTTCATTCTCATTTTAAGCCACTAAAAGTTATTGGATAAATGTAAAAACATTTGAAAAATATATAAAATCATAAAATAGTTAATTCTATTCATTCCCACCAATACAACAGTTAAGCATTAACTACCATTGAAAATACACTACTACAAATATGGCCTTTATCAGTACTAGAAATGTCAATTAACAGCCCTAAAAAGCACTGTTAATCGAGGCGAAGATAAAGGGGGGTCCATATTATCAGCACTAAAAAAGCGCTGATAAAGGCACCTTTTATCTACTCTTTTAAAAATCTCTGATAATAGTCAAAAAATATTAAAATAAATAAATTAAAATATTTTTGCAATTCTGGGGGGCTTCAAAAGCACTTGAAGCCCCCCTTTCATAGTGCCCATCACCCACGGTAGCCCATGCATGCCGAAGGCCAGCTCTGCCCATCCCCACCACCTTTTAACAGTGCTAGGTAATTCTCCACACCTGCGCGCGCGACCTACCTCCCCCATGATTCGACCTCGAGACCTCTTGCTTGCGAGCCTATGTCTTTACCAATCCACCATATTGCTTTGCTTTTTCATTTATTAATATATCTATTTATTTATATATATATAGTTATATTTACTCATATATTAATATATATGTATATTTAGTTATATTATTATTTATATCCTTATATTAATATATATATATACATATTAACATATATATAGTCATATTAATATATACATATATATTTAGTCATATTAATATATATATATTTAATTATATAAATATATATATATATATATCCATATATTAATATATATGTATATATATATTTAGTTATAAATTTTTATCCGTATATTTATTAGTATATTAATATATATTTATATGATTAGTTTTAAATACATATATAAAATATGTTTTTTATGTGTGTTTTTATAAATAAATAAATACATACATACATACATACATGCATACATATATACAACACACACAAAGATATATATTATATGTATTTCTGTAGGTATAATTATACATATTTATATATATTTACAAATATTATATATTAATATGTATATACAAAAGTGCTAGAAATGGGGTCTCGAAAAACCTAACAAATCGCAGTCACTGAAAAAGTCATAAATTCTTATCCAGGTGTCCATTTAAGCTCATTGAATAGTCTAACTAAAGCTCAGGGAATGAAATACGATAATACAGGTTCTGGAGGCCGAACATACACATAGATCAGATGTTAGGACCTTTTTAAGAAAAATGTGAAAGGGGTCCGGACACGGAAACTGAATTTTGGAGGCCTTCTGGTGGGTTTTTGGGAAATGTGGGTCCCATAAATGACTGATACTATGTATAAGTCAACCTAATATATATATATATCTTCGCTTACTTTGATTTGATATGTTGTAGAGCCCTAATAGACAACCAGAGCGAAAGTTATGTCCGTATGAAGTAGAACTTATTTTAGTGCTATAACTAATATAGATTTCGTTCCTCTGATCTTATAACAGTTTAGACTAGACTTTGTCATCACTAGTTACATGAGATTAGATTTGACTAGTTGCGGCGCTCAAACAGACAACTGGAGAAGAAGTTATGCATGTTTTAGTGAGTTGTTGGTTTCTTAGGTTTTTAGGAGATATGAGAGTTGCAAAATTTCAAACGACAATAACTTCTGCTCCGAGTGGCCGTTTTAGCTCCAATACATATCAAATCGAAGATTTTAAAAAATTACACACTTAGGTGATAACCAAAATCCCTTATCACATTCTTTGAGGGTGAAACTGACCAAAAACCCTCTGAACGGTCAAAGGTGTGGCTCTGGTGGTCCGTTTTGCCATAACTTCTTCTTCGGGTGCCCGTTTTGCCTCAACCACATATCAAATCAAATATTATGACTAGAACTACACTACTGTGACCATTGTAACACCTTCTCATATTTTTCAAGGTTTTAAAAGGTCCTTAATCCCTACAAACGACAATAATTTTCGCTCCGAGGTGTCTATTTTGGGTCTACGACATATCAAATAGATATAAAACATATTTTAAAAAATATTTATTATATTTATATCAATACAAAAATACTTATATATAAATATTTTTTTATTATTTTTTTTAATATACACATTTAGTAGTTCTAGGAAAATGCACGCTGATAAAACCCTCCATTATCAACGCTACTAATAAAAGCGCTGACAAAACTAAAAAATTGCTGATAAAGGGTCACTTTTAACAGCCCTTTTTTAGCGCTGTTAAAAGTTCCCTTTATCAGCATTTTTTTAGCACTAATAAAGGCCCCCCTTTATCAAGGCTTTTTTCAGAACTGATAAAGGGTGACTCTTCTGTTGCCCGATTTTGTAGTAGTGATAATTATATTATTATTGTAATATTTTTCGATATAACTGAGTTTTATGTGAAATGAATGATTTCGGAGAAACCCGTTTTTTGATTTCAGGCACGCTATTATACATAGTATCCCATTTAAAATAAAATTAATATTAAATTCAAATTTTCTTAATATATATGAAAATGTATTATTCTATAATTACCTGGGATGTTACACATTATCTCTCTAAAATGCATTATTAGGAAATAATTGTATTTAATAATGTATGGGAATTTAAACCATATCTTTTATTATTCTCACCATAAAGAGTGGGGAATTATGTTTGGACTAAAAAATATTTTTCTAGATGAAGTATATGATAAAGGGTTTATGAGAGTCTTATCCATACATTTCATCTTGTCTTGGATGAATGAAGAGAACCTTTGTGGTAACAGTAATAACATGAGATTCATGGATAATATCTTATCTAAATGGAATCATAACATTAAATAATGTAGTAAAACACTTGAATACATGATTAAAACCTAAAAACCACTAACCATTTTATACTAAAAACTAAATGGAGAATCCCAATTATCTTTAAGTATATATTTATTATTTTGATGGGATATAGGATAAGATATCATGGATTAATCTCCCTCCATATATCTTATTCAATCATCCTTTTCACCTTTATGCAGTGGGAAAATGATCAGGCTTAGGGAATTCTAACACTTAGTATAAATTATATGACTGTAAATTAGAGTAAAACATTTATGTCACTTTAATAAATTGGTGTCTATAATGAAATTCCATGAGTTAAGGAATGATCACAATGCTTTTTTATTTTTAATTCAATTTTTCTATAATAATTAAATTATATATATCAATACTTTACTTGATTAAAAAATAAATGAGTTGAAATAATTTCTATTATTATTTTGTGTCTCATAGTATTTTTTTAGTCCCCAAAACCATCACCATTGAACTCAAAATGTATTATCACCAGGACATTCTTATGGAAATGTTACTTATTATCATCCTTATAATTGAAAATATGGCCATGAAAACAACAATAATGTGTTTAGGTACGTGTTATTTCTAACCATAGGCTTTCAGTTCCTTATTCTATTGAGTGGAATCCTCAATCCTAAAAAACTAACTTAGATCTCCTCAAAACCTACCTACAAATTCATATTGAACATACTATAGTTGTTAAAATAAATACATGTTCAATTAAGTCATCCCATTATATTCTTTAAGACTCCCTAATAATTGAAATTTCCCCCGACTACAGACTAAACTGATAATTTAACTGTGGTTTGTCTTAATTCAGTTAATGGAAGGAAGAATGTCTTAATATTAATCCTGAGTAGTTTATTTTATTATGAATAAATACTGTTATTATATATTTTACAATTATTTTTAATATTAAATGGATTTTATGTAAATGATTAACCGTGTACTGATAAAATATTTATACATAATAATTTTATTTAAATTCCAACTTTTCATATTAATCCAATTATTTATGTGATCGTGGTCTTGAATCCATAACATAAATCATAAAATAAACAAAAATAAAATAAATAAATCATGTCACAATCATGAGATTCAGAAAGCAGTTTGATTATTTAGTGGAAAATAAAAAATCATTGAACCTATGGGAAAAACTCATTTGAGCCATTCTAGATTCGAATATATAGCATTGCATCTTTGTCCTGTACATATCCTTGGTTTTGTTTCAACTTGTCTCTATCTTGAAACAACTCCATGCACCTAAGAGATCCATCCATACAATTATTTTACTTCACTTGTAGGTGAAGGGAACCAAAAGGGGGGTTTATATAAATGAAACCATTAGAACACATACCCGCACATAATAAGGAAAAAGGGATGAATCCTAGGTTATCCATTTAATTTAATAAAATAATTACAAAATACCATTCAATAATTAAATTAATGAAACCATACACTTACATAGGTCTGTCCAATATCATGATCATCCACTATTTAAACAGATACACATTTAATATAATTATCTTGCATTCATTTGATTTATTTTTTATTAAGATAATCAAGACTGAATTAATATAATTAATTAAATGATTGAACAATTAATTAAATATATCATAATCTTCATTCTATGCATCCTAAATATACCCATCCCTAGTGGTTTTAAATATATTTAATAAATTAGTTTTATTTAAAATTTACTAAAATAATTATATAACTTTTACATAGAAGCAACTCGGTGAGAACATGTTAAAACTTCTCAGTATATATTAAAATCTTATATAGTTTACTCATAATACATTAAACATACAAATTTTTCCACATAATTACATGGAATGTATGAGTATATTAAATGACAAATAGACCACATGTTAATTACGTTATATGTAATGCTTTTAATTTTCATAGAGTAGCTAATTTTTTGCAACTATAAATGGAATTCAGTTTTAATTTTAAACAAGAATTAATTAACGATTTAATATCATATAAAATCTATTATATGGAATATACAAGTAAAATAAATTCCACCAAAAAAACATAATTATTTGGTTTTTGGATTAAAGAATTAATTTTAATTTTTATACACAAATAGGTTGGGTGCATGACTTGTAAATCTAGCTACACACCGTGTATCTTTCTCACTTTATTTTTGTGATAAAGACATAGGGAATCGATGTACGGTTATTTATATATATGTGTGGATTAAACATTGTGTACAAGTTGTAAACCTCATGTGACCATATTTTTAATTGGATATCCGCCCCTGTGTCAATTAATAACGGAACAACATGTCTCGGACCCCATGTTTTTCTTCTGTGAAACAATTTTTACAACACTATGTGTATTCTGGAAAGCCATGTTCATATCTTTCTTGTTCTACAAATGATGTGAATTTAATGCATTCCATGTTTATTTAATACATGATGACCTGAATTAATTTTAGAGGTTTCTTGGTGCATTGAACACAGATACACAGTGTGTACATTCAGGATGCATGCTTTGTACTCTTGTGTTATCTGACTAGAATTTCTATCACCTCTCGATGGATTATTTCAATTTTGTTCATTAATATTTAATAGGGCTTGGATTAAATGATAGTGAAATGAAGTGTGTAGGAAGTGATATCGATAATTTTATTATTATAATGCATTTACTGAAATGAAATATGACCTTAAATTCATATAACTATCAAGAACAATTAACTAATTATAAATTTAACATGACCTCTTTGATACCACATGGGTTCACATGCAATAGAAGTGCTTGTTGGGCATATGGCCAACTCGGGTTTTGTCGGATTCAATGGAAAATTTGTAATATACATGATGTCAACACCATGACTAATGATTTTTTTTCTGAAAATTATTAACAATATTTTTCACCATATCTAAGAGGGATATTTTATCCATGTTAATTTATACAAATATTTAATATCATAAAAAAAATACCTTGGTCTTGAGTTCTTTATTAGATATAGGTGTTGAACATATGAAGGACATTCAGTTGTATTTTCATAGTGGTGATGAGGAACTAAAGTAATTCCCCTATAGTAGATACCCATTCATGTTCCATTAATCTCATAACATCAATGTTAATATAGTAGGTGCATGTGTGAAAATACAAACTAGCTTGTGTTACTCCCTTGATCGTAACCATAATCCCTTTGGTATGGAAAGGATCGTCTCATTATATCTTTGGATAGATAGAAATTGAGGGAGATAAAATCTATAAAGCTTTAGTGAAAAACCTAGAGATGTTCTTCATTGAGAGATAATTCCATGTGGGGGGGGGGATCATGTGCATTATGGCCAACCTCTCACAACTCTCATAATTGTCTATTTATTGACTCAGGGTTAGATTTTCATACTAATTAATTTCACAAAGGCCCTTAATAATATGTTAAACAGAAAAGGAACCTCATACCATATAAAATAGTAATTTTACTATTTAATTCCTTGGTTTGTGCTAATCCACGCAACAATAAATATTATTTATAGTTTTAGAAATAAATATTTATCCCGAGACCATTAACTAATTTTTATCATTCTTATTGACATTTATTGAATTACCGAATAAATGCCATTAATAAATATTATATTCAAATCCTATTGAATAGAAATATATATTTTTATTTTCAAATAGGTAAAAAAATTATAAATAAATAACTATTTATTACTTTGTGAATAAAAAGAGAAAAATATTATTCATTCATTCAATAAATAAATATTATATTCATAGTCTTGTGAATAAAATATTTATTTTGATACTATAGTAATTAAATAGATTATTTATTAATGAAAAATAATTATTTTTTACCATCTGAATAAAAAGATATAAACACATGTTATATATTTTTTGTAATTAATAAATTACATTAAGAATAAATATTTTTTAATATTTGCGATCTTTCACTAAACCCCAAATAAATATTACATCTCATTTTGTAGAATAATATTTATTCCAAGTTCTAAATATAATATTTAACTGAGATCAAAGGAAACATTGTGTGTGGCCCTATAGGCCTCTTCCTCAATGGAATTGGGAGAGTTTGCCTAATGTCCATGATTATTGTCTATAAATGGGTTACGGATCCCATGAAGGAAGATGCTATGTCACAGCAAAAAAAACCATGTATTAATGCTTGTTGTATAATATAATAACTTTATTACAATATCTCATCAATAAATATATATAACCATGTTACCAACATACATACATGATATATCTTTATTTTACTATATAAAAAAAACTCATCATTACACCATGGCCATGAAATTTAATGTGATAGTTCAATTTCAATAAAATTTTCAGATATCTACTACAATAGAAAAGGAAGATACTAATCATAAATAGACTTTTTCATTAATAACAAATCATTCATGACTCACCCAACACACCCAATTTCACTATGAAAAATCTTATCACAATTTACAAAAATACATCTATGTACGCGGGTCATGATATACATTAATAATAATCTTAAATTATAAGGATCAATACACAAGTCTCCAAAGCAGAATATCTGATGGCACATAAAGATGAGTAATTATTATAGGTGGATATGTTCTCATAATCACCAATAATATAGATTATTAAATGAAAATGTCATGAGTTAAAGCTACATCTTCTTATAAGTAGTCACACATGAGAGTCAATATACTATGTGTCTCGTAATATAATGGTATGAGACTATAGAACAATATTTATGGATATCATCATTGAATTTCAAGGTTCTCATCATAGAAAGGAACTTCTTTTATGTTTTCAATGTGAAACATATTCTACGACATTATTATGTTAATATTATACATATGATCAATCAACATATGATAAGATATTAATATTCATATCCATGAATATACAAAAAAATATGAAGTTAAAATTAGTTAGTTCTTGGGAACCAACTCCAACACATAGAATGGATGGAGGTATACCAAAATTGAAGGGGGAATTAGATGTTAAACTTGAAAATATGATTTCCATGTGGGAGATATTTGGAATATTTACATGGCATGTAAACCAATTTTTAAGCTTAAAAAAATAGACTAACGATATGAGAAAATATGGAGACCAAACAACTATGACCTGAGGGGATGGTGGAATGATACTAGAAAAGATAGGAAGGCTAGATTCTAGGAAAACAAAATGTAAAAACAAAAGTTTTTTTCCAAATGTCAAACCATAAGAAGATGTTAATTAAAGGAAGTACAAGAAAAACTAAGGAACCACATGATCTCCAGATATTATAATTGTTCACCGCGAGGGAATGTTTTGGAAATGAAGATAAATGATCAGATGATGGATCATCATTGAATATTGATTGAGTTTGAATTCATCTCACATAAATCAAATGGTTAAACAAATATGAAGCAATGACTGGTAACTCTTATAAAATAAGGGGTGGTCATGTGTGATCAAGGACATTCCAGACATTGTAATCATCCTCTATTTTCCTTAGATCAAAGAAAATCATCATTACCTCATATATTAGGATGAAAATTTAAACTAAATAATCTCTTATATTATTCTTTTTCTTGTGTTTCTTTCTATCATTTTTTCAGTTGGTCGTGATTTCATTATTCGGAAGAAGGGTGTAACAATGTGGTGATTTGGGAGAAGTACACAATTCATGTCATAAACATTAGTGCATGGGTTTATTTCAAAAACAAATCCTTCAAGTTTTTTGGTGGAGTTATCTAAAGTCTTCCAATCAGAAGCAAGCCTCTCTCATGTGAACCCAACAAAATGATCTTTTATAGTTTCCTCTTAAATGAATGTTGTTAGTCATTCAATTTCACTTGTTTTTAAACAAAATAATTATTGTGAAGGATTTAAAAAACATGACTTAAATCAATATGTGAGTCATAAATTATGAAATTATCTTTAGTGAGATTATTATACCTCTCATCCTATCATCTAAATAAGGTTTCATCATTACAGCCCCAGGTGATTGAGAGGTCACTCACCTTTGGATAGTTAGAGTGTCATGTGGTCCCCAAATAACAAAAACAGGCCAATGAAAGAAGAATATAAGAAACATATATCTCATGTATTTTTCATCACATTATTTTCATATATTATACATGATTTTTATTTATTTAATTCATACATCATAAGCAAATCACCAAAAATAACATGTTCCGATCAAGTTAATGTATAAAAATTTATACAATCAGTTATTTGTGTTACGAATTCATAATAAAATTTTAATTATAATATCCAACACATTTCCATATGGTTCTTTAGAAAAGTGTATATAAATATTTCATGTGATGGATTATACTAAGAAGAAACATAAATACTCTCAAGATCATGCATGGAGTGACAAGTAACCAACGACAACATTCTTGGTAGAACCATAGTCAAACGTTTACTGGAAGTCTGACCCAAATTCCTTTTATACATAAGAGAAGTTCAAAGTTCCAACCTGCTTTTAACTATAATAATGTGAGAATATATATAATAAAAATATTAACTATGGAATTAAAACAATCAAATCACAAAACGTGGTTGAAATAAATTAAATCTAACATTAAAAAAACAAACTAACATTCATAATATAAGATATTTATATTCATGAAAAAGGAAATAAATAATTTTTTAATAAATTAAAGCTTGTGATATAATGAACACAACATAATTCATGAATATGAACAATTTATAATTCATTATAGAGAGATATATACTTTTAACATAGATATAATCATTTTACATTTACATTCCAAAGATGAAAAAATAATATTTAATATTTACATGGTGTACACATATACTCCTTATAGTAAACATTTGTGATTAATTAAATATGAACTACTCGAATTTAATAACCATATAATTGTTTCATAACAATAATGTCAAAAATTCATATTATCTGAATATCAAATATTTTATACATATTTAAACCTGTATTCATATCCATTATAATAACATTTGGTGTGATTTCAATAAATTCCAAAAATAATATTAAAAAAAGATGTCTTAGTTGTAGTTATAATAACCAATACTAAAAAATCATATTAAATATAATTTATAATTTGTAGTGGTTTTAGTGAAACATCCTATAATTTATTTTATATTTAGCCGCATTTAGAAAAAACTACTAATGATTTAAAATTATCCCATTTTGAACCCCTCCCCTAGCTTAGGCCTAAGCTCTTCCCCCTCAACACTTAGATCCTTCAACCTGACCTCTCCTTGATGTTGGTGTCTACCCCTTCCCCTAAGCACCTCTGTACCTAATGATGGAGACTACCCCCTCTATTTTACCACTCCTTGATGCTGGCAGCCACCCATCCCCCACTCATAATGCCTCTCCCTTATGTTGATAACCACATATCCCCCTCGGTTGTGCCTCTCCCAGAATTTGGTGATCACCCCTCCCCCTTGTCCTACCACTCCCAGATGATGACCCACCTTCACTTCAATAGCTCACCCCTCCACCCAATCCACCTTCTCCTGGATGACTCTCCCCTTATCCCCAATGATGAAAACCCATTTCCCAAACCTCAACTATGATCCTTACTACAATGAACCCACATTACCTCTGATGATGACCCCACAAGGACATCCCTACTTCTTAGAAGAGATCCCCAATGGCAGCCCCTCTTCACCTTTTCTTGTTGAGTGTGATCCCCAATCATGCGGTACAATTTTTGTAATATTGAATGATTTTTTTTCTAAATAATTATGTAGTATATCATATTGTATAATCAAATGATAAATTCTCTCACTCAAGAATCCTATACACATAAATATAAATAATTATTATAAAAAATTGGGTGTGTACTTTATTTATGTGATGAATTCTTGTTCGTCCATGGAGTTATAAATAGTTTTCAACTGGATGATTAATTTTCCAATCATGAATTCTTGGTGAGTAATCCATGGTAGGTTTGGGATAATAGTTTATCTGAGGATAGGAAACTAGTTGATTTTATTTATTATTCAGTATTGTTTTAGAATACTTCTTCCAAATTGGAATGGGAGTTCCTATGTAAGAACATAATATGTACACTTGTATATTCACCATGATTTTATATACTATATTTATATAATTATAGGATATAAATGTTGATCAATATTTATGAAGTTGGATGTTGTTTAGTTTTTACTGTACTTGTATCATTAACTATTTATATATTTATATCTAAATGTGCATGGAGAAGAGTGACAACCCAATACCTATGGATAAAATTTGAATTAATTTTCATCAAAACACACCTTGATATTCTAAGGATTTAGAATAATTTTTAGATTATGAAATTGAAAACTGATCATTGGATGGTAGAATAAAATTTTCATGTCCTTATTATTAATTCATGTGATGGAGGAATGCGAAAGAATTATATGAGAATTTTATATTTAAATAGTTTCCTGATGGATATTTATATTGGATTGTGCATGGTGAATGGAATTCTATGGAATGTAAAAAAATGAAAATCTTATAAATGTAATACAATCTGGCCCTCTAAATAATAATTTAGTTAAAAATTTTATAAATGATGCATTTGGATTTATAGGATACAAAATTTCATATCTTAATAGATTGATAAAACTTTCAATTGATTATGCATATGTTGATATTTGTCATAACTCAAATGACAAAAAAATGAGACTTAGGAATTAGTTAAATATAGGAAACAAGAGTTGTGTGAAGGGTGTGCCAGGTATTCAAAGATATCTTTTCTACTTCAATTTTACCATATCATCTTTCTCTATGTAATTAATAACAATGAAATGTACAAGATTTTATATTTTATTAATGATTCATTTAGTAAATCTAACACCCATACATTATTCTATGAGATGATTAAATTCATCAATAAACATGGACATGATTATACAAAGATATATTCATTACCTATTGATTTCAAGCTATACATTGGAGAAGGGTCTTAAAAAGAAGAATGCATAAGATTTCATACCTGAATATGGAATTAAATGAATAACAATGAGATTGTAAATCAATGAACCCATAGGAATAAATAAAATAAGAAAACACCTGCAAAGGTACTATGTTAGTTTTCTCTAAAACAATAATAATAATAATAATTCATGTCATCTAAGACAACATATGACATGATGAGGAATGATTGGGATAGTAACGATGGATTGATGAGACATCCAAAATATTGAATATCATAGAATATGTGTGATTCATTATATTTGGACTATTCTTTAGATCCAAGGAATATATTTTTGGGATTGGCTTCTGATGGTTTTAACCCTTTTCAAACATTATGAAATAATTATAGCATTTAGAAACTTATTGTAACACCCCAGGTAAATAAAGAATATGAAATTTTCATATTTATCCATATTTTTGAATAAAATATTAATATGACTTTAAAGGTGACGCTATGCTCGATGGCGTACCCAACACGCAACAACGACTTTCTTGGGAATCTTATGTTGCACTCTAATAATAAAATAATATTATTTTAAATGGTAGTTAACATGTAGCTGTTGTATTGGCGGGAATTGATAGAAATAACTAAAATATGATTATATATGTTTTTAAATGTTTTTACATTTATCCAATAAAAGATAAAGGCATAAAATACGGAAGGAATTCAATTTTAGGCATATATGGCCTAGTTTTCACTAAAGGTTCACTTATCGCCTTTTGATGGAGAAAAGTCATTAAATATAGTTTTGTTCACTCTTATACATCCTTTTGGACCAAATAAAACTCTTATTAAGAATTGGTACATCAAAATTTACTTTGTGTAAATTTTTGGTATCTTTCTGATAAAGTTCATTTTTTTAATGAACAGTGTAAAATGTTGTATTTTAATTCAAAACCTCTTTTTAATCTAATTTATTTATATGATTAGATTATCTTTTGAATTGGTCTTAAAGTGAAATTATAATATATTTTTACCATTAAATCCAATAGTGGTCATTGGAATTAATTTCACTTTGAAATCAGACTTAAACTAGTGTCAATCTTTTGATACTTATAGTTTCATAAAAACACGCTATTTGCTCTGACAGTGGGAATTAATTATTAAATTAATTAATGTGACTTATATGTTTTTTATTTTGTAAAATATACTTCATTTTTGAATTCGGAATTTCAAATATATCATAGGGTGAATTTTTTGGATTTTTTTGAAAAAATTCAATTTTTGATGAATAGTGAAACCACTAAGTGGTACTTATAAAAACTGATTTTTCCATTTAAATGAAATTTTTCCATCTTTGTGTTTTGAATTTCAAAAATCTGACATACATGGTTGTCATTAAGAAGTAAAATTTGGTTCAATGGGATAAAAATATTTTTTTGGTGAATAGTAACTTATTATGTTTTTAATCGCGATTAGAGGTAATTAGTGTAGTTTATGGTATGAATAATGTTTTAATAAAATGAAATGACCTATACACATGCCCTACCCTCATTGGATGTGTCATGAACGACCAATAAAATCCATGGGTCAACTTGGGGACCCCATGGAGCCACATTGGTTGGAAAATGACATAAATATCTTTTAATTTAATGTTAAAGTAAAAATGACACAAACATGAAATGTTTTACTAAAACAATTTTTACATGGAAGATCTACAAGTCATATTTTTGACTGTAAATAGTCATTGGAAATATAAAAAGATCTCCTACATCATAGTATTTTTTTTATAATTTTTAGACATTAAATAAATTAAATTATTTATGACATCATGATGATGCAGCGATAACCTCATTATTTAACGATTTAAATAAAATGGAAAGATAATGTAATATCTAAGACCTAAACATGTCCAAAACCTATTGGATGAGTGTATTCCGAACCCTTATCACCTTATCCTAGAAATACATCAATGTGGGACCTTTAAAATCCGAAACTCTTTTTAAAATAAAGTAACATTTTGTAACATTACAAGAGTTCCCCTCCTCTCCTCTTATAAAAGGCCCCCACCTCTACCTCCTTACCCACACTCCCAAAGCCTTTGGCTCGGCCAAACCCTGCCAATTTTGTCTCTCCACTTCCCTATATTACTCCCTGAATCCTCACTTTGGTCAGAAGTCTTACCAAGGAGGACTTTGAGCTCAAACCAAAGGGAGTTACCTGATTTTAAGGTAATGTCTTCACTTGAGTCCTTTTGTTTTATTTTTCTTCCCCAACCCCCAAAACTCTATTTATTCATTTCTTTTGTAACAAATCCAGTATCACCAATATACTAGGATGTTTTTATAATATGTATTCTAGCTAAACTTTCACAAACCTACATCTAATGGTCAAAGAACATACTGTTTCTGTGGATGGAAAATTTCGGCCTCCCGAAACGATGATTGTTCAACATTCTTTTAACACCATAAAAGGTGGCCATTAAGATGACACTATATTTATATATGATATATAATATGTTTATGTTTTACTTAAGCTTCTGTATTTTTCATTTTGGTCATACCTTTGTGGTTTCCATTATGGGTAAACGCGATATCTTCATTTAAGGAAGTGCGGACTACCGCCCCCTCAAAGTGATTTGATTCGTTAATGCCATATGTGGGACGTATAAAGGATGGATTTAAAGTTATTATATATGATGTTATACTGGAATTATAATATACCTCTAAATCATTATTATTCCATTCCATAAAAATATGAAATAGAAATGAATGTAGCGTTCAGGCGAACGTACGGCTTACCGTCTCCATGAACGGTGCATTTCATTTCTTATCCCCAAATGTAATGTACTATTATAAGTACATGTATATAATGGATATATATGATGAATTATACATCTAAATGATGAATATAATTCTGGAATTAAAATATACATACCTCTCATTTAGTTTTAATTCCATTAATATGACATAGAAATGAAAGTAGCATTCATGCGTACGTACGGCTTACCGTCTCCATGAAAGGCCCCCACCTCTACCTCCTTACCCACACTCCCAAAGACTTTGGCTCGGCCAAACCCTGCCCATTTTGTCTCTCAACTTCCCTATCTTACTCCTTGAAGCCTCAATTTGGGCAGAAGTCTTCCCAAGGAAGCCTTTGAGCTCAAACCAAAGGGAGTTACCCGATATTATGGTAATGTCTTCACTTGAGTCCTTTTGTTTTATTTTGCTTCTCCAACCCCCTAAACTCATTTTATTCATTTATTTTGTAACAAATCCAGTATCATCAATATACTAGGATGTTGTTATAATAATTATTCTTTCTAAACTTTCACAAACCTACATCTAATGGTTAAAGAACATACTGTTTCCGTGGATGGCGAATTTCGGCCTCCCAAAACGATGATTGTTCAACATTCTTTTAACACCTTAAAAGGTGTCCATTAAGATGACACTATATTTATATATGATATATAATATGTTTATGTTTTACTTAAGCTTCTGTATTTTTTATTTTGGGCATACCTTTATGGTTTCCATTATGGGTAAACGTGATATCTTCATTTAAGGAACTGCGGACTACCGCCCCCTCAAAGTGATGTGATTCGTTAATGCCATATGTGGGACGTATAAATGATGGATTTAAAGTTAATATATATGATGTTATAATGTAATTATAATATACCTCTATAAAATTATTATTACATTCCATAAAAATATGAAATAGAAATGAAAGTAGTGTTCATGTGTATGTACGGCTTACCGTCTCCATTAATGGTGCATTTCATTTTTTATCCCCAAATGTAATGTACTATTATAAGTACATGTATATAATGGATATATATGATGAATGATACATCTAAATGATGAATATAATTCTGGAATTAAAATATAAATACCTCTCATTTAGTTTTAATTCCATTAATATGACATAGAAATTAAAGTAGCGTTCATGCGTACGTACGGCTTACCGTCTCCATGAATGGTGCATTTCATTTCTTACCTCTAAATGATTATGTAATATTATAAATACATGTATATTATGGATATATATGATATATATTATATCCAAATCATGAATATTATTCTGGATATAATGAACATTTGACCACACGAACAACATGTAATTATATGAAGTCCACTTTCGACTTAAGAACCAAATATCGACAAAACAATCATTATTAACTTAAATGATTACATAATGTTTATAACATGGCAATAAGTGATCTAAAAGGAATAATGAACTAGAAAAAGGTTCTTAATATAGTGGAAATTAACTCAAGATTATTATTCAGGACGTTAAAGAACGATCGAGTCATGTCGGACCCGAGGTAAGGGATCCTACTCCTCTCTTTCTTTTTAAGTACACTCTTTTATGTCATTCCTTTTAAGATCATATTTTTTATGATTGGGATGTTCTTTTATATTAATATTACTGTAATTTTTATGTTCATATGATGAGAGACCCCATTCTCTCTCATCAATCCATTTTGGAAGTTATGAGTGGCGCCGTTAGGCTGCCGAAGTTTTGTAAGAGATTTAACCTATGTCTTTCTTTTTAAGTACTCTTCTATATGTCACTTCTTTTAAGATCCTCTTTGTTATGTTGTGGGATGTTATTTTATATTCCTCTTTCTGTAAACTTTATGTTAATATGATGAGATCCCCTTTATCTCTCTCATCAACCATTTTTGTAAAAATATTTTGTGGCGCCGTTAGGCTACCGAGTTTTCGTAAGCGATTTTTCATCTCACTTGTATTCCCGTGAGATTTATGATACATTTTCGAAAATTTCCATTGAGTGGTGTATGTACTGACCATTATTATACACTTTTTGTAGAATAATTTCATTTATGTGTATTCACATCTTCATTGTATGACCCTTATTCCATGGGGTGTACGTTTCGAAAGTTATCCAACTTGGTAAGGGGACCTTTCACCCTCCTTTTTTTAAAAGACTTCTTTTGTTATGTCTTTTAATTAAGATAAAATTATGTTGGGATATGTTATTATATATACTTATTTATGTAAATTTTATGTCCAAGTGATGAGATCCCCTTTATCTCTCTCATCAACCCTTTTTGTAAAATTTTATGTGGCGCCGTTAGGCTGCCGAGTTTTCGTAAGGGATTTTTCATCTCACTTTTATTCCCGTGACATTTATGCTACATTTGCCACAATTTCCTTTGAGTGGTGTATGTACTGCCCATTTTTCTAATCTTTGTGTAATATACTTTCGTTTATGAGTATTTACATCAATGATGTATTGTCTTTATTTCATGGGGTGTATGTTTTGAAAGATGCCCAAGTCGGTAAGGGAACCTTTCACCCTCCTCTTTTTAAAAGACTTATTTTGTTGGGTCTTTTAATTTACTTATTGTTATGTTGGTATAAGTTCTCATATATCCTTATTGATATAAATTTTATGTCCAAGTGATGAGATACACTTTTTATCTCTCATCAACTCATTTTGATGTGACGCCGTTAGGTTGTCAAGGGAAATTCTTAACCCAATTTCGATTTCTTTGGGTTCAACATGTAGTTATTGAATATGTCATCCTTTGAATATGTGTGAATGACATTTGATTATTTTACACTTAATATCCAATTATATTTGGTTTATTCTTTGTCACACATAATTATGTAATTGATTTATCCTTAAACCAAGGATATCATCTTTGTATGGGACTTCATCTCAATCTCCTTTCATTGAGGCATATTTTGTTTTATACACAACCTTCTTTTATATGGTGTATAAACCCCTTTTACTTTTACATTTATCCAAAAGGAATCTTTTTTATACGAAGCGTGTTACTAAGCGACAAAAGGGAATGTTTTTGTCGTACGTATGCGGCGACAATGTCTTCTCCGCCGCCGTGACCATTATTTGAGTTTCGGCTTCCTCTACAAGCCATACCTTTTTTTAAAAGAAATATAAATACCATGTTTTACTTTTCTTTTGTTTTGGTATTGAAAATGGTTTTCATAGTGTTTTTATATCAATGTGTTGTATTGATATCTTGTGATTGAAAGGTGGAAATGTTATGTTTCCTATATGCATGTTTTATGTGATACGATTATGTTGAGGTTCTTGGGCATTATTATGAAGACGGGTGGTTCTGTGATAAACTAAGGGTGGGTGAGCCCGATATAGCTCTCCAATGCATTGGGTAACGCGAAGGAGTGTAACGTTAAGGTTTCTACGAAGAGATTTAGGGAATATACTATGAAGGGTATTCAAAACGTAACCAAAAGGGTTACTCCCTACGTAAGAATGTTATGAATGCCTCAAGTTACCTTTATGTATTATGATTTATATGATTTATTCATGATTTGATGAGGTATGTTAATGTGCCTATGTTTTATGTGTAAATTATGATTTCATTCTTATGAATATATGAACTCATGTTTCTTTTCCATATTTTTATAACCCTTACTGAAATTTTTATGCTCATCCCATGTTTTTGAAACGTTTTTCACAGGTCAAGGGAAAGGTACATGATGTGATGATATTGTTAAGGATTTGTCAAGAAAGAATCTATGTTTTATTTTAAATATGTTTTCGTTGATGGGAAGAATGAATACTGTCTTTTATATAACAACTTTGTTTAAATGTGGAATGTAATGCAAGTTTCATGATCTAATTCTGTAAAACTCTAAACCTGAAAAGATCCTCAATGTGTAATCTTGTAATAACTCAATATTAAGTAAGGTTTAAGGCTGGGGCCTTATAGTTGGTATCAAAGGTCGGTTTAGATACTTTAGAGGTTAGGGTATTCTTTAAGCATAAGTGACATTACCATAATGGTTAGGATTTCAAAAAGAGTCCTAGTTTTAGATAAAGTGAATGAGTAGGTATATCTTAGTGTTTACCTTCCTCATTAGTACATGATGGTTTTGTTGATATACTCACACTGACATTTCTATTTTTAGTGAATGGATGGATCTAGCAGGCACCAAAGAGACAACAGGTTTGAAGGAAACTGTGGTGGTTCTCTGATTAAGATACTAGATAAAATGGAGGATTCAATGAGGAAACTCGTGGTTGTTCTAAACCAAATATCAAGGAGTCATGATCAACCACTTGAACCTTGGTATGTTCTATAATGCATCATGTACTAGATGGCCAATAGATGTGGATGTTCAGGTAATAATTATAAAGGTAACCATTAGAGTTTATATGATCCTTACTTTTGAGGTAATTATGGGTTATTATATGATATGCTGGAAAATGAAAGGCATGAGATAAACTTGAGGTTAAAATATGTTATGATAATTTTTTATGATTTTATCTCTTTTTGGGGAATGATTTACGAATTATATAGTTTTGGAAAAAGGAAAACACATAGACCGTGTGATAACCCGTCGCATCAGACAAAGATGCGGGAATCGAACCTACAACCAAAGTGCGACTAGTATTTATCGTCTACCACTGGACTACGTGAAGTCCCTGGTTAGTTTGAATGATTCTTTTTAGTTATATGATTTTATGAATTAAGAGTAGGTTGATTTTGGGTTATTTATGAAAATGATTAACCTATCATGGAGGATATGTGATTAGGTTAATTACTTTTCAATACGAGACTTTAGGAGCAACTAATGTTGTCTTGAGATAAATGTTACGATTTAACTTGGAAGACTATGTGACTAAATCCTTCAAATATTTGGGTTTCAATATTATATTGGTATACTTTGAATAATTTTATGGGAAAATTTTTTATTGGATGGTCCTCGTTGAACTTTGAGTTTTGTTGAACAAATTGTGGAGATTAAGCATAGATTTTCTTTTTAAAGGGTTATCCTTTTCTGGATTATCTGAACTTGTACTAACCTTTTTTGTTTTCGTTTTGGTTATGGTCTAAAGATATGGTAAGTATATAGTTCTCCTTGGTGGATTAGGTGATTCTCTAGAAGTTGATTACAGTACTCTTAATACAAACAAGTCTCCCTAAATACTCGTCGTTTAGAAAAAAATATGAGTTTGATTAAGGAATCTAGTAAAAGTTGAAAGTCAACATGATAAGTGATTATGTTTCCTTATGAATAAATTCCTCAATAAAAAGTAACTTAAAAAAATGTTGTCTATTAACTTTTCCTACTGGGGAATCGAATACCGTTTAACCCATCAGAAGTTTGTGATTTTCTTATGGTTAACTTTCTCTTAGACATGTTTACTATCACTCTCCCTCAAGAACATGACCCTTTGCTTTTTCTTCCATGTCCATGTTTTTCTACATATGGGTTAACTCAGGTGACCTCTGTACTTATCTTCCTTTATTTTAAAGTGATTGTTTTACCGACTCTTGTTCCGATGTGGGACTTTCAAGGATGTTTCCAAGCTCAATTTTAAAAATTGTGAGGACGCAATTCCCAAAAGGGGGGAAGGATGTAACACCCCAGGTAAATAAAGAATATGACATTTTCATATTTATCCATATTTGTGAATAAAGTATTAATATGACTTTAAAGGGGACTCTATGCTCGATGGCATACCCAACACGCAACAACGAGTTTCTTGGGAATCTTACATTGCACTATAATAATAAAATAATATTATTTTAAATTGTAGTTAACATGTAGCTGTTGTATTGGCGGGAATGGATAGAAATAACTAAAATATGATTATATATGTTTTTAAATGTTTTTACATTTATCCACTAAAAGCTAAAGGCTTAAAATACGGAAAGAATTAACTTTTAGGCGTGTATGCCCTAGTTTTCACAAAAGGTTCACTTA
This sequence comes from Viscum album, assembly GCA_963277665.1. Classification (NCBI taxonomy): domain Eukaryota; kingdom Viridiplantae; phylum Streptophyta; class Magnoliopsida; order Santalales; family Viscaceae; genus Viscum; species Viscum album. The sequence goes on along the minus strand of OY728138.1, from coordinate 1,525,878,471 downwards.
TCACCTTTTGATGGAGAACCGTCATTAAATATAGTTTTTTCCCTCTTATACATCCTTTTAGACCAAATAAAACTCTTCTTAAGAATTGGGACATCAAAATTTACTTTGTGTAAATTTTTGGTATCTTTCTGATAAAGTTTATTTTTTTAATGAATAGTGTAAAATGTTGTATTTTAATTCAAAACCTCTTTTTAATCTAATTTATTTATGTGCTTATATTATCTTCTGAATTGGTTTTAAAGTGAAGTTGATATATTTTTACCATTAAATCCAATAGTGGTCATTGGAATTAATTTCACTTTGAAATCAGACTTAAACTAGTGTCAATCTCTTGATACTTATTGTTTCATAAAAACATGCTATTTCCTCTGACAGCGGAAATTTATTATTAAATTAATTAATGTGACTTATATGTTTTTAATTTTGTAAAATAGGCTTCATTTTTGAATTCGGAATATCAAATATATCTTAGGGAGAAATTTTGGGATTTTTCTGAAAAACATCAATTTTTGATGAATAGTGAAACCACTAAGTGGTACTTATAAAAACTTATTTTTCCGTTTAAATGAAAATTTTCCATATTTTTGTTTTGAATTTCAAAAATATGACATACATGGTTGTATTTAAGAAGTAAAATGTGGTTCAATGGGATAGAAATAAATTTTTTGGTGAATAGTAACTTATTAAGTTTTTAATCGCGATTAGAGGTAATTAGTATAGTTTATGGTAAGAATAATGTTTTAATAAAATGAAATGACCTAGAAACATGTCCTACCATAATTGTATGTGTCATGGCCGACCAAGACAATCCATTGGTCAACTTGGGGACCCCATGGAGCTACTTTGGTTGGAAAATGACATAAATATCTTTTTATTTAATGTTAAAGTAAAAAATGACACAAACATGAAGTGTTTTACTAAAATAATTTTTACATGGGGTTATACAAGTCATATGTTTGACTATAAATAGTAATTTTAAATCTAAAAAGATTTCCTACATCATAGTATTTTCTTATAATTTTTAGACATTAAATAAATTAAATTATTTATGACATCATGACGATGCAGCGATGACCTCATTATTTAACGATTTAAATAAAATGGAAAGATAATGTAATATCTAAGACCTACACATGTCCAAAACCTATTGGATGAGTGGATTCCGAACCCTTATCACCTTATCCTTGAAATACATCAATGTGGAACGTTTAAAATTTGAAACACTTTTGAAAATAAAGTAACATTTTGTAACTTTACAGGAGTACCCCTCCTCTCCTCTTATAAAAGGCGCCCACCTCTACCTCCTTACCCACACTCCCAAAGCCTTTGTCTCGGCCAACCCCTTCCCATTTTGTCTCTCAACTTCCCTATCTTACTCCTTGAAGCCTCAATTTGGGCAGAAGTCTTCCCAAGGAATCCTTTGTGCTCAAACCAAATGGATTTACCCGATTTTAAGGTAATGTCTTCACTTGAGTCCTTTTGTTTTATTTTTCTTCTCCAACCCCCTAAACTGTTTTTATTCATTTCTTTTGTAACAAATCCAGTATCATAAATATACTAGGATGTTTTTATAAGAAGTATTCTTTCTAAACTTCCACAAACCTACATATAATTTTTAAAGAACATACGGTTTCCATGGATGGCGAATTTCGGCCTCCAGAAACGATGATTGTTCAACATTCTTTTAACACCTTCAAAGGTGGCCATTAAGATGACACTATATTTATATATGATATATAATATGTTTATGTTTTACTTAAGCTTATGTATTTTTCATTTTGGTCATACCTTTATGGTTTCCATTATGGGTAAACACGATATCTTCATTTAAGGAAGTGCGGACTACCGCCCCCTCAAAGTGATGTGATTCGTTAATGCCATATGTGGGATGTATAAAGGATGGATTTAAAGTTAATATATATGATGTTATACTGGAATTATAATATACCTCTATATCATTATTATCACATTCCATAAAAATATGAAATAGAAATGAAAGTAGCGTTCATGCGTACGTACGGCTTACCGTCTCCATGAATGGTGCATTTCATTTATTATCCCCAAATGTAATGTACTATTATAAGTACGTGTATATAATGGATATATATGATGAATGATACATCTAAATGATGAATATAATTCTGTAATTAAAATATACATACCTCTCATTTAGTTTTAATTCCATTAATATGACATAGAAATAAAAGTAGCGTTCATGCGTACGTACGTCTTACCGTCTCCATGAATGGTGCATTTCATTTCTTACCTCTAAATGATTATGTAATATTATAAATACATGTATATTCTGGATATATATGATATATATTATATTCAAATCATGAATATGATTCTGGATATAATGAACATTTGACCACACGAACAACATGTAATTGTATGAAGACCACTTTCGACTTAAGAACCAAATATCGACAAAACAATAATTGTTAACTTAAATGATTACATAATGTTTATAACATGGAAATAAGTGATCTAAAAGGAATAATGAAATAGAAAAAGTTTCTTAATAAAGTGGAAATTAACTCAAGATTATTATTCAGGACGTTAAAGAACGATCGAGTCAAGTCGGACCCAACGTAAGGGATCCTACTCCTCTCTTTCTTTTTAAGTACACTCTTTTATGTCATTCCTTTTAAGCTCATATTTCTTATGATTGGGATGTTCTGTTATGTTACTCTTACTGTAATTTTTATGTTCATATGATGAGAGACCCCATTCTCTCTCATCAATCCATTTTATAAGTTTTGAGTGGCGCTGTTAGGCTGCCGAATTTTCGTAAGAGATTTAACCTCTCTCTTTCTTTTTAAGTACTCTTCTTTATGTCACTTCTTTTAAGCTCATCTTTGTTATGTTGGGGGATGTTATTTTATATTACTCTTTCTGTAAACTTTATGTTAATATGATGATATACCCTTTATCTCTCTCATCAACCCTTTTTGTAAAAAATATTTGTGGCGCCGTTAGGCTGCCGAGTTTTCGTAAGCGATTTTTCATCTCACTTTTATTCCCGTGAGATTTATGCCACATTTGCCACAATTTCCTTTGAGTGGTGTATTTAATGCCCATTATTATACACTTTGTGTAGTATAATTTCATTTATGGGTATTCACATCCTCATTTTATGACCCTTCTTCCATGGGGTGTACGTTTCGAAAGTTACCCAACTCGGTAAGGGGACCTTTCACCCTCTTTTTAAAAGACTTCTTTTGTTATGTCTTTTAATTCACATACTATTATGTTGGGATATGTTTTTATATATCCTTATTTATGTAAATTTTATGTCCAAGTGATGATATCCCCTTTATCTCTCTCATCAGCCCTTTTTGTAAAATTTTATGTGGCGCTGTTAGGCTGCCGAGTTTTCGTAAGGGATTTTTCATCTCACTTTTATTCCCGTGAGATTTATGCTACATTTGCCACAATTTCCTTTGAGTGGTGTATGTACAGACCATTATTCTACTCTTTGTTTAATATACATTCATTTATGAGTATTTACATCAATGATGTATTGTCATTCTTTCATGGGGTGTATGTTTTGAAAGATACCCAAGTCGGTAAGGGAACCTTTCACCCTCCTCTTTTTAAAAGACTTATTTTGTTGGGTCTTTTAATTTACATATTTTTATGTTGGGATATGTTCTCATATATCCTTATTGATATAAATTTTATGTCCAAGTGATGAGATACACTTTCTATCTCTCATCAACTCATTATTATGTGACACCGTTAGGCTGTCAAGGGAACATCTTAACCCAATTTCGATTTCTTTGGGTTCAACATGTAGTTAGTAAATATGTCATCCTTTGAATATGTGTGAATGACCATTGATTATTTTACACTTAATATCCACTTATATTTGGTTTATTCTTTGTCACACATAATTATGTAATTGATTTATCCTTAAACCAAGGATACCATCTTTGTATGGGACTTCATCTCAATCTCCTTTTATTGAGGCATATTTTGTTTTATACACATCCTTCTTTTATATGGTGTATAAACCCCTTTGAATTCTACGTTTATCCAAAAGGAATCTTTTTTATACGAAGCATTTTACTAAACTACAAAGGGAATATTTTATCGTACGTATGCGGTGACAATATCTTCTCTGCCGCCGTGCCCATTATTTGAGTTTCGGCTTCCTCTATAAGCCATACCCTTTCATAAAAGAAAAATAAATACCATGTTTTACTTTTATTTTCTTTTGGTATTGAAAATGTTTTTCATAATGTTTTTATATCAATGTGTTGTATTGATATCTTGTGATTGAAAGGTGGAAATGTTATGTTTCCTATATGCATGTTTTATGTGATACGATTATGTTGAGGTTCTTGGGCATTATTATAAAGACGGGTGGTTCCGTGATAAACTAAGGGCGGGTGAGCCTGATATAGCTCTCCAATGCATTGGGTAACGCAAAGGAGTGTAACGTTAAGGTTTCTCCGAATAGATTTAGGAAATATACTGTGATGGGTATTCCAAACGTAACCAAGAGGGTTACTCCCTACGTAAGAATGTTATGAATGCCTCAAGCTACCTTTATGTCTTATGATTTCTATGATTTATTAATGATTTGATGAGGTATGTTAAAGTGCCTATGTTTTATGGGTAAAGTATGATTTCATTCTTATGTATATATGAACTCATGTTTCTTTTCCATATTTTTATAACCCTTACTGAGCTTTTTATGATCATCCCATGTTTTTGAAATGTTTTTCACAGGTCAAGGGAAAGGTACATGATGCGATGATATTGTCAAGGATGTGTCAAGAAAGAATCCATGTTTTATTTTAAATATGTTTCCGTTGATGGGAAGAATGAATACTATCTTTTATGTAACCACTTTGTTTAAATGTGGAATGTAATGCAAGTTTCATGATCGAATTCTCTAAAACTCTAAACCTGAAAAGAGCCTCAATGTGTAATCTTGTAATAACTCAAGATTAAGTAAGGTTTAAGGCTGGGGACTTATACTTATTTTGTTCCCCTATAATCCACCTCAATTAATGTATATAAATAATACTTATTTTATTATTTTAGTGATTATTCATGGAAGGAATATTCATAGAAATGAAATTTAAGTATACCATTAACATCTAATCCAAGAATTGGAAGAGTTATGTAATGATGGCGAGAAACAATATGATGCTTCAATGAAAAAACTATTCCAAATGTATGATTATTCAATGTTGAAAATTAGTTACTTTCATGGTCTAGCAAATTTATATAGGCGGAACACTCATAATTTGTTTTCTCATCCAATGTTTATTCTTATTTTTAACAACAATAATTCCCTAACATAAGAAAATGGTGTTTTATGTGTCATTATCGATTTCATGTTGCTTCTAAAAATTCAATTTTAATAAGAAAAAATTAAATAGATATATTGAATTGAGAAATCAACATATGGGTTAAAAATATTGGGATAATTATTGAATTCCACTGAAGAATTTGGAAAATGTAATTAGTTTAAAGAAGGTGAAAAAATTATATGAGGTATAGTATCTGAATTAGCTTTAGCACCACAATATAGGAAAAAAGTTTATATTTCAAAAATCCTTATTTGGAATTTAATTCCATACATCATAATCTTGATGTAATGCATATTAAAAAGAATGTTTCTGATAAAGTAATTTTCACATTTCTTAATAAATAGAGTAAATCAATTGATCACCTTATTGATCGTAAAGATGTGGTGTCAATGAATATAAATAATGGATTGGGAGAATATGAGAATGAAAAGTATCTTTAGGGTACTTTTTCAATAAAAATCATGATAATGACGTATTAATTTGAAATTTAAAGAATGAAAAAGTGCGAGATGGATATTCAAGTAACATATTAAGTTGCGTTGACTTAAAAAATAAAATGTTACATGGATTGAAAATTCATGAATCACATATTTATATGGAGTAGTTTTTGCCTATGGAATTGCGTAATATGTTACCTGAAACATTAATTATGGTTCAAGTTGTGTTTTATACCTTTTTCCAAGACTGTTGTGCAGAAACTATAAATCCAACTATGATTGATAAACTTAATGAATGATTTTTTTGACAATTTTTCATTTGGAGATTTTATTAATCCATTAATTCTTCAATGCCATGCTTAATTTGAATATTAATTTGGTTGAAGAAGATAAACTCGGTGGATTGGTACAATATCAATAGATGTATTCGATTTATAGGTATGTTGATATTCTTTTTATTTTTATTGGTGAATTTAATTTCATCAAATCATAGTTTAAATTTTTTTAATATTTTTTTATTTTTTCATCATGTAATTAGGTAATTTCAAATCATATTGGAAGAATAAAGGTCAACCATAAATATCTATTCTTGAAGGCTACATTACTAAAGATTCCTTAAACTACTATCTTAGGTATCTGGATGGGATTGAGACTAGATTCAATCATGTTAGAAGTGATGATGAAATATCCACTAATTCTCATTTTGAAGACCACACATCAGTATTTCCTATAATTAAATGACCAATTGGAAAGGTGCCAAATTTTACATTGACTAAATTATAGTTTCTACAAGAACATAGATATATACTACTCAATAGTCTTATTCATGATCCATTTATTAAATTATTGTGATTTAAAAATAAATAGGCGACTAAGAGGTCGAGATTTAAATGAGATGTAATTAACAAAAGATATTAATAAAGAGATTGTAGAACGGTTCACTAATCATGTAAGTATATACTCATATTATTATTATTGATGTCTAATTATTTTTAATATGTTAAAAGTAACACATTATATATATTTTTATAGATAATTAATGTTGAAATTCGAGAGGAAATATCAAATGAATTGATTTTTTGACTCGATGTCTTCTAAGGTAGGCTAAGAGATTCGATTTCTACAATATTAATGGCTTCTAGTTTCATATAATTTATCATGAAGACGATAAGAAAACCAAAAATAGATGTGTATTTACACTTGTAGAGGTTTGATAATGTGGAAATCGGTATGATATATTTTAATTAAACTATAATGGTCAATGTTTAGTTCTCTTGTGAAAATTAATGTGGGACAACATTGATAGGGGTATAATGAAACAATAATTATATTTTACTTCTATCATCTTTTATCACTTGATCCATATTAGTGAGCATCCATAGCAGAAACCATTTATCTTGGATTAAAAATTTAAGATGGTTTATAATGTGGATTATGAAGTACATGTTGCATGGAGTGTTGTTGTACACATAAAAATATAGAATTATATGACATGGGTGATGGATATTAGTTGTTACTTTATAATAGTGAACCCCATCAACCAATAAACATTGATGAGTTTCTTCCTAACAGTATCAAAATAATAGAACATGCAAGAGAGGGTAAAAAGGAATCACTCACTGCAATGGTGGATGATAACAATGAATATACTAAAGAAGAAGATAATTGAAGATGTAAATTGGTATGGGAAATATATTAAAATTTCTTATTGATATTTGTTTTATAAATATATTCATTGTTCTATTTTTATTATTTTCTTCTTGTAAATTTTTTTAGTTTTTCATTTTCTATAAATTTAATATATCCAAACCCCTCAAATCACGGGAATGTCGAAAACAAAAAAAATCAATATCCTACCCAATTAGTATGTCATAGAATGCCTCCACTACCATTAGCATCATCATATCCAAGTGATTTTATTGTACCTGAGACTACTAGAGAGTTAATTATTTCCCCTGATGCTATTGCCAGCCTACCATCTGATTCTCTTCCAGAAATAGAGCTATTGGTCACTCATCTATATAAAGATATTGGTGAGTTACCATTTTTGGAATGTATTAAATTGTATAAAAAATATATGTTTTATTAATTGTTTAATGAATTTTTAAAATAGATAAATATAACAATATAAGGGATAAAATAAATATAATAATATTTATTTTACTTGTAGGAATTCAATATTATCATTCCAATTGATGAGATCTCGGTTCCTATCAAAAAACTGGCGGAATCTATGGGAAGATTCTTTGCAGCTTTCATATGAGACGGTGAACATACCCCTTAATCATAAATATTTTAGGTATATTTGTATTGGTGTAAAAAATTAGGTCTTTGAAACTCAATTAAAGGTAATTTTAATTTTATATTCCTTGATAACAAATTTTAAACACATGAGTAGAATTTTTAATGCCCTTATAAATTGTTATGTTTTTTATTTGTAGATGTTTTTTTCATTTTGATATCCATCACTCTATTTCACACCCATGGACTATGAAATATTAGGGTAAAAAATGGAGAGATTTTAAATGTAGGTTATTCCTTATGTTTAATTAAATATCTCTGAGATGATGAAAGATGTATTATAAAGTGAATGAAGGAATTTCTCAAGAGTAATGGATGTTGTTTTTCGATATTAACTAAGATACATCTCCTGAGATAATTTAATATTTTAACGTATCTTAATAACAAAATAAGAATAAAATTAATTAATTTATTTATTTTTATATTATTTAGGAATTATCTAAAAAACACCATGAATAATATGAAACAAGTCATCCCTCACATTGATGGGTCTCACTATTTTTTTGAGAAAAAAAAATTTGGTTTGTATTTTATTCATTATTATTTATATATGTATATTTTTTATAATTTAGTTTTTTTTAATATGATTATATTTTTTTATAATGAATAATGAATTAGGTCACTTTGTTAGAAAAAAAGAGATATGGTTTAATATGAATTGGAAAACCAATGGTAGTTTTTTCAATGATCCTACAAAATAAGTTGGATTATCCAAATTTCATTATTAATTCATTTTATCTCATTACTATAAAAACATAATAAAGAAAATTATATTATAACAAACAAACAAGCCCTAAACCAAGTTAAATGAGGCTGAATACATTGGTCAAATTATACTAGTTTAGTTTCATTAGATATATATATGCAACCCCAATCAATTGGTTTTAATGATTTTTTGTTGATAAAAATATATTTTTCAATATTATGTTTTGATAATAATGAAATAAAAATAATAACTAATGAATTTTGTTTTTAAATTTTATAATATTATGATGTTTAGATATTTTAAAACAACATTGTTAATATTTTTTATTTAAAAGTTAAAATTCTAGATGTTTGGGATGGGAAACCTTCAAAATCATAATTAGATTCTAAGAATGATGTAGTTTCAATCCTTTAAGGGAAGGAGCATCCCGGATGTGAATGGGGAATGGGTTCCGGGCCTACTCAATCATCTTTTTTTGGTAGGGCATCATCATAAGTTACTATTAATCACAGTGGGTGTTCATTTAATGTTGTTGATTTGGAATCAAAAATAGAAATTGTAAGGTTGATAGGAAATGTTGAATAACAAAACTCTTATAGGAAAACACGGGAGTATTGGAGGTCGATAATGGAAAATTCTTTAGTTTCTGTATTTCAGTGGATGGAATGAATGATCCCAAATGAAATTTATAGCCTTATAGATCACCCCACATAGGTTTTTTTGATGCTCGTAGATCATTCGCACATATTTAATGAATACATAAAACATCCATAAATAAAACTAAAATATAAAATTTATATTGAAAATAAGAACATATAGTCATGAATAAAAAATATTATGTGGCACTGATTTGTTGTTGATTCCTAAAAATTCAAAATGAATTATAAATCGTTATCTTTATGTTTGAAAGTAATTCGAACTTGTTTTCTCTTTTTTGACTTAGAAAATAGTTTGTAAAGGTAAAAAATATTTCAAAATCATATTTCAATGGGTTAAAACTAAGAAAACTATGTTTATTGTCGTAAAATCAGACAAAAATGACCATGGATTAATTTTTGAAATGTAGGAACCAACAACAGATCATTCTGAGTTATAGTTTTCTTGGGATACTCATAAACACATTTTTACTATTTTAAAAGACATAAAAGTGAATATATTGGTCAAAACCATATAAAATGTGCTTATATTGAAGTGAAATCATGAAAAAATCACTATATAGTTATTTGTGATGTGTATGTATAGAAAAACATCAGTCAAATGTGTGGTGTGGTTGAAATGACTTTATAAATACGTTTTAAAGGTATGTAAGCCTTTAAAAGCATCTGTCGGGGGGAGGGGGGGATCAAAACTAGGAAGAAAATGTTTTATCAACATGGCGTAAAAGGAAAATTAACTTTAATTGATTTTTTAATTATTGGTAATGAAGAAATGTCAATCGAAGTGACAATTTTCCTTGGATGCTCGTAAATGCGTTTTTAGTGTTTTAAAACACTAAAACATGCCCATAACAGTCAAACCCAAAAAAAGAAATTATATTGATTTCAAGTCGTGCAAATACTATTTTTGAATTATTTTTAGAGAGTACGCGTAGAAAAATCATCAATCTGATGTGTAATGTTGTCAGAATGACTCAGTAAACAGTTTTTAAAGGTATTGTAGCCTTTAACAATCTATATCGAGGGGTAAAAACTAGTAAAATGATGTCATATTTCAATGAAATAACAAAAAAAATATGATGGTAGATTTATTTTTGAGATTAAGGAACCGACAACATATCATTTTGAGTTGTGTTTTTTCTGGGATTCCTATAAACCCATTTTATATCTTGAAACACTAAAACATGAATATAATGGTCAAAACTAAAAAAACCTCATATAAATTTGAATTCATTGTAAAACCATATTTGAGTTATTTTTTATTTGTATGAATAGAAAAAATGTCAATACGAAATGTGGCATGGTCATAATGACTCAGTAAATAGTTTTTAAAGGCACTGAATCCTCTGAAATATGTGTCAGGCAGTGAAAACCAATAAAAAAATGTCTGGTTTCCTAGAAATAAGAAAAGAATGACCATAGATTGATTAACAAAAATTTTGTAACTAACTACACATAATTCTATTTTACAGTTTTCTATAATTACTATAAACACTATTTTATTGTTTCAAAACATAAAAAATCATTTAAAGGTCCAAACCATAGAAAACAATCTTATATTGATGTGAAATCTTGAAAAAAACACCTCTGATTTATTTCTTAGGAGTACGTGAAACAAAAATTCAATTAAACATGATGTGTGGTGGGAATGACTTTGTAAATAGGTTTTAAAGGTACCAAAGACATTAAAAAATGTGTTGGTGGTAAAAAAAGGAAAACAACCTCATATTTCAATAAAATCTGAGAAAAATGACCATAAAATGTTCTTTGAAATGTAGGAATAGACCACACATTATACCGAGTTATAGTTTTCTCATGGTTCCTATAAATGTGTTTTCAATGATTTATAAGAAAAAACTGTGCGTGTAATTGTCCAAACCATTAGAAAAAACCTCATATTTAACCAAAATTGTGGAAAAAACCCATTAAGTTATTTTTGACATGTATGTTCATACATCACATCAATCCAATCTGTGTTATTTTCAACATGACTTAGTAAACAGTTTTTAAAGGTACCATGGCCTACAAAAATGTGCGTCTGGGGGTTAAAACCTGCCAAACGACATCATATTTCCGTAAAATCCCTGAAAAAATACCATCAATAGATTTCTAAAACATAAGAGTAGATGGAACATCATTTCAAGTTATGGTTTTCCTGGGATTCCCATAAATGCATTTTTAATGTTTTAAATCACTAAAACATACTAGAAATGGTAAAGACCATAGAAAACAACCTCATATTAATGTGGAATCGTGGAAAAACTTATTTTGAGTAATTTGTGACATGTACACATAGAAAACACGTCAATATTACATGTGGTGTGGTTATAATGATTGGGAAGCATTTTTAAAGGTATGAAGCATTAATATCGTGTATCGGGGGGGAGTGTCAAAACAAGTAAATTTTTTTATGTTCCATTAAATTAGAGGAAAATAATAATAGATTGATTTTTAAAATGCAAGAACCGAAGACATGTCATTCTGAGTTACAATTTTCTTGGGATTCCCATATACATGTTTTTATTGTTTTAAAACACATAAACGTGCATGTAATAGTCCAAAACCATATAAAATGGCCTCAAATTGGGATGAAATTTTGTTAAAACTACCTTTGAGTCATTTTGGATGTATACATATAGGCAACACATCAATATAATGTGTTATATGTTCAGAATAACTCATTAATTTTTTAAGGTACTAAAGACTTTCAAAATAAGTGTTGTGGGGTAAAAATAAGGAAAAATATATTGAAATAACATAAAATCATAGGAAAATAAATGTTAATTTATTTTTGAAAATTAGGAACCAAATACATGTCATTCTATGTTATGGTTTTCTTGGGATTCCCGTAAACATGTTTTTATAGTTTTAAAACATGTTAACATGTGTGTAATGGTACAAAGAAAATAAAACAACCTCATATTGATTTAATATCTTTGGAAAAACACATTTGAGTTATTTTTGTTGTGTATTCAAAGAAAACATGTCAATATATTATATGGTGTGTTCAGAATGACTTGGTAAATAGTTTCTAAAGTTATATAAGCCTTTAATGTCCATGGATCCAAACTAGAAAAATGATGTTAGATTAACATGAAATCATATGATAATGACCATCAATTTATTTTTGAAATGTTGGAACTAACAACACATAATTCCAAGTTATGTTTTTCCTGAGATACTGGTAAACGTGTTTTTATTGTTTTAAAAAACTAAAATGTGCATGTAACAGTCAAAAACATAAAAAACCCTTAGATTAAAGTGAAATCATGGAAACCCACTTATAATTTATTTTTGATGTGTATACATAGACAACCCATCAATCTGACGTGCAGTGTGGTTAGAGTGACTTGGTAAAAAGTATTTGAAGCTACTAAATCCTTTAAAAATGTGTGTTGGGGGTAAAAACCAAGAAAAAAACAGTAGATTGATATAAATCATATCAAAATGACTTTCAATTGATTTTTGAAATTTAGGAACCAACGACACATCATTTTGATTTACGGTTTGTCTCGAATGCCCATCAACACGTTTTTTGTGTTTTAAAACACTAAAATGTTCATGTAATAGTGCAACCCATAGAAAACGACCTCATATTTATTTGAAATAATGGGGAATCCACCTTTTAGTTTTTTTATATGTGTACTTATAGAAAACATGTTAATCCGATGTGTGGTGTGGGCAGAACGATGTGATAAATTTTTTTAAGGGTATTTAATCCTTTAAAAACGTGTTGGGGGGAGGTTTAAATCTTGGAAAACATTATCAGATTTCCATTAAATAAGGGGGTAATTACTATATAATTATTTTTTAAATTTTTGAACTGACAAAACATAATTTTGAATTATAGTTTTCCAAGGATGCCCGTAAATGATGTTTCAGTGTTTTAAAACACTAAAACATGCATATAATAGTCCAAACCATAGAAAATGGCCTTAGATTTATTTGAAATCATTGTACAACCACCATTTAGTTATTTTCGAAATATATGACATGTTTTCAAATCAAATTTTTTAAAATTAGTTTATTAAGTAAATTTTAAGCACCCCACACATCGATTTATAATTTAATTAGAATTATATATTCTTATTCATTTTCAGTTTCAAGTTTTGAATCATATCTTACATTGGTACATCTCAATTTTCAAAGTGATTTTCATGATATATTATATTTTTTATTTTAAAATTCATTCTCTTTTATTACCAAAATAAAAAAAATATGTGCAATATTCAGAATATATTTAGTGTATTTTATCTTTGATATTTCTTTTCTTAAATGTTATGGTTTTTATTATAGGTTACAAATGAATATAGTAGGTAGGAGGTTGACTATTTGAATCCACAAAATTCTTCATAAGGTAATTTTGATGGTTCTCAGTTTCTATGGTATGTTTAAATTTTATGAATGATTCTATTGTAATTTGAATTTATTATGTTTTTTTATTTATATCTTCATTCACTGATGAAAACGTTCCCTATATCCATGGTTTAGAATTTTGTCTATAAACCATAAATAGTGGGTATATGGTGTACCCATAGTTCATATAACTATGGGTTCATAAGTCATTAGAATAACTCTATGCTATAGTTAAAGTTTGAAAATGCCATTTCCATGGTTCCAAATCATGGCAATAAGTGTATGGGAAATAAGGCTATAACCACATTTTTGAACCATGGATATAGAAATATTTCCATAGTGGAAAACACAGTAATAGGGTTATTTTCCAAAATTTAAAACTACGGAAATAGTCTAATGGGTCCATAAACCTATAACCATGGTTCTGAAACTATGGTTATAGGATTTATAAAAAATACCGACCGTAGGATTTGAACCCTACACTACCTTTATAAAATCAAAGCACCTAACCACTGAACCATATACTCTTAATGGTATATGAATATATATTTACTTTAATATATATTTTAAAACCATAGATATCAGTGGAAAACTATAGAAATAGGTATTCTCATGAAAAATGTTCCCCCATGCTTACGCGGGAAATCAATACCCACTGTTTTTGGAGAATCGTGGGGGTAGGTTTTGATTTATAGCCATGATTTGAATGAACTATGGCTATAGATTCTAAACGAATCCCTATAACTACTGTTATTAATAAATGGTTAGTATAATGGCTTTCCATACCAAGGGATTTTGGAGAACCGTGGGTATAGTTTTGGACCTATAACCACAGTTTCAATAAACTATGGCTCTAGGCTCTGAACCAAAACTTATAAACATGACTTTGATAAAACTGTGGGTATAGGGGGGACATAAACCAATGGTTTATTAGAGAAATATATTTATAGGTTTTCCCACATCCTTTCTAAGGAAAAAGTTTCCCCGTAAATCATATTTTAACAGTTTACAAAAAACATGGCTATATGTTTTTAACCAAACCCTATACCCAGGTTTTTGTAAAAATGATGGGTATGTTTTTTTTTCTAGTAGTGTCTTTTATTATAGTTTTAGAGATGATATGGTTGTTTTTCATTGATGATACAATGTAGAGGTTGACAGATGTAATGGAGGTCATGGGGTTGATTTATAATGGGAATGGGTTGTTGTTGGACATATTTTATATGTATATATTGACGATTGATGTATGGATTGATTGAGTTTATGGTGACTGAGGTTAAGGTGACTAAGGTTATACTGACTATGGACATATGTGCATATTATGGGGGATTTATGATGTCATATGATGGGTTTATCATGCATTTATGTTTTAGTTTTTATATATCATAGTCTTTATATTTATATATTTTGATTAAATATTTATAAAAAATAAAATCAAAAGTAATATTTAGGAGTAGTTTTTGAAATTAACTACTAAATAAATTAATAAAAATCTAAATTAGTGTTGTTTAATAGTAATAACCACTAAACATAACCACCACTAAAAATATTAGCAGTGGTTAGGTTCATATTATTTATTTTTTTGGGTTATTTAAAAAAACATTGCAAAATAAAACCAAATTGCTTAAAAATTCTCCAAAAATGATGCATACAAAAACCAATACTAATTGAGAAAACCCACCATGAAAAAAAACAATTGATTTTTACATACGTGATGGTTTTAATAACCACTTATAAATGATTAATAGGTGGTTTAAAACACCACTAATTCATGAAAAATACTACAAATGTCAGATTTATTTGAAGTTTAATATGAATATTTCATATTATAATTTATAATCCATCCCTAGAACCCACATAAAAGTTTTATATTTTTCTTATTTTGTAGTCTATAAATACTAATAAATTATTTTATAATTTTAAAATAAAAAATTTATATTGAAATTATTAATTCAGTACCATGTAAATCAAGGAACTAAATATTAATACTTAATATTATGACTTAACATTAAGAATTAATAATAATACTTAATATTAAACATATATTTATTCACATTTCCAAAATAATTAATAATTAATTATGTACAATATATATTTATAAAATTATTTGGTGAAAACATAATAAATATATACATGTTCTAATGCTTTTTATTATAATTTATCAATGATTTATATATTATAAGCTCATTTCATAAATGAACACAAAATAAAAACATTAAACATCATATAAAAAGATATACATTATATTGGCACTTGAAATATAAAAATTTAGAAATACCATATATTTATTACCTCTCATTTTATTTATAACACATGAAATAATATCATATATTAATTTGTGTGATGAAATAAGCATCTGTTATCACATGGTTATCCCAAACCTTGTTTTGATTCATAGAAATTGATATTAACATATCGTTGGATATGTTTTCATTAGAGATACTGATATACATTCATCACTCTCTGTGTAACACCAAAACACATGTCTTGAACTCTAATTCGAGTTGTGATACCCAAAATCATTACTACTTTATGGTACTCTATTTTTATTGAGTCGAACTATCTACCTAGACCTTGTACAATTGAGTATACATAATCTTCATTTATTTCATTATAATTGTCAATTTGGAAATAGTCACCTCCAAGCTCACTACAAATATTTACACATTTTCCACTCTGGTCTCCATCTCCATTAACATCTAACCACCTTGATAAAATCACTCAAAAAGATCCCTAAAATGATAGGGGAGGAAAACCTTTCAGGAAGAATTCACAGTGATCCTTCTATCGTTTGTGTCCCCATAGATACTCGTAAATATAAAACATGAAAAACATGTTGGGTCCATCTATTTTATGGATGTCTAAGCTTGTAAAGTACTACTAATACTCTCACTATAACTAGAAATAGTCCATAATATCTGAAATCATGATTCATACTAACTGTTTATTTAGACCTAGCCCTGTTTGGCCTCACCTACACCCATGAATGTTCCCCTCCATTATAGTTTACCTCCCATCATTATGGGTTGGAATATTATTTTCTCAATTGTTGTGATCAATGAACATTATCATTAACTTGTTTTAATGCATCATCTCTATTGAGCAATACAATAGCCACCACCTCCACTACAGTCTCCCCTTTCGTGCAACAAACTATTTGTAGGGGTTTTACACCACACACCAATTTGAAAGGTGTATTTATGGTCAAGGTATGGAAATAATTATTGTAAATATATTCTTCCCAATCCAACATGATAACCCATTGATAGGTATATTTAGTTGAAAAGAATATCTGATACGCTTCGAAACCTCAGTTGAAAACATCTATATTCCCATAATTTTTTGGATGATATGAAAAGAACATTTTCAAAATTGTTCCTTACATCCTGAAAACATATTTCCAAAAAAGACCTAAAAAATATTCCATCCCTTCTGTTGAAAATATAATGATGAATCCTAGGTAATTTCATCGCTCCCTCATGAAAATGATTCCTATTGATTTCTCTGTATAATGATGTTTGAGCACTATAAATCATGAATACTTATTAAACTATTCAACTAAAACAAAGACTACTTCATTCTATTGTGTCTTTGGAAAACCAGAGATAAAATCAATTGATATTTCCTCCCAAATTTGCTGAGGAATTGGTAACAGTTGTAGCAATCTAGTAGTTCTCAAAGCTTCATAGTTTGTTTCTGTTATATTTCACATTCACAAACATACTAGGGCACATTCCAAATAATTCCAACCAAAAATACATACTTACCCTTCAATTTTAGTGTTTTCAAATATCTTAGGTGGCCTCTCATTGGTGAAGAGTGATACAAATGTTAATTCCAATCAGTATACAATAGTTTCCCAGTTCTTCCTCATCACAAATATTTAATAATTACCATCAATTGATCATCATAGTGTATGTCACATTTCCCTCTTCGGAGTTGCACCTAACATGGCAGTGACATACCCATTTTTAGTAATTATTTGTCCTCCCTTTTTTGATACTGAGAATCCCTTATAGATTATATCTTCCTAGTCATATAGGCTACCTCAAATTCATATCCCAACAACTTTTCCTACCAAAATTATTGATCCATTGAGACAAATTTCTAACTAATATTGTTTTTTAGGATAAAATGATCGATAGATATTTCCAATTTTTTTCCCCAAACGTATTTATTTTAATGTTGAAATGACTGTGAAATATCCTTAAGATCTATTTTATGCACTAATTTAGCTAATGTAGAATCAAAAAATAATTTTCTATTGTAAGAAAGATGTATCCCCCTTTCCTGAGAATGACTCTAATTACATACCTTAAAGAATCAAATTCCACCACAAATGTTTTAGAAAATTTAGGTATCCCCATGATAAGATATAGAATTATCTATTTCTCTATATTTTCAAAATATTATTTGGATACAGTAGTCCATTCTAATTCTGTATGCATGGTTAAACATGTTATATTCCCATTGATCTTTCCATAATCATTAATAAACTTATATAGTATCCCGTTAAACCCATGAATCCACTTAGTTGACATTATCTGGAACAATACTTCTCTATAAATCCTATATTTTTTTTGGATTCATGGAACCTTCTCCCTCAATAATTATATGGCCCAAATACTCCACTAATATCCTCCTAAAAGTGGACTTGTACTCAATAGAAAACAAAGCATGGGCTCACATTATCTGTATAACTTGCTTCATCTTTTCTAAAAGGTCCTTCCATCCACTCCAATATACTGGAATATCATTAAAGAATACCGAAAACCATTTCCTTAACATTGTTTGGAACATGATATTCAAATTTTCCTAGAATTTTGCTGGAGAATTCATCAATATTAATGGAATTTCTAGACATTTGTAGTGCCCCTTGTGAGTCATGAAATATGTATTCCCAACATCTTCTTCCCTTATTCACTCATGGTGGAATACATACATTAAATATAAATCAGTAATGTAAGTTTCACTATTTATCTAATCAAACACCTCTTCAGTTATATGGATCAGGAACCATTAAATTATTCAACAGATGATAATCCAAACTCATTCAACACCCTCCATCTTTATTCCTAACCATGAATATAGGACTGGAGTATGGGATTCATCCATACCTAATAGACCCCTATGTTATTATCTCATGGACCTATTTTTATGCCTCATAATTCATATTATATGCATGATTATATGTTTGTATATTGACTAGATATTCTCCTTATCATAGATTAAAAGTATGATCAGTCTCCATTTTCAGTTTCAGACCTCGTGGTACTTCAAATAACACTATGTATTGAAGAAGTAACCATTGAAACATGTCTTTATGAATATTATATTATACTGAATTTTACACCTCCTCCCTATTTGTATTTTCCACCATATTTCATTAACAATACAATTCCCTCTCCCCTAGTTCTCTTTTAAAGATCATGGTGAATTTTGAGGTTGTGTATTCCCCTAAACCACTACGGTTCTCCCCATCCAGAATGAATCCAACATTATATTCATCTAGTGAGTATTAAACTACCCCATGGTCTCTAGACACAAAATTCCTAATACAAATTCTATTACGAAGCTATCAAATATATAACCATAAATATCAAACTCTACTTTTCCCTATCTTAACAACAATGATTTACATATCCTCTTTGAGACTATATACTAGTACTCTCCTACTCTAATGTTAAAAGACTATGTATTAATTATATATACTATATTACACCTTAAAAATGTTTGGAAATAAAATTATTCCTTGCACCACAATCAACCAAAACCAAAAATAAAACGTCCCCAACATTACCTTCCATCAACATGACTATTTATATTTTCTGTGATTCCCACACAAGATAGCTATCATGACCAATAGTTGAATCTCCCTAGGTTCCCCTATCTAGAAATTTATACGTTTGAGATAATATTTTTCTTCATGTATAACTGATCTTCTTAACACTCCATTCTTCGTATTCTTCCCTAGAATAATTTTGAACCCCCCATATAGCCTAATGTAATTCTTCCATTTCACTCATAATCCCTGATTTTTCCCACAAGAACACTTCTCTCCACACTAGTGCTCAATCTTTTACCATGTGCTCCAAGCATTATATTTCATTGGTGTGCCTCAAGTTGTTTGATAATGACTTTTAATTACATCTCCCTTTCAACTATCCATGTCAATTTCAATAGCCTCTCATTAATCCACATGTCATGTGTAAATTTTATGGTTCTAATCTCCACCATTAATCCCCATATAAACAAGATCATATAACACTTTTTAGTTATTCATAGTGTCTGTGGGGCCAATTGTTCAGATTCATCTATATACATGTCTCCGTATACCATAATTATTTCTTGTGAACAAGTGGATATTTTTACAATAAACATCTATAATGCGCAAGCATCTCTTTCTTTTTTTGTATCCACGAGAGTCCTATCATCATCATCTTCAATGAAATCATCTAGTATTACATCATTCATTCCATGCACAATTTCACTAGTGGAACCTTTATTTCCTTCCATGTATGATGAATCAAAAATTATATATTGATATGAGATATCCAAGATAGAAAATACACTGTTGTATATGTCATCATATCAAAATGTTTAATCAATTAATGAATTCCCTATAGATCCTCTAGATTCGTATTTCTATATTCCACTCCTGTGAAGTGTTGTCGTACAACAGTAATTTAAGCTACCCTCATGTTTCTTCCATCACCATATGGTAAAGTAAATTTTTCCTTACTTTCCTCTAATGTCAATCTATCTAACTATCCCTTATAGAACTGATTCATCCTCACCTTAATGTTTTGTATCACAACTGAATGTTAAAATACAATCACCTCCAAGATCACTACATATGTTTTCACATTTTCCACTCTGGTCTCCAACCTTGTTGACATCTATCCACCACGTTACACTATCTCAATCAAAGAACCCAAATGATGGAGGTAAAAAACCTTCTAGGAATATTTAATATTTCTATTGTGTGGAAAAACTGGTTACAATCAACACACTTAGGTAGAGCTCTGATCTATTAGACTAGTTGAAACATCATCAATTGATTATCCAACCAAATGGCCCCACCTTACATATTCTCCCCTATCATATACCCTTAGGCTCAATAAATAAATATTAAAAAATACAAAACTACCCCCCATAGTAACTACCACATTCCTATCATATTCCCATCAATATTTTTCAAACTCTCTCATGCGGTCAACAAAGGATAATGAAGAGGTTCTTAAAATTTATTCTTTGGTGAATGTGATGGTGTTTTCTTGTGGTGTATCCATTTTTTGTGCTAACATGGATTTCATACTACTAAATATTATACAATTATATATTTTAATGGGACAAGGATAAAAAAAATTAGTTTTCTAAAGGAAATATATAATGTACTTCATACTATATTTGTTTTCTTATTTTCAAATATCACCCTTTTCAAGAATTTTAATTTTATTTTGCCTAAAATAATGATGATCTGAATGGAATGTTACTCAAGGTCTACTTTCATGCTACATGAACTTCCTTTATTTTCATGTTATTATAATTTTTTAGGACTTGTGTGTTTTTTATTAATTTTTTTCCCTACCATCATATCCTTAGTCAAACCATCAACCAAATATTCATATGTGTGTACCTTTTTAAAACACAAAACTCCTTACTCAATAAAATCTTTAATAAAATGATTCCTAATATCAATGTTCTTAGATATACTATGAAAGAATAAATTCTTGGCTAAATTTAAAGCATACTGGATATCACCATAAATGATCACAACAGAATTATAAAGGAATTATTCAGAAACTAAACCATTAAACTATATAGCCTCTTTAACAACTTCTATTAAGGCAGTGTATTCAACCTTGATGGTTGAGAGAGACACCATAGATTTAATGTTATATTTCCATGAAAAATAACCACTTAATATAGTAAATACGTAGCCAATGAGGTATTTTCTATTGTCAACATTCCCTATATAATCAGAGTATATCATCCCAGAAACTAGTTCATCTGGAAGAATATTCATACCAATTGATAGAGGTAAATAAGGTAAACGAGACATGTATTTATGATGCCATTATGGGAATTATAGTGTGGCTTGTTGAGACTAGCCATGAATCTTCTAATGGTGTATAATAAAAAATTTAAATTAGGTATGGTGAAGATTAGGACATTCATTATGCAACCAACAACATTAGAAATTGGAATTTTAGACTTATACTAGACATCATTATCAGTAACAGGGGATTTGGTCAATAAAATATTTACGTGTTGTGCAAAATGAACCATAGAAGGATTAAGAGGCTCAAGAAGGTATCTATTAAGGACATTAATAATGTAATCATGATTGGGAAAGTGCAAAAATTTCATACTCCTATCTCTAATAACTTATATTACCAGAATTTTCATAGTTTCACCTAGATCTTTCATTTCAAATAATTCTTCAATTCAGAATTAACATAAATAATGATTTTCATATCACTACATATGATCCAGATGACATGAACATAATGAAAAAAAAACAAAGATTGAAATTCTTAAAAAATTTAAAATACACACATGCATCATATTTACTTATAATAAACTAATTATCAAGAATGAATGTGTCAAATTATCTACAACACTATCAAGAGGTTTTTTTTAAAACCACAAAATATGT
Source organism: Viscum album (assembly GCA_963277665.1). Lineage (NCBI taxonomy): Eukaryota > Viridiplantae > Streptophyta > Magnoliopsida > Santalales > Viscaceae > Viscum > Viscum album. The sequence goes on along the minus strand of OY728138.1, from coordinate 1,525,856,023 downwards.
TTTTTAAAGTAACACCTAGTTTTGTTTACACTCATTAATATATCCTTCCAGATGTTTTATATATATTTTATCATCAATTTCATCATGAATAAATGATGTTTTCGCATTGATATGCTCAATAGTAATGCCATGGTAAATAGTAAAATCAAATAATAATCGGATAGATCAATCTGTTACAATATGTGAAAAAAATTTTAGAGTATTCAATTCCCTCTCATTAGAGGAATCCCTTATCCACAAGTCTAGATTTAAACGTAATCATCATTTCATCAGTATTATCTTCCTTTTAAATATCCATTAAAAACAATGTACCTTGGAATTTGGTGGATTATTCAAAATAGACCATGCATGGTTTTTCTTTGAGGATTTCATCTCATCATCTAGGGAAGAGATCCAATGCTTGGAATCTCTGTAATTAATAGATTTATGAATAGTCCAGGGATCCTTGAACTCAAGTTCAATGGAAACATGAAAAAATAGGGCATATAATATTATAAAAACCAGGTAGGATGTCCAATAAATATCCTTCATAATTATTGGACAAATATTATCTGAGTTGGATCAATGATACATTTTAGGTTGGTGTTCAGGTGAAGAAGGCATCATAATAGTCACAAATTGGGTTTTAGTATCAATATGAACCCTATTAATTTAAGGTGTGTGGTCACAGTCATTAGGGAAAAACTTATCTTTCTGAGAAAAAGATTCATGGAAGAAAAAATCACTACATAATATGTATTTTTAAAGATCTTTGATGATGTTTATCATCATTAACATGGGAATAATCTACACACCCAATGATTCTCAACTAACCATAAGAGGGGGTCCAATTAAACTATAACTCTTTAGTAGTTTTAAGATAATTAGAAATGGATCTACATCATTTTTCTAGGTTGACTAAAGTCGATGTAGCCTCATCCTAGAATGATTTGTGAAATCCTGAGAATGTGAGAATGTCATGAACCCCATATAATATTATGTTGTTCATCCACTCGACCAAGCTATTTTGTTGATGAGTTTCCCTAATAGTATGGTGTCTCAAATTCTATCTGAATCGTATAATTATATAAATTTAAATGATAAATATTATAAAACAATATTCATTGTCATAAATTTTATTATTCTTCAGACCTGATTTTCAGCAAGGGATTTTCAGGTTATAATGGTTTCAATGACATCAAATTTGTCACATAGAATATAAATTCACATATTTATAGAAAATTCATATATAAAGGTTATGAAATATTATGCTCCACCATGATAGGTAGTTCTCAAAGGACCCCCTAAATCATAATAGATGTATTCAAAAATATACTTATACTTAAAATAAGTCCAATAGAAATTGAAACTTTTAGCCCTACCCAGATAACAATCTTAAAAGAATGAATGATTATTAGGTGCTTTGTCATTCAACAACACTTTTTACTAGGTTTCAAAAGACCATTAGAGTTGAGATTCCCAAATAAACTATTTCAAATCCTATTATTATCAGTATTAACGATATAATAGTTTCATAATTGTAAACTATTTGTTTTTTCATCCATAATATAAATACCACTAATAAGAGATCATCTAATAACTATTTAGGAGCCTTTGGTGATCTTTAAACAACACAATTTAGACTGAACAATTAAGGAGGTCAAATTACGATATTAGAATGGGATCCACATAACATCAAGAAAGGATAAAATAGAATTTTCATGAATCTCTAATAAAAAATAACCACTACCCTAGAACCCCTATCATTGCCAGAAATAATACTCCTTATACTACCTCAATTAAATCACACATGTATTCTATATAAGTATACTTATGGATGGAACCACCAGAGTCCATGAACTTCTCACTAGAAAATACCGTGACATTATCTTAACATGAATGGATATTACATCATTTTAGATGAATATTTAGAAAATTAAAAAAGATAATTCCCAAGTATCCTAATAGATTAGTGTCTTTAGAAACATTAAACACAATCTTCTAACTTGGAAAAATATTTTAAATTTTTCATGCTAAGATCTTCCCCTTTAATACTTCTACTTAAAACCATTCTTCATAATCCATGAAAATTAAACATAAGAAAGGGTGATCTGAGATTCTCATTAAGTCTAAATAAAGGATATATATAATCATAAAATGAGAATAAGGGTATCATAACAAGATAATAACATTTGAATATCATACCTTGCATATTTAATATCCTATACATGAGTCATGTCATAAAGATGGGAAATTTAAAAAGATATAAATCATAAGGGAATTAAGATCATAATCCGTGAGATAATAGGATTTGAAAAAGTCATTGAATTTGTGGTATAAACATAATAAAATAAAATAATTACCTATATGTCAAGTATTATTTCCAAAACCTATCAGGGAACTTTATGGGGGATACACCTAATGGGTGGGACACACCACCATCCCCTGTCACAAACCTTTACTTGTTGTAGAGTGGGATCGTTCTCCAAACAATATTATTAGTTATGTTTCACTCGCAAGACCATATTAGATGTCGAGGTTCACTCCCAAGACCATCTTAGTAGAAAAATTATTTTATTGAATCGTGTTCACTCCCCATTCAATCCATGTTTATCACATGATATTTAAACATTTACCCAATGAATTGGAGAGGGATATAGGTCTCACCCATATCATAATGAAATCACACATAAGTTTGACACAAGTCAATAAACAATCATATCAGAACCCATGAAATGAAATGGGTATCCTAAATACACCATCATATCATAACCTTCGAAAAAAAGACAAGTTTTATAATCATTTTATCAAATAATAACTAATGAAAATAATTGGTTTTCATAGGAATATGAACCATGAAATAGAAAATGGTTTCAAAAAACATATAACCCATGAAAGAGAAATGGGTTTCATAAACATCATTCCATAAAAATATAAACCATTCAGAGAAATAATATTAATGGAACCATTAGATCATATCCCCCAAAAAGGGATGATTACCACCAACAGATTTCATATTAGATGAAAGATAAATTTGGAATATCTATTAAAAACAATACTGGGGAAAATATCCTTTCATATTTGGAAAATTATTTTTGTAACATAAATCATTCCGAAGACCATTTTCTTTGAAAATAACCAAAAAAACATAAAAATTAATCTTAAAAATATTATGATAACATTTTCCCTTGAAAACATATAACAGATGCTTGAAATCATTTTGATTTTTTTTCAAATAACATTGAAAATTTATAAAAGAATCTTGAAAATATTTTGAAATTATTTTCTTTAAAAATATAATTGAAAATATATAAAGTAAGATTTAAAATATTTTTATATCCCATTTCCTTGAAACTTTGTAATGAAATATTGAATTTTTTTTAATCAATTTTAATTGAAAATAGCTTTGGAAACTTTTATAAGAATCTTTGAAATTATTGAAATCCTTTTGTTTGAAAGTATCCTTTTGAAAACATATAATGTAGGATTCAAAAGTATTTTAATTTAAAAAAATTTTAAAACCATTTTCTCTAAAAATAGATTTAAAAACATGTAATTAAATTATTAAAAAATCATTTCAAACACTTCTTGAAAATAAAGAATTTATGAAAACTTTTTCTTTTAAAATAACAATAAAAAATATGAATTTATGGAATATTATGGAAAAAAATTCTCTTAAAACTAAATCTTCTACAACTTAAATGGAATCATCAAAGGATGGATGTTCATGATGGTAGATAAATACACACTTTTCAAACATTCCTTTTTCACCATAAAAGGTCCAGGAAAGCTCCTCAATCGAAAAATGACAAGAAGAGTCATTTTCAAAAGCCATTTTGTTGATAAGTTAATACATGGGTAAAATTTGATTTTAAATAACATATTAGATTGTTATTATATTCTAGAAAACATTTTTATAAAACATGTTTTTCGATGAACAAATATTTCTGATCGAAATGTGAAATAAATACAGATTATATTGAAAAGGTTTTGTTAATTAACATAAGTATCAAAGAGTGGAAAAATGATTCCAATAATTTAAGTTATCATTAATTAACATAGGATAATAAAATTCATGAGATTTACTGAGTTATGGATCATAATATTACATTAATGGAAGTGTAATCATAAATAATCTCGATAAATGATGAGATTGTTGCAATAAACTATTAACACTTTGGTAACATTAAATAATAATCTCCACAAAACAATAAAAGATAAATAAATCATGAAATAACATGTAAATTATACTCATTATATTAAATTTCAAAGGGAATTATATAAACTTCATATGAGAATAAAGGTGGAAAATATGGCATGTGTCTGAAAGAAGGTAAATTAAGACAAAATTACTTTAACAATTTGGTATTTTTGAAACATAAACCCAATAAAATTATATAATAAAGTGGATATGTAAATCCTAATAATTATATGTATGAGAATAGTAGAATACATTCATAGTTAGTATATACACCACACAAAATATATGATGGGTTAATATGTCTAACTCTCATTGAAATTAAGTGAGCCCATAAAACCCTTAGCATAAGTCTTGAATTTCCTCAAACATGTTCAAAACTCCTATATAATAAGTATAAGTTTACTATAAATCTACCCTATAGAAAGATTGTAATATATAATACCATATATTATTTTATTATGACTTTATATTTCCAATTTATTAACAATTTCATGTTAATATTACATTTCTGGTAATATACGCTTTATTTTTTGTATATGTTTTGACTTTTAATTCTTGACCGACTTACTTAGATCATTATTTACATATTTCTAGAATTTAAAACATTAAATTAATATAATATTTATTAATTATATAAATATTTATAATAATATTTAAAATATATAAATATGAAATGGAATACACCGTTCATGGAGACAGTCGGCCGTACGTATGCATGAATGTTGTTTCTGTTTTATTTTTCTATAGAAATAATGAATGTAAATAAGAGATATATTTTTATATATTATCATTATATAACAATTATTATTTTATATATATCATATATTTTTTCAAAACACATCCTTAAACCATTCCATGTAAAGTGTGAATGAATCACATCACATTGAGGAAGGGGTAGTCCACATGTCCAAAAACGAAGTTATCATATTTTAAAAAATGGAAACCATGAATGTATGTTTAATATAATAAATAAGTAAAAATATAGAATAAATATCATATATATAATATAAAAAATATTATGTTCATTATAATTCCAAAACATGAGAGGTTGTAAAGGAAAAACGAATGACATCATTTCACGAGCCGGTAGTCCATCATACGCACAAACAAAAACAGAGTTATCCATTTTATGGAAGTGTGTGTCGGTTTTGGTAAAACCATTATAATAATAATATATCAGTATATTTATGATATCTGGGATATTATATAAGAATTTTATAAGTAAACTTTTGGTGGTGGAGAAAGAAAACTTAAAAAAGTGTTTTTTGAAGAATGTTACCTCTTCATTGGGTAACTGTTTTTAGGTTTCACTAAATGGATTCCATGGATGGATTTTTTCATAAATTTATTTCTCTAGGAATAAGGGAGATAATTTGGAGATAATTTTGGAAGTTTTTTTAACCCAATTTAGATTGATATGTGTGAGGACGTGGGGGGGGGGGTACCCTTTTAGAGTAGAGGAGGAGTTTCATTCTTGTAAATATAAAAAACACTATTGAGAGGTCCCACTTATGTTATGTGAATACAATAATGGTATATTTATGATATAAGGGATTATATGGGAAAACTATGGATTGAAAATTGATTTTTTATATGTTTCAAGGTTATTTTGGCCTTTAAGATAAAGTTTAACCACTAAGTAAACTATTTTTCCATAATCACTGTAATTATTTTTAATTACTTTCAGTAATAAATTTGGTCAAAAATTAATTAGAAATTATTATACATTAAAAATTATTCTTATTAATAATATGGAATCCATTTTGGAAACTTTAATCAGATAACTGGAAGATATTAATTTAAAATTAATCTAACAGATGGAATGAGATGACGTGTTTTTAATGCGAAAAAAGCAAAAAAGATTGAAATTTTTTATACCCATGTTCAGGGTGAAATTGGCTATATTGGCCAAAATTGTATTAAATTATTTATAATTATTATAATTATACTTTAAAACAAAATAAAATTATAATTAACTATATAAATAAATTTGATGAAAAAGCAGTTTTGAAAAAAAAATTATGTATTTCACTATTAATGAAAAAATAATACTTCACATAGAAATACCAAAATTCCACCCAAATTAAATTTTTATATTAATATTTCAGAAATTATGTATATTTGATCAAATAAATATTATTAAAGTGTCAAAATGTATATTTAAAATAGGTGCACCATTAAAAGGCCGTAAAATTAACTTTTTTAAAAATACATCTTTTTATTCATAAAATTGGATTTAATCTTATCTTATGCCTTTAAAATCATTTGGAAGGGTGTAAAAAAATTATATAAAAAATAATATATGATTTTTATTAAAAATATTCCTCAAAAGTTGTTTGTTTAAATTATTGAGATAAAATGGTGTTTGTACATAGAAGAATAGACTTCTTAGAAAAAGAATTTCTTTATTATCATATTGTTCTTATGTTAATTTTCAAAAAATTTATAACTAAAGTATTACATTTATATACATTTATAAACCATTGTTTCATAATTTAGTCAATATCAATCATATATTCCACTCTAATGGATAAGTGATAGTTATTTTAATAAAAATACTAATAGTATGTTATAGTTTGTTAAAACATTTTCTTGCTTGTTACGTAAGATATCAAAGGGACATGGTATTGTGTGGAACATAATCTAAAAATAGTTTTGTGTGTACTACAAGCTAATATAAGTGTTGTTTGTTGGGAAGTATTAACTTGGGGCTACATATAATTCAAGATAAACATATGGATTTCATATAAAAATGCTAGATTTAGTGTTGTGTGAAATTAAAAATATCGAAAACATTAAATTAATATAAATTATTTTCAAAAAAATTTTGAGTGTTAAAATCTAACCCCCTTAAAATGAACATCACACATTAAATTTGTCTATTTTATCAATTTTTTAATAAATGACTATTACATTCATAAAAAACCCATCATAAAAACGAATACTGAAACATTAATTAAAAAATGAAAGTTCGAAATATAATGGTTTGCCAATGTAACTCATAACCTAGTTTACATATATGAGGACATTAGTGGAATGTGAAATAATTAACATGGAAGAGAAATATAAATATAATGTTCTGATGGAGAGTGATATAGATCATGGTTAGGATAATGTTAATGATCATAAGTCCATTACACAATGGGGTTTGAAAAAATTACCTGATATCGTAAAAAATTCTAATAACAGGACAAAATTTTTTTTCAAGACCATTTTTTCTAAATTTTAAGAATTTTAATGAGAAGATATATGTAATAGATTTCATGAAAACCTTACTCTTTGTTGTGCATTGATCAATTTCCAATTAATCTCTTATTCTAGGGATTGATGTTGAATTTTTTATTCTTGAAGCATTAAAATATAATGAGATCCTTAAATAGAATGATATGTCATTACCTCTATCTTTATCACAACAAAAATTTTATCACAAGTTATCCAATATGAATAAATCAACTTATGGAGAGTTAATGCTTTAGTCTCTAAAAATATCATACGAATATTACCATTAACCATTCCATAAATGTTTCACCTTATAACCCTTTAGAATTTTGAAATTCCATAACCATAGAAAGATGAAAACTACATTTAAAATCATCATAACATTTATCCTCTATATACCATAATGTAGCTCTTAATTTTCATATGCCAAACATGTGAATACCTTTATCAAGTATTCTCTTGAAACATGTTAATACACTAAATTATCATAAATACTTATTGAAAACATGCATGTTTCCTTATACCAATGTTTATTTGATATTTCGTAAATTTGAAAATGGTGTAAAATTCATCAATGATAGACTAAACCAATTTTATAACAAATCCATAATCAGTTACAAGGTAATTCGTACTGTCCAATTTACATATTCATATCCAACATATCTTTATTCAAACGTCATTATCCCAACATATTAAGGGTTACCTTTCCCTTAATCATGTATTTCCCATGAATATAATATTTCCACTAGATATTTCTCTATTACATTGGAACCATTCAACATATTCATGTAAATCAATAATCTGAATAATCCACATATATTTCACTATTCATATAACATAAATATTGAATTTGAATACATAAAAACATACAATATTCCACTCAATCCTTAATCCATTAATAGGGCTACCTCATCCTATTACTTAATACTTATTTCCTTGAACATTTCACCGATAGTCTCATCATAAAAAACAATATAACAATTAAACGTATAACATTGATTGTTATCTTCATGAGATTTCCCCTTAGGACATCGATTTCCAAATTACCATTCATTCAATGCATAAACCATTTAATTGTTGATTATGTCTTTGGGAGGGTAATATTCCCCTATTTTGAATCAATTGATATATTCATTTTTTATTTTTAATTACAGGATTTTTGATATTCTTTTCGACAGTCAAAACATATTATTATTCATTTTTTACACTCACGTGGTTGATTCCTTCCACACTTAAGTGATCAACCCATTCGACAGATCGTTATAAATTTTTTTATCATATTAAATGTTAACCAAGTCCTTTTTGGTTCCCACTATAGACTAAAAAGTGACAGAATAGTGTGAGAAGCTCTTATTATTCAAAAAAAGACACATAATCTTGAAAAATATATTATAGGATGTCTAAATTATGACACATTATTTTAAATATATGATACCATAGGTGTTTCCTTATAGACCTCACTAGAAATATCCTTAGAAATATCCCTATTAATATTACTAAAGTTTTCACATACTAGTTTCTAAAGGTTTATTAAAAACTTCCTTTGATACTAACTCTAGAAACCCTGGCTTAACATACATGGATATTACGTCATTTATGATAAATATTCAACACATTAAAAAGTTACATGCCTGGGGACTGGAGTAGTTTAGTGTATTTGGAAAAGTGGAATATAATCTTTTAACACGGAAAAAGATCTTCAATGTTTCCCATAAATATCTTCCACTTTAGTTCTTCGACATAAAACCTTTTTTTATAACATGGGGAAAGGAAACATGAGAAAGGGTTAGCTAAGATGCCCAGTAAGAATAAATAAAGGATACTCTTAATCATAACATGAGCATATGTGTATGTGACCATGAGAATAATATTTCAAGATTATACCCTACATATCCAAGATCATATACATGAGTCATAGAATAAATATTAGAAGTTAATAAGACATTAATAATATGTTAATCAAGATCTTAATCCATGATATCATAAAATTGCAACATGAAATAGATTTTGTGTCATACACATAATAATATAAAATCATTCCCCATAAAAATGGCTTATTTCAAAAAACAATCAGGGCACATCTTTGGGGACACACCTACTTAGTGGGACACACCACCATCCCTAGTCACAACCCTTTCCTTGTTGTGGAAAGCGATCACTCCCCAAACCATCTCGATATTCAATGTTCACTCCCAATTTCATATTAGTAGTAAATTTTCACTCCCAACACATTCTTAGCAGAAAAATTACATTACTGAACCGAGTTAACTACAAGTTCTAGCCATGTCTATGTCAAGATATTTAAGTATTTACCAAATTCATTTGAGGTATATATTGGTCCCACTAATATCATAAACAAATCATCCATTAATGTGAAAAAACAAATAATAAATTATATCATGACCAAAGAAATTCAATGGGTATCAAAAATATATCATCATATCCTAACATGTGGAAAAGATACTTGTGTCATAATAATTTCATCAAATCAAAACCCATGATAAGAAGTTAGTTTTATAAGAATATAACCCTATAAAGATAAATTTATTTCATAAACATATAACATGTGAAAGAGAAATGGGTTTCATAAACATCATGCCATAAATACATACACCGTCAATAAAAAAAATGAATTGAATCGTTGAATCACATTTACAGAAAATGATGAGTAACACCAATGTAATACATATTATATGAAAAATAATTTTGAAATGTCTTTAAAAACATTTCTTGAGGAAAATAACCTTCTTTATTTGAAAAAATGATTTCTAAAACCTCATACCCTTTGAGAAGCATTTTATTTGAAGATAACCTTTAAAAATTATAAAATAATAATGAAAACATTTTTGAAAAACAATTCATTGGAAATTTATTTGAAAAATTATAATTGAATATTGAAAACATTTTGGGAACCCTTTCCCTTGAAATCATATAAAGTAATCTTGAAAATATTTCGAAAATATTCCCTTTAGAAATATTTTAGAAAAATTATAAAGTAAGCAAAGAAAACTTTAGAAAATATTTTTCTTTGAAAAAATATAAAGGATTCTTGAATTTATTTTTGAAAACATTTTCTTTGGAAATATCTTTGAAAACATATAACAAAATCATAAAAATATTTTGAAATAATTATAAAAGGCTATAAAATAATTGATATACTTTAATTTGAAACTAATATTTAGAAACAATGTAAGGGGATATTTGAAAATAATATAAAACAAATTTTAAAAATATTTTTTTTCAAATAATTTTTCTATGAAAATAGCTTTAAAATCATATAAAAGAAGGTTTGAAAATCATTTACAACACTTCTTGAACATTGTATTTTTGAAAACTTTTTTATTTTAAAATAACATTAAAAATATTAAATGTCCATAATATTAGGAAAAATATTTCTTAGATAAAATTTTTATAATATTGACTTGGTATAATATTACAAATTGTTTGATAAAATTCTATATAATATGGTTTTTTGATGAATATATATTTTTGACTAAAAATAGAAATAAAGAAGGATTTTTATTAATTTTTTTCATAATTATCTTGAGAAAAAAATATTGGAAAAATGGTACCACTTTTTAATATATCATGAATAAACATAAGAGAATAAAACTAATTGTAATTATTGGGATATGGATCAAAAAATGGAAGCATAATCATAAACAATCTCAGTAAATGATGTGATTATAGAAATAAACATTTACAAGTTTGTTAACTTTGATTCATAATCTCCATGAAAGAATAAAAAAACATATTGAAATATCATTTAAATATGTAGACTCATGTTATAAAATATTGACGAGATGTATATACTCCATGTAGAAGAATATAGGTGCATAACATGTCATGTGTCTCAAAGAAGAAAAATTGAGACAAAATTACCTTACTAATTTAGAAACTATTAAGCCACTAAAACAATAGAAGATAGATACTAAAATGGATATGTGAATACTAATAATTTTAATTATAATAATAATATTATACATTCATGGGAAGTATATATTCCACCAAAAATAAATCAGGGGTTAATAAGCCATAAGTTTCACAGAAATAAATGTGAGATGAGAAAACCCTTACCTCAAGTATTGATATTCTTCTTACACAATCAAAAAATATCTATAATAAGTATAAGTTTATTTTTAATCTACCATAAAACCATATTATCATCAATAATACCATATATGATTTTATTATAACATTATATTACCCATTTATTAACAATTTCAAGTTAATTTTATGATTCTAGTAATATCGACATTGTTTTTTATATATTTATTGACTTGTTACTATTGATACTATTACATAGATAATTATTTACCTTTTTCCAAAATTTAAAACATGATTTAAATATCATATAAATTTAGTACATATATATTTATAATAATTTATAATTTATATAAATTTGAAATGTAATATATTTTTTATGGAGACAGTAGGTTATATGTAAGCATGTATGTTGTTTTCATTTTATTGTCGTATTGAATGATAGAATGTAAATATTATATATATATATATTACCATTAAATTATAATTATTATTTAATATATTTCATATATTTACACTAAATATATCCTTAATACATTGTATGTAATGTGTGATTTAATCACATCCGTTTGAGAAGGTTGTAGTCCACACATCCACAAATGAAGTTATCATATTTTAAAAAAATGGAATGTATATAGGTATATTTTATATAATACTTATAGAAGGTAAAATGGAAAAATAAATATAACATATATCATATAAAAATATTATGTACATCATAATTCCATATCATGAGAGGTGGGAAAGAAAAATTTAATGACATCATTTAGTGAAGCGATAATCCGTTGTACAGATGAACGATAAGTTCATTACTTATTTTATAGTTGAGTTTTTAGGTGTAAGTTGAAACATTATTATAAAAAACTCATTATATTTATAATACTTATGTTGTTATATAATCATGGAAAAAAAATAATTAAGTAGGGGGATAATGAAAATAAAATAAAAGTTCTTATTTAAGGATGTTACCTATACTTTGGGGTAACTATTTTTGGTTTGCACCAAAGGGATTCCTTGGTTGTATTTATCAATAAATTTAGGTCTCTAGGATAAAGGGAGATATTTCTGGAGAATATTTATTTGGGGGTTTTATGATCCAAAATTTCATGGGAGGTGTGAGGAAGTTAGTGGTTCATTTCTCTTTTATAGTGGAGGATGAGTGTCATTCTAGTAAATATAGAAAGGTAAACACTAATGGTGGCCTCCATTACATAATGGGAATCAAATAATTGTCCATTATGGAGTCTATGTTCAAAATAAATACATAAAATAGATTTTTGACAATTTTATAGGTTATTTTTCCCTTTATGATAATGTTTAACCACTTTGTAAACCTATTTTCTTAATATAATATTTGTAATTAATTTTAATTAATTTCACTAATCACTTTGATGAAAAATTAATTTGACCATGTTAGAAATAAATAATTATGATTATTCCAAATATTTAATCCTTTTTTATAAATTATAATCACATAAGTGATAGAAATTAATTTTAAATTAATCTCATAGACAGGATAAGACAACAAGTTTTTAAAGAAAAAAATTCCAAATGTTTCAAAAAAATTCATATCTAGTTTAAATGTGATACTGGATAAAATTACCAATATTAGATTAATTTAAATATAATTAATATAATTATACATTATAAATATATTAAAATATCATTTAACTAATTAAATAAATTGATAAAAAATATGTTTTTAATTACAATTCAGTGTTTTTCTCTATTCCTCTAAATACGAAATATTTCAGAAAAAATAACAAAAATTCACCCAAATAAAATATTGATATTCTGATATATAAAATAAAGTTTATTATTTCAAATAAAACATATGAAAGTGTAATAAATCATATTTAAATTAGGAGATTCATTAGAAGGCTCTAAAATTTTCTTTTTGAAAAATACTATTTTTATTTATAAAATAAGATTTATTATTATCTTATGCCAATAAAATATAATGGATAAATTTTAAAAAAATTTATTTAATATGTAATATATAAATTTTATTAAAAACATTCATCAAAAGTTGTTTGTTTAATTTAAAATGATAAAATGGTGTTTGTACATCGAAGAATAGTTTCATAGAAAAAGAATTTCTTTATTCTCAAATAGTACTTTGTTTCATTTATAACCAAAGGTTTAATAGAATATACAATTTTCAACCATAGTTTCATAATTTATTCAATGTATTTTATATATTCTATTGTAATGTTTAGGTGATAATTATGTTAATAATAACATTAATAGTACATTGTAGTTTAGTAAATTGTTTTGTTGTCTGTAACACATGATATCGAAGGGACTTGGTATTGTGTGTAACAAAAGCCAAATATAGTGTTGTGTAAATTGAATGATAATGTATGTCTTCCATGTAGTTAAATATTAACATGGTTTTTCATATAATTCAATCCAAACATAGTGCCTTTTTATAAAAACCTCTATATATAGTGTTGTGTGAAATGAAATATATAAAAAATATGAAATTAATTTGAAACAAAATTCAAAAAGTTTTGTGGTGATAAATAAAAATCATGTGTAAGAACATTAATAACTTTAGAAATATCATAACAAGAATAAAAAATAATCATTTTGGACTAACAAGTCTAGGTTTTCAAAAAAACTAGCTGGTTACATTTCTAGACTTAGATTTAGATATATTATTCCTAGATTACATATTATTATTATCATTACCCTTATTAATATTGTTCTTCTAGTATCAATTTTCAGGCCTATCATTAGTAAAAAGACTGTCTTCTTTATACTTTACATTATTTATATTGTGATGATCCTTAAATAGTAAAAGATGATTTTCCTCTTCTAGGCTCAAAGAGCCATAGCCATACATCATGGTTTCAACTATAATACTCTAGGAATTATCAAGAGAAATAAATAGGATCATAAATTGGTCTTCATCATGAATAGAGACATTGATATTATCAAGATCAAATATAATTTTTTAAAATTCATCATGATGGACCTTAATAAAATCATCAGACCTCGTATTAAAATTAAAAATCCTATTATTTTTATAATTATGACTAACCAATGATGCAATCATATATAATTTCGCATGTTTCAATAAAATTCCAACAGTGAAAGACTCCAAGTAGACCTATTTAAGGATTTTTTCACCTAATGATAAGAAAAGGGAGATATGGGATTATTTTAAGACATCAACATTGATATCTTGATACACGTTAGAAATTTTGGAATCATTGGATAAAATAAGTGTAGGTTTCTTATTGTCAAGTAAAGAATTGATGAGCCACTTTTGAATGATAATTATTATTATTATGATACACTAAAGCTTAATATCATAGTATACATCAGAAGTATCTATCATATAATTAAAAGATGAAATCATATATTTAGAGTGCTCTGATACCAATATTGTTTGGGAAAAGGTTATCATACCCCGCCATGAATGACCAATGATCTAAAATATATGATTTGTTTTAGTTTGGTTTATATGATATAAATTGAAGTGATCTAAAAAAATATTCAAGTAAGAAAATAGGAACATAAACATGGATTTTCAAGATGAGATGAAGTGTATAATAGAAACAAACACAAATCAAAAAAGAATGTATAAAGAACATATGTATTTACATTCCTTGGGACCCTTTAAGACTTGCATATAAAGACCAAACAACACCTACTCACATATGTTATTAATTCTTAAAACATAAGGAATATAGAATACAAAATAAAACACATATCATGATAAAAAAAATTAAAACTAATCTTTGGAGAAATAAAATAATAAAGTAATGGTTATAGACATAGACATGTTTCCACTATCTGGAGGATCTTCATGCTAGCTTCCACAATAGTGAAACATGATCCTAGATTCAGAATCATGCACTAGTAGTGAACGTCACCTACTTCCCCTCATTACATATGAACCAGGAATCACTAAGAATATCAACTAGTGAGGAAGGATGATTTAAACTCCACCAGGATAAGCATAAGTAGCTCAGGAGGATGCAAATCTTTATCTCAAATCTCTCTCAAGGATTTGTTAGAAAAATTTCCTATATAACACCCCAAACATTTTATGGAATGTTTCTCTTAAATAATTTCAATTAATAGCTGATATTTCATGAAGCACTGAGTCTATGTGAAACAAAAATTTCTTATTTATATGACATATTCATAACCTAGGCATTGAACTTAAATTTTCCACTTGTGTGTTTTGAATTTCGAAAAAACAAACATACACAGTTGTGATCAGGGTGATAGTTAGAGTATAATAGAATTAACATAAATTTCTGTAAATAGTAACCTACCCTTATGAAAATTAATATACCATTATTAATAGTAACTTACCCTTTTTAATAGTAATATGACCCATATAAATAGTTTTATACCCATGAATGTATAAATAAATTTAGGAATCCTAAAAATGAAGATGAATATTTTAAGTGTTTGTGTTTTTCGATTAAATAATGATTTTAATTGAAAATTTAATTTCACATATTTATAGATTTATTTTTTAAAAATGGAGTTCATTTAGGGATTCTAAACATTGACAAATGTTTAGGATGAATTTTTGGGATTTTTCTGAAATACATGAATTTTGGGTGAATAGTAAAATACATTTATTTACTGTATAAATACATTATAATTTAAATTAACTATTCCTAGAATCACGAGTTATGTAAGAACCCAAATCTAAAACAAAAATTCATGTATTAATATTCTAGGTAATGAAATAATCACTATTTATTGTCTTATGAAGAAATAATAAATTAATGATTATAATATTAAGAATAACCTCCTCCCCTCCACTATATAAACCAAAACTGACCCCCTTTTCCTCCCACACCACTCAAGATTCAATCATTTCCTAAATTATACTCAAATATCTTTTAAAGATTATCCCCTACGTCCAAGACCTTTGGATCTCACCAAAAGGCCAAAATAACATCTTTAAGGATATTCTCAAGGAGGAGTACTCAAGAGGTGAACTTCTCTTATCTTTTCATTCAAATGGTTTTGCATGTTCTATAATTTTATTGATATATCCTCACCTCCCCACATCTAAATTCTATGATAATTCTATTACCTTACGTGGGTGGAAATTTTATTATTCTAATGAAATATTTCATCATCATCACTTCTTTCCCCCACCTCTTACACAAAAAATGAAAATACCATCCGAGATGTGTTAATTTATCACATTCAAGGACGATGGGTTTTCAATTTCTATAAGTATCTTCAATACTAGTCCTGAAACATTTTTAATGGTTGAACCAGATCATAATGTATTTATTTTAAATTTTTCAATGTTCTGGAATCCTTACGCACTCAAAATTCAAAATAATAATACAAAATAAGTCCATTATACACAAAACCGCTAAGTTAATCAAAGCATTTATCAATACATTTTAACTAATGAGTAATACTCAATTATATAACCCAAAATAATTATAATATCATTTATAATGTCACTAATAATATATATTAAAAATTATGTATGATTAAAAAAATTTCAAACGAACATCCATTCATTAATACAAGTAAACCCGTCATGAAAACCATGGAAGAAAATGCTTCCAAAACAATAAAATTGAATATCTTAAACCTGTTTAAAATGGAATTAATGAACCTAATATGGTTATACCATATCATTGACATGTTAATGACGTTCTGGTCTTGTTAATTGATGAAGCAAAATTTTATTATTTAGGCATTTAATAACAATCAAGAACACCTTTGAGCTTAAGGTAAGGCATCCTCTCTCTCACTTTTGTCCAAGAATTCTCCCTATGTTGTGTACTTTTTTTAATTACGAATTTTTAGGTATGTTTTGAAACTCCCCCATATTTCCCTTATATTATATAAATGATGGGATAGAACTTTACCTCTCATTAAGCCCCCACAAGAACACCTGTTACCCTGCCAAGATGTATGTAACAGATTTCTTATCTCACTTTTAATTCCTTGAGATTTCCACTCTTCACCACTTATTCCTTGAATGTGGTTTATTGTGTATATAAATTTGATATATATTATCATTATTATATCTATATTTATTTTATTATTTTATTCATTTGGTGGATTTTGTTTTCATACGACTCGATTGATTACAACATTGTTAAGGGATGTGTCTCAATTTCTATTTCATTGTGACTTAATTAGTATTGTGCACCTAATGATTCTTATGTGGTGTACATAATACCCATTTGAGATAACTTTTAATTTTAAATTATATTTCTATTAAATATCCATATTCTAGTTTCATAGATAATATTATTTCTTTAAGTCATATACACTATTACATACGGTGTTAATTTGAAATGTTTTTTTAACTATGGAAATATTAATGAATATGTATTCTATTATATATAAGGATATTGAGAAGTCATATTTTAATTGTATTGAATCAATATATAAATAATCCTTTGTACTCGTAGTGATGAACGGGGCCCTCTATTTCCCCGCGATGCATCGACATGTATCATGAGACAAATCAGTTGGCGAAAAATTGTTTGAGTGTGTTTCCAAAAATCTGACAGGTTTCTACCTATAGACTTAAACTGTTTTGATAGTATAGTGGTATAATGTGAAATATACTTGAATCCCAATTAATAATAATTATCTATATACATTTTCAGTTATTACTATCGATGATTTTTTCACAATGACAAAATATATGGATGCAGTTTTATTATCAATTTACTAATGGTGTGAGGTTTTCATTTATTCACCATGCTATATTCACTATGCAAAAATATTTATAATTCAAATATTGTTGATTCATGTTTCCACTATTTTTAACCTATAATGAACATTTTATGTCACCCCTTTCATTTTTTACCTTCAATAGGTTATAAAGAGAAGATCATTTATTGAGTTTCCATGGATGGAGTTTATTAGTTTTTTTATTTTATTTTGTTACCTTTCCCAATGTAATTTGAGTTAAAACTACGTTTCTTGTTTCTTCAAGACTACTAAACTGGTCATTAATTCCGGATTTCATTCCTTTTAGGCATTACAATGTAATAATTAATGCACCAGATCTGGTCAAGAAGGGTCATGGTGTTACAGTTGGTATCAGAGGATGTTTAGTAGCAAACATGGAAACTAGATTAGAAAATGTAGATTAGGGAACTAATCCCTAAGGAATTATTTGAGGAAAACATAAATAAACATCATCTAATTTTGGTAAGGAATATATTTTTTGGATATTTCTAGAAAATAAATCCCTATATGGAAGATAACTGGTAGAGGTGTCTATAGAACAAATGTAACTAGGAGTGAAAGCTACAACAAGGAGTGTCGGTCTTGACCCGAGGTATCCTAGTACACCAAAATGGGCCTTTCTGCACTCTTGGTATTATAACTACCAATGGATATTCTTTGCATAATTCACATTTTCTTTACACGAAATTATGAAGGATTTTAATATATATTTTTCCTCAGAGAAATAGTGTTTATGAGATTAGATATCCATAGAATTTGAATCTATGTTATGTTCTTTTCTATTGGATCTTCATAACCTAATCTAGTGTAAGATATTATTTAGAAATAGTGCCTAATGGAAGAAGGGGAATCAATACTCATGGACAATATAGTGATTTACCAACTAAGGAAGTTAACACAATCAATGAAGGAGAAGATCATATCATGAACATATTGAGACAACTTATTCAGGTTGTGATAAATAACCATGATACACTTATATTGGAACTTTTCATGTGGTATATGCCCCATATTTTAGTGGGACTACTAATCCATTGGTAGCTGAGCAGTAGATCAAGTACCTTGAAAATATATTCATGGAATTAAGATGCAATGAAAAGGAAAAGGTAATGCCAGCAGTATATTGTCTCAAGGGTGACACTAATCAATGGTGGTCCTTGATCCATACTATCATATAGGAATAAGAAATATTAGATATAGAATGGAGTACTTTTAATAATACATTCTTCGATAAATATTTCCCTTGTGAGCATTGAACTGAAATGAAGAAAATATTACTTGGCTTAAAGGAAAGGGAAGAATACAGTGTTGCATAGTATGAGGCTACCTTAACAAGACTGGCCATCTACTCTGTAGATTATGTATGTGACTTAGAACACAAGATTGATCATTTCTTTGAAGTTATTAAGCCATGTCTTCGAAGGGAACTTGATTCTCAAACGTTATCATTATATGATGAAATTTTATTAAGTTCCATCAAAACAGAGAGGGATTTTTCTAGATCAATATCATTTCAAGGAAAACCAAGACAAAAAGAGGTACAATGATAACCACGGAAAAGGTGAATCACCAAAGAAGAAAAAGGGAATGAAGAAATTACCATTATTCGAGAACTGTTGAAAGAATAATCCTTGGAAATGCATGAAAGGAATGGGAGTCTTCTACAAGTGTAGAGAAAAGGGTTATCAATCTAATAAATTAAAGGGGAATAAACAAGTCAATGATGCTAAATGCTAGAATTTTAGAGAGATGAGACACTATGAAAATAAGTTTCTTAAATTCCAAGGAAACATTCCTTAGAAAAGGCCACAAGATCAAGGGAAAGATTATGTGATTACAATAGTGGAGGTTGAAGTTTCTAATGATGTGGTTACATGTAAATTAATTGTTTCCTCAAACTTAGACAACACATTATTTGATTCTAGGTCATCTCATTCATTTACATCATCCCAGTTTTCCATGAAAATTAGGCATGTCCAATTTGATTTAATAAATGAGTTATTAGTAAAAACTCCGAGGGGATGTATTGTTGGAAGAAAGGAATGTAGATATGTCCCCTCATGACACCTAAATGTGCTTTAGTTTCTTACCTTATCAACATATGAATGAGTAACCTTGATCTAATTATCAGTATGAATTGGATGTCAAATTATGATGAAAATATATATTTCAAGAAGAAGGTAGTTATAATCATTGAAACTGTGTAGAATCCCTTATTTTTAGTGTACAAACATCGCCATCTAATTCATATCTAGATCCACCCCCATTATCTCTATTGAATGTAATTCTTAGAGAGGAAGATAACCCAATGTCTATGGGTGTGGAATGAAATATTCAAATTGAAGATGAAAATATAGTTCACGAATACACTGACGCATTTACAGATGATTTACATAGACATCCTCTAGAGCAGGAAGTTGAGTTCTCTATCGATTTAATTCCTGGTGAAAAACCTATATAAAAGACTCCTTATCAAATTGACACTGTAAAATTAGTGGAGGTAAAGAAACAACTAGAGGAATTGAGTGAAAAATGATTTATTCTACCTATTTTTTCTCCATGGGGAGCCCCAATCCTCTTTGTCAAGAAGAAAGATGGATCTAGGAGGATATGTATTGATTATAGGGAAATCAATGATATTACTAAATCAAATAAATATCCTATGGTATAAAGGGATGATTTATTCTAACAACTCAATAAAGCATAATACTTTTCAAAAATTGATGTTCGATCTGGATATTATCAACTGTGTATGAGGAAAGAATATATTCCAAAGATAGAATTTCAAACAAGGTATGGGCATTACGTGTTTATAGTGATTATTTTTGGACTAACTAATAGGACCAATGTTTTAATGGATCTAATTAGTATATTTTTCAAGGAATATATTGATGAATTTTTTGTGGTATTTATCGATTATATCCTGGTATACTCAAAAATCTATTAAGACCATGAGAATAACTTGTGGATTATTCTGAAAACTCTTAGAAGAAATGAATTATATGAGAAGTTTAGCAAGTGTGAATTCTAGGTTCAATTAATTTATTTTCTTGGCCATATTGTCTCTAAGGATGGAACCTTAGTTGATCATGTGATGTCAAAGTCAATCCATGAATTGTCCATGCCAATGAACATAACTGAGGTACATAGTTTTATTGTCTTAGCAAGTTACTATTGGTGTTTCATTCATAATTTCTCCTGAATGGTTAACCTATTAACCAAGCTCACACAGAAAGGGGTTATGTTTATGTGAAAAAAAATGTACATAATTCTTTGAATAATTGAATTGAATATTTCTCAATGCTCTAATTTTGAATCTTCCATATTGGAATGATGGATTTTTGATATATAATGATGCATCAAAGATTAGGATAGGTGGTGTCCTTATTAAATATAATAAATTTATTTCTTATACATAAAGGCAGTTTAAGACTCATGAGAAAATTTACCCAACTCAGGATCTTGAGTTAGTAGTTGTAATCAATACCCTAAAAATATGAAGACATTATCTCTACGATGAAAAATGTGAGATATACAAGGATTACAAGAGTTTGAAATAAATATTCACACAAAAAGAACTCAACATGAGGAAAAGAAGATGGTTGGAGTTACACCGTGATTATTATTGTTCAATACACTACCAACCAGGAAAGTAAATAAGGTGGCATATTAATTAAGCCGGAAATATCACGGAATTATGACCCTAATAAGCATTGAGAGAGATCTTATATTCATGGATCTACTAAATATAGATATGGGAATTGTTAAGGAAGAGGAAACATTTTTCCCTTTTCAAATGATTATTAAACCATATTTACTAAAGAAGATAAAAAGCTCCAAATCTAGTGTTTAGAATCTACACAAGAAAGTTAATGTTGTTAAGGATGGAATATTAGAAGACATCGTGTACGAGTAAGGAGTCCTAAAATTTGGGAAGAGGTTATGAATTCCATCCATACTTGATCTAAAAAGGGAACTATTATATGATTCTCATAGATCAAATTTCTCTATACAGCCAAGCAGCAGAATGATGTATTAGAATCTGAATAAATATTTTTGTTGGGATAATATAAAGCAAAAAAAATTCTGACTATGTGTCAAGATGACTAGTTTTTCAATAAGTGAAGGCAGAGAAAAAAATTCCTAGAGGGTTGATGCAACCTCTAACTATTATTATATGGAAGTGGGATGACATTACAATGTATTTTGTCAAATTAATACTGATGATTCCTAGAAGGAATGGTTCAATATGGGTAATTGTTGATTGTATCATAAAATTAGTACCTTTCCTTTCTATAAGAGAATATTTACCACTTGAAAACCTGTAAAGACATTATATTTATGATGTTTTAAGACTTCATGGTGCAACTCTATCGATTTTGTCCGATCAAGACCCCTGATTTACATAATGGTTTTTGAAAAGTCTCTTAAAGGCTTTGGATACGAGGCTTCATATGAGTGTTGCGTATTACCCCCGAACCGATGAACAATCAGAAAGAACTATTCAAACACATGAAGAAATGTTGATATCATGCTCTCTTGACTTTCAAGGTATGTGGGATCAATAATTTCCTTTTTTGGAGTTTTCCTACAACAATAGCTTCCATTTTATCATTCAAATGGTGTCATATAAAGAATTATATGGTAAGTGGTGTCGATCTCTAACTTTTTGGTATGAAGTTGATGAGGGGAAACTTTTAGGCTCAGAACTTATCAAAGAGACAACATCAAAGGTAGATAAAATTTAGGACCTTATTAAATAATCCCAAAGTAGGAAAATGATTTATGCTGAAAACCGAAGAAAGGATTTGGAATTTCAAGTAGGAGATCATGTCTTTCTAAAAGTATATTTGTGGAAGTGTGTCTTAACGATCAGTAAGAAAGGGATACTTAGCCCCAGGTACATTAGATAGTATGACATTTTTGAAAGGATCATAGTTATATATTACCATTTAGCAATGCCACATAGTCTCTCTAATGTTTATAATGTGTTACATGTTTCATTTTTTATAAAATAAATGCTAGACCCAATACATGTACTCACCTATGAAGAAATAGAAATAGAACCAGATTTGTCCTATTGTGAAGAGCCTATCATGATTTTTAACATAAGCGATCAGATATTGAGAAATCAGAAAAAATTATATTGTAAAGGGTCTTTGAAGAAACCAAAATATGGAGGAAGTAATGTGGGAACCCAAGGATGTTATAAATAAGAACCACAAATAGCTTTTTAAGTGGATTTATAAATGAAAAATTTCAAGGATGGAATTTCTAAAGGAGAGAATAATATAACACACCAAACATTTTATGGTATGTTTCTCTTAAATAATTTCAATTCATAGAATATATTGCATGAAGAACTAAGTCTATGTGAGACAAAAATTGGTTATTTATAGGATATAGTCATAACCTAGACATTGAACATAAAATTTACACTTGTGTGTTTTGAATTTCCAAAAATGAACATACACGGTTGCGATTAGGGTGATATTTAGAGTCTAATAGAATTAACTTAATTTTCAGTAAATAGTAACCTACCCTTATGAATAGTAACATAACCTGATGAATAGTAACACACCATTATGAATAGTAATATGACTCTTATGAATGGTATTCACACCCATTAATGTAGAAATATATTTAGGCACCTCAAAAATGAAGTTCAATATATTAAGCACTTTTATTTTTGGTTAAATAATTATTTTAATTAAAAATTAAATTTCACAAATTTAGAAAAACATTTTTGAAAAATGGTGTTCATTTTTGGATTCCACACGTCAAAAAATGGCAAGGGTGTTTTTTTTGTGATTTTTATGAAATACATGAATTTTTGGTGAATAGTAAAATAAATTGATTTACTGTATAAATAAATTATAATTTAAATTAAATATTCCTAGAATCATGAGTGATTTAAGCACCCATACCTAAAACTAAAATGAAAATATTACTATTCAAGGTAATGGAATACTCACTATTTCTTGTCTGGTGAAGATAATAATAAATTATTGATTATAATATTAAGAATACCCTCTTCCCCGCTGCTATATAAACCACCCATCACCCCCTCTTCCTCCCCCACCACTAAAGCTTTAATCCATGGCTAAATTCTCCTAAAATATCTCCCTAAGATCCTCCCAAACGTCCAATACCATCCGGTCTCACTAAAATGCCAAAAACAAAGTCCTTAAAGAGATTCTCAAGGAGGAGTACTCAAGAGGTGAACTTCTCTTCTATTTTATTCCAATTTCTTTTACAAGTTCCATTCTTTTGTTTCTCTCTCATCACCTCCCCACATAAAAGTTCTATGATAACTATATTACCCTAAATGGAATGGAATTTTATTTTTATAATGGAATATTTTTTCATCATCTCTCCTTTCCCCCACCTCTTACACTAAATATGAAAATACCGTCTGAGATGTGTTAATTTATCACATTCAAGGATGACATGTTTTCAATTTCTATTACAATCTTAAATACTAGTCATGAAACATTTTTAATTGTTCAACCAGATCACAATATATTATTTATCTTATTCAATGTTCTGGAATCATTACACACTCAAAATACAAAATAAAAATACAAAACAAGTTCATTATGCACAAAACCACCAAGTAACTCGAAGCATTTATCAATAAATTTTAACTAATGAGTCATCCTAACGTATATAACCCAAAATAATTATAATATCATTAATAATGTCACTAGTAATATATATTAAAATATCTATATGTTTAACAACATTTAAAAAGAAAATGCATTAATGAATACAAGTAAACCAGTAATGAAAACCATGAAAGAAAATGCTTCCAAAACAATAAAATTGAATCTCTTAAACCCATAAAAAAGGGAATGAATGAACCTGATAAGGTTATACCCTATAAATTACATGTTTAAGAGGTTCTAAGATTATTAATTAATGAAGTTAAATTTTAATATTCTGGTCTTTAAGAACAATCAAGAACACCTTCGAGCATATGGTAATGGATCCTCTCTCTCACTTTTGTTCAAGAATTCCCCCTATATTGTGTGCTTTTATTTTTAATTCCAAATGATGGGATATGTTTTCAAAACTCAACCATACTGACATAATGATATATAAATAATGAGATATCACTTTACCTCTCATTAATCCCTCACAAGAACACATGTTACTCTGAAAAAATGTTCGTTAGGGGTTTATTATGTCACTTTTAATTCTGTGAGATTTCCACTATTCGCTAATTATTCCTTCCATGTGATGTATTGTGTACTACCATTTGATATATAATATCATGATTTTATCTATATTAATGGTATTCTGTGATTCAATTGGTGTATATAAATTTTTTATCATAGAACTCGATTGATTACAACGTGGTTAAGGGCTTTGTCTCAATTTCCATTTCGTTGCGACTTACTATGTATTTTGGACCTAATAATTATTATGTGTTGTTCCTACTACCCATATGATATCACTTCTAATTTTAAATTATATTTCTATTATATAACAACATTCTAGTTTAATGGATATGACTATTGTGTTAAGTTGTATACCCTCTTACATACAGTTTTAATTTGGAAAATTGTTTCAACTATGGAAATATTGATGAATCTGTATTCTTTTATCTATATGAATATTGAGAAGACATATTGTAATTGTATTAAATCTATGTATAAGGAATTATTTGTACTTATAGTGATGAGAGGGGCCCTCTATAGCCCCTCGATGCATTGAAAAGACTCATGAGACAAATCAGTTGGCGAAAAACTCATTGTGTTTGTTTCAAAAAATCAAATGGGTTTCTACCCACATACTTAACCCATTTAGATGGTATAGTGGTACCATGTAAAAGATACATGATGTCCAATTAATAAGAATTCTCTTTATTAATTTATAATTAGTAATATCCATGAGTATTTCACTCTGAAAAAATCTATGGATGCAGTTTTAATATTAGTTTACTAATGGCGTGGGTTTTTCATTTATTCACCATTGCATATTTACTATGAGAAACTATTTATAATTGAATTATTATTGATTCATGTTTACACTTTTTAAACCCTTAATAAGTGTTTTAGATCACCCATTTTATTTTTTTTACCTTCAATAGGTTTTTAAGAGGAGATCATTTTTTCAGTTTTCATGGATACAATTTATTACTTTTTATTATGTATTGTATTTTGTTACCATTCCAAATGTAATTTGAGTTACCACTATGTATATAATTTCGTCAAGACTTCTAAACTAGCTGTTCCTTTGGGATTCATTCCTTTTAAGCATTCCTATGTAATAACTAATGCACCAGCTCTGGTCTAGAGGGGGAAGGGTGTTACAGCCAAGGTTCACCACACAAGATGAGCATAAAGGTTGGGGAGCTGAATGAGAATGTATCAATCAATGAAGAGATTACCTTATTGAGGGGTTAATTCCTATGAAAAGGAAAATATGGTGAAATAAAATCATTAAACTAGCATATTTTTTATGGAGTGGCTAAACAACCTGGGATATAATCATTACATAGGTGGCCCTCTCAGATGAAAAGGATGAAAATAACAATCAAAAACACATGTGATCCCCATAGATAAAATATGGATCACAATGGATGGAGGAATAAAGGTGGATCATGGACTAGAAAGAGTTTGGCACACCCATGCCAAGATATGAGGACCAATCTGAATGTGGTTTTTGGCAGTGGAAGTGAAACAAAATAACACACTCACTTCTCTAGAAAATATTCTCCTTCAACCTCCTTTAATACCAATGATGGAGGATATTATAGTGGAAAACACAATTTCTTAGATACATATCACTGGCAGTGATCATAACAACACAAATAAAGCACCAGAACAATATTTATTTATTTAATCCTAATTTAATTAAAATAGACACAAGGCTACCTATTTATAGGGATACAATCTAACATCAAAAACCAGTAATCAAAAATAGACGATTTAAAATACCCATTAATTATTTTTGTTAGGTTCTGACCAATACTTCATCATCAGACATGTCAAGCATCAATTATTGATGTCTGTATATCAAGTATCATAGCAGTGATTGTAGGTTTCACCGTATAGGAAAATCTAGTTTAAATTTTTATCATCACCCCTTAAAAACTTGTTTTCCTTGTTTAAAATCAATTTGTATCATATCTTGGTGGATGACCAATAGTTATAATGACTTATTCATAATCAATGACAATAGGAAATTCCACAGCACATGTAGAAGCATATATGTAGATCCTTGAAGGTGATTTTAAGAACAAAATAATAGTAGGATGAAACAAATTGGACTTATATTCTTATATATAGAATTATTCAAACTTGTAATCCCCTTCTAGGATCAGATTGTGGTTACCATAATCCTCTATCTTGGTTTCTGGCTCTTCAAAATGTCCCCCTTACCGCATGACATGGTCGAGAACTGGCATAACTATAAGGAGGCGCCAATTTTCTTCACCAGAGGAACCGACACAGGGATTTTATACTTCAATAAGCCTTAAATGGAGGATAGTTCTCAGAATACTATGTTCAGAGGAGGTATCAACTTTAGGGAAGGTTACAATATCATATAGAAACACACGTTCTTCTATGGGTTTAGGACATGATGATTAATTCTTATTTTGAAGAATATACATGGAGAAGGAACAACGATCATCATTTTCATCAGTTTCCAGTGAGAAGATAAAGATATTGTCGATAAAATAGAATTTGATATCTAAGAAAATTAGTTCTTCAGATAGTTCATATTGGAATTATTTTTTCAGAATTGAAAACTTCATTTTTCTTAGAATTAGAGATTGAATATTTGTTATACTTTGTAAGTGTACTGTTTTATTTAAAATTGCAACCTACTAATTTTTTTTCCAATAATAGATAAAAAATGAGATATTTTTTTTAGTAATACGAATGGAGTGATTTTTTTTATAAGGTAGGAGAAGAGTGGAAAGTGAAATGGTTTTTTTGTTTATTTAAAAATGGGATTTGATTTTTGATCATGGGAATGGAATGAGGGGTCACGAAGGTCAAATTAAGATAAAGGAAAATAGATGAGAGAGGGTTGAAAATCCCTTTTAGATGGGGGGATGAGGTGAAAAAACTTTGTTCGAGCCTAATTTTGACAAAAAAAACCAAAAATAAAGTCACGTTAGATAATTGATGAATAAAATGTGGAGAAAATATTATTTTTTACCTATTTGAATAGTTAGGAAAACTATTAATCTTCTCCACCCCACCTCAACAATAGCTTGGAAAATAGTATCACAGATCTATCTTGGCATAAATCACCTTTGAACACTCTCATATTATTATAGTGGGTATTGGAAGAGGAACTAGAAGAAAGTCTCACACACATGTCTCTCAAAACATACCCCCTTAAACCTCCTCTAATGCAAATAATTTAGGATCTTTTTTTGAAAAAAAACCGTGCTGATGCAAATCACTGGAGGTGATTGCAACAATACAAATAGAATAGTATAACAGTATTTACTTCTTCACTCTGAATTGAATTACAACACACAAAACACTCCTTATTTACAGGGACATAAACTGACAATAAAAACCAATGATAAAAAATAGATGAAATACAAAGTCCATTAATTAGTTTTAGTAGGTGTCAGCCAATCCTTTAACGATAAAAAAATCATGCAGAAATATTTGAGTTTTTTCTATCCACCATAATAGTAGTGATGGAAGGAGCCACTATAGAGGAAAATAAAGTTTAACATCACAGCATAATAATGATCCCATGTGAAGAGCCTGTAGAGAAAAACATAATGGTGAAATAAAGATAAATTGATATTAAGAACAAAAGAAACACATAATTTTGAATTCATTATTATAAATAGGTAAATGGAGGAATTAAATAAAGTCAATTTTATAAGAAAACAAAATCACAGTGGCAATCGTAGATATTTTGGATGATTTGATAGTGCATGGTTAAGAATTAAATGAATCTAGGATGGAGCACAAGAATATCATAGAGGCCATGCTAGAAAAAGAGGGATAATTAGAGATATAAATCAAAATAGGGGAATAATTATTGTTACAAACCCTTTTTAAAATGTAACATGGGGACCGAATTTAATTATGTTGAGTATGAAAATGAAAATAATACCCCAAAATTTTCCCCCTTAAAACCCATACCCTTTTGTTGCTTCCTCCCATGTCGTCACCCTCATCACCATTTCTCATCTTATCATCACCGTCCTTTTCCATAGAATACTTGTTGAAATTATCTCCTCCAGTATTCACTATTATATTGCATTTAGGCTCCCCCAACATCTCCCTTATCATTCCATAAAATTTCTTTGGAATGCAACTTATCTCTTCCCAATGTGTTCCTCCAACAATCATACTTCCTTGGATAACCTCTTCCTATTATAGTCTCCCCTTCTATTCGATACTATACCATCTTATGTCTTTGAGCTACATTCGAGAGAGATACCTTGTTCATGGCTATTGTCATTCTACACTATTAAATAAATATTTTAGAGAGTTTATCTCATAAGGTGTTCATGCAAGAATTATATTGTTGACTTTATCTTAGAAAAAGCTCAATAATTTTTGAGAATTTCAATTTTATATTATTTTCTTAGTGTTACATTTCTGATAACTTAGTCTAAATGACTTCATTACATCATTCAGAACTATTTTTATTATTTTTTTCTAGTATATGAGACTACAATGAAGAGGAAGGGATCATCTGGTTAGACAAATGTTCCGTATGTTTTTATTTTTGAAATTTTTTTATTTTTTTAACAAAAGTATGATACATTTAACTTGTGATAGAATGTTATTTTTCTTTGTAATGTGAAAGAAATGATTTTATGAAAAATAAAGGAGTCTATAAAAATTACAGGGATACTAATGTTATCATATCATATGGTTGTTTGAAACTATCAAAAACTGAAAAGAAAAAATGCAATATCATTGAAAAAGAAGAAAAAAAGTTTTATTAGTTCAACTAGTTAGAACCCCAAAGTATTTTAAATTACTGATGTTCTCTAAATCTAATTAAATACATTTTTTATTACATTGTTTTTCACGATATGTCAAAAAAATGGCGATGGACTTGGGATCTGGTACGTTGTTGGAATTAATGTTTTAAAACCTTCAAAGAGAGCTTTGTGAGAAGCTTGTTGATGCCTTTCATCCTCCAAAATGTATTATAATTCTAATAGGAAAAGAAATGATTATTACCATTTCAAATATTAATTAAATAGTAGATATTACTTTTGAAGAAAGATAATTCAGTTTTGAAAAGGACAGTGATAGATATATAAAAATAAAGAATGGTTACATGGGAAAAAATTATACCACACTATAAGAAATATTTTTTAGAGGGATAGTGGAAAAGGGATTTTTGTTGACATTTATTTTTTTACATTGGGAAAATTTTTAAATCCCACTTTTAATTTTTTTTAAATCAAAGAAACATCGGGATGTTTTCTGGTTATTAAAAAAATGTTGGAGAATGGGATTTGTCGTAGTTCGTTTTGGCAGAACTCCTTTTGTGGTGTAGATATGTAGAAGAAGGAAATCAAAAAATGAAAATAGAAGAAACATGATGGTGGTTGTATGGTCATATGATTGGTATTCTTTAAAAATTAATAATTTTGTTTGATTTTTTTTATATATTAATAATATTTTGTCTCTCATATGTATATGTCGACACTTAATTTTTGATATTTTTTCTTCATCAACTTCATGATTGAGGAGGTCTGTAATTAATTTTTTGTGTTTTTTTTTCAATTTTTCGGATGAAGGAAATATTTGAAGATTATTGAAGTTAGAGTTAATGAGTAAAAATGAATCTTTTATGAGCCTCTTACTTCACCAGGGATAAGTTTTCCTAATGCATATTTTTTCACCCATCTTATTGAGACTTCATCTTAATATTCATGAAATAGACATTTTGAAATTTTAATGATAAAATCAAAAAAATAGTGTTAAAATACTGGATTCTGTTATTAATTTCTGGATACTCAGTTTCAAAATGAGAAATCTTGGTGTACACTTTTGGATGGTTCATTTTTAAAGAATCATGTTAATTTATGTAATGTCATTATTAGTATCTAGAATCTGAGTGTTAAAACCTGAATGATCAGAGATAAAATTTGGATCGTTAGTTTGAAAATATATATTGTTAGTGTTAAATCCAAAAAATTTAGTGCTAAAAATTTTATTGTTACTATTAAAGTGTATTATCATAGTGTAAAAATATAGATTATAAATTTACAAATATTCAAGTTAAAATGTGGCATATTTTTGTTTAAATATTTAACTATTTTGCGAAAATATTCATGTTAAAATCTAGAATTTGAGTGTTAGAATTTGGATTATCTATGTTAAAACGTGAAATATTACTATTATAATAATGATGATTTATATGAAAAGCTTCATGATAAAATTTTAAATGTATGTGTATATATAAGGGAAGTTAGCGTTAAAATGTGGAACTTTTTTCTTTCCATACAGATTTTCAACCGAAATGCTTCATATTTAAATACAAGATGCTCAATATTTAAATCTAGATACTGGATGTTAAATTATGAATGATTAGTGTAAATTAATGGTAGTTTTATGTGAAATACCTTTAAAGCCTCATTTAAGCTTCCCATATACTGTAATGTGTACTATTAGTGTTGAATTTCATATGCTCAATGTTATATTGTATATTCTCAATATTAATTTCTAGAATCTTGATGTTAAATACCTTGAAAGACTCAATTGAAATTACCATATGCTAAAATGTATATTTTTTGTGTTAAAAATTGGAATTATTGTGTCAAAATAAGAATTTTTAGTGTTATGAACTTTTAAATGTTCAATTAAAAATCCAATATTTTTTATGTGTAATTTCAATATTAAAATATGGATGATGAATGTTAAATTTTGGATAGTCAATGTCAATTTATGTTATCCGGATGTCAAATAATTTGAAAGCCTCGGTTATGGTGTCCTAAATGTAAAAAATGTGTAATACTAGAGTTAGATTATGGATTCTCAGCGTTTAATTGAAGTTTCTTAACATTAATATTTAGAAGTTTGATGTTAAGTACCCTAAAATACTCATATGGAATTCTCTTATGATAAAATTTGTATTTACAGTGTTAAAATATGGAATTATAATGTTAAATTTTTGAATTTTAATATTAATAACATCGAAATGATAAATTAAAAATATTACATTTTATATCTATAATATCAATGTTAAATATATTGATTCTCATTTATAAAAACTAAAATTTTAGGGTTAAATTGAGGATGATCAATGTTAACTTATGGTAGCATGGTGTTATTTTAGTTTCGGATGGTCGGGAGGGAACCCTAGTGGGTGCCGCTGTTCCTGCTATGTGCAACGGTGATGGCCGCTCCGGCTGCCCTCTCTTCTCTAGGGAGGGGGAAGACTCCTCATTCCTTTTTCCCCTTTAATAACTCTGCATCTCTCCCTGATTTTCCTAGCATCCACTTTGGCCCAAAGGTCCCCTCACTTCATCCCAGGGACCCCTCGCTCCCCATTTCCCTCCGCGAATTATCTAAGGCATCGGCCCTCCTTGTCCTCTCCCTGGTTGCTCACCTTGGTTGGAGACTCCCCCCGCTGGACAGCTTCAACATATTCATTAACAATGACCAGTCTCTGAAGGAGCGAGTCAATGTCGAGATACTGGATCCTCTGACACTTCCTTCTTCATTTTGCGAATGAGGATGACCTTGTTGTGGCTTGGTCTAGGGGCAAGCAGGCTTGCGAGGGATTTCACTTCTATATGTTCAGATGGGGCTACGAATTTCACTGAAATCAGGATCCTCCAACCATGGCACTTTGGGTAAGTTTCCCGAGCTTACCCCTCCCATTTCAAAACCCTTATATCCTCCAAATGTTAGGCAATCTCGTCGGACTTTTTATAACTTTTGATAACTCTTCGCGTTCATTGTGCCACCCCATTCCTCCTCGCATTTGTGTGGAAATTGATGTTTCTAAACCTCCAGTGGATTCTGTCTGGAATGAGGTGGATGAAGAACTCAGATTTCATCAGCCAGTGGTGTTCGAGGCCTGGTACAACTACTGCTCATTGTGTATTCGTTTGGGACACTCACCAAACGATTGTCGTTCCAGGAAGAAGGAGTTGGGTCATCTTGAATCTAAGGCGAATAAGGCCCCGGGTGATTCTTCTGATGTTTCTGGCAATATCATGTATTTGAATGGTTATCGGTCTTTTGATGGTAGTGAGAGATATTTTTCATATCCTAGTAAGAATTATAGTAATGTTTGTTTGGGTGAAGTGGTGAAGCAAAAACAAGTTAAGGTATTACCTCCTGAGCCGAGTGCAGCTGGGATTTTTAGAAGGCTGAGAAGAGACCTGGAAATTCCTCCTGGAATCAACATTATTGCAGTGGAAGCTCAGCCTAGTGTAATGAAAGATAATAATTTGGATAGCCTCAAGGCTAAAGTGCTAGCTCCAGTGCATTTAGTTGGAGCTGATGTTTTAACTTCTATGGGCGATGTGTTCTCAAGTTCCGGCACCTACGCTATGGCTTTGTGTGAAGGAAGTTGTAACAACCCTTGAAAGGTGATCCATCCGTCTGGAAGTGGTAACTCTATGGATGTTCAGGAGTTGGATGTGCCTTCGCTAGGAGTAAGCAGGCAGGTGATCCACAAACAAGGGCCCAATCTGAGGAAGACTCTAGCCTGTATCAATTTTAACAACCACTTTGAGTGTTTGCAGTCCAATGGAGGGGTTGTTTTGAATTCCTCCTATCCCCCAGAGGTTGATTCTAATGGAGAAGGACAAACCTCAGATGACAATGTTATAGGAGATATCAATAAAGGCCTACAAAATCCAAGGAGGAAGAAGGGTAGTAAAGAAAACAGGGATCCAGGGGGATGCATTGTATCCACGAATCAGAAACCAACAGGTCGCAAAGACTACTCCCATCTTCCTAGGCCAATGGAGACATGATCTGCCAAGAAAGGTGGCATATTCAAAGAACATGAGGTCCAGACAGTTGAAGGTGAGGAGGTCAAGCATGTAGAATCCGGGTCTCCAGATCATGTCATCGAGGTTTCAAAGGCAGAGGAAAACGGGGACGTTTTGGTGAACTCTTTGGGGGCTGTGGATGAGAGGGTGGAGGTTCGGTTCGGGGAGACACATTTTCATTTCAAGGATGTGGAGCTGGTGAAGGAGGTTGCATACCCTCCTAGACACCAGCGTGAAGAGGAGCCATGGGAACCTATTTTCCATTCTGAGGAACAAATTCTGGAGAAATTGATTCCATTCAATGCCTTAAAAGAAGATGGTGATAAGATGTCTAAGAGACCACTTCATGTGGCCACTACCTAGGTGCAGACGGAGTGGATTGACAAGCCAGATTGTTTCATGTCAAGGGGATTTAATGCGGCGAAGTTAAACAAGGAGGAATTCATACAGACGTGGGACAAGTGTTCATTTTGGTTCAAGGACCTTACCAAAGACGATTCGGATTTCGAGGTAAACAGGCTTCTCTGGAAACTTTCTAGGAATAATGCTTCTAATAGACTTAAACTTTATTTCAATGGTTCATCTATCTCTTTTTCTGTTTAAAGCTCTGTATTTTGTACCGACTTGGGTTCTCAATTCCCATTAAATGTGTTTGATAATAAAAAAGTAATTTTTAGGTTAGGTAGCATGGTGTTAATTTTTTTAAAGCCTCAATTTTGATTCCCATGTGCTAAAATATGAAATTCTAGTGTTAAATTGTTGATGCTCACTGTTAAATTGTAGATTACTAGCATTAATATTTCTATGATTGATTTTAAGTACCTAAAAATACTCATTTCAAATGGTAATATGTTAAAATGTGTATTGGAAATGTTAAAGAATATAATTGTAGTGTTAAATTGTGAAAATTTAGTGTTATAATCATTGAAATATTCAATTGAATGATCAATTTTTATATCTCTTAATGTCAATGATAAAATACTCGTGCTCATTGTTAAAATATAGAATCCTGGTGCTAAAATCTAGATGGTTATGTTTAAATTGTGGATGCTCAGTGTTAATTTCTTTTATCTTGATATTAAATTCCTTGAAAGCCTTATATAAAATTCCCATATGTTTAGATGAGTATATCTAGTATTAAAACCTAGAATTATGATGTTATATTGGGGTATTTTACTATTATAATTTTGATTGTTCAATTGAAAAGCATAACTTTTTTATCTATAATGTTAGTGTTATAATCCGGATGGTTAGTGTAAAAATGTGGATGCTCGATGTTAAAATATGGATTCTCAGTGTTAAAGTGTAGATTCTCTCTGTTATTGTATATATTCATTATCTTTAAAACCCCAATAGACTCATTTTAGATGTTGATATGATAAAATGTGTACTTGTAGTGTTAAATACTGGAATTGTGGTGATAAATTTTCTAATTTTGGTTTTACATGGTTAAACCAAAGACCCTATTCCAAACTAATAGTTAAATATTATACATTATAGGAAAGATAATTACTTTTTGACAAATATATGAAAGGTTTCAATGAGCATATTTATGAACTCCATGTTCCAGGAAATTTATTACATGGAGCCTATAATGTAGTGGTATACATAATTGATCCCACATTAGAGGAAGAATAGAGGATGATATAGAATATTAAGAGCTTTTATAGGAGATTAAATTAAATGTTGAGGAGATAGATGAAGTTGAGGAGGTTGAGAAAGATGAAGAAGCGGAAAATGTGTTGGGCATATGTGATGACGATGATGTAGAAGAGGGGGAAGTAGTGGAAGTAACTGAGGATGATGAAGAGGAAGTGGATGAATTTATTTTTGAAGCATGATTGGAAAAATCATATTTGGGAAAAAATATGAGGAGTTAATGACAAAAGAATACAATAAAATTGTGACCACAAGTTCAAAAATCTCTCGAAGGCAGATCCAACCAAAAAAGAGGGTTTATGAGTTGTGCATCTTGGGATGGAATCATGGAAACAATAATTTTTATTCCCTAATCATATTGATATTTTGAATAATGGATTTTTAGTGATATTTATTTCATATAGTTATGTCTTATATTTTTAATTTAGAGTTTTTATTGAAATTTATAATTACTATTTGAGACAACAAGAGTGTCATTGTTTGAGATCTATATAAAGTTCAAGAAATGTGATTTTCATATGAATCTTATATTATCAACTATATTTCATAACTAATTAGGAAAATATGAATTAAAATGTCAGAATCATAGATGGAGACCATGATTTCAAGAACCATTTACAATGATTATATGTCTTCCGAAATAGTGACTAGAAACATATTTGATCCATTATGAATGGTACTAATTTAAGTCATATATTAATGTACAAACAAATTTTTATAATGTTTTATATCTTGTGATAATATATTTTTGGAGGATTCAATTATGTCATGTAAAGTAGAGGGTAAAGATACCAATGTTTTGATCTATGTCATTACTAACATTGTTGGATACAAAATAAATAAGTTTCGACATATTTTTTCCCTTACTTGATGAATTTTCAATGGTTTTAATACTACACCCATGTGGAGGAAAATAAACAACAAGCTACTCACATGATACTAATTCCACTGATAATCAAAAGAAAACAATTCAAATTTTCTGGAACATAAAATGGAATTCTTCATCATATGGTTTTTGGTTAAAAAATATAGATACTATTTTTCAAAGTTGTAATTTATTGTATTTGTTGACATTCATATTGGGTGACTTCTTTATCACCATACTGTAGCATCATTCATGACATGGAATTTATTTTGCATCTATATTTGAAATTTTTTATAAATATATTCAACTGCACTCTAATTGGTAGATAAAATTACCCAATTCAATATTTTTTAAATATGTTTTTCATCTAATAGAGATGATTTTTTCTATTTTTTAGTAATGATTTGGGAATTCACTTGATCAGATACCATGAATAATGGGAAAACATGATAGAGATGATTAAATATACGTATGTATTTAGTTTATAATTTTTTATATTCTTTTAGTTTTATCTTATATATAGATGTTCATTCATGATATCTTTATAGATTCATCTTCAAAGGAAAAGGGTTGAATTACTATGGGGGTTGGGGTACCATCAATATAATTCTAGGAGTATATTTTTTTTGAGGCTTTGTCAAGTTAAAATTGAGTTTATTAGGGAGATATTTGCATTGGAAATTTTGACTAATTAACTGGGTGTTTAGATAGATTTGGTGGACGTTTGGTAGTATTGTGACTATGTAATTGTTGAACCAATGGAATACTCCATCATATTGTGACTTTAAATTTTTTATTGAACCAATATAATAATAAATTTGGAGCAGGAGTGTCTAAATATAGAGTAGGAGTATTAACTGTCTTTCAAAAAAAAACCAATATAGAAAAATATGGTGCAGGAGTGTTAAAATATGGAGGCTTATTGTTAAAACCTAAAAGGTTAGTGTTAACATCTATAAATTATTTCATCTTGAAATTTTGTGATATTTTAAATTTTAAAATTTCATATATATTCCTAACAACATTAATTAATTTTTAAAAACTATTGATTATTCATAGCTCACCATCATTGTATGTAGCACAAAACCACTAAAAACCATAATTAATTTTATTTAAATAAAATAACTCCCTATAATTATTAGTTTATTTGGTGATTAGTTTCATAAAATTACATAATCAAATGGAATACTCAATCCTATATGAAAACAAATATAATTATTATTTACAAAAGGATCCCAGAAAAATCAACACATGTCTACATTTTATGTTCCTAGAACAAATAATTATAAATCACAATGTCTTTCATAATTTAATCTAAAGAAAATATAAAAATATTGGAGGATTGTTAAAAATCACAAAGCATGTTGTTCAAACCTATAATATTAGTGCTAAAATTTGTAAATTAGGTCACATAAAAATGTTCCTATTTATCAAATATAATAATTTTATACATCTACCAAACTGAATTAATTAATTTATAGACACAAATGATTATTCATACCTCATCATCATTGTAAGTAACAGAAATCCAAAAAAATCCGTATTAAATATGATTTAAGTTGTTAAACTCCATAATTTTACTATTTTATTTTGTGCTTAGTTATATATAAATTTTTGATCATGGGGTAAACTCGATCCTCTATGAAAAAATATAATAATTATATACAAAAAGGATACAAGAAAAACCAACACAAGTATACATGATATGTTCATTGAATATAGAATTCTAAAACAAGATGACATGAATAATTGACTTTTGATAAAAACTAAAACAAAAAAAATATTAAGGAAGAGTGTTAACGTTTGGTGGCTCAGTGTTAAAACCTTGAAGGCGGATTTTAAACTATGTCATTTAAAATTGATAACATTGTTTAAATGTAAGGATTTCATATATCTTCCTTTCCACATAAATTAATTTATTAAAACCAATGATTATTCGTACCTCATCATCATTGTAAGTAAGAAAAAACATAGAATTAATAGTATTTAAATAAAATAACTCCACAATTTTATCTAGTGACATAAAAAAATAATGTTTACCCATAAAATAATTTTTAATTGTATTTATATTTACAAAAATTCTACTCCATCACTCTAATATTCATAAATAGATTAGGAAACATAAACAATTTACCTTCTCAAAGTAGTCACATCAACATGGATTGGTATTTCTGAACGTCTTTCATGTGTTCCAAACTACATTATAGTGAAAATAATGATATGTATTTTTATTTAAAATTTTATTGTCAATATGATTTTTAGATGGTCTACAAGGAGGAATAAAAATCTTCAGTGGCTGCAAATATTGTGTATCCTCTCCTTGGAAATCCATGTATAGAATGATTCAGCTAAATTTCTTCTAATATATTCCAATCAACAGTATTGAAACCATGAAATTTTCCACCTATGAAGATCACAATCATTTTCAACCCATTTTTGACAATTCTAAACAAAAACTTCTCAAAGTCATTATTGAAAAACAAAAATCTTATTACTATGAAGAATAGGAAATCACTTGCAATAATTTCCATGCCCTTTCCGTTGTCCCTCTTCCCATTCCCCTCTATAATATGGTAATATATAAGATAAAATTTTTATTCACATGAACCATATATTTTCATGTATATATCAAGAAAATATTGTTCTAACAACACTAATAATCTCATCATGTAAATAAGATATAATAAATATTTTAATAGAACCTATAATTTCATTGATGTTGTTTCAAAACTAAGAATAATCATCAACTGTTTCAACCCCATAAATTGAATATTCCAATGGGAAGAGGGTTTCGTTTGGAATATAGTCTAATTTTTCTAACGAGGCACCTTTTAAAGACAACTAAGGTGACACCCACCTACAAACAATATATGTTGAGCACCTAATAAAACCCATTTAAGAAATACCCATATGCAATGAACAATCATTCAAATATTCTATTATCTAAATATGCCCAATTTGGAATTATTTTAATATCATCATCCTCTAGTACATTTCATATAAAAGGGATTATTTTAAATAAATTCTATATAACCCTAAATAATCTTCCAACTACCTATTTCCCACGACACTTAATTTGTGATAATATTTAAGGGATATACCATAGTCTCTTTACAATCCAAATTTGATTTCATTGGATGATTTTTCTATATTATACTTCACCACTTAGAAAATGATAAATGAAATTATTAATGCCATTGATTTGTGACAAAAAAATAGTTTATTTTTATCTGAGTGCATAAGATCATTTTTTAAATGTTCAAATATAAACAAATTGATTTTAATTCTTCAATCCATATGTTGTTAAAAACTATGTGAAACTCCCAAATTTTTAGTTTAATTTTTTTAAAAGTCTATTCCTTACAAATTCATTATCAAACCTGTGTGATATTATATACTTTACGATCATCACCCTTAATGCTTTGTATGAATGAAAAATATGGCCAACATCCACAAACAATCCATTCCACTTTGTAGAATTCAACTCTAACATAAAACATGACACACAACTAATTACACCTAGTAACACTAAAAAATAACCATATTATAATAATCTTACTTCTGAATTCCCACCAACTAATTAAACTTTACAATTTACATATACAAAATAAACACATCACATGTGAAAAAATATTAATATAAAAAACTTTGATATGTCATTACCTTTTATCTACATCCATTGTTGACTAAAATCATTGATCTAGCCTCAAAATATTGTATACATGATAAAATATTTCATTGAATATGAATAATCATTAAAATCCCCCATCATCTATTAGGGATAACTAAATAACATCGACATAATTTAACGTGTATTTTAATTATCACAATGATGCATCACACATTATAATTTATTATGTCAATATTGATATTTCATCATATGAAATTCCTTCTATTAGAATTATACCAGACGTTCCTCAACTATCATATTGATTTTTCCCAGTGAGTCCGTAAAAAGTACTGAATAAAAATGAAAATAACAAAAAAATATTTTATCAAATAATTT
This sequence comes from Viscum album, assembly GCA_963277665.1. Taxonomy (NCBI): domain Eukaryota; kingdom Viridiplantae; phylum Streptophyta; class Magnoliopsida; order Santalales; family Viscaceae; genus Viscum; species Viscum album. The sequence goes on along the minus strand of OY728138.1, from coordinate 1,525,815,375 downwards.
TCCATCATCTTTTATCAATGATGCTACAAATGTAATGAATATAAAACATTAAAACTCATTTTGAGGTTATATTTACATCAATAAAAAAATAAATAAAAAAAATAAGAGTCATATGATTTATAGAATATACAGTTTATGATATTTTAGAAACTAGGATAGGGGAACGGATGACACATTTCTGGTGTGAGAGGAATTTATAATGGGAGGGAACTCCTATGAATATGATGATTTCCGAACAAGAAGGATAACCGTATGAGGAAACAATATGATGATCTCAGGAAGGATGATTGGAGAAGAATTATAAAGGACATATAGAGGATCATAATATGGAGGAAGCAATGGGATGAGTGTAGGTGAGGAGGTGGCTATGATATGAGTGTGATGGAGGCGGAAGTGGTGCGATAAAAGTTGATAAATGGATGAATATGTGTGAGGAGGCGGTGGCAAGATGACTATAGTTGAATATGGATATATGTTCCAAATATAATTATTAGGTTTTTATTAGGTCAACTAGTTTAGATACCCTTAGAGGGGGGTGAATCAGGGTATGAAAGATAAAAACTACTTCCCCTATTTATCTTGTTTCACTGTTAAGAAAAACACTCTTCTCCCCCTTTCCCATAGAAAATAATAAACAGAAATTAAATCATGTAGAGGACACATCTGTTTTTACTTGGTTCACTCTCACTAGGCTACATCGAAGGAGATTACACTGGCGATGTGATGATGTACCAAATTCACTAAAAGCGCACTCATGTTTACAATGCTCAGAGCGGACTCACTATTCCTTCTAGTTTACAACCAATCACAATATAAAAGCTCACGGCTCTCTCAACTGAAGTGTTCTCACTACTTCTTCAGAAGATCCACTCAGAGTTTATAGACCATTAGGTCTCTTCAATTGAATGAATACCTAAATCCTTGACCGCATGTATATTCTTTATTGAATATCTACTTTCATCCATAGATGAATACCACTTTACCAATGAATTGAACTGGGAAACCTCAAATTTTATGTGCAACCCTTAATGCGCCTTGCACGTAATTCTCATTCCCTACATGCAAAATATCCTTTTTTTCATGAAATACAAACTCCACTTTTCATGAAACCTCAATAATTCCAGGCAACCTTAATTTTACGTGCAATGTAAACTTTTACGTGCATCATCAATTTTTATGTGCAACACAAACTTTAATGCACAACTTTAATTTTTACGTGCAACTCACTTTCTATATTTTTTTACGCGCACCAAAGCTCGGATCTTCTCAAAGTCTTGAGTTGATCCGAATGAGGGGGTCACCTTATATTTATAGGAAAACATGACTTCTACTCAAAAATGTCTCATTGAGTGAGTAATCCGCTTTGAGCATGGAAAACAGATATTCCACGCAACACTTTATTTCACGCACTGCTCCAAAATTTCACACAACTCAAGCCTTTGCCAATTTTTGAACCTCTGATATCAACATAACTTTTTTATGAAAATATCTATTTATATATTTCTCACACCACTATAATATATAGTTCAATGCTCTAATTTTTTGTGCACCTCCCTTTTCCGAAAACACATCTCTCCGTTTTCTGATTTTCAGGCGCAAATATTTTGCAAACCCTGGAATAAGGTGCCACCTTGTATATGCTCTTTTTGTACCTCCTCAAGATCATCCATTCATTTTTCAAGGTTCTTATTTCAAACATGGATAGCCAAGAAATATCTTGAACCCAAAAAATCACCATGTAGACACCCTTTTTCAACCAATTGGACATCGTAGTCTTCTTAGTCAATAAACACAATATGGAGACCTACTTTGTCAACAAACACAATTACCTCAAAAATTCTTCAATGATACCTTGAAGGTTTTTTTCCCAATAGGTTGAGAAATGAGATAATTTTTTAGGGCATAAAATTAATTTTCATACCCAAGGTAAAAAATTTAGTATGTAGTTTTATATTTTCTCTAGTATGGGTCCTTAACCTAAATTAATCATCCATTTTGGTCTGTAACTTTCATCCCCCAAAATAAATTTATTTCAGTTGAGTTTAAGAGGATAAGGCCTTTCTTTTTTGATAGATCCTGCTATTGTTAGGTTTTCATATTGTAGTGAAGATCAACCACCACATGGTTCCAAGATCAAAATAATGTTATGTGAGATATATTCAAATTTTATTGGATATTAAACTTATAAATTATCTGGTGAAGTCGTTATTAGACAGAAAATGTTTTTTGGTGTTCCATTTTAATTACTCTGTGTTATTTTGATTTATTTAACATCAAAAGAATGTAGTTTTCTCACATTTTTATAGTGGGGATGAGACCATCTGAGAAATATATATTTTAGAAAATTAGTATTATATATATATTGAATTAATGATAGATAGTTGATCATCAATCTAAAACCATTTCACAATTTTGTGGGACATATACCAGAAATGATTCCATCCTGTAGTAATTACATTGGAATTCACAGTCACCAAATGTGGCCTTGGGTAATAGCTTTGTGACCTATTATGATGGTCAGGTTATATGAGGTTATAAGTAACCCTTTCCTGATTACCAATCTAATAAAAGTGTTCCCTAATGTGGTTTCAACTAAAAAAAATAATAATATTTGTAGATCAACTATTGCGGATCTAATAAAAATAAAAATAAGAAAAACATAAAAATGATAGATTTAATTTCAAAGATTCATTATATTCCTAAATCAAAAAATTTCAATATAATTAAAAAATATTCATGGGATTTATGACAATGAAAAATAAAAAAATCATATCATTGCAAAAAAAATCCAACATTTCAATCTTTCCATCAATTATAATAATAAACCAGGATCAGAATCCAACACCAAATGATGCATATTCAACCCTGTTTCATATAGCTAGCTTGACCACACGGTACCACAACCATCAAACATTTATGCCTTTACCCCTTCATATGGTCAAATACATTACATTAAAAAAATTCTCCAAACATCCTTTTAACCTCATTAACAATATTCTAATAAACTCTTAAAAAGGATGTATAAATAAAAATGGGAGATAATAATTAAAAGCTCATCTTAAAACCAAATAATTGTTAAAAAAATAACATTAATAACACAAAAATGAGAAAATTATAACTACCAAATAATTTAGGCTTGAAAATATTATTGAAAAATAGAACACGACTTTAATGAAAATAGATAAGTTACATACAAAATCATTAATGTATACATAATGACACATTTTTAGAATGAAAGATTACTTATCAAGAAAAATCAATATGACTATGCATTTTATCAATTTAACAACATTATTATAAATTTAACTATTATTTCATGCACAATAGTATCTAAAAAATGACACCTTTGATTTTCGATCAACCAATTTTTTTACTAAAACCATGAAATCAATAATAAATTATAAAAATACTTAAAATATAATGTCCAACATAAGTGGATCCCTAACCCTGATATCCTTCATATTAAACTACATGTTAAAATAAAATAAAAAAATAAAAAACTATAACCAAAGGTACTACAACTATGAAATAAATTGACATGATAAAGTAAATATTAAATGTAAACAACTCATAGTTGTTGATATTTCTTTAGAAAAACATTATATTTTTTATAGAAATGAATAAAATAAATAAATATTTTTTCAGAGGAAATATCATTATTATTTATGGAAATGAGATTTATAAACTAAATGAAGAAACATCAAACACATATTAATAGTAAAAGTGAATCACTAAAATCAACCTTACCTCGAAATTCATGTTGAATTTTCAAAAACATAATTTTTTAGTATCTGATTCAACAAAAAATTCCTAGAAAAAATATGAAATGTGAATATCCCTAATGAACCATAGATTATGATGAAAACTATAATGCACAATTCATTTGATGAATAAAAAAGTTTGTTTTTCACTAATTTAATGGTACAATGAAAAAAATATAAATTTTGTAAAATAATTAACACAATTAGATTTGAACACAAATATAAAAAATAAAATTTTCTACCCCCACCTTAGTCTGTGTATCCTCACACATAAGGTAGTAGGATGTTAATAGTATATATTTTATTCATTCTGCAATTGCAACATTGAAAATTATCTGTTACAAATTATATGATTTTGGAAAAAATACAACCATTCATGGTTTCAATAAAACATTTTTAACATTGATCAATGTTAATGTTTCCTCAACTATAAAATACATATTTAAAGATTATTGGTATAAATAACATAATTTATTATTTAGATACCAACCTTAGTTTAATCATTCCATTTCAAACATAAAATAATTGTGGTCATGTTCTCAATTATTGTGGTTTGTTGTTGAAAATACTTCTCACATTCATCTTGCTTTGTTCCCATATTAATTCTCCTATATATCTCCCTTTCTAATTGGCATTAAAATGAAAAGGGTAAACCTCTTTAAATACAATGTAATGTTCTACAAAAAATGTGAAAAATAATATATGACCTATAATAATGAATCTCAAAGATTAAAATATATTCTTTAGTAATATTTGAATGAGATCCCTTTAACAGATTAAAAGGTTAAATTTTTATATATTTTATAGTCTTGTTAAAAAACTAATCTATTAGAAAAATTACAGTAGTAAACATTAATACATACATGCGTGTTTATAAGAAAATACTAAATTTGTGGCTTTGGATTATAAATGTTCCATTGGTAAAACTATATACAAGGATTCAAAGATTTAACCTATTTATTCATATTTTAGGATGTTTTATGTGTGCTTTGTCATTTTAGGTTGCTTTTAGGTAAGAGAGGTGTTTTCGGAAAATAAGGATGTATTGAAGTTAAACTAGAATGAAAAATGGTCAATTGACTAAATTCAAACTGAAACACCAAAAGAAAAGAAAAATTCTATAGAATAATAATATTTATATTATATAATATGCAATGAAAAATAAATTGACAAAAATATCAATGTTAAAAGATACTTATTGTATCTAAACCATTTAGGTTACAAATGAAAAAAACTGGTGAGGTGGTCGACAAGGGTTGGGGTGGCCATATTAAAATAATGAGTAAAATTTCAAAATAATATAAATAATGTTTTTAGTGAAATAATATGCTCTACATAGTATTCACCAAAAAAATGTTGTGCGGGGGAGCCGGGCAGCTGTGGTCCTAGACTATGCCTTTCAGATAAATCTATGCCCTCATGTTAAAAATTATAATAACATTATTATTTTTTAAAATATAAATACATTAATTTATTTTTAACAAATTAATCATTCAAGTTACATTAATTTTATATATACAACTTATTTATTTCAAAATAGAACAACATAAATTAATATATTCACGAAATTTGAAATATAAAAACATTTAAATTTGAAATTTTTTAATCATATTATTTATTATAAATATTCATGGAATTTAAATTTTATTAATAGATTATTTTCTTTCAATATTTATACAATTTATTTCAAATGTTTTATTCTTGTTATTTTGAAATGAATAACATTAATGAAAAAATTAAATTTCATGATTTTTTTAAATTAAATAAATAACATGAATTAAAAATTCATAATATTCAAACATTTTATTCAAGTTATTTGAACAAATTAAAATAGTTTGAATAATTAAAATTATATAAAAAAACAAAATATTATTTATTAAAATGATTTTTAGATATTATAAATTGATTAAATAGATTGAATAAAAAATAAATAACATTAAATATATTATACTTAACATTTTATTCTCAAGGCTCTCCAACGCCCACAAATCTACATTGGCTCCGCATGAGGGGAATCAACCCACCTCAATAATAGCAGAACCACTAAAATACTTTTTCGAGTTCATATAGATGGATAAATTTACAATTTTATACCTTAGGAGAAATTGAGACTCAGAAACCTCAAATTTGAGTTAATCCTTGATTTGAAAAAACCAAGGTCACTATAATTATGATAAATGAAAAATGACAAGCTCATTTAAAAAACACCATACTAATATAATATAATACATTAATGATGTTTTTAAAATGGAAATATAATATAAAATCATATTTTAAGTTATATTAAATATTAAAATTTTGATTTATGAATGAATCATGTTATGTAAATTAAACATATAAACATTGATATTTTCATTAAACATCAATAATTTACTAAAATTAGATATTTGGATTGTTTACATTTATTAAGAAGATAAAATTGTAATTGTTAAGTTATTTTGAAAATTTATATAGTAATGTTGATTTTAAATAGATTTTTAATTACATTATAAATTGGATATTTATAAAGTAAAATATTTCATAAGGGAAAATATTTACATTGTCATCTCTCTATTACACAACTCAACGTATGAACCTCACACCCATTTTTGGTATGATTTCTAAACCGATCTGGTGTGCCAGCTATTGTAGGAGGTTCCTCTTTATGATATTCCTTTTCCTCAAGAGAGGTCACATACTATTGGGGTGATACTGCCTCCATATACTACACTTTTGTTAATGGAACCTCAATATAGTGTGTGTTTAGTGCCTCATTAAATAGTTGAGTATCTATCTCTCTAATATACCATGTAGTGGAATCCCCATTAAAAGATGTGGAACCATGTTTCTAGTAGTATAAGTTCCTGGTAGAACCCTATAATGATTCTGAAAATGGTATTAACTTGTCAAACATGTCATTAAAGGAGGGTATGTTTCCTAATTATTGTGTAAACTATGATAGAATATTTGGTTCCCACCCCTCTTGATCTCCAGTGAAGGTGGTTGGAGGACATGTTTGATACAATGATGGCATATCACATATATGAGTAAATATATGTGGTGCAAAATAATCTCCGTATAGTGTAAGAACCTTCCAATATTATGTAGGATCCTATCTCTATGGTGAAGGATCCTCTCTCGAGTGTCATTATCCACATCATCATCTTTGTGCTCATCTATGTTCCCACCTTCATCCTTGTCCTGACAGTTGCAATAGTGGTGCATCATCCTCACTAGCCTCAATTCTCCCATAGAAATCCCCAATGGACTCAGCTGGTTTATGTGGATCAGGATACCACTAGTATAAAAAACATTTAAAATACCAATGTTTTAAAAATAGTTATATAATAACAAACATTACGATTGATATTAAATAGCTGATGTTACAATTGTTATTTAATAAATGATGTTAATAATACCACATTGATATTTTTGACATCATTTTTCTAAATAACAAGAAGAAAAATATTTGGAGAAATATTATTATCATTAATTATTTTAAAAACCAAAGTAAAAAATATTATGAAAAATATTTTTAATATCAATTATTTTATAAAATGATGTTGTTAAAAAAATTAACTAAAAAATTCTTTTCTTTCCTTTTTAATTTTCCCACCTACTAATTCTTCCCTCTAAGAATGTAAATTTTATTTTTTTCATCATTATCATGTATTTTTTATTAGTTTTTAAAAATATATCACATTATATAATATTTATTTCATTTTCATCCAAAATATTCATTTCTCCTATTATATTTAAATCTATCATGCCTATGCGATATTCCCTAAAACAATTCTCCCTTAATTGAACATTCACAAATTCAAAATAAGGATTGAATTTCTAATTAAAAGATGGGGAGGGTGGTTTCGATGATAAAAGTGGTGTAAACAATTTATAGGATGAGGAAGAATTTTTTTGGAAATTATGATTTATCAAGGATCCATTCATATAGGTAAAATATGTCGAATGTTTCTTTTAATATCCTATAATTTTTGTATCATTGTTTTAATATTTTTTGACTATTAACACAATATATTGGAATTTACATTAATTATTTCATTTTTATAATTTTAAAATGAATATTTTATCATATGAAAAACCAATTGTGTTTTCTGGTTCTCTAGGGAAACCAAGGAAGGTTTTTCATTCTTGAGTAATTAAAAAAATATTTCTTAAGTTGATTATTTTAAAAATAATGTGATAAATAATCATTCACATCAATTATTTTAATAATGGACATAAAAGATAATTTTCAACATAAATTTTTAAATAATCAACGTAAAAAATTATAAAATTGTTTTTTAATATTGATAACCATTGTAAAAAAATTTAATATCAGTTTTAAAAACCAATGTTAAAAGAATAATCCTTATGTCTCTTGGAATTAATTCACCTTAAAATAAGTATTAAAGACATAAGAATACTGAGATAAAAAAACCTATATTTTCAATACATGTTTGAAATATAATCATAGTCACTCTCTTATATAGAATGGAGAAGATCAATGTGACCCACTATAGTTCTATAAAATACACAATAACTAAAAAATTTCTCATACAAAGGATTATATATGTGTATTCAGTTTTATAAATCCTCTGAATGATAATTAAATAAAATTAATGTTAATACCAAATATGATATAAAAAACTTAGTAAAAGTTAATAAACATACCAACTAATAGAGGCCAATTCCATGATGAGAAAGTTACATGATAGGGTGACATCAGTACGAATGAAATTCTCACCCTGATCAGATATATGGAGTAGTGTTGTGTGATTTGCGTGATGAAATATACCATATTGTGCATGTATATCCTAACACTATTATGTAACAAGCATTATCTTGTAGCTAATTTACTACTTTCCTACCTATGAGTGTAATATTATGAAATGTAGCAACCTATCAGGGTTAAACATGGACGTATTATAAGAAAAAAACCATCTCATTTTTTGATCTAGCCAATGTCACCCAATGACGTAGAAGTGGATGCGTGGCACCTTTAATCTATAGTCTCCAACCATAGTTTAACAATATGGTGAATGTGATGATAATACAAATTTTATATATTGGAACCATGAAACCAAAAATGAAAACTCTAAAATTTATTCATAAATTAGAAGAAAAAATTAACTACATTATCATTATAATATCTAATAAAATTATTGTTTATTTAAAAATAATATTTTTTAACTTACAACATCTTCATGTAGGGAGTCACAAATATATCGAAACATATATACATAGAGCCATAGGGTATGTATATAACCCTGATCCTAACCCTACGTGGGAAAAAAATTAATAAATAATTATTTTATATACTATATTAATAACTTAATCATGTAATTCAAATTAATTATGTAAACATACCAACATACCTGAAGATAATTCAAATTATGTTGTGGAAAACTCTCTTGTTCCAAGATTTATAATACCATGATACATTTAACAATCGGGTGATTCTATGATCTACATTCTATACAGAAGAACCTACACAAATATTCTAATATAGTCGATCACCAAATATACAAATCCATCTTATCCAGATCCTCAAGTAACATTAATTAAAATATGTGTACTGAGGTAGTATAATATTTGACACACATTGTGTCTTTATGTTACTACATAATATATTCATGTGTGTGTCAAATAATGATCAACTCATAAGAGATAATTATGATGGGTTTGGTTTCATGAGGGTGTCTCTCTCTAGCTTCCAATAGTGATTATGGATTCAACTAAATGTATTATTCATCTCTTTAACCAAGTTTTTATAAATTCTCTTCAAAGGGATGTTTTGACTCCAATAAGAATATTGGTTTTGGAAAGGATAGTTGGAAAATCATACATGAATGGGCTAGTTTTGTTTATCATGTCTTTGTCAAGTGTTCTTTCTCCCTCTTCAAGGGTTCAACTATGGTTGGATTTCGTTGAAAGGGAAACATTTCTCATGTCAAGGATGATCCAGTTGAAGTCGTGGAACAACTGTAAATTGGTGGCCATTCAATCATTTCTCCTATTATTTTTCCAACGGGATCTAAATCATGGAAAATAGGGGATCTGGTTGAGAAAAATTTTAGAATATGGGGATCTACAAATTGAATTTTTTTATGGGACTTGTATTTTTTCATATTCTTTTCTCATCTTAGTAATTGAACATGCAGCTCTAAGTCTATACCTCAATTTCATTAAAGCCTATTTTTATGTAAAAATTTGAATTTTATAAGAAGATTAATCTTATAGTGGTTGTATATTCGCCTGATCAGCTATGGGTAAAGATATATGGTGTAAATTGGATAATTTGGAACTGTATGATACTTTATTTCATTACAACATTGATTAGGGTTCCCATTAAAATTGCAAAAGAAACTAAGGTGGCTAGATTTTTCCATTTTTCACATTTTTTAGTTGAAGTGGATTTATGTTCTACATTAGTTGATATAGTCTTTATTTATATGGATTGTGATGAGATTGATTTTAGAATTTTGTATGGAAGGGTTCCTATATTTTATATAAATAGTATGGTTATAGGACATAAAACTTCGAATTGTAGGGATGAGTTATTTTTTTTATCTACATATTAGAAATATGTGAAATCTACATTTAAATAGTATAGATTCTTCAAATCTAATACTCAAGTTGATTTTTAAATTTCTTGTCAGAATCAGACTGAAATCGGAGGACATTTGGTCTTAGAGGGATAGAGGCATGGACATGAGATTGCTCAGGATAGGCTTTTAGTTTCCTTGAAATAAGTTTCTAAAGAAGGTTATGGTAATGGAGATCAACATAACAGGTAAAAGTATGTGATAGTGGATAATGTCTCTTTTTAGAAGGAATGTGATGAAGAGGTGTTTGTCTCAAAATATTATGGTTTGAATTCTTATTAAAGTCTCTAGGAAATGGATCACAATGTCCATTGGGTTTTTAAGTCATGAGTGGAAATTTGGGAAGAATAGATGGATGGTTCAGTTGATGATTCAATGATACAAGTTACTACTGATAAACAACTCTTCCATGTGTCAATGATTGATTATAGATCTAGAAAATGTATGAAAAAAAGTTAATGGGGTGGTCAATAATAATTCTATGTATATAATTTTTTTTCAATGCTATGGCTTATTTCCAAATGCACTATCACCCCGAGAGGTTATGTTTAAAGGGATAGGTTTGAATGGTTATGAAGGAAAGAGTTATTTTCCATTGATAGGTTCCCCACTTATTAATCAAGATCCTGATCCCATGTCAGATCACTCAAAATAATGTGGCTTACCTACTATTCCCCACAGTAGTGTGGAGGCTCGTAGGTCTAGTGGTGTGGAGAACCTTCCCATGATTAGTGATCATGATTTTGGTACTCCATTTTAGGTTCAACATCTCCTAAAAATACTAGTTAAGGTTGTTTATTTTGAAAAATAGGGAAGCAGGGTTTCTGAGGATTCTGATGATCAGTCTAAATTTACCACCAAGCAGGAAACATGGTCCATGTAATAGGTTTTTGTTAATCACTATTTCTTGAGATCCGATAGTGAAAATTCTATTTTGAAGCAGGTTAATAAGAAGAAATTCAACTCCCTTGAGAAGGATGATAATCCTTAGATAGATTAAAGAATGGGTGTATTAATCGATGATAATTATCACAACCATTAATTCAAAAGTGAAGATATGAACATGGGAAATATCTCTATCTCCAATCACTTTGGAGTCATGGACTTGGATCCAGTGTGCACAAATTTAATAAGTGATGAAAAATAGAATTATAAGTAGTTTCACGATGTGGAATCCATAGATATTGGTGTTAAAAAATTGGATGAACCTTCTTTAGATGAATATTGTGATCTTAGAAGTGATAACAGTACTTAAATCATGGCTGAAATACAAGTGGTAGAACCCAATGTGGTAGGGGTTGGAGGGGTCCTAATCCTACCCGTGTAATTGGCTTTGACTTTTAGTTATTGTCTTTTCTTTTTGTTTTGGGCTGCTCTATCTTGTATTCCCCATGTCCATGTATTATTAATTTTTTCATTACATTTAAATAAATGTTATTATGTCTTTAAAGATTCTCCATGACCTTTTAAAAAATAATAAAGTCATCCACTCCATCAAGAATAATTAAGAACTGCTCATCTATCCATCCCATGCACAATTTTCTACCCTAAAAGAAATGTGGTTAGTCAACAATCTCAATGTCCAGTAAATGATTTAAAATGGTAGACTAATACCCCAATGTTTCAGCCATAAATTCCTAACCTAGCATAAGTGGGCCGATCATGTATGCTATATCTTCTAAAGTAATTTCAAACTCCCACTTAGGAATATGGAATGTCTGTTTCTCTGGTCTCTATCTCTTGACCAATATATTAATCAAATGATAATCAATGGTCATGTAGGTGTTTGTTTATAGGGCTAGTATATCTCATTAAAAATAGGGTTTACATAGACCTCCCTATTAGTTTCAGAATATTCATGATTAGAATAAACATAGGTGCATAATCTCGTAAATTGATGTTATGATATTCACCTATAGACATCCATGGAGAGATGTAGTGGTCATTAGTACTCTACAGTTGAAAAAAATAACAATTAATTTCTCCCTATAAATTTGTATAAAATAAAATTTTTTGATCTCATTTGAGCAAGGATTCTATAATTCATGGATGTTACTACAATCACAGCAACACTACTCTAGTAAAACCACAGGCATAAGACCACTAATGCTAGTTAGAGGATCATGACACTCAGTAACCTCCAATATATACCCAACATAGTGAAATGAATTGAAAAAATGTGGAATCCTCATATAGAATCCTTTCAATCTCACACAAAATATGGTATTTATATCACATCCCTCTATAAAGAAATTATTCATGTGACTTTCCTCTATTCAAAAAATAAATTATTATGCAATATATGTTTTATTACACTAAATATGAATTTTAATTTTAAAATATTATATCAGAATTTTTTTATCTATGGGATTTATAATTAACAATATCTAATGATATTACACAATGTGATTCTGGTGGAGTAAGAATTATGCATCCCGTAATTCATAGTTTGTGAAATTTACTAGATCTCTATAGAAGAGGTTTAAAGTGATTCTCCACTACCTAGAGTTCTGATTCTTAATAAGTGGATGGAAATTGGTAATTAAAGTAATCTTTGTTTTAATTTTGATTCTTTTAATTCATAATAAATAAATATATTAATTTTTTGAGTCTAGTGAACAAAATACTATACATATCACTGGTCATATTAGGTCATAACCCCCAGATCACTGTAGAAGATGTCTAAAGTGATGCCCTACTATCCAGAGTTCTCTGTCTAAATTAATCTAAAGAATATATTTGTTTACTACAAAAATAATTTATTTTAATGATTTCAGATAACATTTTTATGGTTCTAATAAGTTTTTAATTTTATGAATGTAATGTTTTTTTGGGATAAATGTTAAATTTATATATGTAAGGAAGATTTTTCACATTATGGGAAGTGACCACAAGAAGACAGACTTCCTATCACATGACATGACCATGGACGTTAGATAATATATAAGTGTTGGAGATACTACAAGATTGATTTCAACCAAATATGAATGTTCATAGAAAGTTTTCAAGTTACCACATGAAGAACATTCCATGGGACCACATAAAGTAATTCAAGTGACCACAGGATGAACTTTTCAAGCCACCACATGAAAGGATTCGAGTGACCACGTGAATAAAATTACAATAAAATGCATAAAGGAAGTCAACTAACCACGCCTTGAATGTTGATGTGCCCAAAATATAGATTCCAATTGACCGCACATTGAGGCCAGATGACATTATGTTGAGGATTTGACCATCTAAGTCATACTTGAGATTTTTCTAGGTGTTAATGAAAACATACTATGAAAATATTATACCACATGAATGAGTTAAACTACTGCATGCTAACTCTTTATTGATTGTAAGTGAAATAGCTACTCTGGATAAAAATATAATGGCTAGTTTTGGAATTTAATGGAATTGTTAGAGGAGTTAAGATCCATTCATTTGATAATGGTCATTCCTCAATGATTACTTCATGAATAAGTCTACTAAAATACAAAAAATGTTTTCTAATATAATATAAGAGGATGAAATCATGGTGTTGGTGCTTTGCTTTGAAAATTTCTCTCACCTACAAAACTATGTTTCGTTGTGCTTCCAAAATAATCTATCTTTGAATTTTCTATTTAAAAAATGATCAAAGGTGTCTCATGTTCTAATTTAAAGATAATTATCTAGATATGAGAACCTTACTGGTCAGACAGACCAAATCACAAATTTAGTAGCAAAAAAATTTAATCATTTTCTACGATCTTCTTGTTTTATTTAAATATTGAGTTGATATTGAAGTTGATGTGAATTTTATTATAACTTATCCTCTATTAAAAAGAGGATTAATATAACATAGATTTCATTTTTTACATTCACTTTCCCATGTAGAACTATATAAGAGGATGGATATAGCCTGGACTATTATGTGAGAATCCATTTTGTGAAACCCTGATCCATGTTATGAATCCATTTATTAGGTTTTAATAAACATTTTTTGTAATGGGTTACTATTAAATAGAGAATACTAATATCAAACATGGATCAAAGCTTCTATTCAAGTGTTATATTTGTTATTTTTCTTTAACAACTTATTTTTAACATCACTATAATTTTTTACAACTATTAGTTCTCATCGAGTAGTTTTCAAAAAAAATTAGAAAAATATTCTCTAATTTTTAACATTTAAAAGTAATATATATATTGTGTTTGAAATAATTAGATTATATTCAATGAGAAAATAATTTCAATTATTTTATCTTGTTTTGATGAATCCTATAATAAATTATATTAATGTATCAAATTATTTATACATATTACATTTTAAACAAGGAAAATATTTTTCATTTTTGGAATTTAGATTTATAATTTTCAAAGAAAAGTTTTTTGTAAGAATCTCAATTCAGCCCCTCTTGAGTTATCCTCTCTTCCAAACATTTGGTATAAAAGGACTAAAAATAATTTATTTTCAGGCTCTGTATTTTTACACTCCATTTTTTGTTATTAACTAAATCCTAGATGCAAGAAATTTTATTTATATTTTTTTAATAGTATCTTATTATGGTTATTAAACCCAGAGTTTATGCTACTAATTGTCATCCTTTATTTAATGGACACAATTATTCCCAATAGAAAATAAAAATAAAAAATCTATATAGAATGTATGGGATTTAATATTTAGGGAAATATAGAAGATAAATATGAAAAAACAAGACTTATAGAAATTAATGGTATACTCTATGTAAATATAACAGTGATTGTAATTGAAAATATTTGAATGATTTATTTTATTCTACGAGAAAAGATTAGTTTAGTAGAATATCTTCATGTATATCTTCTTTATAAATATGTGGCACATTATCTTTTTATCAAAAAAGAAAATTTAATGGAAAATAAATAAAATTAAATAAATATACTATGATGTGTGATTATTTCAAAATGAAACCTCATTACTCAATCTTTGATATGTATTTACAATTTAATGAGATCATTAATACAAATAAAGGCTTTAAGACAAACAATGGATGAAAAAACAAAATGTTATAAGATTAAAAAGATGTTTACATGATATGTGGAGAAGAAATACTATTTTAAATAGTGGATCATGTGAAATTAGAACGTTTTTAGTTAAATATTTGGTTGGTAAACTGATTTTGTATAAAGAGAAATTATTGGTCGAAAATAATGAAACTGAACTTAAGAAGAAAATCATATCATTCAAGAAATTTATTTCTAAAACTGAAGAGGTAATAAAATATGATTCATATGGATTTAAATACATGTCTAAATTAAATAGGAAATGTACCACATACAAAAATGATTCAATACGTTCAATAAAAAGAATAAATTATTCATTAAGTGCCATTATAAAGGAAAGTATGAAAAAACTATTATTCGGAAAAAGAAATGAAATAAAAATAACTCCTCTTGGGAAATTACTTTCTATTAATAAAAGAAGAAAAAATATATTAAAGATGATTACCCTAGGATAAAATATAAGTAGATGTACAATGATAGAGAGAATAAATTAAAATAATCAATTAAGGTAACCTATAGTGCATCTGAGGAAAAATCCAATGGTTCTAATTTAGATATCAATGATCTCAGTGGGAATGTCATTTTTTAATTTATGACCACTATATTTGAGGTAAAATTACAAGTATTACTTCAACTTTAAATGGGTTTGATAATATACATGTGATAACATATAAAATGAAGAAATTTTCGAATACTTCTCTATATTGAAAGACACTATGGATGAACTTAAACATAAATATAATAATTTGATAATGATCCATTCTTTATCTTCCAATACGTATAATGATCTTGCTATTGAAAAAAAATTAATCCAACCTATTAAAAGATAATAAAGATTTGATATTTGATAATTAGAAACATATAAATGATTTAGAATAGTATTCTAATAGGGCCAATACCTTTAATATGATTTTTTGAAATAAAAAACCTCCCAAAAAATATTGGAATTGAACATACATGAATATTGTAAAGGAAACATTACAGAAAAATATTTTGTTTCATGTTCAAAGAATATGAAATTAATTTTTAATAGTAAAGGGAATTATAATCCAGAAAATAGTTTTAATTCTTTTTAAATGAAGAGGACCTTTTTTCAAAATATATTAATTATATATTGTATAATCCTGTAAAATAAATGTGGATTCTAAAGGATTTAATTTCTATCCTTTCTAGATCCAAGAAAATTCAGGTAAAAAATCATTTCATATTTATTATA
This sequence comes from Viscum album, assembly GCA_963277665.1. Classification (NCBI taxonomy): domain Eukaryota; kingdom Viridiplantae; phylum Streptophyta; class Magnoliopsida; order Santalales; family Viscaceae; genus Viscum; species Viscum album. The sequence continues at coordinate 1,525,798,804 of OY728138.1, read as the reverse complement.
TATAATTTAAATGATTACAGAGTTATAAAATAGTATTTGGTGTCTAGATGGTGGATTTTCTAGACACATGGTCGTAGACTACTCAGGTTTCATGAGTTTTAAAAAAGTGGATGTATGATATTTTACCTTTAGCGACAATATGAAAGAAAAAATTACTACCCTTGGACAAATAGGTAACATTAAAATTGTTCCTATTTATAGATTTTTATTTTTTAATAGATTTAAATATAATCTTCTAATTATATCTCATTTATATGATTATTGTTACAATGTTAAATTTGTAAATAATTATTGTTAGTTTTATGATTCCCATCATTTTTTTGTCATAAAATATTTAAGAAATGTTAATGTTTTTGATCCAAAAATAAATTAAATATTTTTTTAGAAATGTTTCATGGTTTTATTATTTTCATAGGGAGTCTTTGGTGGGACATAGGAGACTATAAAACTCTAATATACACACTTTCAGGATGATAAATTTAAAATTATTAGTTTAGAATATACCCAAACTAGAATTTCCATAACATAAGGTGTAAAATCTTTATCAAAATAGAAAGCAACAAATGATTTCTTTCAAAGTAAAGAAATAATTTTCATCCTCTAAAACACTATAATTTGTTGAAATTAATTTATTTTGACCTTTTATAGTTTATATTATTGGTAGAAAACATTATGATAATGTGATTGCTAATGATTATTCAAGATATACAGGAGTATTCTTTCTAGCTTACTAGAGTGAAGCTACTTACTATTTTTTAAAGATAAAAATCTATATAAAACCTTAATGGACAGAACATTAAAACATTAATAAGTGATCATGAACAAGAAAGTTATAATTAAGAAATTTTATCTTCATGTTCACGGTAATGATATAATCCTAATTTCTCTCTGCCTCGAGCACCTCATCAAAATAGGGTTGTTGAAAGAATAAACATAACTCTTCAAGAAATTTCCCAGATTATGCTCAGTGAATATAACATACCTATATATCTTTGGGATGAATTGTTGAGGATAACATGTTATGTAATTAATTGGGTTGTGATTATAGCAATCCTAAAAAACAATCCTTCTGAATTATGAAACAGTAAAAATTCAAACGTTAATTACTTTAGTGTTTTTATGTAAAGTGATTATTCTAAATACACAAGATAACCTAGAAAATATTTCACTAAAGAGTTAGGAAGGGATTTTCTTAGGTTATTCAATCACCCATAATTCATATAGATTATTTAAGTAGAAATATAAAGTTGTGGAAGAATTTATACAAGTATCTACTGATTAGACTGATAAAAAATATCCAAACCTATAGTAGAAAACCTTGAGGGTGATATGTCCAACATAAATATTAATAAAACCCTTAATAATTTTGCGAGTAATAAAGAATTTTTTGATAAATCTCCCAAAAATGACCATATTGAACATCTTAGCCTTGATGAAGACTTTGAGGAACCAATTACTTGGATTCCTAGAACCATTGTGACCCATAAGTATCACCCTATAGGTGTTGTTGTTGGTGATATTGGTTGAGGAACTCAAAGAAAATATTCTCTTTGAAACTAGGATGAACATAAATCCTTCTTGTGTCAAATATTACCTAATAACACTTTTGTTGCAATTAGTTATTAACATTTAATGATAGATATGAAAGAATAATTGTATCATCTTGATGGAAATAATGTTTGGAAACTAGTTGAAATACATAAATACTACCTAAATATTGACACTAAATGGATTTATAGAAACAAGGTTGATGAGTTAGGAATTATAGTTATAAACAAGGATAGATTGGTTTCATATGGATGATGTCAAGGGGAAGGAATTGATCATAAATAGATATTTTCACTAGTAGATAGACTTGAATAAATTAGAAAACATCTCACTTATGAATCTCATCTTAATTTCAAACTATGATAAATATATATAAAGAATGAATTCCATAATGGTTATATTATTGGGGATGATTTTTTTTAAACTAACCCCTTTATTGTCATATCAACATCTACCAAATAATATTTTCAGATTTCAAAAGCACTCTAATGTTTAAAATAGGATCCTAGAGCATGGTATGATTGAATTATAACATTTTTATTTAAAATTATTTTTCAAAACGTAATGATGATCATACATTTTTTTGAAAATAATTGTTAAAGTTTTTTTAATTGTATAAATTTATATTGATGACATTATTTTTGGTTAATTTAAAAATTTGTTTTGTGCTGAATTTTAAATTTTTATAAAAAATGAAAATGAAATTATTTTAAGGAGAAAATTAAAATTCTTCCGTGTGTTTCAAAATATTAAGAAAAAGGGATGGATTTTTTAAAACTAAATTAACTACAAAAAATATGTTTTAGAAAAAATTCTTAGATTTCGTGAATGGAAGTGATTAAAAATGACTACAAGATATGCACTAGATTTGGACAAAATTGAGAAATGAATTTTCCAAAATACATATAGAGTCATGGGTGGGAGTTCACTATACATATATTCAAGCTAAAATGATATAATTTTTTGTGTGTTAAAATGTATACATTTTCAAGAAAACCACAAATAAATTTATTTAAATTCACTCAAAATAATTTTTAAATACCTAAAAACACAACCATTTTCGATTATATTACACAAGCGGATGTACATTTTTATCAGTTATAATGATGTATACTTTAGAGGATATAAGTTTGATAAAAAAATAACCTTTGACACATGTCACCTTTTGGGAATGTCTCTTATTTCTTGGGGTATTAAAAAAATTATTATATTGTATTGTCTACTACTGAAGCTAAGTATGTAGTTGTAGGTAGTTATTGTGCATAAATATTTTAGATGAAACCCCAAATAGTTGAATATGTTTATCAATTTAGAAATTTCTATATAAATTGTTATATAAAAGTATGAATAACATTTCTAAAATTTATATATCTCTTTCCAATACTAAACACATTGATATAAGATATCACTTTCTAAGAGACCATTTCCAAATAGGGGTATAACTCTCATGTTCATAGGTACTGAGAATCATCTTGATGATATTTTCTAAAAACCATCATAATATGAAACATTGAATTATATAAAACATGATTTAGGTATGATTATTACTAGTAATCCTTAATTTATTGATTTTAGATTAATCGTGTAGTTATTTTTTTAAAGGTCACAATTAACGAAAAGGATTAATTTGTTTTATATACATTCCATGTGGTAGGTCAAGATATCATTCCATTGAAAGGTACAATAATGTTGGGTCATGTAGTATGTCAGTATACCGCAATACCCTAATCCTATGGGAAGATTTACTCATGTAGTAGGTCAAGATACCATGTTTCCTCAATCAGCCACAAGGCTCACAGTTTGTCATTCAACCATAAGATGTTTCACACAGTCACTCAATCTTCCATTCTTATACACTTATATTTTAATATATATATATATATCCCTAAATTCACTATTTAAATCCATAAATGATTTTACATACCATTTTATGAGAATAAGAATAATCTTTATCACATGAAACCCCGAACCCTTTAGATTTCAAATATCTTTTTTTTGAATTTTTTTCATCAAACAATACCTAGACTATAGAACATAAAATCATAGTTTATTATGTTTTGGATGAATCACCCTTTAACATTTTATTCTCGTGTATGTTCATCTTCTAAGAAGGGGTGTACAATTTAATCCAATGTACTTGTGAAACATGTCTAGAAACATCCTTTATCTTGATCAGTCGTGTCTAAAAAGGAAGTAAATGACGAATGGATGAGAACAAGTAAGTATTTAGTTTGTAATTATATTCAGATGTAAGGATGGGATACCTATTTTAGGGAATAATATATTCCATTTTATCTGAGTTTAGTGGACTAGTTCCATTTGAATATAAAATTGGGATTGGGTGATAGAAAATATGTTATTAGTACATATGTAAATGGAAAATATTTTCTATTTTTTCCATGTTTTGTGAAAAATGTTTGAAGATGCCTCATAATGGGGATTATTCGGATCTCAAGAGATTTTACTCTATAGATCATGAAACTTTTTAGTATGAAAAATATCTTTTAGAGATGGCTAATGATGGGTCCCCTCAAAGTCCTACTACTGTAGACCCTGATCATCAATCATGGGTGTTGATAATATTAATCCATCATTTAATATTCCCAAGGAAAAGTGAGTTTAGTATCGTAATTAATAATGATATATTCATTATTTATTTAATGAATATAGGGTTATATATTAACCTCCATTGGTATCTGATGAGGCACATGGAATAATTGTACAAACCGTTTTCCATGTTTAATTCATTCTTATACCCTAAGTTTATTTAAGTTTTTTTATATTTCAATGAACTTGTTCATCATGGGAAGGAAAAATAAATACCCTTTGGTGGAGTTTTTTTGAATAAAATTATTTGATAGAGGATAATAATTAACTAGAATCCACAAAAGAAAATATTGTTTTTTGATAATGATAAGGTGTATGAAAAGTTGAATCCATTAAAAAACAAACAAGAACCAAGGTTAAAGTATACCTAGTACTAGAACTAGATGAAGTTATTGTGTACATTCTAGATGAAAATTAAGTTGTTCTAACAGTTGTAATATAATATATTATAGTAGATTTGAATACTAAAGATTCTATATCATATAAAGAATAAAAAGGATATCATGTGTCAGTTGATGCAGATTGAACCTCTCCTAAGGTGGCTTCCTTTTTGTCTCTTTAACCTCTTGTTTCTACACCTTATAAAGAAATAAATGTAGATGATGATGTTGATGATTCAAATATTTAAAATGATATTATCATTATTTATCTTAAATCTAAGGATGATAAGTCTAGTGAAGAAGAAATAATTGGATAAAGAAAGGAAAAAGATATACATAAGTATATCTAAATTCATTTATATGGTGAACGTATATAATGTATCATAATTGGAAGTAATCAAAGACCAATTGATGTTGATGAATTTTTTGAGTGGGAGAAATCTTTACAGATTCTTCATGTGATGATCATAATGGGGGATTTCCACCTAGACATAGTGAACCTTCTATCTCTATTTTTTCATAGGATCCGAAGGGATCTCTTGTAGCCTATATTTATCTAACGGAATAGTTTAGTACATGTTCTCCTAGTATATTATTACCTAAAGGTGAGTCTAATAAATCTATTTTATATGTATTGTAATATTTATTTGGATCTACATTATATAAGAAAATTGAAAAGGATAATTTAGATATTGATTATTATAGTGAGAAATAATTTTTTATGTTTGGTGATTAAAAAAAAACTTTTAGGATAGAATAAGTTAAGGAATCTAGTAGGGTGTCTTCTAGAAGAGATGCAATCCCTCTTGTGGATAAAATTTTGAAAATGTATTTCTCATTAGAACCAACTTCACCATCTCCTCTTGCTCCTACATTATCTTTAAAAATAATAGAATTTAGTTTAATTCAATGAAGATATGATAAAATATATTAATTAACTATTTCTAAGAATTCGATCTTCATTTTCATCTACTAGAGAAGAATAAATCCTTAAGATTTTTCGTCTTATTACATCTCACATTAATCCCAATAAATTCCAAAAGATTTATTATATGAGTAAAAAGATTCCATGTTTGAGAGAAGAATTAGGAGTATTATAGGATGAACATAATTAAATGATTTTAAATATTTAAAAAAATTACTTTAATACCATAGGAAAAGTGACCTCTTATAGTGCTCATTATCTTTCTATTTATCATTCTCCAACTCTAACTTATGTTTCCTTTGATACGCATCTGTTTAGATAGATTATTAGAGGTGAAATAAAAGTTATTTTCAATGATTTATTTATGATAATATAAATTCTATGTTATATTATAAATTTTTATAATGCCAAAATTAGTGTAAAAACACATTTCACATCTATTGTTTCAATTCAAACTTTGGTTATAATGTTATATTAATAGAGGTGATGTAGAAAGTGGGTCATTCAATATTAGATTTTATTAACTAATATTGAATAAAATTATAAAATATTAAATATATATATAATTAAACAACATTTTAATAAGAAATTCATGTTTAATTCCTTTCTAAAATTAAAAATATAAAAGTATTTCTACATCAATTTTACTAAAAGCCAACACAGAATGCCTTTCCGGTATGGTTTTAAACAATTGTTTTTTCTAAAATAGATGTTGAAAGATTATTTAAAAAATTTATTTTAAATACACCATTAAAAATATTAAAACACAATGTTATGCACCAATAAACAAAAAAATATCTCTAATGAAACAAACAATACAAAAAACTCATGGATAACATCGATTTTTTTTACAAATATACATGTAAATGAAAATAAATCTCTAAATTAGTCAAACAAAGAGAATTGTTAAATAATTAATTTTTCAGGTTTTTCAAGTATTTTAATTTTAATTTAGAAACATAATCGAAATCCTAAAATATAAAGTGTTATGGATATCATAATATAACCATTTTATCAAATTATAAGAGTTAAAATAAAAATCACCTTTTTGAAATCTATTGTCTCTGTAGTCATGATTATCTCGCAAATGATTCATAAAAGCTAATACCATCATCAAAAACCACCTAATTAATGATGAAACTATATTTATGAAATAATAATTTAAAAATAGAAACACTATATGTGTAATAAAAATGAGTATTCAGTGATTTAGAAGTTATCTATCTTAACATTTACACATTCATTTTTTGTTTGTTTGAGTGTTGAACAATGATCCTTGTTCAACTCAATCCATAAACTATTTTAATTTAAAATATTGATTATAAAAACTTATATAAAATGAAAATTTTATTATTTTACTACCTATATATTTTAAAATAACACTATCATTGATAGATTATACAATACCCAACACAGATTTTAAACAAAACCACAAAAAATTATTATCTGAATATTACAATTATAACTCAACCTTAAAATTTGTGGAAATTAATAGTATTAACCAAATTATGACATGTATACAAAGTTCATACTGGATATATATTTATAAATTAATTCATAGGAAATAAGAACTCAATTTTTAGAGAAGTCATTTTATTCATCAAAAATTAATTTTCTTAAATTTTTTTATTTCCTTGCGATTGAATATTATAATTAATTTCTGCCACTTCTAGAAAATTTAGTTGAGAAAAATGATATTATTTTCTAATTCAGAGTATCTAAATTATCTTAGAGTGAAATTTAGTTATTTTTTCTAAAAAGAATGATTTTTCAGTGAATAGTAAAAAAATTTGGTTTTTATAAAATACAATATCTTTTGTGATATCTCTAGAACATAAATAAGATATAAAAATTCATAAAGTGTATTCAATACATAATTTAAGATCATATAATACAAAAATAATTCAAATAATAATAATAATAATGGGTTTTTATGAAAGATTTGATAATCATTTTCCTTGTTGATGTTATGCTTACACTACAATAAAAAATAAAATTTGTTTCCCTAAAGATAATATTTAAAAAGAAAAAAAGTATTTAGTATAAATGGTTAATAAATATAATTTTTTATGGATAAATATAATTTTTTTATATATTTAAAATGTTACTTATCAAAATTATTTTGCAATACTTTCACAAGGTAAGAAAAGTCAAAATAACATATTAAATATGTTTTCATGACCTATATGTGATTAAATATAAATATTTAATGATTAAAAATGTTTATATTTAATGGAATTAATTTTATTTATGAATGATTTTTTTTTAAATTTTTATGTACAAAATAATTACCTTAAATTCTTATACAACATTTCCATTGTGCTTGTACAAGTATAAGAAAAACCAAGTAAATTATTTTAAAAAACTCTAAAATTAATTTTGTTTGGGTATTTTAGGGCATCACACATATTTTATAGATACATATAAAATATTAGGGGTATGTTAAAAGCCCATATTATAATTCCATGTTTATATTTATTATATTAATGTCAATGAAAATGAATATTTGCAAAAATGAAATTAAATATATTTTATAGTAAAAAATATTTTATCAAAGTATTTAAAATTCATAAAAAATAAATATTCATTCAATTTAATGTAATATGGTTTTCAATATCAACAATGGTAAATTTATGGGTAACTTATCCTTTTATAGTAGCTTTCTGGGATACTAGAGTGTGTAAAACATTTGTACCATGGTAATCGTCAAACGAGGTAGCATGAGGTTAAAAAAATTAATACTGTGAAAACAATACCTAAACTTATCAAAATTTTATTTTATGAGATATTTTATATTTATAATCATATTATATTATAAATATATCAGTTTGGTTATATTTTTTCTAATAAATTATTTTATATTAATTTAATACATTATATAATTCCAATAGTGCCACTCCCCAAACATATAAAATTGTGCATTCTATCCTCTATTCCTCAAACCTTTTGAACAATAATGTTCAGCCAATACCATTAAAAATAAATTAAAAAATACTTCTCCACATCACATATGTTATTTTGGGAATAATACCAACCTTATTGGTCTTATGGTATAAAGAATAATTGTATAGCTTTTAATTAATGGTTTTAGTTATATTTATATTTGTACCTCCTTCAAAAATATTCTAGTAACCATGATATGAAAATATAAGTATCCTCCTTATACTAAGATATTATGTTGTTAATTTATTAACCTATATCCTTCTAATATTCAATAAAATGGTAAATTAAACCATCTTTCATTATATGATTAAGTACCTCCTCATGAACTGATGTAATTCATTTTTCATCATTGTTTCTCATGAATAGTTATAATGATAACTCTAAAATATTTATATTATTATCATGAAATACTTAAAAATATTTTTCTATAATATATAAAATATTTTCTTACCTTTCTACTGATTAAAAAATGATAACGTCGTTCTTACATATGTGGGGATTACCACCTCTATAGGGCGATGTGATTCGTTTTTCATCTCCACATCACATGGATGGTATATATAAGTGTATTTTTAATATATAATATGATATTTATCATATAATAATCATTTTAAAGATTAAATTATACTTACTATATTCCTCTAATATTTTTTTAATATGGAAAAATTACTCATGTGTACGTATATACTATCTTCTCTATGTTAAAACATAATTTATTTTTCCTAACCATAATTCATGGTAAGTTTTAAAATAATAATCAATTTTTAAAAATTATAATTATGCATGTTTACTATTATATAGATGATTTAATGATTTACTTTTTTCTATATTCGTCTAACAGAAGCTGTTTTGGGATTATGAATGAAATATCCTCAAAAGAACTAACGTAAATTTAATTGATGAAGTAAATAATAAAACATGGAAATAAATGATATAAAAGGGATAATAATAATGGAATAAATGTGAAAATAGTTATTTATAAGCTTAATAATTAACATAAATTTATTATTTAGGAAGATAAATAGTGTACATTATGATTCAGGCTCAATATAAGGGACACTTTACCATAAAATAATGTTTTTATTATTTAAAATAATTATTTTATAAATATTTTTCTTCAATGATGAAAATTTTAAAATTATTTTATGAATTTAGTAATATTGACATAAATTAATTATAAATTAAATTTAAGGTCTCTTTTTTACTTTATTTCTATGGTTTTCAAAATGAATATTTTTATGAATTTTATACAAAAAAATTTTACTTTCTTTACAAAAAGGAAAAAAGAATTCTCTATTTTAACATATACTACATAAAAGAATATCCCACCATCATAACTGCTATTTTATGTTTCTAATCCTTTATAATAATCCATGTTTTATTAAAAAAAACCCTTCCCTTTTTTTAGAATTTTTGTATTGAATATAAGGTTATAAAGGAATGAGATATATCAATATTGAAAATGTTTTTCTTCTATGTTTAAAGGAATATTTGTAAAATATTAATGATGGAAATGGATGATTTTTTTTGTTTGGATCATGTTCTGGTCCTTTTAAATTGACTTCGAATAATGGGTGAGCCCGACAAAGCTCATATAATGGGTGGGCCTAATGTATAACTCTAATGCATTGGGTAATTTTTATGTTCTCTAGATAATTATGTTGGAAGTTTACCATATAGGTTATTCCACTTGTATGTGTTCAATAAAGATGATGTTACCATGCAGCAACATTAATTTTCCATTCTTCCTAATGAATGTTCATATAAATCACTTTATTTCAAAATTTAATATAATGATATTTTGTTTTGAAGAAATGATGACACCTTTTTAGTGTAAAAATAATTTAATATAAAAAATTATTTTCAAGGGTTATCATGTTTTTGAAAAAAAAATCATTATTATTATTTTTCATTTATGTTTTATTAAAAAGTGTTTTATGAAAAAAAAATTGGCAGTAAAGTTCATTTCATGTGTTTGTAAATTATTATTTTTGTTAAAAGTGTATGATCTCATTTTTTTGAGATAAAATAACAGTTTTCTTTATTCTTTTTATATATACCATACTTATATTTATTTTCAAATCCCATTTTTTTATTTTTTTTAATATTTTTAAGGATGATTAGGAATAATGTGGAAGTTATGTTGAATTTCTTGATGATTTGTATTGAAAAATGGATACTGGGTATATGTGTACACTTTGAAATATATGGTTTTGTTATGAAAGAGTTATGACTTAATTAATAAAAATTATAACATATTAAGAACCTAAAAATTTATTAAAGTGAATTAATAACTAGAAAATAAATATTATGTAATGTTTTACGGCTAGCTCGTTATAGTTTTTTTCCGAGGAACGGTTTCGATAAATTTTATGGTAAGTATGTTATTTGTACATAAGATAAAATTCCAATATATTCAAAACTTTTAGTATGTTATTGATAATTGTGGTAATTATTCTAAGAAGAATTATTTTAATTTATGATATTAGAGAAAAACTAAAATCAACTGAGATATAAATGAGTTGAAGTATTAATGAATTATACAATTTTTTATGATATTATATTTACCCATATAAGTCATTTTATTTTTAATAATTTATTTCAAATTTAAATGATGTCCCTTTTAAAAAATTAAGCTTATTTTATCAAGATGTAATGAAAAAAATATTTTATAACTTCCATATCCCTACATTATAATTTTTTCAACACTATTATTGAAAAAACTTGATCAAATTAATTTGATAGCATCTTGAGTATTAAAATTACCCACATTAAACTTTTTGAATTATCCCGCCCCATTTAAATCCTCTAATAATTTTACGATTCAGGTTATGTTTGATATTTTATTTAAAAATATCAACTCTCTCATCTATCTAAAAAATGGAAATACCATAAAGGACATGGCCATTTATCCTCTAGAAGATGGGTTTCAATGAAAAATATAAAAGGATTATCAAGAAAATAATGGTGTCTAGATTTATTGTATGAATCCTATTAATATGTTTAAAGTATGAAACCTAATTGTGTTGATATTTATTAATAAAAAAACATAATTTATATATCTGATTTGTAGGAATGAATTATTAATGACTAATATAACAAATCACTGTTAAAGGTTTATGAAGTAAGATTAATGAAGGATGTGTTTATGTATAAAGTATTTAGAATTATGATGTAGTGGTGTTTTATCAATGATATTATGATATATTATAAATTTTAGAATAATTAAAAAACCCCTAAGTATTATTATATTGAAGGTTTTGTTTTCAAAATTTGGAAATATATATTAGATGGAATTCATACCATAAAGTGGTGTAGCGAAAAGGCACTAAATTTAAGAGACATTCATTTAAAGAAATATTATTGAGGGATAAATAAAAATTTTGTTCAATATATTATGGTTTCTAAGCTAATTATAACCAATTAATAATATATAATTTTATGGAAAAAATAATGTATAGAAAACCTCATAGGGTAAAACATTATTTGAAGAATAATGATATTTTTTTAGGATTTTCATAGTTTTTTTTTGAAATATTATAAGATAAATTTGAATTATTAATATTATTAGCACATAAATATTTTAATTTATAATGTAATTATAATAACATAGTTTTAGAAAAAGAACAACCAGTAGTCCAGGAAAATACTCATCACATCTGGAAATATTTTATGGATTGAACTTTCAAGTTTAGATTAATAGGGGTGCAATTATTACCACTGGCCTATGTTGAATCCATGTAAGAATGACATTTTTTTAACATAAATAATTTGATGTTTAAATATTAAATTTATTTTGGGAAGCATATAATTTTTTTGGTATTCATGATATTTTTTATAAGAGATTTTCATATTTTTATAGAATATATTATTAATGTATATTCATTTTGGAATATGAAGAATATTATGTGATCAATTTTTTTTGGATTTGTTTAGATTTTGTTTTGATTGATGGTATTTTTGAGACATTTTATTAGTTATAGGTATATGTAACCCTTAGTTTTAACATAAAGGATTATTTTGGTAGAATGCAATTACATTTTTAGGGATATAATCTAGAAGGTATGAAGAAATAATTGTTATTAAAGTATTCATTAATGATGAGGTCATTGGGGTTATTTGGGATATATGTTTTTTATTTATATAATGATCTATGTTTTACCTTTGGTATTATTGTTTTATGTTTTTCGATTAATGTATTATATGATCATATGAAGGTTTATTCGTTTTGTATATTATCTTACGTTATGCAAAGAATTTTGTTTTTGGATAATTTTAAATACAATATTAATAACTTATTTTCCTTTTAAAGATATTGTAATCCATTAAATGTTTATTTTAGTACACCAGAAATGAAAAATTCATTTTTAGATACACATTTCTATGATTAAGGAATGAGATTTTAGTCGAAAATGATTGAAACATGGAACCAAATGATGAAATTGTGTATATGGAATTAAAGTAAATAAATTAATTATAATTTCTGATGTTCCTTTTCATAACAATAAAGGAATTAATCAACTATTGAAAAAGGATATTGAAATAAAAACTATATTCTATGACCTTAAAATCTGATTAATCGAAGGTCTTTTTCACGCCTCTTAGATTTATGGTTTTCTGGTCATTCACTTTCTCATGTACATACACTTTATTATGATCTATGTTCTCATCCAATGACCTTCAGTATATGGATATTAATTTTTTAATCTACGTACACATTTTCACATCCCACTAATGTTTTCGTATTTGGAATCCTAGTTATATGTTATTCTAGACATTATTTATATTTCTGTTTCCCTCTTTTCAAAAGGATGTTTTATTAACCCTTTTTACAATGTGGGTTTCCGAAAAAAATTAATTTTCAAATATAAAAACATTGATTAGTATAATCATGTTATTATGACATCCCAATTTATTAAAGGGGTATAATATAACACAATGATAATTTAAATTAACACTATGTGCGATAACCTATACAACATGAAACACCGAGCTTAAATGAACCATGATATATTATTATTATTTAAAAACTATAGTTATAGCTTAATACTTAAATTAAATGGTATAAACAGTATTAACCACAATATTATGTGCATTTAATTTTATTAGTAAATATAGTTTTTTTTAATAATTTGTAAATAAGTACTCAATTTTTATTAATTTCAATTTATTATTCAAATATATGTATTCTTCAAAAATGGGTTTTATTTCCATTTATGTGGGAATATTATAATTAATTTATGACACTTTTAGGAAAAAAATTTGATAAAAATAATATAACTTTAGAAAATAGTATTTCAAAATTATCATAGGGTTACAGTATTTTTCAGAAAAGATTGATTTGTGAGTGAATAGTAAAAAAATATATTGTTTTTATGAAATACAATACCTTTTATGATATCTCCAACACATAAATATGAAACAAAAAATTATTAAACATATGGAAATAATAATTTATGACAATATCATACAAAAATTAGTCAAAATATATAAATTAAAATTTATTACATGATACATATGAAAATCATTTTTTGTGCTGACAATGTGCTTGCGTAGAATCAGAAAAGTAAAATTTGGTGTCCTAAGGATAATATTTGAGATAGAATAAGTCTTTTATCACTATTTTTAATAAATATGAAGTATTATTGATGATTCAATCTAAATATATAAATTTTAGAGTTACTTAACAAGTGTCATATCCAAATTCTTATGCAATTCTTATGTAAGGATAAAAAAGAAAAATACATATTAAATAAGTTTTTGTGAAATAAATATGAGTAAATACAAATACATCCTAAATATAAAAGTTCATATTTAACTTAAATAATTTATTTTTATGATGGTAATTTTTTGATAATTTTATTTATGAAATATTTGACTTATTGCTTACACAATGCTGTCATTGTGCTTGTGCAAACAGTGGAAAAATCAAGTAAACGGTTTTTAAAAACTCAAAAAGTAATTGTTTTGCGTGATTTAAAGTTTAACTAGAATTATATATGTATATTTCATATTAAGGATTATTTAAAAGTGCATATTCTAATTTAATCATTATTTTGATGATTTTAATTCAAAAAAATGAATAGTTCTGAAAATTTCGTTAATTATATTATATAATAACCAATACATTACTAAATGATTTAAACGTTTCCATAATAATCAATTTATATTAACTTAATACTTTATGCACTTTTTAGTGTGCCCCTTCCCTAGCTTATAAAATGGAATCTCTTCTCCTCTCTTTCTCACAAAGTTTTATCACTCTGATTTTGTCAATAAATTCCAAAATAAATCCCAAAATCTCTACACATAACTTAAAGGTCTTAATTTTTTAATAAATAAAACTTTATAGTGATTAAAGTATAAAAACGAGGTTGTCTGAAGAAGAGGTATAACTTTTAACCGAATTTTATACTGTTATTTCTATTTCTATCTCATTAAAAACTATTATAACAATTATTATATAATAATATAATAATCCACCACACACTAATATGTTATTATGTTAATGGATTAATAGATATTTATCTCCTCTTCCATCAAATGGGAAATGAAATCATCGAGAGTGTTTATGGTGAACAACTGATTCATGAACCAATGTAATTCGTTTTCAATCACCACCACTCATAAATATTTATAATTGTGTATTTAATGTTTATATATATATATATGATATTAATTACATGATTAAAATTATGTAAAGATAATATATAATATATTTACTTATATACCCATTTACTAGAAAATGATAACATTGTTAATGCATATGTGTAGGTTACCACCTCCAAGAAGCGATGCGATTCATTTTTCATAACCACATAACATGGATAGTATATGTAAGTATATTTAAAGATGGAATATTATATTTAATATTTAATCACAATTATATAATTTCAAAATGGTACATTCTTTCTTTCCCTAATGGTTGTTGAAAAATGGAAATGTTACTCATGTGTAAGTATGGACTACTGTCTCCATGTTGTAACACAATTCATTTTTCATAACCATATTTCATGGTTAGTTGTAAAATTATAATTAATGTGTTAAAATTATAATTATTTCATGATTATTTTTCTATAAATAAAGGAATAATGACCACTTTTAACATGTTCCTTCTACTAAATCTACTTTGGGATCATGAACCAAATGTCCTCAAAACATCTGATATAAATATAACTGATGAAGTAAATAATAAAATATGGATATAAATGATATAAAAGATATAATAATATTGTACTTAAAATTAAAAATTTTCATAATCAATTAAATAATTAATATAATTTTATTATTAAGGAAAGTATAGAATGTATGTGATAATTTGGATTCCAGAGATGAGACACTTTACCATAAGACATTATTTTAAATATTTAAAATAATTATTTTCTAAATATTTTTTGTTCATGTTAATATTATTAAAATTAATTTATGAATGTATTTATATGAAAATAAATGAATTTTAATGTTCATTTAATGTCACTTTTTTTCATTTTTTTTATGTTTTTCAAAGGTAATAATTTTATGTATTTTATACGGAACATATTGACTTTATTCTGAAAATGAAAATGGAACATTCTATTTTAACATATATGAAATCATTGGATTTACCCACATACATAACCATTAATTAATTTTCATATTAATTTGTCATATTCTTTATTTTTTTCAATGAATTAATATCATTCTATTTTTTTAAGAATTTTAGTTTTGAAAATATAATTTTACAGTAAGAGATATATCAATATAAGAATTTTTTACTTATGGGTTTAAAAGAATAGATTTATAATTTTGAGAATGGAAATATATGATTTTACTTGTTTCATTCTTTCTATAGTCATTGGATATTATATATGAAGGTGATCCTAATAAATCTATGAATATTGGTTATCCCAATATAGATCTTTAATTAAATGAGTAATGATTATGTTATTTAGGGAATTATCTTCAAATTTTACTATATAGTTTTTTCAACTTGTAAGGGATTTTTTAAGGGTTCTATGAATATGGTATCCCATGAATATTATATGATATTTTCATTCTATCTAATGAGTTTTCATTGAATTAATATTATTTCAAAAGGTGAGATAATAATCATTTATTATAATGTAATGTTCATTCCCTTTAATTGTATAAAGGTATTTTTGATGTAAAAAAATATAGGGTTATCTTGTTTTCTAGGAAACCCTCGTGTTTTTTATTTCTACGTAATTTTTTTATAAAGGCTTTTATGAAAAACATTGGATAGTTTATCAAGTTTCTTGTGTTTGTAAATGATTATTTGATCTCAATATTTGTGATATCATTGTTTTGAAATCAAATAAAAGGTTTATTTCTTCTTTTTATATAACCCCTATCGAGGATTGTGTGACAATCATATGTTTTGAATGTTTTTAATAGGGTTTAAATATGATTAAGAACAAATAAGAAGTCTTTTTGGAAATCATGTTGATTTTTCATGAAAATAAAATATTTATCAATTTTTTTTGTAATTTTTCTGACAAACTCATACTAATAAGATGTGTGAACATTGAAATATATAGGTTTGTTATGTAAGAGCTATGACCTAATTAAAAAAAACTAAATCATAAAGATACATTAAATGTATGAAAGTGATTTATTGACAAAAAACTCAATATTCTGTAATGTTTTAAGGATGAATCCTTATAAAATTAAAGATATAAAAGTAAATAATAATACTTAATTATTTAATTATTTCTAAATTTTATTTGAACACCACCTAGTAACGTGTAAAACCAATATTCTTTACACTAATTTGGAAAAATATGCATAATAACCAATGAACACTAAAATAGAACAATTTTAGTATGAATAATAGTATAATGACTAGAATTTCATAATTACATATGTGTTCTTACGAGTAAAGTAATGAAAAATAAAAATTAAATCTATGTATTTTTTAGTCTTTCATATATATATTTAATTCTTGAATTTTGGTCTAGTTATTCCACTTGTGTTAAAATTTATTCTATATCTATAATGTCCTAAACATAAGGAAATTTATATTGGATGGGATTGTGGATATAAATGATTAGGAATGTAATTATATCAATATAACATTTTTTTAATTAACATAAATCAAATTAATAGTTGAAATTTACTTATATGGAAAAAAAATTACAAAATAGGTACAATGAGATCCTCTCCCTTTACATCATCCATGATTTTGTTTTGAAATATATATAACATATAATATCTTCCACACATATCATTAGTCATTAGAAAAGTAATACAATAAAATAATATAGGAAAAAATATGTAATTACATTGTTACCCTATCAACATCATAAGAAGCTTCTGAAGGAGGTGGTGTAAACTGAAATTTTCCATTCCATTTCACTAATTCCTTTGATTTTAGATATTATATAAAAGGTATGTGTAAAAATAAAACATAATTAATTATGAATTTAATGATAAATAGAAAATAAAAAATAATTAATACCACATATGTGAAATAGCAACAAAACTTATAAGAATACCAATGTAAAAAATGACCAATACTCTATCTAACTATTGTCACCTCCTCAATAGGCAGCGATAATAGGTTAGCTAAATCAATAATATCATTTAATGATACTTTTATGTGACCCAAGTACATAATTTTATGATGTAAATAATCTCCAAGATAATGGAAAAATACATATTAAACAATACATATATGGGGATTGCCAATATGAAACTCATAGAACAAGGTCATGTAGGTAGGCTATATAGGTTATGTCTTCCACACCACTTCCTAAGGTATAAATAGTCTAGATGATTTAATTATTTCATCTATCAACCCATCCATGTGACACAACTTATCTATAAAATAATATGTTTCGCCCATATATTCTATATCCATTTATAATTTACTAGTGGTGCAACCAATTTTTTTCCAAATTAAAACCATCTAAATACCCTCTAATGCAGCCCGAGTATTTCAACTTTCCAGAATTAGTGGTAAGAATATCCATCCTTACGTCATAGATAATGGTCCACTATTTTAGTTTTTTCCTAATGTGTGTTCTGAAATTATTTTTTCAAATGTTATATTAGTGAGATAAATTTATAAAATAGTAATATTTAATAAAATTTACAATTAATTTCTTACAATCGTATTAAATACTTATTTTTTGGATCATTAATATAAATCCCATATTTCTTTAGATCACTTTTCCATTTTTCATGATAATGGGGTGTATATTGAGGGTCATGTGTAGCCTTTCCTGAGTTTCTACATGAGTTTTCACTTAATTAACTAAATTTTTTAGTAATCATTTTCCCTTCTAAAAAATGATAACCTTTGCATGATAATGTGTGAGGGTATAAATTCTGAGCCTATATCTCATGGTTAGTTTTCTTAGAGACCTATTTCATAAGGAAATATTAACATGTTCTCATTTAATTAACATTAATTAAACAAATAAATTTTACATACCATAAAAACATACCATAAATATATCCCCCACTAGTTAGAGACAAACTTCATCCATCTCTATATTTCTATAAACCCATTATTAAGCCATGGATAGTCATTCTATTTACCTCTAATAATATAAAATTAAGGAAACTTTGGCTTAAAATCCTTCTATCTAGTTTCCATAAGGATAGAAACTTTTTATAAATTGATTTCATCTCTTGAAATTTAAATTTCATATCAAATTTTATTGAAAATATATTATGAAATGTATAATATTTGAGCCGTTCGAAAACTAAATAAATAAGTTTATATTTTTCCCTCATATAATCCTATTAAAGATATTTCACAAACTATTTGACCATGAACCCATTAGGGAATAAAATACATATACTGCAATGACTCTGTATAGCCAAGTATGTCCCAAACTATATGGAATTTGGACCGGTTGGGTGGTTGTTCTCATCAATGTTATTTGTCAAATTTTTATCTCTATGTGCAAGAGAATGTTTTGGTAAATGTGTATTCCTAAACCAACCAAATTTAGGAATAGTCCTATATAGAATATAATATGATATGTTCTCAATTTTAAGAAATATATGATTAATTTCTTTATATAATTTAATTACTAGAGAATTATATTTATATGGAAAAATATACATATCTAAGTTCTCATAACTCAGTGTCTATCATTTAAAAATATTTATTCTACTTTAACAAAAGTATATGTACTTCTATTTTATTAAAATAAAAATAAATAACTATTTAATAACTAATTTTAATAATATAAATCAAATCATTGAATACTATATTTTTTAATTTAAAAATTGTGTAACTAAAACTATTAAAAACAAAATACAATATCAATGAAAGGATAAAAATTATTATCATCTAAAAATTTTATTTTTTGTAGTTTTATTTGATTATAAAAAAATAAATAGTATAGTTAAAAAAATGTAATTCTCCATAATAATAAGAAAATTAAAACTATTTTATTAAATAAAAGCATACACTTAAAAATAATGAATATAAAGAAAATAGTCACAAAAATGATGACTAAAATAAAAATTGAACAAAAAATGGATATATATATATATAATATTTTAAATATTATAAAAATTTATTAATTTTTAATATCTATATATTTATATATTAATGTTAAAAAATAAAGTTTTTCACTATGTATGTTTCACAAAAAAGAGATCGCCTAATTAATTAAGGGATAATGGAGTGTTTCCCTATATCCCTTCTACGTAATCATTTCATGTTTAATAGAAAATATAAAAAACATAGCAGTTACTATCATGAGGTTATTATATAATCGATGAAGAAATTTTTAAGACTTTAATATCATTAATGTTATCATCACCCAACTTATTTTTTCCCTTGAAAAAATAGACCAATGTTCATTTAATGGTTAGTCATTATAGAATATTTGTTTTACATGCATCACCGTGATAAATGATTCCTCCTTATAACTAAATATTGTCAAATCAACAAGTGTAAATCCATACTCATTATGATTATCATCACTTTTACTATCATCCAAGTTACTATTAAATATTTCTATGAAACAATTATAATAATCAGTATTCTATATATCCTTAAAAACTCCAAAATATGATGTTGATATAAAAATGAGGTTTTTATCTTCAGAACTCAAAAAATGCAGTTCTTCAGTGATAATTATTACTCCACTATTTTGAATGGCACTCTTATCATCCATTTTTTTTATAAAATGTGTAACTATGAATATCAGAACCAGACCACATGATGATATTAACACTTGGTCCCCATGCTATCTGTTTCAATATTTTTCTGATACAGATATATCAGTGTGGATTTTATTATAAAACAATGAAACCATTTTTTATGTTCATTCATCGACCACTTTTCATTTATTCTCATATACCATAACTTCAATATTATGATAGGTTATAAAATTATTGATACAAAATATGTACATTCAATAATTATTTTCCTTAGTATTGATAATCACAACACACATTCATAATTCTATGTTTTACAAAAATTGTATTTCCTAAATATATAGAATGTTTTTATAGAAAGTTATTCATTCTACTAAATGAACAAATCTTTCTAAACCGATGATTATATAATTTCCAAATAGAGTAGTACACCATACTGCCTAAATTCTAGTCTGTTAGACTAAAAAGACTCTATTCCATCAAACTGACAAAATTCTAGTCCATTGGATAGACTAATGTCTAGTCCATAAAATTGATCAATGTTTAGTTCATCAGACTGATCAATGTTTAGTTCATCAGTCTAAGATAATTTAGTCCATCAAACAAACTGAGTCTGGTCTATTAGACTAAAAATGAATTTTCTATTGGGCTATCATATTTTTATTGATTCTATTAAATGAAATTTATTCCATTATAATGAATATTATAATTAGATGAATAGAATATTTTATATTTGATGGAATAATTTGTATAGTATTGTAATGGTGCTATCAAAACTACATTATATGATCAAGAAATAAATGGCGTGCTGAGATGTCAAGACAGATTTCATTTGAGGCTATTGCATCCGACTCTAAGAATCTTATAATATGACTATGGAAGGTGTTCTTAAAAAAGGTGAATTTGAGTAGATAATAGATGAAGACTTTATGAACTCAACCCATCTAATATCCTACTCTACTATTACTTCTCGTTACTTTTTATTTGCATATTTTTATAGTGTTTTTGTTTTAAGGAATCTGTGTGAGGATTGAAAACTCCTTAGAACATTTGTAATTGTAATCGGTGAGTTTGATCTAGGTTTTGATTAATGGATTCTAGAGATAAAAATACAGATGTAACTTCTCATGCTAATTGACGCATTTCAAGGATAAGAAGATAGAGTTGAATCTAATCGTTTTTATTGAGGGATTTCTTGTTGAAAAAATACACGACATACGGTAATGTTGAAAATCATGGATATATAAAGTGAGGGTCTAGGACTTCCTTATCTCTTAAGTTTAAAGAGTAAAAATAATTTAGAATGATTTTTAATAAGTCATTATTACTATTTTATTAAGTTACAATTTAATTATTTTTGAGATATATTATATTTTATTCTTTATTAGTTTAGTAAGTTTTACTTTTAGTAACATCAATAGACTATATTGAAATTTCATAGGATATTTGTGTCCTATTAGATAATCTTTGATCATTGAACAATATGTGTCTGATAAATTCCCAAAAAGTGGATTTTTTTATTTTTAATTTTTAATCTATGATTCACCCCCTCTTATAGACATTGATATACCCTTCAATCAAACAGATATATATGGTTGAACCTCACATATATTGGTCAAATTTTATAAATGTGCATACATAACCTCTGCATTTATAATTAAAATTACCTTTAAGCCACATTCAACATTACCATCAATATCAAATGTTAACTATCGAGATATAGGGATACTAAGATGCTCCAATTCATATGAATCATTACTATAGAACTCAATAACCTCTTCTGATGTATATAATTTATTTATAGAGTCTCAGAGTCATTCTATATTCTTGAAATCTTTCTATTAAATTTTCATATCACTTTCAAAAGGATATATCCAACATAAAAAAACGAAACAAGGTATTTTTTATCTCACATTAAATAAATTAAAAGATGAACTATTATATCAAAAAATGATATTGAAAAATACATTTATAGTTAAAAATTTCTGAGCAAAACTTCATTATCAAAAAAATATAACAAATATAGTTCTATAAAGTTTCTAAAAATATAATGGAAACATTAACACAACAAGATGATATAATTTATGATAGGTATCAACAATATAGTACTCAATGAAAATAGTAGAAAACATTGCATTAACACATTATGGTAATGATAATTAATACCTATTAACATTAAAACCCTCAATGACACCAAATGTTTCACATATTAAGAAAATTCACTAGGTAATTTAATATCATGAAGGCATTGATACAAATTCATCTTTGCACTCCTTCTTAATGTGTGAAAAGATGAGGGAAAATATGTTCAATTTCCTTTTGTTTTGGGAGCCAAATCTAAATGTATTCCCATTGTTTTTAAGTCCATTTCTTCTTAAAATCTATATTTTTTATTTCTTTTTAATTTTTTCAATGATAAAATTAGTTTGTATCAAATTTTTATCTTGACATTCATCACATCAATATTTTGTTTTATTTTAAAAAAACTATTACAACCATGAAGGTAAAATGAAACATATCATTTCCTCCATGTATTTTTTTGATGACCATAACATCATTTTGCTCCAAATGCAACATCAATGTTTTTCAACCTATCATAAAATTCAAAAACTAAAAATGGTTGCAGGAATAATCATACTCATTTAAACTATTAAATTCCATTTTTAATCATCAATAAGGATAGTCCATTCTCAAAAATAAATGATTTACTATATTCATTATTTTTCATTCATTCAGTAATTGTTGATATGAATTACCCTCATTACAACTTGGACAAGATTATTTCCCTTAACACTGTATCTAGTAAAGATTCCATATACATGGAATTACATTATAATGAACATTATCATTTCATAGAAAATAAAATACATTTTATTTAATGAATCAATTATTATAACACTTTTCTCCCTTTAAAATCTCAAATCATCAATCGTTGGTGATAGGAAAACAAAATTATCATTTCATGTATATTTTGGTCCAAAAATCACCAATATCATCATCACATATTTCCCCTTTATACATATATGTGGGTATAAGTTGTAGGAAACCAATATAACATGCCATGAAATATGATGGCTACGAATACACTAATATAGATTTATTCCATCTATGCATAGAACTATTCTAATATTTCTTACATCATTTCCAAAATTAGAAAATTTATGATAAAATATTTTTCATTGTGGTGAAACAACAGGGTGAAATAATTTTCCATTATTGATGTTCTCATCTATATACCAAGTTATAATTTTTATCATCATTTGAATGTTTAAAGAGACAAATTAAATAAGGAAATATTGGAAGATACCGGATTACTTTAGTATGAGTTTTTCTCCTTATTATTGATAATGAATCATGGTTGGATATTTCATCCATTTTATACCATGATGTCCCATATTTCATACGTTATGATAAATTTTAGTATTCCATCATATACAACACATAATATTTAGTGAAAGAATGTATGTTTTTATCCCCCAATCATATTAGACATAATATTTATATTCCTCATAATTGGAATCGGGAATCTCATAGCCTTGTAAATGTTTCCCTTCTACAATTTAAGAAAATTAATTGAAAATTTAATCACTGCAACCATGTAATTCATTCAAGTTAACTAATCTCAGCATTTCTCATAACACTAAAAATTTAGAACAACCAGATAACATTTTTTTATTAAAATTTATGTACAATTATTAACTTATTGATTTTTCAGTGATTCGAATACCTATATCATGAATTAATATTGTGTGGGTTATATGACATAGTTATTAGAGTCAGTGATTGTTTTAGGGAGAATTAATTAATAAAATGACGAAATTTATATGTGAATTATATTTTCTCAGATATTTGGACATCAGTTTTATAAAATACTGATTTGGAGGTATCCTCATGTCACATTTAACAATGGTTTTGAAAAGTATGATGTTAAAACATTAGTGAAACAACATTCATTTATATTATCATAAAACACTTGATATTGTAAAAATGAATCATAAAAAAGAAACATGTGATAGAGAAGTGATCAAAAGGGAAATTGATAAATTATTTAATAAGTATCTTCACCAACATGGATTTAAAATCCATATTCAAATCTTTATCCCAACACCTTCAATTTCCCTCTTTGACCAAATATTTCAAATATCCCCTTAAAAATTTGAAGTTATCTCCTTTATTGGAAATCATCATGAATGATAAAATCTAATTTTTCTCTATTATGGGGGAAGGATCCTTATATTTGTGGTATTTTACTAATTTAATGGAGCCATATCTCTGTAGTGCTCACTCTTCTTTTATTACTCACTTGGGATTTACTATTCCTACAGTCCTACCAACCTATAAAACTTTTGTGCCTACCTTAACATGCACCTATTTTCCACCTTTTGTCTTTACTATATTACATGTTCATTGACATATCAAACCATTTTTAGAGAAATTTTTATTTTGGAACCATCCCCCCTTCAACCTCAGCCTACCTCTCTGCCTTATCAAGATAGTGGAAATTATCTAATTGATTCTAAGTCCCCTATGGGGATTAAATTTTATTTAGATTATAATTTTATTTTTTAATAGATAATTTTTATTTTTTATTTTGTATTAAATTTCTTCACATGAATAAATTTTGTTCTAGTCATGATTATATTTTATGAATTTCTATTTTTTCTCATATTTAATACCCTAGTTCTATACTAACTATTCTAATTTATTATATATTTTATTATCCCAAAGGGGGGATAACCCTGATATGGGATTCCATAAATATTTTGTTTTACTAATTATATTTTATTTTTAATAAAGTAGATAATATTCAAAATTTTAAAAACTTCTGTATTATCATTAAATTTTATATTTCTAGGATTTTTTATCATTAAAAAGGGAGATTGTTGGATTGGTCTAACAATTCCATATTTTAATGATATAAAATCATTTTTTGTATGGTTCTAATAAATTATTCAATTTATTTTAGTAATGTATTTTAATGAAAAAATGTATTCTTTTTCTAAGTATGGATGCCACATCATGTAATATGAAGTAACATCATGATGAAAGACCACATACTATATGAGGTGACCATGGTAGTTAGAAAAAAAATTCTTTGTTTTGGAACTACTATATGAATGATTTCAACTAATCATGCCAATCTTCCAAATATTCCTAAGTGTTGATGATATCCCATGATTGAATTTGAGTGAATGCACAGAGAACTTTCTAAGTGACAACATGAAGGAATTAATGCGACTAAACAAAAAACATTCCAAGTGACTACTGGAAGGACTTCAAGAGACCACATGAATAAAATTACCAGAAAAAATATAAAGGAATTACATAGACCACATGAAGAACTTTCCTAATTAATGGATGATGGAATACAATTGGATGCATGATGAATGATGAGGTGACTAAAATAAAAAATTCAATCGATCACACATTCAAGTAAAATGATAATATGGAGAATCTTTGACTGACCATCTACAAATAGATATTTCTCTATGTACTAAAACCACTACAATAATAAAATTATCTATCTCAAAAAATAGTGAAGCATTATAGGGTTAATCAACATCAACACTGAGTGAAAAAGCAACTATGGCTATAGTTAAAGAAACCCAATGGGTAGTTTTTGGAATCTAATGTAATTGCAAAAGTAGTTAAGATTTTTTAATATGAGTATGATGAATCCTTAATAAATACATTTGAAAGAATTATTTTAAAATGTAAGGAATACTCCCTTATAAAAGATTGAGAGGATGAAAGTGTGGTACGAGTGGTTTACATTAAAAATGTCACTGAACTATGATACTCTATTACTATGTGCTTCAATGATACACTATTATTGGCAGGTATCTACTTGAAATGATAAAATGTGTCTCAAAGATAGGTTTAAAGAAATTTATTTTGATAAAATAACCATATTGATCAATTAATCATGATCATAGATTGAGTAGAAATGAATTTCAAACAATTTCTTCAATCTCCCTTTTTTATTCATATTTTGAGTTGTGCTTTATATTCATGTAAATTTTATTATCAATTATCTTGTATTTAATAGGTCTGTAATCTAATACACCTTTCATGTTTTTACATCCATTCTACCAGGTAGTATTGTGGAAGAGGTTTTATATTTCCTAGAATACTATGTGAGTTGTAAGTTTATAAAACCCAAATCGAGGTTTTGGAACTTTTTTTTGGTTTTAATAATATTCATGGAAATTGTCTTCTCTCACATTGATATGAAAAATCGTGTTCTTAGATCTAACATCTTGTTCAATTTTTCTATATTTTGTTTTTCTTTAATTACTCAAAAAAAATTTTATAACTGTTGATATTCACTGATTAGTTTCCAAATAGAGTTTTGTAAAATATTTCTTGATAGATTAAATTTAGCTGATATATATATATATATATTTATATAAGTAGAGTATTTTCAAGGATAGAATAATTTTAGTTCCTTTAAAAATGATTTAACCAAACATTTAAGAATGGTTTTGAAATTATCATAATATATATACCAGTTTTATTTCTAAATTGGTCATGTATTTTAATTTGATGGGATTTATATTTATAATTTCCTTAGATTGAAACTTTTATATTGTCGGCTCAATTCAAACCCCTATTGAGCTATCATCTCTAAATAATAAAAACTATTAATTAAAATTAATTTTTAATATTCCAAATTTCCCTATAATTTAAAATTCCTATTTATCTATGATGGGTAGCTTCAAAATACAAATACAGACTCTATTAATTCACTCCACAGTGTTGGTCGTCATGGGAATTCAATGTCATTTAGTGATAGTGAATTAAAAAATTTCAAATGCTTTAAATTTTAAACCATAAAATTGCATGATATGTTTTCATTTATTTCTACTGTAAATATATTTACAAACTCATGTAATATGTTAACTAACATTTAACAATTAAAATGCATTTTAAAAAAATATCCAATCTAAAACTAAACATATTGGAATAGATTCTATTACTGCTTAATCAATAATGAGGAAATTCAGTAATGAATTTATGAGAAAAATGTTCCTCCCAAATGCAAGTGTTAAATATTTTTCATTATTTTAATTTATTATATATTTAAATTTTCAGTTACACCTTTTCATGGAAATTATCTATGGTTATTCTATATCAGGTTCTCCCAAACTCTAGTTAATCAATCCACTTAAGAACAACTGCCTCATGTGACATCAACCATAATAATTTATTAGTAACACATGATCCTCTTCCTTTATATTCTATTAGTTATATTACATTCATTAAACTATATAATTATCTCAATATATAATCAATTCATATTCATTATTACAAAACAACATAGATTTCCAAGCAATATTAAACATCCATTTAATTATGTTATATTCCCAGTAGCATGTTTATTTTATAATAACATCCATGTAAACTATATACTTTTATTTAAATGTGAAATATAGTTAGATTTTTATAATTTCTTTTACAAAATAAGTCACTAGATAAAAAGTGCATATAAAAATGTATGTAATGTCTCATTAGGGTCAACTATCACTGCGTTTTGTTCCTCTAATTCACCGTCATGTGTTTTTCTTTTAACGTAAAATATGAAATTTAGTATATATATAACATCTAATGGTCATTTCCATAAGTTATTATATTATTACAATACAACTTATAATAATTTCATTACATTACAATAAATTTCATTAGAAATACATAATTTAATAATGATTGGCTTTATGCACTGATTCTATTATATCAAATAAACAAACATATATATGATTGTTTACGTCAAGATAAAAATACCACCAACAAAAATGGAGATCACTTATTTTTATCTATAAAATATACAGGTATTCATTCATTATACATTTGTTACCTGTTTTAGAATAATTGTTTATGCACGATATTTTACTTATTAAAATATAAATAGTTTTCTTATTTTTTTTATACAATTTTCAGTGATTTTGGTGACCCTATCCTCTCATGAAGATATTGTGGTACAAAATTTTTTATGAATGAAAGAGTTAAATAAATTGGTAGTAAAAAAACATACATTTCTTTTTGTTTTTCTTTGAGTAATATATATTACAAGTTACTTCATGGACCACCTGATTAGTTATGAAGTATCATATTCAACCATAATTGTGATATTGAGAAAAATTTACATTTACACATAAACAATAATAACTCAATGTTATCTTCCACATATATGGGTAGAAGGATGGACAAGTATATCAATATTGGTTCTGCTCGTCATTCTTTCAGAAAAAAATGGCCAAAACCAACACCATATTAGATTTTTGTTTCCTATTAATGGGAAATAACCAAAATATTCAGAGAAATATATCGACAACACTGAAAATGATGCTCACAAGAGAATACAAGTTTTTAGGTAATTAAAAACAATTAAAAAAATATAAAAAAATATTCATATTTAAAAACCTATGTGCTCATCTTTCCAAGAAATGTTGAAAAAAGAAATTTGAACTCACCACTCTTTCTAGAATTTGTTGAAAATCTACACCATATGAAGGATGATCATGAAACCTTAACTCTTACTTTATGATCAACTAGAGATTTTATGACTTCAAATGTGTCACCAACGTTGAAATTAATATTAATTAGATGAATAGGGAGTTAATAATATTTGTACAACATTTCAGCCACACCCATGGATGGTGATATTAAAGATCGTTATGAAGACCAGGGTTTCGTCACTCGTTTAAAATGTGGAAAAATTCAATGTATACACTAATTTTATCCTTTAAATCTTTGTTAGTATTATTATCTAATGTTTTCAACTGGTCAAGATGGATATGTTGACAACAACACTCATCACTTGACCTCATTCACTAGACAATCCAAAAAAACAAATTTACAAAGGCGGAAGACTTTTCTTATCATTAGTAACTTTATTCCCATCGAAATTCAGTTATTTTACATTTAATACAAGTTCGCCAACAATTATTCTGGATTTGTATATAATGATTGAGTTTCATTGATTCTATTTCATTTTATTTAATCAGAAATAACTATGAATTATGATATATAATGGTTTAAAATATTACTATCTAAGAGGTGAATTTAAAGGGTCGTCATGTGGAAAACATAATATTTTTCCTTCTTGTTATATAGGGGTTATCTAATATGTGTTACAAAATTAACAGGATGAAACAAAAATTTATAATTGGGAAATATATCCTGATTCATTTCTTACAATGACATGAAACCTATCATGACTTAACATATCTTGATATGTTAGAAAACAAAATATAAAAATGTCTTAAAGTACATCATATTGTATTTAATATGAAGGTTGAATAGGTGATAAATTATTTAATAGGGGGTTTTTATTTGGAGTGTTTTGAGTTGGTATTCCTATTAAAAAAATTCTTGTTCTTTAGCTGTATGAAAATTATTATTCATATTAATATTTTTCAATATTCTTTGATAAAAACACTTATTTTTGAGGTTTTTTATATAATTGAGTTCTAAAAGAGTGTTATTATTCATATTAATATACTTATTTTCCTCAAAAGTGAAAATAAAATTTCTATTATGATGTATTTTAATAAATTTATATCTGGAAAAATTCTAAGTAAAAATAACCATTGAATAAGATATAAAGTGATAAGGAATTTCATGGTTCACGATTCATGTGGAAATAGTAGTACGTTATAACCATGGATGAAAAATAGAAGATATTATATATTTTGCGAAACATTTTTTTTCAAATACCACTATAGATGATGACATGCCATAATATTACCGATGAATAGGCAATGTATATTTAGTGGTGACGAATAGTGTCAAACTTGATAATAGGTATCTTTTTCATTATAATCCATGTATATTGATGAAATATAAATCTCATTAAAAAGTAGTTATCTTCAATGAGTCTTGTTCAATTAAGTATTTGTTAAAATATATAAATAACAGACATGATTGTGGGATTATTTCACTTTATGACGTTGATAATACTCATAAATAGGAAACTCATATTGGTGAAATTATGATATATTATGAATTCCAATATATATTAGCATGTGATGATTATTGGATATTATTTAGTTATATTATGAATTCATAATTCCCTCCAGTTGAGTGGTTATATTTTCATTTTTGGGGTGAACAAGGTATCTCTTATACAAATGCTAATAACATTGAAGAAATTTTCACTAATAACATAGAAGCACAAATAATGTTTACATCAGGGATTGAATTAAAATTAATATATCCTGAGGAAAGGATTATATCATATACAACATTTATAAAAACAATTTCTACAACACATGAGATGAAAATGTTACCCTCATAAGAGAGGTTTTGAAATTTTGAGATTATATTATACGCCTCCAATAATTAGAGAGATCATTTATCTGAGAATACTTCTAACCAAGGTTAAAGGACCAATATCATATACAGACTTATTGACCTTGAATTGTACCAAACATCTTATGTATAGATGGTCATGTGGTATATTATCTTTACTTCATGATGATGAGGAGTTTTTTTTGAAGCTATGAAAGAATATTTTTTTGGGATATAGAATATTTTTTGCGTAGATTATTCCCCAAATTCTCTTCATCAACTTCGTTTCCCAATATTTTAGAGCCTAAAATAAAAAATGGGAAATTATTTTTGAGAATAATTTTTTATATTATGATACAATTATTTCTTATCATATTCCAAAAATTAATAAATTGATAATGTTCATTCATTTTCATAATTAATACAATGAATTTGACATTTAATCTAACTATATTATAAATGAATAGAACTAAATGTATCATTTTTCCACTTTATCTTATTTATTAACTGTAATTAATATGAATCTATAACCATGCTCAGAACTGCAATGAATATGAAACAAAATCATTTGACATGTACCAAATTTTTTGTTTATTATTTTTAGAAAATTTAATAAATATAAAAAATTTACAATTTACCCTATATAATTAAAAAACTATCAAATATAAATTTTTTAAATAATATGAAACTATCATTGTTTCAATTTATCGGATTTCTTTTCTATCATTTTAAGAAACAATATAATTTTTCTTATCTAATATATCACATATTTATAATTAATGTCTTTCAGTTACTCATTATCATCTAATTCTAGACAGGATAAAATATACTATGATATGTTAATTATTTTCCATAATAAGAGATAGAATATATTGAAAATATTGTATCACATACCAAATCTCTATTGTAAATGGAATTATTTTTTCTTAGATTCTATAATAAAAGCTACAATTCCTTTTATTGTATTATTTATCCCATATCTCATCTTTTTAGTATCCGTTTCAAAATTGAAATAAATATAAAAGTGTAATAAGTATGAAAATATATCATTTACCCTATATCAATATTACTTTATCATATTAAAAAATTCTAGTAAATATGACACCATAAGCTTTCTCGTTATCTTGTTTCTAGTCTATAATATTAAGAAAATGTATAATATTTTGTATCTAAAATTTACAATATCTATAATGAATGTTATAGATTTCATTTTTATCATCTAAATATTGAAAATAAAAATTATACTATGACATAGTAACTATTTTTCCAATTTAGAGACTGAATATATTTAAAATATTGTATCATATACTAAAAATATATAATAAATGATATACGTTATACTTATCTTCTATAAATAGACATGAAATTATTTCACTTTTATGTCTATAAATTTTATGCCACCCAATATATTTCATATGTTGTTTGATATTAAAAAACAATATATTTTTTCGTTTATCATTTATAATGTATCATCTTGTATTACATATAATCTTCTAAATAGTTTATGTTTTCCATTTTTCTACTAAATAGTTTTTAAATGTCTATTATGGATGCATGGTATATTCTAAATATTTTTTGTGTGTCTATTTTATGATTTTCCCTCTTATAAACAAATTTTACCTGCATTTTACTAATTTGAATATGCCACATCTATAATTACTTTGTAATTTAAAATAAATTATCAGAGTACTTTTTAAAAGAATCGGTATCATCTAAAAACATATACCAAAGACATGACTTCCAAATATAATAAAATATTTTATTATTTAAAAAAAATTCTACTGTTTTGTACTCATATTAATATTAAAGAAATTAGTTTTTATGTTACTAAGAATACATCTAATCAATTAATATACACCAATAATGAATTTGAATCTTACTATTGAAAACAATAGTAATTTTTATGCATTTTGAAATTATTTTTGTTTATAATTAAAAAAAGGATATGTAAGTTCTAATAACCATTATTTTTGTTATATGAACAAATATAATATACTAGAAAACTTAAAGGTCATTTTTACAATTCATGATTTACCACTCATAGATGAACAAAAGAAGAAGTATGAATTATAATATATTGAGAACATATTTCACTCTAATAGAACCTCATTCAAATGATATCCTCTAACAATTGTACCATATTTAATATAATTAGATCATTGGATTCAATTAGTTACAAAATAATTTAATTATGACAATGTCTTCCTAAAATAAGAATTCAACATTATAAGCAATAAAATTACTTTTGGATAGAAAAAGGTATTGAACTCTATTGTATCATAAATCTTTCCTCTTATAGAAGGTGTTTTATTCCTTAATGAATATATATGGAGGAGAAAAACCTTTATATGGATAGATTTACCTTACAATCTATACTTAAATGTCATAATTTTATTGTAGTTACATCAAGTGTCATTATGTCACCGGTACTTCAAGGATGAATGATAAATCATTCTAGATTTCATATTCCAATATATCTTTCTAAAGAACTAATGTGGAAATTCTAAAAGGCGGTGATCTATCTGACCATTTACAAAAACCTAAACATATTATTTTTCGAGATACACTGATGATACATATATATTATTTTTAAGATCTTCATCATTCAATGAGAGTCACAATGTTTCATTAAATTCCAAATTTTGATAGTTTTCCTTTTAGTTGAATTTCTTTTGATAAAACAATACTCATATCTTTATTATCATACCAAGGGGAAATTGATGTGAATTTTGTTTTGAAATTATTACATCATTATATCATTGACACCACTATCATGTTCTGACCTTGGGCATAAACATGTGATTATAATGAAATAATTCTACTGACAATTTTTTTGAATTGAAGGAATTTATATAATGGGTTTTTTATGTTTGTTAATAGTAACTATAGTATAGATTCTAATTGTGAGGTACAAATACAAATCCCAGATGATTTTTGTAAACTTAGGGCCCACGAGATTGTATTATTGTTCCAAATAAAAATACATTTTATGATATTTTCAAGTACACATACTCATATTTATTTGATAAATTCATGAATGAATAATTATTTAAGGATTATCCCATTTTGGCTATAACCCATGACATTATTGAATAAGTGAAAAAATATATACCATCTTTGATATGAGTTTTAAAGAATATTTATCTTGATTCAAATTCAGTTTTGAGAGATGGTTTTGGAATGTAAAGTCTAAATAAAAAATATACTCTAATGATTTTAATTGGAATCAATATATTATTGGTTTCCTCTCCATGACATTACAACAAAAATTTGAGATCTAGTGAAGTTGGTAGGAAATGTAGATCAATAATTTAGCTTACATAATGGTACCCATTTAATTGTTATACATTTTTAGATCATTTTATAAGATCTCAAATATAAATTGGAACATATAGTGGTCAAAATTCAGTTATTTTGGATGATTAATATAACACATCTAGATTTAAAATGGCCATTAAAACTTTAATGAAAACATTATACACTTATATATTTTTATGAAATGACTATTAACAAAATTCAAGGGTAGTAACTTTAAATTATTGAGTTATATCCTTGAAAAAAAATACTTTAATAGAAAACTATATGTTATTATATCTAGATTTACATGGAAGGAAGTTTTGAATTTTTTGATACATGATAGTGTCCATAATTGTTTGAGTAATACCAGTAATATCATATAGAACGAAATTTAGAATAACATCAATTTGGTATACATTTATCACCTGTTACTTACAAAATTATTAGTTTTAAACCAATTCACACTTAAATGTTTTATTATACTATTATGATTGTTACCTCTCATCTCTCTTCCTTAAAGACATTGAATCTCTATAAAGGTCTCAATGTTTTACACCAATCATTGACATCAAAATTGAATATGACAATATACTCTGGAACTATATTCAGATTCATACTATATTATTTACTAAATCTATAATGTATTCAACATACATAGTATTTAAAGACACAATTAATGTTTATGTGTATGCACGTATTGTCTTCCTACATAAAAAAATATCATTTAATTTCAAAAACATGAAATTCAGTTTTATATATTACATATATTTTAAATGTATATGCTATAAATATTTCATTATTGAAATTAATTAAAATCAATTATTTAATTTTAAAATATAACTAAATATTATTAAATTATTCCATATATTCTAGTTTTTATTTACTAATTTTCATTGCCTTTTTTAGGAAACAAAGATTGAAGAAACAATCAGTGGTCCGTAATTAGTACAAAAGTTCAATGGAATTTTTCATGAAAGACTATACTACATCATACAAACCTGTTAAATAAATTCCAATAGTGGAATATATTTAGAAACATGCCATTATTGTAGGTAATTTTTTAATTAGAGTACCAATACCTAGACTAGTTATGTGTAATTTCCATACATTAGGTTTTATTTAATTTCATTTGATTATATAATTCATAATAGATTCCCTAAAGAACACCTAACAGGTTATTTACTACCACTTATGTGTATAAATTTTAAAGAAAAATTACATTTTGGAATATTTTTCCATAGTTAGACAAATTTTATACTGGAATATCATTGTCTTTACAAACCATAAAAAATAGGATTCCTTGGTGTTATAGTCCTTGAAAATTACTACATTATCATGAACTGACCTAATATGTCATTGCATCAGACTCCCAATACATCCTAGGATGTAGAAAAGGCATGTCCCTAATCACCGAAGTCTTGAAGTCAATGAAAGATTCACAAATGATGATAATTGTGAACAAGTTCACCTATGATGAAAAAACAAAATTAATAAGAGTACAATCAATTCAGAGTAAGAAACATACAAAAAATTAAGAAACTAGAGACCCAATAAAAACAAATACATCATCTATATAAATTTACCAATTAAATAATTTGTGAGAAATATATAAATTAATAAAAATAAACTCTTAATAAGAAAAAAGGTAAAATGAAAATTCCAATATAAATATAAAATAATGCGAAACAAAATGAAAAATTCAACCCATAATCTCTCTGTGACCCACAATCACTCTCCTCATCCCAAGATAAACATCTTGAATAACTCAAATCCCTACTCATGGGAGATCCAATCGAATGCCCGAAGATGAAAAAAAGAGTTTCATACTTAATATGGTGTATTAAAGGTGTGAAAAAATCTCTGTCCAGTAGGTATGCACCATGATATTTGTACAATTCCTTATAAAAGATAATCCAATTTACAGACATCAAAAAATTTAATTGGAAACATGTTTCCAATCTTGAAGTTAACAAAATTCGAATCACAATCACACATTAAAAAAATGATTTTATCTAGATTAAATCAAAACAATCACATGAAAACCACATTTCACATGCATCATCCCCCTTTTTATAAAACACTTCCCCCATATTCTAGACGATACAAGTGTAGCATCCAAAAAAAATTCTAAACACCTTTAAAACATCGAAATATAATCTCTTGGTATAATCCATAAAACATGGAAAAAATAACCTTTCATCTTTGAAAATATTTCCCAAACACCAATTTCCAAATCACATCATTATTCTTACCAAATCAACTTTCCAAATCATTTTCACAAACCAATTTGAAAGTGACTAAAATGACTAATCGGACAATATTAAGTAATAATGGTACCAATAATAAAACAAAAACAATCTAAAGAAGCCCAAAAAATAAGGAACCATAATAGAATTGATGGAATAACATATAAACAAGGAATAAATACTATAATCACCTAAATTATCCTATAATATACATTAAAGAATCTTGGGAAACCTCTTAGAACCCATGTACAATGGTCTAAACTGATGACATGATCCCAAGACTTAAAAAACTAATTATTTCAAATCCTAGGTAGTCCTATTAGGCTAACCATTAATAAATAAATTGAAATATCCTTCATTACATGATCATAATGAAGTTTCTACCTCACAAGGCTTGCTACTGCTTCCGGACTAACTGAATGGAAATTAATTTTTTTTCAAACACTTTTAGGAAAAGTGATGAACCATGAGTCACATTGATGGAAAGTGATAAACCAAAAAAAATCCAATATGACACTAACCTTAAACCAATAACATGAAATCAAACGACAAGACCATACCAGCACAACACTACCAATCATAATTTCCATACTCATCACCACACCCAAAATAGGAGGCATCCTCTGTAGTGGTGGATTCCCATTCAAAATATGACTTATACAGCCTCAATAGATTATCACTTTAGTCCCAACTCCTCATTTGATCTAGTGAGAGCATCCCTAGACAAGTTTTCATGGAAAAGATGTCCTCTTTGAAATAAATGATCACCCCACGATCCCACATAGATGTAGCTCTGGTATTCACCGGTCATAGTAGACAAGAATAATCCTTCATTTTTTTTCTTCTTGGGGTAGCCAAAAACATTCCTTCATCCTTAGTCCTCCTCTTTTTCCCACCATGTATAATATCACTATAGGACCGGTTTTCCAAGACACACCGGTTTTCTTTATCACCCCCAGAAATATAACCCCTCATATCAATGCCATTCTCTAAAATAAGTTCCTTGAAACCATTTCCATTACCCCTCCTCTGGTTTGGTGTGTTACATTCAATCACTAAAAGGCACTTAACCACATCTCCATTGCAATTAACAATATCTTCCCCCTCACCCTCAACCGCTATCCATAGTTCCTCAGCTTTGCCTTTAAGTTTGTTGGATTCCGGATTAGGAGGCACCTTCATAGCCATAGAGGACTCCTTGTGATGCCAACCCTCATCAAAGTGGTTCCCCTTGTAGCCCCCATTAACCTCTCTGGCTTTTGTAGGATCAGTGCTCAATCCTGATTCTGATAGACCATAAAACCTGCTACTCAGATGATGCAAAGACCTTTCTAAATGAGTAGTTTCTCTAACCTTCCTAGATCTAACTAAGATGGCCACATCCAAGGGAGACATAACACCCTCTCCTTCCACCAGTTGCACTCTAGCCTCCACAGCTCCATTCCAACCCTGTTCCACCTGATCCTCCACACAAATCAGGTCGAAATCCTTTCGTAAACACGGCCTGGAAGGATCCTCCAAATCTTGCCTCATCCTCTTAAACACTTTGGACACCATTGTGTTGTCTTTGGTCACTGTTGCTTCTATTGAAAGAGAACCATGAATGATCCCCTAAAACACCTGGCGAACACACTCCAAGCCTTCCTACTCTAAAATACACAGTGACTGAAGACACCCACCACAACCATCAGAACCAAAAATGACCTAATCTGGACTAGATCACCCACAATCCACTGGTGTTCTACCCTTTGATACTTCTTCCCTCTTTGATGAGACCTGAAAATCCCGATGACGAGTCACCACCTCTTGAGTTGATGATTTCCTTCAGCAAACATCCGGAGAATGTCCCAGACAGTTTCATGACAAACAAAAATTAGTCCAATCTTCATAAATCACCCGTTGCTTGCATCTGTATTCTTCACCAATAGTAATCCAAACAAAATCAAAAGGTAACCCAGCTGAATCTACTTCGACACAAACCTAATGACTGACCGGAAAGAAAACTGCCTCAGTGCGACTATCAGCGCATAAAAACATCCCGATGAGGTTAGCCAACAATTTGATAACAGATGGATTTTGAAAGGGCAGAGGAAGGTTGGGGAAGCATTCCCAAACCTCCACCGAGGGAAAATCTCACCCCATATGAAAGTCGAAGGACCAATGCCGGAGGAAAAAAGCGAATCATGTTGTATCTACAAGGAGCCCCTGACCAGGATTTGATGTGGTCTACCTCTGATTCAAAGAAGATCATAATATGGTGGCTGTCAAGTAAGCCAACCATCTCCCGTTCTTGGAGGTACAAAGAGGCAAAAACGAATCTGTCAAAACCATCGACAGAGGGTCTCCTCTGCTAGAAACGAGCGATCAGGGTGAGGTTCAGAACATCAAAAGTTTCAAAATTCACCTCGATCTACAATTCACATCAATCAATAAGAAATTACCCCCAAGGGTCCATAGATAACAAGGGGCCTAGAACCACCCATACCATTTGGAAATCACCCAATGTTCTAAATAAACATTTATTTAATGTCTCATAATGATATTTTATTTCTCAAGAGTTTAAATTCCTACTCCATACCATTATTTATAATAATGTTCCTGAAATTCATTTTATAATAATATATCCAAAATAAATATCTATTTTTTTGTAAGAACTATTTTAATATTCAACACATTTTCAATAAAAAATTGAAATACGTTTAAAATAATAATACCACTTTCATTTCATGACCCAAACAAATTCAAATAATTTAAAAATAACATACTCTAATTGAAATTCTTTTCTCAATAATATCTAATCATTTATTATTTTAAACCACCACTATAATTACTAAGAAAAATACTCTAGAAGTTCAAAAATACATGTTCCATTCTATTTCATGAAAAAAATAGGGTAAAAACACCAACAACATTACATTTTATTTAAAATCATTTTTCAATAAATTTAACAACACATGGGATTTATAAAAAAACTTTAAATGCAATGTAAATAACAAGTTCTTAGTGGAAAGCTGCCTAGGAAACCGTAAAAAAATAAATAATCCATACCATAAGGATTTAATTAAACTTTAAGGAATTTTAGACTATTAAGAACTCTATAGAATGTCAATTTAATAAAACAAAGAAAAACACCCACCTCAGTTCAATGAAAAACCAAGATATATCTCATCACTTATAACCATGAGCATTCAAAATATCCTCAAGGTATCCTCATTAAAAACAAAATAAAAACATATTAAGAACCCATATCTAACCCCTAAATTGAACCATTATAACCATAGAATATTTAGGATATGGAAAAATAAATGGATGGTGGAAGATGGAGAGGATGGATTAGGAAACCAAGAGAATAGGGAAATGATTAGCTCAATATTTTTAAGGTAGAAGTATCAGAATTCATCACGAAATAAAAGGAATGGAGGGAGTATCCTCCTAATATGCATTTTTGTATTGGATGAATAAGAGGTGAAAGAAAGAAATCAATTTGGGACCTCAAAATAAAATTTGAAAAACTGACAATTCACTTTTATGTGAATCTTGGAAACTCAAGTGGTTAGGTTGTATGGTTTCGAAAACTGTTCGCCAACCATGCCATTGGAACTACCTAGGAAAAATGAATTTACATAGTTTCTCATAAGAAACTCACATGGTACATCGACACAACCACGATCCATTTCTAACAAAATTATTCCATTACAGATCCATATTACATGTTTTTCACACAATTTTATTGACCATATGAAATTCGTGAACCATGAAACTTAATGAAATGAAAATCCACTCAACTGCTATTATGAGCCACCCCAATTGTGCACTACCCATGTATGTGAAGCCATGAACATTCACAAAAAAATGTTGATATTTCCCCCCATATGGGTTCCTATACATTTACAACTAAACCATGAATATTAAACAGTACACATAAGAAAACATAAAATAATGTAAAACTCAATTGCATAAATTTCAAAAAAATTAAATTACAAAAAAAAATCATTACAATAATATATATATTTTCCCATGATGTTATAATATCTCAACCAAGCCACATTAAGCCCTCAAAAGCCCCAAATCAGGATAAAAGTAACTGGAATTATTCACAACCCTCATCTCATGGAACAAGGTGAGTTAAACGATGAAAAATTAGAGAGGATATAAGGATGGAAACTCTCAAACAGTTATTATTCCTCTATAACAAACCATAAAGTCCATTAAAACCCACTATGTATTCAATTCAAGGTCAACCATGACCATATTCGTATGATCCCAACAATTTAGCGACTAAGCATCGGCCTTTACACTAGTTAGAAATCTTTTAAATAGTGTGTCAAAGGATAAAAATCCCTAAAAGAAACATCCACTATGGGAACATATCTCAAATAAATTCATTATAAGTAACCCAAATCCATTAATCATAAAATGTCACCAAAGAACCTACTCTAACATATAAGTAAAATGAAACCCCAAAGTAAACTCAACCTCAATGTTTTTAACACCCATACTTCTCAATACAACAGAAAACTAAACATGTATTACATCCAAAAGGTACATCTCAAAATAATTAAATGATAAGAAATGACATGGGATCCCAACCAAGGTCACCATAATCTATAGGAAAACAAGGACCTCATGCTCAGAACACCATCCCATATTGAACCCCATATGGCTAGAACCATGAAGTGACTATGTTTCTAAAAAATTCAGACATTCCTAATGCCCATGAAAATACCCCATGATCACTCTTGGCCATATCAATTAGAAATTCAACCCAAGATAGTGTAAACACATGAAAGAACTTGAATCCCCAAAGGAAGGAATTTGAAACAATAAGGATTTCTCAAAACCCCTAAAAACCCAAAGGAATCCACACAATTCAGAAGGTTCACATAGTATTCAAACAAATAAATTTATTGCAAAATAAAATCACCCATGCATTGTCAATTTATACCAAAGATGTTCCCTGAAGGAAACAACTATTCAAGGAAAACACAATTTATTCCACAAATAAATCCAAAAGACTTCATTATAAATCCACATTATAAAAAAATCACTAAATGAAAACTAAAAATCTTATTAACTAAAAAATTTCAAATAGGGGAATGGCACTAACCATAGAATCCCTAAAGTGAAAATGAGGATTTGAATCCACCAAATCCATTATATTTTTTGGTATAGTTATGAATATAAAATGTAAAATACTAAAAAGGATGATACCATTAATGGATTAATCCTTGGAACAAAAACCCCATATTATATCAAGAACTGTTTGGGAGGCACTTTGAAACCAAAAAAATACATTATCCTAAATTTTCACGATCCCAAAAAAACAAGAAGTACCCCAACCAATAGAACAAATCAAATACTTTCATTCCAAATAATATTTTGAAGAATAATTTTAAAACCACAATTTGAATCTCATTTAAAAAACCAATAGTTTTCCAAAAAACTCATAATCGTGCATTTAAAACTATTACCAGGACACAATGCTCTAACAAATAATCAAAACCAATATTTGACTACTTCGTTTATTAATGCCTCACATAAATTTTCATCAAATATAAAATATAAATGTTCTTTTTGAAACTATTTATGATCTTTTTTTAAACCAGAAATGTTTAAATCATTTCAGTGGTTTCAAAATAGACCCCACTATTATTTGGGAATCAAACTCTTTTTTGATCCAAAGAAATTTTAAAATTCCATTGTGAAATCAATCTCCTCCTTGAAAATTTGTTTAGTAGAAAAATTTTAAAATATATTTTTAATGAATTTAAATCCTTTAAAAAATTCCACCTCTTAATCTTAAACTCTTTTTTATACAATTTGTTTTCATAACACATCTTTTAAAGAAAAAAAGAACTTGGTTTTTAACTAAAAAATTTGAACATATTTCTATAAACATTGAAATTTGTTTTGAACAAAACACCTCATGGAATTCCATTCTTCAATTACAAAAAAAATACATCACATAACATAAATCCCAAAGGAAAAAAATTAATCACATCTGTATCGTTATCAAATAAGAACACATACAACCACATTAATTGCCATAAAAACCAGAAGAAAACAACACTATCTAATAACAAACCAATGAAAATAGTCTATTAGAGTCAATTTAGTGAGCATTGGAGGAAAGAAAACAAATTGGAAGGAGGAAATACACTTTTCCTTGTTTGGGATTATGATATGGAAAACTATTTTCCAACCATGAAATATGAACTGTCATTTATATAGATCCATTCTTCATGGTCACCACAAGGTTTACTAGAATGTGTGCTCTTACCAATAACTCTTGTTATTTCACCACTTTCACCTCCAAAACATAAAATAACCACTGAATCAATTGATACATTCATTGATAATCAAAGAATAATCCTAACATATCAAAAAATATCAAAGATATCGAAATTTTAAATCAAAATTTGAACTCAATATCAATACACCCATGGAAACTCAAAGTTCAATATGATGAAGACCTATACAAGCACTTTCCTACACAATACACGTGAGCCCTAATGGTGATACTAATTTCTAGACTACAAAGACACACCCCAAATAAAAATAGGGAGTTCTTCGATACCAATTTTTCATGAACAAACATGAGACATGCATAAAAAACTATATCGATCCAGTATAAACCATACCTAAGGTGTGTTACTAATAAGCCTAGGATGGAAATCAGTGCAAAAGTCGTAAAAAAAATACGTGGGATTAGTTTCAACTATGATAAATCATCTAGATCAATAATAAAACATTCACATAAAAGGAAATAATAATATTAAAAGGATGAACCTATATACTAAATAAAAAATAATTATTTCATTCATATAAAATAACAAGGAACATTAAAAATGGATAGTATATATATGAATAAATGTCATCTAATCATAATGTAATAGGTCTAAATAATAATCTAAACAAAAAATAAACCAATTCAAAAAAAAAGAAAACTACTAACGGAAATGTATATGTGAACCATGATTACTCTCCTCATCCTAAGAAAATCAACTCAAACAATTCACATCCCAATTCAATAGATATCCAAATAGAGGAAAGTGAAACAAAACCATAATAGTTTCATACACTGAGTGATGTATGCAGGGTGTATGAAAAATAGGTATACTAGGTAATCTCCATAGAGTTTATGAAATTACATACAAAAGATAATTCAGTATAAACTTAATTGAAAAACAAATTGGAAGCATCTTTTTGATCCACATGTACACTAAATACAAATCATAATCTCAAATTTCATAAAAATGATTTTATTTATATTAAATGAAAAGATTACTAAAACAATAATTTTTCTTGGTCCCCAAAACAATTTTTATAAAACACCCATTATTCTGAAATAAATAATATTAGATTCAACACCTTTTTCCTAACACCTTTAAAACAATAAAATATTAACACTTTAGAGAATCCATAAAATAGTCTAAAAACATCTCTTTCGTTTTTCAAAACATTTCCCAAACACCCATTTCAACATCATTTTCCCTACCATAATAATATTATATATAATTTTTACAAGCCAATTTAAATGTTAATTAAAACAATAATTAGGTAAGACTGTTCAAGCATGGTACATACAATAAATCAAAAAAATAAGATAAATAATCCAAATAAAATAATTTAATGTAATCCAATCTGTGACATAGGATATAAACAAGCTATGAACAACAGATTCCACTAAGTCATCTTATAATGAATATCAAAGCATTATGGAAACCAATTTAAACTCAAGTAAAATGGTCTAAATTGGAATCAAAATATCTAGGTTGGCTCTACTAAATTTTTCACTTTGTAGTTTCATTATACTGGACAGAAATAAATGTCCTAGAAGATAATTTGTTACACATGAATTTCTAGTTGAGAGGGCCTATTATCCCTTCAGGTCTAAGCCTCATAGAATAGTTATACAACACTCCCTATCCAAAAAACCATTTATAATTTGGTTTTCAATCATATATACCTCTATATAGTTCCCTATGACTGATAGACAACAAATTGATGAGAGAAGTCAGAACATCAATATATATTAGTCAAATCGATAAATCACACCCCAACTCCCCCACCCTCATAATCAATAAACCCCTTCACATTTAATTCATAACACATTTAATATACAACATGTCCCTTATGATATAATTTACATGAGTTAATAAGAAATTACCCCACGGGCTCCTAAGAAAACAAGGGCCACACACTCACTCACACCTTTTAGAAATAACACAATGTTCCAAATGCGATATCATTAAATTACTCCAAATGAAAATTTATATCCCAATGTTCTAAAGTCCCACTCCAAACCATTCTATAAAATCAAGCTCTTGAAATTTAT
This sequence comes from Viscum album, assembly GCA_963277665.1. Classification (NCBI taxonomy): domain Eukaryota; kingdom Viridiplantae; phylum Streptophyta; class Magnoliopsida; order Santalales; family Viscaceae; genus Viscum; species Viscum album. The sequence goes on along the minus strand of OY728138.1, from coordinate 1,525,754,107 downwards.
TTAATATCTATCATCCCAAAATAACCAAATCAAACTATTTTGATGAATGATTTCAAGAATAAACACATTTTCCATTAAAAATACCAATGAGCATAAAATAAACTTCATAATTTCAATCAACAAAAAAATTTGGGTTAATTCACTTTAAAATAACACACTCTATTTAAAATGATTCTCTAAAAAATTTCAACAAATTTATCATTTTAAACCAATGCTTTAATTACAATGAATAAACCATTCAATGTTAAAAACCAAACCTTGCATTTAATTTCATTATACAAACAGGGTCATTAAACCATAAACAACAGAATTTATTTAAAACCATTTCCCAAGCAATTTAAAAACACTTGGAATTTAAAAACAACATAGAATTTTATGTAAAAAAATAGTTATAAGTTGAAAACCACATTGAAAACCTTTTAGAATAAAACCAATCTTTCTCACATGGATTTAGTTTAATGAATAAAGTATTTTAAAATATTAGGAACTCAAGGTAATTTAAATTTGATAAAAAAATACATACCTCAATTCAATGATAACCAAGACAAATGTTATCACCTACGACAGTGAGCACTCCAATACTCCTCAAGGGATCCTCCATAATCCATAATCAATAATACCAACATTAATAACCCATTAGGACCCCTAATATGAACCCTATAATCCAAAGGGTTTTGGGAGAGTGAAAAATAATATCGAGGGGGAGAGGGAAAGAAAGGTGGAGTAAACCAAGATAAATTAAAACATTTTGCCTCAAGAATTCATAGTAGTAAGGCTTAGATAAACTCAAAATATAATGTAAGGTAGGGAGGAACCTCCAAGGATGAGTTCCTAACTTGGTCAAATGATAATGGAAATAAAGGAGTCCCTTAGGGTTCTTAAAATTAAAGGGATGAAACATGTAATTCATTTTTATGTAAATCTTTTCTACTCTCATGGTTTTCTACACTGTTATTTACAACTATATAAGAAAAATTACATATAATGCTTTCTCCTAGGAAACGCTCATGATTCATCTACCCATTCACTAACTAAGAAAAATGGCACTGGCCCATTATTGATTAACTTCATACACTTGATACATATTTTTACTGACATTTTGAATGTTTTGTTCGATGAAAATTAAGGAAATTAAGATCCAAATGGTTACTATTACGAGTCACCTATATCATGAACTAATATGAATATCAGAGTGTAGAAAATTAAATGAAAATGTACGATTTTATATCTAATATTACCCATATAGATAGTCTTAAAATATTTATCCCAAACAATACACAAAAGAAAAAATTCCAGAAAATAAAACAAAGAGCCAAAACATTCGAAAATTTAAAATTACCCCAAAAACATATCATTATAATAAAATATGTAGCAACACAAAAAGTTATATATATTAATTTTATTATAATTACATTAAAAATTATATTATATTATTCATCTGAGTGAATAAATAAATAATTTACCATATTTCACCTTATCCAATTTGAACAATCATTTTATTTATTGAATTTTGAAGAAAAGTAAATTTTATTAGTATCAATATTTTGTTTTTGAAAATGATGTTGTATTTTTTGTGAATACATTTCATAATAATATTCTCATTATGTAATGTTTAAATTTTAGTTGTATTCCATATATGTTATTTTATATATGAAACATTATGAACTTATGGGACCAAGTTGAAATTCTTTAAATAGAATTTAAATTTGGCTGTAGGATTATATGTTATCACTCTTCTATATTATATTCATGTTTTAATTACATTATATTCATTTTTCATATATTTTTTAGTGGACTATTATTATTTTTCATATGTGGCATGATTAATTACAGTCTTTAGGATTAATGATCAAACGAAATGAGTACATTATTGGATGAAATAGAAAATTTAACCAATTTATTAGTGTCACAAATCATGAGACCCAAGTTTTTGGACAATAAATACTCATCCTACCTTGATTATTTAAAATTTCTATATCATTAACACACAACATCTAATGATTTTACATATTCTTTTATGTTGGTTTTTCCATTGATAGCAACAATATTAATCCATTGAAACAGATAATCAATCCTTACATTCTAATGATGGGAACCATAAAAAAGTGGTTCAAATAAAAGTTTACAATATTAGAAGAAAAAAGATACTAGAACTACTTACACGAACAATATTACACTATATGTGCTTAGACTAGCCATTATTATACTATAAATGATTACACTATTAGAGATTAAACATTTAAAGATTTTATATCATTATTATTAGTATTCCAAGAGCTATATTACACCAAGAGCATTACAATAGCCAAATTATTCATAGTATTATTAAAGTAGTAGCATAAAAACTGAACTGATCAGAAGTAGCATTAAAATATCAAAAATATTTTTAACAACATTACACTAATAGAAAACTAGTAGCAGTTACATATACAAACATTTCACAAAATTTGATGTATCATTACCCTAGAATATTTATTAATTAAAATAATTACAATAGATGAACATTAATAACATGGCTTACATCCAGAAAATTTTAATAAGAGAGAATTATATCAGTAGTGAATCCAATAATAAAAATAGTATTACAGTAACAATTCTAACCTATTTATAAAATTTGGATTCTTTATTAGGACTATTACACAAACAATTCTAACACATTTAAATTAACTATAACAAAATTACACTATCCATGATAAGACTAGAAATGATATTACTAGAAAATATAATCTTATAAAATTACACTTGTTGTTCTTACAATAACATTTATTATATTATCAGTGCTTATGATAACAAATTCATACACTATAAATTTAAAGGGTAGCATAAATATAGCATTGCTTTCACAGTTAACAAACGTTTTTAACAAAATAATATTATATGTTTCAGGTTCACTCAAGTCAATTAAAATAAATATTAATATTGTGATATCGCCATGTCTTGTTTTTATGTGTGTTGTTTTATGTGATTGAGGTTTTATTTGAGTTCTAATGGAGTCTGGTCCATGAAATCATAATTTGTTTTGATTTTTCCTTTTGTGCATGGTTAGAGCACGTGGTTAATGGGAAACAACGTCGACTCTCTTCAGGAGGAACTTTTCTAGTTCATTTTTAACTATGCATTGATTTTTACCTTGTAATACACATGATTAAGTCCAAATTATGTTATCCCCTTCGAGAAACTGTGCATCCCCATGTTGTGTCAATGGTGTGGAGAACAACTTGCACCCATTCTAGAAAACCATTTATAAATCATGCAGTCGGATCTAGATTTTTTATAGTGTCAAATACCATGGTTGGATCATATTTTTTATAACCACGTTGTACCCAAGGAGAAATATATTGGTGGTCTGTGGCCATAGTAGTGGCATGTACATGATCGGAGCATGGATTGGAAAACCATGAGGTCAAACCATGTGGTCTTCCTAGATGTTTAAATTTTTTGAATTTTCCAATATACCAATTTAAAAATAAAGGGGGTTTCACCCCAATTATCACCAACTTGCATTAGGCGACTCTTGGTATCCCTTGGAAGAGTTCCAACTTCCTCGTCCTATGAGAGATTCCTTCTCTATAGTGATTTATAAGGGTTTTTTAGACATTTCATTCTCTATTTATCTATTATTCCCTTCCCTCTCTCTTTCCTATGGGTTTTGGTTTCCCCCATGAATCCTAAAAATCTAATTGTTGATTTTAGAGTTTTTTATAGAGCTAATTTTAGGTTTTTTGGTGTTTAGGGTAATTAGACACACTTTCCTTCTCTTCTTTAGTCGCCTCCATTGATGGTGATTCATTCTGAAGCATTTAAGATTGATTTCTACTTCATTAAAATAGGTGTTTCTATGAAATTATTTATTTTTTAATTTCAAATTGTTTTTTCACTATCTAAATTTCCTTTTTATAAAATTAAAATCTTATATGATATCCCTATGTGGATTTAAATCCATTTCATTCTATTTTTGATGTTGGAATAACCACCTTCACTTTGAAATTGCATTTTAACATGTTTTAAATGTAATGTATTATTATTCTAGAGTTTTATGAAATTCATGTGTGGGTTTTCAAAGTTTTTCATTTTATTCATTGAATTCTAATCCATTTTTAGTATTCCAAGAGTGAAAAAATTATTTTAAGCAAAATTTTGTTTTTATGTGAGTTGTTGACCATAAAGAGATTTATAAAGGGGTTTTTTAAAAGATATAAATAGTGATTTGAAATGTGTGTTTGATCTACTTATTATGTAAATTCCTTAATTTATAATATAAAATGTATTTAATGGAAACAATTAGACTTTAAACTTTTTTATATTTCAATGAATAGTACCTTGGTGAGAGGGTAACTTTGAAATTCTTTTAAATGAGTGGCTGATTTCAAAAAATTTCTAATGACCACCTAAAGTGTTATTATATAAAATGTTAAAGGTATTTGCATTCTAACCCATATTTTAGTGTTAAATTCATGGTTGACACATTAGTTTTAAAATGGTTATTGTGAAGGGAACCACTTTATTACCCCCATTGATTTGGTTTCCCCTCATGTGGTTTTTCCTTATCTCTATGAGATGCTTGTTTCTCCTCTAATGTAAGAATTATCTTTTCTATGCCATATGTTCATTTATATATGGGTTTATTCACTGTTGGGTGTGATTTTTGAGGTTATATTTGTTATAAAGTTTGAGTTAGACTTGATTTTAATATTCCTAGGCCTCACATCCTTATTAGAAATGTGAACCCATGAATTAAGTGGGAGATCAATTTTATTTTTTTATTTAGTTCCCATGCCACTAGAGGCCCTTAGTTCATGCTAGGAACTAATAATAGGTGGGGTTTTCCATTATAATGGGTCTTTTTTGGGCTAGTTTGATGATATGTGTTTTGAACATTATCACATGTTGGTAGCTGGTTGGCATGTTGGTATAATCTTAAATGGCTAAGTGCTTCACACATTATGGATCCCTAGGGTAGATACCATGATTCATTCAATTTTTTGGCTAGTTATTGATTGAGGGTAGTAAGATATGGAGTTCATTCGTATCATTCTCCATTCCATCATTATTGTAGAACCTCTTCTTGTTAATGTTCGATATTTTCCTTTTGATCAGTATGGTTCTTTTATTATTTTTATTGATTCTTGTTTGTGTTTGTTCATTCCATTTTTAAAATATGTTTTCAATGTTATTTATAAAAACTATTTTTAATTTAGAGACTCTTCTGTGGGTACTTAAATGTGTATTTAATAAGGGGTGATTCAGTTTTAAATACGGATTCAACTCAGTAAATACTTTTAAAGTGACCATTTTAATTTAAATAAAACAAATGATCTTTTTTGAAAAATGTGAAACAAAGTAGGGATATGAAGAGGATTAGTCTAATGGAAATGTTTTTTAATCACTATTTTTCGTTTTCGGGGAAATAAGAGGAATTTTTTTAATAATTATTGTAGAATTTTTTGGTTTCCCATAATTGTATATTTGAAAATATTATATTTTAGAATATTTTAACAAAGGAATTAATGAATTTCCCTATGAAAGATATTTTGTAGTTTTTAAGTGTTGTGGTGACCTACTAGGATATTTATCACATGCTGGTATATTTTAGGTCACATATTCAATATTAAATTCATTATACATTCCTTGAGTCAGATGCGGGGTGATTTGGGTGGTGGTAGGAATCCTAAGGTTTCTTGGAGTGGGTTCAGGCTCAACTCAATTTAACTGAATGTTATTTTATTTTGGGTTAGTGTTGTACCTATTTTTCTTTCTGGTTTCTATATATTTATGTTTATGTACCTTCAAATGGATTGGATAATTGTATGTTATTATGAATAGTTTGGAATATTTGTTTATTTATCTTGGATGCTTATATTTTTACAATTCTATTTATCTCTAATATGGGTGAAATAATTACAAAAGGGATTATTGTAATGCCTATGAATTTTTTTCCAACCTATGGGGATCTAGAATGACCTTTGGGCCTTATGGAGGGATGGTCAGATGATAACCAAATTTGGTTATTTATAAAACAGTATCATAGGGTTTAGGTTTTTTTGAAGAGATCTTATGATTCCAATGGGGCTCATTTTATTTCGGTATATCCTAGTGTAAAGGGGATTAATGGTGTCATAGCTTGATAGGTAAGGCAGGTAGGATTATATCTGGCTCTTTATTATACTGAACCATAAGCTTCTAGTGGATATTGGATTTTTAATTGTAAATTCAAGTTTATTTTTAGTTTTTTATGGATTTTTATGTGAATTGATGTTGGTTTAACCCCGTTTGACAATTTGAGTGATATTTGGGGAATTTCTCAGTTTTAGGGCGGAAATAGAAAGTAAGATGGGCCACATAGTTATCTTGCTTATCCTAATGATTTTTTTCTTCCCTTGTGGTTGATTCCTCCATCATTAATGAGAATGTTTCCTGATTGGCATATAGTTTCCCAACCCATGTGGCCAAAAAATGTACAATAGTATTTCTCCTCCAATTAGCATGTTTTGACTCCCCTTGATTATGGATTTCCCCTAAAGTTATTTTCATGTTTTGGAGGTTAATTTTGGAGTGTTTTTATACACATATGTAAATTAATCTTATGACCCTTATTCTAATTATTATATAGTGATTTCATTTCTTACAGCTTTAAAACAATGTTTTAGAAAATAAATGGTTTTGTGAAATGTTTATTTTAAAATGTGGTTTTTTGAAATTATTTATTAATGAATAAATTTCTTTTGATATTTTGAATCTAATATTTTTAAAACGTGATTCCTTGTGTATTCCAAAAATCAATATATTTCGAAAAATAATTTTGAAATCATTTTTTGTCCAAAAAGATGATTTTGTTTTTGAAAAACATTTGGAATTTGTTTTTAAAAGGAAAATTATAGCGAGTGATCCTTTTATTACATTATTATTACATAATTAAAAATATTAAAAGAACAAAATAGTAATACATAATGAGGATCCAAATTTTTTGTTCCTTGGTAAAATTAGGACCATACATAACATTTACAACTTTAAATATAAACATTTATTTAATACATTCTTCTTTAGCTTCTAATTTACCCATGAAAACTACTTATTACACATAATCAAATGAGGATATTCATCAAAATGGGGTGAGATAAATTCCTAGTAAGAGGATATATATGAAAAATATAACAATGGTTGAGCACAATCATAACATAAGAAATTTATCAGGAATATGAGAGGAAGCATTAATAAAAGACTTGAAATGTGGCAATGCATAAAAATGAAACATCACGTATCAGTGGTAAATTACCACGTATAGTTTCGAAAAATGATAGCATCATGTTCATGAATCATTTCCCTTTAACTTATGACATTAATAAATTTATCCAATTCATTTGAGCACTGTATAATTCTGGGGGCAGCTGTCACATTCAAACAATCATTTTGTGCTATATAATTCTGGGTGCACCATTCACAACATAATGTTTTCATTACAAGGAATGTACATAAAACATATATAAACATAAAACCCCCATATAAATTAATGGTTTACATATCATAGGAACACATCCATAAACTTTGGGTTCCCAAAAGAAATAGGGAAAAACATACTTGAAACAAGAACCATTATCCTTGAGTGAAAAGTAAATGGTGCGTTTTTGAATGAATTGTTCTTTTGGAAAACATTTTTTTTCATAAAAACCAATGGAAAACATTTATATCCCATAAATGTTATAATAATGATGAAAAATAATTTTTAAGGAATAACGATTACAAATATTAAGTGAAAGAGGTAGAACTCAAAATATGAATATTGGGTTTGAGAATTTCCCTTTCACCTGTATCTCAATTATTTATTCACATTAATGTCCTATATAACCACTTAGGAATCATTAATTAAAAATTAAAGAAACTTTTATACATTTATAAGATTAATTACAGTTTTATTATGTTCATTTATGGGTTTTTTGGATGAGTTAAAGAGTTTAAATTCATTTTTTGGGAATGTTCATTTTTATAGTTTTCTTGAATGGATCACTTGTATTCATGAATGAAAGTTCATTTAAAACTTGAATAAACATCCATAATTGTAATTATAAGTTATTTATTATGTTATATAACTTTAAATGATATTATAAATAATTTTTTTTGTATACTTTGAGAATGAATCATTAGAAAAGATTTTAATGATGATCATTTGGGTTAATTCATGATGTTTTTCGACCACAACAAACATGTTTTGTTTAATTATTTAGTAATATATACTTAAGTTAGTTACATAACAATAGATAAAATATAATAAATATAACATAATCTAGTTCAAACATAAAAATGGTTTCATGACTATATCTGAATTCTTTAAAGGAAAATGGAAACATGTCATTCTTGAAGGTGATAAATTAACAGCGCATGAAAAACAATTTCCTTTCTAAAATAAAAAAAGTGTATAAGCGGATTTGATTATATATTATCCTATTAGTATCATAAAATTCTATTAAATGTAATATATTGGAGTTACCATACCAAGTGAATGAGGATAGGTTGGGAGGGATTAAGAGGAGAAGATGAAATTGAAAGGAAATTAAAGGAAAAGAGAGAGGGGAATTACCTCTTGAATCCTCCTTAAGACACCTTTTATTGGTATTTTGATGAGAACAAAATATATTGTACACTGGGGAGGGGATATGTTATATTTTTGGGGTATTTTTTGTACAAGTATTGAAGCTCGAGAGGTGTGATGAATTGAGGGTGTGAGGGTTGGTATTTATAGTGGAGGGGAAATGGGTTTTCTCAATATAATATTCATTAATGTATTATTTCTCCACAAGACAAGTTATAATGATGATTCCATGACCAATAATAGTAATAAACTCATGTAAATTCAAATCAATTGGTATTACATCGGCATAAAATCATACATGACTCTATAATTAGTGCATTTAGCTTACTTTGTAAATTATAGTATTTCATTATTCATAAAAAATCAAGTACTTCAGAAAAATCCCAAAACATCACTCTAACCATTTTTTGATTTTTATATTCTAAATAAACTCTATTTTTTAAAAAATAATTTTATATATATGATTAATTTAATTTTTAATTAAAATATAAATTTACAAGGAAAATACATATTTTAAAATTTAAATTGATTTCATAATGCCTTCAAAAATTACCTAAGGTCATATAAAATTATCTTAAAACTAGAAGAAATAGAATATTTAATTTATGAAAACATTTAAAAAAAATAAAATTTCTTTTAAGTTAATTAATTAAATAAAATTATTTATCTAAGACTTACAAAAATGCCAATAATTTTACTATGGTCATATTGTCACTTATAAGATGGCTAAATTTTATTTATACATTCAAGGGTGTGGTTAATATTTTTTTGGATGGTTTAAAATTCATAAGGGGCATATTACTATTCACAAAGGATGGTTACGATTCATATGGGTAGGTTACTATTCAGTAAAAAATTAAGTTCATTCTGTCGGTCTCAAAAAATCTTACTTATTACAAATGTCTATGTCGGATTTTTGATATTCAAAACATAGAGGTGAAAAATATATGTTTAATGGTCACATTAAGAATGATGTGGTAATGTGTTTCCTAATGTGATCGATTATGAAAATACTACAAGAAGGGAGAAATTGGATTGATAAATGTTGGGGTCATTACATTCTTCTCTCCTTATGAAATTTCACCCGCGAAATTTCTTTTTACAAAAATAGGTGAGGGTACTTCTCCTACATCACCTCCACTAGTTCCCAAGATGCTTCGTCAAACATATGGTTCCTCCAAAACACATTGAAAATATGGTTTGTCTTGTTTAATAGAAGTTTATCTCTCTGGTTCATAATATTTACTCATTTATCCTCATAAGAGAGATCATATTGCAGTTGTACCACCTTTGAGTTCAGTACATGTGAGGTATCTGGTATTTACTTCCTCAGGAGTGATACATGAAACACATCAAGAACATGTACCATATTCAATGAAAGTGGAAGCCTATAAGACATGAATTATATGTGGTCAAGGATCTCAAAGGGTGCAATATACCATGGGCTTAACTTCCCTTTATTTCCAAACCACATGACTCTCTTCCATGGTGAAATTCAAAGGAATACTTTTTCCCCATCGTCGAACTCCATGTCCCTTCAATAGTTGTCAACATAGATCTTTTTCCAAATCAGAACAGATTTGATTTGTTTCCAGATGACCCAAACCTTCTCTGCCATCACTTCAACAAGATCAGGTCCATGTAGCTTTCTTTCCCCAGCTTCATCGCAATAGGTTGGAGTTTTACATCACTTTCCACACAATGCATCATATGGAGCTATCTGAATACTGAATTGAAAGCTATTGTTGTATGATAACTCAACCTGTGGGAGATGCTGATCCCATCCACCATTGAATTCTAAACAATATGCTCTTATCATCTATTCAATTATCTCAATAGTACTTTCAGATTGTCCATCCTTTTGGGGGTGATAGGTTATGCTGAAATTTAATTCAGTACTCAATGATTTTTAAGCATTCTCCAAATTTTAGATTTGAACCATGTATCACAATCAAAGACAATCGATAGTGGAACACCATGTTGTCTCACCACTTACTTCACATATATCATTGAATTTTTTTCAAGTGAGAGATAGTCCCGAAAGGCAATAAAATGAGAAGTATTGGTGAATCAGTCAATAACCAACCATATCACATTATTTTTCTTCGATGTCATTGGGAGAACCATGATAAAGTCAATACTGAAATTTTCCCATTTCCTCATGGTAATAAGAAATGGATTCATCCTCCATTTTGACTTTTTTCACTCTGCATTAACTTTCTTGTATACCAAGCAACTTGAGATATATTCCACACTCTCCTTCTTCATGTTATCCCACCAGAAGTGTTTTCTAATATCTCATTATATCTTGGTGATACCAGGATGGATAGAGAATGTTGAGCTATGTGCATTTTACAATAGATCCTTCTTTATATAGGGTGAATAAGGCAAACAAACCCATGTTTCAAACAGAATCACACCATCATAATCAATATGGAAGTCATATAGCTTCCCTTCCTTTACATTATTCACCATATTTTGTAACTCCAGATCATCCCTTTGTGACTCCATAATTACTCTTGGATTGATGGTTGCACAATAATTTGGTCAAGGTAAGATGTATCCCCTACCCTTTTGATTTACATATACATCCTTTACATATCTAAGAATATAGGGCCTTTCTCAATCTGTAACATGGATAGAGTAGAAGGTTCTTTTATTCTTAGACCATCAGCTACCTTGTTTGCCTTTCCAGGATGATAGTGAATAGATAAATCTTTGTCCTTGTTTATCTCTAACAATATCCTTTGAATCATGTTGAGATCCTTTTGTGTGAATATATACTTTAGGATCTTGTGATCGGTGTATATATCACACTTCTCACCATAAAGTTTGTGTTTCCATATTTTTGAGGAAAAAATCACGGTTTCCAGCTCCAGATCTTGTGTTGGGTAGTTCTGCTCATGGATCTTTAACATCCCTGAGTCGTAAGCTATCACATTATCATTTTAAATGAGTACAGAACCTAAGCCTCTCTTTTAATCATCACTGTATTTCACAAAAAAATTCCACCTTTCGGTAATGTGAGTATAGGTGTAGTGATCCACCTACTCTTTAGCCCCAAGAACATCCCCTCACATTCTTCTGTCAAGAGATAATTTACCCCTTTCCTTATTAACATATTTATTGGGATTAAAAATCATGAGAAATTTATGAAAAAAAATCGGTAGTAGCGAGATAATGCAAGGAAACTATGGATTTCTATGACACTAGAGGGTCTGGGACATTCCTCAATTGCCTTTGTTGTTAAAGGGCCCATAGAAATTTCATCACTTGTGATCACATTTTCCAAGAATATTACATGATTCATCTGAAAGTCACACTTGATGAACTTGGCATACAACTTCTCCTTTCTCAATATTTCCATTATAAGTCATATATGTTCATCATGATCGCCTTTTATATTCGAGTAGATGAGAATATCATCAATAAACACAACCTAAAATTTTTCAAGGTAATTTTGAAAGACTCTATTTATAAAATCAACAATGGTTGTTGGAGAATTAGTAAGACCAAAGGGAATTACCAGAAACACATAGTGCCCATACCTTGTACGGAAGGCAGTCTATTGAATATATTCCTTATTCACCTTTAGTTTATGATTTTCAGAATGAAGATCCACCTTTAAGAAGTATTTATCTCCTCTTAACTGATCAAAAAAATCTTCAATCCTTGAAAGATGATACTTTTTCATTATGGTAATCTTTTTGGGTTCCCCATAATCGACACACAACCTCATTGTTCAATTCTTCTTCTTCACAAAGAGCATCAGATCACCCTAAGGGGATGCACTAGGAAGAACTATACCTCATGATTTGGGGGAAGTCCGAGTAACTCTTTAGGAAATAAATCACTATATTCCCTCACAATGGTCATTTCCACAAGGTTGAAACTTTCCTTTGAGTAAACCATTTGAGTGTGGTATGCCTCTTCCCATAGAATCAACACCCACACCATTTAAGTATTTCTCAAAGGATATTCATGATATTCTTTACAATTTTATAGGAGCATGGGATGGTTCGGAATATTAAAAGATATTTCCTTTTCTCGACAGTTAATATGTGGTCTATATAATATGTGCCAATCGATTCCCATTATAACATCAAATTCCACCACGGAAAGTGTTATGAAAATCATTGGAAGAATCTTACCACATATGTAATAAGAGAAGAGTCAAACACTTGGGTTGTAATGATTTCACCAATTGGCGTTTTTAAATATATCTCTACTTCATGGTATCACGGATTTGATTCTATAGTTCTAGAAAACATTAAATATAAAAAAAATGTGTAGAACCAGAATCAAATAAGACTTATTCCATTTTTGAGTTAATAAGAAGGGTGCCTTGTACGACTTCATTTTCTTTTTGTACATCTCTAGTAGTGATGGAATAATCCATCCCTTGTTCCTTTGGTTTTGGTGGTTGTGGATACTGATTAACCTCGAGGACTTGAGGTTTAGTGCTCTAGCTTGCATAGTCCCCACTCTCCCTACAATTGTAGTATTGGGACACAGGTGGTTCTCTCCTTTCTTCTACTACATTCTCCTTAATTCTCATGTCTTTTAGACACTATTGATCGTGGTGGACTTCTTTCCCACACTTGAATAATTTTCCCATCCCATTGAGGCAGTTCCAATGATGGATCTTCCAACATTTTTTTCATATGGGTGGTTGAATTTTCTTCTCACATTTATAATTATATTCTTCGTCTTGAAACTCCATCTCTTATTTCTTATCAAAATATCCATAGGATCAATCTTCAAAATCCATATCTACTTTGAAGGAACACTGAACAACTTCTTCATAACTCCCACTTTCACAAATTTAAAGATCCTTTCATAGGTGTGTTTTTAATCCACTAAAAAATCTATAAATTTTTCAATCATTATTGATAACAAAACCTATAGTGTACCATGTAAGCCTTGTGAAAATATCTTTGTAGGTAATGAAAGATTCTACATCCTTTTTTTAGCTCTATGAATTATATATTCATCTTCGTATGATAAGTTCATGGGAAATACTTTTTATGAAACATGATCTTAAAGTCTTCCCATTCCATTTATTCAATTTCATTTCTTGGCTTGGTGTTCTTAATCAAATCCCACCATTGATTAGCCTCTCCCTATAGAAGATAAACAAATAATGTCACATTATCCATCTCGGAATAGAGAATCATAGAAAAGATCTTCTCTTGGGAGTTCACCCACTGTTCTGAATCTAATGGACTGGAAGATCCACTAAACATTAGTATTTATTGCTGTATAAAACACTCGATAGCTAGTTGCTCCCTATTTGGAGAAGAAGGGTGTTCATCATTATTTAGGTTATTATTCATAACAAGAGATATTTGGGTAAGAATCTCCATGATTTTTTGAACTCCACCTCTCAAAGAATTGGGGATGTCATTTAAGCAATCATTTTATTGGACCTATCATGGGTTGTTGGCCTGGTTTCTTCTAGTTTCTTCTGGTTCCCACTATTTTCTAAAATATAAAATGTTAGAACCAAACATATGTTAAAATGTCAAGAATAAATTACATATTCATTTTTTAAATTTTACACTAAAGGAATAACTTATGGGGTCGTTATGTAATGCTTCTTGTGTGTGTATTTGTACTTAGTCTCATACTAGAGGTTTTCTCTAGGGTTTACTAATCCTAATTCCAAAATTACCTAAACCTTGCCTCTGATGCCAACTATAGAAACCCTTCATTTTCATAACTTAATATTAAATCATTAAAATTATAAAAAAAATTAATATTATTAGATAATGAGGATTAAATGGTTTAGTTTCTTGTGAAAACTAAGACCATACATAACATTTAAAACATAAAACGTCAAAAATTATTTAATCCATTCTTTTCAATATTCTAATTGTCCCTTGAAAACTTCTTAGTACACATAATCACTTGAGTATATAAATAATAAATGGGTGAAATAAAAGCCTTGTAAGAGGATAGAAATGAAAAATATATCAATGGGTGAGCATAATCAAAATATAGGCAATGTATCACGAACAGGAGAGGAAGCATTAATAAAAGACTTGAAATATTGAAATGCATTAAAATGAAACATCATGTCATAGTGGTGAACTGAAAAAAAAATATTTGAAAAATTATAGCATCATGTTCACACATCATTTACATTTAGCTTATGATATTAATCACATTACCTAATTCATTGGAGCACTGTATAATTCCAGGTGCACCTGTCACATTAAAACATTCATATTGGGCTATATAATTCTGGGCGCACCCGTCACAAACTATCATTTTCATTACAATGCATGTCACATAAAACATATATGAAAATAAATAACCCATGTAAATGAATGTGTTTCATCTCATAGGAACACATCCATACCCTTTGGGTTCCAAAAAAATATGGAACAACATATTTGATATAAGAACCATCAACCTTGAGTGAGAAATAAAAGGTGTGTTTTTGAAAAAAAGCGTTCTTTTGGAAAATTTTTTTTGAAATATAATATAGTGGAAAAAATGTATATCCAAGAAATATTATGATAATGATGAAAATATAATTTTTAAGGAGTAGCCATACAAAAATGGGGTGAAATTGGGAGAAACTAAAGAAAGAAAGTTGGGTTCCAGAATTTCTCCTTACCTTGTTTCTAAATGCTTTCTTCAATTTAATGTATTATATAACCACATTAAAAAAATTAATTAACAATTAAATAACCTTTTATACATTGATAATAATTATTAAGGTTTTATTGAGTTCATTTATGGATTTTTGTATGAGTTATAGAGTTTAAATTCATTGTTCAGGAATGTTCCATTTTATAGTTTTCTTGAATGGTTCCCTAGTATTCATGAATGTAAGATTATTTAATGATTGGATAAAAATATAGAATTGTAATTATATGTTATTTATTATGTTATGAAACATTAAATGATCTTATAAATAATTTTTTTATATACGATTATAATGAATAATTTTATAAGAATTTAATGATGATCATTTGGATTCATTCAGGAGGTTTTTTGACCATAATGATCTTGTTTTGTTTAATCATTTAGAAATATATTCATAAGTTAGTTCCTGAACATTAAATAAGATATAATAAAAATAACATACTTTTGTTCCATCATAAATATTGTTTCATTACAATAATTGAGGGCAGTAAAGGAAATTGAAAACATGTCATTCTTGAAGGTGATAAATTAACACCCCATGAAAAATGTTTTCCTTTCTAAAATAAATAGAAGTGGAGAAAGGTATTGGATGATATATTATCCCATTAGTATCATAACATTATAATATATTTACGATACTAGAGTTACCATACCACGTGGATGAGGATAGGTTTAGAGAGATTAAGAAAAGAACTTATAATTGAATGGAAATTAATGGAAAAGAAAGAGAGGGGGGAATTACTGCTTGAATCCTCCCAAAGGCACCTTGGATTAGTCTTTTGATGAAACAAAAATACATTAGATGTAGGGGAGGGGATATGGAAGATTTTTGGGAATATTTTAGACATGTCTTGAATCTTGATGGGTGTGAATAAATGAGGGTGCGAGGGGTGGTATTTATAGTGGATGGGAGAGGGGTTTTCTCAATATTATATTCATTAATTTATTATTTCAACACAAGACAAGTAATAGTGATTATTCCAGGACCTAGAATAGTAATAAGTGCAAGTTAGTTCGAACCAGTTGATCTTACTTCAACAGAACATCATAAATGACTCTATAATTAGAGTATTTTTCTTATTTTGTAAATCATAGTATTACACTATTCATCAAAAAATTAATGTATTTCAGAAAAATCCCAAAAATTCGTCCATACTATTTTCTGATGTGTAGTATCCAAAAATTAACTCCATTATTCAAAAATATTTTCCTAAATATGATTAATTTTATTTTGAATTCAAATCACAATTTTCTTGAAAAATATAGATTTTAAAATTAAAACTGATTTCAAAATACATTCAAAAATTACATAAGGTATTATAATATTATCATAAAACCAGAAGACATAGATTTGTTAATTTATGAAAAAAAAAATTGAAAAAAAAATTTCTTTTAAATTAATTAATTAATTATAATTAATTGTTTATGACTTATAATAATACCCAAACTTTTACGATGGTCATATTTGTTGGGCATATACTGTATCAAAAATACTCTATATTTTATGATTATTTTTATGTTCATAAATACCCTTGTTATTTATTATAATGATTTTATTTTGAGTATATTTTAGGTCATTTATATTCTTTATAATTCTTATTTATTCGCAAGTAATTCGTTAAAGTGTGCAGAACACTCTTAACTGTATTCTAAAAACACAATTCATCGTTTTTCATTTTGCTGAAAAAATGTTCATTTTATTCATCAAAAAAAGTAATGTATAGATCAAAACATACATTTGGATGGAACCGTACGTGCGACAAAATCAGAAAAGTATGGTTGAGGAACCTTACGTTGATAATGAACTATACATTTGTATCACAAAACATATGGATCATGAACCTTACTTTTGTATTGAACCCAACGTTTTGATAGAAATGTATGGATGATCAACCTTAAGTTTGAGAAGAAACACGTATGGATCATCAAACTTACATTCATGATATAACATACATTTTTTTTGTGTATTCTAGTGAAGGAACATTACGTTTAACATTTCAACATTGAGGATTGGAATTTACATTTTTATCAGAGATTCATGCAACGGTCTCTACAGAATATCAGGATGATTTAAAGCCCGTTAATGACTGTTTCAGTTTGATTTTTTGATTGATTCAAATATCCAATTACAGTGGAGATTTTCATTATTTTTCTTAAGGGGAATTACGACGTCTCTGATCAGATCTATTATTTTTCTTTGGAATCTATTGCGGATTTGAAAAACCATGCTGATGTTTCTGCTCATTATAAGTCCTTCTGAGTTTTGGTCTAAAGAAATTGATGACTCTATGGTTTATGAAATCAATGAATCATCTGTGATTTTTTTTTCAATTCTACATTGATCAAGCATCACAAGAATGTTAACTTCATCAAAAAGCTATCTTTTTATTTCTATCAATATGACGCTCTATTTTGGTTGCTGTTCTTAAAGATTCAAATATCTTCTATGCAACCGGATCTCTTCACACATCCATCATGGATTATTATTTTCTAAAGACAATGATCCATCTTTTATCATTTTTGTGCTACTGTAACTGTGAGTTGAATTTGTTTTTCTATAAACAAAGATCTTTTATCATGAGTATCGGCTGCTCATATTCAATCGTGGTGGAGTATCAGCTTCTCGCACTAAGATCTGGATTTCGGTTCTCTGTTGTAAAGAACCAGAAGGCTCTATTTTATAAATCCTTTATTGTAAAGGTGACAACTGCCTCTAATCAGTTTTTGAATGGTCTTATGATAATAGGACTTTACTAGTAAAACTCACCAAGCCCGTAGATAGGGTGATTGGTGGAGTGGACTAGGGGATATTCATGCCCCGAACCACTATAAATTTATTTTTCCTGTTTTCTGTTCTATCTGCTGCATATTATATTTTAAAGAAACATCTCAAGCTATGTCTACTATTTTTTTAATATAGAATCGAGGAATAATTTAAAAAGACACAATTCACCCCCTCTTATGTTATTTTCATAGTCAATTCGACCTAACATTTGGTATCAGAGGCGTGATAATTTCATCAGATCCTTAAAAAGCTAAAATAATAAGATCTACATTAAGATGACAATGACTGACCTAAGGGAAGGTATGTCAATGGTCCGTGCTCTATACTTTAATGGGGAGAATTATGGTTACTGGAAATCAAGGATAATTATATATTTGAAAAATCTTGGATACAAAGTCTACTAAAAAATTCTATCTCTCTATACGATTCCTGAGAAACCAGAAACATGGGATACTACTACAGAAGCTGAATATGATACAAACTCAAAGGAAATGAATGCTATCGTTTGTGCTCTTGAACAGGATGAATTCAATCATGTATTATAGTGCCCAACAACCTATGAAGTGTGGCAGACAATTGCATTATCCTATGATGGTACTGAAAATGTTAGGGAAATGAGATATGCAATAGTGAAATTAAAGTTTGATACTTTCAGAATGTTTGATAGAGATGTCATCACTCAGATGAATAGAAGATTGACAGAAATTGTCAAAAATGTGACATCCTTAGGTGAACCTATCAACCAATCTGATCAGGCATTAAAAGTTCTAAGAGTTATACCTACAAAGTGGAATGGCATATCAGCACCAATTCGACAATCAGCACCTGTGAAGGATCTAACCATGAGAGAACTGATTGGGACTTTAATGATGTATGAATCTGAATAACAAGATGAAGCTAAAGATCATAAGGTTCTAGTGAAAAAGGACAACACTGCTTTAAAGGTAACATCTCAGAAGTAGAACAAGAAAATGAAACATGAAGTGAAGAATGAAAAAGATACAGACTCATCTGAAATCTGAAATAGAACTGGCTCAACTAGCACGAAAATTAAGCATGTTCTATATAAAGAAGAAAGGATTCATAAATACCTTCAAAAAGGATGAGAAATATTCCAAGGATGTATGATACTATGAATGTAAAAAAAATTGGGTCATATAAGACCTGATTTTCCTCAATTGAAAAGAGATAAGGGAAAGGCAAAAAATAAATATTAGAAGAATGCTGACTATGAGAATAGAGATAAGAGGGAAATGAAGGCTACATAGAGTGTCTAAGAAGAATAAAATAGCTAATATGATTCTGATATATAAAGTCCATCAAATCTGAAGGCGAAGATGCGCTTCATGACTAAAAAAGATGAGGTACAAACTTATTATTCATCAAGTTCTGACTCTAGCTACTCCAATGATAAAATGACTACATACTGTAAAATTCCTGAAGAGAAATATGATTCCTTGTTAAAGAAGAATAAATCTATAAATCATATTCACAACACTATTATAAATGAAAGGGATACTTTAGTTAAAAAACAAGAAGAGATTGTTGAAAAATTCAATTCAACAACTACAAACTATTATGTTCATGAAAATAAGATTAAAGTTCTACAAAAAGAAGAAGAAACTTATAAATCTGTTACTCTTATGTTTACAAAAGGTGAAGATAAACTGAATGAAATATTTGGCATTAAAAATAAGGGAGAAAACCCCAAACTATACAAGAATTACTTTGTTCCTTGAACCAAAAGAAAAAGTATATCTACTATTAAATGTTTCTACTGTGGTATTAATGAACATTATACTAATGACAGTTATTTCAAAAAGCCTCAATTATGTGGTATTAAGCATGTTAATTACTCAAAGTCTTTATCTATCTTTAATTATAATAACTTTGAGCAAATAAAATATATTTTTATTCCAAAGTCTTTGAAAGCTGACACTGCTGGAACCAAAGAAATATGGGTACCAAAACAAACTCTTGTTTAATCTGTCCTTGTAGGTAACATGTCACAAAATAGGAAAAGGCATATGGTATATGGACAATGACTATTCAAGACATATGAGTGGAAACTAATCAAATTTACCCACCCTGACTAAAATATATGGAGGCCTAGTCAACATTTGTGACAATGCTAATGGAAAAAGTATTGTACTTGGGACAGTTAGAGATCCAGATTATGTCTCAATTAATAAAGTATTATATGTACAAGTCTTAAAGAACAATCTGATAAGTATCTCTCAACGCTATGATGATGGAAACCATGTTGATTTTTAAAATAACTCATGCTCTATATTTAAGGATAAAATAATTAAATTCAAAGCCCCCAGAAAAGACAATGTCTACACTATGGATTTAAACTTCCTATGTAAACAAAAAGTGAGCTATTTAACTAATAAAATAAATGATTCATGGATTTGGCATAGAATAATTGGACATTGTAATATATATTCTTTAAATATATTATCCAGTAAGCAATTAGTTTTAGATTTACCTTGTCTTAAATTTGATGTTAATAGATTTTGTGATGCATGCCAAGTTGGTAAGAAACACAAATCTGTGTTCCAATCCGTTAACAAAATTGCTACATCAATACCATAAGAACTCATCCATATGGATATTTTGGACTTTCAAGAGTAGAAAGATTGGCTGGTAAACTATATTTATATTTTTTAGTTGGTGATTACTCTATATTTACTTGGGTGTAAATTCTAAAACATAATAAGAAATATTTTTCTGTTTTTGAAAGTTTTTGTAAGAGTGCTGAAAATGAAAAAGGTTTTAAGATAGTTTCATTAAAAAGTGATCATGGTGGGGAATTTGAGAATCAACACTTCAAATATTTTTGCTCAAACATCGGTATTAAACACACCTTATATGCACAAAGAACACCTCAAAAAATGGAATTGTTGAAAGAAGAAATATATCTTTACAATAAATGGAAAAGACCATGAAAAATGAATATAGCCTACCTACCTATTTATGGGCTGATGGTGTAAGTACATCATGCTATATTATGAAAAGAGTTTTAATTCGGCCTATTTTTAGAAATACTCCTCATGAACATTGGAATAACAAAAAATCTAAAGTAATGTAATGTAATGTTTTTGGATGCAAAGTGTATATCCTGAACACCAAGAATAATCTTGGTATGTTCGATCCAAAAGCTGATGAATGAATATTTTTAGGATATTATGCTACTTTAAAAGCTTATAGAATTCTCAATAAAAAGTCAAGTATTGTTGAAGAATCAATTAATGTGATGTTTGATGAAACTGACCATTTTAATAAAGAGAAAGATCAAGCTAATGAGTTTATTGATCCTACTAACAACATGAGACTTGAAAATCTGAAAAATGATTTTGAAAACAATATGAATGAAATTCAGTCTAGTTCATAAGAACATGACACTGATGAACCTAAGAGTGTTCTGCCTAGAAATCCTAGAACCTTTAAGGGTCATCCTTTAGAAATAGTTACAGAAAACCTAGACTCAGCTATTAAAACTATAGGAAATGTAGGAAACCTAGTAGAATTATCTACTTTTCTATCTCAATTAGAGCCTAAAACCATTGAAGAATCTTTAGAAGGGGAAAGTTGGATGTTAGCTATACAAGAGGAGCTAAATCAATTTCAAATAAATAATGTTTGGAAATTAGTGGAAGGATCATCTTGTTTTCTGGTAATAAGAACTAAATGGGTCTTTAGGAATAAGCAAGATGATCAAGGAATCATAACTAGAAACAAAGCCAAACTAGTAGAAAAAGGTTATAGTCAATGAGAATGTATATATTATGATGAGATCTTTTCTCCTATAGCTAGACTAGAATCCATTAGGATTCTATTAGCATATGCATCTAATGTGAATTTTAAATTATATCAGATGGATGTTAAATCTTCCTTTTTAAACGGTTATTTAAAGGTGGAACTTTATGTTGAGCAACCTCCTAGTTTTGAAAATCCTCAAAACCCAGATTAAGTTTTCAAACTTACTAGAGCTCTATATGGCCTTAAACAATCACCTATAGCCTGGTATGAAAGATTAAATTCATTTCTTTTCAAAAATGGTTTTACTATTGGTCTGGAAGACCCAACTCTTTTTAAGAAAACAATAAGTTCTAATATTCTGTTAGTACAAATTTATGTTGATGATGTCATTTTTCGATCAACAAACAAAAATCTTTGTAATGATTTTTCAGTACATAAGCAAAAAGAATTTGAAATGATCATGATGGAAGAACTAAATTTCTTTTTAGGACATCTGATTTATCAAAAGGACTATGGAAATGATTTAATTCAAAGTAAATATATTATTGATCTATTGAAAAAGTTTGGTCTTGAAAACATCAAGACATATTCAACTCCCATGTTTACCAATATTAATCATGATTTGGTTGAAACTGGAAAACAAGTGGATAAAAATTTATATAGTGGTATGATTGGTATCTTAATATATCTTACTAAAAGAAGACCTGATATTATGTTCTATGTATGTTTATGTGTAAGATTTCAATCAAATCCTAACAAATCACATCTTATTGCTGTCAAAATAATTTTTAGATATTTGAAAGGAACTGTTTTTCAATCCCTTCTCTAAACAAAAACTTCTGATTTTAATTTAACATTATACTCAGATGAAAATTTTGGAGGATGTAGATTAGATATAAATAGTACATCAGGAACCTGTCACTTCTTAAGAAAATCATTACTGTCATGGTCAAGTAAGAAGCAAAAATTAGTTTCACTCTCTACAACCGAGGCAGAATATGTGTCTACAGGCAGTTGTTGTGCACAAGCATTGTGGAAGAAAAACACACTGATGGACTTTGGAATTAATTTTGTTAATATACCTATTTTGAGAAATAATACTAGTGCACTAAATATTTCAAAAAATAAAATAATTCATTCAAGAACCAAGCATATTGATACTAGACATCATTTTCTAAGAGATCATGATCTTAAAGAGGATATATCTTTAGAATTTGTTGTCACTAAAAATCTGTTAGCTGATATATTCACTAAACCACTACCCACTGCATGTTTTGATTTTATAAATGGGGAGTTAGGTTTATTTAATTTCTAAAAAAAATATGTTTCAATTTTATCGTGATTTTAAGTTTATTTTATTTGTTTCTGCCAATTTTTTTTTCTATTTTCTCGTACTGTATTTTAATTAACTATAGAGGTTAAATGTGTGTTTCAAACCATGTATTAATTTAAATATCTTTGTAATTGTTATGCTATGACACAAGAAATGGGAACACATCATCTGTTAGAAAAACCTTTCATCTACCTTACCCGCTGTTTTCCCAAAACCTTTCGACTAACCTGAGACCTTCGTCTACCTTTCCAAACCCTAAACACTAAAATAATTAGACTTTCAGACCTTTAGATTTTAGAACCTTTAGAAATGATGAAGAATAAGCATGTTGAAGAAGGATAACCAAGCGATCCTAAGAGACAAAAATTTATGCTAAGAAGTATTTTCCAGGGGAAGGTTATTGATGTCAAGTGGCTGGTTCAGAAAAACCTGCTTCTCAAAAAAGACCTATACATTCAAGGAATGGAAACTTTCGTCAATGACAATGCAATTTCAGAATTCTTTTATGAGGCAGAGTTGATGTATTTTAATGGTAGCGTGTAGTTTATTTTTGGGGAAGAGGAAGATATGATGTTTGTTAATATTGAGAATAAAGACTTCTCAATCTCATCAACTAATGTGTCGAATATTTTAAGTTGTTCGCATGAGGGGGTAATTCATTTTGACCTTATATCGATTGGATATCAGACCCACACCACAAACGACATTATGTCTTTTCTGTTCAACTCAACAAACATTATAAAAAATGTTTGTAAATGTTCTTGAAGCTGACCACAAAATCCTGGTAAAGTTCCTTCAAACAGAAATTTCTCCAGGAGTAGCAGAGATGGAGGAGATCCTCTACCCAGACATGTACATCATGTTTCTGTTTCTGAGTGATATTAATCTAAATTTCCCAAGATACTTATTCAGAGATTTGTACTACTACTGTCAATCTGATGCGAGGATGACCTTTTATCCATATGGACGGATAATTTCAAGGATCCTATATAAAAAGGGGATGATTAGGTTAGTAGAGGCAAGAGTTAAGTGTCATCACAACAATGTGATGAATGCAGGCTCCCTAAGAAAACACGGATTATTCTAGAGCACCATCAATGGAAAGATTCAACCAATAGGAGTTGAGGAATACCAGAGCTCAGGACCTCAGGGGAATAGAATTGTTGTTGGCAAAGAAGGGATAGATGATTCCAGAACTAATGGGGTTTCTCAACCCTCAAGGAGAAGACTCACGTATGCTACCCAAGAAGAAGAAAAATAAGAAGAACAACAACAAAAACTTGTTCAGAAGCCCAGGATAAGGACAGAGCCACATGCTGAAGAGCAAGATTTGGCTTTAGGAGAATCAACATGATCGGTTCATCTTGATGAATCACTTTTGGAGGAAGAGCATCAAGTGTAAAGTCAATCCAAAGAGCTTGAAATTGTTCCTGTGATTGGTGATGGATCAAAGGAAATCGCTCCTGTTGAGAAGGATCAAGGAACAGAAGCTCAAGGAAAACTTTTTCACACATAAGTAGTGAGAGAGAAAACTGTTGATGATAGAGCTGACAAAGCAGAATAGATTGTTCAACAGTCAATGATTGAGAGTCAAACAATGATAGTAGATTAGACTGTGGGGAAGCCAGATCAACTTTTGGGAGTATAGACTGAATTTCTGGAGAACCGGTCTTTTTCATATGATAGTTTAGCTAGATAATCAGTTGATAAAGCCACGCTATTAGTTTTTTTAGTCAACATGTGAATGTAGATGAGGATAAATCTAACTCTCTATCACAACATGTGGAGGTAGTAGTGATGAAGTGTAATAAAATTCAAGAGGAGAATGCATCTCTGAAGCAAGAGCTGGAAGCTGTAAGGAAGATCTTACAAGATCTTGAGGAGAACTCATTCACCGAGAGAGAATTCGATGTCTTCAAGAGGTAAATGAAGGATGAAATTGGAAAGATCGGGTCTAAGTCTATCTCTAAGATATACTTTATTGATCTAAAATGGTATTTTGGAAGCCAATTCTCCTTAGTGAGAAGTAGTGCCAGTCAGCCTACTGCATCTACCTCAGCTTCACCTACCTTTCTATATCTCATTCCCATATTTCAAGCCATTACAGCAGTACTGGAAAATATAAATATCAGACTTGAAGATCTGTACTGCAACAGTGTGCCCCTGCCAGTTCTTATAGAAAACCAAAATCATTTGGTTGACCAGCTAACTTAATCAGAGCCTAGTATTCAATCCTTGTTGAACACCTTTTCAGAGAAGCTAGAGCAGTTCATGAAGCAAGAGACCAGACTTCATGAGTTTTTGAATGTGAATATCATGGAGAATATTCATGTTAACAATGAATCCAGAAAATTGATCATTCAAAATAGAGATATTCTGTTGCAGAAGTTGAGATTATAGTTGGCAGAGTTGAAAGATATGTTTGAATTCATACAGATTTCCAGCCCAGCCAATCCTTAATCCCTTCCATCTTTTAACCTTTCTGATAATGATTGTTCTTATATCATGATCCCATAATGTTTTATAAAAAATTAATTTATAGATCAATGAAAGTTCTCTGTTTATATATATTTTATATGTGTTTGAATGTTTGTCTATAATTCCAAATCCATTTTTGATTATTTAATAATAGTTAACTGTAACATTCACTTCTAATCTGTTCAAATATTATATGTGTTATAATTTATTTCTATACTATCTTTTTTATGTTACAAAATGGGAAAAAATTTAGACACACTACATTTACACCTAATACATTTACACCTATATATGTTTATAAAATTTCTAAATTATGTAGCAATGATTATAATTTTAGTTTATGGGTTTTGTGATCATCTAAAAGGGAGAGATTTTTGGGCCTATGTTGTCTCAACAATACTCTATATTTTATGATGATTTTGATGTTCAGAAATACCCATGTTTGTTATTATATTTATTTTATTTAGAGTATATTTCTGGACATTTATATTCCTTATAATTCATATTTATTCGCAAGTAATTCCATAATGTGTGCAGAATGCGCTTAAGTGTATTCTGGATACACTGTTCATCGTTTATCGTTTTGCTGAAAATACTGTTCATTTTATTCATCAACAAATGTAACATACGGAATAAGCCTTACATTTGGATGGAACCCTACACGAAAAAAAATCAGAAAAGTATGGTTGAGGAACCTTACGTTGATATTGAACCTTATGTTTGTATCAAAAAATGTATGGATCATGAACCTTACTTTTGTATTGAACCCTACGTTTTGATAGATTTGTATGGATGATCAACCTTATGTTTAAGAAGAAACTTGTATGGATCATTAACCTTTCGTTCATGATCTACCGTACATTTTCTGTTTTTTCTTCTAGTGATGGAACCTTATGTTTGACTTTTTAATACCGATGATTTGAATTTACATCTTTATCAGATATTCATGCAACGGTCTCTATGGAATATCAGGATGATTTAAATCCCATTACTGAATTTTTCAGCGTGATTTTATGATCAATTAAAAGAACCAATTACATTGGATATTTTCATTCCTATTCTTAAGGGGAGTTATGACATTTCCGATCTCATCTGTTCTTTTTCTTATGCATCTTTTGCAGATCTGAAAAACCATGCTGAAGTTTCTACTATTTATAAATCCTTCTAAGTTTTTGTCTAAAGAAATAGATGACTCTCAGGTTTATGAAATCAATCAATCATCTATGATTTTTTTTTTCAATTCAACTGCGATCAAGTATCATAGGAATGAGAACTTCATAAAAAATCTATCTTCTGATTTATGTGAATACGACACTTTGTTTTTGTTGCTATTCTTAAAGATTCAAAGATCTTCTATGCAACCAGATCTCTTCACACATCCTTCAAGGTTTATTTTTTTCTTAATAGCAAAGATCCATATTTTATCATTTGTGTGCTACTGTAACTATGATCTGAATTTGGTTTTCTATAAACAAACATCTTTTATCTTGAGTATCAGCTGCTCGTATACAGTCCTGGTGGAGTATAAGCTTCTCGCACTAAGTTGTGTATTTCAGTTCTCTTTTGTAAAGAACCAAAAGGCTTTGTTTTATAAATCCTTTTTTGTTAGCATGACAACTTCCTCTACTCATTTATGGAATGGTCTTATGATAAGAGGACCTTACTAGTGAAATTCACCAAGCCCATAGAGAGGGTGATTGGTGGAGTGGACTCAAGGATATTTGTGCCCCGAACAACTATAAATTTCTTTGTCCTATTTTCTATTATATCTGCTGCATATTATCTGCTACAAAAACATCTCAAGCTGTGTCTACTATTTTGTTAAGATAGAATCGATGAATAATTTTAAAAGACACAAACCACCCCCTCTTGTGTTATTGTAAAAATCAATCCGACCTAACAATATTTTCACTTTTAAGATGCCTAAATTTTATTTATACATTCATGGGTGAGGTGACTATTTTTTTGGAAGGATTACTATTCATAAGGGTCATATTACTATTCATAAAGTTATGTTACTAATAGCCACCATGTATGTCAGATTTTTGAGCTTCAAAACATAGAAGTGAAAAATTTATGTTTTAAGGTCACATTAAAAATAATGTGGCATCCTTTTTTATAATATGATCGATTATGAAATTACTACAAGAAAAGAGAAATTTCATTTATAAATGTTTGGGTCATTATAAAAATTATATTTTAAGAGAATTATTTGGATGCCTTATTTTGAATTGAAATTTATTATTGAACAGAATATTTTGTGACATTCCTTGTTTGGGGTAATGTGTGTTTTTTCCACAAAGGATGTTTTTTTTAATATTTGGTTGGATAGGTTTTCATGTGTATACCTTGGTGGAGTGTGATTTCAAAATTCCATGGTGAAAGTTTTGATTCCAAAATAAAAGTTTCTATTTTTGGGGAGTTCATTTATGCCTTGTTTGAGGGCTTGTTTCTTTGGATATTATTCCTGCCATATGTTTTAATTTTTTGGTTTTTCTTTTTAAGTCATGAAAATTTGTGGTTCTTGTCTTTTTTAATATTGTTCCCCAAAATTGAAGAAAATGTTTCTTCTATTCTGAGGCTAAACTAGACTCAAGTGTA
The DNA here is from genome assembly GCA_963277665.1 of Viscum album. Taxonomy (NCBI): domain Eukaryota; kingdom Viridiplantae; phylum Streptophyta; class Magnoliopsida; order Santalales; family Viscaceae; genus Viscum; species Viscum album. The sequence goes on along the minus strand of OY728138.1, from coordinate 1,525,725,904 downwards.
TTGGATGATCTAGAACATAGTTTAATCTTAGTCCCATCTTTGACTTATTGAATCAGAATCCACCTTATTATAGTAGTGATATGGGTTCAATGGAATTCATGATGTGGTTGGAAGAGACTATGGTGAACCTTCATTCTCTTGGAACACTTGAAGTTTCATGGGTGAGAGATGAAGAGAGATTTCTCACTAGTTTTAACTATGTCTGATGGGCATTTATGATACCTCTTTTTATATGGGAAGGTATGTAACTGGAGCTCTTTATGATGGAGTTTATTCAATGGTTATTTCCTGATGTTATGAAATGGTGGGATTTATTTGATCTTGTGAGACTTAATATGGGTTATCGGTTAGTGAGGGAGTAAATCAACCACTTTTTGAAGTTGGTTGTCTTTTATTTAGTGTTGGTCATAAGTGATTCTGAGAAATTCTATTTCTACAAAGGTTTTATTTTCCTAGATATTGGTTCATCAATACATTTATCAGATCTAACATAGTATTAAGAGGTTTTCAATGAGGTCATTAGAGTGTAAGTTGACTAGTCTAGGAAGCCAGTTGTAGGTGATGTCTTAGTTACATCTAGTAGAAAAATGTATGACCTGATGATTATGGATAAGAACTATGATAATATAAGGAAAGGATATAGGGGTTATTCTGACAGTAGGATGATATCTATCATGTGCTTCTTGTGTGAAGAACCATGACATTCTAAGACATCCTATAATATGCCTCCTAATGATTTCCTTTGTTATGAACTTTGGGGTCATAATCAGAAGTTTGGAATGATAGGAATTCAGAAAAGGCCTTTTGTTTAATCCTTTGAGGATGGGTTATTTTTTTTTGGAACATTCCTTTGAGGTAGGGTTGTTTAATTGACCCCTACCTTCTTCATGAGTTTCATTTTTATTTTTGAGTGAGTGTTGTTTTATAGAGCCTTGGGAAAACCATCCTCATAGATAGTAGGATTCACCCATTACATTGTTTAATATTTTAGTGTATAAGAATTTGTAAATGCGAAATTCCTTGGTTTCATGATAGAATATCTTGGTTGTGTTATCCCCTTGTTGAGTTTGGTATAAAATTTGGTGTTCAACTATGGTCGTTTAGGATGCACTTTATGGATGTGGTCTTGTTTTTGACACTAGGTTATCCATGTGAATCACAACTCAAGGTGAGAGCTCATGTTGTTCCTTTAAGGTGGCATATGGTTGTTCTTCCTATATGGGTTTAGATGTTCTTGTGGTTTAGAGTGACTTCCTCTCTTGGTTTCTCAGTTGTTTGAAGATGTAACTCTTGGTTGTTTTTATTTTATCCACTATGTTAGATGAATTTGAAATGTTGAAGAAACCATGCTAGGTATCCAATTCATTGTAGAACTTCTTGTATGATTTTACTATTTTAGTTGTTCTTTGAGATGTTTGTAAATCTTGATGTTGATCAGTTTGATCATTTTAAGGATCTTGGTTTTTGTTTTTGAGGTTGAATCTTGTTGATTATTTATTTTGTCTAGGTCCTCTTTTGATATTTTATTCCATCTCACCTTTTATTTTTGACTGTGGACTTTATAAGAGAATAAAATGTCTTTTGGAAAATATTTTGACACCTTCATGTCAATATGTTTTTTATTTCATGTTATTTTGTGATATTAAGGTTTGGTTTGTGTTCCCTTATAGGTTTTACTTAGAATGACGAAATTTGTCAATGTTTCCTTCAATGCATGATTAAGGCTCATTCTTAGAGGAACCCATATGACAACTTTTAACAAGGAACCTTTCCATTTTATCTTTAACTACACATGGTTTGTGATAATGGGTTGCATATTGTTAAGTTCAAACCATTCAATCCACTAAAATAACCCATTATGTCTCCTTGGTGTGTCTAAGGTGTGGTGTACGACCTGCACATGGTTTGGTAAACCATGATGAATGTGTGTATTTGGAACTCTATTTTTCATAGTGATGAATAACATAGTTGGAGAATGGTTTCCCCAATTTTTTGGTGCCATGGGTGAACCATGTGGGTGGTGCCTGACCTTGGTAGTGTCTACTACATGGTTGATGCATCATTTAGAAAACTGTGTGGCCAAACAATGTGGGTTTTCCATGTTCTTATATTATAGGAATTTCCTATAATACCCCTTGCATAATAAATTGTGTTTACCCCAATTCTCCCCAACAATAATTTGATTAATTTGGGGATATGATAGAGTTGCCCCATCCTACAACATATTTTATCCCTACTATCTCTTTACCAATTTCTATGGGATTTGAGGTATTTCATTCTTTATTTCTCTATTCTTCCCTTCAACATCTCTTTACTTTTGATTTTGGTTTCCCATATGAACCCTAGAACACTTGTGGCTGATTTTATAGTTCTATGTGAATATAATTTTGGGTTTTTTAGTGTCTACAGTTATTAGACATCGTCTCTATATGAATTTGGTCGGTTACATTTGAAGGTGATGTTTTCCAAATAATTTAATATTGGGTTCCACTTCATTCGAGTAGGTGTTCCTATAAAATTGTTTAATTTTTCAATTCTATGTGTTATTTAACTTTCCAAATTCACTTTTTATGAACATATTATTATATGTTATGTCCTCTTCTAGATTTAAAACATTTTTTTGGTGTTTTGAGATTTCTAACATTGGTTTCACATTATAATTCCATGTTTACATGTCTGAAATGGGATTTCTTACTTCACTAAGAATTTTTAAAATGTACCAGTCGATTTTGAAATTATTTTCATATTTTTTATTGGATTACATTCTGAATTTAATTTTCAAATAGATAATTTTTCTAAAAAATGAATCTGGTTTTGAATTGAGGTGTTGAACTCAATGATATTTTGATAAGGGTTCTTTAAAGATTTGAAATGGTTATTTTAAATTTGTATTTGATTTACCCCTTGTATACATGCATTAATAGCCCTTTGAAAATGTATTTTATGGGACTAGTTGGCCTTTTACCTTGTTTTTCATTTCAAAGAAGAGAACCTAGGATAGAGGCTGACATTGAAACGTTCTTAAATGTGTGGGTGATTTCTATCATTTTCCAAGAAGCAGATAAAGTGTTATTTTATGAAATGTGAAAGGTATTGGAATTACATTCCATGTTGTAGTTTTAAATCCAACATTTTCACTTGAAATGTTAAAATGGTGATTTTTAAATAAATCCCTCGATCTCGCCTTTGATTTGGATTCCCCTTATGCGAGTTTTCATTATCACTATGAGATACTTGTTTCTACCCTTATGTGGGAATGTGCTTGTCTATGTTATGGGTGTATCTTTATATGGGGATATTAATTGTTGGTTGTTAGGGGTGAGATTAGCTTTGGTTATTCCATGTATTTTAGACTTCACTTGCATATTCATATGCATGACGTCCTTATTGGTCATGGGAACCTGGGTTCTTTATGGAATATCCAGTTTATTACTCTAGTTGGTTGACATATGGATAACGGCCCTCTATTCATTATAGACATTAGGGATATAATGGGTTTTTAATCACAATGATACCTATGTGTATTGTTATATGACTTGTGGTATTGAATTTTTGTTCTTGTAGGTAGCTCATATGTGAGTTAGTGTACTATTATATGGATGGTTTAATTGCATGTTAGGGATCCCTAGGGTAGATCCCTTGAATCATTTGATTCCGTGGTTCATTTTTGACTGTGGGGAGTTTGATCTACTTCCTGCATGTATCATTTACACTAGTTTCATTGATGTGGAACCACTTTCTATCTTACGTTTGATATATTGATTATGATCTGTATGGTGACTGCTTTGTTGTGGTCGAACCTTATGTGTGTTGGGTCATTTATTTTGTAAAACTAGTTCTAAATATGTTTAGAAATTATGTTTTGAATTTAATGACTCTTGTGTGGGTCCTATAAAGTGGATTTCAAAAGGGGTGATTTGGTTTTGAAGATTAATTCATCAAGTTAAATTCTTTTGAATTAGATGTTATCATTTAAATAAATATTGATTTTGTTTTTAGAAATGTAAAAAATAGTGTGGATTTGAAGTGGTTTAGGTTGGTGGAAATGTTTTCAAGTCCTCATTTTTAATTTCAGATCAATAAGATGAATTTTTTAAAAAATATTTTTTTTGGGATTATATAAATATTAATTTGAAATGATTACATTCTAGTTTATTTTTAAAATGTCATTGATTAGTATCCAACGAAATATATTAAATATATTTAGTTGATTTTGGTGACCTACATGGATTTTTTCCATTACTATATATTTCCAGTTACACATTCCCATTTAGAGCCTTCTCTATTCTTTGATGCTGACATGGGGTGAGTTATGTGGTGGTGGGAAATAAGATTTATCTTGGAGTTGGTTTAGGCCCATCTTGAGTTTTTTGGTTTTTATTTTGGTTTTGGGTTATGGTGTATCTATTATTAATGATTGTATTGGTTTCTTTATGTTTATGTATAATAAAATGGGTTAATTTAGTGTAATTGTTTATGAGCTATTTCGCTTGTTTGTTTATTTAACTTTACTATTTATATTTTTTATCATATATTTATCTTTGACATAGGTGTAATAATTCCCAAAGGTATTAATTTGATTCTTATGAACATGGTTCAACCTTGTGGTGATTGAAAACACCCTTCGGTCGTTATGGCGGACTGCATCGAGTGTTGATTCAGAAGGAAGATTGCTTTGGTTTTTTAAAAATAGTAAAAAATATAGGACCTAATAGTATATCTCATAACATAAAAATGGATTCTCTATTAAAAAACATTATAAGATATCATTGAGTACTTACAGGTTTATTATAATTACTCATTTTTATTCTTATATCCTTCAAACAAGTTTATATTTTTATTACTATTTGAAATTTTATATCATTACTTGTTTTATAATAATCTTTTTCATCCAATGTGATGTTCTACTTGAGAAATAATATGAAAGAGTCATAGAATCCATAATTGGTTCTATGAGTCATACAAAATCTATATCAATTTAATTAAATTTCAATGGTGGAATTTGGTGTAAGAACCAAGAAATCCCCATAAAAGCACAAATTAATGGTTTTCTAGACTATTTATATTAATTTTCATATCATAAAATAGTGTTTCTATTTAATATCATTGTCTTTTGTTAAAAAAAATAATTTTTTTCAACTAATTGAATGTTTCTTCTATAATTACATTTTAGGGTGAAACTAATGGTCATAGATTATGGTAGAATAATTTTATTAGTTATTTTTAATAAACAAGTCATTAAATTTGTACCAAAAACTATATATGGAATCATATATATATATATTTATATATATATATATATTGATTTTGGAAACATTTATATATTAATTTATAATATATATCTTATTTGGTATGGTTTTATACTGACCCTAACATTTTTGTAATGAAGAAAAATGATTACTTTGGATTCCCTCCTAAAAAATATTATTAATTCAAAAATTGTGTTGTGGGATTTGGGAATCACTAATTACAACATTTGAAATCTTTATCTATCATTTCAAAAACACATAAAATGTTTTGTTCATTTCAAATAATGAACCTAAAATATCAGGATTCCAAAAAATCATTTAAAGATTATATGGTGACACTGTATCTTTTCCTTCTATTTAGACAATTATCAATGGAAATAAAAAAATCACTCTTCATTTATATGTAATTTTCCAAACATTTCAAGTGATCATGTTAATGGTGGAGCTCAAAAGAGTATCAGTTATGAAACTAAGATTGTTAATTTGTCTTCTTTAACTGGAATAAATCAGTATAGTGATCTACTATCTTCTTCATTTCTCAATTTCATATTATTCATTATCATTTCCAATATGGAACATTCATGCTTACAATACATAATATATTATATGAATATATCGTAAAAGAATTCACAAAAGAAAATATAAAATATTAAAATCCATTATATGTTGTATACATATATTTTGGCTATGATGTGAAAAAAAATGTTCAATATTCAATATACATATTTTTAATATGAAATTTTTTTATTACTATTCAATATACACACACAAAAATATCAAATATAATTTTAGTGAATAAGAAATTCCTTATGCCTAGTATGGGTTTATATAATATCGTAATTTTTTGTATGAATCAGTGAAATGTAATGAATATTCTAGATAAAATTCTATTGCATGCACCATTTAAGAATTTATATTGCATACATCATGTATAAACTACTACTACTTACTCTATAAAACAACTAATTCATAAACTACTACTGTACACTCTGTAAAAAAAGTATAAATGACATATACTACCACATTATGTGAATCTACATATAATGTACTGACAATATCTTATATAAAATGTTTATTAACTATGTTTAAAATATCTATAATTTTTGTGTAATATATAAAAATAATCTCCATAATCTGTGCATGTTCCGGTATATTATGTGTATAAGAACTTTCAAAATATGAAATATGTTTTTAATAAAAAGTTATTTTAACTTTTAATCTATAAATAAGCATAGTTTTATTTAGTGTTTTTGGTATATAATTTCTATATATTTTCACTCTTTGTATAATCAGTGTGGAATAATATTTAAATTTTTATTACAGATGAGTGTTTTTTTGTTATTTTAATAATATATAACACATGAAACTCTAATCGGTGTATCATTAGATTGAAATGTATCAAAATATACAATTTTCCACCAATGTCAACTAAACTATATTATACACTATCCAATAGTTATATGTATACATTATCATACAATACAATAGTAATATATTTTAGTATACCTTAGTAGACTATATTTTTTTCTATGATGCATTTTACATCATACGATGTGCAATATTAATCTTTTTTTTATTATACCATAATAATTATCTCCAATGATTTTGTAATAAAATAATATAAATTACCTATATTAAAAATTAATAATTAAATATTTAATTTTATTCTATTACATATTAAATTACGATTTCAATATAAAAACTTGTGTATCCTATTTTTATATTTTCAGTACACCATGTGTATCCTTATATTGCATAAATTTTATGAAATACACTAATATTACATCAATTACTATATGAAATAGTAGATCAAAATGAAATCTAAATTTGAGATCTCAACTATGCTATTTTAAATGTTTTATTAATTTATAATATGGAATCTTATAATATTTTGATTAAATTATAGCATAAATATATGTTTCATTTATTATTATGTTCTTTAATTTAAAAAAATCTACTATAATATTTTGAGGCTGAAGATGACTCTGAAACTATAAATAACACTATTGATGTTGATTTTGGTAGCATACAATGAAATGATACCCATAGTTCACTTTCACCTATAATATTTATAAATAAAATTATGTTTTAGAAAATGGATTAACATTTTTTATTTTATTTTTAATACCTAATTAATTTCTTAACTTGTAATTAAATTATTAGAAAACTGAGGTTTTTTATTTAATTTTTTTCAAAATCAATATGAATTTTTAATATTCAAACATATGATTCTTTTTTATAAATTAAATATTTTTATACAGTGTCATGGGGGTACATGGGTGATGCACTAGTTGATAAAAAATTCAAATCATTACTTATAAATATTTCGACTTTAACTACTGAGGTACAAAATCAATCTTGTGGATTTTTTTATGATTCCATATACATATAGGTATGATCATGATGGTTTGACCATCATGGATATATAAAACACACCTCCTTGAAGGAGACTATTCATAGGGATAATCCATCTCATTCCAAATATGGGTTGAATTCATCCTCCCTCCTGGTCGTAGCCTATTGAAGTTTGAAGAAAGATTAGGTGTATCATCATGCATACAATAATTTTGATACTCACCAAAAGGAATCCTTGGAGAACTGTAGCAGTCATTAATACTATCTAGTCGACACAAAATATGAATGGATTTCCCCAATAATAGAATAAAGAATAACACATTGTAGTCATATGTGCACCTGTATACTATTATGCATAGAATTAACAAAAATCATACTAACATCACACCGGTAAAACAACAAACACATGACCCAAGATAATATTCAGAGGATAATGAAACTGTTTGAAATCAATTCTACGCCCAACATGGTAAAAATAATGTAAATGAAATATGGTATCCTCTTAAAAAATAATTTCAATATTACACTAAAAATGGTGCTCATATCAGATCCCTCTGTAATGACCTTCTTTATGTAGCTTTCATATGTTCACAAGATACATTACTATGTGGTATATGGTTTCCAGAAATAAATATATAATTTAATGTTAAAATGTTTTCTTAACATTTTATTTTAAATACGATTCTTGTAATAAAAAATATCAAAAGATATTACTCAATTTGAGCTGGGTTATGTAAGAAATAGAAATCCCACCAGTCTTAGTCCATATATATATGTCATATATTTCCATTAAAAAGGTTCAAAGTCATTCCACACTACCCAGAGTTGTCACAAAAAATAAATATTAATAGATTATTAATTTTAAGAAAATTTATTTTAAGTTATACTATTCTAATTAAAAATAACTAAATAATTTTTTTGCATGAGTCTAGTGGAGTAAACATTGTATATTTCACTGATCATAGTTTGGAAAAATCCCCCATATCACCATAGAAGAGTTCTAAAGTGGGACCCACTATCTAGAGTTATCACACTAAATAAATCTCAAGAAACTAATAGTTAAAAGAAAAATTTATATTCCTAAATAATAAATAATTTAATATTAGAAATTACATATGTTTTGTAGATTCAAAACAACCTTTAAGTTTTCTTTAATTAATTCCATGATATTAAACATCATGTGAATCTGGTGTCCTATAATGATATTATATTAAAAAGTTCAACATGGTTTCCATTATCAACTATACAATTTCATAGAAAGTTTAAATTTATTTATTTTTAAAATTTATTTACATGTTCATGTACTATGTTAACTAACATTTATAAATTGCAATTTATTTTTAGAGAACCAATAATCTTAATGTAAAAAAAATGAAATAGATTCCCTTAAAATATAATAAACCAAGGAAATTTAGTAATAGGTTTCCATGAAATGATTCAACCACATGTAAGTATTAAATATATATTATTATTTTCAATATCAATTACAAATTCTGTTGTAATTCAACTAATGTTTGTCTAGACCATGTGCTCCAAAAAATAATCTAACCATCATTGTGGGAATAATTTACCTTTATGACATCTACCACCATAATTTATTATCAAAACATTATCCATGTATTTCATATTATGTTAAGTGTGTTAAATTTATTCAATTATATATTTATCTCACCATATAATTATTAATAATTCATTATAATAAAACCAATCATCTTTTCAAGGACTCTTCAACAACCATTAAATTATGTCACTTAACCAGGCGCACCTTCATTTTATAATTACTTCACTATAAACCCTATCCTTTATTCTCATTATTAACTCTAGTTATATTTTTATATTTTTATTTTACAAAATACTTCTTTAGATAAAAATTACACTTAAAAATATCATAATTTCTCATTAGGATCAACTATCATAATTTTTTCTTCTACCAAATCATCACATTTTCATATTTCATCCTTAAATATAAATTTTGGATGTTATATATTTTAAATGTGTAATTCCCCAAAACTAATTACCTAGAGCCGGTGCATTATTACATAACATTATCAGGATCACAAGAGATCATGCCTCGAAAGACTTATTAGTTTAGTAGCCTTGGATGTACTAGATACATACATAACTTTTACATTACATCATGAAATAAAAACAATCACAACATTGTGTATCCTTCGAATACACATATTTCCCTTATCCTATCCCTATAGTTCAACAATAATATACTTCTTCACATTATGGGAATAGAAAACATAAGAAAGGGGTGAGCTCATATTCTTAGTAAGGATAACAATATAGAAGAAACTTTCATAAATAAGGATAAACATTTATGGCAATTTATAAGACTAAAACACAAGCCTTTTAAACTAAAAATTCAGTTTAATATAGAAAATATAAATCAAAATAATTTCATTTACTTATTCACATGGATATTCTACTAGTCGAATAATCACATGTAAAATCAACAGCTAATTTCACAATAATAGAATGTGTAATAACGGACATCATAAGCACATAGTCAAGGCCTCGTTCTGTGACTACAAATAAGATTTTTGTAAAGGTCTTTTTCCCAGACAATATTTTTTCTCACAAGACCTACAAATGCATAGATGAGCTATAGTGGGCTCCACCCATCACTTACTAAGTCCAATGCATTCCTCATATGAAAATTTTGAAACATAATATAATAATTCTTATGAAAACTAGCATATGAAATGTAAATACTTTAACCATAAACCATGAATGGTATAAAAATAGCACATACATAGTCAAAAATAACCAAAAACCATAAATAAAATATGGATTATTGTTTCTTAATAAATCAAATTCAAAAAAATGTCAATTATAATGAAGGATGTTGACATAAATGAAATCAATCCAAAAACTATTTGAGTTAAATATCTCTTTCTACTATGTATTCATTTAAAAGTCATGCAATTATAAGAGAAAAAATTTATTTTGAAAATATTCTTATAATATTATAAGGTAATCATTGAAGGTGTTATAATGAAGAATATAGTCGCACCCTCTGTATAATTTAAAAAACATTCATTCCTTGATTTTTTTCTAAAAGTTCACAATGTGACTTGTTTGGAATGCGAGGGAAAGAGTCCTTTCAAAACACATTTTAAAAATTAAAACAATGGTATAAATGACATTAACCCATAGTATAGTAAATAGTAAACCTATTTTGAAACACATTTTTAAGAAACACAGATGTGGATGATAAAGAAGTTCTAGTAGATACTTATGTATAAAAAACCTCATATAAATAAAGAGATTGTAAAATTAACCCTTAACTTGTAATTTTACTTAGTAGAGGGTAATTTAACCTCCTATATAATAGTTAAATAATTTTTATTAAATTATAAATGAACCACATGTATAATTATTATTTCAGATAAGATATTCTAATATTGCTTTGTTAATAATTTTTTAGTATTATCATTGTTTTAGGTGTTAACTGATACATTTTCCTTTATATGATTTGTTACATATGTCATTTTTCTGATGGATAGGATGTATTTGATTCATATACAGAATGATATTAATTTCTTGAATATTATTTTTAATAATAAAATGAAAATTATTCTTGAACGGTTACAAATGAAAATGAATATTATCACGTTCGTGGAGACGGTAATCCGTACATACGCACAAGTGAAAATATTATTATATTGATGGTAAAATCGTATGTAATTTGATGATATATTATATATAAATAATAACTAGCATCTTATATTTATTATTTACATCAATTATACTCATTATTATACCCATCCAAATAATGAAGTGTTGAATAACAAACTACCCCACGACATGGTGACGGCAAGCCGTACGTACGCACGTTTGGTGACTTTGTCATTCATAAAATGGATAGAATAATGAAAATGGTTGTAACATATTTATAATAACATCACAATATGTATAGGGTACTAGAGTTATTATTTTTTTATAGGAACAACAAAGAAAGATGAAGTGGAAGAAGAAAAGAACATTGAAAGAGGTTATGAAATTGTTACATCTTCTTCGAGTGATTTATTTTGATTTGATCAAAAGGGGTCCTTAGGAAGGCTTTCTAGTAAAATTGATCCCTCTAGGTTGAATTGAGGGTATCTAAGAGGATATGTGATTTGTGTTTGGCACAACCAAAGGGATTTGGTGGTGCAAAACTAAGAGAAGGGGATGTACCCTTTTATAAGAGAGGTGAGGGGCACCTTATGAAAGGATTGAAATATTATTTTATTATAAATTCATATTCAGTTTCTAATGGTTCAAGATGGGTTTATTTAGTGTGTTAGGTGGGGATGGGTCTAAAAACTCTTAGCCAATATATTTTAGACCAGTTTAGGTTACCACATTAACCTTGTCTTTTAGATTTAACTCAAGGTTAAATAATTTAACATTTACCATGTCTTCTTGTATTATTATAATAATTTGTTAATAAATTTAATATAAAAATCTAAAAGAACCCCAAGTGGTTCATTATTGACTTATCTAACCTTATCTAACTACTTTGTAAAAACCATACATTTTTTGGAATATTATATCATTTAATAATATAGTGTCTGTTTTATAAACTCATTTAGGTCAATTTCGACACTATTTAGTATTTGGTTTTTGTGAAAATAATAAAAACAGTATCACTTCAAAAAAATGATTTAATAAATCCTAACATATCATATTAACCTATAAAATTCATGGAATGCATCAAAAGTATCAAGTTACATTTTTTTTTATATTTATAATATCAATTATTTTAATCTTTCATTAATAAGGCAATTATTACATCATCATTGTGTCACAAATAAATTTAACTATATAATGCTTAAAAATTATAAATAAAATACCATGATGTAGGAAATAGTTTTATAAATCTATTAAATAATTATTGTCAAATTTATCGTGTGTATAAACATATATTAAAAATGTTTTAATTATTAAACATTAAATTTTTCACTTTTCACTCTTCTTTATATAAAATAATAATAAATGTCCTAATATAATCCATGTGGATAAAAGAGGATAATTTTTTTTCATAATGTTTATTTTGGCCGAAATAAACTTATCCAATAGAATTAGGATATGTGTTAGGGTAATTATAATATCATTTTTACCTTTAATTACCCTATTTACCTTTAACCATGGTAAATAAAATTCCAAAGTTACAGTTCGAAAAAAAATATTTTCATCCTATTGAACCACATTTTACTTAATAATATCAACAATTTCCCTCATATTTAGGAAATTCAATTCACAGAAGTAGTAACATTACATTTTATGCAAATTTGAAAATGTGGCTAGAAGTTCAGAAAAAGACGGTAAAAAGATCAATAAAATTTTATATATCCAATATTATTAATGAATTACATTGGAATTATATAGGTAGTATGTATCTATTGTGATATAAAATAAATTTAAATAAAATAAATAATTATTTAAATATAAAGCTGATTTTAAATAATAACACAGTGTTTTTCATTATTCATCAAAAATTGAATGTTTTTAGAAAAATAAAAAAATTTACCCTAAGCTAATTTTGATATTCAGAATCAAAAAATGAAGCCTATTTTGTAAAATAAAATTTATAAAATTTAAAAAAGTTAGTATTACTGTTCATAACAGCTAGTTTGATTGGGCGTGGTGTGCTAAAACTCGAAATTGCGTACAATGCAATCTATTGCATTATTCAAAGAGAAGCGTATCATGGAAGCTTGGGGTGTTAAATTCTATCCTCCAAATAATTTCATCTTTAAAATTTATATAATATTACTACATAAAAAGGCACGGGTGTTTTTTCATCATAAGTTCCTAACGTTCCCATGTTGCCTCTTACATTTTAGGGTTTCTCTAAAAAAAGCTTTTAACAGACGATTCAACCGGTTTCTCAAAACTTGTTCTCTGGTATCCAGACTCTTGATAAGCTCTTCATAATAAGACAGATCCAGTTCTAGTTATATTTATTCATAGGTGAGTACATGCATTGGGTCTGGCATATTTTTCTCAATAGTGATACATTTAACACATCATGAACTTTGGAGAGACTTGGTGTCATTGCAAATGGTAAGCTAACACTCCAATTAATTCTAGAATTCTGAAAGGCCCGATGTATTTGGGAATAAATTTACCCTTCTTATCGAATTATATAAGACCCTTACATAGAGATACCTTCAAGAAATCATGATCCTCTACTTGAAGTTTAAAATACTTCATTCGGTTATCAACATAGATCTTTTTCCTACTTTTAGCTGATTTGATTTGGGTTTAGATAATCGTCACATTTTCCATTGTTTCCTCAACAAGTTCTGGGCCTATGAGTTTTCTTTCATCAACATCATCACAACAAATTGGTGTGCAATATCCCTTTCCATATAACGATTCATACGATGCCATATGAATACTTGAATGGACGCTATTTTTATAGGAAAATTCTACTCGAGGTAAATATTGATCCCATATACATTGAAATTCAAGTGAGTGATATATCAACATGTATTCTAGTGTATGAATAGTCCGTTCTGATTTTCCATTAGTTTTAGGGTGGTAGGTAGTTCTCAAATGAAGTTTAGTATCTAGGGATTTCTGAAGACTTTTCTAGAATCTTGATGTAAAAAAGGGTTCACGATCAGAAACAATTGATAGGTGTACACCATGAAGTCTAAAAACTTCATTAATATATAGTCTTTCCAAACATTCAAGTGGTAAATCATATCTTATAGAACGTAAATGTGCTGTCATGGTAATTAAATCAACAATGACCCATATTTCATCATTCCTTCTAGGAATATTTGGTATCCCCATGAAACATTCATTTGTAATATCATCCCATTTCCACTTAGGTATGGGAAGAGGTTGCATGACTCTTCCATGATGTTGTCTTTGAGCATTAACCTCTTGAAAAACCATACATATTGACACATAATCAACAATCTTCATTTTCATGTTTTCCCACCAAAAATGTTCCTTCAAATCTCTTTACATCTTAGTGCTACTAGAGTATATAGAGAAATTCGAGCTATGAGCATCATCCAATAATTCCCTTTTTTGGATCAGGTATATCAGGAACAAAATGTCTCTTCCCAAATTTCAAAATTCCATCTTAATATTTGAAGTCGATAGTCCTCCCATCATTCATAGCAGTAATTTTCTTTTGAAACTACTCATCGTCAATCTGAGAACTTTTTATACTTTCTAGTAAATATGGATTGAAAAATATTTGAATAATTATTGATGTTTCACCTTCCATGATTATTCCCATATCCATATTTACAAAATCCATGAACATAGAACCCCTTTTAACTCTCATATTGTATTGAACTCCATTATCCTTTGTTCTCAATGCATCCTCCACCTTATTTTCCTTCCCCAGGTGGTAGTGTATAGTGAAATCATAATCCATTGCCTTTGCCTCATGTTGAGTTCTTTCTGTGAGAAAATATACTTCAAACTCTTATGATCGGAATATATCTCACATTTGTTACCATATAGATAGTGTCTCCATATATTCAATGAAAATATTACATCTGATAAATCAAGATCATGATTAGGATAGTTTTGTTCATGAATTTTTAGTTGTCGTGATGCATAAGAAATAACTCAATAATTCCGCATAATGACCCAACCAAGACCTTTCTTCGAAGCATCACTACAAATAACAAACCCATCATTTCAAGATGGTAGATTCAAGATAAAATAATTGATTAATATTCATTGAAATTCTTCAAAAAAAATTACACTATTTTTCCAAACAAATTCAATACCTTTACGTGTGAGCTTTGTTAATGGGTTAGCGAATCGGGAAAAATTCTGGACGAAGCACCGATAATAAGCTACTAAACCAATAAAATTGTGTACCTCGGTTATACTTGTTGGTTCTGGTGATTACTGGATTGCCATTGTTTTTTAATGATCAATATATATTCCATCCTTAGAGACAATATGGCCAAGAGAATAAATCTCTTAAAGCCATAAATCACACATCCTAAACTTCCCATATAATTCATTTCATCGAAGAGTTTTTAGAATAATGCACAAGTGATTTTCATTATCTCCATAGATTTTGAAGTAAAACAAGATATCATCAATAAATACCACTACAAAGTCAACAAGATATTCCTAGAAAACTCTATTCATTAGATCCATGAAAATAGAGGGTGAATTAGTTAGTCGAAAAGGCATTACTGTAAACTTGTAATGCCTATACAAGGTAAGAAATGTTGTCTTTGGAATTTCTTCCTTATTTACACACAACTGATGATATCTAGATCATAGGTAAATCTTTGAAAAATATTGAGCTCCATTAATTTAATCAAAAAAATCATCAATGTGAGGTAAGGGTTACTTTTTCTTTATTGTTATAGCATTGATCTCCCTCTAGTCAATACATAGCCTCATTAATCCATCTTTCTTCTTAACAAAAATAACAGGGGATCCCCATGGAGAAACACTAGGGTGAATAAATCATTTATTACTCAATTCCTATAGTTGTTTCTTTAGTTCCACTAATTCCACAGTGGTTATTCTGTAAGGGTTTTTCGATATGTCCCTTGAACTCGGAATTAAATCAATAGAAAACTCAATTTCTCATTCTGGAGGATGTCCAAATAAATCATATCGAAACACATCAACATATTCTTTCATAATAGGTAAATCCTCTATTTGAACATTCTTTTCCTCACCCACAGTTATTTAACTCCCTTTCTCCCTAATAATTGAATTTATTAGAGCTAGTGGGGTTGGATCTTGATAAGAATCAGATGGTGAAGTTTCTACTCTAATGATATGGTATTCATTATCATCAACAAAAATTGTATCCTCCTTCTTATTACAATAAATTTTGACATCATTGTCTAAAATCCAATCCTTTCTGATGATTGTATATAATTCAATCACTACTGGAATTTAGGCTTTTCCCAACGGTAGTATACCAACGGTTTACTTAAACCGTTGGTATAGGGAGCCTTTGCCAACGGTTTAACAAAACCGTTGGCAAAGGGAATTTTGGTGGACCCTTTCCCAATGGTTCACTGGAACCGTTGGGAAAGGGGTGCTATACTCACACCTTTCCCAACGGTTCAGTGGAACCGTTGGGAAAACGCACACCTTTCCCAACGGTTCAAGTGAACCGTTGGGAAAGGGGTTCTAAACTCACACATTTCCCAACGGTTCACTGGAACCGTTGGGAAATGTGTGCCTTTGCCAACGGTTTTTATAAACCGTTGGCAAAGGTTTCCCCCAAATTCCAGATCGGGATCTCCTCTCCCCATTCGAACAGAGCCCTAATCTATTCGCTCCGCTGCTCTCCCGAACCCCATCCGACTCCACTTCTCTCGTGAATCTAAACACCAGCACCCCCCATCCCAACAGGTACACCCCCATACGAATAGGTAAAATTTGATCTCAACCATATTGTTGTAGTTGTTTTAATGAATAGATTTTTTCCAGGTGTTGGTGGTTTAATTGATTATTGAAATTAATATCTAAATAGGATATTGTCTGTGTTTGTGAAGACTTATTTAATGTTTTTGTATTCTATGTTTGGAAGGAGAGTGTTCAAAACATGTAAATCAGAGTTGTGGGAGGCTATCGTGAACGTTTACATGTTTTGGATAATGGATTGTGGGAATTATGGATTGTGTTCAAACCAATTTGATATGTTTTGGATAATGGATTGTGGGGGTAGGGGGTGTCCACGGGGTGGGTGGGTTGTCCACGGGGGTGGGCGGGGGTGTTCACGGGGGTGGGAAAGGCTGTCCACGGGGGTGGGCGGGGCTGTCGAGGGGGTGGGCGGGGCTGTCGAGGGGGTGTGGGCTGTCCTGGGGGTCTGGGTGGGGTGTCCTGGTGGGGGAGGGGTGTGTGGGGTGTCCAGGGGGGTGGTATGTCTAGGTGGTGGTGGTGGGGTTGCAGGGGAGGGGGGTGTGGGCTGTTTGGGAGGGTGGGCGGGGCTATCCAGGGGGGGTACGGGGTGCCCAGGGGGGTACGGGGATGGGCGGGTTGTCCACAAGGGTGGACGGGCTGTCCACGGGGGTGGTCGGGCTGTCAAGGAGGGGTGGGCGGGCTGTCCAGGGGGGTGGGTGGGCTGGCCACAGGGGGTAGGGGTGTCCAGGGGGGTGGGCGGGCTATCCAAGGGGGTGGGGGGCTGTCCATAGGGAGAAGGGGTGTCGAGGGGGGTGGGTGGGCTGTCCACGGGGGTGGTTAGGCTGTCTAGGGGGTAGGGGGCGTCCACGGGGGTGGGTGGGTTGTCCACGGGGGTGGGCGGGGCTGTCCACAGGGGTGGGAAAGGCTGTCCATGGGGGTGGGCGGGGCTGTCCAGGGGGTGTGGGCTGTCCTGGGGGTCTGGGTGGGGTGTCCTGGTGGGGGAGGGGTGTGTGGGGTGTCCAGGGGGGTTGGTATGTCTAGGTGGTGGTGGTGGGGTTGCAGGGGAGGGGGGTGTGGGCTGTTTGGGAGGGTGGACGGGGCTATCCCGGGGGGGGGGGGGTACGGGGTGTCCAGGGGGGTACGGGGGTGGGCGGGCTGTCCACAAGGGTGGACGGGCTGTCCACGGGGGTGGCCGGGCTGTCAAGGAGGGGTGGGCGGGCTGTCCAGGGGGGGTGGGTGGGCTGGCCACAGGGGGTGGCCATTCTCTCGCGAACCCCCCGTCCGAACATCATCGACCCCCGTGGACAACCCACCTTTTATCCCAAATTCCATAGATTTATACATTATTTTATTATATTATGTCTCAAATTATCTAAAATATGTGTTTGATGTTCTTCACGTGACCTATCATAATTCCTTCTCATAATCTATAGTGATCATGGGAAGATCCCATGCATGATTCATGATCACTCAAATTATTCTGCAGATCATACATAATGGAAGCCTTACAAGATGTGAGATGATTATATCTATGAAATCTACTCAGGTACCTGGTGAGGAAGTGTATATTAATTCAAAAAGGTAAATTGCATATGAGGATACCCTACTAATTAATATGGTTATGATCGGTAGTCTTCCCGGCATCCATGGACGTCTATTTATAGGAGAAATACTCCCAAACACTTCAATATGGCCGTTGGAGGGCTTTCGGAGCCGTTGGGGATCAAGTGGGCAAGTCTGGTCAAGCTCTAACGGCTAGTTTGACTTTGCTTACCGGCTGACCGGTGCTTGCCCACTGGCTGGCCGGTGCCTTGGAAGGTGGGGAGAGCTTCTGCCCAGGAGCCACCGGCTGGCCGGTGGGAAGGCCACCGGCTGGCCGGTGGTGAGACAGTAGGTCTCACTATTCCAAAGAGTTCCACCGGCTGGCCGGTGAGGAGGCCACCGGCTGGCCGGTGGTCTGGACAGAAGACATCCCATTCTGTCTGGGCCCACCGGTTGGCCGGTGGCCAGACACCGGCTGACCGGTGGCACCTGGCAGAGGGCAAGCCCTTCTGCCTTGTCCACCGGCTGGCCGATGGGCTGGATCCGGCTGGCCGGTGCCCTTACCGGCTGGCCGGTGGTCCTACACCGGCTGGCCGGTGGACTTGAAAAAAGTCCACTTTTCCTTTTTTTTGCCACTTCTTGCTCCTGAAATCATGCCTATTAACAAGAACACTTGAAACAACATTAGATCACTATGAGAGTGATTGTGATCATTAAAATCCAAGAGAGTGGGGTACAACATTCCCTACTCTTCCTTCAAAAGTGATTGACCATGTGTTTTTAGGCAAGATGCGATGTGATTGTCCATGTGTCTTCAGGTGAGATGTACTATGATTTCCATAGTGTTTTTCGATGTGGTGTGATGTGATAAGGCTATAATAAGATGTGGCATGTGGTTGGGGTCATGTAGGGTAGGAGGATGGCACAAGGTTGATGTTATTCATGTTCATGATACCCTACTAATATGGTTATGGGATGAGTCATGCTGTTATGTGATATAACACATTAAGTTCTTGTTGGTTTTACATTTTTTCAATAACACATTTGTATGTTTTTTTGACATGTGTAGTTGATACCTTGATTATTTTCTTCCTTTATCGTTTACTTAAATGTATATTCTATTATAGTTAATGCCTATTGAATTGTTTATGACAAAATGACTTATATAAATTCTTTTTACAGAATGGACAGAAGTTGGATGTATGAAACCGATCGGATCTCAGATGATTTTCAAAACAATTTGGAGAGCTTTATAGATTTTGCATTTGACAATGCTTCAGATAGTGGTCGCATACACTGTGACCTGTACGAGGCAACCTGGGTTCAATCCGAGTCGCGGTGTGGCCGAGATCAGTCTAAGTGGCTCTCTTTTGTTTAAAATGGACACCATTTTAAGTACATACGGAAAACCGACCAAACGCATTCGGTTTCCATTGAAACTTTAGGAGAACGATCCATGAGTCATATGTGACGTGTACGAATCATCCCCGCCTCAATCCGAGCCGCGGTGTGGCCGACACCGCTCTAACTGTGTCTGTTTTGTTTAAAATGGACAGGATTATAAGTGAAAAGAACAACTGGCATACGCAAAACCGACCAAACGCATTCAGAATCTTTTGATAATTTATCACAACGATCCATGGGTCATATGTGACGTGTACGAGCCAACCCGGGTCAATCCGAGTCGCGGTGTGACCGGGATCAGTCTAAATGGCTCTCTTTTGTTTAAAATGTACACCATTTTAAGTACATACGGAAAACCGACCAAACGCATTCGGTTTCCATTGTAACTTTAGGAGAACGATCCATGGGTCCTATGTGACGTGTACGAATCATCCCGCCTCAATCCGACATGCGGTGCGGCTGACACCACTCAAAGTGTCCGTCTTTTGTTTCAAAAGGACGTCATTTTAAGTGAAAAACATCAACTGACATACGGAAGACCGACCAAACGCATTCGGATTATATCGATACTTTAGCACAACGATCCATGGGTCATATGTGACGTGTACAAGTCAACCCCGTCTTAATCTGAGATGTGGTGTGGCCGACACCGCTCTAACTATGTCTCTTTTGTTTAAAATGGACATGATTATAAATGAAAAGAACAACTGGCATACGCAAAACCGACCAAACGCATTCGGAATCTTTTTATAATTTATCACAATGATCCATGGGTCATATGTGACATGTACGAGCCAACCCGGGATGAATCTGAGTCGCGGTGTGGTCGGTATGAGTCTAAGTGTCACTCTTTTGTTTAAAATGGACAACATTTTAGGTACATACGGAAAACCGACCAAACGCATTCGGTTTCCATTTAAACTTTAGGAGAACGATCCATGAGTCATATGTGACGTGTACGAATCAACCCCGCCTCAATTGGAGACGCGGTGTGGTCGGCACCACTCATAGTGTCCGTCTTTTGTTTCAAAAGGACGCCATTTTAAGTGAAAAACATCAACTGGCATACGGAAAACCGACCAAACGCATTAGGATTCTGTCGATACTTTAGCACAACGATCCATGAGTCAAATGTGACGTGTACGAGTTAACCCTGCCTCAATCTGAGGTGCGGTGTGGCCGGTATCACTTCAGGTGTATGTATTTTGTTTAAAATGGACATCATTTGAGGTAAAAATATATGGTATAGAAAAAACCGATCATATTATGAATTGAATTTCAGATTCCACGTATAATTGTCATCTAAATTTTAAATTGAATTCTATATGAATTATGTATGTTTATGAATTGTAATTTAATTATGGATTTGTATAGTTTCAGGATCCATTATATGTTAAATGTGTATGAATTTGTTCGTAATTGAATATGTATGTTTTATTTTATTACTGGTACAATAGTTGGATCGAAAATGAGGTGAAAATGAGGTGAAAATGAGGTGAAAATGAGGTGAAAATGAGGCCTGATGACCGGTGGTGATGGACAGGGGACAGGGGGCTGTGCAAATTGCAAGGTGCTGCAATTTGCAGCATAGGTATGCCAACGGTTTCAAACCGTTGGCATATAAGTTTTTAGCATGTCTTTCCCAACGGTTTTAAACCGTTGGGAAAGACTTCACCAATTCCCAACGGTTTGGGAGAACCGTTGGGAAAAACTATCCCAACGGTTCACCCAAACCGTTGGGGTAGGGTAGATTTTATGGGTCTATTGCCACGGTTTCCAGTAAACCGTTGGGAAAAGTTTTCCCAACGGCTTACTTCCCAACGGTTCTTAGAACCGTTGGGAAAACCTTTCCCAACGGTTTCAGGGGCTTTCCCAACGGTTCTGAACCGTTGGGAAATAGTGTATTTCCAGTAGTGAATCATGGGTATGACAATAAGATCAGCAGATAAAGCACTTTTATATTCCATAATGGTAACTGATTCAAAAAACATTGTTGTAATGATATTTCCCATATGAGTTTTCACTGACAACTCCCTTTTTAATTCAAATTGGAAATATCTAATTTTTTGGAAAACTGGGATGATATGAAAGAATGCAATGAACCAGAATCAAATAAAGCATTAGCTAAATTTGTGTAAATGATTAATGTACCTACCAGTACATAGTTTGGAGCTTCATCCTCAGCGGTAGTGATCGGATAAGCTTGACCTTGCTCCTCTGGCCTTTTATGAGGCAGATTTCTTTGATGATTTGGAAATTCATTTTCATAATGCCCCATTTCTCTAAAATTGTATCATTCAACATTGATATCCTTTTTCTTTCCCTTGTAATCATGAACTTGGTGGCCTTTTTCACCCCAAATGTAACAAAATCCCATTCCCTTTAGATATGTACTGGGGTATTTCATCCCAAATTTACTACAGGATGGAAATTCAACTTTTCCCTTCATCCCCTTATTTTAAATTCCAGAGTTTTCAGCAGATCTTTTCTTCTCATCCTTTTCTTTAAAGTCGTAAGACTTAGAGAATTCCTTTTCTATATTGATAACACATGAGACAATATCTTCGTACGATGAGAAGGATTTTGAGACTAATGCTCGAAGGATAAATGGTTTTAACCCATAAAATAATAGATCAATATTACTCCTTGGGTTACATATATAATCTGCATCATGCCTTTCTATCCTTGTAGAGTTAGCCTCATACTTTGTGACATTCTCATCGTCTTTTCCCCTCAAACTCATAATTTCTTTCTATATCTACTTGATGTTCACGAGGAAAGTATTTTTCTAAAAATATATATATAAACTCACAATATTACATATTTTGTACCCCATAATCCTCCTTTGTTTTTTGAATCAGTGACCACCATTGATCTACATCTATTATTAGGCGATAAACTACAATGACTACTTTTTCCCTTTCGCTACTCCCCAAACCATGAAATATTTTCTCTATGGAACTTATCCATTGCACAACAACAAATGGATTTGTAGTCCCATTGAAAGTTGGTGGTTGTTTCCCAATGAAGCAGTTTAACATTGACATTATATCTTGTAAATCAGGGTGCTCTATACGGGTAAGGATATTATTAATAACCTAAGTGAGTTGTCACAGTGTTGTTATAAGCTGTTCAGTACCAGTTGCATCACTAGCTCCACTATAATTATCTTGAGCAGGAGGGGAATCACTACATAGATTATGTGTGTATATATAGTTTCAACTCCTTCCACTAGTATCCATTTCTAAACAATGGCATACACTAGATTAGTTTATGAATCTCAATACATAATTAAAAACATTTAAAATACCTAACATAAATTGAACAGTTTATGAATAAACTCTATAATCATAAAAAAACTTCTTTGAGGAAATATTTACTCATAAATCCTTTATAATGGTTTGTAAATAAAATGTGACTTATCCTAAACAAATCCCTGAGGAGTTTCGTAACCAAAGTGAAACAAGGCTTGTTGTCGTGTACCAAAATACCCCAGATGAAGCCCAAAACTCATTATCAAAGTTCTCACTCCTAGTTACATCTGTGTTAGAGACACCTATACCTGCTCTTATCCAAACACAAATTTATTACTTGGAATACTCACAAAATTCCTACATTACCAAAATTTTAGGAAGTTCTTCTATACTAGTCCTCAAAGTCTATCTTACGGTAATGTTCTCTAATCACAGTTTTTGTAAATCTAGTTTCCAAGGTTTGTACTAAATTTACTTGGATAGAAATTGTAACACCCCAACCCTAATTACCCTCATTAGGTGCATTATCACAGAGCATTGGACTGATCATAATAGATCAGGTCTCGAAATACTGATTAGTTTAGTAGCCTTGGAAGTACTAGATATATACACAAGTTTTAAACGCAAGCCTTTTAAACATAAACTTCTACATAATATGGAAAATATAAATCAAAATAATATCATTTAATTATTCACATGTATATTCTACTAGTAAAATAATCACATGTAATATCAATATCCAATTTCATAATGATGGAATGAAAAATGGCAGTCATCATAACCACATAGTCAAGGACCTGTTCCAATACTACAAATAATATTTTGTCAAGAACTTATGCCAAGACACTAGTTTGTCTCATGAGACTTATTGACGCATCGAGTAGCTATAGAGAGCTCCACCCATCACTTACTAAGTCCAATACATTCCTCATATGAAAAGGTTGAAACATAAAATAAACATTCGTATTAAAACTAGCATAAAAAATGTCAATACATTAACCATAAACCATGAATGGTATAAAAATAGAACATCCACAGGAAAACATATCACAAAACATTCAATACAATGTGGAATATTTTTTCTCAATAAATCATCTTCAAACAAACATAAAATTCTATAAAGGATGTTGTCATAGTTGAAATCAAACCAAAAATGATTTGAGTGAGATATCTATTTTTTAATTTGTATTCATTTAAAAGTCTCGTAATAATAAAAGAAAACATTTATTTTGAAAATATTATTATAAGAATGTAAGGGAAGCTTCGAAGGTGTTATAATGGGAGAAAATAGCCTCACCCGCCTGTATATGTTAAAAAACATCATTTCCTCAATTTTGTCAAAAGACCACAAAGTACCATGTTTGGAAAAAGATAGAAGGATTCCATTGAAACAATTTTATAAAAAGTCAAAAAAAAGGTATAATTTAATTTAACCCATAGTATAGTAAATAGTTAATAAATTTTGAAATACATTTTTACGAAACACAGATGTGGATGATAAATAAGTCCTAGTAGATACTTAGGTATAAACAAACTCAGATAAATAAAAAGATTCTAAAACTAACCATTACCATGTACCTTTTCATAGTTGAGGGTAAGTTAACCTCCTGAATAATAGTTAAATAATTGTTATTAAATTATAGAAGAACCACATACATTATTATGATATCAAATAAGATCTTCTAATATTTCTTTGTCAATAATATTTCAGTAGTATCATTGTTTCGGGAGTTAACTGATTCGTATTCCATTATATGTTTTGTTCTGTAAGTCCTATTTGTTATTGATAATATGTATTTGATTCATATAAATAATTATATAAAGTTATTAAGAATTATTTTTATCCATAAAATGCAAATTTTTCTAGAACAGTTACAATGGGGAATGAATCTTATTGGGTTCGTGGAGACGGTAATCCGTATGTACGCATGAGCGAAAATATCATTATATTGATGGTAAAATCATAAGTAATTGGATGAGATATTATTTATACTTAATAGTTAACATGTTATATTTATTATTTACATGAATTATACTCATTATTATATGTATCCAAATAATGAAGTGTTGAATAACAAACTACACCACGACGTGGAGACGGTAAGCCGTACGTACACATGTATGGTGACATTGTCATTCATAGGATGGATAGAATAATGTATAGTGCTTTAAAATATTTATAATAAAATCACATTATATAGAAGGTACTATAGTTATTATTTTTTTATGGGAACAATAATGAAAGAGGAGGTGGAATAAGAAAAGAGCTTTGAAAGAGGTGATAATTTATTACCTCTTCTTCGAGTGATCCCTTTTGATTTGATCAAAAGTGCTCCATAGGATGGCTTTATGATCAAATAACGGGCTCTAGGTTGATGTGAGGTAGTTGGGAGGACATTTGAGTAGGTTTTGGCCGAGCCAAATGGCATTGGAGGTGTGAAATTAAGAAAAGGGGAAGTACCCTTTTAAAAGAGTGGTGAGGGGAACCTTAGGAAAAGATTTAAATATTATTTTATTATAAAGTATTTTTTGGTTTTTAATGGCTAAAAATGATTTTATTTCTAGGCTAATGTGGGGATTGGTCAAAAACCACTGAACCAATACGTTTTAGACATGTTTAGGTTACCACATTAACCTAATCTTTTAGATTTAACTCTTAGTTAAATAGTTTAATATTTACCTTGTCTTCTTGTATTATTATAATAAATGGTTAATAAACATACTATAAAAATAAAACCGAACCCCAAGTGGTTAATTATTGACATGTCTAACTTTATTTAAGTCATTTGGCAAATCCTTAGTTTTTTAGGAATATTATATCATTTAATAATATAGTATTTGTTTTAAAAACTCATTTATGTCAATTTTGACACTATTTAGTATTAAGTTATAGTGAAAGTCATAACAAATTTATCACATAGAAAAAAATTATTTAATCAACCCTAAACTGTCATATTAACCAAGAAAATTTGTGGAATGCATCAAAAGTATCAATTTACATTTATTTTAATATTTATAATATCAATTATCTTAATCTTTCATTAATAATGTAACTACTGCATCATTATTGTGTCATAAATAAATTTTATTATTTAATGTATAAAAACTTTAAATAAACTACCATGATGTATGAGATCTTTTCATATTTCAATAAATATTTATAATCTAATTTATCTAATGTATAACCCTATATTAATATTTTTTAGTTATTAAACATTGAAATTTACACTTTTAAATCTTCTTTAAATAAAATTACAATAAATGCCTTAATACAATCCATGTGGATCAAATAGGAACATTTTTTATTCCTAATGTTTATTTTGGTCTAAATAAACTTATCCAATAGAATTATGAAATGTGTTAGTGTAATTATAATATCATTTTTACCTTTAATTACCCTATTTTCTTTTAGTCGTCGTAAATAAAATCCAAAAGTTACTATTCACGAAAAAACTATTTTCATCCTATTGAACCACAATTTACATACTGATATCAACCGTGTCTCTTGAATTTTATAAATTCAATTCACAAAAGTTGTAAAATTATGTTTTTTGCAAATTTTCAAATGTGCCTAGAAGGTGGGTATAAGACGGTAAAAAGTTCAATAAATTTTTATATATCTAATCTTATTAAATAATTACATTGGACATATATAGGTATTATGTATCTATTTTTACATAAATAAATTTGAATAAAATAAATAATTACTTAAATAAAAATTTGGTTTTAAACAGTAACGTAGTGTTTTTCACTATTCATCAAAAATTGAATGTTTTCAGAAAAATACAAAAAATTCACCCAAATGTAATTTTGATATTCCGAATCAAAAAAATGATGTCCATTTTATAAAATAAAATTTATAAAATTTCAAAAATTGGGTATTACTATTCATAAGAGCTAGTTTGATTGTTTGTGGTGTGCTAGAACTCGAAGTTGCGTGTAACGCAAGCTATTACATTATTCAAAGAGAAGCATGCTATGGAAGCTTGGGTTGTTACATAATGTTCATGTCCATTGGTCATTGGATTATAAAGATTCCACTTCCACTCATTTCAATGCATTATCATAAATTACATTAGAGAAATGTAATTTAATATTGATATGTCTTATGCACTTCTTATGATATATAGAATAAAAAAATATATATATGATTTTTTATCTCCTAATGAAACTACAACAAAATACATTTTTGTTCACTTATTTGCATCTACCGAATCTAAATTTATTCATTAATCTGACATTTCTAATATATTTTGGAATAATCATCTTTTTATTGCATGAACTTAATATTATTAGAATATGAAAAGATTTTTAAATTTCATTAATCTAGACTACATATATATTGGTAACCCTTAAAACTCATGTAGATATTGTTTTAGCAGTTAAGGATCTTCAAAGTGTTAAAATAATTAGTTATGAATGCAGTCCACAATTTTTATTCCATTTTTCATTGGGTAAGATATATTTAGAATTACTTTATATAACTTTTTTTACCTATGACATTTCATATTCAACATTAAATGTGATGTTGTAAAAAATATCATGAACAAATGAACACATGTAATTCAATGTTCTCTTTCATGTCTATGGGTGTAAGGATTGAAATTTTTATCAATAGTGATGGTTCTCCTCATATTTTCAAGCCGAATGGTAAAATTCATCATCGTATTAGATGAATCATTCTATTGATGGGGAATCACCATAATTTGGTCAATTATATATTGATTGAATACAAAATGAATTGAAAAATAGAATACAAAATATTAGGTAATTTTAAATTAGTACACACTAAAAATTAAAATAATTAAACTAATTTTCAAAATTATCTATTCCTATTTCCATTCGATATTGATGAACACAATTAGAAATCATCAATCAATTCATAATATTTTCAAAACCTATGCTTTATGTTGAATGATAAATATCAACTAACTCTTGTTTTATGATCTTATAGAGATCTACTAACTTCCAATGTCTCATAAACATTAATTATATGATTAATTATATGAAGAGAGAGTGAATCTTATTTATAAAACTTACCAACCACATTTGATATTGTTATGCTTATAGTTTGTGATATTGAAGTTGTTAATGAATACCCGGATGTAATCATACATTTGAAATTTTGAAACCATAATTGTATACAAGAAATTTATCCTTTATATATTTATTTACATTATGCTCTAATATTTTATATTGGAAAAGATGGATATATGAAAAACATCACTCATTTTTTGACCGTCACTCGGTCATCAAAAAAGACAATGTTATAATGAAGGAATAATTTTCTTATCATTTATAAATTGTTTCATCATAATATTCCATTATTTTACATGAAATAAATCTTTTCTAACAAATTTATATTTATGAATATACAATGGTTGAGTCTCCAATATATGTTTCATTATATTTAATCAAAAGCAATAGATATTTGATCTATATAATTGTTAGAAAGATTCTCATTTAAGATCTGAAAATGAAGGGACATTGGGTGAAAAATTTATTATTTCTCCTTATTTCCCATTGGGTTTGAGATATATTATAAAAACATCCAAGGATGTAATGAAATTTTGTAAGTGGGGAAGATATCCACATATTTTTTCTTATATACATTTGTAAATCAACATGGTCTGAAAAGTCTTGATATGTAATAAAACACTATCTATGGTGTTATGACTATAATAAAATACTTTATAGAGTATTTTTATTCATGTTGATTATTTGGTGACTCTTTTAAGGGAGAGAATTTACATTAGGATGTTTCAAGACGGTATACCCATTAACCTATTTTATGTTCATTAACTATATGAAAATTACTCTTTAAATTAATATTTTTTTATATTTGTTAAAAAAATAATTTAATGAAATTGTTTGAAATTTTGAATTTCAAATGAGAGTCCTAAATATTTTTAATATAATTATTTTTTTAACTATGCAAATAAAATTTCATCTTTGATGGATATTGATAATACTTTGTATACTAAAATTAAATGTAAAAAATTGATCATCCATGACTATATAAAGCAGTGAAGAATTTCATAGCTCATCTTCCTTGTGTAAATAATAACCCTCAATCACCATGCATGAAAAATTGAAGATATTCTATGTTTATCCGAAAAATAACTGTTTCAAATAGAACTATATATGGTTATGGGTTTTTTGTTTACTAATGAAAAGATAGTTGAAATTTAGTGGTGAAGAATGGTTTCCAACATGATAATAACTCTGATGTGACATACAATCGTTGTCTATTAATGAAATATCAAGCTAATATAAATACACATATGTAAAATCATTCTTGTTTAATCATGTATGTGTTTATATATACAAATAAAGGACATCATCATGTGATTTTTTGCTTTATGAAGTTGATAATACTCCTAAATGTAACATTCATATTGACAAGAATAAGATGTACTATAACTACTGATACATATTAAAATAGAAGGCTACATAGAGAATTTTCAGTCACGATGTACATTAAATATTTCTCCTAGTTAAATGGTTAAATTTTAATTTACCATGTGAAAAAGGTATCACTTATATTGATGCTGATAATAATGAGGAAATTTTTACCAATAAAGTAGATGCTCAAATAATCTTTACACCTTAATTTAATTAAAAATTACTATATCATATAGAAAAGAATATAAATTATAAATAATTGTAAACAATGTTTTTCTAAATAAAAAAAGATAAAAAATGTAACCCTCGCAAGAGCGGTTTTACAATTAGTAACTTATATTATGTGACTCCAAAAATTGGAGAAATATATTATGTGGTAA
Organism: Viscum album; assembly: GCA_963277665.1. NCBI lineage: Eukaryota > Viridiplantae > Streptophyta > Magnoliopsida > Santalales > Viscaceae > Viscum > Viscum album. The sequence continues at coordinate 1,525,695,961 of OY728138.1, read as the reverse complement.
TATTTCTTACCAAGGAAAAAAGGAATTGTATAATATGAAGACCATTTGACTATGAACCATACCTTACATCATATTTACATAAATGCATTTGATATTTTAGGTTTACTTCAGGATGAGTATGAGTTTGTTGAAACTATAAATGAATCCCCTTTTTGGGCTATAATTGATCTATTTTGTGTGTTTGTTTACAGATGCTCTTCTGAAACATTCTTCCTCAATATTTTAGTGTCACTAATGAAACAAGGGAAATTATTTGATAGGATATTTTCTATATTCAATAATGAAGGTTAAAAATAAATGGTATCATTAAAAATAAAATACAATTTTTATAATTTTTTAATTTACATGTATGATTTTATTTATTTCATTAATAATCAGTTTTATTACTTAGTACTTTCTAAGCACATTTCCCACATTTTAATATGATTTATCTATTAATAATATGTTATATATTATTAAATATTCTTATTTTAAATTTTTATTCTTATCTTCTAATCAGGGATAATAAAAAATGAATATGATATAATTTTTCTTATCTTCATAACAGATTGGGGAAAAAAGTGTTATAAAATTACTGATTATCAGATTTAAAAAATGATTTTTTTGAATATGATGTATCATTTTTATAAATTTTACAATGAATATGATAATATTTCTAATAATAACCTCAAAAAACATAGAAAACATTATCATTTTCCCTCTATAATATTTAGAAACTGAAATCAATATGAAACTATATCCTTGCTCGAAATTGTAATGAATTTGAAACTGTATTATTTATCCTATTTCTCATTTTTCATCTATCATTTTTAGAAATGATAATAAATATTAAAATATATCATTTTACCTATATAATTATTACTGTATCATTTATAGAAATTATATTTAATATAACAATATCATTTTTCCTAATTATAATTTTCCTAGTCTGTCATATTTAGGAATAATATAAGTCTTCATTCACCTTTTTTATAATGAATGTCATACAATTCCTCCTTATCATATAAATCATAACATGAAAAAATATGATATAATAACTAATTATTTATATTTAGAGACCAAATATATTGAAAATTTTGCATCATATATTAAATTATATAATAAATTAGATAGTTTCTGATTATCTTCTATAACAAATTATACAGTTTCTTACATTGCATCATATCTCCTCTCTCACTTTTTCGGTATCATTTTCAAAATATGTAATAAATATAAAAGTGTAATAAATATGAAACCATATTATTTTACCAATATTAATATTACTGTATCATTTTTAGAAATTGTAATGAATATGAAAATATCATTTTTCTTATTTATCATGTTTCTCATCTCTCATATTTGGACATAATAAAATTTTTCTGATATATCATTTCATTTGTCTATAATGAATGTCACACAATTCCTTCTTATCATAAAAATATAGATTGGAAAAAATATGATATCATAATTATTTTTCATATTCACATATCAACTAAGTTTAGAAAATTATATCATATAAAAAAACTCAACAATAAATAATTTTGATTTTATCTTATCATATATACATAAGAAAGAAACTATTTTGCTTTTAAGTCAATCTATTTTTCACTTCCCAATATAATTTATATGTTCTATTATATTAAAAAACTATATCATTTTTTACATATCATTTATACCATAACATCTTGTAATAAATTAAATCTACTTAAAAATTCATGTCGTCTATGTTTCTACTAAACATTTTTTAATGTTTATTATGAATATATGGTATATTCAAAATAAATTTTCATGTATATTTATTTAATTTTGAATATTTGAAATAATTTTTAACCACTTTTTTCAAATCAAGATATATTGCATCTATTATTTCATTTCAATTTAATAAAACGTCTTAGGGTAAATTTTAATTAAAACTGTATAATATAAACCCATCTACCAAATAATTAACTTATAAATGTAACATAATATTTTGTTATTTAAAATACATTTTATGGAATTGTTTTGATTATAATGATACACTCTAATAATTGTTTATTTTCTTGATTAGACATCTAAATTATCAATGTTCACATACCAAAAAACATGATTTTTTATTGAAAACATTATTAACATTTATGAATTTTTAAATTATATTTATTTTGTAAATAAAACAAATATGATGTCGTGTCATTAGTAATCATTTATGATATATTTACATATATAATATATTATAAAAGTGACACATGTTATTCCCTATATTAGATTCAGTACTCAAGGATGAATAGATGAAAAATAATAAATTAAAACATATTGATGGAACTGTATTCTCTAATGAGATGTTATTGAGCGGTTATCTTCTAGTTCATATTCTAGATTTAATAATAGTAAATCATGGGAATCTATTGGTTACATAAGAAATTAATTACTATAGACATTCAAAAAAATAATAATTAAATTTTTATGAATAAATTTACTATTAAACTAAAAAATGGATTTTTCATTATTATATCATCAATATTTTCTCTTAAAAGGTGTTCTTTCCATCACAACTATTAAGGGACAAGAAATACCATTGTATGTATAGATTTTTCATCAAAACTATGCTCAGAAATTCATATTTATGTTGTTGCATCATCAATTGGAATTTCATTACTAAAAAATCTATGTTGAACAATACAACACTCTAGATTTTGTATTATCGTATGCATTACAGAAGATTAGACTTTCAACATTCATAAATCCGTATATCTGTATGAACTTATACTAATATATAAACATATTATTTTAGATGATGTATCAATGATATGTAAATAATATTTTAAGCTATTTATATTTCATTGTGATACCTAATTCCATAAAAAATCAATTTTCAAGTAATTTTCAATTTTTTGAAAAAAAAATTATTTTCAGTGGTGACATTAGGTAGGTCTTATAGATTATTTTAGGTGGTAATAAAAGTGGCTTGAAAATATTAAATCAGCATATCTTTTTTTACCTATTTCATGTTCTTATATTGAGAAAAACAGTCAAATATATTGAAATAATTACAATAATGATTTACTTGAAATAAAGGAATTTATAATTCGGATTCTGAATATTGGAAAAGGTAACCATTGTGTATATTCTGGTAGTAATGTAAAAAATAAAATTTCTACAATATTAGCTTATTGTTCCCTATAAAAGTCCATTTGATTCAATTTATAAATAAATATACCTAATTTTCTTTGACAACATCAATTATGTGGAATACATTAAGGATCATTCCACTTTTGATCTATCCTATGACATTATTGAAGATATTCGTAACTACATGTTATATTTGATTTCAATGGTGAATAAGATGTATCTGATTTTCGATTCAGCTTATAGGGCCATTGTTTTTATATATTTTCCAATTAAAATACATAATCAAAAAAATTTAAATGGTATTAATATCTCAGGGTTTCCTCCTCATTAAATTACAAAGACAATTACAGTTCCAATGATGTTTTTAAGAAATGTAGATCAGAAATTTTTCCTTAACAATGGAACCCACATAATTATTAAACTTTTCAGATATCATGTTATTAGAGTTCAAATATTATCTGGAAACAAAATTTTTCAAAAATCATTCATTTAGAGGATCAATAAGAAACATTCATATTTAAAATGTAAATTCAGACTTCAACACAAACAATATCAATAAAAGTTTATTATATAATGACTGTTAATAAAAATCAAGGGTATAAAATTTCATCCTTTGGGTTTTATAAAAGAAAAACAATTTTATCTCATGTATAAATATATTTTTTTCTCTCTATAGTAATAATCAATTAATTTTTAATAATTTTTATACATGAAAATGACCATAAATTATTTATTTTATCCAATAATATTGTATACAAATAAATTTAAGAGAAATTTAACTATGTATACATTTATCAACTATTACATAAAAAATTATTTTTTCCAAAAAAAATCTTCCTTAAATTATTTACAATGATATTATGTTTTTTATTGCTCACCACACATCCTTTGAGATATTGTAGCTCTATAAATGGATCAATGTTTTACAAATAACAATGATAACTTAATTAAATATGATGATACTATCAAGATCCATGTTTGAATTCTTAATCTATGATAAACTAAATCCTCAATGTATTCAGTAGAAATATCTATTAAAAAAATAATTCCAATCAATGAGAATGTAATTATTGTTTTCCAAATTAAAAAATATCGCTTAACTACTAAAACACATAATGTTGTTTGATATTATATATATATTTTACCTTTATACGATAGAATAATTTCATTTATCCTTTTAAGAAATAGTTATTATTTTATTTAAAAGTAATCTAAATATTATTAAATTATATTTTTTTATTTTTTTATTTACTAATTTACAGTAAATGTTTTTTGGAAATAAATATTTATAAAAATATTCGTGGTATATAGATAATTTAAAATTTCTATGGACTTATTCATGAAGGATTTTCTACATTATTCAAAAAATACAAATAGACTCTAATAATGGAAACATTTTAGAAACTCAGCATTCTTGTAGGGAATTTTTTTAATTAGAGTACCCATTTCCAACCTTTTGATGTGTGGTTTCTATAAATTGGGTTAGATTTAATTTGTTTTTATGATATAATTCACAATAATCCAATAAGATCACTAAATAGTTTATTTTATATAACATTGGTATCAATTTTTTCAGAAATAATTTTATTATGGAATATAATTCGGATGTCTATAAAATCTACTACAGGAAGTTCATTGTATTTATGAACCATAAAAAGTAGGAGTCCTTATGGTTACAGATCTTAAAATTTACTATAGGTAGATTATTTCCTTTACAATAATAAATGTATTAAAATACTCATGTATGTGAATCAATATATATTCTTTACTATAGTCTAGCATATCCAATCTAAACAACAGTTCAATTTCATTCATTTTAGAAAAAACTAATTTTATTTCTATGTATACTCTTTTTTTGAAAAATCTATCATATATATTTTGAATTTGTTTTATAATAAAATTTTCATTATGTAATATGTAATTATTTTATTCCATATATATTATTAGATATCTAAAACATTATAAATCAATGAAACATTGGGGAAATTTGGGGAATTGAATGAAAATTGAGTTGTAAGGTGATAAGTTATTAGTCTTCTATAATAGATTCAGATTTTGTTTGAAATTGCATAAAATTCAATTTTCATATTCTTTTTAATTGTAAAACTAGTTATTTTTTGATATTTCATGAATAATTTCATAGTTTGGGTTGAATGTGAAAAAATGCGTACATTTTGGAATAAACATCTGATTCATCCAAATGCTTGGGGTTTCAACTTGTGAGACCCAAGATATTATCTAGTTATTACTCCTCATACCTTGATTATTTAACATTTTAATATCCTTAACACATAACATCTAAGAATTTTCTCAATTATTATTATTAACATTAATGAAAAACAATTGATGATATATCTCGTTATTCCAATGTTGGAGAACTTCTAAAAACGGTTGAATGAAAATTTACAATATTATTAGTATAATTACACAAGAACTTCTTAAACTAACAACATTACACTAAAAGTGATTATATTATCAGTTCTTATACAAGAAAATATTACACTATTTGTGATTAAATATTTATATATTTGACTTCATTAGTATTATCATTTCAACAGCTACATCAGAATTAGATCATTACAATAGTTTAATTATTTCTAGTATCATTATAGTATCACCATAAAACTAGCACTCAATTAAAGCATCATTACAACATGATAATTATTTTTACATAAATTACACTATTAAAATTTCTTACAGTGGTTAAATATTCACACACAATACCTTATTAGATGTATAATTACAATAGAAAATTTATTAACAACAACATTTCATTAGTATAATTCTACTATCATTCCATCCATCTACAAAATATTAGTTTAAGTTCATTACATTAGTAGTACATGAAATATTAGATGCAATATTACCCAAACAATGTTTTTGTATTTACATTTTTTGTTATCTTTAGTAAAACCATTACACTAGTAGTGCTTACAAACATACATTATCTAAAGAATAATTACAATAGAATTGGTAGCATTAGGATTTATTACACTATCAATGCTTATACTAATAGCATTATACATTCAATTCATACAACATCAGTGCTTAAAATAGAAATTATTAATATATCACTATTAACCAAAATATTATAGTACAATTCAATACACAATCTACCTCATTTTTTAACTTGAAAATTTTATATGATTAATGTTCACACAAGTAATGTCACATATTATTAATATCCCATCATCTATAACATCATAATTCTATTTGGGAATCCATTTTTCTTTCCACATTAATAAAAACACATCAAAAGTTTTCATTTACAGTGGACATTATAATTACACTAACTCATTTTTTTGTTTTAGAAATCAAAAAATTATACCCTTTTATAACTATTTGATATTTTATTACATTACTTATTTATTTTTTTCATTATCATTGATATAAAATTTGATGTTCTATGAAATAAATATAAAAAATGTTTCAGAGAATCTATTGTTGGTTCCTTGATTAATAAAATTCTTATATGAAAAAGCCCAATATTGCAATGGAATAATCTAGTGTAGCATCTACAATGTATCCCCAAAAACAAAAAATTACATGTTTTTCTATCATATTTTACTTATATTTTATCACTTAAAAAGTGTTATCATTTTATACGTTTTTTTTGTTAAAAATAAACCGTTTTTAACTAATAATATTTTTCTTCTCATTATCTAGATTTATAATGCCACAATGGTCCATGAATTATTATAGACTAATACCATTAGATCTTTTCGGAAAAAAAGTGACTAAATTTATAAAAAATAATACATATGAACTTAGATATAACTTGAGTCATGGAACATTTTAATGTTAGTTTAAAAATTATATATTATTTTAAAAGGGGTTATAAAACACATAAATTTTATTGAAATGAATAACAATGATGAGTTTGGATTAAATCATAAAATGATTATTATTAAATCAAAAAAGATTCTATTGGATTTGGAAATAATTGATTTCAACATCCCTAATCACCATCACACATATCATAAAAACACTAAAATAGTTATATTCACATCATACAATGAAAATCAAACCTCAGTATTACAACAATAATTGAAAATTTTAAGATAATACATTATATTTCATTCCAAAAAAACAATTATGAAGGGAAATACAAAAAAAATATATTCATTTCAATGTATTTTTTTTAAATCAATTTTTTCATTTCATTGGTAGAGCATCAATGAGTTGAAATCGAGAAGCTGATATCATTAATTCGTCTTCCTCAACTGAAAAACAATAGGTACATTGATCTACTATTTTCTTCAATTATCAATTTAAAATTATTAATTACAATTCCCAATGTACATATTTCATGCTCAAACAACATAACATATTATAAGCACATATCATAACTACATATTCCAACACAATTTGCAGAACATAAATCCATTTTGCATTGTATACATATAATGTGACTTTGATGTCAAAAATGTCAATTCTGAATATTCAAAATTCAATTTTAACATTCATTATATTTTTTTCTTACTATTAATTATGCACATACTCGAACATGAAATATAAATTTAGGGAATTTCTCCATTCCATTTGGGTGAGCAACAATTCCTTGATTTATGTTGGGAAAACCTCTTGATTGAAGCTGGTACTCTATAAAATTCATGCCCCCATCAAAGATAATGGTCGGGTTAGGATAGGTTTATGTGACGATAGTTTGTAAGATATCATTACTTTGAGAAGGTTCTGAGTCCCAGGGAACTTCAGGCCAATAACAGGTACAATTGAACTAGTTTGGTTTCCCCCACTCCCACATTGGAACAAAATTAAAATTAATGGTTCTTTTAAAGGTATCCCAGGACCAGAGAGGTGTATTGAAATATTTCTTAATAATAAAGAAAATTACAAGGGTTGTTTTTATCTACTTGTGGTCTGAGTTATTATTTTGATACAAATATTTTTAGAATTATTCATGTTGTCTCGCTTGTAAAAATGAAAGGTTGGAATAACAATCGGTTGGAAAGTGACTCTTCCAATCATATGCAGTCTATCAGATATGTTAATTTACATATTTCATGGAGACTTACAACTAAATGGATTGAAAATATGTATACACTTATGAGTCTAGACTTCATTGTTACACATGTCTTTTAGGAGCCCAACATGGTTACAGATGGTCTTGGTAACAACGGCGTTGGTATGACACTCACTTTCTTTGATTCGCTCCTGGATGATTTGATATCTATTTATGAAAATGATTATAAAAAACACTAAAGTTTTAAATTTTCATATTTCCATACAAAAAATAAATAACATGGCCAATTGGCCGAGTGACTCTTTAAGAAAATACAATCACTATGACAAAACATACAATTAATAACAATAGCCTTTATTTGTGCTTTATTTTTAGCATTACTAAAGGGTTAAATTTATCATTGATTTATTTTTACTACTAATAAAGGGATCCCTTTATCAAAGCTTTTTTAGCACCGATAATGTTTCCGAATAATTAAAAAATTAATTAATTAAGTAATTATCAATAAAAATGAATAAATTTAATATAAATTAATATAATATTAAATATTAATAAATAGTACGTATTAAATATATAGATATGTAAAATGAATAAAATGAAATAAAAAATTTAAAATAAAAAATGAGTAAATTAAGAAAAATGTTAAAATTTTTATTGATTAAATAATTATGGACAAAAATGATTACATTTAATATGCATAAATATATATATATAGATTATATAGAGGAATAAATAGTATATATTAATTATAGATATATAAAATGAATTAATTATAACAATGAAAAAATAAAATTAATTAATTAATAAATTGTAATAATTAAACAAAAAAATTAAAATGAATAAATTGCAATGTTATTAAAAACATTATTAATATAAATGAATAAGTTTAATATGAAAACACACACACACAGATATATATATATATATTAATTATATATATTAATAAATAATATATATTAAATAAAAATATAGAAAATTATAAAATGTAATAATTAAAAACATGCATAATATAGTCGTATTCAATTTTAATAGTTTTTATAGATTGTTATTCTATAATACATTAAATATAGAAATATATTCCCATATATATATATATATATCAATGTATATAATTTTTTTAAAATTTGATTAATAAAACAAAAAATATCTACGCTTACATTAAATAATATATTAAGTGAAAATGGGTTTTATTCCAAATGGCTTAGTCATTGATTTCGGAACCAAATCCATGAATCTAAATTTATTAATACAATGAAACATAGAGAAATGAGAATAGGTCATCCAAGGAACATTTTCCTACATAAAAAACATGATGTTTTTTCCTATAATTCCTTCTTTTACCAACATTTTTATGATGTCTTCATATACCCTTCGAGTGTTGTGATCTCTACTATGACTTGACCTACTGAGGGGGAATGTGATCCTCTTCCAATGATGATTGAAAAGACACTTCCATAATGGAACAAATCCAAAACTTACAAAAAATATCTCAAAATTTCATCATTGGGTTAGAACAAAACAAATCCAACAAATTAATTGCTAGTAACTTTTGCACCAAATTATATCCATGAAAACAAAAAACAAAAAATGGATTTTAATAGAAAATAAATATTATTTAAAAATACTGACTATAATTTCCTTGAGTGAAGGACATAATTGAATGTTGTTTTATTTTACAATTTAACATATATCAAACATGTGTTACATTGATTTCACATACATATGTGTAATTAATTAATTTTTATATTAAATTCACACACACAAATATTTTCTCAAATAAATCTTATATAGATACTCACACACCTAATATTTATGTAATTTATTCAAATGTTAGTATTCATTTTTGAATTTCATTATAACTTGATAAATTTAATATATTATGTTTTTAATTAGTAAATTTTATTAATTTATCTTTAATATTATTATAGTTAGGTATTATTTATTTATTTTTTATACTCTTTTGAATTTAGTAATTTTCTATTATTTATTTTTATATATTTATTTACTATGTTTTAGTATTTTCAATATGTATTCATCATTACTTCAATATATATCCATTTTTTTATTTTCTATTTAATTAATAACACTTATCCATTTTTTAATATTTTTAAAGTGTACTCATTTTTAATTATTTAAATTCACTCATTTTTATGATGCATGCATTAAAGGCATTATATTCATTAATATTGTAAAAAATGTATTTTTAAATAAATATTTTTAAATAAATATATTTATAGATGTTTATTTACTATATTTGTATATTTTCACATTTATAATTATAAATAATTATATATTATTTGTTAAATTATGTATATAGATATAAATAACTAATTTTATATTTTTAAATATATATAAATTTATAAAAAAAATATTTAAATAATGACTATATTTACTATTTTTATACTAATATTTATATTTTTCCATTATATATATATATATATTTATATACATATATAAAATGATATAAATATATAAATATATAAATATGTAAATATTATTTAAAAGAATGTATTTATATATTTCTAAATAAATAAGAATTAAATTATAATAAATATATTTAAATAATGAAGATATTTTATATATTTATTTTTATATTTAGATATATTTATTATATATATAAATTTTTATTAATATATATAATGATATAAATCTATTTATAACTATAAAATTATAATAAATATATTTAAATACTTAAAATATTTATTATATTTGTTTAAATATATATTTATTAAATATATTTATAATTATAAAAATATATTAATAATTATAAATAAATAATTTTAAATATATTTACAAAGATGGTGCTTTATAAGTGCTTTTTTAGCGGAGATAAAGATGAATATTTTCAATTCTAAAAAAATACCGATAAAATCCATCTTTATTTTTGCTAAATCATTAACCCTGATAAATATTTTTTTATTAGAGATTTTTAGCACGTAAAAAGCTCAATATTTATCAGCACTAAAAATCACTGAGAATGATATTTTTTCAGCGCTTATTAATTTAGTACCGATAAAGTGTATCTTTACCAGTGCAATTTTGGAAGTGTTTATAATGGTCTTTCAATCTATTTAAATAAACCATAATCACGACTGATTTAGTCTTGATTCACAAGATCTCATGGAACCTCTACTACTGGTGCTCTTCCTCAACGTTGTCTCAGACGAATCAAGGCTATAATCCAAGGTATGTTATTTTCACCTCTCCATTTCTCATTGATTTCTTGTTTGGGTTTCGTAGATTGCATTATTATGTTGTTCTCAACCATGAAAAACATCAGTTCTATTCTCCAGTAAATATTGTCTCTCTCATTCTTCTTCATTGTTTTCATTATTATTTCCACATTCTCTCTTGGATCATTCCAATGTTAGTTCTATCATTGTCACCATCACCACTACCATCATCAACACCCAATTTTACTTGTTCCTCTACCACTGATTCTCTTTGAGAGTTATTTAGAGTTTCTAATCATAGTTCTTGTATTTTTAAACATCCCAGGTCTGTTTTATTTGATAAATTTTCGTATTGTTCCTATGGTTTTCTTGAATGATTATTTAGGAGTGGGTGTTATAAATAAGGTTTATTTTCTTATAAATGGTCATCTAAGGTATGTTTAGTAGCTGTTATCTTTGACTGAATTGTTATTAATGATTGTGAGGGAAACTAAGGTAAGTTTAATTTTCATGAATTATAATTTAACTAGTGTTATATCTGAAGAATGACTTTTTTATGAATTAGTGTCTTGTAAATATTTTAATGCATTTTTATGACATTTAATGTATGTTTTAATTATATATTTAAATTTCTATAGAATGAAAGGTATGTTTAACTTACTAAAAAAGCGTTTGGATGATTAATGAATATTTTTTTCTTAAATTTTCAATGGGTGATTTGATGGTATAATTGATTATGAAGTTTTAATATAGAGTATTGAAAAAATATATTTAAATGATCATCCTAGTAATGTTTTGATTTTGTTGATTGGGTAGATTTAGTATAAGGTAAGTTAGTTTATAATTCATTTTGAATAACTCAATAATAATATAAGAGTTTGTAGAGTTCTCTCCCATTTATTTTCTACTCTATAGTTTAATATTTTTATACAATTCATCTGGGAAATTTACAACATATCCCTCATGAGGTATTATATCTATTTAATCAAAAAACATCATCAATTCCCTAATTTTACTTTCTACATAATCTCTATTCAAAGAGTAAAATAAAAATGATCATTCTAAAATTATATGATAAGAAGAATAATATTGTTATTTATTTTGAATATAATTAGAAACAATAATCAAATTAACTCTATATTTAATCAGGTTCATTGTATATATCACTTTATATTTACTACATAAAGTGACATTTTCATTTTCAATATGATGTATGAAATCCTATTCCCATTTTGTATCCTTATCACTATTGATATTTTTTATCACTAATACATTATTCATAATGTTATTTTATAATTTATATTAACTTTTATAGTTTGGAAATAATAATAACCAAATTATATAATGAAAATAAAGAAAAGATGAGTTATATTTGTTGTAAGGTTTTTAAAATCACTGTCAAGAATCATTTTTTTGAATTTTTTTATGAATATATTATAATTAAACAACACTTAGGTGAAACATATCTTTTAAATATGTTGCCTTTAATTTATTTATAAATTATTTTCCATTTTATTTTTACGTACAATGCTAAATTTGAAATTAATTTTACCAAAAAATTTATATTTAGTACTTGAAATTTATTATAGGTTACAATGAATCATAGTTAGATTACAACACTATGAACATGTGATGAATATGAGGAAATAAATGATGATTTTATAGTATTTTCAATATTTAATGTTCCAAAAAATGAACAATTTTTCTATCTTTGGTTGAAATTTTTATTTATGACTGATTTGAAATGTTGAGAAATTAAACATCATTTAATTTGTTATAGTTTTAATACATGTTACAGTCCTAGCATTTTGAATATTAAAATTTCATAGAATTTACTATATATTAATTGGAAATATTATCAAGTTGATGACATTTATCAAATTAAAGAATTTATTTTGGATATTAATGTAGTTTAAATTAAAAAGACACCATTGATCAAACAATTATATTGTGATACTGAAAAACCATTGTATCTTGGTTGTATAAAGTTTTTGTTTTAATTAATGTATTTATAAATAAAAACCAAGGAAATTTATTGGCTAAGATATTAGGTTTTTCATTAAATCATATATCAATCCCTTTCCCTAGGTATGCTATAATATATTAAGGGAATGATCCCGATCAAATTGGAATATATAAAACTATGACCAATAGTTTGATCTGAATCCCACTTTTGTAGTTCCAGCTAATGAGTTTGGACTGGAAACCACATCTAGACTAAGGAGTGTTTTCCAATATGGGTATATCCAATTTTCTTAACAACACATGTGAGAGGTACATTAAATTGTGGATATTAAAATGGTTTTGAGCTTATATAATTTCTAATCCTGAACTTATATAAATAAAATTTTCTAAATAATTAAATAACATAAGTCCAAACTTTAACCTCTTATTTGTGAAATGATTTCAATTTCAGGGAACAACTTTTACATAAACTTATTGTATGATTAGTATAATTCACATGTATGAAATGAGTTAGGTAAATTTGATTATCATGGTGTCCTGCTTAGTACACATTGACTTGAATTACATGATTATTTTTACTGTTACTACTTTGACCATGTAATCAAATATATGAATTTTTCTATATCACTACTGTAAATAGAGGATATACCAATGGAAGGTTTCCAATAGTTTTCATAAACTATTGAAATAGAGGTGTGGAGAGACTTTTACACAACAGTTTTATCAAACCGTTAGAATATATGAGTTTTTAGATGACTTTACCCAATGGTTTGATAAAACCATTGGGATATGTCAATTTTAGGAAGGCTTTCCCAACAGTTTGTCTAAACTGTTGCTAAAACTTACCTTTCCCAAAGTTATCAAAAAACCGTTGGGAAATGTTTCCCCTAAATTTATAGTGAACACGATCTCTCATCCATGTTAATGAAGGCCTAAAGATGAGACCTAACAGCTCTCTTGCTCGAAAAATAATTCCACCAGATCCATCATCAATCAGAAAGTTGTTTTGTTATACACTTCAAATTTGTAAGTAGTAACTTAGGTTTAATTTTTTTCATATATTTTTTTGTTTTCTGTTTTTATTTGGCTTAAACTTGAGCTTCGTGCAGTATGTTGTACCCAACAACTGCAATTTGATTTATTTTCTATTTTTGTTCTTCATTTCAAATATCATGTGTGAATCAAATTTATTTGAATTGAGGGGGTGCAGGTGGTGGGAGGTGGAGTTGGTGGGGGTGCAGTGGGTTTGGGGAGGGGGTGTGATGGTGGGGGAGTTCAGGTGGGGGTGCAGTGAGTGAAGTGGGATGTGCAGGTGGGGGTGTGTGGTGGGGGGAGTCTGTTGGAGTTGAGGTGGGGTGGGGGTAGGTTATGTAGGTGGGGTGGGGGAGGGGGGCTGTTCAAGTGGGGGTACAGGTGGAGGGGGGTGCTGTGCAATTGGGTGGGGGAGGGGAGTGTGCCAGTTGGGGGGGGGGGGACTGGGAAGGTGGGAGTCTATTGGGTGGTGAGGTGGGGGGGGGGGTGCAAGTGGGGGTGTAGGTGTGGGTGGTCGTGCAAGTGGGTGGGGGAGGGAGGGGAGTGTGCAGGTTGGAAGGTGGGCTGGGCAGGTGGGAGTATTTTGGGGGGTGAGGTGGGGGTGTATAGGTGGGGGTGGGGGTTGGAGAAGGGGCTATACAGGTGGGGGTGTAGGTTGGGGGGGGGGGGGGTTGTGCAGTCAGTGGATAGGAGGGGGGTTGTGCAGGGGAGTCTGTTGGGGGTGAGGTGGGGAGGGATTTGTGTAGGTGGGAAGTCATCACTTCCATAGTTCACCAATAAGAATTAAGAGGACATCACTTCTAGAGATTTAGATAGGTTTGAGGCCTCTTTGGTTTTGGTTCTTGTCTAGTCATCTTGATGAGTAAGGCATCACATGATATTAAAGTTACATCAACTAAATAGGATGAATTCCTTTTCCCAAAACACATTTTTCTAGAAATATTATATCCTTAGAAGGTTGTGGGAGCCTTTTATAATCCAATGCCCCAACATTTTCCCAATTTTAAACTTGATACAATCATGTTATCAATTCAATAATCCCACGAAACTGGATTTTAACTAAAAATACTATTCTAATCCTTAAAATCCATCGTTTGTTTTTCATAACATGAATTACAGCCAAATTAAATCTCATAGCTCTCATTCAAACCCTCATGGACAGCCAGCCCACCCCCCTGGACACCCCTACCCCCTTGGAAAGCCCTACCACCCTCGTGGACAGCCCTCCCTCCCCCTAGGACACACTGTACGCCCCTTGGAAAACCCTGCCACCCAGTGGACAGCCCGACCACTCCCTGGACACCCCCTATGCCCTAGAAAGCCCCCCAACCATGTGGACAACACTCCCACCACCCTGGACACTCCTCCACACCCCCCAAACACCCCCACCCCCTAGACACCTCCTACCCCCTAGACAGCCCCCCCCCCCCCCCCCCCCCCCCGTGGATAGCCCGCCCACCCCCTAGACACCCCCTCCTCCATGGAAAACCCTGCTAGCCTCGTGTACCACCCGCACACCACCTTGGACACCCTGTACGCCCTTGACAGCCCCGCCACCCTCGTGGACATCCCGCCCCCAATTACACAGAAGCAGATAACTCTACATTTCCCATGGTTTTTAGAATCCCCCACGCAGGTGAACCCTAACCCGAGGTCTTCAATCCGATCAGCTACAACTCCCACATCCTGGTTAGAATCCTCCATCCTCTTCCCAAATACAGACATTGAAGCCCTCATTGAGGTAATTGACTTTGTTGGTGTGTGGTCTACCAAACTCTGTGACCTAACATGGTGAGTTGAGGTATCTTATCTGTTTCTAGTGTTGTTCATCCCAACTATGAGCTAGTTAAAAGTATATCCTTCTATTCTGAACCTTTCACCATTTATTTCACTATCTAGAAAGATAATTTCATTATTCCCTATTTCAAGGGATTTTGTAAAATTTTATGATTCACACTATTTGATATTGAATCAAGGACTAATACTTGATTAGAATATGTCTGTTAATATATATAATATGGTTCATAAACTATCCCTTAAAAGTATCACTATTTTGTGTTCTTTATGATGTGTAGTATCATTGGCATACTTTATTGTTAAACTCAGATTTAAAATAAATGTTTTTGTCTATACTTTATGAAATTAAACCTCCTTACAGTCCATGAACAACCTATTAGTGTAGAAGCCTGAACTTTATCCACCCATGTGGTGCGCTTGACTTGGGGAACTAATTGGGTAATGAAATGTATGACCATAGGGGTGCCAAGAACGTGTTATTGAACATGAGAGAATGATTTGAGATGCCTATAACACATAATTGGACCTGAGTCATGAGCCTCTTATATGATACCTATTAAAAATGAATATAAATAAATTTTAATTTTAATTTTGAGGACTTGATCTTTGATTAATGATTTGGAATTCCATAAAGAAACCAACCAAGGAATCACTCTAAAAACATAGCTTTTAGTTCCATTTTGAAAACCTGTTGGATTCATGATGATTTGGTTTAGAATAACTTGGGGAAAAATACCTTGTATTCATAATGATTATGATTTAGGAAGCCACGGGGAAGTCCCCCTTGGATTCTCAACTAGAGGCCTCTCTCTTTACATAAGCTCTGAACTTTTTCCTCCCTATAAATTTATCTGAAGTCAATTATTTTTTTAGTTATACACTCCAAATCTATAAGGATTAACTTATTTTTAATGTTTTGAATCTATTATTCTTTGTTTCTCTTTTGATTTGACCTAAACTATGTGGTGAATTATGTGGCCTGACATACCCAATAAGTGTAGTTTGATTTCTTATCTATTTTTGTTTTACAATTCAAGTGTCATGATTATATGAATCAACATGATTTGAGGTCTTTATTGCCACTACTTTTATGTATTTAGTGAATCATATCGACTAATGGAGGTGCTAGTGAGATGTATCCCCACTAAAAGATGGTGAATGGTTTGATTATTCATATTTTCTTGAGGTGGGTAATGGATATAAGGATGATCCATGTGAAGAGATTGGGGACGGTTGGGGTAGTGGGGTAGGTGGTTTTCTATTTTTAAGTGGGGTGATATGGTACTTTTTGTGGACTTTATTTTGGGTGTTATGAAATGTACTAACTTTTCACTATATTTCCATTTTCATCATTAATAACTTATTTAAAAAACTCTCTTTACCCATTCTGCATATTCCATGAAAAGCCTTCACTTTGTAATATCTTCAACAATGATCTATTAGGTATATGGTGTCTTCTTTTATGTGATAAATGAAAAAATTACAAAACACATCTCACCTCAAATTTTGGCACACATAACTGAATTAGTATATCTTTACATTGTTTTAATAGTTCACTACATCAACAAGAAACCCCTTCCATTATCATTTAATTAAATATTTTTTCTATTAAACATCAATCTTATTAAATTGATTGTGAAAAAATGGCTTATAATAATTCTTTTGACAAAATGTATAGAAGTTGGATGAATGAAACCGATCGGATCTCAAGAGATTTTTAAAACAATTTGGAGATATTTTTAGATTTTTTATTTCACAATGCTTCATATAGTGGTCACATACACTACCCATGTTACAATTTTTTTCGTATACCTTGGTTGAGCTTTCAAGAATTCAGCAACCACATAACCAAATATAGTTTTCATGAAAACTACTATGTGTGGTATCACAATTTGGATAAAATTAAATCTAAATTTTATGATGATCGAAATGAAATTACTGGACTGAAGAATTTGTTAGATGACAGGTTTCCATTTATTCGTTATCCTGAAAAAATGATTTCTACACAAGAAGACTTCGATATGAGGATAGATGATGCATCTAATGAAAATGATGATATTGTCTGGGTGACCAAATTGAATGATGCTTCCACGACTCTGGTATATTGACAATGTGAAAAAATGAAAATGCTGTAATTTTTAATTCGATTGTTTCCAGGGGAAAATATGTATGGGATTTCTAATACAGCAATAGATTACATTCTAACCTTATTTAAGGATTTACTTCCTGATGACACATATATTCCCTCAAAACACTATATGGCATGGTAGTTAGTTCAGAAACATGGATTTTCAAGAAACAAAATTAATTTTTTTAAACGGTGGCAGCATGAACTAGTTTCCCAACACATTCCCTATAGGAATTTATTAATATAAAAAAGAGTTTACAAAACAAGCTCGAGGTGTAACATACTTACACCAGAAGAGCATAAAACCTGTGAATCACCCAATGGTGAAATAAAACCAACTATAAATTTTTAAAACCAGAAAAATTAAAGTAAACGAGGTAGATTAGATTTTCCCAATACACGGGTTAGCTAATTATGAGAAAAACATATTATCAAGTACTTATTCCTTCTTATCCCCGACTATAGGCTCCAAACATTAATTCTATAGAAATTAATTTCACTGATACCACTTTGTAACTTCCTGGTTTCAGAATCTGCCCAGAGACGTCATGTAATCGGTTGGTCACATGGCCTCAAGCACATTTTCCCAAATGCTAGAGGCTACCGACTAGCAGAGAGGGCCTTCAGTGTGATAGTGGGGAAACTATGCCCTCATTGGCTGAGTAAAACAATGGAAGTAAGAAAATGGAAATAGCAGAAGCAGTAACCAACTAATAAGTAGACTGGTGAAGTAATAAATAACTGGAGCACATATATAAGATGATGCATGATACATATGTCAAGGAAAATAGCCAAACAAGTCAGAATGCTGAATACAATGATAATCGAAATTAAAAAATAAAAACCTGTAGATAACTCCTCAGCATCGCAAGCCATAGCTTGATCCCATTCTCTCCAGATCCACAACAATCAAGTACCTGAAGTAGAAGGGTGCATGCCCTTATCTATAATTGCAGCAATACAATCTTTTCGGGAGAAAAAGCATGACCCAAATAGGTTGTGAGACTAAATCCTAGTAGGTAACTACCACAAGATCTGTTCCTAACATTCAGTGAATATATGGTAGGTAATAAGAAAAAGAAGGAAGTAAACAAGGAAGTACTCAGCAGTAACCAATCCTACAGTTTCAAAGAATTCAGTTTCATATATCAAGTAAACATGTAATCAAATAGGAAAACACAAACAGGGAACCCTCTGGGAACTACTCACAATCTATCCCCTCTTGTCCAACCTAGAAAATTAAGTAACTTCTAGGAAGCACCCACAGTCTACTCCGCTAGTTCAAATTACAAGGATATAACAAAGACTCTTCTAGGAAGCACTCTAATTTAATTCCCCTTATAGTCAAACGTGAGTAAGACTCTCTGAGGAATATCACATGGTCAATTCCACTTATAGTCTACTACACCAGGTTCTCACGGCCTTGTGCATATCAAACGAGCATAGAAATGTAATATAGACAATGTAATCCTCAAGAACTACTTAGCTAAACAGTCTATAGCATATCAAGCATGTCTGATAAATTAATCACTCCATTCCATAGTACCAGGCATGGGAAAGCATCATGGTATCATAACAGGATAAAATAGAACCAAACGGTCGTAAAAAGGACATGCATGGGAAAAAACATCCAAAACATTACATTCAACCCTATCCACATCCAATTAACCTCTACTCACACATACCAGCGTAGCAATAAATTAACAGGGTTTAAACAGTAAACACGTAATACCCGTATCAAGGGTATTGGACAACGTTGCACATATAACTTGAACACTTTCAATGGAAAGGAACAAACCACCTACCTTAGTGATGGGAGATCTCTATACATGAACCTCAAGCCTTGAATCGCCCAAGAACACCATAGATCAACAAAACATCTAAAACATTCAACCAAAGATAACTCTTGAAAGAGGAAGTATCAGGAAATCAAGCTCTCGGAGACGGAAGAGAATACAGAGTCGATCCCAACGCAATCGACAATGGTCAAATTGGAGAACAGATGCTCTCTTGGGTTCTCAGAGAAGATTTGTGGTCGTACGTGTTCTCTTGGATGAACTAGACCTTGAAGTAGACATTTCTGTTTGTCAGATGTGTCCCCGGTACATTTAATGAAAAAAAGAAATTACACTGCGGGTACTTTTGAAGTACACAACATGTACTTTCCCCTACCGAGCCCCACTTTAGGAAGCCTCAATGTCACCACACATGGTCGTGTGCAAGGCCACTACACGGCCAACACAAGGCTACCCATAGTAACTGAGTACACAACATGTACTCATAAAGTACACAACGTGTACATCAAAAATTTCCATAAATTCCTCTTTTTCTCAAAGATGAAAATAAAAAGCAAACATTCCTAAAAAGAATATTTGGGTTCTTACAAACTTCCCCCCTTAAGGAAATTCATCCCCGAATTTCTTGAGCAAGGAGACGAAGAAGAAGAAACTCCGAACAGCTTCGGTCACTGCGATCTTACATCAACCCCCCTCTCCCAAGTCTCATTCTGTACTCGCCCGTGATGCCATTATACTCATACCAAAGTTATAGATCAGCCACAGATAACCTTCATACTTTTATCAACAGTCCAGATAGGATACTCCTGAAAATATGCATCTAATTCAATCTCAATATCCTCGGGTTGGAAGAGATGAGACGGGTCTAAGAAGGAATGTCGAAGCTGAGAAACATGGAAGATATTGTGCATAGCCCGATACCTCTGAGGTAACTGAAACTGATAGGAAACCGTCCCAACTCCATCCAACACCTAAAATGGAACATTGTACCTCAGTGAAATCTTACCATGTTTCCTAATCCTTCTGTGTCCCAACCTCGGTGTAACTCGCTAGAAAAACTGATCCCCAACCTCAAACTCTAGAGGTCATCTTCGCTGATCAACATAAGATTTCTGTCGAGAATGTGAGGTATCCATCCTCTAATGAATCAACTCTATCTTCTATGTGGTATCTAGAACAATATGAGGTCCCAGAATACCTGCCTCTTCTACCTCTATCCAACCTAAGGGTGATAGGCATGACCTAACGTACAAAGCCTCATAAGGTGTTATCGGAATAGTTGTTTGAAAAATATTATTGTAGGATAAGTCAACATGAGGTAGGTTCTTCTCCCAAGAACCCCCAAAATCTAGAATGCATTCTCGTATCATGTTCACAAGAACCTAAATCGTTTGCTCGGATTGGCCATCTATTTGGGGATGGTAGGTTGTACCCAAAAGTACTTGTATACCCAAAGCCTTCTAAATCCCTAGCCATACCCGAGAAGTAAAATGTGCATATCTGTCTAAAACAATGGAGTGTGGAACTCAATGTAAGTTCAAAATATCCCGGATGTACAACCATACTAGCTAATCAACACTGAAGGTCTCCTTGATCGGCAAGAAGTGAGAAACCTTCATGAGCCTGTCAATGAAAACTCATACTACATCATTCCCTCGAGGTGACCCTGGAAACCCTGTCACGAAATCCCTCACGATATAATTCCACTTCCACTTGGGAATGGTTTACTACTGCAAAATCCATGTTGGTCGTTGATGTTATGCCTTCACCTATTGATAGGTGGAACACTTCATGACGAGACCAGCAACATCTCTTTTCATACCAGGCCACAAATACTAATGGTGTAGATCACAATACATCTTGGTGACACTAGTATGAACCGCCCAAACTGAGGAATGAATGTCCCTCATCATCTCCCTACGTATGTCTTCTCGCACCCATACACACCCAGGAAAATTCAAGATCTCATCATCGCCTACTATCGATCCATGAATAGGGTCCTCCCCTAACACACTCTCTCGTTGGACTAGGCCTTCAGAATCTGACAGCTGCCTCATTCGTACTCGATCAAGAAGAGTAGAGGTAATAGCTAAATAAGAAAGAAACATATTCCCCTATCTGTCATGCACCTTGAAATGCATCTCATAGAATAGAGCCATAAGTTTCCACTCACTGCTGGCAACCTAAACTGCATGTATATTATTCCTCCTGCTCAGTGCATTAGCCACAACATTTCATTTCCCAGACATGTAGGCAAGATTGATGTCAAAGGATTGAAGTTACTCAACCCACCTTTGCTGTCTCAAATTCAGGTCATGCTAAGTGAAGATGTACTTGAGGCTTTTGTGGTTGGTGAAAACCAAAAAATGATCTCCCAGAAGATAATGTCTCCAACAGTGTAATGCAAGAACTACAACAGCCATCTCCAGATCATGAGTCGGGTAGTTCTTCTCATGTGGCCTCAACTGTCGAGACCCGTACGAAACGAATCCTTCTTCCTGCATAAGCACAGCTCCCAGTGAGATACCTGAAGCATTAGAGTAAACTGTATAGCTCTTGCTCAACTCTAGATATACTAGTATTGTTGCTGAATTCAACCTCCCTTTCAACTCTTGAAAAGATAACTCAATAGAATCTATCCACAAGAACTTTGTACCCTTCTTAGTCAAACCGATCAGTGGTGATGCTAAGCCTAAAAAGTCTTGTATGAAACATATTTAGTAACCAGCCAGCCCTTGAAAACTCTGAACCTCAATGATGTTCTTCAGATTCTCCCAAGAAACTATTGCTCTCACTTTCTATGGGTCTATTTACACTCTAGTCTCCGAGACAACATGACCCAACAAGTGAGTCTCATCCATCCAAAAGTGGAATTTTGAGAGCTTAGCATATAAATAATGCTCTCTCACTATACTCAGAACGATCTCAAGATGGGTAGCATGGTCATGTCGAGTGTGAGAGTACACCAAGATATCGTCCACAAAGACTACCACAAAGGAATCCAAGTATGGATGGAATACTCAGTTCATCAGGGCCATGAAGACTGCAGGCGCGTTCGTGAGACCGAATGACATAACCCCATACTCATATAGACCATACCTTTTCCAGAAATATGTAAGAGGTATATCCATTGGTTTACCATGCAATTAATAATAACTGGATCTCAAGTAAATCTTCGAGAACACCCGGGCTCCTCGAAGCTGATCAAAGATATCATCAATCCTCAGCAAGGGATATCGGTTCTTGACCTTCAACTGGTTCAACTTCCGATAATCCACACAAAGCCTGAGGGTACCATCTTCCTTCTTCACAAACAGGACAGGTGAACCCTAAAGAGATTTACGAGGATGGATGAAACCCTTAGCCTATAACTCCTCCAACTACTTCTTGAGCCCATGTAACTCTGTTGTATCCATATTATAAGAATGAATGGACACCTATGCTTCTCCGGACACAATATCAAAAGAAAACTGTACCTCACACTCCGAAGGCAAACCTGAAAAGTCCTCTGGAAGGACATCCCTTAAACGATCCACCACTAGAGGAAAGTCCATCTGTGATGTCACCTTGTCATCCAGATATAGACTAGAAATTTGGGTTGTAACTCCTCCCAACCAATGATTCTTAGGTCCTTCTCTGCTCTCCTATACATCCCATTCACCATTGGGAAGAAACAATCCACCTTTTGGTGATGTGAAACTCAACCTACGAAGATAGCAATCGAAAACTTCCTTGAAGGGAACTAACTTGTCCATTCCGAGAATGACATAAAATCCCGTCATCTCTATAACAAAATGGTCCCATAAAATGTGACACCCACCAACCTCTAGAGGGAAATCATTACACTGTCAAACACTAGTCTTTTTAGTCCCCAACAGAGTGTCTAGCGTCAAGATATTAGCAGAAGAAAGGATATAGAGCCCAAGGCTTTCCAAAATAGAAAAAAATATAAAACTATGGGAAGCCCCTGTATCGAAAAGAGTAGAAGATAGAACTGAGGCAACTAGGATCATACCTCAAACTGTAGAGGGTATGACATACTTCTCCTACTAGGTCTACTCAACCACAAAATTTTGACCTACACCATGGCCTAGTGACCCTGCCTGACCACTCGAAGCTGATTCACCCTACTATCACTGAAATCCTCATGACTGACAACCATGACCACAACCTGCACCTCGGCATGAACGGCCGGAAGAACTCCAATTCCTAGAATGTGGGAAACTGGTGGTGCTACCCCTTAATGAGGAGTCATAAAAGAACCCATGTACTCAGCTTCTAGTGAAAATAAAAAACAGAACTGCTGAAGATGACCCATATTACCACAAGATCGGCACTCCACTAGGTCTCTCGAGCAATGTGGTCTCGTATTCCCACTCTTCCCGCACTGGTAGCACACCACCTAGATACCAAAAGATGTATCCCTCCTACTTTGATATCCTCATGCAGTCTCCCTATAGTGCTACCTGCTATCGACCGGTGAAGCACTAACCCTAGATTTTGAATGACCCAAGCTCATAGCTTTAAAATCCCTCATATTGTGCTCGGTGATCAGCTCGTGGTTGACTAAAAGAGATATTGAAGGAAACCTAAAGATGTTCACCTAGGATCAGGTATCCTTCCTGAGACCATCCTTAAACATCCATGCAAAGAATAACTCATCTCCCCCTATAAAGGGTGTAAATCTCTGTATCTCGGGGAAGTGAGAAGAGTACTCCATAACAGAAAGATAACCCTTCTTCAGACTCCTGAAATCTCAGGCTTGATTGACCCTCAAGGACTCTGGATAGAAGTAACCATTGAAGATGCACTAAAACTCATCTTAATCCATGACTTGTTGGCATCCCGCCTGTGAGATCACAGCCCACCACCTCTTGGTCGAGTCTCAAAGCATGTAGGTAGCGATCATAACCCTCCTCTCTGGAGGCATTTTTAGATGCTCAAAGATCGTCAACTTGGATTCTATCCCTGACTCTGCAGCCTGGGGTCCTCCATCCCCTATGAAATTGGGAGGATTCTACTACTGAAAGACCCACGTCAATTTTGTCATCGATGGGGCAGGAGGAAGCGCTCCCTGGAAGGTCTGAATGAACTCATTAAGACCTCTCTGAACTGTGTGTCGACACTTGTTTCTTGAATGATGGCTGGTGAAAAGACTGGCACAATTGGAGGATCTGTAAGTAGTCCCTGATCAGTCATGTTCAGTGTCTGATCACTGCCCTGTAACTGGCAGATAACCAGAGGACGTGTCGGTGGAATGACTCTAAAAGGACAAGCGCACACCTTAGATCAAGATTAAAAGGGACTAAAACCTAGAAGTTTAAGAAGGAATCAGGACAAATAAAGCATTCAAGTTTTTCAAAACATGGATACATAGCATGTATAATGCCTACACATCGTGTTCCCTTAATCCTTTCACATGGGCGGGTACTTCTGCCAACCCAGGTCATGTAACACCCCATACACATGGCGTGTTGTCCTAACACACAGCTTGTACATGACTTCTATTCCCCTTCATTTGTCCTTCCAAATGTTTAAACCACACAGTTCTCCTAAACAGGACTACAGGGTATGTTCGTGCCAGACACAATGTGTACTAGGAAGAGTTTGACGACCCGTGTTGTTTGTTACACGGCCTGGTACTTGGGTTACACTACAAGGAGTGTTCCAGACGGACACAACGTGTAATGAAGAGACTCAACTGACTCTGGTTTTTGTAACATGGCCAGTTACATGGTTTGATAACACGGTGTGTACACCTGGTACACAGCGTGTCCTCCTAAAGATTCCAAACCCCTTGTCCCTTCCCACACAGTCTGAGACACGATTAAAGACAACACGGCGTGCACATACAGTACACAGAGTGTACTTAAGTAAAATAGTTTCTTCTGGAATAGAAGAACAAATGGCATGTATACAACATTATATGTCATGTATTCTGCGTTTTTCTGGATAGTAAGACTCAGAAACTACTCTGGAACCCAGAAAAACACTGAAATGAACATTTAAGTTCCAAATTCCAATCTGGGAGGGACCATACTCCCCTAAGAATAAAATCTTGTCAACTTATATAAGTCATAAAAAAGAATAATAAATCAATGATCCACCAAATTACAATCCATTGTGGACCATAACACCTCAAGCACTAAAGTTTGGCATCTATTCAAACAAAACCTTACACAATCAATACCCTATTAAATATGAGGTATTTTATCAAGGCATCTATCACAACAGCATGCATATCTAGCCCAACATCTATCACAACAACATTCAATTTCTAATGCACCCTAAATGGCATGGGAATAATGTATGACATGTGATTTCTAGAAAGTTTCAATATGATGCATGAGATAGAATACCATCATCTCGTCGGGTTGCATTAGAAATAGAACCTGAATAATATCAACAATAATAGCACAAAACATGTAAAACACCCAACGATGAAATAAAATAAACTGTAAATTTGAAAAACTTGAAAAATTACCATAAACAAGGTAGATTGAATTTTCCATATACATGGGTTAGCTACTCCCGGGAACATCTTATTACCAAGTACATATTCATTCATATCCCCGATTATAGGCTATAAACAATAAGTCAAGAGAAAGGAATTGCTCTGATACCACTTTGTAACGTCCCAGTTCCAGAATCCACCTAGAGGCGCCCCGTACCTGGTTGGTCACATGGCCTAAATCACATTTCACTGAATCCTAGAGGATTCTAACTTGTAGCGAGGGCCTTGATGTGATAGTGGGGAAACTATTCCCTCATCGGCCTTATAACACAACAAAAGTAAACAAATGGCAATATTGTAAGTAGTAAACAAGTTATAAGTAGACATCGGAAGTAATAAATAACTGGAGCACATATATAAGATGGTGCATTATACATGTGTCTAGGAAAATAGCCAAACATTTCACAATGATGAATACAATGCTAATTCAAAGTACAAAAGAAACACAACTAAATATCTCCTCAGCATCACAAGCCATAGCTTGGTCCCATGCTCTCCAGCTCCACAGCAATCAAGTACAAGAAGTAGAAGGGTGATTTTCATTATCTATACCTGTATCAATACAATCTGTTTGGGCCCAAAAGCATGACCCAAAAAGGGTGTGAAACTAAATCCCAGAATGAAACCACCATGAGATATGTTCCTAACAGTCATTTAATATATGGTAGGTAATATGAAAAATAAGGTAGTAAACAAGGAAGTAATCAGTAATAACCAATCCTACAATTTCAAATCATTCATTTTAATATATCAAGTAAAGATCTATTCAAGTAGGAAAACACAAATAGGTATTCCAATGGGAAGTACTCATAGCCTATCCCCTCTGGTCCTACCTAGCAAGACAAGAAACCCTCTTGGAAGCACACATAGTTTACCCCTCTGGATCAAATTACAAGGATATAATAATGACTCTTAGAGGAAGCACTCTCAGTCAATTCCCCTTATAGTCGAAATTGATAAAGTCTCTCTGAGGAAGCACACATGGTCAATTCCCCTTATAGTCCAAAGTGAATAATACTCTCTGGGGAAGAACACATGGTCAATTCCCCTTATAGTATACTAAACTAGGTTCTCACGGCCCTGTGTAAGTCAAATGAGCATAGTAATGCAATACGGCCAAATTAAACCTCAATAACTACATGGTTAAACAGCCTACAACATATCAACTGTGTCTGATAAATTAATTACTCCAACCTATAGTACTAGGCGTGGGAAAGAATCAAGGAATCCTAAAAGGATAAAATAGGAACAAACGGTCATAAATAGAACATGCATGGGAAAACACATCCCAAGAATAGTAGTCGACACTATCCACATCCAACTGGCATCTACTCATGCATACCAGTATATCAGGCAATTAATAGGGTCAAAACGGTAAACACACAGTACCCCGTTCAAGGGTACTGGATAACATTGCAAATATAACTCAAATACTTTCAATGGAAAGGAACAAACCACCTACCTCGGTGTTGGGATATCTATATACGTGAACATCGAGCCTTTAATCACTCAAGAACACCATATATCTACAAAAATGTCTAAAACGTTCAACCAAAAAAACTCTTGAAAGAGGAAGAATCAAGAAACAAAGCTCTAGAAGAAGGAAGAGCTTACTGAGGCGATCCCAACACAATCAAAGATGGTCCAATCAGAGAACATATGCTCACTCAAGGGCGTGGAGAGGATTTGTAGTCGTACAGGTTCTCTCGAATGAACCCGACCTAGAAGTACACGGTTCTATCCGTCAGATGCGACCCAAGTACGTTTAATGAAAAAAATAAAGTACACAGTGTTTACTTTTGAATTATATAGTGTGTACTTATCCTTACTGAGCCCCACTTTAGGCGGCCTCCAGGTCACCACACATGGTCGTGTGCAAGGCCACTATATGACTGGGACACGGCTACCTGCAGTAACCAAGTACACATCGTGTACTCATAATGTATATGATTTGTACTTCAAAAATTTCAAGAAATTCCCCCTTTTCTAAAAGACAACAAGAAAAGGAAAACATACCTAAAAAGAAGATCTCGGTACTTACAATAGTGTAATTAGATCAATTTTTCATAAATTAATCAAATTTATTTCATTGGAACCAATTTCATATTTAAATTGGATACAAAAACATTTCAATATTTTGAAATTTTTTACTTTAAAATCCTGCTTTCCCAACACATCTTTATGATTAATTATAAATTAATTTATACCACTTATGTGTTTAGAATTTATAAAAGGTTGTTCTATATTTTAAATCTTCATAATTTATAATTTATATTAAGGTTAATATACGTTTTTATCAAAATTATTAGTGAAATAAATTAAAATTATTTAAAGTGATTAAGGAAAAAATTACATTATTTAGGGGTAAAATATTAATCTTAAGGAGAACAATGACCTTAAAACATGAAAAAAATCTATTTATTCCCACATTTCAACCATATACCTTATAGGTTATAGTTTTATGTGTTATTGGAAAACAATTCCGTGAAATTGACTGATATAATAAGTTAATTTTGAAAAAAGACAAAAAAGAAACATTCCCAACCTTTAGCATTCATAAATCCTAGATATACAGAAAATACCACATTAGTTATGATGTAAAAAGTATTTTAAAATTTAAAGGATTTTTTTAATAATATATATTTTATTTTATTTTTTAGATATGAATTATTTAGATTAAATAATTAAGGAATTCCAAATGTTGTATGTATTTAGATAATAATTAACTAAAATAAATGAAACTAAAAATATTTCACATGATTTAAATTGATAGAGTTATTTTTTATAATTTTATTAGATTAATATATAATGTTACACAAGTTAGAACATAATAAATTAAAATTACATATTTTTCTTTTTTTTTAATTTAAATTACATAAATAATGTAAAAATTGACATTAATATTATTTTATAATAAATGATATTTTATTAAGAGAATTATAATTTAATAAAAAAATGTTATTCTAAATTATTTTTAAGCGTTAATAAAGATAAAATATGTTCTATTAATGGACTAATTTTAATTGTATAAGGAACATATTAACCTTTAAAAAGTGCAAATATTAATAGTATAGTTCAGGTTAGAGTAGTGTTTTTGATCGTTATGTGCATTTGATTTAAAATTAATTACCAAAAAACATGGGATTTTTTAAAATTATATATACAATTTATAATTCAGTTAGAATATATATTCAAATAAATATCATTTTAATTTATTCATAATGGTTAAATTACATAGATTAGAAAACTATTGACCTTAAAAAAACCAAAATGACAAAAATGGGTAAACATTAATGATAAGGAAATCAATTATAAAAATTCACTTATCATTGCATTATGGAGGTTATTATCATCCATACTTCCCCTTTAATTTCTTAATTTCGTATTTTGGACTCTCAGGATGTATGTAAAACCTCCCAATAGAGTTTACCTTTTTCTATTTACAAGAATGCCTCTCCAACTCCACTATAAAAAGGCATTCACTCTTCCCTTCCTCACACCTCACAGTCTAAATAGGATCATCCAAAATCTTCCCAAATAATCTCCCAACATCCCAAATATAACCCTAGAAGACACACTTTGGGATCAATCACAACCAAGGAATCCCTTTGGTGCAAACCAAAAGGATTTACGAGAAAAATATGAAACGTTCTTCATTGTGAATTTCTATTTTATTTATTTCTCCACCAATTAAATTATTATTATTAAATTTTTAAATAATAAAATAAGTATAATAAATTTAAATATATGTACTTTTTATAATTTTTATACCTTAACATAAATAAAATTCCATAAAATGGATAAAAACATACAATTCATGAGTATAGTGGACTACCGCCTCATGAAACGATGTCGTTCGTTTTTATTTTACTACCTCTCATGATTGGGAATTATGATGGAAATACTATTTTTACAATATATATATGATATTTATGATGTATATATGAATTAATAAGTGTTATATATCATATAAATTAATGCATTAATTTTTTTTAAATACGATAACTTTGTTTGTGGATGTGTGGACTACCTCCTCTGCAAAGCGATGTGATTCGTTCATACATTGCATGGAATATAGTAAGGATGGGTTTAGTAGAATTATAAGATATGTATTAAATAATAATTAATCTATAATATATATTTATATTTATTTATTTAAATAAATATATTTTATTTACTTACTTTCATTCAATATGGCAAGAAAATGGAAGCACCGTTCTTGTGTACAAACGACCTACCATCTCCATGAATGGTGTATTCCATTTTATATTTCTATATTTTATAGATTAGTATAAATACATATATAATGAATATATACTATATTTATATCGTGTTATTAATTATTTAAATGAGTAAATATCTATATAAGTTAGGGGGATCAATAATAACAAGTCAAAACATGTATAAAAAAAGCGAATATTACCTGAAATGTAACATTGACATGGATTTGTTATTAAAAAGGTAATATAAAGTCATAATAAAATCATATATGTTATGAGATATATTAATATGGTTATTTTTTAAATTTATAATAATATTATATTTATTATACAGGAGGTTTTAACATGTATGATGAAATTCATGACTTAAGGTAAGGGTTTTCTCGTCTCACTTTTATTTCTGGGATTTATATGCTATATTCACTACTTATTATTGTTGTGTGGTGTATATACTTCCATATGAAATTTTATTTCCTGAATTTCATTTATTTCGTGATATTAAATGTTCAATTGATGTTATTATTTAATGGGGATCATGATTCAAAATTTACACATGCAGTTAGGGGATTTATCGGCATACTTTAATTACTGTTAGACATATGCCTCATTCACCACTAGTTTCTTTAATGTGGTGTTTATAATTCCCCTTAATTCATTATATTTTTATTATTATAAAATTTATTTTTATTTATACATCCATTTCATTGTCCCTCTTTCATGGGGTTTATCATTTAAATTCTACCAAATCAGAAATGTAATTTTTTTTCAATTTTCCTTCTTTGAGACACATGTTATGTTATGCACCGATATAATTTTATGAATTTTATAAACTGCCTTTTGAAATGTTATAACATGAATCTCCTTATTTTAATGATATTATGGTCTTTATTACAAGAAAATATTTCATGAGGATTAATATTCAAATGTTTCAATATGGTATGGGACACTTTGAAATGTTAAAAGATTTTTTTCCTTAAGATATGTCTTAAATGGTCACTCAAAATTATTTTCCATTTATGATTAAATACTTTTATTTAGATTATTATTTACTAGGGTTATGATCTAATAATTCTATTTGTATTATCTATTTAATGGTCTATGTTTTGAAAGAATGATATTTATGACACCCATTTCTCTTCCACGATTTATATTCTTTTGAAACCAACTTATTTTAGTATGTTATAATTTTATGAAAAGACTATGGAACCTGAATATTTTTCATAGGATATGATATAATGACATGTTCATGATTCCCAATTTATTTCATGGGTTATGATATGATTATTTTTATGATCTTATGTAACACTTATGTACGATTTTATTTTGTGATAGGTGGGACCTATATCTCCCTCCAATTAATTGGGTAAATATTTATATCTCATAAGATAAACAAGGATGAAATAAGGAGTAAACGTGGTTATGTATGATATGTCTAGAGTGAGGAGTGGACTTGACTTAGTGTGATCATGCTGGAATAATGAGTTAACTATATTCAGTAATATAAGGTTGGAACAAAGAGTGAACTAAGTATAGTAATACAGGGATAGAACGAGGAGTAAACTCAATTCAGTAAAAATTGGATGGAATGGGAAGTGAACAAAGTTCAATAAGGGGATTCTTCTACTAAGATAATATTTGGAGTGAACCTAGAATACTAATAAGGTTGGAGGGTAAACCCATTCCACTATAAGGAATGGGTTGTGACTGGGGGTAGAGGTGGTTCCCGTCCATTTGGTATAGCCAACATGATATTCCAGGATAGGTTTTGGAAGTGGGCCTTAACTTATAGGGAATGATTTAAAATTATTTGGTGTGTGCCACTAATTTTATATCTTATTCCTATGTTAGTATGTTATTGATTGTGATCTTGAATACCTTATGATTCATGTCCTTTAAACTACCAATAATTATTCCATGATTTATGTTAATGTTATTTGATAAGCATGAAATGATTTTCCAATATTATTCTCATGTTATCATACCCTAATACTTATGTGTCCCCTTTATTTTTAACCATATTGATAATCTGATCTAATCCTTTCTTATGTTTCCTTTCCTGAGATTATAAATATTTGTGTTAAGTATAAGTATTAAATGGTAATATCTTTATGGGATATGTTGAATATATTTCACCAAATTAGATGAATAAGTTCCAAGTTTCCAATGAGACTAAACTAACATGGTACTCAGGCATGTTCTTTTATAATGTGATGAATATTCATCTAAAAGGATGTACCTTCCATTTATGTAAACCTCATGTTTCTATATGGTAGACAGTCTTTATACTAAAAATAACAAATAAATTTGTTTAGATATGTGTTGGAAACGTACATGCTATCAGACTTTTTACCATCAATAAATTTAGGGGATTACGTGTTATGTTATGAAACCTTATATATATATATTTGGTGTTTCAATCATTAGTGTTATAATTCTTATATATTATTTTTTATTTGTTTCTAAAGGAGACGTATAATGGTGGAACTCGATTTTTTAGAAGATATGGCCTGCAAAATTAAAATTATTTGGAAATGGGGGAGGTGGACGGGGAGGTGATTATGATGTCAATCTCGAAGACCGAGGTGTAGGGGGTGGAAGTGGTAGAGGCATAAACTATGGTGGATAAGGATACCACATGCTGGCTTGAAAAGAATATATTTTTTTGGAAATGGATTATAATGGAGATCATACCGAAGTAGGGTATGAGAAATTTTTTTAAAATTATGCATGACACTTATCACATAAGATAAGAGACATTGTAAAAGTGTTTCATGTTTCTTATTGAACAAATATATTTCACTACATGTTTATGTGATTTTTTACAAGAATTTACGTGGATGAATTTTTTTGCAAAAAAATAATGGAAACATGTTATTAAATGGAAATAAGCATCTTTATGAAGAAATCCATGAAAATTTAAACCCATTTAAAATGAAATCATGAAGAATCAAAAATAAAAATGAATACCCCTTTGAAAAATAAGTTCTAAATTGATCCAAAAAATCTAAAAAATTATGAAATAAAAAATTTCATCAAATGAATAGTGAATATTCAGAAAAGAAAAATATAATGGTATCCCATTGGTGGGTGGTGTAATTATCTGGGATATTAGATAATCAATTAGATGCATGATATAGTATCATAAATGAATTTGAAATCCATACATGTAACATTCATAATTCATGGTCACATTCACTATATAAACTTTTTCATGTTTGTAGGATCATTAATAAAAACCTCACCATCATTATCAATAAAAAATACATGAGAATAAGTATATTCCCATTTTTATGAAAAAATAATGATGATGTTATGTTAGAGTTTATCAACACCCAGAATATTGAAAAGGATATACTAATCAATAGCACAATCCAGGAAGACATAATGGATGCTCTAGATTTTAGTGCCATTTAGATTCTACAAAGGGATATTCTGATATTTAATACTGTAAAAAGGGGTAAGAAATTTATAATGGATTTTAGTGTCTTATGAAAATACATAATGGGAATCACTAAAGTTTTTAACATCAATTTAGGTAAATGGTTTATCTTGGATTTTATACTCTCTATGATGGTTAAGGGGAAATATAGACTTTTTATGTTCCATAAAAACTCATATGTAAATTCTTATTTTAGTCCAATAAATTAATATAAATCGGTTAACACTAAAGAATAATGTCTTCTAAGAATAAATGATTATGTTAAAAAGGATGATTCAGTCATTTACAATGATCATGCACTCAACATGGATGATTCACTCATGATGATGTAACTTCATTTTATTCCCTAATGCATTCAATATTATGGGTTATCAAATTGAAATTTTGTTAGATGACCAAGAGTGTTGAATGTTCTTTTGTATAAAAATACACTATGGAAACTACAATACCTCAATGAAATACACAGTCTACCCGGTATGACTCAAATTGTTTGGTTTCAGTATAAAATTGGCATTTTGCTAATGTATTTTTTCATATTTTTATTTAATTTATTTATTTATAGTATTATTGATATAAGATTTATTTTCTTATATAGGTAGATTCTTTTTCTAGAGTTGGGGTGTTTTATTGAATATTCTCATGTTCATGAGAGATTGGACTTTGAGGCTGCAATAGATATTACAACAACAAGTAAATTGATCATGATGGTATACAACCATCATCAAAAGTTGATTTATTATTAATTATTTAGTTAATTTTTTCACCTTATTATATAATGTTTTCATGTTAATTTACCTATAATTTTTATCTAATTATTATTATTATTTTCATAGATCTTTTGGGAAGTTGCATTTTCTTTCAAGCATATTAAACAAGCCAGAAAAGAGGGAACATATTACATTCAGATGGGGCATTTCAGGTAGAATGGGGTTTCCTCTTCCATCCAAATTAATAATTTATTTTCTTTCAATCTTGGTGTAATTATTTTAATGAAAAAAAGAATCACATACTCAATTAGCTACATGATAACCCTACACATGATTTGATGGTATGAATCATACTCTATGTTTTTAGTTTATAATTTACATTCCAGTTTAAAACACAAGTCTTATAATTAAAACCAATAAAAGTAATTCATATTTATTTTGATATTTTAGTAAAATTAATCATAAATCATTTGTGACAAGTAAAAATTTTCCACATATCAATTTGATATACGATGTTCCTGAGATGACTCAATGTTCTAATTATCAGTTTAAAATTGTCAGTTTATTTCAAAGTGTTTCACCAATTGAAATCTAAGAATACACTCTAATTTTTTTTAATAATTTAGGAAAATGATTCATAAGTCACATTTGACATGTACGATTCAGTTTGAAATCAAAGTGATTGATAATTTTATTATTATCTCAAAGTATATGTTTCGAATTAAAAATGAAATTTTAGTAAAAACAACAAGTGATATACTCAAAAACAAGAAAACAAATTTATATTATTTCGATACATTAAGTAAATGATCAAAAAGTAATTCGAAACATTTTGGAATCATCAAAACATCAATCCAATTCTTGGTGTGGCTAATAGACTCCAAGTGCATCTCTTTATTTAAATTTGACATTAATGGTAATAAAAAAGACAACTGACATACTCAAAATTGAGAAAATAGATTCATATTTTTTCTGTTACTTGATGAAAATGTTCTATATGTCTTTTGGGATGTGAAATAGTTATTCACACCTAAATCTAATGCATGGTGTGACCTTTATGACTCCATGACTGTATTTTTATTTAAAATTGACCTCATCTTTAAAGAAAAAGAAAAGTGACATACTCAAAACCAAGAAAATGATTTTGGATTTTTATATACATTAAGAAAATTGTCCATAAATAAATTTTTATATTTAGGAATCATCCTCACCTAAATATGATACATGATATTCTCCATATGAGTCAAGGTGTCTATTGTTGGTTTAAAATTAAAAATTTTGTTCAAAAAGTGTCTCCCCTGAAAACCAATCATCCACAATATGAATGACATGGTAATTGAGGAAAATGATTCATAATTCATTTTTTATATTTAGAAATTAGCCTCATATAAAACCGACATAATAAGTGATTATTATGACATAATGTGAATGTTTCTAGTTAAAAATGACATTCTAGTAAAACCCAAAAGTGATGTACTCAAAAATGATAAAATGGTTTCAGATTGTTTTTATAGCTTATTAAATTGATAAATAAGTCAGTTGGTATGTGTAGGAACTAGCTAAACCTCAATCTGATGCATGTTTAGAATGATTTAACTCCAATTATATCTTTATTATTAAAAGTGAAATTAATTTTATAAAAAAAAACTGACATACTAAAAAAGGACAAACACATTAGAAATATTTTTATACTTTAGTGAAATGATCCATAAGTAATTTTTCATGTATAGGTAATAGACTCACCTAAATATGATACATGATGTTGCCTACATGACTCAAAGTGTCTGTTGTCAATTTAAAATTGACATTTTAGTTCAAAAAGTTTCACTCAATGATAAAAAACAAAATGGGATAATATTTTATAGATTTTTAAGAAAAAAATTAATAAATCATCTTTGACATTTAGGTGTTATTATCACATCAAAACCACACAAGATGTGATTAGAATGACTCAGTGTACATGTTTATAGTTTTAAATGACATTTTTGTAAAAAAAGAGGTCTACTCAAAACTAAGAACACACAATTGGATTATTTTGATAAGTTAGGAAAATGATCCCTTTTTCAATTTAGACATTTATGAATTTTTTGTGCCTCAATATGATGCACGATGTGACTGGTATGGCTCCAAGTGTGTATTTTTATTTAAAATTGACATTAATTTACATAAAATGGACAAATTACATTCTCAATATCTAGAAAACACATTCAGATTGTTTTTATACATTTTCAAAATTATCCCTAAGTGATTTTTGATGTGTAGGAATTAGTTCTGCATCAAAACAATACCTTATGTTCCTATTATGAATCAAAGAGTATGTTATCAGTATAAAATTGAAATTTATTCAAAAAAGTGTCACTCACTAAAAACTAAGAAAATGTTCTAAGATTTTTCTCATAATTTAGGACAAATTTTGATAATTATTTTGTGATGTGTGGGAATCAAACTCACATAAAACCCAAAAACGATGTGATGGGTATGACTCAAAGTATGTGTTTCCGTTTTGAATATAAATTTTGGTAAACAACACATGTGAAATACTAAAAATCTAGGAAACACATTCTGAATGTTTTGATACTTTTGGAAAATTATCCATAGGAATTAGACACACCTTAATTGTATTCATGGTTTGACCAGTGCTACTTCAAGGAAATCATTTCAATATATAAGTGTCAGTTTAGATTAAAACATGCATCACATTACGAAAACCAAGAAAATGATCCTAGATTATTATATCATCAACTATATGCTATTACTTAATTAATATTTTTATCAATTTTATCTTATACTTATTTAGTCAGTTTTTGAAGAGATAATGCTAGAATATAAACAATAAGGGGTGTGATTTGTAAGAATCCACTGTAACTCAATATGATACACAATGTTCATGTTATGAAACAAAGTCTAGTTTAAAATTAACGCATTATCTTTAATTTATTTTTTAATATTTTTATTAACATAAGTTTTTTATATAGATTTACTATTTTATAGAGAACAGTTTTTTGTTTTTTATACAAGTTCCATATTTTTCATTACAATAATGTTTTTCTTGTGTTTTTCTTGTAAATTTTATTTCATTTAAATCCTTTATTTTTATCAAATTATTCAAATATCTGGGGTTGTTTCTAGTACTAAAGTGTGCTGTTATAGCACACTATAGTATGACCTATTTCTGGTACTGTAGTAGGTTGTAATAGAACACTATAGTATGCCCCTTTATCAGTAATAATAAATGTGATAAAAATGAATCCTTTACTAGAGCTTCCAAAAGCTATGATTTATAAAGGGACCCTTTATCAGCACACGTAGAAGCATTGATAAATGGTGTTTTTATTAGTGCTTCTAAATGCATTGATAAATGCCTATGGAAATTAATCACACTCCATTAGTCATCTCTTTTTTATCAATGACAAAGGACAATTATAGTGTTGTTAAGGTCCTGTTTTGTTGTAGTGAATGTTATATGCATTATTAATCTGCAATTACTATTTCAAATAAACTATTATTACATGAACAATGTATAAACCACTATTTAATACATCGTGTATATGCTTCTATTATAAACACTGTACAAATAGCTATTTCATACAGTACTACCGCATACACGTTGTATAAAATTAGTCCAATGTTTCCATTCTATGAACCAATGTATAAAGGACTATCAGTATCTATCATAACATGTTTTTTATTATTGTTTAAAATATATAAAATGTGTGTATAATCATGAATAATATTTTTTCAAAACTCTTTTTTTTAATATACATTTTTTTAAAAAACTGGTTCTTTATCTAGAACAAAAATATTGAAAATAAGTGCATAAACAATGTTTTATAATCTGAAATATCTATATAAGAAAAATTATGTGTATTGGTACTTTCATACTCTTTAATTTATTTTCCATAAACACATAATATAATTATAAATCTGTGTATGCCCATTGTTTCATTCACTATTTCTTTTCTAGAATTTTAATATATGTACAATATGTGTATAAATAATGTTGAAGAACCCGGAATTTATCACAATATATCATTGTTTCTCATTATTGTAACAATACATATCGCTTTCAACTAAAATTATTATATCGCTAAATTGAAATGTTAAAATTTTTAATTTGACCTATATATGTAACAGACTATATCATACTCAATCCTTTAGTTATGTGCATGTACAATCACAAACTACAATGGTAATCTATTTCAATATACCTCAGTATACTATATTTTTTCAATTATGTAATATACATTATACACTATGTAATATTAATCTGTTCCAAAGTAAACCACAACAATAATCTATAATGTTTCTACAATATTCTTCTATATATGATATACTATAGTAAATAGTAATTAAATATGAAATCTATTTTTCTATTACATATTAATTTACTACTTCATATAATAATATATGTAACTATTTTTTATATATGCAGTAAACTATGAATAACTTGTTATAACAGACATTAAATACACTATTATTAGAAGAACTATTTTATGAAATTAAATTTCAAAAAAATATATTTTTTTGATATGCAATAAGCTATTTTGAATTTAGAACTAATTTATAATATATAATAATCTCTGATTTGAATAGAATTGTATAATAACTAATTTCTTTCATCTATTAATACACTCTTTAATGGAAAAAAATTAATGGATGATATTGATACGGAAGATGCCTTTGAAACTAGAAACAATGATATTGTTATAAATTATGGTGTCTTATAAAGAAAGGATACTCGACATGCCCATCCATCTCCTTACATTGTGAATAAAATAATGTTTTATAAAAAGTAATAAATTATTTCCTTTTATTTTGAATATAAAAATTATTTTATAACTTGTAATTTAATTATTATACAATAGATGGTTGTGATTTTCATTTTACAATATCAATATGAATTGTAAAATTTTAAAAATAACACATTTCTAATCAAATTAAATATTGACATACAACGTCATGTGAATGTACAAGTGATGTAATAGTTTATAAAAAAATCAAATCATTTCATACAAACTCAATGAAATTAATAGATATATGACAACATACATCTTACAGATTGTTTGATTATTTCCTTATACATCTATGGAAACACTTGTATGTGTGACATTCCGTTCTATATAAAACCCACCTCTATAAAGGTGTCCATTTAGAGGGATAATCCATCTCCTTCCAAATGTGGTTTTACAATATCCTCTCTCTTTATCAATGTATATTCAAGTTTGAAAGAATTATAGGTTCATCATCAGATTTAATTATGTTATGATATTCACCTATAATCATTTATAGAGAATAGATTCAGTGGTTAATACTCTATAGTCGACACACTTGACTAATGAATTTCTCCCGAGATAAGCATACATAAGAAAACGATGTGATCATATGTTCATATAAATAATATAATTATCATAATTTATAATATTCACATAAACATTTCTCTATTAAAACCACAAGAAAATTACTACTTCTACAAGTTAGAGGATTATTACACATGGTGATATCTTACCTATGAACAGTAATGTTGAAATAATGGACATGAAATGAGGGGTCGTCCAATAAAATCCTATCATCATCTCACTAAAAATGGTTATTATATCACACACATATGTGAAGACCCTCTTTGCGTGGGTTTCCTATTTCTACAAAATTCTTTACTATGTGATATATAGTTTCTTGGAATAAACCAAAAATTTAATTTCAAATCATGATATTAAAATTTTATTTTAACTTTTAGTATTATAACTAATAATTACATTATATATACATAATGTTTACTTTTGTTGAGTAAGAACTCGACATAACTACTGTCATCACCATGGGAAATCTCTTAGACCACCATGGAATAAGTCCAATTTGATGACCCAATACCCATAGTTTTCACACAACATAAATATAAGGAAACAATTATTTAAAAGAACATTTATCATAATAAGGATTATTAAAAATAACAATATATAAATGAACTACTTAGAATGAGTTTGGTGGAGTAAATTGTAACACTAATCGGGCCACAAATATGTCAAATTTTTAGTTTTAATTACTTTTTCGTTTTCATTTAGAGGTTCTAGGATCTGTGGGTCAAACCAAGATACACAATTAGAACATGGTTTGTCTAACTATTCAACTAACCATGTAAGTGGTTATAGTTTGAGAAAGTGGGGTTTTCATGGTTTAATCATGGTTTTCCAAACCATGAAAATCCCATGACAAAATGTGTGACCAGTTTTTGGGGAGCCAATATCCCTCATGTGGTTGTCGTTCGATTTTCCAAATTGTACAATGATGCCATAGAGTTTTTCATGCTCACTTAATATCATAGATTTTTTCTTTTTAATTTTAACCCCTTCTCCTTCTATTATTATCCCATTTTTTCACTTTCCCCCATCTATATAATGGAATATTACCCCTTATTCATTTGGTTTTAAAATTTTCAATTCATGTTGACTTAGCTTGAGATAACCCCGTCCCTTAGAGTTTTCTTTATCCAACCCCAATAAATGTTTCTTTCATCCATTTTCGTGGATGTTTAAAACCCTATATGGGGTTTTGAACAAAATTTTCAACTAAATGGGGGATTTAGTTTTATTTATTGTGAATTAGGTGTGTGAGTCTTTCTCCTACCAATTCCAGGTGGTTATCCTCGAAGGTGATGGGGTTGGAACTGATTCTAATATTGGTGTCTCTATTTATGGAAATTTTGTAAGGTTTTCAATTATATTATGAATCACCTTTGGTTAATTATTTCCAAATTTCCATTATATTGAATTGTGTTTGATTCTTATTATATGTTTGATGTGATCGATAGTTTGTATTGGAAATTTCAGTGTTTTAAGTGTGTTTTCAAAATGGGAGTGTCTTGTAGGGACTCTATGTGGTAGATGAAATGGATCAAAGTGGTTGTACGGTTTTAAATGGATTTATAAAACGGTTTTAGTAATATTTATCCATTATGAAATGTTTATTATTTAAAATGTTAATGTTAGTTTTTGAAATTGTCTTTTGAATAGAAAATTTATATATGGTACTTTTTGAGATTATATTGGCATGAAGTAGCACATGTGTTATCTAGGGTGTGAGTGAGGGAATGTCGGAGGGACCGTGAGAGACTTCAGGGAGGAATACCAGGATACCTTCCATTATCTCATAGGGAAAATGAGATCCTTTAGTAAGAAGATTCATAGAGATTCCCTTTGAATACTAAGTGAATGAGAGATAATTCAATAGGATTATTGTGAGATATTTCACTTGTTAGATAAGAGACAAAGTGATCTCTTGGAGTTCGGCCTCTAAAAGACCCTGAGAGATTCCATTTTGATTAGTTAGCTAACATATCTTGTTTGGACTCATTCAAAATAGCCCCATATTTTTAGATCCCTAGGTTCATTTTTCACATTCCATAATGATTTAAATTCCTTGTGTATTTGATTACTTCCATATTGATATGTTATCATGGGTGTTATACCTATTTCAATTTATATGAATATATGATGATGATGTTGAATCTAACATTTTCTATTCTTTGTTGGATAAATTGGCCAGGTTATAAAATTTGGTCTTTTTTAATAATTTTATCCATGTTGGTAGATATTTTGGGAAACATGTTTTGTGAAATTGAAAACCAAAGGGATTTCAAAGAATTTTTTTAATGAAAAATATGTTCATAGTGATTTAGTTTTTAAATGTATTTCTAGAATAGTTTATTTGACTTAATGGGAGAAAATCATTAAATTGATTCATGGTGGTATCCTACTGGTATTTGTGCCTCACAACCTACATACTCCATTCTGAATATGTAGACCTTATTTTGTTGAGAACATGTTAAGGAAAGGTAAATACACATACTAGTGGCTCTTGTTGATTACTTCCATAAATTGTTTTCATGGAAGATATGTGGTATCACTAGGTTGGATCAAGAGGTTCCTATCAAATGTTTATACATTGGGATGTATGCATAGGACTTGGTTGGTATTGTTCCCATTCTTTTGAGTTTTGATAATTGACATGAGATATCAGTGATAAGACCTATAATGGAATGTTTTTTATGATATATATTATTACATGTGCAATCTGGTTAGTCTTGAAAATGTTGTTATAGATGTTTATTAATTATTATTTTGACTCTTATGATATTGGTGTGGCTACCAATTTTCATAGAGGGGTAATTTCGGTTTACCAGCGGTGGAACCATTCCCATGCTGTTAATCATTAACCCATTTCTTGTCTTCATCCCGTGGTGATTGGGAACTCACTTTGGTCTATGTGATGAGTTGGCTCAGGTGGTGGGTCGGGTCAACCTAGGTTGGTTCATTAAAAAATTGTGTCATATGAGGCATCTATTTGGTCTCAAGTGGTATACTGAAGCTAAAACCTTTGGAAATTAAGGTGAAGGAGTGGGGCAGTGCATATCCCACTCTTCTACATGTCGATAATTGAGTTTCTATCGGTGGTTTTGGATTTTGTCTATGTTTTGATATGTTTTGTGGGGTGATTTGATGGCATTTTAAGGTATTTTCCATTCAATGTGGAGTCTCAAGGTGATATAAGGGGATAAATTGTGTTTTGGGGTGACACAAGGAGGTTTGGAGGATGTGCATGGTTATGTCACATAGTTAGTAGTAACTGTGTGAAGCATGTATGATATGATCGGTGAGCTCCCATGAAACCATAATAGTTGGATCAAAATTTTCCTAACCATTCACCAAACCAGTTCCTTTAGGATACGATTAATCATTTTACATTTTTTCTCTTTTCATTTTTGGAACTATTGTTGATGTGTGTTCTCGTTATTGAACCGAATTATAAGGGTCTCTTTTCGGTTTTTTTGATGATGATTGAGATTTTGTTGTGTATTGATTGATCTTTTTTCAGTATTTTATAGGTAATACCCCCTAGAAGGACCTCATCTAGGATTATATAGGGTTATGTAGAGAATTAATTATAGGACAACCCTCCTACTGAAACAACCCTATTAGAATATAGGATTCATACGATCTAATCATTGAGTTGAGTGGATGTTCAAGAGTTGACATGGATGATAGACTATACTAAAGAATTTA
This sequence comes from Viscum album, assembly GCA_963277665.1. NCBI lineage: Eukaryota > Viridiplantae > Streptophyta > Magnoliopsida > Santalales > Viscaceae > Viscum > Viscum album. Next base: position 1,525,652,066 of record OY728138.1, on the reverse strand, counting down.
AACAGAAATATCCACCCATGTTCCCTGGAGACAATAGAACCATTGAGCCTGAGGAGTGGTTGGATCATATTGTGTGAATATTTGAGTTCATGAATACCCATGAAACCTCTAATATCGGATTTTCCACATGTTTTCTAGAAATTCTATATTGAATATTGTAGGAGTCAATGGTGATATCTTGGAGGCACAACGATCTCACAAGGAACATGATCATGGTGGATTTTAATTGATAGTTTTACAAGGATACCTTGAGTGGGGAAACGATATGTGATTTCATGAAGTTGGTGCAAGGGGATCATTTTGTGATAGAGTATGTCACCTGATTTACTAGGTTGGATCACGTATCTCTAAATATAATCATGACTGATTACCTCATGGATTAGATTTTTGAGATTATCATGAGGAAATAGAATTTTTCCATGGTCATCCATATCGTTCCATTGAATTATTCAAAGGTAGTCGAAAAGAAGGTTATGCAATAGGTAAATTTGAATGGAAAGATGGGTCATAGTGGAATTCTTTTAGTGGGTGGTAGTTGGAGTTCTTCATAAGTTAAGAAGTAGAAGCACATTGACTCTTCCACGAAATGTATTAGAGTTGTTCAAAAGTCATTTAGTGTGTCTCGAGTGGATTCTATAAGGTGTAAACTAGTTGTATTCTACCAATGTTGGAAGGGTAGAATCGCCATACCTATCTACCCAGAGAGTCAGAGGGGGTTCCAGAAGTCTAAACCTCTGATCCATCTTTAGTTCTTCTATCATCATTTTTTAAGATGAACTTTTATAGGTTTCATGTTCTGAAAGGGTTATCTGGTGCATTCTGATGCCACAAAGGTTATATGATCTCTCCTTCAGGGAAAGGGGTATTCTCGCCAGGTGAATAATTTTCTTTGGAGGTACTGAGTTATGTTATCCCCATACAAAAAATGCCATACTAGAGGATATAGAAACTCTCCCAGCCACTATGTTATGTATGTTGTTTATTACTTCTTCTATAGTATTTGTCTTATTCAATATGGGTGAATCTCACTCCTTTATTTAAGTAATGTTAATAGATGCTTTGGGTATGTGAGAAAAGTTGATCCGATTTGTGATCGACTTATGTACCCAATTATATAAAAAGAAGGAGCAAAGTTTCAAATTCCTAGAGTGTCATGTTTTGGTTAACGATATGGAACTCATTTGGGATTTCATTATGTTAGACCTAGATTTATTTGACACTATCATCATCCTGGATTTGTTTACCCAAATCAAGGCACATGTTGACTATTAACACCGTAGGGTCAAATTTTATACTCTTAATCAGAGAAACCCTATATTACAAGGTGAGTGGGATACAATGTAAGGTAGGGTGGGAATATATATTTTTAGGGATGGGTTAGATATCATGGCAGTTTTCTAGGATTTTATTTAATGATTAAGAGCAGGGTTTAGTGGGTGTACATCCAGTGGTTGCAAATAGATACCAAGATGTTCTTGTAGAGGATTTATGGGGTTTACCATCTAATAAGAGGTTAATGTTACCATAGATCTTGTCCAAAGGATGAAACTAATTTATATATTTTCTTATGATAAGGCTCCTACTGAGATGAAAGAGTTCAACGTCTAGCTAGAAGATACTTCAAGAAAGGGGTTTATCCATCCTAGTGTGTTACCATGGGATTCAACATTGATCTTTTCAAAGAAGAAGGATGAAAATCACCAAATTTTCATAGACTATCCTATTCTTAATTAGGTGACCATAAAGAGTAAATATCTGTTTCTTGGAAATGATGATGCCTTAAATCATATTAGAGGGGGTTTTGGTTTCCAAAGATTGACTTGAGATATAGCTACTCCTAGTAGAGGTTCTAAGAAGAGGATGTTTTGAATACTACATTCTGTAGATGATATATACCTTTTGATTATTTGGTTATGCCTTTAGGTCTTACCAATTATTCTATAGATTTTATGAAATTGAAGAACCATATCTTCCACAACTTTTTAGACTTCTTCATTATTATTTTTCGGATTATATCTTAGTGAATTTCAATATATAAAAGGATCATGGTGACCATATAGTGGTTCTTTTGTGAACATTGAGTGGGTATTTTTATTATGCTATGCTTTTTAAGTTAAAATTTTTGATCCATGATGTGAAATACATGGGCCACATGGTTTCTGAGGAAAGAGTTTCATTGGATCCATAGAATGTTAACGAAGTCATGTCTTGGGAGAATCCCAAGAATGCATTCATGATCCGTAGCTTCTTGGTATTAGACAAATATTATAAAAATATCATTCAAGAATAATTTCAGATCGCTTATCCACTTATGAATTTTACTTATATAGGGGTGCATTTTCTATGGGATGAGATTTTTTAGTTTGGTTTTGAGTTGTTGTATACTCATTTTACATCCTCACTAGTTATGATTCTTCTGAATCATGGAAGATTTTATTATATACATATTGATTCTTCTATTATTGAATTGGGATGTTTGATAATTAAATATGACAATTTGGTGGTCTTTATCTCCAAGAAAAAAACCAACATTGTTATAAATATTCCACCCATGACCTGGAACTAGATGTTTGGATGCACAAGAAAAATACATTATGATATTACTTATTCAAGGAGTATTTTAGAGTTTAATAGGATCATAAAATCCAATGTAAAATTTTTTAAATATAGGGAAATAAACCTATAAAAGTGAAATTATGTTGAATATATTCATATTTTTTATTTCAACATTTCTTATACACCCATGAAGGGAAATCTAGTCGCTGACGGTTTGATTACAAAGATTCCGGTATAGTCCATTCATGAATTAGAGGACGAGTAGGATATAATGAGTTTTTTTGATGATACGAGTCTAGAGATGAAGGATAATGTATAATAGGTGTTATTTGGCATAGTGCATGCCACACACTATTTTATAGACTGGGTTTGTTGTGAGATAGTATCCGACTCTAAATTATTCTAGATTTGTAGTGTTCTAAATGCTGGAGAGATCTTAGGTGATTAATCTTTGTCTCTTAACGGTTACCTTATTTTCAAAAAGAAGCTAGTATTTCCTTTGCAAAAGATTCAAGAAGTGATGAACGAGGAACAACATTCTACTTGGTTTAGGAACCCAGGGGAAACTGACAAGATTTATATATTTATTGGTTGGTATTGGTGGCCCATGACAAGAAAAATAGTTGACAATTTTGTTTCCATGTGTTTTACCTACTTGAGAATCAAATATGATCATTAGAGAGTAGATGTATTTTGTAAGCCACTTCGTATAGTAGTGTGGATGAGGGACAATATCTATATGGATTCTGTGATAATGCTACCTCATACTCAAAATGAGAAAGAGACTATATAAATTATTATCGATCTTTTGATGAAGTCATCACACATTATTCCCATCACGTAGTCAATGAGGGAAATATACCTTAGAATCCATTATATTTGACATGTTTTTTAGACTCATGGAGTTCCCATGGTGAGAGTTCTAGACCAAGATGAATTAGTTTTTTAAGGGGATCCCAGATGATTTAAGAAGTGAGAAGAAGTTTAGCACTTCATATCACCCACAAATGGACGGTCAGTCTAAGTGGACTATCCTAACTCTTGAATATTTGTTGTGAGAATGTGTGCTTGATTTTGGAGGTTCATGGGAAAGGAACCTATCATTTTATGAAATTTAATATAATAAATATTATCATCCCTTGAATAATATGGACATATTTGAGTCATTGTATGGGAAACCGTCCCAGTCCCCATTGTGTTTTACTAAGGTGGGACCACATTCCTTGGTAGCAATAAGTCTTATCCAAGATATTCCTTAGATAGTGCGGATAATTCAGAGAATCTTATCAGTAGATAGAAGTTTCTATAAGTGATATTATATTATTATTCTTCCCCCATTAGAGTTTTAGGATAGTTAATAGGTGTATATTTTGGTATCTTTTTGGAAGGGAAATCATTTCTTGGGAAATTAGGGAAAGTTGGAACCATGTTATGTCATGACATTTTGATTTTTAGAGCATAATGGAAAGGCAGCCTATGTGTGGGAGTTTCTACCATGGATGAACTTGATCCATGATGACTTTCATGTTTCTTTTCTGAGGAGATACCATCTGAACCCATCTCATGTACTTGAGTGGGAGGGTTTGGAGATTGACACTCATACCACCATTTTGAGATAGCCTGTTCATGGCTTAGATTCTCATAACAAGGCAATCTATGGTATGTTTATCCCATTGGTACATGTGATCTAGTATTTAGGAAGAGATAATTAGGAGACATTAGAGCATGAATCTATGTTTAGGGATTAATGACCTCATATATTTTCTTTTCAGTACATCTGAGGACATTTTGGGGAATGAAATTTTCTTAGTGGGGAGTTTTTGACACCCATTGGGTCACTTATACGTCAATTTTTTATTTTTATTTAATTTTTGGTTTACCATTTTATTTTTTGGTATTCATGGGTAAAACTCCCATTTTTATAAATAAATAAAAATCCTACCAATTAGAACACAGTTTTTCTAAATGTGAGGCAAATAGTGTGAGGCATGCTATATGGGGACAATGTTCTTTTTCACGGTTTGTGTATGTTTAAAAAAAAATTAAAGTCCCATAACAAATAGTATAACCATTTTTATGGAGGTATTATCTCCCACATGGATGGTTCTCAATTTTCTGAATCATGTAGACAAACTGTGTGGTTTTTCCAACTCAATTAAAGTATTTTTTTCAAAAATTCCCCATTATAATATTAAACACTTTGGACCCCCTTTCTTATACAATTCTTGAACAACCCATCCTAATTTTATTGGATTATTCTTCCCTCTCCAATTGGTGGAATATTCTTGTATTGAAGTTCGTTTGGATTGAGATAAGCCATTATCTTGGAGTTTTCTTCATCCTTTCGCCTTTCTATTTCTTTTTCATCCATTTTTTGGAAGATGGAAACCCTAGATTGTGTATTGGACAAAACTAGTGTATTAAATTGGATTTTTTGTAAGTATTTTTATGTATTAGGTCTTCGAGTATTTAGCCTACCTATTTCGGTTGTTTATCATCAAAGGAAATGGGGTTGGAACTGATTCTGGGGCATGTGTCTATATTTATATGTATTTTCCATGGCATACATTTTTATTATGAATCACATTTTTATTATGATTATCAAATTACAATCAAATTGAATTATGTTTGATTAATATTACATGTCTGATGTTATATTTTTTTATTAATGGAAATTTATGTGATTAAAGTAGGTTTTATAAATGGGAGTGGCGTGTATGCACTCAAAGTGTTTGATGAAGTAGTTCAAAGAGGTTTTATGGTTATAAATTAATTTATAAAATGGTTTTACCTTGGGATAGATTTATTAATTAAAAAAGTAAATTAGGTTTATGAAATTGGTTTTTGAAATGTTCATTCACATATGGAAACTGATTTGTGATTATATTGGCATAGAGTAAAACATGGGTTAACCAGGGTGGGAGTGTGGGGTTTTCTGAGGGAACGTGAGAGACTTTGGGGTGGAATACCATGAGAGATTCCATTTCTTCCCAAGGGACCGTGAGATCCTTCGGTAGGAAGACCATGATATTTTCACTTTTCCTTCCAACGGACAAAAATATCCATTGGTATGATGTCCATGAGAGAATTCACATATTATCTAAGAGACTAAGATGGCTCTTGGAGTTGGGCTAGGGGAAGACAATGAGAGCACCCATTTTTCTTTACTAGCCAGCAAATCTTGTTTAGACTTACTCACAATATACCTATACATTTGGATCCCTACGATTAAAATACTCATGACTAATTGATTTATATGATTTTTCATTTCATTTGTTCCATGTTGATATGGTATCATATCTGTTATGCTATTTTCCATTTATATGTTTATATGATGATGATGAAAATTCTCATATTTTTATGATTTGTTTGATATGTTGAGAACGTTGTACTAATTTTCCATATTTCCTTATTTGATACATGTTGGTTTCAATTTTGGAAAAAATGTTTTTTGAAATAGAAAACCAATGGGATTTCAAAGGATTATTATAAATAAATGTTTGTTCATAGTGATTTAGTTTAGAATTTTTTTCAGACTAATTTATTGGTTTTTGTGGTATCCTACTGCACTTTGTGGCATAAACCCTATATATTCATTTGGGAACATGTAGCTCTTATTTTGGTGGACATAGGTTAAGTCAAGGGAAATGTTTACACTAGTGTATCTTCTTGATTAACATCACCTTTTTTATTAATGGAAGAGATATGGGCTCATTGGGTTGTGTCATAAGGATTTATTTTTATTTTGTACCTTGGGATGTATGTATAGGAAATTTTTTTTGATGTCCCCATTATTTTTAGTTTTTGATATTTAACATGAGATACCATGTATAAGTCCTTCTATTGAGTATTTTGTTTATGATGTATATTTGTTTTATCAAATATGGTCAGTCTTTGCTATATATCCATGGATGTTTATTTATTATTCTTTCAACTATGATGATATTAGTGTGGCTATCCCATTTTATGGGTGGGTCATGCCAGTTTACTATGGTTGAATCAATTTCATTGTGGATCTTTATTGTATACAGTTATTATCTCCAACTCATGGTGATTAGAAATGTGCTTTGGGATATATGATGGGATGACTTGGGTGATGGGCCATTTGACCTTGGATTGTTCATTACATAAACATTAGAGATCACATTGGTCGTAGCTAGTGGAAGGCCCATCATATTTCCACATAATATGTCTAATGTTATTCCCCACTATCTATTATTCTCCTATTAAATAAATATAAAGAAATTGTTAATTAAAGGATTAATTTACATTCCCAATTACCATGTATTTTAATATCCCCAATTACATGTGATGGATATATTTTGAACTCTTTGGAATCCACTATTAAGGAATTTAATGATATTGGTCATGTTGGAGTTGGTGGCCTAGAGCCATATACTTTGTACTTTACTCATTAATGATTACATTATCGCATCTTGATTGTTCTTCTGCATGAAGATGCATGTGATAATGTCCTAAGGTTAACTGTTGCATCATTGGGTCATAGTGGATCCATGCTATGATGAGTACTCGAAAGTGCCATAACACTGTTCTTGAATATATGTTCTATGTCCAGATGATGTTATTTGAGAGACACAAATAATATTGACCATTAAAGGTGAGGACTCATAAAACTTCGAGTCACCTTCTCATGGTGTCCACCCTTTGTGATATCCAGGAGGATATTATGAGAAAGAGACCCGCTAGTAGGAAATCCACATTTCATAGAGTCATTGGATGTTCCTATTTGCGGACGTGTGTATTGGCCCTTAGACTTTGAAATTATTATTAATGGGTATTACAAATTGCACACTTAGATGTATTGATGAAAATTGTGATGACACACTATTCAAAGCGAGGTAGGATATGTTGGGTACGTCATGAGTAATACTGCATTAATAGATAATGTGAGAAAGGATTTTTACCTTCTATTCCATAACAAAAGTAGATATCTTAGGCCCTTTGATGGAATTAGTGTAGCCTAAATAAATCCATGAACATGGTAAGGAATGGGTGAGTTCAATTTTGGAATGTTAACGAAAGAATAATAGAGCACATGGGTTGATAGCACTAGCATGAAACCCGGTTGATATGAGATATCATGACAAAGAGATTACATTATACGGTAAGAATTTGTAAGAGGTGACACATCATTGTTGTGTTAACATTGTTCTTTATGGGTTCCTTGGAATGTTTCTAGACGCTAAATTTTGACTTTCGGCAGGCTCTGCCTAATTCCATTGAGAAAGAGTCCTAGAGGGTCACACACTATGTGTGTCCAAGTGTCTCAGTTGAATATTAATTTAACAAGTTAAATAATGATTATTCCCGATTATGGTTTAATAATTCGTTAAGGATGTTTGATCACATTTATTTCAACACAAATTATTCTATAGAATATATTTTGGGCAAAATAATATATTTATTAGTGAGTAATGTAGTGATATTTATTTGAGAAATAAATAGTCATTGTTCAAGGTCTAATAAATGTGGTGGAGGAAATAAAGAAAAATGGAAAATTAAAGTGCATGATGTGTATATTAATATATACATGCCATGTAGTTTTTCTGAGAATTCATTTGAAATAATATTATTTATTTAATTAAATAATATTAGGTGTAATTCGTCGGGTGCATGTCAAGTAATAATAATAGTCAACTGTTATTATTAGACATGGGGTATTACTAAGAATTAAATGAAAATTAATAAATTCCTTCAGGTAGTTAATTAATTTCATTATTATATGAAATTAAAATCCCAATTATATATTTCTCATTTTCCTAGCCTTTTTTTCATTTTTCATAACAGATTTGGAAAAGCTGTCAAGCAAAGAGGGAATTTGTTTTCCCACCAAGAATGATCTCAAGCAACGAGAGAGAGAGATCCACCTCCACCAGATCAATGTGATCGAAGGAGAACATCTCAAGAAAATTCTCTTCCTCACTAGCACCCAGAGATCCCTTAGGTGACATCTAGAGATATTTGGAGCACGTGTGGATCGCTGCTAAAGGAATCCTATACATGGATTCTTTGATATAATGATGCAACACATCGAGTAATGACCGGAAACATCAATGAAGAAATAATTCCATCAATGAAAATATTGTCAATTAATTAAAGTAATTATAAGCAACATATGATGATCCTATCCATGGTTTCAGGAATCCCCTATTTTTTTCATTATTCGTTCTATTCTGAAGATTTGGCGTTTTATTATCGTGACAGATCTCAGATTGATCGTTGTTAACCCTAAAATTAAATTTGGGTACACCCACCAATGCGCTTCCGCTACAAACAGAACCTACAAGTGGTATTAGAGGTAGGTTATATCATTGATTATAATTATTTAGTTTTCTTTTGGTTATTTACACATTTAACAATTTAGTTGTTTCAATTTAATTTAACCATTATTTAAAATCTAAATCTCAATATCTATTCCTCCTCTCTCGTTTCACATTCACCTTTCCAAAACTAATTATTCATTTAATTTTGATTAAAATAAAATATACGATCTCATCCAGAGGTTCCAAATGTGCATGGTTATATAACACTTGAATACACGATGTGCATTCGGAAGTACACACCGTATAGTCTAGGTTCAAACCATCAGACCGGTATACCAAATTTGGCCATGAGCTGGAGTATTCCTAAGTCATAAATGACACCGTGTGTGGACCAGTAATAGGTGGCCCATGATTTTTGGATTACATGTCGTGTGGTCCACTAAACACGGCATGTAGTCCCTTCCAGGATAGGGTTGTACCATGTACCCCGTACACGGATTTCCGGGATGGAAACCATGTAACACAGATACTACACAGATTGTGTCCCACTGAACACGCCGTGTACTCTGAAAATTTCTAATGTACATCTACACACCATGTCCCCGGGTGTGTTCTTCGGATGGGAGTCGAACAAAAGTACACAGTGTGTATTCAGAACTACATGTCGTGTACTAATCCAAATTACGCAGATTTATTAAAATTTATTATTATATTATAAAAACCCTTGAGACGTGTACCATAGTGTAGGTGTAAAGTTGAGGCACAACACTTGATAGGTGTTTTATATATGTGTGTTTAATTTAACATATGTGTAATGTTTATTTCTACTCACTGGGTATTTTTGAATGAGAATTCACCTGGTTGCCTCCAAGGTACAAGTTACGTACAAAGATAATTTTAAATTTCTTTAATTTTTTTAAAATTATGATGGATGAGAATCTCATTGAAATTCAGAAACGAGTTTAAGATAAAAGGATTGATTAAATAAAGATAATTAATTGATTCCAGCATGATTTATCTTAAACAAGAATGATTAATTAATTGAATTCTAGTTTTATTAATGCGTAAATATCGTTACATGCATGGATGATCATGAACTAGACCAAGACCTTTGTATGTGAATAGTTTCCTTAATTTTATTTATTTAAATTAATTTTGTTGGAATGCGATCGTTCTTCTCATTAATATGTAGGGAATGTACGCCCAAGGTTTCTTATATTTTATACCTCTTTTTAACCCTCACCTATGTGTGAGATAGAAGCATGTGTAATGGATGGAGCTCCCAAGCTGGTGGATGCAACACAAGTTAGGATCCGAGGTGAAACCAATATAAGTAGATACAAAAGAGGACATGTGAGAAGCTATAAACATGAACCCAAAAGGAAAAAGGTGTTTCTCCCCTAGGACATGTGATAGTTTGTTAACCACTAGATAAACTAACCAATAGAACAAGATCCTTATCATACAATTTATTTTATTTTTGTCAGTTTCATGGTTTATTTATTTTGGGTGTGTTGTCAAGATCACACAACTAATGAATTAAACAAGCATGCTATATAGAACTAAAATAAGGTCGGCTTATGCATAAAATATTATCTTATAAAAGGTTAATCACTTATGTATATCACACTTAATATTAACAAGCATGTAATAAAATATAATAAAATGGAAATTTTCTTATAAGGATAAAATACCTCAAAGAAAATATCAAGTCGTTATAGCCTTACATAATCAGGGTTAGAATCGAACTATAGTTCAAAGTGCTTGACCAACCCTAGTTGGGGTGCTTTCAATTATCGGGGAATTATAATTCATGTTTTTGAGTTGACTTGACTTGTTTCGCATTAAGGGTTGAATGCCACATCACAACATGGTGTGACTAAGAGGCAAAGGTTGATGAAATCCAAAATAAAAGGATTTTAGGATTGTGGAGTCCACTCAGTGGATCATGGAGCTGCGAGTTAATGCAGTTGGCATTGGGAATGCCTACCTAAAACCCTTCAAGTTACTTGACCACCCCTAAATGGGGTAATGAGAAGGGAAATATGGATCCTTTCCCCTAGAATATTCAGAAAACAGAATATTCAGTTGTCAATGGTGAGGGCTATTGGGTTTCGATAAAAGAGTGGGAGACTAATAAGTATTAATTTATTTATTTGTCTCTGTTTTATCATAATAAATTACTAAAACTTTTCACATCTTAATTTTTAGAAATTACAAGAAAAATGACTCCAAACATATCATTGTAACCCATAATTGAGAAGGAAAACCTTCTCACCAGAAATAATTTCCAAGAATGGCAGAGGCGTTTACACATCATCCATCACCACGAGAGGAAATTGTATGTTCTAGAAGCACTTATTCCAGTTATTCCTGAAAAAGAGGCCAATGAAGAGGATCTATCTCCCTATACGAAACACAAGTATAATTCCATAGATGTCCAGTGTTTCATGTTGTCATCCATGTCTAATGAGATCTTGAAGCCACATGAAAACATGGACGCATGTAGCATGATGTATCACCTTAAGGATCTCAATCAAGAGAATGCGAGACAGGAGAGATATGACATATCCGATGATTTTTTTACAAATAAGCTTAGAGATTCTTCACCAGCTGGGCCTCATGTATTCAAGCTCATTGGATACATTGAACACTTGGACATATTAGGAATTATGTTCTCGGATGAGTTGCATACATATCTGATCCTATCAACACTTCCCAAGACCTTCTCTAGCTCTATTGTCAAATACAACATGAATAACAATGAGAAGAGTCAATCGAAACTTCTGACCTTAATTTTCCAGGTAGATAAGAACATTGGGCGTGACAAACCCACAGTCCTTATGGTGAATAAGAAAATGAAGGACAAGGTAAAGGGGTCAAAGACTTATAAATAGTCTGTAGCCCCTGAGCGTCATCCCTCCAAGAAGGGGAAGATCTAGAGGTAGGGCTAGGAACGGGAAGAAGTATGTTTTTCATGTGGCAAGAAAGGCCACTGGAAGAGGAAATGCTCCCAGAAGCTTGTAAATGCTAAAGGGGAATTAATTATCGAGTGTAGTCTTTCCATTTCTACACATTGGGTATTAGATACAGCTTGTGGGGCTCACATCTGTATTCAAATAAATGAACCAAGTATATTTAGAAATATTTCTAGAGGAGAGGTGGATCTTTGAGATTCCAATGGCATGAGGCTGGCTGCATTAGCCATTGGTGATTACCACCTCTCATTTCCAATTGGGATGATTTTTATTTTACATAACTGTTATTATGTGCCTAGTGTTACCAAGAACATAATTTTTGTATCTTGTTTGGATATGGATGGATTAATTTTCAAGATTAGAAATAAGTGTTGTCTCTTTTATAAGAACAGTGTATGGTATAGTATGGTGAATTGAAATAATGGTTTGTATGTATTAAATTAAAAAAACAAAGTGTTGGTAATCGATAACGAAACAAACTCACATGACTCATACATCACTCAGTTGTGGCATCACCGTCTCGGTCATGTAAATAAGAAGCGCTTGACAAAGATCTGCCTAGATGGCTATTTAGACTCTACTGAGCTAAAACCACTTGATAGATGTCATGCTTGTTTATAAGGAATAATGCCCAAGACACCTTTTGGTGTATAGGGTGAAAGGGCCACATAGCTTCTATGATTGGTTTACACGGATGTGTGTAGACCATTTCCAGTAGAAACTAGAGGCGGATACTCTTACTTCATAACTTTTACTGATGATTTTAGTAGATATGGATATGTCTACTTAATGAGGTATAAGTCAAGATCCTTAGATAAATTTATGGAATTCAAAAAATAATTTATAGAATCATCTTGGTAATAAGATAATGAAACTTCGATCGGATCGAGGTGGAGAATATCTAAACCAAGATTTCAGCGATCTTATATGGGAGTCTACAATTCAATATCAGCTCACTCCTCCTTATACACCACAGTGGAATGGTGTTACTGAAAATAGGAACCACACCGTGTTGGACATACTGATTTCGATGATGAGTTATGTAGATCTTCTATTATCCTTTTGGGGGTACGCATTACAGACTGCAACAAACACATTAAACCGAGTACCAACCAAGGCGGCAAATGAAATTACCTCTGAGTTATGGAATGGAAAGAAACATATTTTTTCGCACACACGTGTATGGGGATGTGAGGCATTTGTTAAGGCATTCTTAGGAAAAAAAACTAGCACCTCAAAGCATGAAGGGTATCTTTATAGGATATACCCATGAATGAAAAGGATATTACCTATATAACCCTTCAGACAAGAAAGTAATTGTTGCCAGACAAGCCATCTTTCTTGAGAGGGTGCACATCCTTAGAAAAGATAGTGATAACAAGATTGACTTCGATGAATTTGATGCTCAAGATACACAAGAGTTGGTACAGGAACAAGTTCTTCAGGTCCCCGTGAAAGAGGTTCCAGAACAAACAGTACTATGTATGATCTCAAGAGATGTAAAGGAATTAGAGAGATTTTATTTCCAAGTCACCGAGGATGGTGAATCATTATTGTTGGACAATGATGAACCTCTCTTATACAATGAAGCAGTAGAAATCTCAGAAGATGCATTATGCCTAGATGCTATGAATTCTGAGATGGATTCCATGTATCAAAACCATTTCTGGGCTCTGGTCGATGAGCCAGTTGATGTAAAGCCAGTTGGATGCAAATGGGTATTCAAGATAAAACTGGACATGGAAGGTCATGTTAGCACATATAAAGAAAGGATAGTGGCTAAAGGATTCATACAATTTCAAGGAATTGACTATGATGAATCCTTCTCTCAATCTTCCATGTTTAAATCCATAAGAATCATACTTGAAAAAGAAGCTTACTGTGACTATGAGATTTAGAAAATCGATGTCAAAACATCATTCCTTAATGAGAACCCTCCAAAAAATGTCTATATGACACAAACAGAATGGTTTGTGACACAAGGTGAAGCCAAACAGGTTTTCAAGATGCAGAAATCCATTTATCGATTAAAGTAAGCATCCAAATCATGGAACATTCGATTTGATGAAGCCATATAAAAAATTATGTTTCATTAAGAATGACTGTGATACATGTGTTTATAAGTGGTTTAATGGGAATGTGATCATTATCCTAGTAGTATATGTTGACGATATATTACTTATTGGAAATGATGTACCAATCTTACAGTCAGTTAAAGACTAGTTCAACAAGTGTTTCTCCATGAAGGGCATAGGTGAAGCAGCCTACATTCTAGGGATCAAGATCATTCTTGATAGATACAAGAGGCTTCTTGGACTATGTCTGGGTACATACATTGACCATATACTAAAGATATTTAGTGTGGAACAATCCAAGATGGTATTGGTTCTAGTGTCACAAGGCCTACATCTTTCAAAGAAAATTTATTCTCATACACAACAAGAGAAAGATAGAATGAGTAAGATCCCAAATGCTTGGGCTATAGGATCCATCATGTTTTCCATGTTATGTACCATAAATGATGTTGCCTATGAACTGATCATTATAGGAAGATGTCAAGAAGATATAGGAGAACAACATTGGACTACTTTTAAGACTATGTTTAAGTATCTGAGAAGAACTAAGGATATGTTCCTATTGTATAGAGGAGATAGGGAGCTTTTCATCAGAGGGTATGTTGAAGCTGGTTTTTGGACAGATCAGAAATGATTAGAAATCGCAATCTGGATATTGTTTATGTCTCAATGGAGGAGTTGTGAGCAAGAGGAGTTCAGAGAAACCAGTTTTCGTCGATTCTATAGTGGAGTCTAAATATATAGTGGCTTCTGATGCATCCAAGGAAGCCGTCTCAATTCAAAACATTGTCCATGAGATTGGTGTGGTGCCTAGTAGTAAAGATCCAACCAAATTGTATTTTTATAATACTACAGTGGTTCTCTTGCAAAAAAACCAAGGTTAAATCAACGGACAAAACATATACTCCAGAAGTATCACCTCTTAAAGTATTTATATCAAAGTGATGAAGTTGTAGTGAGTAGAGTGTCTACATAAGAGAACATGGAAGACCCTATGACTAAAGTCCTATCTCAACAGAAGCGTGAATATCATTTGAGATCTAGCAGATTAAAAGTTGTTAGTAGTTGTCTCTAGTCCAAGTGGGAGTATGTTGTAGTTGGTGGCCCAGAACCAACTACTTTGAAATTTATTCATTATTGAATACCTTATCACATATTGATTTTTCTTCTGCATGATGATGCATGTGATAATGACCTAAGGATATCTGTTATATTAAAGGGTCATTGTAGATCCCTGGTATGATGAGAACCCGGAAGTTCGATGACACTATTCTTGAATACATGTTCTACGGCTGTATGATGTTATTTGAGGCACATAAATAATACAGGCCATTAGGGGTGAGGACTCATAAAACATTGAGGAACCTTCTCATGGTGTGTGCCCTTGGTAATATCCACGAGGATATTATGAGAACGAGACCCGCCAATAGGAAATCTGCATTTCATAGTGTCATTGGATGTTCCTATCTGCCAATGTGTGTATTGGTCCTTAGTCTTCAAGATTATTATTAATGGGTATTACAACTTTTGCACTTACATGTATTGGTGAAAACTGTGATGACACACTATTCGCCGTGAGGTAGGATACGTTGGGTGTGTCATGAGTAATACTACAACATTAGATAATGCGAGAAAGGATTAGTCCCTTCTGTTACATAATGGAAGTAGATATCTCAGGCCCATTGATGGAATTTATATAGCCTAAATAAAACCATGGCCATGGTAAGAAATGGGAGAGTTCAATTTTGGATTGTCAAAGAATGAAAAATCGAGCACATGAGTTGATGTAACTAGCATGAAACCCGCTTCATATGAGATATCGTGACAAAGTGATTAGATTACACGGTAAGCATTCATAGGAGGTGACACATCATTGCGGTGTTAACTTCTTTCTCTATGGGTTCCTTGGCGTGTTTCTAGATTCTAACCTTGTACATTAGGAAGGATCTTCCTTATGCCACTAAAAAAGAGGCCAAGAGGGTCACACACTATGTGTGTCCAAGTATCTCAGTTAAATATTAATTTAACATGTTAAATAAATATTATTAACGATTGTGGTCTAATAATTATTGAAGGATGGATGATCGCATTTATTTCAACACTAGTTAATCAAGAGAATATATTGTGGGAAAATAATTTATTTATTAGGGAGTAATGCAGTGATATTTATTTGAGAAATAAATAGTCATTATTCCAGGGCTAATAAATGTGGTGGAGGAAATAAAGAAAAATGGAAAATAAAATTACACTCCATGTATATTAATATATACATGTCATGTAGTTTTTTGAGGAATTTATGAGAAATAATATTATTTATTTAATTCAATTATATTATGTATAATTCCCTGGGCAGATTTCAAGTAATAATAATAGTAAACTTCTATTATTAGATATGGTGTATTACTGAGAATTAAATGAAAATGAATAAATGCTTTTGGATAATTAATTAATTTTATTATTCTATGTAATTAAAATCCCAATTATATATTTCTCATTAGCCTAGACATTTTTTCATTTTGAACAACATAATTGGAAAGGATCTCAATCCAAGAGAGAGTTTTTTCCACCAAGAACACTCTCAAGCTATGAGAGAGATAGATCCAGCTCCACCGGATCAAGGAAATCGAAGGCGGACATCGTAAGTGAAGGATCTTCCATGTTAGCACCCAGATATCCTTTCATCAATGTCTAGAGATATCTGAAGCACATGTGGATCACCTCTAGAGGGATGCTACACATGGATTCTACAACACAATGATGGATCACATCGGATCATGATCGGAAGCATGAACGAAGAAAGAATTCTATCAAGGTAATTCTTGTCAATTAATTAAATTAATTATAACCCACATATTATGATCCTATCCATGGTTCTGGGACTCCCCTGTTTCATTTTCATTCTTCATTGTATTCTGAATATTTGGCATTTTATTATCATGACAGATCTCAGATTGCTCGTTGTTAATGCTAAAATTAATGTTGGGTACACCCACCAATGCGCTTCTGCTGCACCCGAAACCTACATGTCATAATGTTAATTTACCTCTTCTCATCATTAATTGCTTGAGATTTTTTGTCCTATGTAATATTTATCATAGAATCATATAATTCATAATTTGTTTAGATAATGCCTTCAAAGTTCCCATATATCCTATGTTGTGGAGGGTTTTATGATAAAATATTCAATAAGTACTAAGAACACATAAAGCATTAAGCACTATATTAAAGTAGTTTTTTTGAAAAAAAAACATATCCATACCAAGCTTAGTGATTTATTTCTTCACAGAATCATCCTTGAACTTCTTCCATACCTTTCATGGAATGTGTCTAATATAGTATTGATGAAAAAAAGTTTATGGTTTTTATGAAAGACCATGTGGATGTAATTCCTCCTTTACAACTTGATGATATTTATAAATTATATAAATTAACTCAATTTACATATCAGACTCTAGGAGGCCATCCATGAACTATCTCTAAGGTAAGAAGTTCTATTTATAGAAAAATACAAATGAGAATGGTATATGGTAATAATTTCCATACTGTATGGTAGAAATTCACAATGCTCTAATAAATAACCATACATGAATATGCCATATATCTAGATAAACAACATTCAATTTCTGAATTGGTCTTTTAAAGGTAATTATATGAAAAATATTCTATCAGGTATTACCTTCAACTAATAAACTTGGTTTTTATAAAATATTCAATAGTTTCTAACAAGTATAAAAAGAAAGATTTTTGAGTCACAATAGCTCTATAAGATATGGTAAAACTTGATAGGACTTATCCCGATCCCTATAAACATTCACAATATACTTATATCAAGTGAACCATGCCTTGTAGTAAAAAATCTCCTAACCAACTAGTTGTTTAATTGTTTTCACAACAAGAACTATTGGAATGAATTAACATGATCTTATCATTTCAAAAATAAAATTTTAAATGAATTCAAAAAAAATATTTTCATGACCTTATGATAGTCTTGGGTTCATATATGTGTGAAATTTAAATCTATATATTTTTCAATAGTGGAAGTTGTTATCAAGTATTACTCACCGATGCTTATAACAATATGATTTCAGCTTGTGACATAAAATAATATAATGTGATGTTTTTTATTCTTCCATGAAATAATTATAATGTCAACCAATGAAATAATTCTTGATTATAGTATTCTTCTTTAAATTTATATTAAGCACTATCCCAATATATAGAACAATTTTATCAGATAATAAATTCACGCAACTATTAATTCTTAGAAATTATGTGATGGGAGTAATTAATTAATAATAAAGTCCTATTAACCATTCCATACCTTCCATAAAACATTATTCTAATCGTCCAGAATGATTCAATGGTCAGTGTGATGTCATAGTGGTTGGATCAAAATGTTCTTTTAAATCTTAACCTTGTTCTACATCCTTATCATCTTCTTCTTATAATGAATATTTATTGTCTCTAATCTTTTCCTGCATAATATCTACATAATGTGGTGGAATATACCAAACGGATCCAATCCCTCTCTGAGATTTTGTACTCTGATGATATGATATTTTATTTTGATGATGTGGTACACCAACTTCCACTACACATAGAACATCTTTGATGACATATATGGTGACATACAACTCAAACTTATGATCTTTGAATTGGTCCATTACTAAAGAAAATATTTTTTAATATTCATCATCATCAATAATTGTATTATTTATAGTCCACAACCTATAAAACCTAGGGATTAAAAATAATTATGGTTTTCTAGATTAAAATTTTTTTATTTGGTATTAATTATCTTGTCATTGTAAAAAAAATTATACCAAAATCATTCGAACTATAGTAATACTTCATATCATAGTTAATACTTATATTTAATCAAGGAAACATAATATGTTTTTAAAATGTATTAATCTTTTTTTTAATAATGAGTTTTCTAATTAATAATATTTAAACACATTAGGTATTGTGAGTTTAACAGATTACTCACTAGATATCATACCAGTCTTACTTAGGGAAAAGTCCTTATATCACCATAGAATAGGTCAAAAGTGATTCCCCAGTAACTATAGTACTCAAACTAAATAAATATAAATGAATATTAAATAAAATAATTTTTATATATTTATTAAGCCATATATTAAACCAATCAATATGATGTTTTTATTTTATTATTAGTATAAACACATTATTTAACATATTTTAATTTTCATTAATGATAATAAAGATAAGCCTGCAATTTATTATTTGACATGAAATATAATAATTAATATTGCAATTTTAAATCCTTATAATTGAAATATTTTTTTAATTATTTCATCATTTTACTAATAATTAAATTTATTGTAATTTTCAGTCGAAGGGTTCATAGAGAATTTCATAAACTTATTATAAAACATTTCTTAGGGATATTTGGGGGAATGTAAAACCCCACCCACCAACTATATACACACACATCATAAAAAAACAACCTGAGATAATTTCATTAGATATTGAGAGGAGGAAGAATTTAAGGTAAACTGTAATTTGAATTACATTATTTTACATTATGTGTTTTAATAACATTATTTCAAAATTTTAATATATAAAAATAAAAATATAGATTGCATAATAAACAATGTACATCGTAACCATCATATCTATATTGTAAAGAATGGATGGGATATAGTTCACTTGAAAATAGGTATAAATTTTAAATCTATAGTAAAAAATTTATATTATATTAAAAAACAACATATTAATGTTCATTTGTTATATGTATATTAAGGATTCCAAATCTCAAGACACATCCATCCCTTTTCACCTTATATATAATATGTCTCTGGTAAATAAAAAAGGAATGGATAGTAGGTGTAAACATAACAAAATAATATGAATAATGTTCATGTGTGACAAAATAGAAATTTTTTATGCATTAAAATTGTGTTACATAACAATGACTACTTGTTTTTCTATATTTTTTAAACATTTTAGACCTGATAATAACTATATATTTAATCATTTTAATCACTTATTTTAGTGTATTTTATGTGAAAAGAAAAAATATGGCCATAAAGGGGTGCAGGTTTTGGAGTGTCACCCTAAGAATAACTTGATAATGAAAAGACACATGGGGTACAAATGATAAAATTAAAAAGTTATTAGAAAAGATAAATACTCTAATATAAAATTGAGATTTTTAGGTTGATGTCGTAATCCATTTTATTCAAAGATATTGGTGATAAAAATCTAAAAAACAACCATAGTAAAAAGAGACATGCCCGATTTTTGAGGCTAAAGATTACCCTTAAAGGCCTACCATACATGAGGTAATTTATTGTTTTATAATAATTTTTTCAAAATTCGAATCAAACAACTTTTGATACCTTTATTATACTAAAATTATATAGGGTAAAATTAATTTGGACTTATATCTTGAAGTACCCACACCTCACCTTATTATTAGGGGTAAAATATATAATATACATGGTGATATTATATACAATAAACTTCCAAAAATAACCTAAGAGTATAGATTCATATAGCCCATGAGCCCAGTGCCACACTACCTATTCCCCTTAATGATTTTTATTATCCCACAATAAAACTTTATATTAGATATTTGATAGAATGGTCAGTTAATGTTATAAAGATACATATTGACAATGAGGAATGTCTTTTATATTCTATTTTATATTGAAAAAAATTTAAAAATAATTTTCAATGGTTTAATTTTATCTATGTTATTACTAATGTATTAATAAAAAGAGAAACTAATGGTTGAGTTAATACTATTTTAAGGATCATATAATAGATCAAAAAATCCTTTCAAAAATACTATTACCCCACCTATTTGACTTCTATTTTTTTTTAAATTAAATGTTTATAAAAATACATTTGAATGAAATAGAAATATGGTCCATACTAAATATGAAGAATAAATTAATGGAGAGGTCATTAATGATATGACTAGTCTTGAAAAGGTAAATTAAATTCTCAAGCATGAATGGCAGAGGGGATTTGTCATGGAAGTATACATGAGGTACGTTTTCATAAATTTTTTTCCAATAATTGATTTTAAATATTAATTATAGTTAATTAATATTTATCTTTTCTACATGCATGTATATCACTCCAATGTATTGGGAAGATCTGGAGGAAGAATTAGATTCTCCAGTCCTCATGTCACTTCTACAGAAACAAAATCAATAAAGGATGATGAATTTTTAGTAATAGAATAGCATATAGATAAATTTTTTGAAAAGAAGATAATATATAATAGACTTCTATTAATACCTACAATGTATGGGTAAAACTATATACTCTAATAATAAAAAATATTTTTTAATTTTTTTCATTACTTATTACTTTTTTCTAGGAATAATTAGATTATTGTTATGATAAATTTGGATAATCCTAAAATATATTTTTTGGATCCAATGCATGGATATCTGATAAATTGACCACATGTATTGTATATTATGAATTTGTAATACACTATATTGAATATTTTATAAATAAACATCAAATTATAAATTTTATATTACATTTTAACAAGAATTTTTTTATGATATGGTGGTGTTTATATATCATCTATTCCATGGTATATGGATGAACAATAAAAATATGGAACCTATATAGTACTACGAATGGATGATTATTAGAGTATATATAATAATATTTCACAATATAATCTTCTATGAAAACAAATTAAATATTTTTCTCAATGTTTTCTCAATTTTTAAATAAATTAATCATGTCAATTATTGTTGTTACATTTATAAATTTATGAAACATATAAAATTCCATCCACAAACTAATATCCATAATGAGGTATTTTTTAATGTATTTAAAATTTAATTTTGTATACTTATTGACTATTTATTTAACTATATTTTTATGTATTACCAGGATTATTGATATATAAAAAAATATTAAATAAATTCATTGTAGAATGATTGGGAAACTCATATACTGTTAGAGCTTTTTTAGACAGCATAAAGAGGTGGTTTTCTATCATTTTTTTTTATTTCAAAGAGATCATTAATATGAGCTTAATCTATAGCTTATTTAGTTGTATTTCATAGAATTCACTATTGATAATCTATAGATACTATCAGTTTTATGTTATATTTATGGACATTTACTTTAGAATTGAAAGGATTTCAACTTAGTAGGGATAAGATAGAATATATGGAGACACCTTTTAATAAAGGACTGTATAGTAATGTTATTGATGTGTGATTGATATCCCATGTTATTTCAAATGTTGACCATTTTTTATATTTAGGATCATTTATGCAATGTGATATAGATAATAATGAAATTGATTCTCATAAGATTCAAACTAGATGGATTAAATAGATAAAATCCTCGAGGGTGCTTTCTAATCATTAAATTACTTTCAAATTGAATGCTAAATTTTATAAATATCTTATGAGACCAACAATTCTATTTGTGTTCATGTGTAATGACACCTAGAATTTAATATTGTTTTTAATTCATGTCATGAGTAACATTATTTGATGTATGGATGAAAACTATGATGATATATCCACACGATGAGTAGATTATATAATAGTTTGTCTCAACCCAATATATAGTGTGATAACTATTACCAAACATGAATGTTCTCATTTAAAAGTTACATTTTTATTCAAAATGTGCATCACATACTCAAAATTTTGTAATAAACGTGAATTTAATTTATAATTTAGGGAAATATCAATAATTTAGTAGTTTCATATAAGAATTAGCTTCACGTTAATCTTAAATATGGTGTGGAATATGTTATTTAATGTGTTTGGTTTCATTTAAAAGTTACATTTTAGTTCCCAACACATGTCAAAAAATAAAAATGGACAAAAAATATCATATTACTATGATACTTTTGGAAAATGATCCATAATTTATTTACGATGTATAATATTTAACTTAACATCAACCTAACACATGATGTGGATGGTATGAATGAAAACGAATGTTTTTGGTTTAAAAGTAACATTTTAGTTCAAAATTTTCATCACATACTCTAAACCGAGGAAACACGCATATATATTTTTCATACTTTAGGATAAATATTACTAATTAATTTGTGATTGTAGGGTCCTGAAAACATCGAAAATGGAAGTAAATACTCTCACAAGCACTTTGCGGAGGGATGAAAATATTCCTATAGGTCCAGTAAATAAAATGGATGAAAATTCAATTAAAAATTTGAGAATAATCTTGAAGAAATCAAATTTTTCGAGATTTTTTAGTGTACTGAATAACATCATAGAGGAAGGTTTGTGGGGTGTATGAACCACGAACTGTCAATATGTGGAAGGAACTGTGAGGAATTTGCTCGCGGGGTGATGGCCAGCAAACCTAGGATGTCAAAAACCATGTCATTAGAGAAATATAATGTAGAAATTCCATCTACATACCATCCCATGAACTAAGAAGTTCACCTAAAATCAAGATGGCAAGGTTCTGCAAACCACGTCTCATAAACCACAGCCTCAACAAACCCCAGTCGACTAAATCTTCTGAAGATTGAGATAAATATTCATGGGCTTCTATAAAGGGTTTCACATTACCACAACTATTATTTACCTAGTGCTCTATAAATGTAGCACAAGGGGAATTGGAGAAAAGGAAATGTGGGGAAGAGAGCAGGAAGTATTCCCATGTGGCTGGAAGAGAGAATTCAAATACAGAGAATATTTTGACTTTGATTTCGAATCATCAGTGAAGTGAAAACATTGAACCAATTTTCCATAGGTATAACTAGATGTGAAAAATAAGAATAATATACTTAATAGTAATTGGTGAACTGGGAAACTAATTGGTTCCATTGTGAACCATAAATCCCTCGCAAATGAATTCCTCATGAACCACAGGCTCTGGGACCCTTATTCAATTCGTCACTCCAGTTAGCACATCACTATGCTAATTGAACCCTACACCGTGTACTACATCAGTAAACTGATGGAACCAAGAGCTGTAGGGGGAAACACATCATGGACCGTATACCACATTCCTATCTGGTGTTCCATATCCACGTCCACATACTTCTTCGGTACGTGGAAGACCCCTCTACCCACATAGAATTATGCTATGTGGGGTTGCCCCCATCCTGCATGAGAAAATAGTACACTAAATGGGGATTCTTAGGGTGTCCTTACCTTAGGATTCAATCATGAGCCATTATCACTCTCCAGCCCTCCATAGATCTTCCATTAACCATTCCAGTACCATCAGGCCAAATCCACCTTCAAATCCACCGAACCCAAATGGTCAGATCTTCAGGTGCACCAGCACACATTTCCATATCTATATTCCTATGGAATGCATAGTGATGAAGGTTATCCCCGCAATTTTTTAGACCCTTGAATGTATCTAAGTCTACATTCACATGGTGAACCTAGGACCAACTTTGGAATGCCCATGTGAACCTCCCCATTCTCATTCTTAGGGGTAATCACTATCCTTTCCCTTCAATGAGTTCCAGGGATAAGAAAAAATGTTACTCTTTCCTTCCCCTTTGACCAAGGATAATTCTCCTCCCCTTTCCTAGAACCTGAACAAGGGAGATCCTCATTAGGTATACCCCTAGACTTTTGAGAGATGTATCAATATTCAACCACTTTTCCTCATCTATATACATGTCTAGATAGATCAATAAGATATGAAATTCATGGATATCAATGTAGGTCAGAGTAGCAGGCTTAATGCTTCCCTTTCTCTCTCCCTTCAGGCTAGTAGCCACAACCTCTTTCACCGTCACCATCCTCCTTTTCCATCATAGAAGAAGAGAAAGTATGCACTTATTGAATCTTTCACATCCTCCTATTTCTCAAACCGATAATGACTCACATGGTCTCAGAGTTATGTGATGATAAGACAATGGAAAACGCATAAATGAACTTTGAGAACTCTGATTACTGTTCCAACCAGGATACATATGGTTCCATCCTGAATGACCAAGATCAAAAGGGTTCCCTTTCAAAAGGTTCACCCTATTAAACCCCCAAATAATTTGCTTCCTCCAAGGTGTAAGTATCAACAATGAACTAATAGAACATTGATTCCCACCATAATTGGGATATGTAAGATGCTTGTCAAAGGCTTGATCTCAAAGGATGTTCTCCCTAAAAGTCAATCCCAATAAAATGTTCCCCCAATATCTAGAGGTATTCCTCCTAGGTGTAAGTCTCGATAACCAAACAACATGGGTTTATATTCCTCTCCTGGGGATATATAAAAATCACATCTTGTGGGTTTGACATGAAAAACAAACCACCATCTATCTCTCATAGATGATGATAAACTCCAGAGTTCCTCATTGCATGGCTTAGGTCATCATTTCCTCTATATCATCAAATCCAGGTATATCCAGGATGATCCTGCAAACCAAGGGTATCCCATGGATAAAATCTCAAGGAACTGAATTGAGAATTCATGAACATATGAACATGGCTTAAATCTATAAGAGAGTCCATAAATAGGAAACAACTCTCACCAAAAAGGGAGTGATGAGCCCGACCTCCCATCCCCTATACCACTGGGTTCCTTAAGTGATGTTGTCCAAATATTCATCCAACAAATGCCTTCCTTTTAAAATAAGGTCCATAAATTATGGATACAAAGGAAGTTGGGTATTTTTAGATCCACTAATGATCCCGTTGGAGGCCATCTGAGGATATAATATCCTAAGAGGACTGATTACACAAATACTTAACATCCTTCCAATTGATCATTGGGACCATTCGACTATGGAACCTTCATAGTATTATAAAAGGGATACACTGCTCAGTCCTAGCTAGGTCAACATAAATCAATTGACCACATAAATGATAAACTGTGTGAATTGAGTTGAAATAGAAAATGGTGAATCTGAAGTAAAATTTAATAAAAATTGACAAATACTCATTATTTGTCGGATGATTTTTCATTTCTCCCCAAATGCATAACCTTAGTTCGAATAAATATAGTGAACCTGAATTCAATTATCATACAAGGTGGTAGTTTTTACCCCACTGAAGCCTCTTCACATCATTAAAAGGAAGGGGCTAAGAAGAATCATCAAATATCCATATGATCAACATAATCTACATTGAAAATGTTTTGTTGTCAATATATGTAATATATTTTTTGAAATTTTCTACAGCATCCTTCTATCCAAATGTAATCCTGACAAGCTATGTAGACATGCACCTCAGCAATCTCATAGGTGGTCAGGTCCCTAATGAAGAGAAGGCCCCCTCACCTACCTAGTGTCTTCAACATGGAGTATCCAACATGCTAAATAGAGAGTCCCACCAAAATGGTACTCTCCTCATAGTGGAGGCCACAAGTCATTTATTCCAATCTAGCAAATCTTTCCTCCCGCCTCCTCAACTATGGTTGGAACCCTAGAAAAAGACGGACCTAGTACTCATCTCTATCTATTTTGAGAGGCTGTCCTCATATTGTGAAAAAAGTACA
This sequence comes from Viscum album, assembly GCA_963277665.1. Classification (NCBI taxonomy): domain Eukaryota; kingdom Viridiplantae; phylum Streptophyta; class Magnoliopsida; order Santalales; family Viscaceae; genus Viscum; species Viscum album. The sequence goes on along the minus strand of OY728138.1, from coordinate 1,525,625,723 downwards.
TCCTTTATCTTAGGAAGTTATATGATGTCGATGTTGATGACTTCATCCCAGCCGCATAGGGGTCCTACTCACGGGCCCCTTTTGGAGAGCACCACTGCCATCACCGAGAAACCGTGTATCCTCACTCTGAAATGGAGCTTAGGTAGAGGTAACCCTGTTGAGGTCCAAAGACATAGGCCCCTCGGGCCACCTGCCGAGGCTGAAAAAATATACAATCCAGAATAGTTTATTACCCTTATTGCTGAGGAGGAAACCCACTGTACAAATGTGGTTGCATTCAAAGGGAAAACCTAAAACTCTTCCCCCTCCAATAAATCCTACGACAAAAATAGGGAAGAAAAATACAAACACTTGCAAATTCTTGCTAGTGCTCATCGGTCCCATAGTGTAGACCAAACGACGAATTACAGGAATATGAAAATATAGGCCGATGTGCCAGAAGATCTTCATCAAAATAGGACAGAAACCACCTATTAGAAGGCACAAATAATACCCTAAGAGCATCAAGCCCACCTTCCAAATATGGCAGAAAATAAATACGTGTAGAGTCAAATTCTTACGGATACATACAAATAACTTGAGATAAATATATTGGAAAAGGATTAGATGAAAATTCTTTTCCATAAATATGAATCCCACCAGTCCAATACGGTGGAAATCAAAGAATAAAATTGGTTGAAGACTCATCCTGACAAGAGATCATTATATCGACAGTAAAGGCGAGGAAATAGGCCCATGACCTGGTTTCCTCAAACAAAATGACTAACTTATAAAATGGGTAGGTCAATTCAAGGAAGATATGCATCACTGCTCTAGTCCTGGAGGGTCGAAGACAATATCCCATGATTCATGGACTACCGAATCGAGAAAAATACTTGTTCCAAATGGGGGATGTTGGTCCAAGGTGGTGGCCACTCTATGGTAGGCATATATCCCTTCCAAAACTCAATATGTTCAATGGAATATCCCTACATAATTATGGGGACCAAAACAATTGGGACCCATATTTGATGGTAATTACAAATAGTATACAACCCTGGTTACCTGCAATTGAGTGACCAAAAATGAAATGCGACAAAGGAAACCGGAAAATGAGGAGTATATACATGATTATTCACTGTTGGAATCCAAAGTTTTTGAGGCCCTCAAGCATATATCAATATATTCCTGAGATCCTATTAGTCTATTAACACAGTATGGAACTTGTAGTAGTAGTTGCAAAGACCTTACCTTCAATTCTGCTACATGCAACTCTAAAGGTCCTCCCCAGAGAACCCATGGATGCTTACTCCATGGTCCCAGAATTATTATTAATTAGATCCTATATCCTGATGCGTGTAAGGGGTAGCCCTCCCCCTGACTAGATTATTAGAAAACAATAAGTTCCTCCCCTTACAATCGTCTACTGTGATGGTCCTCCCCAGGGTATACGCTGCAAATATGCTTCTCCATGTAGTCAAACATCATGTCATGATGGTAGTACTTTCCATGATGATATCCACTATGAATGCCTTCCCTTCAATGGATTTTTCTATGAAAGACCTCCTCATAGAACCATCAAGCAATGAGAAGGTCATCCCCTCATTTCATTATATCTTGAAGGCCCTCCCTAGGATGTACACTACATAAATTCTCCCAGCACCCAGATAACAAGATGTGATAGTAGTCCTCAACATCATACTAGTCATCGAGAAGGTCCTCCCCTTAGTGAAATCATGTAGAAAGAAGGTCTTACCCTCACTAAAACACAACATGAAGGTCCACCCTTGGGTATACACTGTAGGGACATTCCTTGTGGTTAGGCATCATGTTGTAATGGTAGCCCTATCCATTGTAGGACTGATTGTGAAGGCCCTCCCCACAGTCAAAATTCATGCGGGAAAAAAGGCCCTCCCCTTTCCAATAAATATATGATAAATCAATCCTACACTAAGGCACTCAGAAAGATAGAGAAAAACAAATCATGCACTCTGTCTATGATGTATGATATCCTTTTTCAATGAAAAATTTGTCTGGGGCCACGCTCATCTTCCGAGCCACCCCTACACCGCTCATATATCAATGAGGCCCCTATCAACCCCACTACTTGGAATGAAATCATTATGATGTAGTCAAGATGGGAATATCAAGTAGAAGAGTTCCTGGAAGAACAATAACAAGATATGTTGCTCACAAGAAGACAACTAGCTAAGGATGATTTACTATTTATGTATTGTCCCATGGAAACTTATCATTTCAAAATACCAAGGGATTTGTCTGAGGAATGTATGCATAACATTTGAATCAATATTTGGACAAATCTATACCAGCTAAAAGAAACATTCTTTCCCAATGAAGGGTATGTAGACCATTTTTTCATATTAGGAGAGCTTTGATGTCTAGTCAACCTCGAAGCCCTCCGGTTTCTATGGATGCCACTATTAGAAAGGCATAAGAAAATCCTTGACCTAGACTACCTCTATGTGCTATAGAAGTTGTGTTTCCTCATCAGTGATACCCTATCTGATGTTCAGATTTAGGGATGGGGAGAACATAGAGATCAATACCTCACCGCACTTCCCATCCAGCATACCTCATCATAAATGAAATCTTGAAAATCCATTACCTAAAGGCAACAATCAAATGAAAACAATGCTTGGGAATGTAGGAATTCTCAATAAGAACTGGTATTGAGTATGTTTCAAAATATTCAGGCCTAAGGAGATCAGGCCATCTAGAATATTCTTATCCATGAAAATGAGAACACCTAGCAGGATTCCCACCAAAAGGAAGCTAACCAATAAGCAGTGATCATTTCCTTGAATGAAAATACATTTCGTAAAAATATAGTGCCTTACCCAACTCACACCTATGTGAGAGTTCATGAAATCAATAAGGTGGAAATAGTGGTAGATACCATCGCAATATGGGAACAGCCCTAGCCCGTAAGGCTAGGGTAAATTTTAACTCAGAATGCCCCCATAAGACCAATGCATATGTGCCACAGTGCATCAACAGAAGAATGGGAGAAACCCTAGCCAATAATGCTGGGAGAAATTTTATATCAAATTCCCCCACAATGGACATCTTTGATCTCCTATATGGGAAGAATGATGAGTAGATAGGTAAACCGTTTAGTCCCATCTAACGGTTCATAACCCATGGAACAAAGGCATACTTCGAGGTCATATCAAGGCTACCTTCAGGTTGATATTCACCATGAAAACTAAAGAATAATACATAATTAAAGGAGAAAGGCCAATAAAGGATTCCAAAATATCTCATACCATTCAACACTGGGTACACCGCCCCCAGTTCAGTATGCATCAGTGAACATGGTGAAATTCAGTCCCACTAATATGAATGAAAATAATACAAATGTAGATGATGCAAGAGAAGTTGGTTCCCTCCTAGAGGAGTCCCACACCGAGCCCGCTGGTGTGCATAATCGAAATCAATGATCTGCCCTAAATTTGGCCGCACCCTCATCAAACCCATATCTACCTCCCTCAAAAATCCCCAACAAGAAGAAGAATGATTTCGAGGTCGTCTATGACCCACCTCCTCCTCCCCCTTAGAATTTTTCACATGTGATGGGGGAAATATTCTTTAAGTAGGAGGAATAAATGAAAGAGCTCAGATGAATCAATGTTGTGCTTCATATAGGAGGCTATCTTGCCAAATCTGTTCCTCAAGTTGAATTTGATAAGTATTCCTAGAATTGGTACATCTGCCACATGCACTCATCCCTGTAAATGAAACTAATCTTGGATAGCCATCCAATCCAGCACCAGGACCACCAGTATACTTAAATATATCCCTGAAAGGATATCAATACTTAACTTCACCAGGAAATAATCTAGAATAAATTTAGGTGAACCCACAATGGATACCCCTAGCAAGGTATATGCCCCAAATTCTAGAAGTATCGACATGTACGGTTTTTCTCCTGCTGCACCCGCCCAAGCTCATGTCTGATAAGATATGCATTAAGGGATCTTGAATACTATCAAGTAATTCATAGCCTAAATGGAATACATGGATGGTAGGTGTGCTCTGATAAAACTAGAATGCAAACCTTACACTGATTGGGTGACCAACATTCTACCACCTAAAATAAACGGGAACCCCATATTACCGATGTTAAATGGTTTAGGAGATGAAGTATAGCATCTAATGATTTTTGTATCACATTGTGACAATCTTATGGGCACCCCAAAGAAACAAGAAGTAGTGAAACTCAGTTGCTTCATGTGAAATCTTCATGGTTCATCCTTTGTGTGGTATACTAGTTTTCCAGCTAACACAATCACGGGTTTGGAGGACCTCCAATGATAGTTTCTCTTCCAATTCTGTTTAAAATTTCCTAAGACAATAGTATGTGATGTCATGAACTGCAAGAATCAGGATAATGAAAGAGTTTCAGATTTCATTGCCATATGGAGAGGCCGTATTTACTCCCTGAACCGGCCACTCCCGTAGGATAAAATTCTCGCTATGTGAATTGATAATCTTCATTATGAATTTCATACACCACTCATCCCAGTTAATTACACCACTAGGTTAGTATATTTCTCTTCCATTTCCCAAAGGATATAAGAATCCTTGCAGCAGGCTAATCTCATGTCCCGAGTGGCACCATATTCCCCCAGAAAAAGAACAATAAAAGATGAAGTAGATTTTGTCATACTTAAACCATCCCCGACACCAGCTCTATTTTCTGGGCCTCCACCATATTATGAAATACCCCTTGGATGAAAATAGCCACCCCCACCTCTGCAAGATGAGTGAAGGGGTTCTAAAAGAAATAATTTATGGGAACGAAGAAACATAGTCTACTCTGTCTGAGATGACCATGTTTGTGGCTACTTCGTAGCCACCATGAATTGAATCTTTCTCCGGCTACTAGAACCAAATCAAGCTGATGATGTGATTCTTGATGAAAATCCAATTTCTTTTACCTACCACTGTATACTGGGACACACCATTCAGGTTTTCTTCATCTTCAAGGATCTCATGCAAAAATATAGTGAATTATGGACAAGTCAATTTAGATTCGCCATCAACACTAGTGGCATATGTATCGACCTTATAACCAAGAGTGGAAGATGAGTGGAAAACATCCACAAGAAAAAAGAGACAAAATTTGATATGTGGATGACTCTGAAAGTATTCAACATAGTCAATGGCATCCTCCAAACATAGTTGAAGAAACCAACCACGCCCCTAATATTTCATGATGCAACTCAACAATATTCCTCAATCCTAAAACACTTTTGAGGGATGAAAAGGTAAAAATCATGTTAAAGAATATGAATTGGAACCAAATCCGAGATAGGTCTTAAAACTTTTGAACTTCATGCATGTAGACGTGAATGAACAGGCACTACCCCCAAAAAATGGGACAACAAGAACCACCCCACCAAGCGACGTCATCCTAAGAAGACTGGCAGAAAAAATTATTATGGGATCAAGAACTAGTCATTGTCTCTATTAACATCCTTCACTTAATAAAACCCTTATTTGATGAAGAATATGAACATGAACCATAATTCCCTGCATCTAAATGGAGAACTAGAGGAAGAGGCCATAGAGGCTGAAAGTTTCTAGGAAGTCATAATCATGGCTGGAGTCAAATTCCTAGAAACACAATATCTCAAACCATTAATGTTTCAGAAACTAATAGATGGACCCTCCAAAAGACACAACACGAACCAGTGAGTTTCTCTGCCACTGCCAGAAGAAATCTGATCCTAATAATCTTGGATTATCCATCGGAGGAAGAGATGATGTCTAATCACCCAAGGCATATAGGTGGACCAGTTTGGCCAAACATGGAAAGTAAAGCAGCACCATCATCCCCTATCACAGAGGCCAGACCATTTACGTCCAAACCTCAATCCCCTAATGTTTCCATGAAAGAGAATCCCCAAGCTTGGAAATGCCAACACTTATAGAAGGAATATGATATTCTAAAGCAGCTATCCTCGGTACTGGAATATCTATTGATCTTGGATGCCATGAATCTATCATCAGACCTTACAGAGGTATTCATTAATGTATTTCTAAGTCCCCATGAATTCGAGGTTGAAGTAGTAGTTATAGAAGTCTATTGGACAAAGACTAATCCCATATAATGCCACACTATCTTCTTCTTCACAGATTAGTATGAAGATTTCATCATGCAGAGACACATAAAACCCTTATATGTGTATGGAATGACAAATGGAATCATTGTCTAGAAAATTCTCATCGACAATGGCTCTAAAGTTATCCTCCTCCCACTATGACTACTTTGTCAGTATGATGAGGATAGTCTAACCCCATACACCACAACTCTTCTTGGATATGAAAAAAGTGAGCAGAAGCCATAGGGAGGAATCATGATTAAAACTTGGCTTGGTGAGCTCGTGGCTGATTCTGAGTTTCTGGTAGTGCACTAAAGTACCACCTTCAAAGCCCTGTTGGGGAGGCCCTGGCTACATCAACATATTGTGATTCCCTCATCATACAATCAAATTCATCAAATATTTTACTAATGAGAAAAATGTGACATTTCAGGCTGATAAATCGCCATTCGAATCATGTGAGTCACATTACATAGATGTGTGGTTCTGTGAACCAAAAGAGAAGTAGTCTTTGTATGAAGACATTGGTTCGATCACTACCCCAAAAAATTGGAAATGGATCTTTTTAATCCCCTAAAACATATTATGGATGAGTATGTATTAACCATCAACTAGGTTGAGTGCATAAGTTCATGCTCAGATGCGGACTCAGCAGTCTGCATGATTTCCATTATAACTTCCTGGTCCAAGGATGCTGAAAAGCATGATAACCGTCATGATGATGGTGATGGATCATACAAAAATGTTGCTAGCCTATCCTTGGGGCCCTAGATAGTTCTTTTCATTCTCAATAAATCAGAATATGATGCCCTAACACTAAAAGAAAGCGAGCCAACTCCTCCACCCCCCCCCCCCCCAATTCCATTATCTTTAGAAAATTCTCCATAGTTTTCAAAGGTAAAAGTAGATGTTTTAGTTTCCAAAAATCATAGTTTTGATTCCTCTACCAGTGATGGAGATTTTATTTTGAGAATCTAATCTCTATAAGAATAGTAAGACGATGATGAAGGGGATCATGAATAAGAAGAATTTGGTCCCAAATATGCCCCTCCCGCATTCGAAGAAGATGTATCAACCATGATTGATGAATATAGGGAGATAAAAATGGGGCCGCGAAGATGAACCACAACCAACTCTGATTATTTTGGATATTTCTTTCAAGGATAAGGAGGCATATACCTCCTTTACAAATAATAATCAAGATATTTTCCCAATTACTACACAGAAATGTTATGCCTCGATCCTGAGGTCGCCACTCACCACTTGGGTCTTCCAGAAGACTGTTGTGGTTACATGTAGGCTTCCATAAGGACCCACCCGACACATGATTCCAAAATAGAGGAAAAAGATAAACTAATCAAAAATTACTTCATTCTGGAATTCCAATATCCGATCTGGCTAGAAAACATAGTAATTATCAGAAAGAATAATGGACATATCAGAGCCTATATTGACTTTTTGGACCTCAATCGGTACTTCTCGAAAGATGATTTCTTTATCCCAATCATGGAATTTCTAATCAATGTAATCACCAGATTTGATTCCCTCTCTTTCATAGTTTTCTATTTTGTAAAAAACTATATCCAAATGGCCTGAGAAAATTAAGAATACACTACTTTTAGGGCCCATATAGAGTATTCTTCTATAAGGTGATTCCCTTTGGTATAAAATATACCGGTGCAACATATCAGTGTTCCATGCATTGCATTTTTAGGAAATTACTAGTTAATTTCATCAAGTACTATGTCAAAGACCTGGTGGTTAAATCACAACAGTGCTCAAACAACCGGATAGACCTTGAAACTGTCTTTAATAAATTATGATAGCATAATAGAAATATGAATCCCCTAAAGTGTTATTTCGACGTTACCTCTAGGAAATTATTTGGATTCTTCGTACGCCATTATGGCCTCAAAGTTGACCCTGAGAAGATAGACTCCATCCCTGTAATCTTTCCACTTTACAATGTCACTGAGTTGAGGGGTCTCCAGGGGCACCTGGCCTACATTCAGTGCTTCATAGCCAACCTTGTAGGTAATTGTTTACCTTTCGAAAGGTTTATGAAGAAAAATGTCACATACAGTTTGGATAATTATTTTCAGGAACCATTCAAAAATCATAAATGGTATCTCATAATCTCATCGGTACTGATGCCACCAGTTGTGGGAAGACCACTCATTTTGTATGTAACTGCCTTGGAATGGTCGCTAGGCGCATTCCTCACATAGAAGAATGATGCTAGCATAAAAAATAGTCTCTATTAGCTCATCCTAAAAATGATTTAAAAAATTAATCAATATTCAAGAATCGAAAATAATTGACTAGCCTTAATCTTTTAGTTTAGAAACAAAGACATTGCCTACAGCACCAAAAGGTCCACATGGTCTGCCGAAGGAACCCACACAAGAATATCCTATATCGTCCTATTCTAATTAGACACCTATCATATTGGACCGTCATCATTCAATAGTTTGACACATCATACATCCCCCATAAATCCATCAAAGGATAGGCATTGGCATATTTCCTCGTAGAGAACCCCTTAGAATAAATAACCTCATTGGATATTGAACTTCCTAACAAAGAAGTATTCTCTACCCAAGAAGGCCCCCTGACATGGGAAATGTACTTCGATGGGGCCTATGGAATCCCAAAATGGAAAAGGATGTAGGTCCTAATGCTCAAAAACGTAGGGATATGAGTTATACACATATCTCCAGAAAAGGACATCTTAAATTACTCATTCCTATTTTCTATAGGGGTGCAGAAATAATGAAGTAGAATTGCAAGTCCTCATTACAGGCCCGGAGTTGGCACTTCATGCACAATCTGAATGCCTGAAGATAAAAGGTGATTTAGAGATATTTTTCTAGAAGGTCAATGGTGACTATGACATTGTGATATAATTATTTGAACCATTATTGAACCATGTCCGAGAGATCATGGAAGAATTCCCATTAAAACCAACACATACATATGTCCCTCAGTCACAAAATAATCAAGACAATGTATTGGAAAATGCAACCACAACCCTGGATAATCGAGAATTTGATGAAATAGTAGACAATATTTCTTACCATTAGATAGTCTTTTCATTCATTTTGAACTATACAGAATAAATCAATGAGATTAGCCCAATTCTAGAGCCTTAGAGTCACACCACCAGCTTAGTGACTCCCACTGAAAATTACCACTGAATGGAGGAACTGCCAATAGATATCTTTGGAACAAAACATGTCTAAATGTGGGAAGTAAATTTTATTTTTTATGATGGAAGAAACCAAGAAAAGGTTCTCTACAAACGAGGCCTTGATGATATACTTCTTTGGTCCATCTATGGAGAAGAGACTGATGTTGTCATGAAATAAGTGCACACTCAAACTTGTAGATTTCACTAATCCTTAACCAAGATCTTCCATAAAATTCTACGAATTGTATACTAATGGCCCAATATGATACAAAATTATGCCACATTCATCAAGAAGTGACATCCCTTCCATGTTCATGCATATTTAATTCACCAAACCCTGGAACTACTTGACATAACTATGTACTCCTGGCCATTTTTTGTATAGGGGATGGATTTCATGGGACCATATCCACCCACCATATCCATAAAATTTAAGTTCATTTTCATTGCAACTGAATTCTTCTCCAAATGGGGTAAAGTTGTATCCCTTAAAGAGGTCAGGGAACGAAGCATTGTTAGCTTTTGAATGCCAACATCATTACCAGATTTTGTGTCCCTCATAAAATATTGATGGACAATGGCACCAACATCTGCTCTGTTGAGTTGGAAAATTTATAATAGGAGTATGGAATCAAATCCTACCATTGGTCCCACTATAATGTGGTAGCCAATGAGAAGATAGAAGCTTTCAATAAGACATTTCTCAACATACATCAGAATATGGTTCACATGAATAAGAAATTATGGCCAGACAAAATCCTCTATAATCTGCGGTATTACTGGAGCACAACCCGCACTACCACCCAGGCAACCCCGTACTCACTAGTATATATGAAAAAGGTGGGTTTTCAAATATAAATTCAAGTTTCATCGCTCCACGTTGCTGTTTGTCATCAACTGTACATGGATGTGAAGTCCCCCAAACAGTTTGATGAGTTGGAGTAACTCGATGAGAAAATATTTCACAATTTTTACCATTTATAATTATACTAAAATTTGATCGCACGGACCTTCAACAAAAAGGTTCTCCTTTGGCCTTTCCTTGAAGGATAGATGGTTTTTTCCTTACAATTCCGATGATACTCAGAAAAAATAAACCCTAAAAGAATAATCCAAAATGGGAGGGGCCAAATGTCATAAATAATTCCAACCATAATGGAGCACATGCATTGATATTAGTGGATGGAAATCTCATCAATGCTCCAACCAATGAATGGTTTCTGAAGAATTACATCACAAAACAGTGATACATAAGTCTTAGATGCCAGATGTTAAACTAAATAGTGACATAAAATGTCTTAGTTTCAAGAGGGAAAACAACATAGAGACATAAAACATTCCAGCTGTAGGACTTACAACTGCATAGCAGCACCTTCATGGTTACCACATGATGTTAAACTACAAACTCAAAATTGTCCTTACATCATGATGCTAGACTGCATAGCATGTTTTTTCCTAACCACAAGATATTAAAATACTTGGTATGTATTGTGTTCCAACTAACAATCTATTGCGTATATGTCAAATTCATGCGATGAAAATATATTACTACCCTCCTCATTTCTGTGAATGGGTCAAACCAACATAGGAATGAAATTTTAGAAAATACGTGTGGCTTGATTCCCATTAATCATTGGGATACATTGTGACACCTCGACCCTCGATCTTGGAACAACAATCACATGAAACAGAATTCCCCATTTATATCCTTTATCACCCATACTAGGAGGGTAATATTTTTTACTATTTATTTCTCACATTGAGTATAACTCACGTAATCTTAGGATTAGTGGTAAGGGTTCCCTTGCATAAACAAATCATAGAGGGAAATGATAGGCCCGACAGCCGTAGAGGATGAAACCAAAACGAACCTACTCCTATGACTGAGTCGGATCAGTAAAGGGAGAATATTGTGAACAAAACTACGTATAGTTTGATTACATCCATTACAGGATATGTAGTGACGCCCGAATTTAGCATCTTGGACTAGCCATTCATCAAAGAAAATAATCATTCCCGCTTCCCTACATATGGACCTGACCTTGGTAGAGAAATTTTAGAACTATATATGGCTTGGTTTCTACCCTTGTAGGGTATGTAGTGATGCTGGGATTATCTATCCTAGCCTAGCCATTAGCACCAGATAACCCCCCCCCCCCCCCCCCGTGTATGGACTGAACCTACACCAGGAGTGCATTCGCAGAACTACTTATGGATTGATCCCTATCTCAATGGGATACATAGTGATGTATATATCCCAAATCTCAGGACAATCCACAATATGGTTATAAGTCACATTACTTTAACTTCATCCCTACTGTATGACATTAAACAAACTGGATGCTTCTAGAACAACCTATGGATTGATTCTTATCTCAGTGGGATACACAGTGATGCCTAGATCTCCTATCCAGGTTCAGCCATCATTCAATATGCCTTACCCCTCGCTATGCATGGACCATTCCATTATGTGGAGGATATTTCCAGAACTACGTGTGGCTTTATTCCTTACCTTTCATGATACATAATGACGCCTTGAACCCAAATCTTTTCCAGAAACAAAGAAACAAAAATGCCCATTTTCCCTATGTACAGGCTAGACCTATGTAGGGAATTCCTTTCCATAACTACATGTAGCCCCATTCCTTCCCTTGCAGGATACATAGTGATACCCGGATCTTCCACCCTAGTCTACCCATCATTAAAAAACATTCCCTTCCTCAAAAGTGACTTAATAACATGAAATTCACAGGGGAATCCATAAAACGACCTAATAGCATGACATTAAACTCCAGGGTTCTTCAAGAATCATGTGCGGCCCGATTCTAAACATTAAAAGATTCGGAAAATGACCCAAAAGTTCCATACAAATCAAATGAAAATGGATTATGGATGTTCCATCTAACACACCAATATTTCATAGTACCATATTTCTTCAAAGTAATTCAACAACTTTCACTACATGCAACACCGAGTTTTAACGCACCCTGACTTACCAAACAAGTTGTTCAAAAGCGGTTATGAATAGTATTAACTGAATTTTGAACTTTATATAATCCTTATAATTTTAGTATTCATATTATGAGTTTCTTAGACATAATTTAAGAACAAATACAATTTTTTAGATAAAAGATGTATTTTTCAAACAATGGAATTTTATCGCCTTTTAATGGCGAAGCCTTTTTAAATATAGTATTTGAAACTCTTATATATTAAATTTGACAAAATAAACTTTTTATTTATAATTGGGACATAAGAATTTAGTTTCAATGAAGTTTTTGTGTTTTTCTGATAACTTTTATATTTGGGTGAATAGTGAAAAATACTATATTTTAAATAAAAACAATTTTTTTAATCAAAATAATTTAATTTGTTAAATTGTACATTTTAATGGTATGGAAGTATAAATAGATTATATTTTAACCATTTAATCCAATGATAGTCATTTTAAGTAATTTCACTTTGATATTGGACAATAATAAGTGTCAAACTTTTGATAGTTATTATTTCTTAAAAACATGCCTTTTTGTTTTAATAACGGGAATTAATTTTAAATTAATAAATGAAACTTTTTTGTTTTTAATTTGGTAAAATAGTCTTAATTTTTGGATTCGGAATATCAAAATTATCTTAGGGTGAAATTTTGGTACTTTTCTGATAACTTTCATATTTTGATGAATAGTGAAAATTACTAAATTTTAATAAAAAACAACTTTTTTTAATCGAAATAATTAATAGTCATAAATTATGAATTTGAGTGATTTTAAAGTATAATTATATTATAATTTTACTATTTAATTCAAATTTGGTCATTGGAAATAATTCGAAATTTAAACTAGACATAAGAAAGTGTCAATCTTTTGATAGTTACTATTTGTTAAAAACACGCTTTTTGTTTTGACAAGGAGAATTAATTTTAAATTAATTTCTTCCACTTATGTGTTTTGAATTTATAAAAATGGATTCCATATTCATAATTAGGAGATCCAAATTGTGTAAATAGGTAACTCTTATTTTTAGACATTTTGAATAATTACTTCAGTAAATATTTTATTTACCATGGTTAAGGGGTAAATCCGGTAAATAAGGGTAATGAAATAATATTATAATAATACTAAATTAACCTAAAACATGTCCTAACCCTATTGGTTGATACATGTCCAACCATGAGAATATTTGGGTCGATTTTTGGACCCCATGGAGCCACATGTAAGTGATAATGACACTTCATATTAATTAAGTTAAACTAAACACAAAAATGACATCAGCATATATCTTTTTGAAAAAAAAATTACATAGGGTTATATATGTTATAATTTTGACTATAAATATTAATTAGAAATATAAAAATATTTCCTACATCATGGTATTTGTTTTATATTTTTTAGAAATCTAATAAACTAAATTATTTATGACAGAATAATGATGTAGTATTTACCTCATTAATAAATGATTAAAATAAGTAAGATTATAAAGACTAAAATAATACAAAAAACCTGTCCAATTATTACTGAATTATTTCATTTAGATCATGAATCATATTATATTTACCTTTAATGAGCTTTGAACCTTTATAAACCAAATATCATTATATAATAAAATAATATTTTCAATATTTTCTAAAGAGGCCCTCCTCCCCCTTATAAAAGAAAACCACTTCTAACCAATTACTCACACCTCTCAAGCCTTTTGGCTCGTCCAAACACTTCCCAATTAATCTCCCTACACCCCTATAGTCCTCTTATAATCCTTACCTTAAGAATAAGGTACTTCAAATGTTTTTTTTGGTTCAAACCAAAGGGAGTAACCCAAAATAAAGTTAATGATTTCTCTTAGCTTCTTTTCTTTTATTTTAATTCTCCAACCCCTAAACTCTTCTTATTCTTTTATTTTGTAACAAAACAAGTATCCTAAATATACTAGGATATTTTTATGAGAATTATTCTTACTACACTTAGACACACCTCCATCTAATGGGTGAAGAACATAATGTTTCTGTGGATGGAAACCAAACGCCTCACGAAACGATGATTGTTCAATTATTTCCTACCACCTCTAATGATGGCCATTATGATGGAACTATAATTAAAAATGATATTAATGATATTTATTTTATATATAAGCTTATGTAATTACATTTTATATCATACAATTATTCGTTTCATGTTGCAAATATATACGATAATTTCATTTGAAGAAGTGCGGACTACCGCCCCCTCAAAGTGATATGACTTGTTCATACCATACATGGAACGTATAAAGGATGGTGTAAATGAAATTATGTAACATATATAAGATATTATATTATAATGTAATAATAATATACCTATGTATAATTTGGTTTTGATTACTTCTAAAATGAAAAATTAAATGGAAGTAGCATTCGTGCGTACGTACGGATTACCATCTCCACGAACGCGATGAGATTAATTTCCCCATCATATCCATTATAGAATAATTCTAATTTGATGATTAAAAGTAATGTTTAAGGACTTGATATCATTCTGGATATGAATAAGATACAACCTATCCATAACAAACATGGCTTACGTAACAAAGCATATAAAGGAAAACGAATCGGTTAACACCCGAAACGACGATAATACTAAAATATTATTAACAAAACAATATTAAAAGATCATATATGATATCATACTTATATATATGATTCATATATAATTTAATAACAAATATTTAACTATTATACATGAGGTTAAGTGACCCTCAACCAAGGAAAAGTACAAGGTAAGGGTTTATTTCACAATGTCTTCCTTATCAGTGGTTGTTTATACATAATTATCTACTGGGACATTTTTATCATCCACATCCATGTTCCTTAAAAACGAATTTCAAATAATTTTTACTATTTTATATACTATGGGTTAAATTAATTTTTTCCATTGTTTACTTTTTATAAGATTTTTATAAAGGAATCTTTCCGTCATTTTCCAAACAATATCCTTTTTAACCTTTTTGACAGAATTAAGGTAAAAATGTATTTTTTAACATATACAGTGGGTGTGGCTATTTTCTACCATTATAAAATCGTCGAAGCATCCCTTACAATCTTATAATAATATTTTGAAATTAAATGTTTTCTTTTATAATTATGTGACGTTTAAATGATTTCAAAAAATAAGAGATATTTCTCTCAAATAGTTTTGATTTCATCTATGTCAACATCCTTTGATGGATTTTAATCTTATTTGAAGTTGATTTATTATGATACAAAACTTCCATATTGTATTGATGGTTTTGTGATATGTTTGACTATGGATGTGTTATTTTTATACCATTCATGGTTTATAGAGAAAGTATTGACATTTCGTATTCTAGTTTGAATACGAATGCTTATGTTATGTTTAAACCTGTTCATATGAGGAATGAATTAGACTTAATAAGTGACGGGTGGAGCCTGCTATAGCTCTTCGATGCATCGGTAGGTCTCATGAGGCAAACTAGTGTCTTGGCACAAGGACGTGAAAAAATCTTATTTGTAGTCTTGGCACAAGGCCTTGACTATGTGGTTATGATAGTCTAGAATTATGCATTCCATGATTATGAAAGTGGGTATTTATATTACATGTGATTATTTGACTAGTAGAATATCCATGTGAATAAGTAAATTGCATTATTTTATTTTATCTTTTTCATATTATGTTGAAGTTCAAGTTTAAATGGCATTTGTTTTAGTTAAACATTGCCTTAAATGTTTATGCTTATTTATGAAAGTTTCCTCTATATTTTTATCCTTACTGGGCATTTGAGCTCACCTATATCAATGTTTTATTTTTCCCAGGATGTGAAGAAGTATTTTATGAATGACTTGCAGGGATAGTATGAGGGAATATGAAGACCATATGTTGTTGTGGTTTTTTTCACATTATGATGTAATGTAATACTTATGAATACATCTAGTGATTCCAAGGCTACTAAACTAATCAGTCTTTCGAGACTTGATCGTTTGTATTCATGCTAATGTTATGTAATAATGCACAAACTCTAGGTAACTAGGGTCGTGGCATTACATTCTATGTCTTAATTTTGATACCTAAAAAGAGTCAAAAGATCATGATTCCCCTTAAATATGAGTCAGATCTGTGTAGATGCTTTAGTAGTTCATAGTTAATCATGGTCTTGATATTTCTTACATTCCAATACACATTTTTCCTATTTTTGAAACACTATACTCTGGGAAAGAATGGGTCCCTTAAACATTTGTGGTTGTAGATGCCGAAAATTGCATAATTGCTAGAGGATGTTCTGAAATGAAAAAGTGAAGTCATATTCGGACCCAGAGACCCGTTCCGGAGGGCCCAGAGGCATTGCACGCAAAAATGGTGAAGTGTGCAAAACAATATGTCCCACACGGAAAGTCTTGTGATGTGTGAAGAGTCCCAGTGCTACTGTGAAATAATTTCACGTCCGCTCCCCGCACAGTTGATATTTCATTCCACTGCCTCCGTCGTGTGATTATTTCCCACAGCGTTGAATTTTGTGCCACTGGATGCCTATAAATAGAAGGAGACCCCCTTCTTTTTAGAGGCCGAATAATTTTAACTGTCTCTCATGCACGTAATTGGCATTCCGCACACGCGCAATATGGATTTCACGTGAAGTTCTTTTCTATGCCAAGTCACCTCGGGATCCGCCTTCACGTGAGATCCCCATGGATTAGACTAATCTCCAAACCCTTTAGGGTCCGCCCCTTGCACGCAATCCTCCTTCCTTTGCGCGCAATCCCTTCCTTTCTGCTCAATCCCTTCGAGTTGTGCACAATACCTCAGCCCTCATATTTCGTGTAAGGAGTGCTGACTTCGCACCAAACCGTGGCTTTTCGCTCTGGATCCATTTATTTCACGCAAGCCCCAAGGGTTGCGTGCAATCCTCGAGGCCCTTCACCTCGGTTCTCCCTAGGTGCCCTCTTGCACGAAATACGGATGCCCTCCTTTTGGGTTCCATTCGCAGGTGTCTCATGCACCCAGGGCATCGACATCATACATGGTTTTCCTGTACGACCTTCGAGTCTTTATTGAAGTAACTTCAATGTCCCTTGGAAAATCCTTTTTGTTGTGTTGTTTCGCCTCATGATTCTTCTCATAGGCATAATAATGACTATTTCTTCTTCACATAGCCACACTAACGTGGACCCCTCGTTGGTTCTCTCTGCGACACCCCCTCTGTACGGCCTTGCTGATGCCTTCCCTTCGACAAGGGGCAGAGGGCAGCAGTTATGTAAGTCCTTGGGGTGTGGGGCCATCCCACCTCATCCGAGCTACAGGACATTAAATTTCCAGGCACCTCATCCTCAACCCATAACGTTAAACTATGACCTAACCTCGTGCCTCAAACGCAGGTTCCCCCTGCCTCGGACATTCTCCATGTCCACTTGTCTCCACGGGGATGGGATCATCCCTCACAGGGGGTGATTTATTAGAGTGGCGTTTCTCCGCAGGGAAGGAAAGCCAGCTTGGTGTAAGCCCCTAAATTTTCTTGCAGGATGAAATGCCCCTGCTCCTCCTCACTTACTCGGTGCCAAGGCCAGCGGAGGGTGTGACAGGTAACGGAGCTACTCCTCTCTTCCTGGGTGCCAAATCCCTCTCCCTCTATGCTTTGTCACCCTCGGGCCTCTATCCTGGAGTATGTTCGGGCACCATGGGCCGCTCAACGCATAATCCCCTTTTCACTTCCCATAGACGCACCCTTCGCGACGTGATCATCAGGTCTCTACTACCTCTTGGTTCTCACACACAGCATGACTCACGTGATCTTAGAGTGAGCACTGACCATGACACACATTGGGCTATCTCAGAGCGTAATCCCCAACCAATCCAAACTAAGGGGACTTTGATCCATGCTAAGACATGGTACATTGGAAGCCTCCATGAGGTTCAAGCCCCACCACCTTGGGCTATCTCAGAGCATAAGCCCCTACCAACGCGAACTATAGGGACTTTGATCCATGATATGGCATGGTACGTAGGAAGCCTCCATGAGGTTCAAGCCCCACCACCTTGGGCCATCTCAGAGCGTGAGCCCCAACCCAACCCGAACTACGGGGACTTGGATCCGTGCTAAGGCATGGTACGTAGGAAGCCTCCAAGAGGTTCAAGACCACCACTTTGGGTCATCTCAGAGCGTAAGCCCCAACCAACCCGAACTATAGGGACTTTGATCCGTGCTGAGGATTGGTACGTAGTAAGCCTCCATGAGGTTCAAGCCCCACCACCTTGGGCCGTCTCAGAGCATAAGACCCAACCAAACCAAAATACGGGGACTTTGATCATGGATATGTCAGGGTATATAGGAAGCCTCAACGAGGATCATGCCCCACCACATTAGGACGTCTCATAGTGTAATCCCCAAACAACCCAAATTACGGGGACTTTGATCCGTTCTAAGGAATAGTATGTAGGAAGCCTCCATGAGGTTCAAGCCCCACCACCTTGGGCCGTCTCTGAGCGTAAGCCCGAACCAACCCGAACTATAGGGACTTTGATCTCTACTAAGGCATTTTACATAGGAAGCATCCATGATGTTTAAGCCCCACCAACTTGGGCCATCTCAGAGTGTAAGCCCCAACCAACCCAAACTACATGGAATTTGATCTGTTCTAAGGCATGGTACGTATGAAGCCTCCACGAGGTTCATGCCCCACCACCTTGGGCCGTATCAGAGCGTAATCCCCAACCAACCCGAACTACGGTGACTTTGATCCATGCTAAGTCATGGTACATAGGAAGCCTCTACGAGGTTCAAGCCCCAATGCCTTGGGCCGTCTCAGAGCATAAGCCCCAACCAACCCAAACCACGGGGACTTTGATTCGTGCTAAAGAATGGTACATAGGAAGCCTCCATGAGGTTCAAGACCCACCACCTTGGTCCGTCTTAGAGCGTAAGCCCCCGACCAACCCAAACTACGGGGTCTTTGATCTTTGCTATGGCATGGGACGTAGGAAGTCTCCACGAGGTTCAATCCCAACAAACTATTGGCCCTGAAGGTCTCCGTGTCGGTGTGCCAAGCCCCACAACCTTGGTCCATCTCAGAGCGTAAGCCCCAATCCATCTAGAACTCAGGACCCTCTTTACGTCAGTTCACTGACCCTATATCTTTGGGCCACCTCAGGGCGTAAGCCCCAAATGTACTCATCCTACATGACGTTAAACTGCATTCCATTCTGAACTATGAAGACTTTGATTCCCCACCACGGGGATACGTAGGAGGCCTCCACAAGGCTAATGCCCAAGACTCGTTTCTCATCCTGATCTCTCCGTCAAGCCCACGTGTCTTGTCAATCTCATTCCCTAACTTGGAGGTTCTACTTCCTCTGGGTCCCATCCACGTGTTCATTCTCATGGGTCACCTCTTCAGGTGTCCCACAGTGTCATCGAACTACGTGGACTTTGATTCCCTGCCACATGGATCATAGGAAGTCTCTTCAAGACCCATGCCCAAAGCCACCATCCATCCTGATTCTTACCCGGGCTGCCACATCCTAGTGGGATCATGGCATTTCTTTCTCCACTCTCCTCCACAACATTTGGCAAGCCACCCACGCACTGGCCCCAACATCGGTGTTCCCCCCAGGGGGTTCTCCAATATCATCCACTCTAACCAGTGTTTTGATCAGTCCAATCCATCTCCGCAGGACGTTAAACTTGTGGCATACCCTATGTTAAACATGGGAATCTGATGAAAACCCCAGATACATGCCTATGGAATACAATTCCATGCATTCTATATGGGATTAATCGGGCTTTCGTGCCCTCGAGAAGCCCTATAATAAGGGATGGTGGACAGACATGCCAATACCCATCATCAAGACACGACAATGATTCCCCAAAGTGACTACTCTCTTAACCGAAGGATGCATCCCTGACCGAACCCCTTGGGAGTTCCTGACAGAAGTGACGTAATTAACTGGTGTCCATGAAGATATGGCATTGGGAAGAGCTTCACGAACTACGTCTTAAATCTATGAGGGAGACTAGAACTAGGTGACGAGCTCCGAGGAAGAATATACGGAAGGAATAACCAACATCCCATCATCCTATTTAGATCAAGGAGTAGACGTCCCTGAATAAGGAGAGGATGTCACCTGCCTTTGGAATGAGGGAATGCAGGGTAACAGCCGTGTTTCCTCTATGTGACAGATGCACGTGTGCCTCGAAAAAAGCATTAGAAACAGTGGTAATCAGAGATTGAAGGTCAGTGTCTTGGTGACACCTTTGATTGACTATCATCATCATTCCCAGGTGGCTCTATATTTATTTCCTACAAAACGGGCTTATTAATAAAAGGAATATTATTCCTTAGGAGACACTTTTCCTATTTCCATATACCCAATGGCTTCTAGGCCCCATGTCATTCCTCCATATCCTAGGGCCCCAAGGACTATGGTTCAGACCTTATATCATTCCTCCTGTATAAATAAAACTAGAATATCCATACCATGACCAACTCAAATATATTTATGGTGTTTGTGACATGTTTTCTCCACAACATGATGGTAAACTATTCTACAAATGTCATTATCACATGACACTAAACTGCAAGGCTAGAAGTGTCTCGGCTGCACGACATTAAATTGCACCGTACAATGGCAACGATTAGAGTATTATCTTGGGTCCACCTCCTAAAACAAAATATACTTTCATTCTTGTGTATGGGAAAGACCTCTACAATGAATGTTTATTTAGAATCCTACATAACTCAATTCCCCCCGGATAGATGTGTGGTAGATTCAAATACTATGATCTGGACTTAGCCACATAAGGTATTAAAATGTACCCCTCCCAAAGCATCGATCAAATGAATGGATATAATCCCTAGATAAGTCCAATTTATAGGGATTCTTAAGGGTAATCATATTTCCCTTCTATTACAATGGTATTACCCTACGTCTACTGCACATTATGAGAAATTTTGTGGAATTTGTCCCTATTGCACGATGTTTAACTACACCACGTTGGTATAAGCATAAAATTCTCCCTGCTATTGATTATTCCATTCTTATGTGGTGACCCATAATCCTTGTAATATCATATTTATAACACCGAGCATAGATCACATGAGGTTAGGGACCACATCAAGAGATACACCATGGAGTCATGAAAACATAGTCCATGATTTTGGTCTTAACATCATGACCCTAAAAGGCATGCCATGGTTCCCTTCCATATAAGGAACTCTAGGTCCATTCCGTGTGTCGTTAAACTTCAAGGTACTCCAAACATGGAACATTTGCATCACCCTACATATGAGACAAATTTATGTACGGAATTACTTGATCTCATGGGTGAATCACATACTAATCATTTCAAATGTATCCAGATACACTCCTTCCACACATCAAACATCATGCTTTGAGTAATATTAATTCCCCATAACCCTCTATGGCCATTAGAGATATAATCCCAGTGTCCAACAAACACCTTTTTTTGACTATGCACATCATGCCCTAGTGGCTATGCATATGTTTCCTACAAAACGACCATCTATCAAAGGAAAATTCATCTTCAGAAGAGTCCTCTCCGACCTCAGTATGTATAACATCTCCCAAGCCCTGTGACATCCATCTGGATTCATGAACTCTCAGAGTCATGGTTTGAATTATATTTCATACCAACATCTTGGATATATTAGAATATCATGTCCCGATGCACCTCTGTTCTCTCAGGGATTCTAAAAAATAATGATTCCCCATCCATATTTGTGAAATGGATCCACCTATGAATAAAATTCCCCCACTTATTTCTAGATTTCCAAGTAATGTCGAGCCAAAGAAATTCCCCCTTTCATGTTTAGGTGCACCCCATTTCATAAGCCAAAAACCGTGTCCAGAAAGGTCCCAATCCCTATAATTTATCAAGGAAATTGGAAATGGATGGTCAGTGTCCTTTATACACATTTTTTTGACTATGTACGTCATTCCCAAGTGGATTTGCATATGTTTCCAGCAAAATGACTATCAACCAAAAGAAAATTCATCCCTTGGATAATCCTTTCTAGTTTCCATACCCTAGAATAAAATTTATGCCCCATCTCACTCCCTGGATTCGAAAACCCCCTAGATTATGGTTTACATAGTTTTCCAGTCAGATGCACAAAGATGAAAATCATTTCTATTTAAACCGATGAATCATTTACTCTACCTTGGTAAGGGTAAAATTATCTCCCATAATAAGTTTCAAGTGTCCTGGTTGAATGATGTTAAACTATACCATTCATTGGCTCTCTCATAGGCAAGATAAATTCATGTGGGAATGGTTTACCATTAAAAGATGATACAAATGTACTAAATACTTATGTACGCCATCCCTCATATGGGCCACCCACTATATTCCCCAACCAAAAAACAAATCCAATGTGTTATAAATCTCCTAGTCCATCGGAAATGGATGGTCAGTGTCCTTCAGACACCATTGTTTGACTATGAACAACATGCCCTAATGGATCTGCATATGTCTCCTATAAAATAGTTATCAACCAATGGTAAATTCTTCC
This sequence comes from Viscum album, assembly GCA_963277665.1. Lineage (NCBI taxonomy): Eukaryota > Viridiplantae > Streptophyta > Magnoliopsida > Santalales > Viscaceae > Viscum > Viscum album. The sequence continues at coordinate 1,525,602,919 of OY728138.1, read as the reverse complement.
CCAGGATTGTCCTTTGCTACCTCTATATTCCTAAAATGTATCCCAAGCCCCATATACATACAAGACAATAAAATTTTGTGTAAAAAAATATCTGTCATTTTTTAGATTTATTAGGAAATTCCTAGCTGATGAATCCCAAATTGGGGCCCTTACCCCATCAATTTTGGTCAAAGCTATTTAACCTAAAACATTAGTAATAAGTTTGATTGGAATTACTATAAACTGTGATTGAAAAAGTCACATTACTCACCATAGTGAAAACATGCAAAGGGAACCCCTGGATAAAACACATGTACCAGCTCATTAAAGCTGTACTATGTATGGTTTAGGAATAAAATTTGAGATATAAAATAATTAAAAAATAGCATAAAGCTTGATGGGTTGAACACCAGCCAAGGGTAGAATAAGAAAAAGTCAAGATATACCCACTAAGCCTGTACCAAATAGGATTAGGTAAAAAATTTGGGAAATAATGGAAAAGGCACAAAAGTTGGTGTGGTTTTCCAGGTAACCCTAGAAAGAGTTGAACTGTGCTCGCTGAGTCCCATGACATAGGAAAAAATTAGATTCTAATTTGATTATTTCTATTTACCAATTTCAAATCATGGTTTAAATTAACACCTAAATGAAATGTTGTTTATATGGTCAATCATAATTGATTGAAATTATATGGAAAAGGAAAAAATAGAAGCACCAAAGGGAGAAATAGTTCCATTCTATTCTATAGAGTTATGGAGGGAATACACAACCTAGAGGCTCTCCTTGCGAATGGGAGATGATCATTACAAGAGTCGTTCGAAGGACTTTAAAATTTTCATTGACAAATTGATATGACTCCTCAATGACTTAATGAAATTTTAATAAGTTCTATGTCTCAGCTTTCATGCCTACCCGTAGTGCATCTGCATCACTCATAGCTTCGATGTCAGTCCTTTCTCCTTCTTCCAACTGCCATCACCCCTCCTCAATGGTGATATAAATATGGTCCCGCTACTGCTTAAGTCGCTCCAGCTTTTGGCTCTACTGCTCCACTTCTTGGTCATGTTTTTATACTAAGTACTCTTGCTTTGTGAGCTCATATTTCAACCTCAAAATCTCTCTAGATTGATCGGTGGCTTCTTCAATAAGGATGTTCCTCGCAACAAAAAGATGAGACACATAATCTGCAATAGAAAGTTGAGATGCAAGTGTGCCGGTTACTTCTCTAGTAGCAACCAATTATCTCACTATATCATAGATTCCCTAATAGTTGAACTCGCCATATCCTTGGACCAAAAAATAGTGGTGTAATTTTTAAAACTTCACCAGAATCTCATCCAATGGTGTCTGTGAGACTAATCCCCAAACATTATTCCATTCCATTTGGAGGATGGGATGAGGGTCGACAAATCCTTTTCAGTCTATCTCAGAGTCACTCCCTAATGATGAAATATAGTTAGGTAAGAATATCAAAATAGAGTCTTTCAATTCAAATTTCTACAACACAACTCGAATGACCATAAGCCTCACATATGATGATTGTAATGGAAGAAATAGTGGGAGCTTCCACCGTAATTTCTAATGATTGTGGTTGTAATTCTGAATTTAGTGGGAAGAGGGTTAAATATCCTCGACTCTTGAAACCAAAAAAAAGTGTTATTTAATTACTAGAGAACTAACCTCAATCTACTGAAGCTTCGATACCTCCCACCCCTGGAAATATCACTACTCGAAAAAGGTGGAAGCACATATTCAATAAGCAGTCACACCTCACGGTCACTCAAAGGCAGCAATGGTCCAGGACCGTGCCCACAAAAACAACAACCTCCACCATATCCCCTAGAAAATATTTTAGTAATATTAGGCATGTAGGGATTATAAGTCAATTAAATGGGTTTTCCATTGAGATTCTTGGGACTGAGACCACAACTTCTCTCAAAACTGGAGAAAAGGGAACAATATCCCACTCTGTGTATTCATGATATGGGACAATAGCCTCCCTTGTGGTTGTTACTTCTACAGAGGCAATGTTAACATGTGAAAGAAGAGAATCAATCTCCAATGGGACTCCCTCTACAGGGGGAAAGTCCTTTTGATCAGGAATGATCGGTTTTTCAAGACTTAGAGTCCCTCAAACATCCTGTGGGGATTGTGGCTCTTCACTGGATCTAGCCCCTACCATAAAGGCTATCCTGTCTCTCTCCAGGGGAACAAGATCAATGTGTTCAATCAAGGCCTCAACATCTGGATGTTATTCTATCATTGAGTTAGAGTTTGATAAAGCAGGATTATGCATTCTTAAAGGGTCGACAATACCCCCGTCCTCCTCAGTTAGTTCTCTTCCTCTACTTTGGTAAATTATAATTTCTAAAATCTCTTCATCTACATTAAGGGAACAAGAGCTCCATATGATTGAGAAACTACCACCTGGTTACCGATAATATCTACATAAAAATATAAACATAATAGTGATTCAACAAGATAAGGTCACTCGGTTAGACCTCTAGGTGAACAAAAAATTACTTTTGATCCACCTCCTGTTGCGGCTTGATAGGTGGGATATGTGCTTCTATTTCTTGGTATGATGTTGAGAGAGTTCATTGATAAAAGAAACCTGGAGAGCCAGAAGATGAAATTCCCTAGAAGTGTTTGTGATGAACACTTTCATATACACTTGGGAACCAAGAGATCATTCCACAACATCCCCATAATCGAAAGGGAACACTCCCCAGCTATAGTTCCCCCAAGGGAAAAAAACTGGGGATGGAACAGTTTCTCGAGACCCTGTAGGCTCATACAAAGTAAAAAGTCAGGATTTATCATATCAAAAACAAGGTAAATTAAATCTAGGGTTTTTAGATAGAACAAACTCTCCTTCGATGGTCATCAACCATGGGAGTACTACCATCAATGCGACTTGACCAGACTAGTAATGGTTGTCTTTGGAGGCATGAAGGCACTTGTCCATTTCATTCAAATAAAAATCCTCTCATTAGGCTCTTCTACTGAAAAACTAAAGGTGGGGGAAATGGATACTAAAAATCCTAAAAGGTTAAAAAATCCTCCTTGTAGAGGTCTCCAAATGGCCTCATCAGAAGTGTTTTACCTCATTTAACCCAAGACCCTGCAAGCATCTATAAATGCAGTCATGACTGGGATGGATAGTGATAGAATATTAGAATAGGGTAGTGGAGTGGATATAATAAGCCTTAATTACTTCCTGGGTGCTTCTAAAATCTTGGGAGCCCCATGAGATGAATTCATATTTGACTTTGGGAGTATATTATAATCTTTTCCCATTAAAGTCGCAATAGGTGAGACAACAACATTGTCATCCTCATCATCGTTGTATAGTCACAACATGTCAATTACCTAATGTGAGTATTCATAGTGACTGCTCCAAGAATGGATTAGGGTCTCAATGTTCTGAAAGTAATGACCTCCCTTCTCATGATCCTCAGTGAAAGAGATGTCAGAAGGTGTTGACGCATAACTAATGTCGGTAAGGGAAATATCACTAATCTAGAGGAACTACCATAAGGAATGAGGGGATTGGTCATGAGTGGATTAGAGGGCTCTCAAAATATCCCATTTCCTCTGTGAAAATTGAAAATCAGCCTCATGTGGGATGGATGGATAACTCCCAGTAGTTGCTTCGGCAGTTCAATCGGCCGTCCATAAACTCACAACCCCATCATTAAAAAACTTCCACGGGGGAGATATGAGAGTATTTCAATGGAATTTTCTTGGCTTAGAGTTCCTGACAACTTCCTTTTTCTTTTCCTTTCCCATGGCCTTGGATTCCATGGAAGTTGTTACAATAGAAACTGGATCAGCTAATTGGCCATCTGGATATGATTTAACACAGGCCTCAGTATAGCTTCTGGTGAGTAAGGTTTCAAAATCACCAGAATCTAGAAGTCTGACCGGGCACCGGGTGTCCTCACATGTAAAAAACATCCACAGTTTAAGTGCTATCATAATATGGTTCTCTTTATTTTCACTATTGATAGTGGGAGGACAAAAATTCTAGAAAAAATTGAATTGAAAAATGAATCTACATGGTTTATATCCCTCTCTGATAATCTCACCTCTGATGTGGGAAACCAAAACACCTTCTCAATGAAAATAGTAGCCTCAGTTGAAAAAATATTCAAATTAATTATTCACAATAGTAATGTCATGATAATTGTAAGGATTATAAGAAATAAATTCATGGGCGTTAAGATGAGGCATTAAGTATTCCTCATTCTTTTCAGTTTGATCCTCTTGCTTATCTTGTGAGGCCCAGGCCATGGGCATAAACACATTGCTTCTATGAAGCTAGGGTTGGAAGAAAGAATGGGGGAATTGGAAAGGAATTGATAAAGGAATAACCTCATATGTGATCTCTTATCCAGCCTCAGAGGATTTGGAAGGGCCAAATCATCTGGTAAGATGGCCTTCATTCGTCGATCTTTCCAAACAAGCGATATATGTTGTCCATCACTAGAATAACTATATTGATACATCTATTAGTAGGTAGCTGAGTGACAGTGATTAATGTTGAGACTCTCATAGTACCAGAGTCCTATAATTTTTAGATCTATTCACTAAAAAACATAGCCAAGAATGCTGCCATTCGAAATAATCAGTCAACATTAGGGAAAAGATCCCATCCCCATTCACAAATTTTTTCCGGTTCCAAGGTGGACCAATAGGTACCAGCTATCCTCCAAGATTCTATGTTAGGGTAGGCCCTGGGTCTGTGTGGGTGGGGCTATAGACTGTTTTTCTTAATAAAGACACTAAACAAATCAACAAAAGTAATTTCCTACATTGAATAGGGATCAACACCCATCACAATTGCCTTATCCTGAATAATGATTATATTGGCCAAAGGGGGAGTCCTCCCTTCATTGTCCCAAGTAGAGGAAAAAGGTAGGAATTAATCATACTTGTCCCTGACAATATGGACTCCTGAATCTAGTCGCATGCCCCAAAGGCTAATGTCATCCTCCTTAAGGATCAAATGAAAGGTTTTGGTGTCTCAGCTCTACCGGATCAAGAGTTGTACAATATGGGAATTGGGTTGATGATTTTATATTTGAGATACCCATTCATCCTTTTAAAATCCCATAGCCTTTTTCTCAGTCCAAAATTCTTCACAGGTCTGGAAAACCCATAATGGCCACCCCTAATCTAAGAAAACTAATCCTCAAGAGTGAAGGTTCAATTTGGATGACCATCCGTGTTTTCACTCACTATGGAATTCCACAAAATTCATTGATACCATTGGTTTGTATTGTCTGGATTTCATTGCACCTCCCCTACGGTTCAAGTCGCATCTCTTAGTAGGAACCCAACATTGATATCTCTCTAAAGGTATAATCCTCTAGAAGAGATCATGGACTTTGTGATGGAGGTGTTAGTTATCTAGGAATCTGGCTAATCCGCCTGATTTGGTGTTAGAATCAATGTGTCAGATGGTAGGCCAAACCCATAAGTTGGTATCATGTCTGAATCTGGATACACCCTTTGACTTATCATAATAATATTTTTCTAGAGATAGATGTATTGGAGAAACTATGATTTTTTCATCAACCGAGTCCACTAGGTTCATCAATCTTTCATCAGCAGCAGAAATAGGGGTAGTAGTGGCAGGCTCAATAGAAACAATGACATCATTAGCGGTCTATGGAAGTTCCATTGATGTCTGCAAAAAAGGATCCAAAAGCCAAAAAAATTCAGTCAAATGAGAAAATTGTGGGATAGAAGCCAGAAAAATGGCCATGGGATATAAAAAATAGTGTCTGCATGGGGCTCTGTGTACTGCTCTCGAAAACAGTATGTGGATTCCATTTCTCACGTAATACATCGGTACACATAAGAAAACTTCCATTTTTAGACTTGATAAGCGGAATGCCCATGAGGCACTGACCTGTGGAGAATAGGCTAGAAAACTAAGTGTTTATCGAAAAGATGAATCCATGAACCGAGGACTCAATATCTAGATGTACATAGTTTACTAATTGAAATTTTATGTTCATTTTAATAAATTTTAATTTTCCTTTATTCTGTTTAATGTTTGGTGTGTGGAACATGCAAATCACATAGTTTTCTCTGATGCGGAGGTCTAGACATATTTTCTAAATTCCATGGTGCAGTTCATGACCCCAAAATTCAGTTCTTGGGTAGAATAAATGGTTAAGTGTTGGGTTCATGGAACCCACAGTGTGGTTTGTGAATACATATTCTGCAAATGAGTTGGTACGCGGATGCAAAAAAAGCTGAGGAGAGTCCAAGGGTTCTTTTCACTGTGACAAATGGTAAAATATAAATGACCCAGGCCCCTATAAATAGGTGTGGTCTCCCTACCATACCAACCTATTCTTTCACAAACCACTTCAGTTCATGACCACTTCTACATCGGAATGACCTCCTCTTCATTCTGATCAGACCCCATTCTAAAGGGGGCATTGTTTGGGTCCTAAAAACATTTTGAAGGGATGTAAATACTCCCACAAACACGTTTTTGAGAAAAAAAACATTTTTATAGGTCCATCAATGCAAATGAATGAAAATTGAATTGAAAATTTGAGAATAAACCCGATGAAATCAATTTTTTCAAGTGTTTTTAGTGTACCACGTACCATCACTAGGAATGGTTAGTGGCACTCATAAACCACAAACCATTGGTATGCGGAAGGACCCAAGAAAAGATAGAATACAGGGCAATGGTCAACAAACTCAGGATGCTTCGAACCACACCCTTAGTGAAATCGAGTGTAGAAATTCCATCTACATACCTTCCTAAAAACTAAACAGTTTTTGAATGAAGTAAGTTGGAAGGGTTCCCTGAACCATGTCTCGTGAACCACATACTCTGCAAACCCTAGTTGAATGGGTCTTCTATATGTTGAGATATATTTTCATGGGATTCCACAAATCGTGATGCATGATCATAAATATTATTTCCCCACTGCTCAATAAAAGGATAACATGAGGAATTGGAAAAGAGGGAGATGAGTGGAAGAGGGAACGAAGGATACCTAAGAGGCTGGAAGAGTGAATTCGAATATAGATAAGATTCCAACTTTGATTTCCAATCCTTGAAAAAGTGAAAATGGCGAACCACTTTTTCATAGGTATAACTAGTTGTGAACCATAAAACAAAGGAACTTAATAATAATTTCTAAACCGAAAACCTAATAGGTTCTATTGAGAACCATAATTCCCTCACAAATTAATTCCCCATAAACCACAGGCTTCATGACCCTTCATCAATTCGATGCCCCACATAGCGCATTTCTATGATGATCGAACCTTGCGCCGTGTACTACATCAGTACATGGATGGAACCCAGAGTGGTGTGGAGAACCACATCCAGGACCACATACCACATTGGTATGTGGTGGTTAATACCCACGTCTTCATACTTCTTCGGTTCACGGAAGACCCCTCTACCCTCATATCATTATGCAATGCGGGGATGCCCCCATCCCGCATGAGAAAATATTACGCAGAATGGGGTGTCTTCAGGTGTCCTTTCCTCCATCTCCAATCATGAACCTCCATCACTATCTAGCACTAAATAGCTCCCATATGAACCAGTCCACCAATATTAGGCTAAATCATCCTCCAATTCCACCAGATCCGTATGATCAAATTATTAGGCACACTAGTGCACCATTCTAAATCAATATACCTAAGGTAAGAAGAGTGACGAAGACTGCCCCCAAATGGTTTTTACCCCTAGAAAGTCTCTAATTCTATATTCCCATGGTGACCCAAGGATCATCTTATGATTCCAATGTGATCCTACCCATTATAGGGTTTAGGGGTAACCACTGGCCTTTCCCTTCAATGAGTACCAGTGAAGAAAAGGTGACTCATTCCTTCCCCTTTGACCAGGGATGATGATCCCCCCTTTCCTAGAACCTAGAAATGGTCACTCCTTTTGAGGTAATCCCCTAGAATTTTGCAAGATGTATCACACTTCACCCATTCACCATAGCTTGGGACGTGTTTGGATAGATCAACAAGATATAACTATCCTGGATATCAACACTAGTGAGAGTTTCATGCTTAAATATCCCCTTTACCTCCCCCATCAGGCTTGTAGCCATTTCCTCTTCCACCGTCATCATCCTCCTTTTCCATTAGCAGATAAGGGAAATTGTTCCTTTGTATAATCTTAAACATAATCATGTTTATCACATCGAGCATGATTCACTTGGTATTAGAGGTTTGTGATGATACAACATTGGAAAACCCCATTAATGAACTACATGAACTCCGATTCCTGATCCAACCAGGAAATGTAGGATGCCTACCTGTAGGACCGAGCTCCAAAGGGGATCCCTTACAAAAAGATCATCCAATTATACCCCTAGAAAATTGTCATCCTTCCAGGTGTATGTCCCAAAAAGGAACTACTAGAACTATGATTTCCACCATAATTGGGATACGTAGGATGCCTATCCAAGGCCAAGCTCAAAGGATTTTATCCTCAGAAATCATCCCTAATAAAATTTTCCATCAAATTTGAGAAAGCTTCCTCCTAGGTGTAATTCATGATAACCTAACTACGTGGGCTGTGATTCCTCTCTTGAGGATATGTAACAATCCCATCTTGTGGGTTTGACCCCGACATCAAAGAAACATCAGTCTCTCTTGGACGGTGATAAACACCATAGTTCCTCATTGAATGTCTTAAGTATGCATTGCATCCATAATATCAAATCCATGTATATACTTGATGATCCTGAAACCTAGGGGTATCCCATAGATACATTGTTTAGTAATGAACTGAGAATTTAAAAACATATGAACACGGACTAAATCTATAAGAGAGTCCCAGAATATGCATTAATTCCCCCCAAAAAGGGTGTGATGAGCCTGACCTGTTATCTTCTTGGCCAATGAAGTCTTTAAGTGCCGTTGGAGAAATCATAATCCAATGAGTGCCTACCTTTGGAATTCATGTCCATGAATCATGGATACTAGGTTTGTTGGGTGTATCTAGCTCCACATATTAACTCATTGGAGACCATATGAGGAAATCATATCCAAGGTGGATCAATTTCCCAAATACATAACCCCATGCAATCACGTGCAAGGACCATTAGATTGTGGAACCTCCTTCACAATAAAAAATGGTTACACTGCCCAGTCCTCACAGGGTGAACATAATTAAATACACCCCAAAAAGGATGAACGATGTGAATTATGTTGAAACATAAAATGGTGAATCTGAAGAGAAAGTCTATTAAAAGAGACAAATGATCATCATCCGTTGGACCATTTTTTATTTCCCCCAAACATGTCACCCCAGGTAGAAACAGTTATGTAGTAGGAATTAACCACAATTCATTCTAACACATAGTGTGGCTGACATGATTGAAAGTGTGTGTTTTCATTTAAAAGTGACATTTTATTTTAAGACGCACAACACATACTCCAAACTACGTAAAAAATTATATATTTTCATGCTACTTTAGAAAAATGAAATATTATTCATTTTTGACTTGTAATAAGTAACTACATATCATTCCAATTGAAATTTATAACATATTATATAATGTTACAATTACAAAAATTTTATTTTTTATGTACTATTACTAAATTAAGAATTTTTTTATTATAGAAACCCACTACTCTTGAAAGAGGTTGTATTTATCATTGGAGGACTACAACAAGAGTATTCCTTTTTTATTAGTTGTAATTATTATTTTTAAGTGAATTTTCATCGATGTAATTTTTTAACTCAATTTATTTAACATATTTTATGTATTATGATGGTGTAGTGTTAATATATAATCTATTATATAGAACTAATAAATTTTTGTAGTTTAAATTGGTTTTTATACATCTTATCGGCTATTATAGAGTGAAGCTCATATAGATTATAACACTCTTTAGAAGCTGATAATTGTTTTTATCCATGTTATGTGTATAACTGATAAAGAAATATTCTATTAGGGCTAAAGATAATGTTGATAAAAGGATTCCTTTATGGGAACTAAATTTATCACTGATAAAAGTGTTTCGTTTTTATAAGTACTGAAAACATCATGGTTTTTTAGTGGTGATATATCCATAATATAAAACTTATAAAATGGAATTATATAAATAGTTTAAGGCCATGAAATTATCATTGTGAATCTTATTTTTTTGGATTCCTGTTTCCATGTCAAAAAACCATGAATGATCATCAAATAGGTTCATATTGGCCATCTAACACATTTCTCAGTTCCCCATTTTCATGGTGAGATAACACACATATCCAAATTAATATACAATACCAATTGATTGAATGTGAGGTTAATAATATACATAGGATTGTTAAGGGCCAAAAAAATATACATGTGTATTGATGTAAAAAGGTGTTTCTTTTAATATATGAAATTAAATTACACCATAACTAATTAATCCTTGGTATACTCTTGAACACCTATGTACATGGGAAACACCAATATAGATTATTTAGTTTATATATATATATATATATATATATATATCACTCCCGATCAAGGCACTCGATGGTATGTTAGATCATTCACCATTATCTCCATTTATGGTGGCATAGGAATTATCAGAAGTGTGGGTGGATCCCCTAAATACATTATATATCAATTGATAAATTCACCATTAACAATGGAAGAAACTACATAATTTCCAATTCTTCTTCTATTCTTCTCTTATATCTTCTTTAAGAATAGTACCATCAAAACATACTCCAACTACAAAGAAGCCTCTTTTATTTTCAACCCATAATCCCATGAAATGTTCCCATATAAGGGAAAAAAATTCACAAAATCGGTATATTAATAACTATTTCCTAATCTACTGAAGAAACAGTGGGAGGGGGTTTCAGATAGAAAGGTGGGTGTTTTCTCTAATAACACATTCTTTAAAAATGTTATGATGAAGGTTTTGTCAGGAAAAAACCTTATATAATATCCTTCTATAGAAAGAACTATCTTCCACCCCTCACTCCATTCAAATATTTTTAAAATTTTTTATTTATCAGTAAATTTGATTTGTAGTGTGAATGTGAACTTAATTTCAATATTTGGGATATTTCATGGGAATAAAATTCCATTAGGTTTTATGTTTGAATTATTTTTTATGTGTATGGATGGTTTGTTTTGGTGTGTTCCTTTAAAATGTTCATTTTTGACATGATTTTCATTTCAAATTGGGAATTGGTTTGGGAACTTTCCCAAAATATAAGTTATGGGTTTTTGGATTCTTTCAATGTGATATTTGTTTGGATTTATGGATTACCATGATCTATAAATGACGAATTAAATTGGTTCTTATGTTAGTAAAATAGGGTGAATTAATAACGTTAATCGAGATAGTGGTGATGTATATCCAAAATTATGGATTTCTAACTTCATGCTTATGAATGAACTCCTACTACATTGGTTTTATTAGATTTACCATATAGATGATATTTAGTAATGATAGGGAACTCCATGTAAAAAATTGTTATGGTTCTTACGATATGTTGTCTGATGAAGTCTAGTAGAACCATTAGCTGCATGAAATTGAAGACTATTGATGTGAGGAGACTGATTTTGAGGGGAATTCTCAGTGGTTATGTGATATTGTTTATATGAAGAGTTGCAGTACTAAGGGAATTGTCTAATTTTTTGTGCATCCTTCCAAATCATGATAGCTCTCTTTTAATAATGGAGACAAAGTACATACTAGTCACATCTTCATATTAAAATATAAATTCCTTTTTTTAATTTTCATCTTTAAATTTTTAATATGAAATTTTATATTTGTTGCAATATCATTTAACCTCATGTTGTCATATTATATTTTTTTCAGTTATTAATTTTTAGGGTCTGGGTTGGGTAACCTAGTCTTGATTGATCCTTTTTGGATATATATATGTACATAAAAATTAAAATAATTAAAAAGAATATAATTATTTTTATTTTAAGTATTACATTAAGAAGCATATTTTGAAAATATTACATAATATCCCACCCAATCATCCCACTTATAAGGGTGTGGTACTCGACACATTTTTCATGTTTTTTATGTGGGATTTAGACACAAATTCTCCATAATTTAATGAAAAATATATTATTTATAATAACACATTTATGAAAAATAAATTAATAACAATAATATATTTTTAATAAATAGTTTTTATTTAATTATTTAGTTAATAGCAACTAATAAAGTCATATTAATGATAACAAATATGTTATTAATTTTTTTAAAACTATATTTAATAATAAAATTTTATTTTAAATTAATGGGATTAATATTGTAATGAATAATAAAAATAAAATTATTAATATTTTCTAAAACTTACAAACATTAGGGGGGGGGAATTAAAAATATTGAATCATTTGTAATGAAAAATATAAAAAATGGAATAAATAATATAATTAATTTATATTTCAATATAATTAGTAATAATTAATTTTCTAATTATTAGAAATTATTATTATGAAATAATTTTTTATGTCAGGTAATGTTTTTTATATTTATGAATAATAATGATAATAATAATAATAATGTATACAATAGTATTAAATATCATTCTTACTAAATAAAATAATTTTAATATAAAAAAATAAAGATATTTTATATATATATTGTTATTTATTAAAATAATTAAAATTTTATTTATATTGTAAAATAAATTAAAATTGAAATTGTATTTAAGGTTATTATTATTAAATATTAATTATCTTCCAAAATTTATTTTTTCTAATTTATTATTTATAATTAACTACATTATTAATTATATAATTATTAAGCATTATAAAATACATAAATAATTAAATTACCTATAAAATTTATAATTATTTATTTATTTATTTATTAAAATATTAAGTATATTAATATTATGATTATTATAAATTATTATTATTAGAGCTAGGGGTAAACACTCCATTCTTTATTAATGAAAGAAATTTCACTTTTTCAACCACGTAGAGAGGTAACCCTTTACATGACCAAACTGCCTAGTGGCTTGAAGGCCCAAGGCAATTTTTGTTGGGTCAAAGGCCCGGTAGCCTAAAGGCCTAAAAATTGACCTTTATAGCCTTGGGTGAGAAGCCTATATCACACCGTGTCACTAGTCATATGCTACACCGCCCCCTACTAGTAATTATCTAACCTTGATCCCAATCTAAAAGTTGCATCACCCTTTTTCATAAACAGTTGCATTCAGCAAGATGAAACATCAAGGTGGGGGACCCCTCCATACAAGTTTTTGGAGGAGGGATGGATTATAGGTGTTATCCCGCCTATCACTCTTTCAAGTTGCCTTCCTGGTTATGCATGTGTGGACCTCACTTTCATCACGTGTATGTTGTTTTGCATCCTAAGACCTGTCCCTAGAGTAGATGGTCACATGGTGGTTCACCCCTAAATACTATATTAGTACTATATGGATTAAAGGTTTCATCAAAAGTGGCAGCACAACTATCTGTCTTGGTGAGACCACTCACTTGATGGTTCCTTCCAAAACTGCCTTCCTATTACACCGAGGAATTTTCAAGGTCCCTGTCACTCCACTTTCTACCCATTAGTACTAACCTAAAGTCCCCTATATAGCATGGAGGCGCCCTAGATAGACCAAAGGCCTTATGGCTCATTGGCCAAAATCAGTTGGCCAAAATCCCAAATAATTTGATTAGTTCTGCTTCTTATAGTACCACTATTGTACCACTAATTCAATGCTATAGTGAAATAAAGAATTCAACCTCACTAGGATTAGATCCTTGATTTCATGTAGGATAATGAGGCATGTTAACCACTCGACTATCATCCCAACTACAAAACACATTTGAAGAGTAATGCTCAACTCCCAATAGGGGGTGGGTATCAACCAAACACATAGTGTTCCACACATTCCCCATCTATGAATGTGGCTTTGGATTTCCCTATTCATTATATAAACAGTCTGTGAGTCAAGAGGATCTCGATGCTATGCCAATTCTCCTATGTAGAGATTTTTTACCAAGTGTATTGTGGCATCCTGACCTAAGTGTCACAAACCAGTGCCCTAAATCGATTGGCCACAACACCCCAGGTATGCCTCCCCATATTCGATAGAATTCTAACTAGCGGAAATGGTTTAATATCAATCATGGGGAGACTATACCCTCTTTATCAAAGTATCACAACAACGCATGTAAATAAACATTAGGAAAAAGACATAACCATAACAAAAATAATACCAGTATCACATGATGACCAAAACCAGAATACGATATCCAACACTAAAGCAGCAGATAGGTTATGCCATGTATGTTTCATGTACTAAATTGAAAACCCAAAATAAGACACTGACAACTCCCAAGTGGGTTTTTACACCAAGTCTACTTCCATCATCTCTATCCCAAATCATCCATCTAACATATGAATCTTTCCCTTATCTTGTCCTATAAATATGAAATATATTCAGTTACCAATATAGTATCCTAAGTAAGGTTTGATTACAACTTAGTAGGCCACCAAAAATATCATCTAAATCAATATCCAGTAAATAAAAGTGTCTGGAGTTGGATAAATAATAAACTACAAGAAACAAGGTAAAAAATTTAAATATTCAATTACTCATTATTTAAAAACATAAACCCTCAAGTTCCTTCGAACTCCTGAACCATCAATATATTTTTTTCCATGTGTCAAAGACTAAACTCTCCCCAAGGGATATAATTCATCAAAATACCATGTTTATCATTTATCATATCAATTAGTCTCATATAACATCCAATTATAACCATAGCACAATGCCAACATTTTGGGCCCAAATCTCCATGTCTAGGACCTCAGGGGTATTTTGAAGTAGTAGTCCATGACACACAACTCATTTATCATTCAATCACACATGTGGTATTTTTGAAAAGTATTTTATATCCCATAATCTTTTATCCCTATGATATTTTGAAGCAGCAATCCATGTCCCATACACAAATATCATTTAGTCACAAATGGCTTTTGAGGTAGAAAACTATGTCCCACACTTGTATATCAATCAATAAAACATATATCACATATATCAAATAAAAAAAGTTAATAAAAATTATTCATTTTATAAAAATTTAACATCATGGTACTATTATAGAATATCACAACAATCATAGTTCTTCAATTTAATCACACGGAATAATATAAACAATTCACTATTAAACCATCATTATTTATTCAAACCATATTACCCATTAACACATTAATATCAAGGAAACCATATCATAATTCACATTTTCAATTAATTCAAGAAAAATTAATCAAACTATCACACTATCTAATTCGGAATTAATTAAAAAATCATAATATTACTTTAATTAATTACTTAATTAATTAATCTTATTTCAATAAATTCCAATTACCTCAAATTTAACCCAATATAGTATCACATTGGATCTTCATAAAATAAATTCCATGATTACATAAATTAATTAATAAAATAATTTAATCTATTCAATATTCAACTATCAAATTTTCCAATTGAGATTTCACAACACATACATGTAATTGGAATTCAAGACTATGGGAATTTAATTAGACAACCTACCTATAAATTGATGATGAATTATTACCTATGAAAATCACCAAATTGAGGTGGATCGGTTGAGGTCATGATGAGGAAATACATCTAGATCCAAAAACCAGGATACAAGAAAAAAATTATTAAGATCCAAGAAAACATAGTTTTAAACAATCGCTACTAGGGGAAAACTATCCCTCTTAATTGGGGAGGAGAGATAATAGAGAGGGAGACAAAATCAGAAAGAAAATACATACTGTGAGAGGTGAATATATGTCAATGGATATTCAATTCACTAATAATATATGTCATAATTCTCTGGGATTCATCTGGGAGCCTAAAAAATTAGAGAAATTGTTTTAGGGTTGAGCTAGGCTGTTTTGGTATATAAGACAAGGATTTGGTATTTTTTAAAGAATATTTTGGGGATTAAATGTCCATGTGAAATGATTTCTCAGTGGAGTCATATGGTTTTTAAAACCATGTACCTTAACCATATGCCTCTTTAGGGGGGGACACAGTTACTCCTTAGAGGGCACATTGTTGGAAAAATAGTTTGCAAACTACAAAAAAACCCACTTTCTCAAGGGTGCACAGTCTGCTGGGCTAGGCGCATTGTTTGGGAAAATCATGTACCAACTGTGAATTACCCCTATTCATTAAAATATTCCCCAATTTCACCTACAACATTTAAAAATAAAAAACCAATAAAGGAATACTCAAAACAAGTCAAAAGAGTACCTCAAATGAGCCAAAGACTTCTTTCAGAAAGGTCTGGATCATACAATATCCCCACCACATAATAGCTCATCCTTGATCTATACTCTTTAGCATCACTATGGTTCTGAGGTAAAAATATCCGGCCACTAAGCCCTCATATCCACTTGAATCTCTAATTTTTCCTCCTGAACATAGCCTTGTTTCCACAAGACATGAACTATCAACCTAGTTTTTCCCAAAAACACTTTCTCACTACGATCTAACACACGTATCGTATGATCTAAAAAGGAAAAATTAGTCTCAAGCTCAATATAATCCACATAGATAACATGATAATGGTTCTATGATATCACCAAAGTTGTGAAACATGAAAAAAATCATGTATAGAAGTATACCTGTGCGAAAGATCCAATCCATACACTACTAGACCAATTCTATGAACAACCTCAAATGGTCCACCACACCTAGATTTTTACATCCTCCCTTTCTATATCCTATGGTGACACAATCTTGGTGACACCCAAAGGAACCAACATTCACCTACTGAAAACTATAGAGGTCATCAACATCTATCATCATATTAATTCTATCTGCTTTGAGATTTAGTCATCTCTTTTAGAATTAACTTAACCTACTCCAACATCTACTACATGAGACTCAGTCCCAATAACATTGACTCAACTACCTCAAATAATATACATATGATTTTCTAGACCTACCATAAATATCTTCATATGGTTCCATATTAGTAGTTTCATGAAAAATGTCAATGTAGGAGAACCTAAACCACACTAAGTGCATCTCCCAATACCCACCGGTGTCTAGGAACCACACCTGTAGAATATAATCTAGTACCTGAATAGTATAATCATATTTATCATCTTCCTATAGGGGTAATGTTGAACACAACAAAACTTGTTTACCAAGAACTTTCTATAAACCCTGTCATTTTCATGAAGTAAAATGTGTGTTTTAGTCGAAAACTATACTCCATGGAACCCTTTTCAAATATACTATTTCCAAGATGTATATGTCTCTCAACTATTCCACTAATATAGTCTCGTGTACAGGGAGGGAATGTGTGAACTTAGATAACTTATCCACAATCACCCGAATAGCATCATTATCTTGTGGCGTACTTAGGATACCCACCACAAACTCACTAATAATATTGTCCCACTTCTATTATAGAATAGAAAACAATTATAGTAAACCTCCAGGTCATTTATTCTCCCCCTTCACCTTTTGACAGGTGTGGCATCATGTCATTGAAATTGATATCTTATTTTCCTCGGACGGCCACCAAAACATTCATCGTGGGTCATGGTACATTTTGGTCACACCTGGATGAACCGTCCACTTTGAGGCATGAAATTCATACATCAAATCATTTCTTATACGCATAGGAACAATAATACAATTCTTGAATTAAATTATATCTTCCTCATATATAGTCTAATCGAATGGTGAATCCTTACATTTGGGGATTTCCAACAATCCCAAACACTACAGATATTGAAACTTCCATTTTCTAATCCAACTAAAAGTATGGAATCCACTAAAATTGATATATGGGTCATCTTTTACTAGTCATCCTAAACAATAACATGCATCTCATCATGTAAAGTCATCATATTCCTCTCACCACTAGACTCTTGAACTTTCTGAGTCTGAGTTTTTCTACTCAAAGAAACATCAACACTGTTTCCTTTCCTAGGAATATATTCTATATCAAAGTCTAATGAATAAATATATTCAAACCACATTCACTATTATAGATTCAAATCTCACATTGAAAATGTATACTTTATGATATTTTGATCAATATACACAGTAAAAGTTTCACACAATAGATAATTCTGCCAACACTTTAATGCATGAAAAATTGTACCCAACTCAATGTCATGTGAAGGGTACTTCCATTCATGTGGAATCAACTAATGAGACTCATACACCATAACTAAATCTACCAGCATCAAAAATTTTCCCAAACATATCCCAGACTTGTCACAAAACACTGTATACTCCTCAATCATCTTGGGTAGGATCAAGATTATTGTTGATGTCAACAACGTTTTAATATCTTATAAATCATTCTCGCATGCTCCATAAAAATCAATATTTATCACCTTTTTGTTCAATCCAAAAAATAGGTGATACGAAATTGGAAAAATTTTAGATGAACCTCTAAAAGTATCCTTCCAATCCCATAAACCTATGAATATCAAAAAATTCTTCATTTTCACCGAAGAAACAACTACTTAAACATTATTTGGGTCTATTAAAACACCTTTCATTGAGATGATGTGACCTGAGAAATGTACATGATTAATCGAGAATTGTAAAATAGATATATTTTTATATATCTAATGATCTCTCAATGTACTTAGGTTGATGTGAAGATATTTTTCAAGATCTTCATGGGACATGGAGTACATGAGGATGCCATCTAAAAATGAAACCACAATGTGATCTAGTTACGGATGGTTGATTTTGTGCATCATGGCCATAAATGCTTCTCGTGCATTCACCACCCCAAAAAGAATCACAGTGAACTCATATTGGACATACCTACTTCTAAAAGTATTCTGAGGTATATCAGAAGGTCAAACTCTCAAATGATACCCTGATCTCAATTCTATTTTTAATAAAACACAAGATCCTCTCAACATGATAAATAGATCATTGATACATGGAACATGATACCGAGTCTTCATTGACATCTGGTTCAACATCATGTAATCGACACACAATAAAAAAAATCCTATAATCCCTCTTTGGAAACAAAATAGACAAACCCCAAGGAAATATAACCAGATGGATAAACCCCTTATCCATCAACTCTTCCTGTTGAGTCTTTAACTATTGATTTTATTTTCGATCCATTCTATATGGTAGAATAGAAACTACCTCATCCCATATCATGAGCTCAATCATAAATTACACATCTCTCTTAGATGGTGGTCCTGAGATATCTTTAAGAAACACATCCTAAAATTGGTCAACTATTTTTGGAAAGAAATAATTCTTCACACCCCCATCATCCAATAATAGATTATAAACTTGTGTGTGAGAGTCACCAGTTACTGAAAAATTGGCCCAACACTACCTGCTTGGATATCCCATTCTCCATAGTTTACCAAATATTCTCCCCATGAGATTTACATGTCACCCTATTAAGGTAACAATCAATGATGTATTGGTATCCTACTAACTAGTCCAGACTTATAATTAGGTAAAATCCTGACATATCAACGATGTGAAGATCCCAACTAAAATTATACTCCCCAACCTCAATCTAACACCCCTTGAAAAATAATTGCTCTCTTGACCGTACACCCAAAGGTGTATCAATCATCAAAACCCCTCTCAAGAACTCTACCATCAGGAAAAAACAATTCATAATTTTTGTAGTGAGAGAAACCAGTATCAAATAAGTAACTTTCTTGCATAGAAGCAACAAGAATAGAATATCTTACCATCAATGGTCCAACCTTTCTATCCACTAGTGTATGCTGAAAGACCAGAAACTATCCTACCCCTATTCTATATGATTTAATCTATGTCCTTGGAGATACACCACTCTAGTGATATGGGCGCTCTTTCCCAGAAGTGCCATGTTCACTTCCCTTAAATTATGTCTATTATAACTAAAACTACCAAACTGATATTAGGTATCAGACCCCCCTCTAGAACTCTGATTCTACCTATCTACTCGATCATTACTCTTCGGTCATGAGTTCCTAAAAAACCGCTATAGATTTTTCATCCTTCCATTGTTTTAAAACACTACTGGTGGTTAGGGTAACTATCTATGAAAGTGATCCTACCTACCACACTAGTGAAGGATCACACGACTAAGGTCCTGTGTAACTAATCCTTCCCCTTGGGATCTCTATTTACCACTAAAATAGTTAACATTCCCATAATCATGCTTCATACATTTAAAATTCATACCTCTTAACTATTTAGTAGAAACTAGTTGTCCTCAATGAGAAGCCTCATTTAGGTTATCCTAAAAAATGAGAGATTGATTCACCACTTACGAAAACTTTTTCTGCATGATGAAAATCTAATGGGGATTTATTATAAATTTAATACCATTCTAACAACACTTTTCCCTAGTATCCTCATCCCCGACCAATACTAGAACAAAGCACTAGAAATATATAAAGTGACCAGCATAGTCCATCATGGACATGCTCCCCAATATTAACCTCATAAACACTGTTTCTCTCTCATGCATGAGCATCTCAGGGTAAATGTTCTTCAAGAACATCTCATGGAAGTCCTTACTCTCCAAATGATCTAGCTATCTATTATTAGTCTAGATGTTCCAAAAACGCTTTTCTTGACTATATAATATATATGTATCCAATTTGACTCTCTTCTCAGTATAAGTCTCAATGTGGTTATGTATTATCTGGATAAAATCAATCCATAACTCACCGGCCTTAGGTCCACCCTCTCCGATAAATGTCTGAGGGTACAATAATTGAGACTCCCATGTCAGGTTAGACATGATCTTCACAACCTTACGTAGGTACCTTTCCATAAACTGTGTGATGTGATTAATGTTCCCACAAAACTGCTCTCCGACTTCCTCACCTGGAACTAATAGTGTCTCAATTTCCACTACTGGTTGATCATTTCAAACCATAACCTCATGTCATTCTCCCAACAAGCATCATTATTATGCCATATCTCTATAATTATAAATACATGTCTCATTAAACATAAAAAATTAATATATTTGTGTAAGATGGATTCACAATAGAAATGACAAATCATACCTGCAAAACCCACCACATGGTCAAAACTGGGGCACCAACAGTACCCATAACCATCCCTCAACCAGGTCTAGGTCAACATGGGTTAAAACATTATCAGACTTATTGTTTCTCATTAAACACCCATATTAAAAATTCTTTATCATTTCACAATTTTAAAATTCATATTATGAAAATTTTATTTCAAAACACCCAATTAGAAAGGAACATTCATATAAAAAACTCAAAAAGTATGATTTTCCCATGGATGCCTAAGATGAGGCATGTAACATAAAAAATATAGAGTTCCTAGTATAATGCAAGATTACATGACTCTCATTTTATACCAGTCCATGAGTAAAATTGCAGAGAATATCATAAATAACAATCACATCACACAAAAAGTGCATCATATGAGGTGAAATAACATCCATCTATAACAACACACATCAATATTTACAATCCCACCCTATGTATTTTGCCTTTTCCCTAAGAGATGGGTTAGATACTCCCATACATAAGATCTTAAATGAGGACCGAATCATTTTATTCTCTTGTCTAGCCTTCACAAATAGTTATGCAAATGGAAATAAAATAAAAGTACTTCAATGTCACATTGTGACATCCCGTCCTGTGTGTTGCACACTGATGCCCCGAGCCCGTCATCCACTTGACCTCAGGTGTGCCTCACCGTATTCCAGAGGCTACCAATTAGCATTAAGGGTCTAATATCTATCATAGAGAGACTATATTTTCTTTCCAAAAGAATCAAAATAGTAGAATAAATTGAATGATATGGAGAATATATAATCATTACCAGAATAATAATAGTATCACATAATGGCCAAAATAAGAATACAATATCCAAAATAAAGCAGAAGATGTGTCATTCCATGTATGTGTCATGTGTTGTGTACAAATCCCAAAATAAAGTCACTGATAACTCCTAGGAAGGTTACAACATCAATATTGGTACCCTCATCCATTCTCCTTCCCAAATCAACCATCTATCATGGGACTCTTTCCCTTATCATGTATTTTAAACTTGAAGTCTATTCATGTACCGATCAGGAAGCATGAGTAGAGTGTGAGTACAATACCAAGGTATTTCACACATCAAAATACCATGTTTATCATTTATCATATCAATTTAATTCATATTACAAAAAATTAGAATCATAGTCTAGTGAAATTTATTTGAACCTAGATCACCTTGTTTAGGACCACGTGGGTATTTGATTTAGTAGTTTGTTACCCATAAATCATTTATCAATAAATCACAAGGTTTGGATTTTGAAGAATTAGTTCAATTCCGACACTCATTTATCACTATGGGATTTTGAAGTAGTTCTTTGTATCCCGCACACAAATATTAGTCAATCCTATATTGTCTTTTGATGCAGAAAACCATGTCCCACACTCGTATATCAATCAATCACACATATATCGCATCAAGAAAGATTAATCACCATTAATCCTTTTAACAACCTTTCACATCATGGTACCATCATAATTTTTCAGAAACAACATGGTTCTTCAATTTAATCACATAGAATAATAAAAATTATTCACTTTTAAACCAGTTTACATTATTCAAACCATATCACCCATCAACCCATTAAGGTCAAGTCAACCATCCCATAATTGTCATTTTAAATTAATTCCCGACACATTAATTGACAAATGAAATAATCTAATTTCTCACTAATTCCATAATAAAAATATTACATTAATTAATTCACCAATTAATTAATCTCATTTCAACTAATTCCAATTGCCATCAATTTGACCCAAGTAAGATTCACATGACAATTACATCAAATAAATTATTTGATTCCATAAATTAATTAATAAAATAATTTACTCAATTAATGTTTCAATTTTCAGTCACGAAAATTTTGATCTCACAAAAACATACATGCAATAAGAATTGAAGACTATGGCAATTGAATTTGAAAAGAAACCTCAAAATTGATGAAGAATACTCATCAACAAAAATCCCCAAATCGAAGCGGATCAAACGAGATCATTACAAAGAAGGGGATATAGATCTAAATCCTAGATACATTATCAAAATAATTAATATCCAATTACACGTAGGTTTAAACCATCTCCAATAGGGTAAATCTCTTCCCACTTCATCAGAGGGGAGAGACAGAAGAGAGGGAAACCAAACTGGGAAGAACCAACATATTGGGAGAGGTGTAGATCCATCACAGAATCTTCATTACACCAAGAAGAGTCATTAAAAATCCTTGATATGTGATCGAGATCCTTTCAAAAAGATATTAATTGGTTTAGGTCCAATCTAGGTTGTTTAGGGATATAATATGGGGATTTGGTAAAATTTTAAACAATTTTTCAGCGATTAAATTTTTGCATGCACAGTTTGCGAGGTAGAGGGATTGATCGGTC
Organism: Viscum album; assembly: GCA_963277665.1. Classification (NCBI taxonomy): domain Eukaryota; kingdom Viridiplantae; phylum Streptophyta; class Magnoliopsida; order Santalales; family Viscaceae; genus Viscum; species Viscum album. Next base: position 1,525,579,522 of record OY728138.1, on the reverse strand, counting down.
AAATTGTGTGGATCTTCATGGGGGGTTAACTATTACTCTATAGGGGATTCATGGTATGAAAAACCCTACACCAATAGTGAAAACCCAACTCTCTTGTGTTTTCATGGTTTTCTGGACTCGATGTAAGGTTTGTGAAAACCATGCACCCATCATGCACAACCCCTCTTCCTTCCAAAATTCCTGAATTTTAGTCATGATATACATATATAAAAACCGAAACAAGAAATAATCAAACCAAGGAAATATAATACCTAAAATGATCTTAGGGAATCTTCAGAAAAGGTCATGATCTTTTATGTACAACTCGACTAATGCCCCAGTGGATCGATGATTATTAATTGTATAACAAAATACTTATAATAACATTATTATCAATAAATATATTTTATAAATTACTAACAAAATTAATATATTTTTTTAAATTATTTTATTAACTACTTTAGGAGTTACATTAATAATTATATTATTTACATCATTGTTCATAATTTTTATTATCAATATTTATTACTTTATTTTCTATTTATTAATAAATTCAAAAAATAAAATAACAATAACATAATTAATAATAATTTATAACAATGTAATTTAGAATACAATAATAAATAATAAAAAGTACTATTAATATATATAATGTCAATGTTTTGTTTAAAAAAAATAATGTTTGTTTTATTTAAATTACTTTTTGTTAGTTGTATCTAAGAAAATAATTTTTTTTTAAAATTTATTTTTCTATTATTAGTTATTGTATCAAAATTCATTTATATTGTATTTATTATTTATTATTTAAATTCTTTCAAATTCTCCTACTTTAAATATAATAATATTTCAGGTAGCTGGCTTTGAGATCCTATAAATTATAAATTATAAATACAATATAATCAAAATTTGAAATAATAAATAAACATATAATAAATAAATTTAAATAAAAATAATTTCCTAAAAAATTATAGAAAACAAAATTCAATGGAAGATAATAGTGTTGTATCAAAATATTGCATTTTTACTTGTATTTGTTTTTGTTGAGGAATTTGTTTCCTAAAAACATAGAGAGAGATAAAATATAAGAATATTAATAAATATATGATTTAATAATAATTAAAGAAAATATAAATTATAATTAGATCATTAAATAGTGATCTATTACATTTTAATGAAACATTTAAACAAATAAAATAATAATATTTCTGTCTATTCAATTTTTATTTTGAAACACATTATGAGATACTCTCAAGTTGAACTGTCTATAGTAAAATTAGTTTTTACTTATTCTACTAAATCAATTATTTATTAATAAAAATCATCTTCTAAACTTCTCTACATATAATATCCAAATTACCATGTCATCTAATGTTCACATGAAAAAATGGGATAAATATGAAATCATTAACTAATGTGACCAAGGTGAAGTCTTCACCATTTTTTATATGTGAACTATCAATGGAGGGGAATGCAGGAATAGTACATGTACATCCATATTTAAATTGTAAATAAATATATTAAATGTGAATAGAATATATAAAATATTAAAGGTGGTCTATTTTCATTGTAAGAAAAATTTATTTATATAATGTTTAAAATTCAAAATTATTATCCATAGATTATTTTCATAATTCAATGGATTATTTCATTTGAAATAAATGAAAATCATAATAAAATGTATCCACATAAAAAATGAACTATATTTTGATTTTAACAATAAATAGCTATATTATAATTATATAGTATTACATAATATATGAATAGAATACACATACTGTAAAAGGAGAATAGATTGAGTATATTCTATATTTATTACTAAAATAGTGAAAAAAGGGAATAATTTTTCTCATAGGGAGAGTGGGAGGAAATTTGATGAAAAAATGAACTTATTAGGATTCTAGTGAAAAATGGAAATTAAGTGGATTCTAATGGTGACTCCTGTAGCTAGAATAAATCTATAAAACTATAAATGTTCATTTATGTTCATAGGTGTTGGTAAATTACATCAGTTTAATCATAGTGTATGCATTCAATATTGTGTGATTTCAAACAGTTTATTTATAATATATACAAAGATTATGCAATTGGTTTATATTGTATTAAATGTTTTAATATGGAAGACGCACGAGAGGAATACTAAACATTATGTAGAAGGAAGGACTTCTATAATTTAATAAAGTATATAATGTATAAATACTATTGAGAAAGTCATAATTATAGGGATAAATTTATATAAATGTATTTTTCTATATTGAAATAGAAATATTATCAAACTATAAAAGGAATAGATATTTTTTATATATTTTTTTTTATTATTGAAAAATCTTAAAAAAATTCATTATGCATATTGATTTTTTTTTGGAATTAATGGACTACGTATACACAAGTTATATCAAAATTGAATAATTTTAAGAAAATACCTATATTATAAGTGAGATATAATATAATGATAAATCACATGAGACTATTATAAGATAATCCATACTTTTGGTAGGACTACCTATAGCGATCTATCTTTCAAAGCCCCAAAGTCCCCTATATATGGAGATACTTATTGCATGACCAACTGTAGTGGTATATCTACCAACTCCCTAAAACCTACTTTGTGTTAACACATTCTATAAGCCTAAAATTGCTAAATCTAAATAGACTACCTTCTAATCTCTATATTTTGTCCAAAGGACCAATTTCCTTGAAATAGTTTGTGCACTAGTTCGAGTGAAAATTAAAAAATAAATTCCATAGAGTTATCTCAATGTAATCCAAAGTCTAAATTTCAAAAAATATACAATTTCACTAAAAAGTACTTATATATAATATTTCTAGTATAAAAATTGGACAATGTATAAATACTTAGTAATTATATTTACTCATTACTCATAATATAGAATGTTGTATGGATTCCAAATTATGAATTAAGTATGAATTATAGAAGATATATTTTCACAACATGGGCTACTTGACTAGAAATATGTATAGAGAATATGATAAAATTTTAATGAAATGTTCAACTATTTCATATATAATATATAAATTGTTGGAATATAAATTATATTAATCACATTCCCTATTACTGTTATAAAACATTCAAAAATTATCCCAATTATGCAGTTAGTAAAATGATGATTATATGTCACAACAATATGGTATGAATGACATTAACCGTTATGTAACAAAAAATCAATTGAAATATAATGTAATATATAATTAAAAATAAAATAACCATGTAAAAATAGGTATAATAATGGAATGAACATAAAAAAATTAATAACCACATGTTTATACCTATAATGTATTGATGATGGGAAATACCTCTCTTTTAGAATTATTTATAGACCCTATGGACACATAAATTATCCCATATATATGGAAATTCTCTTCAAGTAACAACATGTAAACTATCAGAGTCACTTCATCAACAATACTAATGGAAATATTATTAATAAAAAATCAGTACACACATGTGAAAAAGCGTGGTAGCATAGATGATGATAAATAATCATGTTAATGGAATATGGCATGATATAAATTACTCATTTATTATTGTTATATGACCAATGTAAATGATCATTAAAGAACGAGAAATAAGTCTGAAATAACTCAAAAAAGTGTGTTTCAATAGATTCATATCTATAAAATTATCATGTAAATATTTCACAATCAATTTGAAATGTTATCTCTCATCCACAAATAGGATACATCAAGAAAGAATTAGTGTTTGAGTGTGGGTTAATACATTATGGTGTTTACTTCTAGCATATCTTTCAAAATTTAACTAGAACAAATTGTGCTTCATCCTGTTTTCTTATAACACATAGTTATGGTAGAGTAAACAATATTGGAAACCTATGATTGAATAATGGAATATTTATATAAGGATGAAAATGTTAAGAGAAATTTCCATTGGTTAACCTAAAGTCTCTTGGTGAAGATAGCTAGAGGAAGAAGCCTAGGAAATTTATGGGCATGCCTCACTTTTTCTCTAAAGGTAACCCCCATGATATTGTATGGATAATAAAACAAATTATTTCAAATTAATGATATGAGAGGGAAAATTTTCATTTTTTTTACTTTGAAATTTTAAAATGGAAAAGAAAAATATAAAATAGATTTAATTGGAAGTGAGATTAAAAAAAACTGAAAAAATAATTTCTCAAATGCTTTCCAGGAAACACATATTTGATGAGATTCATTCGAGTAAAATGAAATATAGAAATCATGGAATACCAAATCAATAGATCTAGTTTTTTCATTATAAAAAATACATCACAACTTTTTATTTTGTTAAATCCTTGAAAAAAATGGAGTTATTTTATTTGAAATCATCTGCAACATCAAAAAATGAATAATTTGAAGGATTTTAGAAACTAAGTTTGAGATAAATGGTATAATGTATTTTTATGAATAGAGTTATAGAATTTTAAAAACGAATATTTATTTAAATTCTAAAAACATAATAAATTTGAAATTTATTATTTAACTGGTCAAATAGTAGAAATAAATTTAATAATAAGATACCTAAACAATAAGTTCTTTTCCTTCAATAAATTATTGATCATTTTTTAGAGCGAATTTTTAAGTTTTTACGAAAATAACCCCATTGTATATGAATGTTATGTTTGATTTCATAATGATATATTAGAATGAGAATTATCATGTAAAGTAGGTGTTGTCATAGTAGTAGTGACATGTATAATAATCTCATTATATAGTATGATATGTTATCTTATTTTGTAAATATGAAAAAAAAGTGTAAAAATATATACACATTTTGAGAAAGCATTTTTTTGGAATGCTTCTAAAAATCTTCCCAATTTTATTTGATGCACTTATAGTATGTCTCCTGGTTAGATAATTCAAAATTTAATGATTATTATAAATAACCTTACAACCAATATACAGTTAATGACTATATAACAATAAAATAATGGTACATAAAAGATAAAAATGTATCTACTAGTTTGAAAAAAAGAATAAGAATATATATAAACTGAATTAAATTTTTTTTCTGTGATATATAATCATTCAATGGAATTATCGAACAATAAAAACTAATTGAAGAATACTAAACTTTCTATAATTTTACACAATTTAAAATTCACTTGTAGCCTACATCAAAACCAATTAACAATGATGTAATTCTATATTATTTATAATTATTAAAAAATTGAAATTTTATTCACTACAAATAATAATTTAATTCGTTATATGATATACATCAAGATTAAAATGAAAATTCAAAGCCATAGTAATATATAGTTGAAAACATGATATTCACAGATTAAAAATATTAGACATACATATTATTAATATATTAAAAGATAATATGTGTTAAAAAAATTAAATATGATCCAAATTTTTTAAAATGTTACAATTTGTAAATATTTATTACTAATATACGAAATTTTTAGTTGAAAACATCAAAATTTGAGACAAAATTATTTTTAGAAGAAAATAATTAAATATTTGATAGGGATTATTAAATGTTAATTATCATTTATATGAAAAATAAATATTTTATCAAACAAATAGGTAAATAGTATTGGAAATAGAAAATTAGTAAGAAATATTACTGATAATATATAATTAATAATATATTATACATTCACGATGTTTGTTTAAGACATAAAAATGAATAATTTATAAGACAAATGTAAATAAGTTGACAAATATGGGATTCAAAATAAACCTGATGTATCGAATGAATTGAATTTTTATATAGGATTTCAATTAAATAATTTCATATATTAAAAGAAAAATTACATTATATTTTAAATAGGCATGGAATAAGAAAATATGTACCATAATTTGTTGGTAACATTATTACTAGTATACAAAAATTAATAGTTTACATCTGAATGATAAATTCTATTGAGGAATTCCAAATGATGTAGTTTCTAGTACAATTTTCCTAGTACTTATATTATTATTATGGGTGAAATTTAGTAGAATATTTTATAAAAAATTTATAATTATCCTATATATGCAATAATTCATACTAATGGAAAATTTAATAATTCAGTGATTTGAATATTAATGATTATCTATACCAACAATATAGTTCATAAATAGTTTTTATCCTTGTAAAATATTAAAACCAATACTAAAAATATATATAAGTAAAAGATTGAATATTGATGGAACCATTAACCTTTAAATTTAATAATGAAAAGTGAGTTGAACTTAGTAATCTATTATCAGTATATGTCATAATGATCATTTAAACTTAAAATGATATTTTGATTTTAATGTGAGTAATTAGAGCCAATATAAAATGTCATGAAGTTAATTAATGTAACTTATGAATATATAATTTTTATTTTTCATTTAAATTATATGATTATTTGTTTTTCTATTTTAAAAAAATCATATATTTTACAAAGAAATTATAAATGAATTAATATAGTCAAAATAAATATTTGGTTTACAAAAAATATATTCTATAATCAAATTCAAATGAGTTTTGTTTTTGTTTATACAAACCACTATCATATAAATAGGTATAAAAAAATAAATAGAATGTAGTTAAACCAAAAAAAAATGGAGTATACATCCATCATGTAGAAACTAAAAGTCTAAAATAATTATAACCCAATCAATAAAAATGAAAGTATTTGAAATAATATCAATGTGGTGATCTTAAAAAAATAATTACAGTTGAAATTCCTAACCTCAAACAATATTCACCCTAAGTTTGTATCATAACTATTATATAATACCAATAGTGTTGAACTCAAATAGAACTAATATACAATTAATGTGAAAAGATACAATATCCCAATACTATGGGATGATCATCAAATAGATGTTAGAAGAATTATAAAAATACTTTTTATAATGAAATAAGAATTAAAATTATTTTTTAGAAATAAATTATCCATAGAAAGTATAATTATAATGAAAATATATATATACATAAAATATGATAAGTGATAATATTTTAACAAACTACTATACTAAAAAATTCAAAAGTACAGTAAAGTGTTTTTGTAGATGGAAAATTAGTAAAAATAGCCATAAAATTGAAATTAATAATAGTTAATGAAACAAAAAATGGTAGATATGGATTATATATTATGTTTGATAAGTTGGTACCTCTTTTGAAACCACATATAGGGGATGTATATTTTCAATTTCATAACCTCATATCATTCTGTAAGCAAGATTTTTGTAAAATTATGATGCAAAAAAAAGAATAATGATTGATTAAAAATACAATTGAATGTAGTTATAAGGCCCTGTCCATAAACATTACATAATCAAAAGTTAATTCATGAATACACATTAAGGATCTTTTAATGTTTAGAACTTTAGGGAATAATGCCAAAACTATTACATAAAAAACTATAGAAATATAATGTGGACACTTCCAAAAGTATCCATTAATTTCATAACACAAACCAATTTAAAAATAAACATGGTTTCTTTTCATATTTAATCATCATAAATTTTCTATGATTCCATCCTTACTCTATTCTCCCTTAAATCCTACAAATAACTTTTAAAAACTTGTGATGTGCACAAAATGCTTAGTAAGAGACATAAAAAGAATTAAAACCATTAGTTTAGTGAAAAACATGGTAACCCATTTAACATTCTTGGAGAGAATGGAACAAAAAAATTCCCAAGAATAACACACATGTTTTTTTCTCAATAAAAACATTAATTCCCATATAAATCAATTAAAACTCATTTTGGTGACATAGAGCATCATAAAAATAAAACCCTTTCAAATCATTATCAATTAGAATAACCCTATGGATGACTTCCTATATTATTAATGCCCAATTAATTGGAGATCTATAATGGGGATAACCAATTGTATAATCTGTATCGGGCTCACCCGTGACCTATAATGGGGATCATCCCTTCATAAAAGCTTTAACGGTCTCACTAATGAGCTATAATGGGGCTCAAACCTATGTATAAGCAATGTTGGGCTCACATGTGCTCTATAATGGGGCTCAAAACTTCTTATAATATATATCAGTCTCACATGTTTCATATAATTCTCAAGTACAATTATTTGAATTAAATACATTCATCACAAGAAACATACTCTAATCCCATTTAAAAAACATTTTCGAATAAAAAAATCCTTTAAGAACCCATTTTCAACAAAACGATACCCAAAAAACGGAATAAGGGATTTAATTTCATTTTTTATAAAAAAAATTAAGGCACATGTACGATGCTACGTATCAAATAATGGTTACGACGGCAGAGAAGTCATTGTCACTGTATTCAAGAAAAATATACCATTTATCATTTTTCAAATAAAGTAAAATGCATCATATAAATATTTCATTCTTATAAAAATTCAATGAAATTCAAGATAAAAATAAAATTTCATGTATATTCCTTTTTAAATCCATATAAATAAATATGTAAATTAATATCACAAAGAAAAATATTTTATTATTAAATCATTAAACGTTCAACGTGTCGCATACCACTTTCAACATTTAAATATTAATCTAAATGAATTAACACATTTAAAAAATCATTAAATGAAATTATTTTATTAAAAATATGGATATTAAATGTCATATCATCTGTAAAGACACTTTATTAAAGAATAAAGGTTCATATTATCAAGACATACTTCAATGAAAGAATATTTATAAGAAATCCCTTACCATGAGTCTGATTCATCATGTAAAATCTTTATATTCCTGAATAATAAAAATTGGTTAGTTTATACATTCTTGAAAAACTTTTACAATTTTATTATTCCTTTTATATCACTTAATACCATGTTATAAAAATTACATGATTATTTGAGTTCATATTGGTTGGTATATTGATATTCGACACTTGAGTCAAAAATGAACTTGTTATATTGTCAATCATCAAAATGGTCGTAAGTTCATCATATCAAAAATATTATTCATGAAATAATAATCACTTTTATATATCAATTATACTTTTAAATTCAATAATAAAATATGAAAATAAAAAATTGAACAACGTTACAATCATAGATACGGTAAGAAATACGTACGCATGAGTAACGTCTTCCATTTTTCTTTTATCATTATGAAAAAAAGGTAAGTATTATTTTATCAGTATATAATGATAATAACATCATTAAAATCATATTAATAATTTATATATACTTACATATATATCATACAAGTTATGTAAAGAATAAAAACAAGTCATATTGCCTCCTATAGGTGATAGTTCCCACTTAGGCACGAACGATGTTATCATTTTTATGTGATTGTCAAGTTTGAAAAAAATTGATAGATTTTATATTATAATAATAAATATGTCATTAAAATTATATATAATTGGTAATTTCCATAATTATGTCCAATTTTTAGAGATGGTATTGAAAAATGAACAATATCAGTTCGCGAGGTGGTAGTCCGCCATACACACGAACGAATTGTTAATTTCTAATTCGATGAAATTGGAGATGGATTTAGGTGATGATATTAACATAATATCATCTCATGATGTTAAGGATACTTGATATATTACATCATCATGGATGGAGGAGATTTAAAGGAAGTGTAAGAAGAAATAAAATAGAAGCACTTACATTACCTCTTCTACGGTTGATCAACTTTGATGAACACCTTATAAATAGGGTGTTCTTCCAAAACCAAGGCTTAAAAAATGTTGGGAGGCATTATAGGTATGATTTTGAGAAGATATTGGTGGAACCAAATGATTTTAGAAGTGTGGGTAATAGAGAAGAATGGGTTTCTCTTATATGAGTGGGGAGGGGCACCCTTGGAATTATTAAAAGTATTAAATTAATATATATTAATTTTATATCCCAAATGATCCCAAACAAATTTATTTAAAAAATTAAATTATTTTACGTCAAATACCAATCATCCAATTAAAATTATACTAGTTATTGATATTTTTTAGTCCTTATCTTTTTGTTTTAACCCTTATTTTATCCTTTTTAAACTTACAGGGATATGAAGTTATTTACACTATATATGTTAAATTAATTACCAAATCAAGAAAAACGACCAATTAATGAGTAATTAATTAAATTTTAATATTTATCTCAAATTTTTGGCATAATAATATTTTTTATAAATTTTATATCATTTTATTTTAGATTTAATATTTCAAAATATGAATTAAGTCATCTTTGACATCAACCATTGCATGACTTTTTTTAAATAACATAACAAATTTATTAATTAAAAAAATTATTTTAATCAATACTAACTTGTAATATTAATCCACAAAATTATTGGATGACATCAAATATTTCAGATTATATTTATTTTAATATTATTAATATCATTTATTTTATTTTTTGCTTTAATAAATCTATTACTCCATCATCATTGTATGATAATTAAATTTAATTATTTGATTACCAAAAATTATAAATACATTTCCATGATAATGGTAATATTTTTATGTTTTTAGGGACTATTTTTAGTCTAGTATATCACTTATATAACCCCATATTATTTTTTAGTAAGAAGAGACATATTTATGATATATTTTCCTTTACATTATATTTAATTATATATATGTAATAATAACACCAAATTGGCTTCCAAAGGTCACCATTTTGTCCTAAGGATATTCATAGTCTAAAATAACCCATCTAATAAGATTATTACAAGTTTTAGTGTAATTTTATAACATTATAATATTAATTTTACCCTTATTTACATCATTTACCCTTTAACCATGGTAAATAAAATACTAAAGTCACTATTCATTAAAAATATTTTTGATCCTATTGACCAAATTTTTCAAACTGATTACCATCACATATTTTCATTTTTCTAAATTTATTTCATATAAGTGGTAAAATTATGTTTAATGCTAATCCTGAAAATGTTTCCACAAGGCGAGTAAAATAAACGTTCAAAAATGTCAATAAATTTTCATATCTAATTTCAATATACAAATTATTCCAATTAACTACATTGGATTAATAAATTTACTATTTATATACTATAACATTAAAAATTAGTTTACAGTATAATAAGTTTTTTAAATGAAAAATTGGTTTTTAATTATAATGTAGATTTTTTTCTCTATTCATTAAACAATGAAACTTTATTAAAAAATACCAAAAAATAAACAAAAGTAAATTTTGATTTCCCTATTATGAAGAAGAAGTTTATTTTGTCAAATAGATCATTTAAAAGTGTAAAAAATATATTTAAAAATGATTTTCCATCAAAAGGAAGTAAAACTAATGTTTATAAATGATCGAGTGTTTTATGAATAACATTTTATTTATTCTTATTTTAAGCCACTAAAATTTATTGGATGAATGTAAAAACATTTAATAAACATAATACATTTAGTTATATTAATTCTGATTGATACACCGAATAAAAGATAACTAGCACATAAAATAATATTATTAATAGTATATTATTTTTTAGTATAACTCAATCTTTTGTGGAAAATAAGATTTCGGAGAAACCTGTTGTTGCATGTAGAGTACTCTATCAGACATAGAGTATACATTAAGGTAAAATAACAATCTATTCTTAAATATTAATAGATATAAATAATTTATTATTTTTTAATTACCTGGGATGTTACATCCATCCCCCCTTTTGGAGATTTCTTCCTCAAAATTTTTAATTTGGGCTTGGTAACAAAGGTTTCACTTTTCTTATTTACTTCATTAAAACCCAACATCGAAAAAATGTTCAATAAAAGTTACACTTTTAAAAAATGAAAGTGAGGTACAAAGGTCACCTGAGATAACATATACATGAATTTCATATATGAAAACAAGGATATTGAGAATAAAACTATCAATCATGTTCTAATCCAGATTGATAGAAAACACTGTATGAAAATTTAACAATCACACATCTATAAATTTATGATGATATAAGGCATCATTTGATTCATCCGAAAATAATGTACTAGGGAAAATATCTTTGTTTCAATATTTTTCACTAGAGTTGTTGAATTTATTTAAATTAATGAATAAGAACATAATTAAACATACATACATGATATATTTATATTTTATAAGCATAATATCATACTCATAATATTCCTATAATTCTGATGTACACCACTAAGAATAACCTTAATCATCAATGATATCACAAACCATATGGGTTATAAATATCTTAAAACTGAGGTCCAAATGTAAAGGCATACTCCACATTAAACAAATAGATTACATATACATAACCCCACAAAACATCATTCAAAAAGGTTGTTAATAACTTACTATCACATCACTAAAAAGCTCAGAAGGTGTATCTAAAACCTAAAAATTATGGTTATCCTTTGAAAAATACTAGTCTCTCAAGAGATTCAATCACTTCACCCAATGTATAAACTATAACTATTGTAGCAGAAATTTTTTTCTTGAACCTTATTGTTTTTTGACCATACCGATTTACTCCCTATATAACAAACTTTGGAAACTTATTTTCCTAATTTCCCAACTCATTGAAGCTAAAGAATCTTATTGTAGACTAGCTATTCTTAGTTCATTTTTGGATTGTTTTGGACCCTTTTACTTATATTCATGAACATTGGGACCATACTTACCATAATGGTAACATATTCTAGTTACTAACTTACATTCCCCAAAATATATTTTACCACACTTGGAATAAGTTTTAGGCTTACCTCCAAAAATTTTAGTTGGTTTATTCTCTTTTTCCTACCACCTTGACCATTTCTTACACTCGTCATCTCAAGGAATTTATGTGTTGGAAAACTCTATTTCAACATTCTCAGAAAAATAAAGCACATTTTCATAATTTTTAAATTTTTTAGACTCCAATGCTCTTTGTAGCCCTAGCTTCAATCCTGAGTAAAATCTGTTAATTTTTATGTCAATGTATCGAATAAAATCTAGAACATTCCTAGACAATCTTGTGATATTATCTTCATATGATACAACTGAATCATTATCCTTTTTCTTTAATTCCATTAATTATTTATTGATCCTAATTTTGACAACATTTGCGAAATATTTATCAATGGAAGTCTACTTAAATTATTCCCATTACATGACATCATGATCATTTTTCTCTCTATTTTTCTTAACCAATGACCACTATTGATAAGCTTCACCTTCAAAATGATTGATGGAATGTGATACCTTCTGATGTTATTAATATCCTATTACTTCAAATATCATCTCTAGAGTATTGATCCACTCTTCACCTACCACTAGGTCAAATGTTCTATTGAATGATGGGGTATATTGCCTCGTAAATTATTCCACTATAGAAATATTCCACTATAGTTGATCTGGATGATATCATGCATGGATGCCATCATCATTTATATATTGTTTCAAATGAGCTATCAAAACAAAAAACTATTCATTTCTGATTCTAAAAACATCATTATGTGGATTTGAAAGTACTTTTTCATCTTGATGCCTTCCCATTATAGCATTTCTATTTCTTATATGGAAGACCATTCTAAGCAGACTTAGTTTATAAAAAGCAACATGGTAATATTAAAATGATACATCATTTCAATTTAACCATAAAGTAAAATCCATTTATAGGTAATAAATTAACACCATTTTAACCTCTAAAGTTATCTAAACCATCCATTGATACCAACTATAAGGCTTTGAGCTTAAACATTACATAATCTTGAGTTGTGTCTAGAATTCACATTAAGGATATTTTCAAGTTTACTGATTTCGAGAAATTGTCATTATGTATTTCATAAAAATCTATAGAAATAAAAGGTGGAAACTTCTAGTCGTATCCATTTCATTCATAACACAAATACTTTTAAAAATAAACACCCTTTCTTATCATGTTTATTCAACATAATTTTTTCTGGATTCCATCCTTGACTGTATTATCCCTTAAATCATGAGAAGGACATTTAAAAACATAGGATGAGAATAAAAATTTCAGTATGGAAAATAAAAAAAATAAAACCATTATTCTAGTGAAAAACATTGTAACCAATTTAATGTTCTTTGAGATAATGAAACAAAACATTTTGACATGAATAACACACATATTTCTTCTCAAAGAAAAACATTAAATCCAATAAAAATTGATTAAAACTCTTTTTGTGGATTTAGAGCATCATATACATAAAACCATTTCAATCCCCTATCAATTGGAACATCCATATTAATGACATCAAATATTATTATTACCCAATGAATTATAGACTTATAATGCGGATCACACTTTGTATAAGCTATATCGGGCTCACCCGTGATCTATAATGGGGTTCATCCCTTCATATAAGCTATAACAAGCTCACCCATAAGATATAATGGCGTTTAACCCATTGTATATGTTGTTTCGGGCTCACTCATGAGATATAATGGGGATCAACCCATCATATAAGCTATATTGGTCACACCAGTTTCATATAATGCTCATGTACCATTTCATGAATAAAACACGTTCATCATAAAAAACTTCTTCTAATCCCATATAAAAAAATTGTATAAAAATAACCTTTTCATTTAAGAACACATTTAAAAAATGATACAAAAATAATGGGGAGTAAGGGATTTATTTTCCTTTTTATATAAAAAGCATTAACCCATATAGAGGAAGTTAAGTATCAAATAACAGTTATGATGGTGAAGGAGTTGTTGTCGTTCTATACCAAAACAAAATCATTTTTCCATGTTGTAAAGAAATTAAAATGCTTTATATAAAAAAAATTCCTTTGAAAAAATTGAATGAAATTAAAAAATGACATAGAATTTCTTGTATAGTTCTTTTTATATCTATATAAATAAATATGTTAGTTAATTCTACGAAGAAAATGATTTGATAATTAAATCTTTAAATGTTTATGGTGTCTCATAGCACTTTGAACATTTAAATCTAATTCTATATGAATTAATACATTTAAAAAAACAATAAATAAATTATTATAGATATAATAAGTATATGAAATTTCATTGCGTTTTTATATACACTTTATAAAAGAATAAGGGGCATATTATCTAGAAAGTCTCCAATGAATAGATATTGAAACGAAATCCCTTACCGTGAGTCCGAATCATAAAATTAAAAATTTATATTCCTAAAAATTAAATCTAGGTTAATTTATACTTGATTGAGAAAATTTTTAAGGTTTATTATTACTCTTATATCACTTATTACCATGTTATAAAAATTAAATATTTATTTTTGTTCATATCAGACTTGTTGTCGATATTTGGTACTTGAGTCGAAAACACACTTGGTATGAAGTCAATTGTCCATGTGGTAATAACTAAATAATCTCTAGAATAATATTCATGACATAATAATCAATTTTATATATAAATTATACATTTAAATCTATTCATTAAATATGGATATATAAAATTGATCAACGTCACATTCATGGAGACGGTAAGCCCTACGTACGCATGAGTAATATTTCCTATTTTTGAGTTATGTATTATTTTATCATTCCATAATGATAATAAAATCTGTAATTTCATATTAACAATTTAAATTTACTAATATATATCATACAAGTGATATAATGAATAAAAATGGGTCGCCTCAATTCGTGGAGGTGATAGTTCACACATAGGTAAAAACAACATTACCATTTTTATGAACATGGAAAGTAAGAACATAATTGATATATTATGTATTTATAATTATAAATATTTCATTAAAATAATATATAAATAATAATTGCATCATTATGTCCAGTCATGTTAGATGGTAATGAAAAATGATATATATTGGTTCATGAGGCTGTAGTTCGTCGTACACACGAATGAAATGTTCATTTCCCATTTGATGAAATTAGAGATGGATTTAGGTTATGAAATTAACCTAATAAAATTGCAGTATATTGAGGATATTTGAGTTATTATTTCATCATTTATTAGGGACATTTAAAGGATGTTGAATAATAAATAAAATAGAGACACTTAAATAAAATCATTACCACTTCTTCAGTTGATCACCTTTGAAGAACACCATAACACCACTATAGAGGGTGTTCTGCATAAACTAAGGCTTCAAGAAAGTGGAAAGGTATTCTAGGATAGGTTTTGATCAGATCATGGTAGAAACCAGTTGTTTTTGATGTGTGAGTAATAGATAAGAGTGAGTTCCTTTTTATAGGAGAGTGGATGGGCACTCTTGGAATTATTAAATGTATTAAATTAATATAAATTCATTTTCTATTCAAAATGGACCCAAACTAATTTATTTCAATTATAAGATGATTTTGGGTCAAATAAATATCATCCAATTAAAATTATACTATTTATTAATATTTTTTAATCCTTTCATTTTTGTTTTAACTATTATTTTACCCTTTTTATTCTTACCATGATATCATGTTATTTACAGTTTGTGGGTTAAATAATTACCAAATCATTCAAAACCACCAATGAATAAGTGACTAATGAAATTTATAGAGTTATCTCAACTTGTTGTTTGAATCATATATTTTTAGTAATTTTCTATTATTTAATTAAATATTTTATATTTTAAAATAAGAAGTATGTCAATTTGGACACATTTCATAACATGGATTTTTAAAAATATCATAAAAACATGATTCATTCAAAAAAAATTAACACAATAAAAAAATTTCATATTCATAAATAAAATTATTGGATGAAATCAAATATTTCAAATTATGTTTATTTTATCATTATTAATAGCATTTATTTGATTATTTATTTAATCAATATTTTACTACATCATCATTCTATCATTATTAAATTTTATTATTTAATTAATAAAAATTATAAATAAATTACCATTATGTATACAATATTTTTTATATTTCTAATGTTAATTAATAGTTGAATATATCACTTATATAACCCCATATTAAAATTGCTTTAATAAGATGACACATATTTATGACATGTTTCCTTTAATTTAAATTAAATTTTATATATGTCATAATCACACCAACGTGGATTCCAAAGTCCAAAATATTGTCCCAAAGATTTTCATGGCCTAAAATAACTCATCAAATAAGATTAGGATAAGTGTTAGGGTAATTTTATAATATCATAATATTAATTATACCCTTACTTACTTCATTTACCCTTTTACCGTGGTAAATAAAATACTAAAGTTGTTATTCTAAAAAAATTATATTGATCTTATTGGGCCAAATGTTTTAAACATATTGCAAAGATGTATGATTGTTTTTCAAAATATATTTCATAGAATTAGTAAAATTATATTTAATGGTAACCGAAAAATGTGGCTAGAAGGTAGGTAAAAGAGAGGTTAAAAAATTTCAACAAATTTTCATATCTAATTTTAAATAAAAATTATTCCAATAAACTACATTAGATTAATACATATAATACTGATCTATTATGACTTTAAAAATATCTTTAAATCATAATATGTTTTTTAAAATGAAAAATCCTTTTTAACTATAATGAAATAAGTGTTCACTATTCATTAAAAAATAAAACTTGTTGGAAAAATACAAAAAAATAAAAAAAACTAAAATCTGATGTCCCAATTCCAAATAATAAATTTATTTTGTCAAATAAAACATATAGTAGTGTCAAAAAATCGATTTAAAATTGGCCCTCTATCCAAAGGTGGTGAAACTACATTTAAAAAATTATAGATTATTTTTTACTTAAAATTAGATTTATTCTTATTTTAAGCCTCTATGATTTATTGGATGAATGTAAAAACAATTTAATAAAAATAATACAGTTAGTTTAAATAATTATTCTAGATACAATGGCTAGGTGATAACTATCACTTAAATTAATAATATTAATAATATATTCTTTGATGGTATAACTCTGCCTTGTATACATCGTAAGATTTCAGAAAAACCCGTTGATTCATGTCGACTATGCTATCAGACATAGTGTCTCTGTAATGGTAAATACACTATCAAATTCATAAATATTAATAGATATGAAAAGGTATAATTCTATAATTACTTGTAATGTTATAGTGCTCAAATAAAAACGAAAATCATAGTATATATCTATCTTTTAGAAACTCAGAAAACCCAAAATAATTCTAATTGATTCAATATAAATGAATTTATTGGAAGTTATATCAATTTGGTGATATAAAAATATAATTATTGTTTCAAAAAAACCTCAAACAAACTACTATTTTTCATATCTATCTTCATAAATCAATAATTTCGGATTGATATAGAAAGAATTTTGAGTTGATGTGAAAGAAATAATAATCTAATAGGGAATTACAATAGAATGATCATTAAGGATAGGTGATATTAAATAAAATAATTTTTTATTATAAAAAAAGTGTTGATACATGATTTAAAGAAAAAAATTATTTAAAAAAAATAAGTGGGCTGAAAATTTATATAAAAATTAATTATAAAATTAGATAAAATTTTAAAAATCCATTTTATGCAAAAATTAAACATTAAATGAATGTGTTTATACAGAAGGAAAATTATTACAGATTAGAATTAACATGAAATTATTTATAGTTAATGAAATATAAATTGGATGATATGGATGGTATATTCACTTTTATTCATTGGAAACATTGAGGAAATGTGAGAGAGATAAACTATAATTTTAGTTTCATAACATTTTATTAATCTATAAAAATATTTTTTTCCAAATTATTGTTCAAAATAATGAATGAAAAATGATATAGAATACATCCAAATTCCTATAGTCTAAATAAAACTAAAATATGATTATAGATCCATGAAATAGAAACTCCATAAATACAAAGGAATTACAAATTAATTAATCCAAATAAATTTTTTTGAATTGATATCAATGGGGGGATATAAAAAATTAGAACTATAGTTTCCATTCCTAACCTCAAACAAACTATAATAGAACATTATTTTTTAAATATCATGAAAAACAATGAATGGTGATTAAATTAATGAAGTCACACAAGGACGAAATGTATAAAAGAAATTGACTTATAATGTGTTGTCTAGGAATTATAAGTCACAAATTATATATATATATATATCGATAATGTATGTTTTAGGGTTTTATAATATTTTTCACTAATAACGTCTAGGTGGATGACGAATTATGTTTTAGTATTTATAGGGTTTTTGGAATTTTTATGGTGGTGAGATTTTATAGACGGTTACATTACGATGATAGAGGGAGTGTTTTTAAGAATCTAAATCATGTTGGATGTAGTAACATTGAAGGATAAGCAATTTTTGTAATCAAAATCCACTTGGATGATGTGATTCCCTTGCGAGAGAATATTATTTGGTAAGGAAATTGAATGGGAAATAGAAATTTATTTTGGAAGATGGAATGGAGGATGCATGGGTCATATTAGTTGGAATTTATTGAGTTCCTTATAGAGGAAGAAACATAGGTAGAGGAAGTCTCTAGAGGATACATGTGATTTTGGAGGAACATTGTATAATATAAGTAATTGTTGTTTGTGTCATTTAAATCAATTTTCATTTAATATATGTATGAAATTAATTTTATCTTAAATTAATTTTTTATATGTTTAATCCATGTTTCATGTTTTATTTAGATTTTACATATATTTTATATTTTAGATGCTTTCAAAGTTACCTACGTGAAACATAATATGTTTTGTTAGGTTTCAAGTTGGAAACATTCAAAACCTATAAGATATAAACTATAAACACAATCTATGTAAAAATTAAAACCTAGACTAAAAATATAAAAAATAATCGAAAAAACAATTTCCCCAAAATAATAGAATAATAATAATATAAATTATACAAAATATTTTTGTTTCAAAAAAAAACATTTAGACCTTAAAATAATTATGTAACATTAAAACCTCATAAAATATAAATTATAATTATATTTTTGATGAATATTTAGACATTCACATAAGACATATAAAGTAACTGATACTAAAAACAACTTCATTTTAAAAAAAATATTAAGTATTATTAATAATATTGTAACGACTCGGACCTGGCCCGCTACCCGAACAGTAACGAACGGTCGGGTTTTACGACATTAGGCGCACCTCCCCTGAACGCCAAAGGCTTGCAGCTAGCAGGGATGGTATGAATAGGTATAGAGGGGAGGCTATACCCTCTCGGAGGATCATGATAAGGGTACTGGTCCAAGTATAAAAGAAAAGATGCAGCGGAAAGGAAGACTCAGCAGACTCGAACCAGGCCCGCAGAGTGGAAGCACAATCAATATAGATAAATAGCGGAAGCAGTATAGAAACAAAAGTAGCAGAAAGTAAATAGAACAACATGCTGATAACATATAACTAATACTGAATAGTAAAACAAGCATACGAAGCAGGTCATACACAACTGAATGTAAAAAGTTCGCCAATGTCTAACCAACAGTAGCTACAAATAGTAAGCATGCTGATACAGAAAAGAAAAAAACAAAGTAAACCCCAGCTAGGCATTACCTCAAGGTCCATAACATCTCCATGAAACAACTAATGCATCCCAGATCCTGAACCTCTCCTCTTTCCTGCACGTAAATCCATACAGTTTGAACGCGTCCCGAAGGGCCAGTGCAGGGTGTGAGACAAATCTTAGTAGGATACCACCCAACGGTGCGTACCAAATATATGTGTTTCAGTAGTAATGCATTACAAGGAATATAGTAAACAGTACTATGCACAAGTAAACACAAACTCCTCTGGTGCTCGACAGCCACCAAGGAGTGTCACCTACTTTGGCCAACACTGGAATCTATGTCATGTAACCCGGAACCATGTGCCACCTGACACCTCGTTTCTCAAGTACCAAAGTCCCGAAGGCACACCCAAAAGTAGTAACCCGGCACCATGTGCCTCCTGACACCTCGTGTCTCAAGTGCTGACGTCCCAAAGGCACACCCAAAAATAGTAACCCGGCACCATGTGCTTCCT
Organism: Viscum album; assembly: GCA_963277665.1. Taxonomy (NCBI): domain Eukaryota; kingdom Viridiplantae; phylum Streptophyta; class Magnoliopsida; order Santalales; family Viscaceae; genus Viscum; species Viscum album. The sequence continues at coordinate 1,525,558,766 of OY728138.1, read as the reverse complement.
GACACCTCGTGTCTCAAGTACCGACATCTTGAAGGCACGCCCAATAATAGTAACCCGGCACCACGTACCTCCTGACACCTCGTGTCTCAAGTACTGACATCCCAAAGGCACGCTCATCCCCTGAAGGCTCCTCACCTCCCACGTGGATTTCTATGGCAAGCACCCCCAACCAAATTACCTAACTGCAACTACGGGGGCCTCTACCCACATGAGTGGTCAAAACCACCTCATCACAGAGTATCTCTGTGTGCACACTACTCAATGTCCCTGGTGAGCAGTAATCACCAAATAGTACCTAAGCCACCACACATCTAACTCATCGTGTCCCTGCGACCATTTCGCTCAAGTCTTATGGTCTCGCCATCCAAGTAACTCGGGCCATGCCCTAACCCGACAGTCGTACTGCCTCAAGCCGACGTCCATGACACCCAATCCCGTGGTCAAAACCACCCAAAGTAACACGGGAAAAGCCCCAACATCTGATCTGCATCACTCAAGCGTAACCGGGCCAAGCCCAACACAACCCAAAGGGTCCAGCAGATGCAGTTTAGCAATTACATATATTACATATGTAAACAGAAAACATAAACTGACAAAACAAACAAAACAGTCGAATTTTACTATGCGAGGTGTTGTCCCATACCGGCACTAAGGTCTTAAATGCCTCTAAAAATTTAAAACAGACTTTAATAAATTAAACTAATAAGTTTAACACATTTATATTTAAATTAAAACCATCCTAGCATTTCCCCGTCCAAAATGCCCCGACGAGCAATGGCCCCTCACCTAGCCCCGCTCATGCAAACTGGTAACAGGGACTACCCAAAGGCATCCCATAAGTCCAACAATCAATTCAATATGACATAAAATATAAAACCGGTCCTGCTCAAAATACCCAAAAACGCGTTGATGTTCGTGTCACCCAATAACTGTGAAAACAAAAAATGAGGTATGCACCACCTACCTGAGACTCGCATGATGCTACTCCTCCGGTAACACCCGCCAATTCGGTATAAAACGTGGTAAATCTAAAAAAGATTCAATACCGTTCAAATTCCTATAAATCCTTTTAGAATGAAAATCAGACAAAACGGCCAAAGGGGAATCGAGGCCTTACGGAGGGGGTTCCAATGCATCCAACCAAGATCGTATCAGACTTCGGATGAAGAACTAGGAAGCAGTTGAAGTTTCGGCCGATTTGGGGGAGGAGGTTCTGTCCAGAACCTCAAAACGAGGCTACCGGCCGTTTTAAGCGAAAAAAGAAAGTAGACGGCATGTAGTATAGAACTACACGCCATGTATAGTTCATTAAACTATTCATAAGACAGTAGTATTCTGCCGACTTACTTTACAAACCTTCCGGCATGAGTAAATGGCGTGTACCTATGGGTACACAGCGTTTACTTGCTTCCACTTCCTTTCCAGGCCGACTTACCCACACGCCATGTGTTCCCCTTATACAGGGCTAGACTGCACGGCGTGTCCAAAGGGAACACGGCGTGCCCCTAGTTCTACCCGGAAAATTGGAATACACGCCATGTATGGCCTCACACGGTCGGGGTATAAACGGCGTGTTCAAAACTACACGCCGTGTAGTAAGAAACTACTACACGGTCACCACACGACATGTACTCGGCGAGCACACGACTGATCACTCGCCTACGCATACATGGCGCGTAGTCTAGAAATTTCCAGATACTTCGCATTTTCTCCAGTTTCCTCAGAAACCAGTCAAAAATTCAAACAGGGTCAGAATTTTGACCTGTTTCCAAAAACCTGAGTTCTTACAAACTCTCCACCTTAACGTAGCTCATCCCTAAGCTACCAAACAAAACCCAAAGATGGCACTGAACATGACCATCCCGGTTAAACAACCTGGACAACCCCATTCCTATGGTTCTCTCTAAATTTCTTCAAGGGGGGGGGGGGGGGCTCCCCACCTTAAGAATCTTCTACTCTGTCTCAACCAAAAAAATGTAAAAAACTAGGTTTTACTAACCTATTCCCGGACGTGTAGTCCTCCCATGACGCATCATCACTCCTGCACCTCATTGGTGCTCACATGTCGCTCCTGAAACCCAACATATCCCGCAGCGCATCGGTGTCCGCCTCTACGAGATCCTGGTGCCTAACACCTCAAGTAACCCACATCCTCAATTCCCCGATGCCCAAGGCACCTCAAGTAACCTGCATCCTGGATGCCCCGATTCCACGCATCTCATACATACATATATATTCCATGCAGATAAGGAAAGTAGTAAAAGGAAGTGCATAATAACTACCCTTACTCCCCCTCACCACAACCCATGCCCCAAAGTATCCCAGCCCCATGGCCTCCTTACCCGCCCTCAATAGAGCCAAGTATCAAAAAGTACCTCAGGCCATGCCCATCCTGACAAATCACATTACCTCAAACCGACGAATGAGTCACCCAATCCTGACAGTTACACTGCCTCATCCATAGTACCTTCTTTCTCTCATAAGAGTCAGACCCAAATATACTACCATGTGCAATTCTATAGAAATCTAGCATGGAATCCAAATTGCACAACTAGCAATTCTATCAGGAATTTTACCAATTCATATTTCAGAGCATAGAAGCATGGAAATTGACTTTTATTCACATGGTATTATCACTTCACAAAGCATACATGCAATTATGAAATTGAAATACCCTAAAAATTTGCCTATCAAAAGCCAATCAACCAAGCCTCGCCATACTGGCCAAGGTACAATTCTCCCTTACCATACCGGGTCAAGGGTCACATATCACAATCACGAACATCACACACCAAGTGAGCCACCGAGGTGGAAATCATATATACTGTAATCTGAGCAAAAACAAACAGCAGTTCCCACCCGCGGAAACTAGGTCCATGCCTCGTACCTGGTGCTGCAGGCACCCAACCAGAAGCTAGAAACCCAGTCCTAGTAACAACAACCTATCTCCAATCTACCATATCCCAAATAGTAAAACCTGCAGAAAGAAATGAGAAGACTCAGACTTATTAGTTTCCAGTAAAATGATACTACTAAATCCCTGTCAAGAACTCCTTTGATACCACTTTGTAACGACCTGGACCCGGCCAACAACCTGAACAGTGCCGAACGGGTCTGGTGTTACGACCTTAGGCGCACCTCCCCTGAACGAAAAAGGCTGATGACTAGTAGCGAGGGTCTAAATAGGTATAGTGGGGAGGCTATACCCTCTCAGAGGATCATAATAAGGGTACTGGTCCAAGTATAACACTAAAGATACAGCAGAATGGAAGACTCGGCAGACTCAAACCAGACCCGCAGAGTAGAAGCATAATCAATATAGATAATTAGCGGAAGAAATATAGATACAACAACAGTGGAAAGTAAACATAAAAATATGCTGATAACATGTAACTAATACTGAACAGTAAAACTTGCATCATAAGCATGTCATACACAACTAAATATAAAAAGGGCACCGTTGACTCACCAAAAATAGCTACAACTAGTTAGAATGCCAATACAGAAAATAAACAAAACAAAGTAAAACCCATCTAGGAATGACCTAAAGGTCCATACCATCTCCATGCAACAACTAACGCATCCCATCTCCTGAAGACGGCCTCTTTTCTACACGTAAATCCATAAAGTCTGCACATGTCCCGAAGGGCCCGAGCATGGTGTGAGACAAATATCAGTAGGATACCACCCAATGGTGCGTACCAAATATATGTGATTCAGTAGTCATGCATTACAAGGAAAACAGTAAATAGTACTATGCACAAGTAAACACAAACTCCTCTGGTGCTCGATAGACACCAAGTGGTGTCACCTGCTTCGGCCAATGCTGGAAGCTCTGTCATGTAACCCGACACCATGTTCCACCTGACACCTCATGTCTCAAGTACAGACGTCCCAAAGGAATGCCCAAAAAATGTAACTCGGCACCATGTGCCTCCTGACACCTCGTGTCTCAAGTGCCGACATCCCAATGGCATGCCCAAAAATAGTCACCCGGCACCATGTGCCTCATAACACCTCGTGTCTCAAGTACCGACGTCCCAAAGGCACGCCCAATAATAGTAACCCGGCACCACGTGCATCCTAACACCTCGTGTCTCAAGTACCGATGCCCCAAAGGCACGCCCATCCCCTGAAGGATCCTCACCTCCCACGAGGCTTTCTACGGCATGCACCCCCAACAAAATTACCTAACCGCAACTACGGTGGCCTCTACCCACACGAGTGGTCAAAACCACCTCATCATGGAGTATCACTATGTGCACACTACTCAAAGTCATGGGTGAGCGGTAATCACAAAATAGTACCTAAGCCACAACACATCTGACACCTCGTGTCCCTACGACCATGTCACTCAAGTCCGATGGGCTCGCCATCCATGTAACCCGGGCCATACCCCAACCTGACAATCGTACTGCCTCAAGCCGACGTCCATGATGCCCAATCCCATAGTCAAAACCACCCAAAGCAACCTAGGCAAAGCCGCAACATGTGATCAGCATCACTCAAGCGTAACCGGGCCAAGCCTAACAAAACCCAAATGGTCCAGCAGATGCAATTCAGCAATTGCATATATAACATATGTAAATAGAAAACATAAACCGGAAAAACAATCTAAACTGTTGAATTTCACTATGCGTGGTGTTGTCCCATACCATCACTAAGGTCTTAAATGCCTCTAACAATTTACAACAGGCATTAATAAATTAATCTAACCTGTTTAACACATTTATATTTCAATTAAAACCATTCTGGCGTTCCCCGGCCAAAATTCCCCGACGAGCAACAGCCCCACACCCAGCCCCGCTCACGCAAACTGCTAATAGGGACTACCCAAATGCATCCCATAAGTCTGACAAGCAATTCAATATGACATAGCAAATAAAACTCGTCCTGCTCAAAATACCCGAAAATGGGCCGAAGGCCGTGTCACCCAACAACTGCGAAAACACAAAATGAGGTATGCACCACCTACCTGAGACTCACATGATGCTACTCCTTTGGTAACACCCGCCAATTCGGTTTAAATACGGTAAATCTACAAAAGATTCAATACCATTGAAACGCCTATAACTCTTTCTAGAAATAAAATCATAAGAAATGACCAAATAGGAATCGAGGCCTTACTGAGGGGGTTCCAACGCATCCAACCAAGATCGGATCTGACTTTGGACGAAGAGCTGGGAAGCAGTTTAAGTTTTGGCTGATTTAGGGGAGGAGGTTCGGTCCAGAACCTAAAAACGAGGCTACTGCCCATTTTAAGTGAAAAATTAAAGTACACGGCGTGTATTTTAGGACTACATGTCGTGTATAGTTCATTTAATTGTTAATAAGATGGCAGGATTCCACCGACTTACTTTCCGAACAAGCCGACATGAGTACACGGCGTGTACCTAGGGGTACATGGAGTGTACTTGCTTCCTCTTCCTTTCTGAGCCGACTTACCCACATGCCATGTGTACCCCTTATACATGGATAGACTACAAAGCATGTCTAAAGGGAACACGGTGTGCCCCTGGTTCTACCCGGCGAACAGGCTTACATGCCATGTATGGCCTCACACGGTCGGGGTATACACGACGTGTTCAAAACTACACGCCATGTAGAAAGAAACTACTACACGGTCACCACACGGCATGTACTCGGCGAGCACACGGCCGATCACTCGCCTACGCATACACGACGTGTACTTAAAGTACACGACGTGTATTCTGGAAATTTCCAGATACTTCACATTTTCTCCATTTTCCTCAAAAACCTGTCAAAAATTCAAACAAGGTCAGGATTTTGACCCGTTTCCAAAAACCCAGGTTCTTACAAATATATGAGTAAATAATAATATAATTAACAAATTAATAAAAGTTAATTTGTATTTAATGAATTTATTTTTAGATTAAATTATTAGAAGTAGAAAAAAAAATTTGTATTATTATTCATTACTTTTCATTAAATTGTTAATTATTATCAATTATATTAATATTATATATTTAATTATGTTATTAATATTTATTAATTATACGCATAAATTTTATAATGTTTAAATGTTATGTTTTTAATTAATAATGTTTGTGTCCTGTAAAATGTTTTTTTAATATATTTTTGAAAATATTTGCATTCATAACTATTTTTAAGTGTTTAGTCTATATGTTAAGTTTCATTTAGAATTTACTTATTGTTTATATATTTTAGGCTCCCAAAGCAACCTACCGGAAACATAATATGTTTTTTTGTGTTTTCAGAAGGCGAATATGAAATCTTTTTAAAAAAAATTTTATATACAATCAAAATGAAATCTAAAACATAGACTAAAAACATAAAAATAAATAAAAAAATAAAAAAATCATGAATATACTAAACATTCAATAATATAGATGATTCAAAAGATTTTTTTTCTTCAAAAACTATCATTTGGATTTTAAATGAAGTACGTAAATCTAAAATCTTATAAAATATAAATTGTAATTATATTCTAAATGAAATTAAAGACATGCACTTAAAGCATATAAAATAACTGAAAATAAAAAATAATTTCATCAAATTAATAAATATAATATAATTTGTGTTAATAATAATAAATCAATTAATAATAATATAGTTTAATTAATTAAATAAATAAAAATAGTAATTAAATTTACTTAGTAAAAATAGTAATTATTATTATTAATTATATTTTTATTAAAATTGAAATTATTAATATTATATAAATAATTAATAACATTTAATAATAATTGGATATTTACATCATCATTAAAAATTTTATTATTATTATTATTCAAAAATAATTACATTATTATTATTATCATGACTTTAATAAAACATACTTTTTATGAATTTATTATCTTGACGACATTAATAATATCATGACTTTATTATAATTACTTTATTGACATTAATTTATTATAATGACTTCATTATCATTAATTTATTTTTTATCCTGACATTATTATCCTAACTTTATTATCCATGGTCAAGTTCTCATATTCATTTATTTTCATTATACATGAGTGTGTGTAACCATATTTAATTAATAATAATAATCATCATCTTTATTAATATAATAAATAAAAATTAATTTACATGACATAGTCATTATAGGTTAAAAACATAATATTTACACTTTAAAACATTTATGAACTAATTAATATTTTCACATTATTAGTTGCATTTGAATTGTAATTATTAATAATTTCATATTTATTTCTATTTATTATTATATTAATAATCAAATCTAATAATTTTTAACTATTCTATAAATTATATTATCAATTTAATAACATTTTTTATTTATATTATTGACTACATCACTTATTAAAACATTATTATTAAATATAATTATTAATTAATAATTCCAAAATTAATAGTATTAACAAAGTCATAATTTTCAATGTCAAGATTATTGATAGAATGATAATTAGTATATTAATTTTTTAAATCCGTAGTAATTAATATATTAACATATCAAACTAGTATTTAACCATAACACTATTGTTTACATCATCATCGTTGTTGTTATTAAAAGTAAGATTTTTTGTTAATATAATATAAAAATAACAATTTAAAAGACGCAAAACATTATTATTTAATAACAATTATTAATAATAAGATTGTAATGATTAACAAAATTAATCATAATATAATTATTATGTATTTGGTGATTAATTGTTACAAATTATTTATAAATATAAAATTAAATATATTATTCATTGTTATTATATAATGTACAACATTAATGACATTATTAGTAATCATTACTATGACTGTATTAGTTACTATTTATTACATTATTAAAAAATATCTATTTATTATAAATATGTTATTATTAATAATTTATTGTCATTAATGTGTTATAATATATAATATATTGTTTTTAAACTATGTAAAAGTGGTGCTTCCATCCCACATTGAAAACCTAAAAAAGATATCGATTACTGCACCCTTATAAATGGGGAGGTTGGGTGTGATTTTACATCATATTTTTGGAATACTTTTAATAAATTAAAACTGAATATAAAAACAGTTAAATATTTTTTAATATTTATTTTTTCCTCTTTAAATAAATATATATATATAAAGAAGGCCTTGTCTGAGATATCACCCACCCTTCTATGAAAAAACCCCCAGATTCATTGGTAGATTAAAAATTATCATCCCAATCTAACTATTTTTGGAATTTATTTGTAATTAGTTATTATATGATGAAAAAAATGATATTCCCAATAGTTATAGTAAAAAGATAAGGAAAAAAGAGTTTGAACAGAACAAGAAGATGATGATAGTTATATTATACACTCCCTCCTTCCCCACTTCAATATATTTAGATTCGAGGGACCCAAACATTATGACATTGGAAACCGTGAGGGTTGGAGGGATGGATCTAATTTCTTGAACTAGAACCAATGTAGAAGAAGAAACTAAGATCAATAAACTAAAACAATTAACGATGTTGAGGCAAACAAGAAATAGAATAATGTTGATATAAACAAACATACAATAAAAGGAAAGTGAGAAAAGTAATGAATATAAGGGATTTATGGGATTTGAATCTGTTTGATCAAACGAACATGTTCAGAACAACACCACCATATTTTTATTATTATAAAAAACTAACACCAATAAGAATAAAATAAATAAGGTAAAATAGATAAATAAAACAAACGTAGATTACGTAATCTATTTGAGCACAAGGATGTTGTCACTATAAGAGCTTGTGATCAATCGTAGCATGATAATTGTAAAGTACACCCTCGAAATGGATGGAATCATGCACCAAACCCCAACAATGAAAAAAAGAACAGATAAAGAAATCCCATCATTTCACTGAAGAGAAAAATACAAGAAAACCGTGTAGCTTACAATCCCCAGACTACACCATGAACTTGGGATGTTTTCTATCAAAAAATGACATCCACACTGTCAGTGATGTAATTATTAAATTCCATACAGTCCCATATAGCTCAGAGGATTTTATAACTCTATTGAATAAAAAGACACGAATATATACTACACAGCCATCAATAGAAACTCTGAATGACCTATCTCTCTCGACCTATCTTCTCTCTACAATGGAAGATCCAAGGGACCTCTTTGAAACTCACAATGAATAAGATAAGATCACTGGAAAATGGAATGAAAAAGAATCAATAATGAGAGATCATGTGGAGAGGTTATTTTGTGTCAAGAATCATAGGTTAGGCGAACACATGTGAGTCAAACACGGGTACGGTTGAAGCAGCATAGAAGGATTGCAAAGAACAGATGGCATAAAAACCCATGAAACAACATAGGAATGTTGTAGTAGCATAGTGATTTGATAATAGAGGATGCATACTGTATATGAGTTTAGAGTGGAAAAAATCACAAATCCCATAAATGAGACCTGCTATATTGATTTAATCAATAGTCATGATGGAGGGACAATGGGGGATGAGGATCAATCCATGAGAATTAGACCATTTAGAGAATGCCCCAAAGACCTGAACCAAGCACTGACACCCGACATAGTGAGGCCCAAGAAACTAACCCATACATATATAGTATGGAAGATCCCAATGAACCAGAATTTCCTTGAAAAAAGATTAAAAAACATTTCCCTATAATAATAAACCGAAATAATTCTTCATAGAATAAAATTTAAACTAGAATTTTAATTTTAAAACCCTGTTATTTGATTTAAAAAATATCTATATTTTCAAAATAAAATGAAAATATATTAAAAGAATGCAATGATATTCCATGGCCTAATATTTTATACCTATTCGTTTGGGTATATTTTCTAAAGAATAATGAAAACTGAAAACTACAAGAACTCATCCATCATGAAAATAACCTAAGCATGTTCTATAGTGGCACATTATCTTCCCATACCTACCAATCTACAATTGTAAATTAATAAAAAAAATTCATTGAAAAAAAACTTTCTATTATCAATATTAATGCACTGATTACCAACATACAATCCATGTTCCAATGAAAATAGTTAGATGTCAAACAAAAACCCAAACACCCACAAAACCCAAAACCTTTCATGGTGGGAAAAGATGTAAACATAAGAACTCAAAAAATATCAATATAATGAAATAGTAAAAGTAGTAAAAAATGAAAACCATAAAGATGATAGGAGAATGAACACCACCTAAGACCAAATGGCTTAAACCATCCCAAAACACCCTCTCTTACAACAAAGTTCCCCTACAAAACACAAGAATGGATAGTCCTTGGATCGTAGAAGATAGACTACCTTGAATCTACCCCTAATTATAAGTCTACTAAATATGATTAAATATTGTCTATTGTGGAGAACCCATGGAATAACATATTATATTTTTTTCAAACTATCCTTTGTTTTTAACTCGAGGAATTTGCTTTTTTATAGGGAGAGTCTTACCACATTCAAAACACTGAATGTTATTAAATTAATTCTTATCTTCCCAATAATTTTTATTATTTATCATTTGACTTATAACATTCATTAATTTAGGCTTTTTCATTAACCCACTGAATTCCTCCATCATACCAAGTGTTTAAACATCATGATATAGAAGAATTGATTTAACCAATTCTAAGATGATTGATTTTCTCCAATACATCATAGTGTATTTTATTGAATTTAAAAAATCATCAAGGTAAGCCAACATGATAATTGTGTGATATTAATCATTTATATTAACATCTATAATATCTATATCAAACAATGAATTATTAAAATACACAATATAAATGAAAATAGTATAAAAAGGTTCTTAATGTTATAAAGCCAGATTTTATTTTATAAATGACTAAGAATATACCTAGACATAAAAAAATGTTCATGTTTAATCCATATAGCATTAGTAGTAATATCATGCATGACTTAACATAAGAACTTATAACCTAAGGTTAAAAAATTAATAAAATTGTATTTCTAAAGAACTTTAGGGTCACTATCAACATAAGTGGCGCCAGACTGCCCATTGATAGTCATAGATGCTATGGGGTTCATAGGGCCAAGAAAAGTATCAGATAGTCCATTGTAGACTAAAATTATACACATCTTAACTCTCTATAGGTCAAAGTAATTTTAAACATAAAAAAATCAACTACTAGTTTAACTGAATACATTCTTAACTCAAAATATAGGCTTTGATACCAATTTTTTGTGTTGGAGGGATTAAGCCAAATGACACCAATCAGAACCAACTTGGAAATATAAAATAATATCCAGAAGCTAAAATGAATCTTGAAACCAAAGAAATCTTGAAAGAGAAGAAAGTAGATAGAAACTAACATAAAGATAACGAAAAGTGTGGAAATTAAATATAAAATGGGATTTACATTATTTGGATATTGTTGATCCTATGTTCACAACAAGAACACCACCACCATAGATTTAATATTTTTAAAACGAAAGATAAACATTAATACAAGAATAAAAATAATATTGAGAAAGAAAAGTCACATTAATCACATAATCTATATTAGCACAAATATGTCAATAATATAGGATCCTATGGTGAAACATATCCTAAATATGGTAATGTACACCCACCATCTATATAGACTCACACACGCAACCCCTACATCGACTGAAATAATGAAGAAACAAAACACAATGAAGAATCAAATAGCAAAAAAAATGAAACTAAAGAACATTATAATAAAAATACTTATCCAAGAACATGGGAGGTTGTTAATAAAATGAAAAACTTGAAGCTATCCACTATAGAATTATTGAATGTGTTGCGCTTAAATAGATCTCATGGGATATAGGAACTCTACTAGAGAAGAACACTAGAATAGGGACTATGATAGTATTTGAGAGAAGCTCGAATGGTCTTATCTCCCTTGACCTCTCTTCTATTTAACAAAGAAGAGATTAAGACCTACATTTCCACTCAAAAAGATAATTATAACCACCTAATAAAATAAAGGGGAAATGTAAGCATAATGATGGAGTAGGAGGAGAGGTGATGGTTTGTTAGGCATGGTAGGTGAGGTGGACACACATTCGGTGAAAGGAGATTAGAAGGATCATGAAGCACAACTAGTGTAACAAACTAAGAAATGAAATAAATTGGTTGAAGGGAGGTAAGGGATGTGGATAACCCAAGAATTATGAGAGGAAACAAACAATGATCACATAAAAGGAGAGCCATTGGATCGAGCAGATCAATAGTCTGGATGGGGAACCATAGGAGGGATCAGATCTAGCTATGAGAAGTGGACTAACCAGAGAATTCCCCCAAAGACCATATGCACAATCCAATGAGTCCCAAGAAACCAACAAATTTGGAAGAAGTAAAAAATATTCTAGTTAACTAATAAGGCCAATAGAAAATCCTGAACATATATTATATAAGAATAAGAAAAATAAATATTTCCTCATGGAATAAAACATTAACCGGCAGTTAAATTATGAAAATTAGAAACCCTATTTTAGAAATCTCGTACTTTTCAAAATAAATTTAAAATAGATTAAAAGAAGGTGATGTTCTTATAAGGACTAAACTAGCCTACCAGTAGGTTTAGGCATGCATTCTCTAGCAAAATGAAAACCTAGACTATAAGTATTATCCTAACCCAAATACCCTAAGTATGTACCATAGTGGTACAAGGTATTCCCATACCTACCCATCTACTAATATCCAATACTAATAAAACCTTAATAAAAAATTAACATTCAATTAATTAGTATTAATAGCTTACCCACATAAAACCCGAGTTCTGATGAATGTAGTGATATACCAAACAATAACCCAAACACATGAAAACCCCAAAACCTTTCTTGAGGGTGAAAATTAGTAAACATTAGAACTCAACATAGATGAGTATAATACATCAATATCTATAGTAAAAAACAATAATGAAGACTAGGAAGCTGACATGAGAAGGATCTCCACCTAAGATCGAATGTGTTAGAGAAACCCTAACACACCCTCTCATAAAATTAGGTTCCCCAACAAAACAAAATATGAGACAATAATAATATCGTAGAGTAGATACTAAATATAATCTATATCTATTTCTAACTAAAATTATATTAAAAAAAACTAAAAACATCTATAGTGGAAAAATTGGGTAAATCATGTTAGACTGGGAAAACTAAAGTTATTTTTTTTAATTTTGGATGACATTATTTAATATTTTTTGTCTTGCTATAATCAAAACACCATAATTTTTTCAACCAATTATTATCACTTCATTATAAATTATTATTTTTCATTTGACTCCTATCATTCATTAATTGAAATTTGTTATTTTCCCCAATAAAATACCACTTCAAACCATGTGTTTTATGTTCATTGGACATAACATTTGATTTAACCTCTTCAAGGGTGATTGATTATCTAACATAAATCATATAGTCTTTTATGAACAAAAAATAACCATCAAGGGAAGTAAATAAAATAATGGAATGATATTTTTCATTTATATTAACATCTATATTTTCTATTTCAGGAAATAATTTATTAAAATCATCAAAATGAATTTGAATATAAGAATTATGGTTCATCATAAAAGAATAAAGTATCATTTTCTACTATAAAATATCAATTATTGACTTAAACAAATTTAGATGATTGATATTAATATATATATCCTTATCTATATTCTCAAGATCTAATTCTCATAAAACTTTTTGTTTTAATGTTAAAAACACCATTCATTGAGATTTACCAAGAATATTAGGGTCAACATCAACATAAGTTGTGGTCTACTGTCCATCAAAAAACACCAACGATATGAGTTTCTTAAGGGAAAGAAATGAGTTTTCATGTTCATTGTAGACTAATAGTGCACAAACATAACTTTTCATAGGTTATTTTTGTCTCACCATCAAACTATTCAACATATAGATTAACCAAATACATTGTTAACTCAAAATACAATCTCTAATACTAATTTTGAAGGTCGTAGGGGTCAGAAAAAAAGTCACATACTAGAACCAACACATAAGAAGAAACTAATATCATGAAAATAAAATAATTTAAGATGTAGATGAAAATAATGAATGCAATAATTTTTATAGAAATGAATATAAAATAAAATAAATTTGTGTAAATTCATGAACCCATTAGATTTATGTCAATCAGATCTTTTTTAACCTATTTTCAGGGTATGAACACCACTACCACCGATTTTTTATTACGAAAAACATAGAAAAACATGCATACAAGAAAAAAATAAAACATTGAGAAAAAACACACACCCACAAAATTATCTATTTGGGTATATGGACCTCATCACTAAAGGATACAATGGTGAACCCTAGCATGAAGATAGTAACTTATGACCTCAAACGAGATAGACACGTGTATAAAACCCCAATAATGACTCAACGAAGGAAGAATGAAAACACAATGAAACATTGAAGTGAAAAAATTTTATCTTATCATCCTCCAACTATGATAATAACTCAATAGGGTGTTAATCAAAAGAATATGGTGACTCTATTTGGGATGGAATTATTGAATGTGTTTCAATCGAATAAATCTAATGTGATATAATCAATCCTATAGAGAATAACACTAGAACATAGACTACTGCAGCCATCAAGAGAATCCCATAAGGTCCTATGTATCTAAACGTCTCTTCTATATTGAATAATAGAGCTAAAGACCCACTCTCAATCTACCAAAGATAAATACAATGACCGATGAAAATTAACGGACAATGATGCAATAAATACATAGTAGGTGGCAAGACAACAACATGTCAGGTTCTGCAAGTGAGGTGGACATGAGGTATGTTGAGGGAGATTAGAATTATTGTGACGTACAACATGAATAAAAAACCACAAAATGACATGGAAATGTGGAATTAATCAGGTTGTAGGTCAGAAAAGGATAATGATCATCTACGAATTCAAAATTCAAACATAGAAAGATCCTACAAAAAATATCGAATAGACAGAGTGGATCAACGCTCAGGATGGAACACTGAAGTAGGACAAGTATCAACCCATCAGAGGTGAACCTACTAGAGAAAGCCAATAAATCCCACAGCCAAGACAAAGCACCCAGCATAGTGACACCCAATGTACTGGACCACCATGAAGAAATACACAAGATCCTAGTGAACCAACAAGTCCTAGAGAAAATCCAATCCAAATATTCCATATTTATAATAAAATAAAAGAATCTTTCTAGGAATAAAATATAAACAAGAATTTATTTTTTTAAACCCAATAATATGATTTTTTTTAGAAGCATTATGAACTGTAATGGTTGATATCAAGGATGTAAACTTCACTATCAAGTCATCCATCACCATATACCCGACAGTGTCCATAATACCCACCCCCCACCGATAAATAGACCTATTTATTTTGCATCCATTTTGATTTCTTTTCATCATGATATCCCCCATTTAGTTAACCTCCCTCCACCTTGTCATGATTCTTCCCACGCAAAAAAATCATGTTGGGACTCTGATAAAATGATTTAAGGTCGGTGGTATATATTTCATCGATTAGACATCCACAGATGATTAGGTTAAGAGGGGATAAAGAATTATCAGGTATCTAGATAGAGAGGTTGGTGGTGGAGGGATGAATGTGGGCACCATGGAGGTTTTAAATTCATTGGTAGATAATAGAGATGGTGGCAATGATGGATCCCTAGGGTAGGAGGACGGTGATAGTGGTTAGGGGGATACTAAGCAACATGAATAGTAAACTCATGAATTCCTTTATTACCTCATCCTATATGACCCTCTGCATCATCTCGTCAATATGGAGATTTAAATTCACATTCTAAGAGTCCTCCAAGTGTATACAAAGAGACTACCCAAATAATTAATAAATTGAACATTATTTAAAAATAATGGAGTTAAGGAATATGTTACAGGAGGGAAACACCAGGGACACACAAAACTCTTATTTAATAAGCTAGTATTGCACAACCCATCGCACAAGAATAAACTCAATAGAATCTGATGAAGAAGAAAAATATTCTAAAAAATATATAAGAGTATACCCAATAAGAACTAAAACATAAAAAATCATAGTGAGAATAATGATAAAATACATAAAATAATAAACACATGAATTTATGTGGTTCAGACCCCCTTGGTCCTACATCAAAAAATGAATAGCACTCACACCCCCATTTAATTTTTTTATGAAAATAAAAAAACACCATAAAATAGAGATACAAGAAAAAGCAAATCAAAATGATAACATATTGAAAAAATGAATTTAAATGCAATGAAACTCACCAATACATGAATATGGATGTGCAGTAAACACACCAAGTAAAAATTATTGGTAATAAAAAGAATGATCAGTTCAAAACTCCCTTAAGTTTTATCCTATCCTAAAAAATAAATCCACTAAATTATTGCTACCAATTTCCTCATCCTTAAAACTCATATAGATATGATCTGTCTACAAGAATCATCTTCTTGGATTAAACAATGAGTGATGTCACCAACATTCCTCAAAGGGACCCCTCCTCACTCTATATTGTCTCCTTCCCCTCTCTCTTGATCTCTCTTCGCTTCAACCTTCTTTGAGATTTTCATTCTATCTCTCCCTCCACAAGGAGGGATCTAGAGCTATTAAAAAGTTAATAAACAAATTCATTGAACAAACTCCATTGATATCAGGATATATAGATGGTTGAGGATAATCTTGAAGTAGTCACAATAAATATTGAATGACTGAATTTCATAAGGGTCCTTCTACCCAATGTAAGAATCCATCTAGCACTGTGTAAGAGTCCTCAGTGCACTATGTAAAGGTTTGTTGGCCTATATTCAAGTTTTGTAATTATCAATCGACTGGTATGTAATGGTCTCTTATCCACTATGTATGGGTAACACAGACAGAGCCTTAGCTAGGTAAGGGTACAATGGTCCTCGTATATAGGTAACCCATGAAATGATCTTCCACTATTAGGGTAATTAGATCCAAACCATTTTCATGTGAAGGTATACACAATCTTACATAAATGTAATCCACATAGAACAAATTCCACATAATAGTACAAAAACCCTTATGTAAAGAGTAAATCCTACATATAAAAACGATTATAATGGTAAAAAATCCTATTATGTAAGGGTAAAAACTAAAAAACCAAAGAATAATAAAATTTAAAACATACTTACATATGGGTAACATAACCTCAAATAAGGGTAACATTCCCTCATGTAAGGGTAAAATAAACCACAGATATGGGTAAACCAAAACAAGAAAGAATACAACAAATTAAAGTCTAATCAAAATAATTCTTAAATAAAAGGGGGAATACATATAATTTTAGATTATTCAAGGACTCAAAAAATAAAAAAACATAACATTTTAATCTATAACATCGAAACATCCCAAATTTTGTAAATATATACCTTAGAAAAAAATTGTAAAAACTCAGGGTTGAGGATCTTATATGACTACACTAGCCTAACCGATTAGTTTGTTAAAAAATTCTCCACTAAAAAATGACCCAAATATCAAACCATATTAACTTAGGCTGACTAACTACCTACAATGTACCTTGTTGAACCAGCATGCTCATACCATCACATCTACTTCTATAAAATACTAAAAAATGCTCATAAAAAGGTGAAATCTAAGAAAATACATTAACCAAATCTAATTCCTGCACTTAACAGATCTTTTTCATCACATTCATGTTACCAGCAACACACATTCCATCAATGGTCTCATTAATCTTTCATATTCCTACAAGACACCTATGAATCTAGAGTACTAATCAATTCCTCGAATATAAAAAAACATGGAAAAACAAAAATACTATGTATAAACAATCTCAAAAGTGAAATAATTATAATTAAAGTAGTAAAAAAAGCACGATGACATGATAAAAGCTCCACATGAGTCCAAAAGGATTAGAAAAATATCCATACAGTCTCCCCTTAATCAAAAAACGGCCCCTAAAAATCACACATAGTGTCTATCCTTGGAATGTAGAAGATAAAAAAGATCTCCACATACTATTATCTAAGGGAATATAGATGGATTTAAGAAAATTTGAAATAAACATAACTTGGCCATACTGCATTTTTTGGGCCATACTATCCCTAGAAGGATCCTTAGGTAACTATCTCTTAATATGGATGATCTTTCCATAATGATATCACTTAATCTTCTAAAACCAGTTATCATACATCTTTTCTTTTCTTTTAACATAATGATGACCCTTCACACATAGAAAATCAAGCCTAGACCTTACCCCATTACCCTCTACTATCAAAACATGAATTTGAAAATCCCTAGAACAGATGGATAATTTCAATTCTTACAAAGTGATGGAATCCCAACCATAAATCATAGAATCTCTGACAATATTAAAAGATTCATCTAAAGAGTTAAATAACAAAAAAGCCTAGTCCTCATGATTAATATCTGTATTTATGTTGGTTATGTCAATAATCAACCTATTAAATCTATTTAAATGAGTCCTCAAAGAGTTTCTAGGGACTATTTTGAAATTATAAATATGGATTTTGTTATTAAAACTTCTTAAAATAGATATATTCATGTAATGATTATCAATATTGAACTAGATTGAACTTCATGAAGTTTCATATTCCAATTCTCACAAAACATCATCACTTTTGGACAAAAAAGGGAATGATATTTGTTAAAAATATTATGGAAAATATCCTAAAAAGAGGTCAAGGTTTCCCTTATTGTAGAAATAATGGTCATCTTCCACTTTGATCTAGCTAAATCTTCATCAAGTCTATTATAGACAACATGATCACACATTTTACCTATCCCTAAATAGATATAATTATCTTCATCAAACATATGAACCTTTAATCTAGTAGAATAAAAATTTAGACTCAATGACCAACCATTTGATACCACTTGTTATGGGAGGGAAGCAACAGAGACACAAAATTATCCCGAAGTAGGAGGTAGTATCATGAAACCCACACCACAACAAAACACTCAATGTGATCTAAGGAAAAAGAAAAATATTTACAAATGAAACAAAAAAACATAAGATAAATAAATTGGAATAATTACATAAAAACTATAATTCGATTAATACAAAAATATAGGAAAATAATGAATGTAAAAAATTACATTATACCCACTTTGTCCAACTCCATGATAAGATCACCTCCCTCTCCCCCTTTTATTAATATTTTTCATGAAAAGATGGCATCTTATAATAGAGATATGAAGAAATAAAAAAACAACAATAATAAACAAAACCATAATAATCAAATAAAATGAAACTGTCCCAGAAAAGAATAAATTAGCATAATAAACACTCCTGGGAAAATGATTGATGAGAAAAATATAGACTAGGTTGAAACCACATTACCTAGTTTTGACCACACCTATCAATGAAACCATCCAAAATTTTGTGGATACTTTCCTCCTCCTTTGAAATCTCACAGTTAAAAACATTCCATTAAAACCATATTTCTATAGTTGAACATGAGCATCGTCACAAACATGCCTAAAAAGAGCTCTCCATATTGTAGATCATCTTTGTCCCCTCTATCTCGATCTCTCATTGCTTAAACCATCATTGATCATTGAATTATTTCTGTACCTCTACAATTATGGATATGTAGCACTTAAAAATGAAGAAAAAAAATCCCCCATTCAATCTTCAATAGAATTGATGCATGTGGTCATTGGAAAATATTCCAAAAAAACCTTCTGAAACAAATCTGGAACAACCCCATTGTGTAATGGTCCACGTCCCATGAAAAAGGGTTTATCTATCCTATCCAATCCACTTTTTTTATTTTATGAAAATACACTTTAAGGCTGAGTGGGAACCGCAAATACATAAAAACAAAAACCATGGATCACCTATTTCAAATTTCAAATAACATCCAACAAAGAATTTCAAAATTCAAAATGAAACACCCAAATGGAATTCAAAATTTGAGAAACCAACACAAGAATTGAGCCACGAGCCACCACCTGCTACCCATCAGAATCACGTCATCCATCATGCCCCTATTCCCATCAAAAGCACCATCATCATCAACCATGTCATTTGATAGACTACTGTATAAAGGTTTCTCAACCTATATATAATAATAATGAGAACAAAACCATACCTTCATAAGGGTACCATGGCCCTCGTGTAAATGAAACCCATGCATGGCTCTTCCTATGAAATGATAACCATATCAAAACCATTTTCTCATAAAGGTACACCTAATCTTATGTAAAGGTATCCCACAAAGAACCAATGGTAAATAAGGGTACAAAAATTAATATGTAAATTGAAATTACTATATATTATAACTTATGTAAGGGTTCAAAAAATCCTACATAAGTGTGAGCCTTGAAAACCAAAATCCATGTCAATGTAAAACCTCCAAAGGCAAGGTTAAAATTACATGACATTATGATATCTCTCCCTCTTGTAATGGTATAATAAATTGTATGTAAAGGTAAACAAAACAAGTTGGAATCGGGAAAATTAAATTCTATGTATTATAACACTAAAATAAATGGGTAAAATGTAAAAGGTGATTGTTAATGGGATAAAAAAAACAAAAACATAATAATTTTAAATTTTTACATCAAAAATGAAAACTTTAAAAGAATAATCTATAGCCATCAAATCCCTTATTTCTTATTATCCATAATTAGATTCAACTTCACAATCTTGGAGTCCACCATTATTGCAGTGGGTGATCAGATAAAAAAGGCATAAATAGGGTATCATTTTAAAAATAATTGTGTGAATGAATGCTTAATAGCCAACATGACCATTTGCATCAACTTGTCCATAAGGTTCTTAAACATCACTTCATGATAGTCCTCCATGGTTTCAGTCAGATATCATCCACACAAATCGTAAATATGATATCTTTTGAATATTTTACAATGAAGATTAATGAAGGAATGTTGGTTTCTTCTATTTTAATTATTTAGGTTATAAGTATTAGTGCATAAATTTTCATAGTGGGGATGATATTATATACATGAAATAGTTTTTTTCATAAATATATATTTAAATATATTTAAACCTCCTAGAAATCATTTCATCCCATAGAAGTTAAATAGTCAATCACGACTGGCAAAAGTGGTTGTGGAAGGGGCTTCCATGACACAGACAACCGCTCTACGGTCAAAATTGAAGCTCGTGGTAGATAGTTTCCCAAATAACCAATTCATGATTATAATTTAAGTCATTTTATAACATCCAAAATTTGTTTCAAAGGTCGATTCTATTAATGAGAATAATGATATTTTATGATTTCCAAATTTTCCACCAAATACTTATATTTCTCTATCTATATATACAATGTAAATTGGTATATCATTATCATTTGAACTTCAGTAGACAAGACTCATAAAATTTAAATAAAAAATTAAAAAATTAAAAAACAATATATTTCATATAAAAGTTTCATTATATATATATAAATCCATAATATTAAATCAAAAAAAATTATTGGAATTGAAAATAATTGAAATCCAAAAATTACACCATAATAATACAATATTTTCATTTATACATAAATCAAAATAGTGAACATAGATCAAAATCCCTCATCAGATGATTTATATTTAAGACTACCCCTACCTAACCTACATGAACACTTGATACCACAACCACCAAAGATTGAAGGTCTTCCTTATAGAGACTTTCTCCAGAAAACAAAACAAAAGCACTAAATATTTTATCAATTTATTCAAAGAATTATAAAATAAACTATTAAATCATGCACACTATTTTTTTAAGAAATTATACAATCTATTTGGTATCAACTTCTTGTATAAAAAATCATGTATGTAATAAGAAACTAATAACCAATTTAAACTTTAATGTCTTGTATATGTGGATCCTTAAATCTGATATCCTACTTAATAAACTAAATGTAATGAAAAAATCAAGTAAGGTAAACAATAAAATAGAATATGAGATACAATATGAATGTAATAAAATTAAAGGATAAATTAAATAATAAATGTAAAAATCTCATAACTGTTTATATCACTTTTGAAAAAAACTAAAATTTTTCCTAGAAAACCAAAAAATAATAAAAAACATTTTTATAGTGGAAAGACGTGTATTTTTTTAGAAATTAGGTTTCTAACCAAAATAATGAAATAATAAACACATAATACCAACATAATTAAATCTCTAAAATCTACCATACCTCCGTATTCACATAAAATGGCCTAAAACATTACATACCTGCATTAGCTTCCTGAACACGAACCTAGAAAAAAGATAACATGAGTGGCTCACTAATGAACCACACCACATAAAAAATACAAAATCTTTTGGATAATGAAAATTGATTATTTTCTAAAGATTTAATGGTATAATCAAAACATAATATCTGATTATAGTAAAAAATCAAAAATGGATTAGAAAAAAAAAGTAAAATTACATTTGAAATTGCCCATGTATGATAAGTATATCCTCACACTTAAGTTAGTTGGATGTTAATGGTAATATTTTATTTTTTGTTTATTTTCAAAGTAAATAATTTTATATTACATATTATATGATATTAGAAAATACATAACACTACTTGGTTTTACTACAACATTTTTTACCTATAACAACATTTTTTACCAATAACAACATTTCAAAAATAGTTCCTCAACTGTAAAAAAAATATTTGTCAATAAATTATTGGTATGAATAGAAAAATTTATTATTTAGGTGAAAACATTATTTTAATCGTCCCATTTATAACCAAAAATCATTAGTATCGAGTACTCAGTTGTTTTGGGTGGTTGTTGTAACAAATTCTCACATTCATCTTTCTTTATTCCCCTCTCAAAGCTCCAACACATAAAAAATTCTCATGGTTTATAAAACAAAAAAGGAAAACCATTATAAATACATTGTAATGTTATTCAAAAAAATGTGAAATATAATATCTAACCTATAATAATTCATTTTTAAATTTTAAAATATCTTCTTTAGTGATATTCAAATGATATCACTATAACATATTGAAAAAGATAAATATTTATATATTTATTTTAGTATTGTTAAAAAATAATATAGGGGAAAATTTTAGCAGTAAAAATTAAGTCTTTCATGAGTGTACAATTAAATTATTGAATTTGTGGATTTGGATCATAAATTTTACTTTGGTACACCAACATTTTCACGATTGAATTTTTCAATATGTCTCTTCTTATTTCAGGATGTTTTATATTAGATTTTTTGTTTCATTTTGATTCCACATAAAGGAGCTGATTTATGGAAATTAAATTTCATTGTATTTAAATAAGAATGAAATAGTGCTAAGGGACTAAATTCAAATAAAATCACAAAACAAAAACATATACTTATTATTAAAGTATGGAATTTACAATAAGTGACAATAAATAAAAAATAAACTAATAAAAATTACCAGAATGGAAATATTCCCCATGAATCCATAACATTTAGGTTATAATTGACAATATTGGATGAGGTGATCAGAACAGAGAGGGGAGACAACATTTATGACAACAAAAGGTTAATCAGGGTAGTAGGTGTGAGGGTACAAGAAACTATGACAATGATGAATAGTTGAGAAACAATGGGGGTTGAAAATATGAATGGTTGGGAAACCATGATCGCATAAAGAACAACCCTTTATCAGTGCTAAAAATAAATGCTATGAAATGATGGACATTTATCGGAGAAAAAAATGGTGGCAATAATGGTAGCTTTTATCAATGTTAAAAAAGAATTGATAAATTTTAACTCATTGTTTTCACTTTTTATCACTCATAATGTTGACCCTTTATCAGTTATACATTTAGCATTGATAAATGCAACCATTTATCAACAATTCTTTAGCACTGATAAAGGGAACCATGAATAATTTAATTAATATTTTTTTGAATATTATTTAAATAAAAACTATATTTATATTTATTTAAATCGAATACATATATATATATATATTAATTTATGATTATTCATAATTATAAACATAAATATTATTTCAAACACACACACACACACAGACATGCACACATATATATATATATATTATAGTACAATAATATGAATTGTATAAATAAGTATTTTAATACATTAAATATAGTTCATATTTTAATTTATATATTTATTTTCCTATCATATAATTTATATTATTTATTTATATTTATTAATATATATGTGTTGGTTTATAATATATATATATATATATATATATATATATATTTATAAGTAAACATATTTTATATATAAATTCCGCATCGAATATATGTTAGCATGTTGTTGGAAATCCTACGGATCTATGTCGGAGTTATTGAAAATATGATTAAGATATGGTATTTATGTAGATTCATGGAGGTTTGTTATGGATTTATCCTTATAGGACTCACATGGGTGATTTATCTTAATAATGATATAGAGTTGTTGATATATATAGTTGTCTTGTTTTCATTGATTTGATTTTTTGGAAAATGAATTACTTGGTGAAATGGAGCTCATGTTGATTGCACATATGGAGGAATCCACATGAAAATACATTGAGAAGGTGTTATGATAACCCATGATGGCTGGTATTCAAATAGAATAATTTTAGAAGTAATTGTGGAATATCTAACCGAGTATCATGTTTTTAGATTTTGGAAAATCAATGTTTGTAAAAATCATTTATGGTTTTGCATAATCATCAATCAGGGATACATAAGGATGAAACTACCTAGAATATACATCATTCAAAAAAATTAATAAACATCACATTGGGTTTGTGTAAGCCTCATTCAGTTGTTCATAAACAAAATATATAGCTATGTAAGCATCATCCATTGCTACATAACCATGATTCACCCAACATAAGCATTAGTTTCATCTGAAAAACCATTATCTGTGTATACATGGTCCCCCTAATCAAAATCTTTAAAAAGGTTGATATGCATAATGGTCATGCCTTTTTGTATTTTTTTAGGTGATGCAGATCGAAGGGAAATTATGCTAGGATAGAATTAGGTGCTAATGATAATGGTAAAATATTCAAGAGTGGGGGATAATTGACCATTCTAAATATTTTTAACCATTATTGAATTTTAGTTTAATTTAATATAAATATAAATATAAATGAATGAAAAAAATTATATTAATTCCGATCTAAATAATCCCACTTGACTCTTCTCCCCTCTCAAATTCAGTGAAAGATGGAATCCACTATAATGGACTCTCGAAATTTATAAGGGAGTCACAAACCTTCATATCTTCTTATTTATACCTTTTATGAACTACCAAAAACATAATTTTTCACACATGGAATCACAACCCAAATATCATTCCATTTACCACATAGATGCATAACCTAAACATTCCTACCATTATTTACATAGAAGAATAATAAAAATTACTGTCCATTTTTTACCTAGAGGAGGAACCCAAACTAACATGAATTTCTCTATATGAGGAAAAACACAAACTACCTTTCAACTCTCAACCTAAATGAAAAAGAGAAATCATACTTTATATGGGTTGTAAAACGTAAAATGATTAAGTAAATAAAATAATCATAAAATATGAATTCAATAAACTATATTAACAAGAAATTATACGAGTATAGAGGTAGATAAGTTATATCCAATAGTGATGGATCTAATGATTGGAGTTCAGATGAGAGTAGTTATTGATCACTATGGTGTGTCCCACTATTCAATTTGAGAATATCATAAACCTTAGTACCATAATTAGGATCTCTCTAAATCGATATATATATATATAGTTATTTCATGTACAAATAATTCAAAATTTTAATTCCATTGCATCTCTTTTTTTCTAAAGCTTCAAACACATGTAACTTCAAAAAACTACATCAATATTGTTTGATGAATATTCATCAGTTGAATTCTCCATTTAATTCACATTAAAAAAACATTCTCATGGGATAACTTTGATAAATTATAAAAGATAACATGTTGTACAACCAAAATCATTATAACATTAAACACAACAAAAAATATTTATATTAAACCTAATTGAAATAGTCTTATTGAATATCTGAGGTATATTGTTCATATTCCCAAAACATTAAAATTTAATATGTCATGTTCAAATAATAAAGTTTATATATTAATACATATATGATACCTTTTAGTTTATTTTTAATATAGTAAAAAATATGTCCAAATATATTTTCAAAGGATTGAAATAATTAGTGAGTATTTAATAAATAATAAAACCAATATAGACATGTAAAACAAACATCTACTCATTGGTAAAATAAAATAACTATTAAAATATTACATGTTGTGAACTAAAATATAATAATGTAATTAAGTAACCAATGATCATAATATAATTCTATGAATATTCCAAATACTGAATTCAAATGATGGTTAATTTTTTTATTATGGCAGGTTGATTTTTCATTAAGCAATAAGTTCATTTTTCTCCAAATGGACAGTTCATTTTCCTTCATGAGGTCAGATCATTTTACTTCATATAGTCTATTCATATTTATTCATGTGGTTAGTTTATTTTTTATGTATTTTTTCTTTGTTTTTCAACTTACGACACTTGGTTTTTCATCTCTTAGTCACATGGTTTTTCAACATGCTGCCACTTGGTTTTTCATTGTGTATTAACTTGTTTTTTCAACATACGGTCATTTGTTTCATTTTACGGTCATTGGGGTTTTTTATGTGTGATCACTTGGTTTTTTTAAAGAATGACCTATTTTTTTAAAAAATTTCATTCACTTGGTTTTTCAATATGTGTTCTATTTTCTCTCTACATGTGGAAGGTTCATACTTTTCGAAATTTTCACTTACAGTCAGTTCCAAACTTTTCCAAATATTTAGGAATAGCCTAAAAATATTCTAATGACATACTCATTGACAAAAAAATTAGTCTGAATAAATAATTTAATAAAATTTTTTAGAAATTATAATCATGTGATAAAATATTATAATTATAAAATTATAAAAAAAACAAAGTGGATCAAGGATCCACTCAAAATTCTCCCCCTTTTTATAATCTAAAAATAAATGTAAATTCCAAAATTTCTCCCCGTTTTTGAAATTTTCCAAAATGATTTTAAAAATATCTCCAAAAATGTATTAACTATTTATGATCGATTAATGGGATATAATCCATCCCTTCTAATGTAAACATTGAAATTGAAAAACTGACCCTTAATTATTATTTGGAAAGAAACTAACCCCAATAGGTACAATAAACACAAATTTAGGACTCCCCTAAATTCATGTATTTTCAAAATGTATGTGTAAACATAAATGGATTATTTTCTAGAATAGTAAATATTCTTTCAGAATAATATTTTTGAAGCCATAGGGATCCATAAATACCTTTAAAAATATTCAATTAAATATTTTTATTGAATTAAATAGTATCGAACTATAATAGAAAAATATAGTGATAAGAAATCAGAGTTTATCATGCTTACCACTAGATTTATCATTTTAGTTAAAAACCATAGACTAACTCCAATAAAAAATATTTATCAAATTTATGATTCCACCATACTAAGATAAAATTTTATTTTATCAAACTTAGCCAAATCTAGGGGTTTTGTAAAAATTTCAGTATATAGATCTTCTATAATAATAGATTCCAAAATAATATTTTTTCGAACATGATATCTATGAAAGGTATATATGATATCAATATGTTTTTTCTAGAGTGAAGAAAAATATTTTTAGAGACATAAATATCAGAAGTATTATCACAATAAATTAGGATATTTTGAGAATTAAAAATAAAATTAGAAAGTGATTTTTGACACCATAATGTCTAGGAAAAACATGAAGTAGCAACGACATATGCAAACTCATTAGTGGATAAATCCATTTATTTTTTTTTATTCTAACAATATAAAACTAAATATTTATCAATAATTTGACACATTCCTACTATTATTTTTCTATCTATTTTTCAATAAATAAAATGGGAATCTAAAAAACTAGTTATTTCAAATGAAGTATGTTTAGGATATAATAATCTAAGATTCATATATCCATTAACATAATTATGTACTCTTTTATCTACCTTTAACTGATTTTATTTTGGATTAGATTTAAATCTTGACCATATACGCACTGAAAACATGAAATCTGTTTAAGATGATGTTGAATAATGTAAGTTAATAATCCTATATCTCAAAAATATTATAATCAATAAATTTTCTAGCTTTATTATAATATAGATAAAAAAAGTACTCACAGGAATATTTAATCTTTTACAACTATTAAGACAATATCATTTAATCAATTCCTTACTAAATTTAGATTGATTTATAATGATACCATATCTCATTTGAGTTATTTTCAAACCCTGGAATGAAATTAATTTCACCAATAAGAGTCATGTAAAACTAAAAAGACATTAAATTTGTAAATTAATTAAAAAATATAACACTTTAGGATCCAAATACAATATCCTAAATATATATTTAAACAATTAAACTGTATTTTTAATCCTTTTTAATAAATAAGGTTGGAATAAATTTTCCATTATAAAAACCACTATCAAAAAAATATTAAAAAAACTCTCATACCAAACTTGAAGAGATTATTACAAACCATAAATATATTTTAAAAGATTCATAATAATGATAGGGTTTGATTCATTCTCAAAACCATCAGGCTTTTTTGAAAACAAAAACCTATTGAAAAATAAACCCATTAAAAAATTCAAATTTAACATCCATTTTATAAAATTTAATTCCACAATAATATGTATATACCCAATTAATTATTATAGGTTATAATTAATAAACCAAGGAAATGAATAATCAAAATTAGTTCTTTCATCATGACTACAACCTTGGAACACTTACCTTGCTATTTTTTAATTAATTTTCATTAAACACATATCTTATTTATAAAATATTATTTTTTTTTAAAATATATTTTTATCTTTAGGGAGTTGAAATAAGTTCCAAAAAGTATTACAATAAAATTGATTTTATTCTTTATACAATGTTATTGTCTAGTTTTAATTTGATAAAGCTTCATCAATATTTCAAGGCCCAAAATCTGAAATAAAATTTTAATATGAAAAAAAATTCTAAGAAATTTATGGTTTTAACACTAACTATTATATTGGAAATTATTCTATCAACATTAATACTCTTAATAAAGCATAATTTTTTTATAAGAGATACTCTCCCCGTCAATAGATTCGTCCAATTAATGTTCTCTAATGTTAAGTTCCCTAAAATATTTATCAACCCATTCTAAATTACATTTTTTTCCACTAGATGATTTTCCTTAAATTTTACATGCTCAGATTTCTCAACTACTAATGTTCTATTATTATAAACTCTATAAGCATTACATGAATTAGAATACACTAGAAAAATATATTCATCTCATTTTAAAAAAAAATTCTCTTGTGGATATTTGGTATTAAGAATATAAACCTTGTAGCTAAAAAATCTTAAATAGCCATCCCTAGCTTCATTCCATTTCAGATTTCATAATTTTCTTCATTAAAATTGGGCTAAGTAGAATTATATATGGTATAATAAAGGTTAAGTTAAAAAAATATGACATGAAATATTTTTGGCAGAGAGTATTAATTTAACTTTATTATATTTGTTTCATATAATGATATTTTTTTATTGCACACAATATTTTTGTAGAGTCCTAGAGGATGAAAATTTATGATTATTCCCACTATCATCATAGAACCTATCAAATTACAGATTCTAAACTCCCTACCTCTGTCACTTATAATAGTAAAATTAAATTAATTTTTTTTATTTTCAACTAATTTACATTATGAATCGAATTTAGATAATGTATCTAATTTTTATGCAAGAAAACAAGTCCATTTACATCTACCATATCTATAAAAAATAATAAGAAAATACCTTTTTCTTACAAGACTAGAAATTTTCATGGGAAAAATAAATCTAAATATAAAAGTTTAGGTAATCTGGAAGTTCTTACCTCTTAGAAAGATGTGAAAGAATCTTTCTGCTTCTTACTTTTTAATCATGAATCTAATATATAGGTGATGCTCAGTTTCATCTTGAGAAAATCTAATAGATTTTGCTTTTATGAAATATTGTGTAACAACCCTAAATTTATGTGGTCTAGTATTCTATTCCCTAATACATTTATATATTTCACAATAGTTAAAAATTTTATATGTTATTCTACTAGTTCCAAAAAATTAATTTATTAAATATAATCAAATCTGCTTTCATATAAAATACATATTCTAATTGGATAAAAATTATCCTACCACTTTCAAATTTGGCATTCTTATTATCATCACAATGTAATTAGACACTTCATAAATTATTTTTTAAAACCTTAAAAAAACCATTAAGATAAAAACTAAATTTATAGTTCCACCTTCCCCAAAACCGTTCAATTTTCCCTTTTCATTTTAACTAAAATTAAAAAAACCAATATCAGATTTTTTAAAATATAGAAATTTAGAAATATAATTGGTCATATTTTTTAACATCCATTATCCATTTACTATAAAACATTTTTTTATGTCTCCATGTTATTTTTCCTATAGAAATATATTTAATAAGGCCTTAGTACCAATAAAAAATTGAGTTAAATTGGGTTAGAAATCGAATTAAATTGGAACCCTAATTGATTTTAAAAAAGACATTATTGAAAAAATTGAATACAATGATTTTGATAAAAATACTTAGTATGACCAAGAGTTGGTGGTAATAATAAGGAAAATTCAACATCGTAATAACTCATAATTTGAAATCTAAATCATGTAAAATAATTATGGTTTTATATATATTTGGTTAAATATCTTCATATCCAATACCATTTTTCTTTATTTTATTTTATTCACACTCATAATTTAATCATACATTTTGCTTTGTTAAAAAAAGTTAATTGATGTACCTTCATAATTTCAATTTTATTTCTATGTTTATTATTTTTTCCCAAAAATAGAATCAATTTTAATTCTTTGATATTCCTCAAATTTAGACAGATAATATTTATGGTTAAAATTTTAGAGTTGAATAATTTCAATATTAGCATATAATTTATTATTTGATCTTGAAGGATTATTTTTCAACTTTTCATTCTTAAAAAGATGCTCCTTATATTTACTCATAATTTTTTTTGAATAATTTTGAAATATTGTCAAATTTATTATTGACTCTATCAATTTATTTATAAAACACATATTTAGAAGGACTATAATCCAAATCATAAAATGATGATTAATTTGATTAACATACATATTTTTATAAAATAATTAGACATAGGTATGTTGATATTTTTCGATGCACTTTATTAATCGCTATAATTTGAATCTGAAGTGTAACTATAAAAAATTAACATTGCATTACTTTACTTTTTTTTCTTTTCTCTCTTTTTTCTTATCATTCTTCTATCTCGATTTATTAGTTTTGATATTCCCTCTTTTTTTAATTCAAAATAGGTGACTTCATTATCATTATTAACCTTTTTTACATTCCTTATCACATAGGTAATTCCAATAGATTATTCTTGAGAATCCATTCTTTTATATCCCTTTAGAAACCTACACAAGTGTTAATTTTTAATTAATTTGATATTTAGATTAAGAAGAGAAAGTGGTAATATGCATTTTTTGATTTAAAATAAATACATTTCTTTATAATGTTATTTTCTTGAGAAATATTTTTCAATTATAATTAATATTCCAGAAAAGATATAATAAGATAATTAAATGTATATTCATTAAAATATTACATTCATTAATATCCACCATTTTAGAATTTATCTTATATGGTAAAATTCTCAAAACTCTTTCAATCAGAATAGATTTATCTAAGTTTTCATCAATATCAATTATTCCATTTATAACATTTGAAAATCTATGAATCAATTTATTAACTATTTTTTCTTCTCCCATTTTGAATTCATGAAACTCAATACTTAACATGGATAATTTAGTTCTTATCATGTTATCTAAACATAGATGAGTACCATAGAATTTTTTCTTAAATATCATGTGTGTTTTTTCATTTAAAATTATAAATTTACACATAACCATTAAATTTAAAATAAAATATATTCATCACCTTTTGATTTATAATATAATCTTCAACATGAGTACAATATAATGTTTTAGGTTCATATTTATGTTGTTTTTTTTTTCATTCACCGTGATTTTCCAACTATAAATTCATATATATTTATAAAAATATTCCATGTGAGACATCAAATAACAAGAATCAGTTCCATAAAATCGTAGAGGTATATGAGGATTCCATCCTTCATTCGTATTCATTCCTTCAATGTAAAAAAATATATTTTCCCATTGACTATTTAATTCAACATTTTATTAGAATAAATAAGAATTATTTTCTAATTCTGGGTATCATCCTTCGATAACAGTGTTATCTCTTGGTGAGAATGGTTGAATGTTCAAGTGTTGGGTGAATCGACCATTATAAATATTTTAAACCACATATCAAGGTATAGTTAATGTATGTGTAATATAATGATAAATAAAATAATTGATTTTTATTTTAGTTTAGATCTAAATCTTCCAACACAACACTTTACCCATCTCAAATGAAGAGAGAGATGAAACTAATTATAATGGACTCTATAACTTTGAAAGGTTGTCAAAACCCTGTACAACTAACTTTTTAAAACCTATAGGCACTTCCCAAGACATAATTTTTCATACCTAGAATCATAACCCAAATATCATTCCTTTTTATATTTGATGATGAAACCGGAATAGTCTTTCCTTTTCCCACCTGGAAGCACAACCCAAAACACCCTAAAATTTTCTATATAGAGGCACTACCCTTATAACTTGACATTTTTCTACCAGATGGAAAAACACAAAATGTAACATTTATGGGAATGTAACCTAACAAAAATATGTAAATGGAAGAAAAAAAGGAATTATAAACAACCAAAAAATAGATGAAGAAGAAATGATCTAGGTGTTATTGCAGAAAGGTTCTCTCCAATAGTTATGGATCAAATTATTAATGTGTAGTAGAGAGAAGTAATTGATCAGTGAGGTGTATCACACAGTATAGTCCATGAATTTACTCAACCTCATTAAATTGATTTTAATCTTCAATAAAAATATATATAGTTCTATCAAGAACACCAAAATAAAAATTTTAATACCATTTCAACTCTTATTTTCCAAATCATCATTAACATGTAATTTTAATGAACTACTTTAGATTTGTTTGATGCTTCTACATCATATTAACTTTCCATTTAATTCAAATGAGAAACGTATTCATGTGGGATCTATTTGATAATCTAGAAAACAAATAAACAAAAAACAAAAAATTATCTTAAAATTTAATACAACACAAAATAATCATTTGAAATAAATTTGAAATTATCATATTGAATATGTGAAGTAAACTATTCATATTTCAAAAAATAATAAATTATGATATTTCACTTTCTATGAATGAAGTGTGTATATTAATACATGAATGTTTGAAATTAATATAGTTTGAAAACAATAAAAACAATTCTCTAAACAAATACTAATTGTATAGAAATAATTAATGATAATTTTAATAATATTTATATCAAGGTATGAATATGAAAAAATCATGCAGTAATTGGTAAAATAAAAGAATAAATAAAACAAATCATATTCTAAAAAATTAACTAAATAATTAAGTGTCTTAAGTTCAAATATTAGGTTCAATAAATTACCCAATTTCTATATCATATGGTATATTGATTTTTATTCTTACAATAGTTTCATTTTTCTTTATATGGTAGGTTCAATTTTCTTCATGTGGATTATTCAATTTTTTTCATCTGGACAATTCATTTTCCTTCATGTATTCATTTAATATTTATTCATTTTACTAGTTGATTTTTCTACATATGGTAACATTGATTTTGTGTGTGAAATTTCTTGGTTGTTCAATGTGATGTAACATTGTTTTTCAATATGCGGGCACTTGGTTTTTCAATGTGTGTTCACTTTGTTTTTCAACTTGTGGAAACCTTGTTTTTCATTGTGTGGTCACCTTTTTTTCAAAAAAAATTCACTTAATTTTTAAAAATCTTCCCACTTATTAATTCAACATTCAATCACTTGGATATCATTATGTGGTGGGCCCATAATTTACTGTGTTTTTAATTAGGATCAATTTTTAATTTCTGACCGTTCAGGAAGAGACAAAAAAACTTATACAACACTCAACTAAACTCATGTTAGATTGAATATTGGGTAGAAATAAATGTTTAGAAAAATTATATTTATGAAATAAAAAATATTTTAATTCGAAAAACATAAAATAACAATGTTGATCAAGAATCTACTCAGCATTCTTTTCATCTATTATATTTAAAAAACAAATATAAATTCTAAAATTTCTCCACCATTTTAAAATAGATTGAAAATATTAAACTATTGTCTCTTTAAATGTAACAAAACTTTATGATAGATTATTGAGAAAGAAATAACTCTTATAATGTTAAAATTGAAAACAATAGACTCACCTTAACAATTATTGGGAATGAAACTAACCCTAAAAGTTATATCTAACACATAAAAAAGTTTCCATTAAATACATACATTTTTAAATAGTATTTAAATAATTAAATATAAAATTGTGTATATTAGTAAATATTATTTTGAAAATATATGTTATAAGGGTCAAGGATCCATGAAAACATTCAAATATTTTCAAATTATGATTTACAATAAATTAAACAGTAGAAAACTACTACATCACAATCTAGTGAGAAAATATAAGAGTTTATCATGCATAATTAAAAAATTATCATATTAGTTCAAAATCATAGTTTAAATCCCTATAAAGATAATCTGTAAATTTATATTAACATCATACAAAGTTAAAATTTTATTCTACCCAACCTAGATTATTCTAAGGGTTTAGTAAAAATTCCATCATATTGATCTTCTACAGAAAAGTATTCCAACATAATATTTGCTTTTTTAACAAGTTCTCTGAGAAATTGTTACTTGATTTCAATGTGTTTAGTCCTAGAGTGTTGTAAAGGATTCTTAGATATTGAAAATTTACAATTATTTTCAAAATAGACCAAAATTTTATCAAAATTAAAACCAAAATAAAAAAGTGTTTGTTTAAACCATAATGACTATGAATAACAAAAATCAAACATAATATACTCACTCTTAAGAGTTGTTAAAGCCACAAATTTTTTTTCTTAGTACTCCATGAAACTAACCAATTACAATGAAAGTGACAGATACATATTTTTCTTCTTCTATCTATTTTTCTACTACCAAAATCAGAATATAAAAAATTAGATTGTTCAAATGAAGTATGCACAACATAAAATTATCTAAGATCCACATATCCTTTAATTAATTTAATTACTCTTTTATCTTCCGTTAAATGAATTTATTTTGTATTAGATTAAAATCTAGAACATATTCACAATTTAATCATCAAATCTTATCAATATTGTGTCAAATAATGTAAGCTACCAGTCATAGCTCAACCCATCTAATCGTTAATTTAGATTTCATCTTCATCATAATATATCTTAAAATAAGTACTCATTAGAATATTAAATATTTTACAAATATCATGACCAAACCATTTAACCAATTCCTTATAATATTTTGATTGATTAAAAAAGTTAAAATATTTCCATTGAACTAGATACAAACACTAAAAGAATGTAATATCATCAATACGACTATTTTCAATCTCTGCAGAAAATAAAGTTGAAAATATATTACAAAATATAACACTCATGGTTTCAAAAACACAATCATCAGTATATATTTTTACAATTAAACTATATTTTATATCCATTTTATCAAATAAATTTAGATCAAAATTTCCATTTTTAATGCCATTATTCAAAATAAATAATTAAAACCACTAATACAAAGCCTGAGGAGATTGTTTCAAACCGTAAAGTGATTTTGAATGTTTCAAAACATGGTTAGGTTCATATTCATTATCAAACCCGTGGTGCTATTTCATAAAAACGTTTTCATAAACATACCCATTAAAAAATAAACCTTTGACATCCATTTCAAAAAGTGTAATTTTATAATGAGATGCATATACTAAAAATTTATTATAGATTATAATAAAAAAGTACGTAAAATTATTCTTCCAAATCAATTCATTATTTTTTATTATAACCTTGATCCACTATTCTATATTTATTTCTACTTATTTATCCATATTCATAAAACTTATTTTTAATGATCTATTTGGTGCCAATAATATTTTTATCCACAAGGAGTTAAACTAATTTCTAGACTTTATTCCTCTCAAATAGATTTTATTCTTCATGAATTTCCACAGTATAGTTTGAATATGATAATAATTATACAATATTTTTAGGAACAACATGATAAATAAAATCATGAAAAATGAAAACAATTCTCAAGATATTTTTGGTTTTATCACCTATATCTATATCAAAAATTAAATTTTTAACCATATGATCATTATAAAATCCTAATGATTGTATATGATATATATTATCCACCATATTAGATGCATCAAATTCATTTTCCCCAGAGTTAAATTATATAAATCTTCCTCAAACTTTTATACATGATATTTTCTTTTATTTATATTATCTTCCTATAATTTATAATTCATAGATTCTTAAACTAATAATGTTATTTTTTTATAAATTCTATATACTATAAATTAAGTAGAGTTCCCCGTAAAAATAGCGTCACCTTTTTTTGAATGTATTTTTAGTGAATCTTTTGTATTTATATTTTAAAAGTCACACCCAAAAGCTCTATAATAAGAAATTATACGCTTCATTCCATTCCATATTTCACAAATAGTTATATTTAAAAATTTCCTAATAAGAATTCATTTAGAAACATGAATTATTGAGTAAAAAAATTTACCTTGATATTTTTTGGTGAGGAGTATTCATTTAATATTTTTGATGAAATTTCATATAAATTAATTTTTTTAATTTCTGATATGTTATTTTGTTATGTAATCATAAGGTATTAAACCTAATACTCAATATCATATGAGATTTTATTAGATTATATATTTGAGAGCTAATCACCTTTATAACTTCTAATAGATGAAATTAATTATCCTTTTTCATTTTGAACGAATTTATAAAATGAAATAAATTTAGATAAAGACTGTGATTTATGTGTAACAAAAGAATTCATTTTAAATAAAATATATTCATTATTAACAATAAACACATCAATTTTTCCTACGTAAATAGTAGATTTCAATGGGTCCAAATAATTCCAAATGTTAAAGTTGAAGTTGTTTGGAAGTTTATACCTCTTGGATAAACACAAAAGTCTCTTTACACTATTTACCTCTTAATCGTGAATCATATACATAGTTTTTTCCTTGTTTCATCTTGGGGAAATCCTACAACTTATGATTTTTTCAAATATTTTTTAACAACCATAAATTTTCATCGATGAATTTTCTATTCCATAATACTTTTTCAGATTTTAAAACACATAAACATTTTAAATTCATTGTATCTAGCTAAAAAAATTACTTAATTTGATTTTATATTTTATTATCTCATAAAAAAATAAATATTCTTATTTATAAAATATACTATTAATTTTGAAAATTAATGATCATATTATTGTCATAAATCCACAATATACTTATTAATTTATGTTTTAAACCACCAAAAAACAAAAAACATTATATAAAAACGAAATTTGTAATTATAAATTCCTTAAAACATTTTATTTTCCCATTGATTTGAAACAAAATATAACACTACCACCACAAAATTTATTAAAGGATATAAATTTTGAAATATCATTGGATATATTTCATGAAAATTCACTATACATGTTCCACATATCCATTTTTATGCTTCCAATATAAGTTTCCTATATAAATAGATTTAATATTTCTTGGCTATCTATATAAATTTGGGTCCAATTAGGTTATAACAATATTTCTGGGGAACCCACACTTATTTTAAGAAAAACATTATAATTTATTTAAAACTCAATGTTTTTGAGATAAACCCTCTATGTGACTAAGAGAATCTGGAAATATCATAGAACATTCACTTTCATAATGGGTCATCATTTGACATCTAAATCCTGTAACACTTGAAACATTTACACATTAAATTTTAACAAATAATGTTTTAACATGTTTTATAAAAGATAATGATATCTAGGACCAGTTAACGTTTTATCATTTAATTCAAACTTGTCATTTTATAAGAAAATTCTTCCTAGAAACAATATGATAGATCTACCATCAACCATTCAATTTTATTTATAATATTATCATTAACTTCATAAAATGTATCCAATTTATTTTTATAAATTATTTATATCTTGGATGATAATATTTATATCAAATATTTTCATGTTGAACACTTTCTAGATCATCACATAATTTTTAATTTTAGAATCAAGGAATATTTTCTAATTGTTTATTTTAGCATGAATCTCCTTTTGTTTACACTTATGACTTTTGAATAATCCAATAATCATGTAAACTATATGATTGAGTCTATACATTTCTTCATAAAACTATTTTTTTAAATGTTTAGAATTATAATTATAGGATAAATAATTAATTAATTAACTTACCTATTTTGAGGTGTCCATTAGACAAAGGTTTGTTTATTTTTTTTCCTATAATAGATTCATCACTCAAATATGAATCTGAAGTGTATATCTAAAAATAAGACATTGGAATATTTCCATTTTGTAACATTGTCTCTTTTAAATATCATTCTTGACTCTAGAGAAAATAGGATTGATGTTTTATATTTCTCTTCATTCATAATAGATGACTTCATTTTCATTATTACACTTACTTATTTCTTAATTTCATGGGTAGTTCCTTTTGATTCTTATTTTATAGCCATTGTTTCTTCTCCCATGGGTAACCTTAAAATACACGGTCACTTTAATTGATTTTTAATTTAGATTCAAATGAGTGAAAAGTAACATGTAGTTTTAATTTTAAATTAATACCTTTTTTTATGAATTCCACTATTAAGAAATATTTTTCAAATTAATTATTTTTACAATAACGATCTAATATCATGTAATAGATATTCCATGAAATTTTTACTTTCATTAATAGTTTTTTTATAATTCCAGTTATTCATTAAATCTATTAAAACCATTTCAACACAAAAATAATTATCTAATCTTTCCCAAATATAATTGATGCCATTTACAGTTACATTACACCTATGAGACGTTTTATTGACTGTTTCCTCTTCCCCAATTTTTAATCCCAAATATTCAGATATTAACATACCTAATTTAGTTATTATCAACTTACCTAAATCAAGATGAGTAACATCACGTATTTTCCAAATTTAATGTGTCATTTTCATGAAGTAGTACTATATACATCCCAATTAATTTCATAGTATATAATATTCAGAACCTTGTAATTTAGTATATAATTTTCTAAATTATTACCAACTAATGTTCCATGACGAATTTTTGGTATTTCGT
The DNA here is from genome assembly GCA_963277665.1 of Viscum album. Taxonomy (NCBI): domain Eukaryota; kingdom Viridiplantae; phylum Streptophyta; class Magnoliopsida; order Santalales; family Viscaceae; genus Viscum; species Viscum album. Next base: position 1,525,519,443 of record OY728138.1, on the reverse strand, counting down.
ATGGTTTCACCCTAATTTTTGAACTATTAGTTACCATGTGTTTAAGAAAATCTTCTATGTGAGACATCTAGTAGAAATAAGAAAATTACATCAAATAGTGGATGGCTTTGAGGTGTCCATCCATAATTAACATTTATTCAGACTATGAGAAAAAATAAATTTTCCCTCTAACTGTTTAAGTAAGGAATTTATTACCATAAAAATAAAAATATGCTAAATCCAGTAAACCTCCTTTTATACTGATTCTTATGGTCTAGTTGGAATTATTGAATGCCAGGAATGATGTGAATTGATCATTACAAATATTTTTAACCACTTATCAAGGATAGTATAATACATTTGAAATATAAAGAGAAGTGAAATTGTGATTTTTATCTTATTTTCATTCTAAATGATTCTATTATATTATTCACCCCATTAAAAGTCATAGAGAGATAAACTCTCAATAATGGAAACAATAACATTTGAATGTTGTCACAACCCTTTACAAATACCTTTTTAAACCCTAGATGTACTACCCATGACATAATTTTACACACATGGAGTTACAACCCAAATATCTAGGACTTTTTCTATCAAGAGGTAAAACCTAAATAGTATTTACCTTTTCTACAGAAAGGAACTACCCAAAATTCCATCCCTTTTCTAACTTGAGGCATAACCCAAACTACCCTACCCATTTATACTTAGAGGAACAACCCAAAACATATCTTTATAGGATTTATAATATTAAATATAGATAATATTAAGTAATAAAAATAAAAATAGGTGAAAAATAAATGATACAAGTGTCGAGGAAGTTTGTTTCTCTCCAGTATTGTTGATCAAATGATCGATGTTTAGCCGATTAGAGTTATTGATCCTAATGGTGTATCACATAGTATAGTTAAAGAATGTCTTAACCATCATTCACTTGATCTAGATTTTTAAAAATCCATATATAGTGTTATTTCATACACATAATATTCAATATTTGAAATTTATTATATCACTTAGTTTCTAAATAATTACATGTCTGTAATTTCAATAAACTACTTTAGAGTTGTTCGATGTTGATGTATCCTGGAAATTTTCAATTTAATGTCTATGAAATACACATTCACGAGAGATATCTTTTATAAGCTATAAAATTAAATTGTTAATACTACATAACTTATTATGTAATTTATTACAATACAAAGTATTTATATTAAACAAAATTGAAACACTCCTATTGAATATGTGAAGTAATGTATTAATATTGTAAAATATTTAAATTTAAATATATGAAGTTCAAAGAATATAGTTAATATGGTAATAAATTTATGATCATATTTAATTTAGTATGAATACAGCAATAAATATTTGTAAATATATATGGATAAGATCAAAATAATTAATGAGTATATAAGGAAAAATTAAATAAAGAAAAACATATAAACAAACATGTTTTATTTGGTAAAATAAAAGAATAAGAAAAATAGATCACTTTTAAACATAATTAGAGAAAATCATTAATAAACCATATGTGATAAGGTAGGATTAGTATCTTGTTAAATTTTAACTTTATAAAGTATATTGATTTTCCTTCTTGTAGAAGATTTATTTTTCTTCATATGGTAGGTTTGTTTTTCTTCATGTGGCCAGTTCAGTTTTCTTCACATGATAATTTTATTTTTAGCATTTGTTTGTTTCACTTTTCATCATAAAGTCAATTTATTTTTCAATGTTTGGTGACTAGGTTTCTCAATGTGTAGTCTCTTGGTTTTTCAATGTGTCTTCACTTGTTTATTCAATGTGTGGTTACTTTGTTTTTGAACATGATTACACTTGGCTTCCCAACATGTAGACACTTAGTTTTTTAACATCTGGAAACATGGTTTTTCAACATGATTTCACATTGTTTTTAATTTTAATTCTCATTGAAACTCATATATGAGGGAATATTAGATTTAAAATTCCCTAAGAAATTATAATTATTAAATTTAGAGACTGTAATTATCAAATAAAAATAAAAACATGGATCGAGGAGCCACTCAAAAGATAAATCATTGGATTAAATGGAGGATATAAGCTGATATTTAAGGGAATATTTTTTTCCATAATTTAGTTAATAAAATAAATCTATAGAAGGAGGAAGTTATGTTAAGCATTCAATGATATTATTTTGGGTTAAAGAAATTATTTTGAATTAAATGGAAATATGAACTACGGTATTGTAGTATATTTTCTTATGTCTAATGATTCAGGAGCTCTTTAGGAATTATTTTGTTATCATGTATCTTCGAATGAAAGTCATGATGAAAGAAAAAAATCAGAGGATGAGTTGCGGTGATATTTTAGTAAATATCATGATGCACAGATGAACCGTGAAGTAGCTTTACACATGGAAATATTGATCCACATGATTTATGGATATTATTATTTATTCAAGATAGATTTTTAATGTTTAATGATTTGTGGGATATCATAAATTTAATTTATCAGTTTTCTCCATACAATACACCATTCTAAAATACGGATCTGGTCATGTGAAACATCTTACAACCAGACATGCATGTATTATTAATACATTATTTGGATACCTCATGATGAATGGTGAAATATCATAAAATATGATTTTTTTATCATGATACTATGAAAATGGGATATTTCCATATTAAATATCAATTGTGATCTTACATGATTTTTTGTATTAAAATTGGGGTGAATATGGAAGAAGGGAAAGATTCTAGAATGGGTATTTACAACATATATATGAAATAATATTGAGTGAGGGACACTGGTGCACATATTAGAACACCTTCAAGTATGATAAGTCATAAAATGAACTGAATATTATTGAATACCTATTAATCAAGGATTAAGGAACTGATACCATCCTAAAAATACTTTTTCCATGACAATAAAAAGGTGGTTATTGTATTTTTATAAAGTGAAGAAGTAGGAATATATCAACATTGGGAAGTTAAGAAGTGGATTCTAAAATATTACTAGAAAGAAGATGGTGAATATTTTCAAGAAAGTGTTTTTAGCTGGTCTATGAATAAGAATACAGGGATATTAGTAGTAAATCTAAATATATTTTAGGATATATTTAGCTTCACAAGTATTGGCTTATGATCTTGTATTTTGGACGTAGTTGGACTTTTCAAAGGAATTGGAAATTAAAACCAATTAACCATTCAATTCATAATCTAAGTAATGAAATTTAATTCCATGATCTGTAACATAAAGATGTGATTTTTTGGATATTTTTAAGGATTTAGATCTATATAGGATTCCTATATGAGTTTTGGGAGTTTTATGCCTGAAAATCATAAATTAGGGGAAGACATCCTTAGGTGTCGGTCAACACACAATTAGTTATAACTGTGAATCTCAACCATGATACCTGTTTAATATAGCGACATAATTTTCTTAACTATGTGAATAGAATCCAGAAAACTATGAAAACCATTAGTGGGTGTCACATGATTTGAGGAACTATGCACCCAGGGCCACAAAAACATGAAAAATGTTGTAGATATGTTTGATATGAAATCCATGTGGGATACACCCAATTTTTCAATCCATGCACCAAACCAAAATGGTTTGTTCCATGTAACCAATAATGGCACATGGTTAGGAACATGGTATGTAAAACCATTTTTAAAAACCATGCACCCATTTAAAATATGTGACATTGCAGTTTCCCCTCCAACCATATTTCTTTTCTTCCTCCCTTTCTTCCATCATTTATCCCACGCAACAGCCACTTGAACCACCCCCTCCTCCATGAATATTTTTTTTGATGTGACTCCCTAATTTGGAAATGGAATCAAGATCCATTTGTCTCATAGTATTTCTATCGGTAATATATTAATTCCAATTGATTCTTATTTCATTTTTCCTTTACCAATTGAATGTTAAATACATGTGAGCTCTTTTTCCCTATTTACAAGACGTTTTCATATTCTTCTAATTTCTCCCATATCAGCTCGAATAAAATATTAATAATATAATAGTTAATCTTCTTGTTAATGAGGTTGTAAATGTATTTGATTTTACCTTAAAATTTATCTATTTATAAAATGAATCATTGTGTCATGTGCCTAGTTTTCCATTTGTTTCCTTTTAAATGAGAAATTTATTAATTAAATGCTAATGCCTAAATTAGTTTCTCCTTATGCATAGATTTTCATTGTTGGAATTTTTATGCATTAACATGAACTACAACATTGGGTTAATTCTTTATATTCTTAAAATCATTATGATTTAGCAATGAAAATTAAACAACACTTCATGGGGTGTTAATAAGACCTTTTAAAAATGAATTGTTAATTGGGATTAATTGAATGATAAGTGGTGCAGAAGAACCACTTAGCTTTTAATAATCATTGTTATATTATTATTGATCCATCATTAATAAATAAAATGACTACTTGAGTTAAAAGAATGTTAAATGGAAAGGAACCACACTTGGATGTATCCAGTTACTAAATGAAAATCCTTGGCACCACCTTTTGTGAAAGAAAATTGATAAATATATTTAAAAATAACAGTTCGGCTGGCTGGACATGACATTTTATACCCATTGTTCCTTCACTTTTTATGGTGGAGCGTTATAATAAATTGATGAATTATATCACATAATTTATCTTAATAAGCCCTAATTGTATTCATAAAAAGTTTGATTTTAAATGCTTACTAATGTGGATTTCATTATTATTTGTACATAAATTAAATTGAATGATCATGATGGATTATATCATGGCATGTATTTTTTCCCACGGAAAAAGTTTAACTATAAATATACTAAGCATATGAATTATAATAAAGTGTGACTAAAAATAAAACCATTCTATGAGTAATACTGAGTTCATCTTTATAGAATTTATTGGTTTGGGGATCATAGAGAAAATGAGACTTGTTTATAAATGATTATTACTATGATACCTTAGTTAGGGATGTAGGACATTTTTCTTCACATAACCCCTTGGTCATGGATTTTTGACATGGTATTTCACATCATTTTTTTGTTGTACATGACATTTCACAGCTGTGATTGGATATGGTACTTGGAATTCCATGTCACTGGTTGAGATTGGCAGATGCAATATTGTATTTCTGGACTGATCATTATGAGTTGTTTCCATTATTGATTATGAAACTCCTTTTTTTAAATATGTATTCCATATTTAGACACCTCAGGTATTGGATGGTACTTCTTTTTCTTATATACATATTATATATATATTCCAAAACATGGTAAGATATATTCCAGCCTAAGTCGAAGTATGTATTGTTAGTCAGGTGTCGTCTTACAAACCTGGGTGTAACATGGATTCAAATTTATAGATCCTTTTTCCTTTTGATATACCTTCATGTTGTATCATTTTATATTCATATACTGGATTATTCATTACACATCATAGGTAGAAGCCTACATATTTTATCTCAAACCATATTCAATCCATTGTTTGGTGTCCTGATAGACATCTTGGTTACAGGTCTGGTTCTGGATTGTTCTTGTTTTTTCATGCTTATCATGTGTACTTAAGTGCACTAGACTTAGGAAATGCTGATCATATCATGGAGATATCCCCTTGGGCCTGTTCTTATTCATTATGCATGTATTTTATTGACTACTACATTGTGTATTTTAACATATTCATGCATGAGTATATATTTAGATTCTTATTTTTATTAAATATTAGTATGCATCAGTTATTTTATTTTTTCTCAGTTGATATATTTATTATTATGCCACTGTGATACTCAAATTAAGAAGGAATAGTCTCCCCACTATACCATTTTTATACCCTTACAGCTAGTCAGCAGCCTCTAATATACAGAGAGGCATTATTGAGGCCATGTCACCAACTATATCGGGGAACCATTTTAGAAGATACCACCCTAGGATATTACAAATGGTATCATAGGTTTCTTTTCCTTAATATTATTGTTTGGGAGATGGTATACAAGGGAGTAGTAATGTATTTGAACATGGTAAATTGCACTTGTCTTGGCCTCTCAAACCCATGCATGAGGGAAAATCATGATTCTAGGGAGGAGACTATTATTCATGTAGTCTAATGTTATAGTTAACTGATATTTCACCTTGATGTAATACCAATGTTTATGGACCTATGGATTAGAATTTTTACCTCTTGGATGAACATGGAAAGAGATAAGGTATTTTCATGCATCTTTATAGGCAAATATTGTTTCACATTCCATGTATATTCCATGCCATACAGATTTAATTTCATGACTACCTGATACTCTGATATTCACCTTGAGTGCATAAAATTCTTTTGTGATTATATATCATGCATATCTATTTACCATGTTTAGGTAATTATTTCATCATGATTATTAGCATGCCTTTCCTTTTTTATGATTAGTAGCATGCTTTTCTGTACAACATATGGGATTTTATGTGACATGTCTACCTTTACACCATGATTGAGTTCATTTTTCTTAGTGTGAATATATTCAATATTGATGTGATATCTTTTATATTTTGATTAAAAATAAGTAGTTGGTTACATAATGTGAATGCAATAACTTAATAGTGTTTTCCCATGTAGCTTGATGTTGTCACCTTAACTAATCAATTATGACAGGTTTGATTCATGGACCATTGGTTGAATAGACTCAAATGTGAATGGTTGTAAATAAACAAGTGTCAATTTTTTAATTTTTAATGTGTTTGTGATATTTTCAAATTGGGAATGAAAATAGATATAATTGATCAACAATATATATTTGGTTACATTAACATAATGGGACCCTAAAAGGTTACATCTATTTCTGGTAAGATGGGACCCTCATAGGATGCCATTATTTCTTACATGATGAGACCCTTGTAGGAAATATTTTCTTGATATTACTTAGTAATTAACCTAATGGCAGGGTACATTCCTGATAAAATATGATGCTTATTTAATGTGTCTAGAACCACATATACATATTATGTATAAATTTATTGTGGGATCTTACTTAACTAACCCCCCTTTAAATAATAAAATACCAATGTAGACTTATTTATACCTTTTTATGTCTTGATTAGGTTAATTAAAATGCTAGTTACAAAATAGAGGGTTTTTTACACTATATATTAGAATCTAAAATTTTCTATAACCATGATAAATGTGAGAACTTATCGATAAATGGTTAGATGGATTAAAAAAATAATGAGTTATTTTCCTATTTCTGCATGAAATCATCTAGGCATCAGGATAAATTTGGTTTGAATTATAATTTTTACATTATATTCTGGATGTATGAAATGTTTTAAATGTTTTAACAAATGAGAATTACTTATATTCTTTAAAATGAAACCTTTATAAGGGTTTATAGATTAAACACCCAAGTATGTGTAAGAATTAAAATTGCCTTGATGAATGCCTGGGATGAGAAGGTGGAAGTTACCCAGGGATCCTGGTTGAATTTGTCATAGGATGCATTAGAGCTGGAGGTTAGATGGTAAGACCTAGTGACTTTCTTACAGGGCCAACCCAATATTGGTGGGTCCCTCAGAAGATAAATTATTTCTAAATTCTATGATGAATTTTTCCATCATGAGGTGCCATTGGGGTTTTGTTTTTACCAAATAGGACTCCTATTATGAAAAACAATTACAAGAAGGATGGTGATAATTCGATAAGTTATGCCTTATTAAGGGAATGATCATTGTGTAATTCTCTATTAAAATAGTCAAGAAGAGCCTTGGGCATGGTCTGATGCCTTGACAGTTTTATAGTTTTTTCTTCATTCATTTAGATGACACTAATGGTCCTCATCCTACATATTTTCATGTGTGGGAATACACCTTTGTAATTTCATAGTTTTTTGAGGCATATAAATTAAAAGATAATGGTATCACCTAGTTAACATGTAATTACATGTGGTTCCATCCTATATAAGAAGTGATGCATTAAATCTTTTGAAATTTGATTGAGGAGGTCGTGAAATTATTTATATTTGTTCCTTTATGATTCTCGAGGAGTCAGAAGTATGTGAATACTATGTTTATAAGAAATCTTTATAGAGGGTTGCTCTAGATGTTGATGTCCAATAATGCATGTTGTAGACCTAATCTAATAATCCAATTTTGAGTTGCCCAAGTGATTTTTTATGACATTATTAAAAAAGGATTAGCTGTTTTACATGGATGAACTATTTTAGTGTTCCATTTTACATTTGATGTCAAGGACACAAGTGCACATGAATTTGGAGGAATTAAAATGTGTACTTATAAAGGTGAACCTAATCTCGCTGGATTATAAGTGTCGAGTTTATCGATCTTCTCATTATAGTGCTTTCCATAAGACCATTTTCCATATTCATGTGTCATGATAGGTTGTGATGGAGTGTGTGTAGTGGGATGAGTTCTCATTTTTAAAAATTTGCACCTCTATGACAAACTAAGGTTGGGAGCATTGCATCAGGAATGAAAAGAACATTATTATGAGTAGAAGAATCGTAATTGTAATGGACCATTTGAAATGTTCAATGTTGAATTTAAAAGATGATAATCAGATGAGCTTGATTTTTTTGGTTGATTGGGTGGACACTTCTTCGAATCCTAAAATGATTCCACGAGTCAGGTTTAGAGCCATATGATATGGGATTGTACAACTATTTCTTATAAAGATTATGGTCCATTTCATTTTTTTTTTGAGGTATCATTAGATACCTATTCATCGAGTGGTATTGTGTGAGCCAGGGTTTGACTATTTTAATTTGATGCTTTTGGGAAGATATTCCCAATGATTTGATATAATTAGAGGTAGGACTGTGATGAGGGATTCCATTGGATAATTTGGGTGATGTAAGATAAGTGAACCATGTTTGGACCTGGACATGCATGGTTAGGAGGCGTACAGTCAAGTTTTTAGTAAGGATTTTATATATTATTTTGATGTGATCATGGATCGGGAGGAACAATACATGCCTTATATTTACATCTTAGTGTATTGTTAGTTTAGTGATGATCTTTACCCCTATATTGTCTTCATTAGGATTATTCTAGGAGAGAATCAGTTATATAAAGAGAAGAAACTAATCAACTGCCTTTACTTTTGGATTTATGGATTCCATGAGAGCGCGTTCAATGAGTGTTTTAAAAGAAATCATTATGGTATGGATTCCAACCATGGGATGTTGGAGATAACCCCTCATTAGAGAGTTGTTACGTTGGTATGAGACCTGTAATTGGATGGTCGTTCTGTAACCCATATTCTATTAGATAAAAGGGAATATGAATTGCTTGTTCAGGAGATGTCACCAGAAGATGGTTATCAGATTCATTAGACATGCTCAAAGTGAATGTGAGGTTCATTGGGGGAAGTAATCATGTTTTGTTTAGTGATACATCGACCATCTAATAAGATAATTATTTAATATAGTTAACCATAGGTGGTTTAACATGAGTTATAAGTTTTGTAATATGCAGTTAGTGGGGAACTAGGACCCATAGGGGGGCACTGTTGCATGGAATTTTATATTATGATATATGTCCCATGAAGGGAATCCTATGATACATGATAAGAGAGAAAACAGAATGATTGTGTCTCTAGTTATATGGGATTGGTTAATCTCCATCATTATTAATCAACATCGGTTATGAGTGTTGGATCGAGTTTTGATGGCATAATTATGATTTTTTAGGTAACTCTCGAGCACTTGTTATTCATTCACAAACACCACACAACCATTTGAGCATAAATATCATAACCCAAAAAGGTTGGGTTATGTTTTGTTTTCACAATGATTCTTATGGAAGAGAAGTTATATGGTGGGGATATTTTAATATCATGTGTTTTGTATTGGGATATAATTTCTAGGGAATTTCAATTTTGAATAACTAGACATGTTGATCCTTATACAGGTCTATGTAATGAAATTACAATTGCGGAAGAACTTAAATTTATTTTTTTGGATACTTTTTGAGACCTTAGAGCTCTAGTTTATTCCCATATTATTTTCATGACCATTGGGCTTCGAAATCTTAACTTTGGTGGAGACAACCTTAGGCCAAAAGTTGGTGCATGTTTAGTTCTAACCATGTTGCACAAATGTGCGCCCTATTTTATATGAGTGAATAGTTAACATAACCATGTGATAAGTCCTAAGAAAAAAAAATTCCTTATGGGGTGTGGCAATATTTGAGGAAACATGCACCCAATTCTACATGATCATGTGAAATTTCATTAATTTGTTTCAGAGGTGATCCAAATTTTATGTGAATGTTTTGTTAGACCGTGTGCCGAGACTGCATGGTTAATTCCACTAAACCAGTATTGGTGCATGGTTAGTCATATAGTTTAGAAAAAATTTCAACCAAACCCTTCACCCCTTTAAAATTGGTGATTTTATGATTTTCCCCTAAATTCTTATTTTTTCCTTCTTTTTTCCTTAATTTCTTCCATCCTAGAGATGATTGATCCTCCTTCTCCTCCATGGATAGCCTTTTAATTAGTTCCCTCATTCAGACACAGAATAAAACGTCTTCAATCTTGTTGGATCCTTATTGGTAAGATCTCTATTCCTCTTTCCTATTGTATCATTTTCCATTACTATATAGAATACTAAATCCGTGCTGGTTATTTTTCCAAATTTATAGGACATTAGTCTATTCTTTCGATTTCACCCACTTCAGATTGAATAAAATCTCAATAATCAATGAGTAAATAATATTAAGAATGGGATTAGTGGTATATATGATATTCTCTTGATGCTTATTCATTTATAAAATATGTTGTTCTACCATGCATCATATTTTCTATACATTTCCTCACAAATTTGAAATTTATTATGTAAATGTTAATGCCTTAATTACTTTCTCCTTATATATAAATTTTCATAATTGGAGGTTGTGTACCTCAAGATGAACCACCCTTTTGGGTGAATTTATAATATTCTTATATTCCATATGCTTTAGATTTTGAAATTAAAAAACCCTTCTTGGTGTGTTAAACTTAAATTTTTTAAAATTAATGGTTAACTAAGAATAATTGATTGATAAGTGGTTTGGATGAATAGCTTAACCTATGCTCATTATTTTTCTATTTTTCTTGATCCATCCATAATAAAAAATATATAATATAGTTAAATGAAAGTTAAATGGAATGGAACCACACTTGTCCATATAAACATATTAAATTGGAATTCATTGAACCTCTTTGTGAGAAATCAAGGTGATAAAAATAATTAAAATAAACCACTAGGAAGGTTTGACTTGATGTTTCATACACCATGTTCCTTGACCTTTTATGGTGGAATATTCTAATAAATTGAAAAAATATATTATGGTATGTATCGTAACATGACCTAGTTATATACATAATTTGTGATACTGAATACTTACTAAAATGGACTTCTTTTGAATGACCATGATGGTTTCTATCATGTAATTGATGATTCACTATGGACTATATTAAAATATAAATTAATTGTTCATATGAAATATAATAATGTGTGATTAGAAATAGAATCATTCCATGGGATATTCTAGGTTCCTCCTTGTAGAACTCCTTAGTTAAGGCCTAGGGGATGAATTTAATAATTTTGAACATGATTATTACTTTGAGACGTTAGTTAGGTTTTTCATACACTATTCTTAACATACCCGCTTGTTCTAGGATTTTGGAAATTGAATTTCAAATCATTTGGGATGTTGGATATGACATTCGACACATGAGATTGGATGTTTGATATAGAATTTCACACAAAATTTTGGGATTTATGGATGTCATCCTGTATTCCTAGATCGATCATTATGATATTTTTAGCTTATTTATTATGAAACTTATATTTTTACTCATAGACACCTTGGGTGTAATGACCTGATCATTTATGAATAAAATTCACTTTATTTTGATTTAATTAAATGTCATATGGATATAAAAAACACATCAAACACTTTTCTTTTATTATATATAATTGAATTTAAATGATCATTAAGTATCATTACCATTGATAAAATATCCATTGAACAATGATCACATAACTAGTATAAATATAGTATTTTATCCAATACTTTTGACACATGGAAAGGAAGTGATGGCCACATCCCGTAGGATCATTCCCTATGAAGCCCTTTTATCAAAGATTATATGGTAGATAGAATTTCTGGGTATTTCTTTAGGCCAATCCTAAGATGAGATCCAACAACTTAATCATAAGAGAAACTGTTTACGGGTGAAGTTCAAGCTCCTCGAGATCCCAACCCAAACCATGTTCACCGAAAAACCATATCAAAGCCTTGTCATTTCACACCTTACTCTTAGGTTGTATAATGGTGTTATAAATAGATATGTAACATGACCCTATAAATATGATTATTTACATTTTTCTTTTATAGAATAAGTAATATACAGTCATTCTATTATTGTTACATTGTAAATAATTTTTAAAGAACAAATAAAATTATTGGTCAATATTCAAATTCAATTATGAAATATATTTGTAATGAATTAAAGGATTTTTTAAATAAATCATATTCTAATAAAATTAAATTATTATATTACATTTATTAAATATAAAATATTATGAAATTTTTAAGAAGTCAAAATTAAATTTTATTAATTTTTAAAAACTATTTTTTTCCAAACCCTTCAATTTTCAATAAATAAATGTTTTTATTTTAAAATTTAAAATTCATATATTTAGAGATTTAGTTATATTAAAATAATATTACTTTTGGAATCCGGATATGAAAATTATCCAACACTGATTTTTTCATAATTTTCTAAGATAATTAAAATTTTGGGTAAAAATTAACTATCCTATAAGTATACGGTGTGTTTTATGACATCATAATGGCCTAACAATGATATATTAAAATACTAAAAAAGATATCTTCATAAATATATATTTTTTCCTTTAAAATAATTTTATTTATTTTATAAATACTTATTGAATCCTCCAAATCATATTATATATTTTAAAATTTTAAAATCATCTCCTTGAATGTATGACTCACCTCCACATAATAAAGAGAAATATTTTAATATATTGGGCCCTTAGCCTTATAAAATAATATATACCACTCCCTTTTTCCAAAAACCATGGTAAATAACCATGGTATGGTTTGTGGTTTTGAATATTTTATTATGTAGTGTCCAAAAGAAAAATAATAATGAAATCCCCCTCATTTCCTATGTAAAAGAACCCAAGCCCCCATTTATCATCACTAAAAGTACTTTAAACTCCTCTAAATTCTTCTCCTACTCCATATATTCCTCTCATGGTTCCCCAAATATCCCAATAATCATCTACCAATCCTTTTGAGTCACCCATCCGAGTAAGGGATCTTCCACTCTTCTCTTTTATCAAGAACTCCTTTAGTGATATGCCTTTAAATTTCAATTTTCATATGTTGGGATATATTCATAAATACTCCCCTTACTGTCAATTTGTTTTATTAATAATTTTATATTTTTTATACTCTCACTAATCCATCCATGATCTTTTATATTCACCTGTTACCATGTCGAAATTCCGTAAGGGGTTTCTCTCTCCTTGTTCCCATTTAAGAACTTGTTTTATATTATGCAGCTTCAATACTATTTCATGTGTGTGTGTAAAATGCTTATTAATACCTTTCTTATTTATTTCATGAATAAATTATTATATTCCCCTTTCTATCTCATCAACCCATTTTATTATTTTCTATTTGATGTCGTTTTGATGCTGATATTCCACTACGAGTTCCCCTGCCAAAGTCATTGTGTTGTGAATACCATTCCCATTTCATTATCAAGGGTATTCACCTTTATGCTTGTATACTTATTTATTTTATACTTACATGTATTTAGTACACATTCCTTGATTGTGTAATAACTTATGATGTGGAATTATTCCATGATCTATGATCTATGTGGCACACTTATGCATGAAATTACATCTTTTGAAGGGTGTTCCCTGATAGCACTCTAATGCATTGGGTAATATTTAATATCATGATACATCATGTGAAATGGGGGTTTACTCAATATAATTCATGTGGAATGGGTGTTTAATAATGCTAATTCATGTGCAATTAGGGTTTATTCATGTTAATCCATGTGCAATGAGCCTTTACTTAGGCTAATAACATGTTTGATGTTGTTTCCACATTTCCATGTTATTATTATCATGCAAATAATTCCATTATATTCATATTACTTTTATGATCCATTGATATGACTATTGTTTTACATTTATTTTATCCTCATTTTATGAAATGTTTATTCCCTTACTTGGATTTATAGATCCCCACTTTCTTATATATTTCCACAGGTTATCCCATGTAGTGTTAAGTGTGAAGGAATGTTATGGTAATGTAAAAAAAGTTTTCAATAAAGATGTTATATTTAATGTTGTATGTTTTTATGTAATGTTATGGATTTCTCAAGACACTAGACCTCTCAATATTCTGAGTATTATTAAATGAAATCTATATAACAAACCAAGTTTAAATGTATAATTAAGATACAGGTTGTTATAGTTGGAATCATAGGATAGGTTTAGTTATTTTTGGGATTTGGCTTAGGAAATCATAGTGAAAAACCTAATGGATAAGACTAAATATAATAAAATCATACCTAAATTGTGTTAAGTATATATTAAGTGGTTTATCAAGAAAATACATCTGTGTTTGGATACAACAAGTTAACGTGGTTCTGGAACATATGTACCTAGGAGTAACAACTCTAACAATGTGGTTCGGGCTTAACTTGGGGTAACTTTGTAAACGACAATGGGACTTACTGTACACTTGGTTTGACACTATTTGGGGATATGATTTGGTAAATTCATAAAATCATTACAAACCCCTTTTATGGGAAAAATTCACATAAGATCATATGTTAGGAAGTAGATCGTGGATAACATATACAGAAGCATAGAAAATCATATGTTATAGAGATAAATGTACGTTATAATTTACCCATTAACGTCACTGAATTCCATTTTAAGTGTTAAAAATTTTAAAAGAAGTCATCCCTAAGTATATATTGGTTAATTTAGAACCAGAATAAAAAATATATGGGTAGGATTACCATCCATAGTTCTATATATTCTTTTATATCCTCAAAGATTAGTAGAACAATCCAAACACCAACATAATGAATGGAAGTATAGATGTTGGTGAAAATGAAAAATGGGGATATTATTGCATCCCATGAATATAACTCATCCCCTCTAACAATTTTTTGGATTGAAATTCCCATTGACCCTTGCCATACTTCCGTTGGAGGAAGTTGATGAAATTCTTGAAATGAATTGTCTTTCCTTGTATAGATCCAACATAAATTGTCATGAGAGGGAAATCACTCTCAATATAGAGATTCGACCCCCGATAAAAAAGTGAAAGGAGGATGAATCATATTTAGCACTATCTTCTCAAGAATGGATATTATTTCCCTAGTATCAAGTGTATCTAGCTCAAATGATTGAGTATAAGGAACACACTATTCTCAAAGACATGCCTTTTGTGAAGGAATTCACTGTAGTGTTTCCCAAGGAATTACCTATTCTTCCTCCTAGTTGAGAGGATGAATTTTTTATTAAAATTATTCCTGGAAAATTTCCAATATCCAAGAATCTGTATAGAATGGATGTTTTGAAGCATGGGGATCCAATGAAATAACAATAGGAGAATCTGGAAAAAGGTTTTATACACCCTAGTGCTTCACCATGGGGTGCACTAGTCCTCTTCGTCATGAAGACAAATGGGTTAATGAGCCTTTGCATTGATTACTGTAAGCACAAAAATCACGATAAAGAATATGTATCCTTTTCCGTGAATTGATTACATGTTCAATAGGCTACATGGATCACAATACTTATCCAAGGAGGATCTATGATTGAGATATTACAAAGTAAGGGTAACGAAGGAGGATATCACCAAGACTTCTTTTCATACAATGTATAGGAATTATGAGTACATAGTGATTTCATTATGCCTCAATAATTCTCCAGTAATCATCGTGGACTTGACGAATAGATTCATTAAGGAATAATTTAAAACATTTATGGTATTCTTTATAGAAAATTTTATAATATACTCCAAAAAAGGAGGATCATATAATCATTGTGCTAATGACCCTGCAAAAGGATAAGGTCTATGAAAAGTACAATAAGTGTGAGTTCTGGTTGAAAGAAGTATCATTATTGTGGCATATCATCACAAACAAAGGAATATTTTTTATTAGTCCAAGAGAAAAGAAATTGAAGGATGGTCAAGGACAACATCTTTGATGGATATCCATATCCTCGTTGGGTTATTTGGATATTATTTTTGACTTGTGAGAAATTTCTCATGATTTTCAGACCCTCCTACTAAGATAACATGGAAGGGAGTCATGTTTTCCTGGAATGATGAATGTGACGAAAGCTTTATGGACATGAAGAAGATCATTATCAACGCCATTGTGCACACACTAACCATAAGTGGTGATATTTTAAAAAATATTTAGTGATTATTCAAGGAAATGATTGGGATGTGTGTTGATGAAAAATGAAAAATCCATTACCTAAACCTCAAAGAAGTTTGAAATTCAGGAGAAAAACTATCCCACACATGATATGGAGTTAGCAGCTGTGACCATTGCATTAAAAATATGGAAGAATTATCTATATGGGTAGAAGTGTGAAATATATATGGATAAAAAAATCTGAATTTATATACTCACATAGCAATAGATAATGATATGCCAATGAATATGGTTAGAGATCATCAAGGATTACAACTACTCAATCCACTATCATCATAGGAAAGCGAACAAGGTGGAAGATTCTATAAGTAAAAGGACCAGAAAAGTCTATCATTAATGAGAATTTAAACATATCCAATCATATTTTATTTGATGAAGATGTACATGGGAATCATATATAAGGGATCATCATCAATCCTTTCACAAATTATTACTCTACTGTCTCTTTTGGAAAGGTCAAAGAATTCTCAAAATGATGTTGAGGGAATTCATAAGAAATTGGAAACTATCCAAAATGATAAATCCTCAGAGTTCAATGTTAATGAATAAGGAATTGTGAGATTTGGGTCATGATTATGTGTTCCATAAAATCATGAGTTAAAGAAATTACTTTTGTATGATGCACATAGTTTGAATTTCTCCATCCACCTAGAAATCAAAAAGATGTATTGATATATTTTAGATCACTATTGTTGGGATAAATTAAACAAGGAGATCATATAATATACATCAATTTGTCTGGTATGTTATAATGTTAAGACTGAAATATAGAAGTATATGGTGATGGTGCAACTATTACCCATACCCATATGGAAATGGGAAAACATCACCATGGAATTTTTCACCATACTTCCAAAGACATCCAATCATAACAATAATATCTATCTTGTTTTTGATGATCTTATAAATACATTGCTCTTCCTTGAGATTTGAGAGGATTTCTCAAAACATCAACTAGCATAGATATACATTAGAGAAGCAGTAAGGCTTCATGGAGTACCACTATCAAATGTGTTCGATCGATATCCAAGATTCACCTTTATGTTTTGTAAACCTTCCAGTATGCTCAAAACACTGAGTTATATTTATGTACTAATTATCAGCCTCAAACTGATGGACATTATGAGAATAAAATCCAAAAACATGATTACATTTTGTGATCTTGCACAATGGACTTCAAAGGTCGATGGTACCAATATCTTCCTTTGGCGGAGTTCTCTTACAAAAACAGTTTCCACTCAAGAATCTAAATGGACCCATATAATGCCCTTTATGGGGGGATGTGTAGAACATTTCCATGTTGAGATGATGTTGGGGAACAAAAACTTATAGTCTTGAAATGGTCGAAGAAATGGTGGAGAAGGTTAAGACCATACAACAATGCATCAAAGCTGCTAAGAGTTGACAAAAGAGATATGATGGTAATCATAGATGACACCTAGTGTTTGATGTTCGAGACATCGTTTTCCTCTACATATCTCCATTAAAGAGATTAATTATATTTAGGAAAAATGGAAAGTTTTTTCCAAGGTACATCGACCCTTTTGAGATCCTTGATCACATTGGAGTAGTGCCGTATCGACTAGAACTACCACCAAACCTATCTCATGAACATGATGTGTTTCATGAATCCCTCTTAAGGAAGTACATCCCCTAACCATCACATGTACTCAATCCAAAAGTGGTACCATTAGAGAATGACCTTTTTTATGAGGTGCTTCTAGAGAAGATCTTAGATAGTAGTGAAATTTTTCTGTGAAACATGACAATGCCCCTCGTCAAGGTAATATAGAGAAACCAAATGTCTAAAGAAGAAATGTGAAAACTAGAGGAGCTGATGAATCAGATTTACCCCCATCTAGTTTAGTGTGGGAAAATAAAATTCCGAGGGAGAAATTTCATAAGGTGGGATGGTTGTAATGTCCCGATCATTTATGAATAAAATTCCATTTCTTTTGATTTAATTAAATATCATGTGGATATAGAAAACACGTGCACTAATTTTTTTTTATTATATCCAATTTAATTTAAATGATATTTACGTACCATTACTATTGATGATATATCCATTGAACTGTGATCACATGACCATTATAAATATAGGGTCTTAACAAATCCTTTTGAAAAAGACAAAGGAATTGATGGCCCCAACTACTAGGATTGTTCCCTATGAAGACCATTTATCAATGTTTTTAAGGGAGATAACATTTCTGGTATTTTCCCAAGACCAAACAAGGATTATATCTAATAACTTAAGCACGAGGGTAACAATTTACAAGAGAAGTTCAATCTCATTGAGATCGAGACTCAAACTATATTTACCGAACGACCCCATGAAAGCCCCAACATCGCACACCATACCCTTATGGAGTATGTTAGTGTAATAAAGGGATATCTAACAAGACCATGTCATTATGATTATGTACATTATTTTTCTATAGAATAGTGAATATAATTTCATTCTATTATTGTTGCTTTGTAAATGATTTCTAAAGGACAATAATATTTCTGGTCATTATTTAAATTAATTTAAGAAATATATTTTCAATGAATTAATTTATTTTAGAAATAATTCATGTTATATTAATATATTACAATTAAATAAATTTTATTGAACATAAATGTTCCTGAATTTTTTATAAATTAAAATTTATTTTTTATTAATCCTTAAAAACGGTTTTTTTCAAAACCTGTCAATTTTTTATAAAGTTTTGGTTTTATTTTAAAAATGAAAAATCATATATTTAGAAAATTATTTTGATAAAAATAATATTATCTTTTTAATGAGGACTTCAAAATTATCCAATGTTGAATTTTTTATAGGTTTCTGAGATAGTCTAATTTTTGGGAAAAAATTAAATATCATATAAATATATGGCTTGTTTTATGAAATAATAATTGCCCAATAATGATGTAATAAATACTATAATTGGTATTTCATGGAAAATATATGTTTCTCATTTAAATATTTTAATTTTAATTTTATTATATTTATTTTATAAATTCGTAGTGAATCCTCGAAAACATATAATATATTTTAAGATTTTAAATTCATTTCCTTGAAAGGATGACTCACTTCCACATATGAAAATGAAATATTTTTATATCTTTGGCCCTTATACTTATAAAATAATTTATATCACTCCCCTTTTCTATGAACCATGGTAAAAAACCATGGGATGCTTTGTGGTTTGGAATATTTTATTATGCAGTTTCCAAAACCAAAATAATAATGAAATCCCCCTCATTTCCTATATAAACCGACCCAACCTCCAATTTCCCTTCCCTAAAACTCCATCAAGTTCATTTAAACTCTTCCCCCAACTCTCTAGAGTCCTTCCAAGGCATCCCCAAACTTCCAAGTAGCCTCTCCCAATCCATTGGAGTCACACATCCAAAGTAAGGGATCATCCACTATCCTCTTTTATCAAGCACTCCTTCTCTGATATGCCTTTAAATTTGAATTTTTACATATTTGGATATGTTCATACACACATCCCTTACTATCCATTTTATATATAAATAATTATATCTTCCTTACACTCTCATTAATCCATCCATGATCTTTTATATACACCTGTAACGAGGATGAACATCCATAAGGGATTTGTCTATCGTCATTCCTATTCAAGAACCTATTTTATATCATGCATCATAAAGACTAATTAATATTTTGGGATTTAATGTTACATGATCCACATAATATCCATTTCATGAATAAATTATGAGATAACTCTTTCTATCTCATCAACCCATTTTACGGATTTCTATTTGACGTTGTTATGATGCCGATATTGCACTACGATTATCCATACCAAAATCATCCTGTGGTGAAAACCATACGTATTTAATTATCATGGGTATTAACCTTTATGATCATATAATAATTTTATCGGGAATTACATAAATGTATTCCATATTCTTTTATCATGGAATAACTTCTGATTTTAAATGATTCCATGTTATATGATCTATGTGGAACACTTATGAATGACATGAATTTCTTATGAAGGGTGCACACTGATAGCACTCCAATACATTGGGTAATGTTTGGTATCATGATAAATCATGTGAAATTAGGGTTTAATCATGATAATTCATGTTAATCAAGGGTTTAATCATTATAATTTAGGTGGAATTAGGGTTTACTCATGCTAATCCATGTGCAATGAGACATGACTCATGATATCATCATCATTTCAATTTTTATTCAAGAAGAGGAAAAGAACAAAACAAACATGTCCACTAGACGACATAACCATCGGACCATTACCCACATGACCACATGCTAGAGAAGAAACCTATAGTGGTTTGAAATAGTAAAGGCCGAGGGCATCCCCTCTGATGAGGTTGACCCCTTCGGGTTTAAAAGTTTTAACATTGTGAAAGCAAACTGGATCAGGCCTAATGACCTCAAGAGAAGTAAGGTAATCCGCAACATGATTTGCCTCTCTCTAGGAGTGTTTTTCAAAGGTATCATTGTTGATTATATTTCTTCCTTTCCTGATGATGTCGAATATAGCCCATGGAGTTGGATAGAGTTCAAGCAGAGCATCATGGAGGATTTTAGAGTCTATTTCCACTTCTAATATCACAATACCCTATTTCTTGAAAATTCTTAAGCCTTGCATCATAGCCCTGGCTTCCGCTTGAAGAGATGATCCATATCTGAGACAAGATGAGAAAGCTGGAACCACCGAACCATGAGAATCTCGGACCGCACCACCGGCGCGTAGGACCCCTCCATGACATGACCCATCTATATTAATCTTTAGGCCCCTGGAAGGAGGATTCTAACAGATCCAATGTCCACGAGCACTACTAGTAGTTGTTTTGGATACTTGATTCTGCATGTCCTTCCACCAATGGGAGGTAGCCTCATGCGATTTTCGGAAGACATGGGCTAGATCGACGATGATACTCTTTATTTTGAGATTGATTTACTGGCAAGAAGATCTAACCCTTTCATGAAAACGTTTATTTCTCTCTTTCCAAATAGACCAACACCCTGCATGCAGGATCAAGGTTCGAGCCGCCTTCTCCATCCCTATGTCCCCTAAGCCGTGAAATGACTTATCTAGGAAAGCAGCGTCCTCCATGTTCTGAACCAGAAGGTCGATAAACTCCCTGAAGTATCTCCCAATAGCACCTTCCCCTTTACCTCTGAAGAACAGAAGTTCTGCACTCTCCTCATCGCTGGAAACACAACATGTACAACACGACACATTATGGATCCCACATCATCTTTTATTTTCATTAGTTGGAATGGACTTATTCCAAATTCTCCACAGTAGAAAGTTGTATTTAGAAGGGATTGATTTACACAAAAAAATCTCATTCCAGCAATCACTAGGAGCCAGAGCCTCCCACAATCGTCGGTAGTCCTGGGAATTAAAAACCCCTAAAGGGGAGAGGTTTAACGCACACCGATCTGGATCTGAAGATATGTCAAAGAGGTTAAAGTTGTCATGTTTCTTCTCATCCAGCACCACTTTAATGATGTTTGGATACATTCTAGCTTCCCCAAATGTGATGGTAGTGCCTAGACGACCAGGGAACCCGAGAACCCATCCTGCCCAGTTTTGGTGCCAGAAGGAGACACCTCCTCTCCCTATAATCCATTGAGAGTGTTGATACAACTCTACAGTAATGCGGGACATTTTATACCAGAACGGAGATCCATTACCTTCCATCATGGGTTGAAACCCATACTGTGCAAGTATGGTTCTTCCCCATGGCATACCCTGCTCCATGACTTCCCATGCTAGTTTACCATGAATGCATTTGAGGGTATTTTCATGAAATCACACATTAATACCTCCTTCCAACATGGGCTTATCCATCTTCCGCCACGAAGCCCAATGTTTTTTTCCCTCCATGAGGTGATCCTAGAGGAAGCTAACCAGAATCTTTTCAATGTTAGTGATGACCCACTTCGTAGGGTTAATAGCCAATAGAGTGGTGACCAGAGCTTCCAATAGAACTCTATTAATGAGCGCAATACATCCACCAAATGAGAGATACCGGTTTTTTCAGTTAAGGATGTGGTATACAATTTTACTACTAAGAGAATAAAAATCCTGAATAAGAATTTTGTTGGGAGAGATGGGAGCCCCGAGGTATTCCAGAGGGAAGCCTCCGCGTCTCATGGATAGGGTGCATTCAATATCCTGACTCTTCATGGATGTGAAATGTTTTGAGATGTAGTAGAGACTCTTTTCCCTATTGACCACTTGGCCACTCTAGTATCAGTAATCCTACAGCATCGAATTCAAGCCTCTGATCAAGGACCAGAGAGCGTTTGTGAAAATATTCGTGTCATCAGCAAACATAAGGTGTTAAATTGGTTGATCTCTCATACTCCCACGAAATGCCAGAGTCTCTCCTCTTCTCATGCTCCTATGGATGAGATGGATGAGGAAATCCTAGGATAAGGTGAAAATGCTTGGTGAGATCGGGTCTCCTTGTCTCAGGACACGAGTGGTCTTGAAAAAACCATAAGACATTCCCATGAATGAGATAGAAATCCACACTGAGCTGAAACATCGGAAGACAAAATCGACATTCCAGGGAGAGAAACCCATGCCTTCCATCACCTTATTAATGAAACCCCTCTCCATATGATCATATGCATTACTCATGTAAAGCTTGATAATGATATTAGATCCACGAGATTTGTGATCGATATATTTTACCAATTCTTTGGTAAGAGTGATGGATCCTTGAATTGACTGACCCTTCACGAACCTGTGCTACTCCATGTAGAAACACTTTGAAAGATGGGAAGACAGTCTTGTGTTGATGATGCTTGTGAGGATTTTATATAGAAAATTCCAAAGGCTCATCGGTCTTTAATTCGACATCAATGAGGGATTATTGTTTTTAGGAAGGATCACCATTGTTGTAGTGCAAGACACCCGCGACAGATTACCTCCCCTATGAAAATCGTGAATGGACGAGATAATGTCTTCTTTCACCACCTCCCATGAGGCACGATAGAATGAGCTCGGGAAACCATCTGGACCCAGGGCACTATACAGATGAAGTTTCTTTATGTCATTAAATACCTCCTTTTAATTTGGTATGGAGTTCATCTTCTCGTTATTATGATTTGAAACATTTCTATGAATCACCTTGACAATCTCATTATTCCTTCTTTTATTCCTGTTTAGCATCCGGTAATAAGGTTCAGTCAGTAGGTTCTTGAAAAAATCGAAAGCATGGGTCCCCACTACGTCTTTGTTATCAGAGTATGAACCATCATCCATCAACAAGTTTGGATTGATAGGCCTCCTTCTCTCCTTTCTACAGGCATGGAAAAACTCTATATTCCTATCAACTTCTCTAAGCCATTTAATTCTTAAAGATTCCCTTGCCATGCGTTCTTGAGAAAGAAGCAGCTCTGCCACTAAACCCTTATTCATAGAGAGATCCTTGAAAATGAGATCATCCCATGCATGTTTCAGCTAAAGCTCAAGGAAATCCACCTCCTACATTGCATCGATGATGGAACTGTCTTAGTAGGGGACTCCTTTTCCCAAACCTGGAGGTTCGACTTGAGGCACCTTCATTGTTCATGCAAGGCAACCCATGTATGGCCTTGAACAGGTGATCCCAAAATATGTTGAACCAACTCCTGGTACCCTGGGAAGTGTACCCACTGATGGTAGAAGTCGAACCACCCCTGGTAATCTTACCTCGCTGAAATTGAAACCATAAGGGGGGAGTGGTCAGATATGCCGCGAGCTAGATGAGTTACCTTGGAGTTAGAGACCATAGTGGTGGCGTGGATGCTAGCCAGGAATCTATCCAACCAACTCCACAAGAAATGAGGTCCCCTTCGGTTTATGAACTAGGTGAAACAGTCCCCTGAGAATCTGAGATCACATAATCCTTTCCTAGCCATAAACTGAGAAAATTCCCTACTATCCTTCCATTGAAAAGGGCCTCTTCCTTTCCTTTCCTTCGAGTTGGACACAACGTTGAAGTCCCCTCCAATAAACCTAAGGCGGGTGCTGGGGTCGAAATCATTTAGCTCACTCCATAACGTTTCTATTTGATGTAGATCATATCTTCCATAGATAAAAGATATGAAGAAAGAAATGTCACCTTTGGTCACTTTAGAGGGGATGAATTGACTACCGGATTAAACTAGCTCCACAGAGTAGTTTTGATGCCAGAAAATCCAAATGTGTCTGTTAGAGGAGTCATCATGAAAAAAAACCATGTAGTTTGAACCGCCAAGCAAACGTCGTGATTTTGGAAATATTTTTCTTCTGTTCAAGGATGGAAACTACTATTACCTTGTGCCTTCTAACTTCAAATGTGATAAAATCTGACTTAACCCGAGACCCAAGTCCACAGGAATTCCAAATGAGGAATGGAATCATTGAAATTATAGGGCTCTGGCATTGGCTCTAGAGTTCTTGGACTTCATGAAATGGGAGGATGTTCGCTCCTTTATTATTCTAGATTTTGAATGTGTACATACACCCTCTTGGGGGGATGCCTTCTTGCCGGATGAAGATGTTGATTTTTGAGAATGGTAAGTGGGTAAGCCACGAACCGGGAGGTCATGTGGAGGAGTACATTATGGACTCCTAGGGCTTATGGAAAGCGCCTTCTATTTTGTTTGGAACCCTTGTGTAGTTTTAAGAGTACCTTCTTTCTCGAATATGCAATCCTCTATAGAGGATTATCCAGAGACCATAAGGATCAAGCCAGCCTTGATTTCTGATAGGAGATCCATATTTAAGGGGCCTAATGGCCTATAAAGGATGCCCTGCCAGCCCTTCTTCGAGATCAAGCCCTTGGAGAGTAAGTAGAACAGGAGGGTAGGGACCACAAGACCTTCCCTTGGTAACTGCACTCCTACTGGAATGGAGAGAACACCACCAGGTCTGACCCTTGTAACATTCCCTTCTGTAGGAGAGGATAAACCAGGAACCAAGGCTAGAGAGGGATCAGGGAACATATTAGGAGAGAAACCACAATCGGGGGGTTTCCATCTAAATGTTCACGAAGGAAGAAGGGTGTGACTAACTCGATGCCTGATCCTTAGGAACCATATGTTTGAAGGAGCGATGCCCAACCTCCTGCCAATGTCTCCTGCAAACTTGGATAGAATATCCTTGGAGAAGGCAGTGAGATAAAAACATAGGAAATACTAGAAAAGAAGGCTCTTGATTCTAATAGAATCCATCCTAGATCTAAAGCATCAACTTTTCCGGTGGGGTTAAAGAAGTGTCCAAATTCCACACAGATCTGGGCCACTGAAACATCCTCGTAGTCGGAGGTCCTTCTATTAAAGAACATAAAGACTCCAATGGCATCATCGATCGCCTTGAGAAAGCTGTCGTTCTCGAATCGGGGTGGAAACCCCGGGAGATGGATCCTAACCACTTCAAGGGGGTTTTCTTTTCCCCTATGAACATCCAAGGACCATCAGGAAAGATTGATACTCCAACATCCAAACACGTTAGGAGCAGTACACCACACCTGCAGGAAATCATCTTATGAGGCCATAACCAGATAGAAAGTGGTCCGGTGAACAGACAAGATCTGAGCAGGAGCCTTTAAACCCCATGAGAGGATGAAACACTGGAACACTGCCAGAGGATATTTTTCTGACCCAAACCAAGCAACCAGTGTCCACTTAAGGCAAGCCTCTGCTTCTTCAAAGGAGGACATCGTGAATACCATGGAAATGCAACCACCATCATGGTAGACATTCGAGGCCGAGATACACATCTCCAGAAAGAAATGGTAGGGAGAACCACATATTGAGCTGCACTGAGAATATTTGAATGAACCAGGCCTAGGGGGTGCAGTAGAGGAGCATCCGACAACTTGAGGAGGTAGAAAGGTCTTTTTCACCGCACCCGAGAGCTGAGCAGGGAACGCTGGCTGAGGAGAAACAGTAGGCGAAGCACAAAGGGGAAAGGGGATCCCCTGATCTAGAGGGTCGACCATAGCTGAGCCCAAATTCAAGACCAGACTAACAGCAGAACCATCCGGTGAATGGGAATAGGAGGTTCCAATGGTCCAAAAGATTGAATATCTTGGAGGCGCATGGGGCATGTTCTCACGGGAGGACATTGATGGACTCTAGTGATTCTTTAATCCTTCATAAAAATCTATCATGTTTGACTTGACTCATGCTAATTTCTTGTTGTATATTGTTTTCAAATTTCCATGTTATGATTAGCATTCTTATCATGCATTTAAGTTCATGTTACTTTTTTATCCAATTACATTACTACTATTTAACATGTATTTTCACCTTCATGTTATTCTATATTTATTCCCATACATGGATTTATATGTCATCCCTTTTTATGTATGTCCACATGTTATCTGATGCAGTGTTAAGTATGAAGTAATGTTGTGGTCATGTAACATATTTTTTCAATAAAGATGTTGTATTTAATGTTTTAATTTGTTATGTAACACTCCAAATTTCTAATAAACCTAGATCAATCCATCTTCTGAGTTATATTAAGTGAAATTTATATAATAAATAATGTGTAAATGCGTAATAAAGAATATGTTTCTCATAATGGGTATACACCTTGGGTCTTGGATGGCACTGAATATACATATATATATATATATATTATATATATATATAAAGACACTTGATCAGAGATATTCTATCTTATACCAAATTCAGAATTGTCAATCCAGTGCCCCCTAAGGAACCTGAGCGGGACATGGATTCATTTTTACTGCACTATTTTAAATTTGATATACATAAACACTATATAATATTATATTCATTAACTAGAAGATACATTAGAAAATTTTGGTAATGGCCTACATAGATTATCAAACACATCATTTGGGTCACAATTTGGTTGCATGTCCGGTTCTAGATTGTGCTTATGTTATTACTCTTATAAATAGGAGCATAGGAGTAGCGGATTGAGATAGTCCTCAGGATTATCATGGAGATACCCCTTGGGGATTGTTCTTTTTCATTATGCATGTATTTTATTTTCGTATTATTTTTACAATACTTAATGTTCAAGCATGAGTTTATATTTTTCATGGTCCATTTATCATTATTATTATCATTCAGTTATATTATTCATCTATTATGGATTTATTTATGGTTATACCACTGTGATACATTGATTTAGTGGGTATATTATCCCCTCCACACCATCGTTAAAACCTCTCTTCTAGTGAGAAACCCCAAGAGTACATGGAGGTACAATTGAGTCATTGTGATCAACACACACAAGGCCCCATTTTAGGGGTTATCAGGCCAGGACATTATAGTTTTTATTGATTGATAAACTTCCATGTTTATAAACTATGGTAATCCTCTTTTGAAGTGTTGAAAAATGAGTGAGGATGTGAGGGAAGTGTTATATAGGTGGTTGTGATCCAACCCAAATCCATTTTAATGGGTGTAACCCCATGCATGAGTGACATATCCAATACCCTCTATTAGTTATAGTGATTAGTGGATTATCGTTCATGATACATTATCGTTTCCTACTCCTTGGAATAGACTAGGGTGGGTGAACCAATAAAATTATTATATTAATAAGCATGACTCATTACATTTTTATTGAACATATTTTGGATGAAGAAACCATTTATTATATCTGATAACATGACTGGTCTAGAAAAGAGGAAATCATGTTGTATGTTAAAGATTATTCATACATATTTAGGAATATGTTCTAAAGAGATAAATTATTTTAAAGTACATAAATGTTTTAAATTGTCACATTCTACTTCATCCCTCTCATGGTTCCTTGAGGTATAACAAATGCTATCAACACTTAAGGTTCATAATTTTCTGTTCAACCAAACATATGTTTTGGATTTATTGAATAAATTAAGGAAATAATTAATCTATCATTTCCCAATGGTATAAAATTCCAATAGTGGTAAAATAACTTCATGTAATACTTGAAAGTGATTTTAGAAGTCCCCTAAGAATTTGGAAAATAATGTATTGTTTTATTGAGTTGGTATTGAATAATCATTGATATAGATAAAAATAAATGTATAGATTTATTCCTCAATAAATAAGGAATTAAAGGATACTCTTGAATAGAATATTTATTGTAAAATTTATCACTTTTGTATTGAAAATATATTTGGATAATAATTGGAGGCTTATATGACATGGAATCTAAAAAAATAAATGAGTAAAGTTGATGAAGAATTACTTACATCTAAAGGAATGAATATGAAATATAAGAATAATTCCCTCCATAGGATGAATTATCCAACTAAGGTAATAAATTATGAATCTAATGTTATATCTAATTGTAACAATAGTCTGTATATATAATTTTTATTGGAAATGTTAAATAATCTCATAAACATTAAAAAAATATTTAATTATGGTGAAGATGTGGAAATAACATCATTTTTCTAATCCAGGAATTTGTTAGGAAATGGACAGGAAGATATCCCAACACTATAAGAGAATGTATAATAATTGGAGGCAAAGTATGATGTTCACTATTCATTCATGGAATATTTGTCCTTGAAAAATTAAGGTTTAAAGAGAGGGGAGGTGTCCATGATGTCTGAAATGGTTAAAATATAGGAAATTTATGAGGTAATAAAAACTATGATGAAAATATAGAATTTTTCCCTATGATAACCCCAATAAGTACGTTGGAAGTAAATGTATAAAATCCTTAATCATCCAAAATAAATACAAAGATTAAATATGGAGATAATTTTCAAAAATGTGGATAATGATACCCAAAAAAGAAGGTATAAAAAAGTGATTATTTTATGTAAGGATTAGTGACATTTTGATAATCTACTTTGAATACTAAAGGACCATTGAAGAAAGAAAATATGATACAAAAAACCCCTAAACTGAGTTGTGTTCAAATGTGGTATAATTTATATTTCAGATGATTTGTATGTGCTAACCCAAGTAATTTGGAACGAAATTCCCTCATGTAAAAGGTTAAGGATGTCACTAGGAGATCATCAACTCCTTTGACATACAATGAGAGAGTTTATCTTATAATGAAAGCAGTAAAGATGGAAAATAGGTTTGCAGTTTTGAGGGAAATGTATAGATCAAAAAACTATTCATCAAGAACTAATATGTGGCTTCTCATAGAAATTTTATTGGAACGTAAGAAGAAAATTATGTAAGCTACTAGAAGAGGTTTTTTTAGCTGTGAGACAGGAGGGAGAACATGAGAGGATAGATCCACCAAATAAGGTGAATTATGAGATAGATCTCCATACCATCTAGGAATATTCATGCCTATATGGTCACAAAAACAATTCTATGGAAATACATTAAGGAAAATGGAATTATTATATATCATAAATGGAGAAATGATATAGAAATTCGTGATAAGGAATCGATAGAATAAATATTCACATGTGGGATCAAGCTCACAATGAAGTTTATGCCTAAGACATGAAAGAAAGATCATAGGGAGAAAATCTAAGATAAAGTGTGTGTAA
Source organism: Viscum album (assembly GCA_963277665.1). NCBI lineage: Eukaryota > Viridiplantae > Streptophyta > Magnoliopsida > Santalales > Viscaceae > Viscum > Viscum album. The sequence goes on along the minus strand of OY728138.1, from coordinate 1,525,489,528 downwards.
ATGGAATCACATAAATAATATCTACTTGCAAGGATCTGAGGATGATCTCTCTTGTGGGTGATTAAGAAGAAAAAGAAAGTTATGAGGTGTTAAAACTCATTTCAAAAAATCTATATATGGGAAAAAGAAATTGTAAATATAATGGGTAACACTAAAATGACTTTTCACATTACTTGAATTTAGGAAAATGGAATGCACCCCTCTCCAAATATGATTTAAATGTTTATAACTATATTTAAGAGGTGAATAAGTTAGGAGGAGATACAATCCATTTGGATGTTATATTCAAAAACACATGTTCATGAGATGAAATAAAATCTGATTAATGCTAGAGAAAGTGTACGAAACTTTTTGTGTCAGTGGTGTTTCAAGCTCAAATTGGTTTTATGATTTTACAACACCAATAAAAATGGTCCCTAAACAAATAATTGTGTTATGAAACATATTTTGTTTATTAAAACATGATATAAAAACTATATGATGGAATAAAAATTTGTGCTAGGTATAGAGCTATTTAGAGTATCCTAGTATAGAAATAAAAGCAGTGTGGAATCCTTATATGGGTCTATAGTGGTATCACGCACGATCTAGTTTGAAACAAGTGAAATCAAGCCATGAAATTCATGTAATTATTCCAGTAAAAGGAAATGGATAGATTGTAAGCAGCAACAAAAACATTATATGATTTGCATGTTTCTGTTTAAGATTTATCAATTGGTATTAGTTATTTATAAGATACCAATCATTAGATAAATTCTTATAGTATTTATAACATGTAGCATCCTTGAATTAAATAAAATCTTAAAAATATGTTTTATTAATTCAACATGAGTTTCTACTAAATTATCTAGGTTGTTCAACCTTATCTATAAATTGAAGAAACCTAGGGAGGGTGGAGGAACCTAAAATTTAAAGTGGTATCAAAACTTAATTTTTAACAAGTGGTTCCTACTAATTCAATATGTGGTATATTTCCACACTAAATTGATTATATACTAATGTTTTTGAGTAAATTTGTGGTGAGATCAAAGACTGGTTGTTTTTTGGAGAAAATGAATGTTTTTTAAAAGCATGTGTTTTATTGGAAACTACTGAGTGGCAAGTAAAACCTTGGGTGTGTTTACCAAACTCTTTTTTTCCAATATTGATCATGGGATTTTTATCCATATATTATATAATGAATACATAAATACTAAGTGCTATACTAAATTATAGTTATTTAATTATATTGATCTAAAGTTAAAAAAGATTTTTATAATTGGTTGTAAAGAATTTACTTGAACCGAATAACCCAACCATGAATTTTTAACAGATGATGAATGATGTAATATTCTCATCCATGAAGGGGGAGAATTATTTTTCCCCAATGAGAGGGATGTTTTCAAAATATTAGTTTCTCATAGTGGACGAGTGGAATCCCATTAAGAAAATACTAATTTCATTTAAATGAAAGGCAGAGTTGAGTAGTTGGGGCCTTTAAAACGGGGAGTGTGATCAGAAAAAGAAGATCCATATGATGAAGGGGGAGTAGATCTGAAGACCCTCAAAAATTAGGAGGTAAAATAGAGATAATATTATTAATTTTCCCCATTTGTATTTCAATAACATTTGGGAACATATATTTATGAGAGGATTACATATTATCAATAAAAGTAAAAAATGGGAGACTATTGGAAACCCTGAGGATTTGTGTTGGATCTGTTGATAATATGAGTTAGATATGGACAAAGGGTTGATTCTTGGATGATTTTTATGGATACATCCTTGTATGAATCACATGGAAAACATATCTCAAGGATTATTTATTGTTATAAAAAATGGTTTTCCCTTATCTTCATTTATTATATTTTTAGGAAAATGAAACAAAATGTGAAATGAAGCTCAGGTTGATCACACATATAAAGAAATACCTGGGATTGAACTTAGAGAAGCTCATCAAATAACCCATGAATGTTGGAAGTTAATTGGATTAATTCTAGAAGTAATTATAGACATCCTAGTTGGACAGAAGGTTTTAGTATTTTGAAAATTTCTATATGCATACACATCATTTTACATTTTGTTCAATCATTATCCAAGGTTATATAGGAATGAAACCACGTTGTGTAAACCTTAATCAACAGTTTGTGAAAACATCATACTTGGTTTGTGTAAGCACCATTGAGTTATGCATAAGCATCAAACAGAGTTACATAAAAACCATCTTGTGCAATGTAGCCATGAGTCTGGCCCATGTAATAATTTTTTCACACCAACATAACCATCAACTATATACACATGGTCTATGTGACAATGTTTTTCAAAAATTTGGTGCTACTTAAGTATCATTCCTTAGTGAAATTTTTTAGACCCAAAAATTCAAGGGAAAATTTTGTTAAGACACATAAATTCATTAAATTAAGGATCTAAGTTGATAATTAAGATAAATATATTACTATATTTTAGGTTATTGAATATTTCATGAGAATATAGAAATTAATACATGTTTCTAGGGATACCATTTTTGGTTTAAATAAAATATTATAAATTAAATGGAAATATTATATATGATATTTGAGAAGGTTTTATTAGGAGAGATGATACCTGAAATGTTTTTGAATGATTTAAATATCCCGGTGCTTTGAAAGAAATATGGTATATAAGAAGAAAATATAGGATTTCTGGTGATATATTAGTAAATACCACACTACAAGGAAAGATCATGAAGTAGTTTCGTGCATGGAAAAATAAAACCACATGATACAAGAAGATTATAATTTTTTCAAGTTTAATTTCTAATGATGCGTCATTTGTGGGAGATAATGAATTCAGTTGACAGGGTATTCCCATTAAACACCCCATAATGAAATATAGAGGTGAGTTTGTTGATGTTATTGCACCGGGAATTGTGTGTATTTTTAATACACAATTTGTATTCCTTATAGTGTGGTTAAATATAAAAAATTAGAGATTTATATTCTTAGATGATGAAAAATAAAAAGGATATTTCCATATTATCTATAAAAACATATCTCACATTATTTTCTATCTTCAATTAGGAGATAGTAATGAATAAGAGAGAGACTATCGAAATAGATTTTACTGCATATATATGAAACAAGATAGACCAATATACTATTATGGACATATTATAACACCTATAGTTGGACAATAGATAGATTCAACTAAATATTCTTGAAGAACTGTATATCGAGGAAGATAGAACTAGTACAATCTAGAAGATCTGAGTTCCAATATAATAAGAAAGAGATTTATAAATTTCAATAATGTAAATCAAGAGGAAGAAATTATTGTTGCGCACTAGAGAAGAGGAATTCAGAACAATGATGGAATGAAGAAGGTGAAGTTGTTCAAGGAGGATTTCACATCTGGTCTCTGAAGCAGAATCCATGGAGATCAATAATGCATCTATATATATTTGAGGATACATTCAACTCTATAGATTTTGTTGTTAATGGAAAAATCGACATGTATATTAAATTTTGTTTTCCTCTCTTAAAGTAGTGAGAAATGAGATAGGAAGTGGTGGAAGTGTTACAAGGTTGGTTGTAATCCAAACCAAAACCATTTTAAGAGTACTGATCTATGGTAAGAGTGACGAAGCCTAAACCTATAATTATCAGTATGGTAGGTGGATTTTTTTGCATGACACATTGTTTTTCATCATCCTAGGATTATCATACTACAATTTAACCAAGTAAAATAGTTATGTTTTTGTGCATGATTGTTTACATTTCAATAGGGGTAAATGTTGGTTAAAGAAACCATTGATTATATCTGATAATGGTTCTGGTCAAGTAATTATTTTTTCATGGTGTAGGTTTAACATAGTTCCTTCGCAAGTTGGAACAAGATCAAAATAGATAAATTATTTTAAATTTTGAAAATGTTTTAAATGAACATAGCCTAATTAAAACCCCTAGTAGGGTACCTTGGGGGCCTAACAAAAACAAACACACATAGACACACTCACATACTGTTACCTTTCATATATTTTATATATATACATATTTATATATTCATCAAAATAGTCTGGGGTCAAGAACCTTTTATTAAATAAAAGAAACACCCCTTTTTAACTAGGTTGTGGAGGAACCCATTACACGGCCTAAATACATAGTGCCCTAAAATCCTAATACATAGCATGATGTCCCACCATTTTGTTAGCCTAAAGAACCTATGCTGCATTAGCATCACTGAAAACATCACTACCTTTTTCAATATTAGCCTATATCACCACATTAATCAATTTCTTCTTGCATCACCATCTCCTGTGTCAATGCCCACATCAGTGAATGCATTATAAATCCCTCCAAGTGGCTACTAGGATTCGAACCATTGTCACTTAGACGTGGAGGCCAGCGATGAGTTGCAGTCAACCATGGCTCAGGCCATAGATATTTGTGTATTCTTAAATATGCTTTATAAGAAAATATATATACACACCCAATATATATATATAATCATATATCCTTTTTTATTCATTTATAGTTAATTATAACTATATATAAAATTATAATTACATAAAAACACACAAACACACACATGTATATATATTATGAAATATAGAGATATGACCAATATAAATAAATATATAATTTTTTTTAATATTTTTCATATATAAATTTCTAAATTTATATTCATATTAAATGATTTATAATATGCATATATATATTTATTCTATACATATATATATTTATAATTTTTTTCCTAGGTTTTTGTTTACATATATTTATATATATGATTATATATTATAGGGTATATAAATAAATTTATGTATATATAAAAACTATTTTTACTTATTAAATGCCTACATATAAATATAATTCATAATAAAATAAAAATTTATTATCAATTATATTTTCATAATTTATATTAACATAATTTTATTAATAAATAAAAATATTTAATAATTTATTTAAATACATTAAAAATGTGTATGTATATATAATATATTAAAATCTATGTAAATAATTATATAAATATATAAATGAACATGTCTTTATTTAAGTATATTTATATTAATATATGTAAATAAATTAATATATATATATATATATATACTACTATAATTGATGGTGTTATGATGTGAGTTTGATATGACTTGAAAAGCTCACAATATGACAAAAGAAAAAAAAGGAAAAACATAAGGTCAATATATATATGTAAATAAAATATGTATGTGTGTACATTTATATATGTATATATATGTACGGATGTGTATGTATTTATTTATATTTTATATGTATGTATTTGAATGTATATGGATGTATATGTATATGTGTATGTGTATGTATGCATATATATGTGTATATATGTATATATATATGTGTGTGTGTGTGTTTGTATTTATGTATTTATGTATAGATGTATATACACATACATACGTATATGTATGTGTATATGTATGTTTGTATGTTTGTGTGTATAAATGTATGTGTATACATGTATGCGTATGTATGAATGTACATGTGTATATACACACATATATATATATATATGTATATTTATGCTTATGTATGTGTGAATGTCTGTGCATATGTGCATGGGTATGTTGTTTCCCTCAGGAATTGGGGATGACCTCGTTGATTGAAGGTTCAAACATTACAATCGGTTTATAACGGGTTTGTTCGTAGAACCGAAAACATCCAATGATTCCATATCCATTTGGACCTACTTTCCAAAGGTAGGCACTCATTAGTTGTGGACTGATGATGCTTAGAAATTTGCATTGGTCGACCGGATGGGAGGTCGGACTCATCACACCTTTTTGAGGGGAATTGTTGTCTACTCTGGGACTCTCTTTATAGATTTAAGTTGTGTTCATGAATCCTTATTACATTACCAAGTATAAAATGAGCTTTATTTTAGTCTGAGAATCAATGATCGATATGTAGGAAATTCAGAGAATATTTTATATGTATTCGAGGTTCTTCATCGATGTAGAATCATCTGTATTTGTTAGAGATTCTTATTTGATGGTATCCTTAAAAATATATAAAAGTCACTTGGTCATTATGATAATCATACTGGTGTTAAAGCCACTCAGTCGGGAACTTGAATTTTATTTTCATTCAGGAGGACATGGATTATTTCAGAGTTGGGATCGTACCCGCTGATGGGCTACCTATGTATCCTTTGTTTTAGAAAAGGAATCAGAACCCACGTAGTTCGATTAAGGGAGTATGATGTTTATGCATGATTGATGGCTCATGAAAGATGACATGATTACTTTTACACTCTAAGCTCATGTGATTCATGCTCGGTGTGAGAAACAATAGGTATTAGTGAAACCAGAAAATTTGTTCCACGAAAGATGCAATGATGTGGGGCTTATGTGTGTATGACTACCCAAAATAAATAAGGATTATGATTTACTATAGGGAGGAAATCCATGAACAGGGTCTATAAATGTATATGTGATTCATGGAGATTTGGATACTCTAATCTTCGGGCTTACTCCTAAGGAAGATTCCCAAGTTAGGAGGGGACTTATGATTGGGTTTTACTCCTGAGAAGGAAGCCCAGATCAAAAGGAATTGTGACTGGTTAAGAGAAATTAAGACTGGGCTTATTCTTGAAAAGGATTCACAAAAATTAATGGGAATTATTACTGGGACTTACTCTTGAAACGTAGGCCCAGGTTAAAGAAGACTTGGGTCTTACTCCTAAGGAGGAGGCCCGGATTGGTGAATTATTACTAGGGCATACTCTTGAAAAGGAGGCCAAGGTTAAAGGAATTTGATAATTAAAGGGTCTTGGGGATTACTCCTGAGGAGGAGGCCCATATTTGAGGTTGGGGATTACTCCTGAAAAGGAGGACCGTATTAAGAGAATTATGGTTGGGGATTACTCCTAAGGAGGATGCCCATATTTGAGACTGGGGATTACTTCTGAAAAGGAGGCCCATGTTAAAGGAATTTATGTTTTTGGGCTTACTCCTGAGGAGGATGCCCAAAATTTGTGGAATTATTCTGGGGCTTACTCCTGAAAATGAGGCTCGGGTTAGGGGATCAGAAAATTACTCCTAAAAAGGAGGCTCATATTTGGGAACTTTAACACCAGGGCTTACTCTTAAGGAGGATGCCCATATTAGAAGACTTGGGGCTTACTCCTAAAGAGGATTCCCATATTATAAGACTTGGGGCTTACTCCTAAAGAGTATACCCACAGTAATGAGAATTTGGACTGGGGCTTAGTCTTGAAAAGGAGGGCCAGGTTAAGGATTTCCTCATCACAAAGGATGAGGTTGAATGAATGAAATATCAATCTTTAGTGACATAAAGATTTGTAAATCACTATATTTTGAGAGATGTTGCATGGTGTTCCTTTCAAATAAGGAATCCAAATCAAGAAATCATGACATAAATGGATTTGAAGAGTGTCTTGAATACTGAATCTTGAATAGGATAGGTGGAATGGTATAAGTGGGGTTAAATGGGCAAGAAGGGAACCCAAAAAGGTAGGGGCGCACAAGTCCTGGCAGGTGCGCAGGTACTGCGTGGGCACGTAAGTCATGGGCGCGTAGGTATACCTGCGCGGCACATGTGTACTTGTGCGATTTTCAGCCCTTAGAGTAATATTTGGGTGATTCTTGATCAAAGCCTTTAGAATCATCCCTAGAGTCTTTCCATAAGAAGGTGTGCAAGTTATGGTAAAGAGGTAGGGCGGCGCTCAAGTGTGTTCATTTCCTTTAAGGGTAAAACACTGAGGCGAGCAAGTGTTAGTGAATTCTAACACTTAGACCTTACTCATCATATTTAAACCGTCCATTCTAGGTAAAGAATTACCTTAGAAGTGTTCAGAAGACCTGAAGAAGAGACTTGGGTGTTCAGAGCTCTGTATCTGAATTCTGGAAAAATTCCCCTCGAAATGGGGGGCCCACTGGGGGTATTTATAGGCTGGAGAAGACCCCGGGTGGTTATCACCTAGGGCGCTCAAGTGACTTGTGCGACCAACATCGGCACGCAGGTATACTTCCACAACCATTTTGGCGTGCAAGTGTACTTTCACGACCATTGTAGAACTTGCAAGAGCCTTGTGCAATGTTCTTCTTATTCATTCCTTTGTCAATTTTTGATATTTGTCCAAAATTTGAATCACTTTGAGCTCAGATATTCCCCTTTTCCAATCATTAGATTCTGTGACAAAAGGAGCTTCAATAAAAGTCCCCCCTCATAGTTGGATCTAGAGAGAAAAGAGAATTTGACTCTAAGGTAAAGAAGAAAAATAAGCATAGTTTGATTTTTACTAGGATTAATGAAAATAACCCTACAAACTTTGAATCTTTTAATTGCTCAATATTACCTAAATCATACAAAATGTATGTTCAGTGAGCAGGAACTTGACTTTAATTCATATTTCTTTTGACTTTTGTGGGAAGTTTAAAGTCTTGCATGTTAGACATAAAAAGAATAATGTTTAAGGTCGAAATAGCTTTGACCAAAAGGGATTAGAATTGAATCAATTCCTTAAAAATTTATCTGAAAACACATTACCATACTCAAGTATGAGGGAAAAATATGTAAACTATGACTTAAAAATATTTGAATCTGAGGAATGATATGAAAAAGAGCTAAAAGGGATTAAAATAAGTAGTTTCCAAGAATTAAGTTACCATTATTTAACAAACCCGTTAGGGGGTTGAAATATGCAGGGCCACCTAAGGGCATGGGCTGCATAGTCAAATAAATAGCAGCTTTTGGCTAACAAGTCTGTTATGTAAACTATTTATGCAAGGCTTCCTAAGGGCACGTGCTGCATAGTCAGGCAAAAGAACTCTCGGAAATTTACTTTCCTGGTGCTAAAAAGCCAGTGAAAGTTTATGAAGAATCAAATTTTCCAAAGTATAGAGTTTTCTGTATGGAAATAGGTACATGAATATGGAGAAGATATTTCCAAATAATATTATCGAAGAACTTGATGAATATCACTCCTATGAAGGTCTCACCCAAACGTAGGGAAGGAAAATATAAACCATAGACTTGAATACTTTCAGATCATGAGAAAGGATATGGGACAAGTATGTTAAGGATGGCTATTTTTGATGATCCCTACATATTTTCATTAAGACAAATAAGGAGAAAAGAAGCTTTCATCCCAAGAATGAAGTTACCATTATTTAAAAAACCCATTAGGGGGTTGAATTATGTAGGGCACCTAAGGGAATTGACTGCATAGTCAAATAATAACATCTTTTGGCTAACAAGTTTGTTATGTAGACTGTTTATGCAATGCCGCCTAAGGGCACGTGCTGCATGGTCAGGCAAAAGAACTCTCAGAATTTCAGGCCTTTTGTGATTAGAAGTGAAGAAAAGGGTTATGAAGATCTAGAAGTATTCAAGATTATTATTATGACACATAAAGATGGGTATTGTCCAATGTATGTAGAGATACACGGATCAATGATAACCATAATCATGTTGTGGTTGGGTCCTGAATGGAAATGTTGGACTTCACTACGTATCCCATAAAGATGGGAATCAAGCCAGATATAGTTCTTGGACAAAAGGAATGGATATCTTATTTTAGGTTCATAGATCTTGGACCATTATAAGAAATACACAGTGTGTGTTTTCATGGGGACTTTTCAGCCAAGGGACTGAAAGTGAAATTTGGGGTTAGGCCCAAAATACATGGGGATGGATTCAAGGGACACTCGAACATTCCTACGTATCCCATAAGGATGGGAATCAAGCCCACGTAGTTCTAGAAATACCCTCTGTACAAATTTGGTTTATACATGTGAAGGGTGAAAGGGGACTTTAGTGCATTGATGGTTTAACCCAAGATAAAAGGTTTGGTCATTGCCATGTATGCACGTAGTATTTGAATGAAACATGATTTAAAATCAATGTAAATAATGATTCCATCTTAGGCGAGGGTATCAAAGAATGTTATAGTTTATTTTCATACTGGACAAAAGTGTTGTATAGTTTAACGTCGTATAGAAAGGACGAAAGTGAACCAATGTAAAGATATTGATTTTAGGGGCGGTTTCATGAGTCAACATCATATGAGATGGAGGTGAACCGATGTGAAGAGATTGGTTTTGGGATTGAACCTTGGGAGGTTGCCTACATACCCAGCCTGGAAGGTAAGGTTCAAAGTCCACGTAGTTCAATTAAAGAATGAATTAATGATCAAGTTGTTCTTGGGGAAAACGACCTAAAAAATGATGTTGGGACTTACGCGTGGTTAGCAGCCCAGAGAAGTTGTTATGGTTGAAGTTTTCTCTAAGATCACGTGAGTCATACTCGATGTGAGAAACAAGAGGTAACAAAAACCTTAACGATGCATAGTTTAATGTCATGTAGGAAGTATAAAGGGACTATGCTGTTTAAAGTCTTGAAGTTAGGACTATAAGTGTTGCACAGTTTAGTTTCATGTAGCAGGGACAAAGTACAATTTGATGTCATGTAGGAAGTATCAAAGGACTTTCTGTACAGTTTAGAGTCATGTAGTTAGGACGATGGGTACAACTCAGTTTAATGTCATGTTGGACAAAAAGAGGACTGTGCCGTCTAATGTCATGCAATAAGGACAAAAGAGTACACCATTTAACGTCATGTTGGAAGTATTAGGGAATTTTTCATAGTATAACGTCATGTTGGACAAAAGTAATACAAATAGTTTAAGGTCATATGTATGGACCATTTCTGTATAGTTTAATGTCATATAGAATGGATGATGAAGGGGACATAGTTTAATGCCATGTTGGACGTATTTTCAAATAGTTTAGGGTCATATGCATGGACCTTTGGTTATGAAGTTTAACATCTTGCTGGATGATGGTGCAGTTTAAGGTCATAGCAGACTAGTGATGATATATTTTGTGTTTATACAAAATAATTCTTCAAAAATCTAGCATTGGTTGGAGTAGTGATAAGTTCTCCATCTATCAAGATTAATGAATAAGATCCATTAGAGTAGACCCTATGTACTGAGTAAGGTCCTTCCCATTTTCTCTCAAGCTTGGGAGGTTTCTTTCCTGGTATCATTGGAGTTCTGAGAACTGATACCAATTCTCCTTGAGTGAATGAACGAAGACAAACTTTTTTGTTAAAAGCTCATGCTATTCGATTCTGATAGAATTCCAAGTGGTGCAAAGTGCACAATATTTTCTCATCTAACTGTTCCAATTCATTCAATCTCTTTTTAGATTGCTCATATGTAGATGGATGATCACAAATGGATACTCTGAGCGAAGGCAATTGAACTTCAATGGGCAAGACGACTTCTGTTCCATATACCAGTGAATATGGAGTTGACCGAGTTGCAGTGCGGGTGGTAGTCCGATAAGCCCATAAAGCATGAAAGTGTTTTTCAGGCCATGATTTCTTATCTTTATCCATCATCTTTTGCATTGTATTTGACAGAGTCTTATTGAATACTTCTATCTGGCCATTGTCCGCTGCATGATACTGAGATGAATGGTTGGATTTGATTTTGTATTCTTGATTCAATTTCTTCACCTCGGATGAACATAATTTGGTGCCATTGTCCGTCAATATGGTATGAGGGACACCAAATCTGGTAATCATGTTAGACCTGATGAAGTTAACAATGCATTTAGAACTGACTTCCTTAAGAGGTATTACCTCTGCCCTTTTGGAAAAGAAATCAGTATCAGTAAGCATATACTTAAACTGCTTGGTCGTAGCCGCAGGGTAATATCCCACCACATCAATTCCCCATGTGGCAAATGGACACGAGTATTTAGCTTTATAAAGCAACTCTAGAGGTTGATGAATGAAGATGGCATGTACTTGGCATGAATGACACTTCTTTATGAAATCAACACAATCTTGTATCATTGAAGGCCAAAAGTATCCAAGTCTTCGAATTTGATCAGACAGTCTATATCTAGACTGATGGGCACCAAAGACTCCTGCATGCACTTCTTTCATGACAGCCATTGTCTCTTCACCATCAATGCATCTGAAGAGAACTCCATCAAAACCACGTTTGTAGAGAATTTTCTCTAGGTGATATGGGCTATCATAAAGAGTAAAATTGACCACACGACGCCGGATTTGTTCTTTCCTAGCTCTATCAGGTGGAAGTGTTCCATTTTGAAGTTATTCCCTGATATGTGACATCCATCATGTAGTATGACCATACTATTCAGGAATGGGACTAATTTCATAAATCTCCTCTATTCTACTTTGAACGTAAGGTGAAATTGCATGATGGTGGGCAATACTAATGGTTGACTTATCCCGATTTGGATCTACCAGAGCTATGGCTATATTAGCCAGTGCATCAGCTTGGGAATTTTGTGATCTTGGGACATAAGAAAATGTCAGTTTCGAAGGGAATTCCTCCATTAACTCACTGTCGTAATCATAAAACAGGATTAGTTCTTCTTTTCTGATGGCATAATCCCCATTGACTTGTTTGTTTACCAGGTCTCAATCACCTTTCACCTTTAAGTGATTCGCTTGTGCTTGAAGCACCAATTCCAAGCCTGCGATTAGAGCTTGGTATTCTACTTCATTATTGGTACCACCTTCCCATAATAAGAAGGAATAAGGTAACACTACCTTTTTTGGAAAAATGAGCACAATTCCGAAGCCAACTTTGTTGAATTTAGGATTTTTTATTTTCCTCCCTATTGGACTTCTGGAAGCACCATCAAAATACATTTCCCATGCATGAGGACTTTCGTGAATAGAGAAGAATTCCTCATCAGGGAGTTCAATATCTGAAGATGTGTCTTCCACTGAAGGGTGTTTAGCCAAGAAATTAGCCAGTGCTTGGCCCTTTATTGCCTTCTAAGACACATACTGAATGTCGAATTTCTGCAAAATAACTGCCCACCTTGCCAGACGTCCTGTAAGCATTGGACGACTAAGGATGAATTTGAGTAGGTTATTGCGAGATACCAATTGGACCTCGTGATGTTGCAGGTAGTGTCACAACTTCTGAACTACAGAGATTATTTCCAGGCAGCACTTCTCAATACTTGAATACCGGGTTTCTGCTTCAAGAATAGTCCGACTGAGGTAATAGAGGCTGTTTTCATTCCCATCATCATTCTTCTGAGCAAGAAAGGCACCTAATGATCACTATAGAGCTATCACGTAGAGGATAAGTGGTCTTCCTTAAACAGGTGGCATGAGTACCAGTCGACATAAGAGGTATTTCTTGAAAATATCGAATGCTTCTTAACATTCTTCATTCCAATTGTAAGTGACTCCCTTCTTCATCAATTTGGTGAAGGGTTAACTTTTTCCTACCAAATTGGCGATGAAACACCAAATATATGCTATGTGTCCTTGAAGTCCTTTTAATTCTTTCATTTTTAGAGGAGGTGACATACAATAGATTTACATTGTCTTCTCAGGATATACATTAATACCATAATGGTGTACAATAAAGCCGAGATATTTTCTTGACGTTACCCCAAAAGCACATTTTACGGGGTTCATCTTCAAATTATGTTATCGAAGTTTGTGGAATATGACTTCCAAATCAGCCAAGTGATTAGAACATTATTTGGATTTAACCACCAAATCGTCTATATTGCATTCAACAAACTTCCCTAGAAAGGGTTTGAAGATACGATACATGGCATGCTGATATGTTGCACCCACATTCTTTAATACAAAGGGCATTACCCGGAAGAAAACACACCCTGAGGGGCTCTGAAGGCTGTGGATTCCTCGTCTTCTGGGACCATTAAGATTTGATTATATCTGGAATATCCATCCATGAAGGAAATTACTTCATAGCCAGCTGTTTCATCAATTAAAAGTTCTATAATTGGAACTGGGAAATCATCCTTAGGACAATGCTGATTAAGATCTCTGAAATCGATGCGAACTCTAATTTTTCCATTCTTCTTCTTTACAGGGACAATATTAGCCAACCACTTGGGATATTGAAATTCTATGATGAAGTTAGCTTTGATAAGATTATCCACCTCAACATCAATTTTGGAAGCATAAGTTGGGTGTGTTCTTCTTGTGGCTTGCTTACTTCCTCAATGTTCATCTGGTAAACCCAAATGATGAGTAGAAACATCAGGATCAAGCCCGGGCATCTCTGTATAGTTCAAAGAAAATATTTCTCGATTTTTCTTTAAAAAAGAAATATACATATCTTGTTCTTCAAGATACAAGGTCGCACTGATAAAAGTGGGGCGTGGATCTTCTTTTGTACCCAGATTTATTTCTCTGAATTCATCCATGGTGGTAGAGAAACCCTCTTCAAATGCTGGAGTAGCATCTCTAATATCTTCCTCTTCTTCTTTAACATGTGTTATTTCTTCCATTTCTACTTGCATAGTAGATAATAAAGCAGAATTTTCATGATCAGAAGAGATGTCAAAATATGAACATCTTGAAGAAGAAGCTTCCATTTCTGACCCAATTGATAATGAAGGGTCTTCCTTGGGAAATAAATAGGAGATGATGGGTTGGGAATCAACATCATTGTTCACCTATGATTTTGCTATAACTTCTTTTGGCCTGATTGGAAAATTATGGACTTGCTGGATTTCAGCATATGAAATGAAAACATCTCTATTTGAGCTTTCATCATTTCTTGGAGGATCCCCAATTTCTCCCATGTTGTCTGGATCGATTTCCATAATTGACATTATGAATCTTTCTATAAGAGTATTTTGATTTGGGTCTATCTTGTCAATTGGACTGATAGTCAATACATAATCTGTACTCACATGTGCAAATGGATTTACTGGAATCTTCTCCAAACCATATGGAGCATTAACTTTGGTAATCTCTGTTGTTGTGGATTTCTCCCTTCCCTTCATGTGATAGAATTCCGCCTCAATGTACTGAGACTCACATGTCTTGAATGGGGCCTTATCACTATACAATGTCCCAACTTGACCATCGAAACAATATTTGAGACATTGATGGTATGATAAAGGGATAGCCGCATCTTGATTTAGCCAGGGTCTTCTAAGCAGGAAGTTGAAGGCTGAGTCTTGATCAACAACCATGAAATCCAAATTGGATACAAGGTCTCCAAACTGAGTTCTGAGTGTAACATCACCCAATGGTTCTTGTTCATTTTTATCATATCCTTGTAACATCATAGTTGAAGGAGATAAATCAGATTCTGTGAGGCCCAATCGATGAATTGTATGAATGGGCATGAGATTGACTCCTGAACCATTATCAATGAAATCTCTTCGGACATCTACACCATTGACCTTGCCAGATAAGTACAATGGTCTAATATGTCCATGCACGACATCATCTTCATCATCATCTGTGAAAGATATAACTGCATGGCATTCCGTAGTATTATTCTTTATGTGATAGACTTCAGCTGTAGCAATTTCAGTTTCAAACTCCTGAGGACTTGACAAAGCCTCGATGAGTGCCTCTTGAAGATCGTTTGATAGATTCAAAGCATCCAAAATTGATAACTTGGCCGGTACTTGGTCCAGGTGTTTCAATACATCATACTTTTGATCAAGAGGTCTTTGTTTCCCAACAAGAACATGTTGTTTAGTAGGTGTCTTGGAATTTGATGCTTTGGAATTTAATGCAACTTGTACTGGGATAGGAGTTGGTAATACTCATGGATTTGGAATATTAGAACAATTAGGTCTATTTACATGCTGAGAGGAAGAAGATAGAGCTTTCAACCGATCTTCTAGAATAATTGTGCTAGGGCTGAGTATGCCTTGTGTGGAAGAACTTGATTGTTCTTGTTGAGCTCATTGAAGGGCTCTACAATGAGTTTCTGTTGCATACACAGTTCTAGCAGGGGTGGAATTAGAATAGTGGCTTCTGAAAGATCCACATCTTCCCCTATATCCTGAGCCTCTGGAACTTCCTCTGATTCCTCTATTTGATATAGGGAATTCGGGCTCATTATAATCAAAACTGCAACTGGCATATGGATCTGTTAATTGAATCATATTAACAGAACCGAAAATCAACTCTTCATCCAATGAAGACTCTTCCTGACTAGCCAATTTAGGTTGTGCCTTTGGTGGGGCGGTGCCCGTTGCATTGAAGTAGATGGAATGAAGTCTGCTGGAATCAAATACAACTTAGTCTTTGACACATACACATCTTCTTCTGATTGTTCCTCCATCTTGGAATTATTCCTCCCTTTTGAGGATTTGCCTTCTGAATAGGATTTTGTTGTGGCATTCATGGCATAAGACACAATTGTTTTCTTCAATTCTGTTCTCAAAATAGCATGAGTTAGGTTGACCGTCTTTCTAACCATCTAATCATCATATTTTTGTGCATTTTTTCTTTTGACTTCTTGCCACTCGCCTTCCTCCTCTGGAACTGTAGCAGTAACACAGGCTACCTAGGCTGAAGAGCCTCTCAGTTTGACTTTTCCTGAGTCGACCATCTTTTGCAAGAGGTCTTTGGAGACAAAACACTCCTGGATGGGATGCCCCAGTATCTGATGAAATGGGAAATAATTGGGACGGTCTTCATCTCCTTCCTTGTTTGGCCTCTTGGGCCTTGGTAGCTGAACCAAATTATTCCCCAGGGCCAAAATGAAGTTACCAGTAACTAGTTCATTTTGGAAATAATAATCATTACTCTTCAACTAATCAACTATTTCCGTCTTTGATATCTTTGATTGTCTTGAAGAAGTGGCCTTTGTTGTTGACGCTCAGGATGTGGAGCCCTTCCAGAAGATGAAGGCTTTTAGGTAGAAGCAGGTACAGGTGCTTGTTTAAGCATAACTGTAGCATTTTCTTCTTTACCCAGTCTCTTTCCTGTAGCTGATGGAATTACATGAGATTTAGACTTAGTCTGTATAATAGAATCTTCAATCTGTTGAGCGATTGAGGTAAGGTCTCGAAACCGTCCTGTGTATTTCACAGGGATCAGTGGTGTGCATAATTCATCATGCAGATTTTCCACAAAGATTGGAAATAGTTCCTCTTGAGGGAGTTCTAAGCTCAAGGAATATGTTAATCCCATCTAGAGAGAAATGAAATCAGAGACTCTTTCATTCTCCCTTTGCTTAAAATTTGTAAGATCGAAAACTGTTGTCTTTGGAAAAGTTGAGCTGAACTGAAGAAGGAATTTTTGGAGAAGATCCTCCCATCCGGTAATTGACCAGGATTGCAAGATTGTGTACCAAACAAAAGATGGTCCTTGCATGGTTTGCACAAAGCATCTAAGTTTCACTGCTTCTTACTGCTCCGGAGTTCCCATCATAGGTTCGCAACAAGACACATAATGCATCAAATGTTGTTCAGGGTCGCCTGATCCATTGAAAATAGGGAATACAGGGTTCCCAAAACATGATGGGGGAGAGATTGAATCTACCAATTCAGGGTAAGCTTTCTTTTCTGGTTGGACCTGCGCACGCTTCCCTTCCATAGTCTCTAACTGAGCTGTTAATGACTCAATGGTAGTTATTAACTTTTGAGAAACATCCGATTGAACTTGGACATGGGCAGGTGCAATGATTGGAGCTTGGATAGATCTGGTGGGTGGTACTGCAACTGACGGCAACACTACCAATTTTTGTTTCACTTGACCCGTTGGATTAGACCTGTTAGGGTGTACTGATAACGGAGGATATTCTTGATCCATCCCAGTAGCTGCAAAAAACTCAATTGGTTGACTGACTCCAGCACACTTAGGAGGAAGACTACCCTAAAGTAGTTCTGCATTCATCCTCCTTAATTCCTTCATTTATTCCTCCTGTTGCACAAATCTTTGCTCTAGTGAGAGTGATTGGCCTTCTCTAGAGGAAGGATATGTAACCTGATTTATTCACTTCCCCTTGTTTGATCCCTTTTGGAGAGGGGGAAGTGGGTTATTTGAAGGAACACCCAGATTCTGGGTAAACCTTTTATTTTGTGTATGCACACCTTCTTCATTTGTATCTGTGCGTACAACTTCCTGAGCAAGAACCTCCTCATCTGAGTCCCCTGAGTGAGCCTCATCTGGTGGATCAGAAACAACGGCATTGATGACATTGATTGATTCATAACACATCACATCCCTTCTATCATCATTTCATTCATATTGTCTTCTTACATGTATTTGATGAAACATTGCCTTTTGATGATTCGATCCCTCAGGAACTTCTTGACAAACCGTAATTTGGAGGGAATATCATGATAATTTGGCTCTTCGTTTCTCATGTGGCTTGTTCCCCAATCAATAGAATACCGACTTTCGCTAAGGAGGGGATTGATGATTTGAAAAAGTCCTCAGTCCGGTGGGCTGGGGTGTTACTGCTATCTTTGATCAAATCCTCGAATCCTATTTATTGATTCCGAGGGTTGGTTTAAAAGAGTCCCCAGTCTGGCGATCTGGGGTTACTCTTGACATGCTATGTCTGAGACTTTCTTAAAATCACTCCTGATCATGCAGACCTTAGTCTAGAAATTATCTAGATGCATCAATCGACATCCACTTTTATCACCCGTCTCGAAAGACCGTTGGATGATTTCCGACACTTCTTTCACTTTATGATGTGCTTGGTCCATACGAGAGGCTTGTTCAATATTCTTATTTCCTTGATATAGGATTAATTGAACAACTTGTTCTCTGTATTCTTGATTTTGAGAGGAACTAGTTGAAGCCTGTTCTTAGGAAAGCCTTGGATTACAAACAAAGCCAGTTGATTGTGGCCGGCCATGGGCAATAACATTGCATGAGACCATTTTCGGCGGGCTTTGATAACTGTAGAGCACAGTGAAATGTAGTGCTCCAGGAACACCCCATCCTCTGACATGAATACCAGATAGGGCATTGGCAATTTAACTAGTGCAATCTTTTTAGTGCGCCAAGGCATGAACACTGAAGGGATCTCTGAAGCTTTTCAGCCTTCGGATATCGAGAGACTGATAGAGATGCCAAAGCAATATGACGTTGTAACCCTTCTATTATCTTAACATGATTTCATATTCATCATAAGATAATACTTTCTTCTTCAACTGAAAAAGTGTTTTCCATATGTTGAGACAAATATCATGAATTCCATCTTCTCTCAACATCTCTGGAATGTGGTACTGAGAGTCAGCCAGAGGCCAAAACATGACTAGCACTTCACCTTTTTCCAGTTGTTTTCTCATGTTCAGTATTTCCTCTTTATCATTCAATGAAGATTCATCTACTTGATTTGACCAGAGCTGGTGCTTCCTTGTTGCTTCATCAGATTCAATAAGATTTTTAGGGAAATCAATGATCAAACTAGAAGATGCATGACTTAGGGGTGGTTAGGAGAATGACCTACAGCCTGGGCTATCTTCCGATTGAGAAAGTATTTCACTTACTAGCGATGAACCATCAGACATGACTGGTTCCACGTTTGTAAGTTCTTCAAGATAAGAGGGAATTCTCGGTACTACATTGTCCACTGGAGCATTTTCCGGGAAATGTGCATCACTACTATGGAGAGGACTTTCACAGCGAAATCCATCATCATGGGGAGGACCACCATGGTGGGTTACATTAAAAGATGAGATCTCTTGCTACTTGGTCTTCTGACCGCACATATGGTTCCTGTGGCTCTCATCTGAAGAAGAAACTTCGAGATCAACTGAATTGTCATGAACCAAGCCTTCATGAGGAAGTGTATGTTGAAGACCTTTGGAATTACTGTTCCCACTATTGGGAAATGAGGGAGTATAATCTTTCATTCCAACAGATAACTATCTGAGGGCTTCAATAACTCCAGCATCGAGCAAGGCCTTGTTATAGATTTGCTCTTGATTTCTTGACTGTGCTAGGCGGGTCTTTTTCTTAGACGTCTTCTTACTCGCCTTGGAAACCACTTGTGGATGAAAGTATCTGCTCTGAGCAGGTGTATGTGCCTGATCTAGAGATATGGCCAGGTTAGGCTAACGATCTCTACTCAAATCAGGTGTATGTGCCTGACTTGGTTGTCCATATGATATAGGGGAGTATGCCCCACAACCCTCTTGCACTGGAACAGATGTGTGTGTCTGTTCCGAAATGAACTGTTGATGTGTCACTCCACTGGTAGGGAGAGATTTATGTGTCTTTCCTTGAGATGCTGCTAACGCCGTTATAATATCCTGGAAAGCATCCAGAATATGATTAAGGATTTGATTCTGCTCTTTCACCATTGATAGAATATGGTTGATGACTTCAGTTGTCAGAACGGGGATATACGTCCATTCCGTTATTGGAGTAGATGTATGTGCCTGCTCCTGTCCTCCTTTTCCTATCATTGAATCCTGACAGTACTCAAGTGTGGGGGCAGAGAGTTGAGTCTGCCTCTTGTTTTTCAGCGGAGCTTTCCGACTGACTTCTCCGTGTGCTACCAAGTGAGACTGTTGGTAGGCTTGATCAATACTAGCAGGTGTTTGTGCCTGCTGATTGTACTTCACCGAACGTGGTTGATGAGCTCCATTATATGTAGTTAGATGAGCCTGCTGACTAGCTGATGACGTATAAACAGGTATATGTTCCTACATATAGTACTCTTTCAGAATTGCCTAACGGGATTGGCTTGATGCTTCCAGACGAGTTTGTTGGACAGCGGAATTAAAACGGGCAGGTGTGTGTGCCCGCTCATTTCTTACCACCAAGTTAGGTTGGTGGACTTCTCCGGAAATGGAGGAGAGGAGAACCTACTCACTGTTAACCGAATTTCGCCTCTGGTGATTCGTATTGGCTGCTCGGTTTCGAGGAACCTAAGCCGAACGCCTGGAGTCGACACCCTCATCATGTTGAGGGTGCACTGCCGCATGAGTCTAGCGGCGATGGTTGATGGGAGCCCTCAGGAAAGACTCCTGCTTCCATGAATTAAGGCCCTGAGGGACCTAATCATTCACCTCCCCAGAATATGGGAGTGAATGGTGATTGTGTTCTTGGGATAACGACCCGAAATGGTTGGAGATGGTAGTTAGCACCGCCTGCTTATGGATCACTGGTCGTCGTTGTCCGGATGACCAGGGTGAATTTTTCACTTGGAGGGCTTTTCGAGCAGCCTCCAGAGTTGGAATGGTACCTTGTTGACGGTTCTCCTTAACCAGCACATTTGATACACATCATTGAAGAGAAGCCATTCTGGAAATGTAGAAGATCTTGGAAAAGAGTGCATGTTTGATATAATAGACGTAATCAAGATAAATTAACCCACTATATATTTTGGATGAGAATATATTTCAATGAATATTTTTGTTGTACCTCTCATTGTGTTTAAATAGGGGCCTAACAAATAAGTAAAACATCATTTTAACTTGGTTAGGGATTCACGTCGGGTTCACCATTTTTTTTCCTCTGGAATTGGGGATGACCTCGTTGATTGAAGGTTCAAACATTCCAATCAGTTTCTAATGGGTTTTTTCGTAGAATCGGAAACATCCAATGATTACATATACATTTGGACCTACTATACAAAGGTAGGTGCTCATTATTTGTGGACTGATGAGGCTTAGTAATTTTCATTGGTCGAGAGGATGGGAGGTCGGACTCATCACACCTTTTTTAGGGGAATTATTTTCTACTCCGGGACTCTCTTTATAGATTTAAGTTATGTTCATGAATCCTCATTACATTACCAAGTATAAAATGAGCTTTCTTTTTGTCTGACAAAAAATGATCGATATGTAGGAAATTTAGAGAATATTTTATATGTATTCGAGGTTCTTCATCGATGAAGAATCATCTATAATTGTTGGAGATTCTTAGATGATGGTATCCTTAAAAATACATCAAATTCTCTTGGTCATTATGATAACCATACTAGTTTTAAAGCCACTCGGTGGGGCACTTGAAGTTTATTGTCCTTCAAGAGGACATGGATTATTTCAGAGTTGGGATTGTACCCGCTGATGGGCTACCTACGTATCCTTTGTTTTAGAAAATAAATCAGAACCCACGTAGTTTGAGTAAGAGAGTATGATGTTTATGCATGATTGATGGCTCATGAAATACGTCATGATTATTTTTACACTCTAAGCTCATGTGAGTCATGCTCGGTGAGAGAAACAAGAGGTATCAGTGAAACCAGACAATTTTTTCCACGAAAGATGCAATGATGTAGGGATTATGTGTGTATGACTACCCAAAATAAATGAGGATTAAGATTTACTTCAGGGAGGAAATACATGAACAAGGTCTATACAGGTATATGTGCTTCATGGAGATTTGGATACTCTAATCTTGGGGCTTACTCCTAAAGAAGATTCCCAAGTTAAGATAGGACTTATGATTGGGTTTTACTCATGGGAAGGAAGCCCAGATCAAAAGGAATTGTGACTGGTTAAGAGAAATTAAGACTGGGGCTTATTCATGAATAGGATGCCCAAAAATTAATGGGAATTATGATTGGGACTTACTCCTGAAAAGGATGCCTGGGTTAAAGAAGACATGGAGCCTACTCCTAAGTAGGATTCCCATATTTGAGAATTATGACTGGGGCTTACTCCTGAAAAGGAGGCCCAGGTTAAAGGGATTTAAAAATTAAAGGGGCTTGGGGCTTAGTCCTGAGGAGGAGGCCCATATTTGAGACTGGGGCTTACTCCTGAAAAGGATGTCAATATTAAGAGAATTATGGTTGGGGCTTACTACTATGGAGGTTGCCCATATTTGAGATTGGGGCTTACTTCTGAAAAGGAGGCCCAGGTTAAAGGAATTTAAGGTTTGGGGCTTACTCTTGAGGAGGATGCCCAAAATTTGGGGAATTATGACTGGGGCTTACTCTTGAAAAGGAGGCACATGTTAGGGGATCTGGGGCTTACTCCTGAAAAGTAGGCCCATATTTTGGAGCTTTAAGACTGGGGATTACTCTTAAGGAGGATGCCCAGATTAGAATAGTTGGGGCTTACTCCTAAAGAGGATGCCTAGATTAGAAGACTTGGGGTTTACTCCTAAAGTGGATGCCCACAGTAATGAGAATTTGTACTGGGGATTACTCCTGAAAAGGAGGCCTAGGTTAAGGATTCCCTCATCTTAAAGGATAAGGTTGAATTAATGAAATCTCAATCTTTAGTGACACAAATATGTGTAAATCGCTAGATTTTGAGAGGTGTTCCACGGAGTTCCTTTAAGATAAAGAAAACCAAATCAAGCAATCATGCCATAAATGGCTTTCAAGAGTGTCTTGAAGACTGAATCTTGAATGGGATAGGTGGAATGGTATAAAATGGGTTAAATGGGCAAGAAGGGAACCCAAAAAGGTAGGGGCGCGCAAGTCATGGAAGGCGCGCAGGTACAGCGTGGGCGCGCAAGTCCTGGGCGCGCAGGTATACCTGCGCAGCACATGTGTACTTGGGCGATTTTCAGCCCTTAGAGTAATATACAGGTGATTCTTAATCAAATCCTTTATAATCATCCCTAGACGCTTTCCAGAAGATGGCGCGTAAGTTATGGTGAAGAACTAGGGTGGAGCGCAAGTGTGTTCATTTCCCTTAAGGGTAAAACACTTAGGCATGAAAGTGTTAGTGAATTCTAACACTTAGACGTTACTCCTCTTGTTTAGACCTTCCATTCTAGGTAAAGAATTACCTTAGAAGTGTTCGGAAGACCTGAAGAAGAGACTTGGGCGTTCAGAGCTCGGTATCTGAATTCTGGAAAAATTGCCCTCGATATGGGGGCCCACCGGGGGTATTTATAGGCTGGAGAAGACCCCAGGTGGTTGTCACCTAGGGCGCGCAAGTGACTTGCATGACCAACTTCGGCGCGCAGATGTATGTGCATAACCATTGCGGCGTGCACGTGTACTTGCGCGACTATTTTAGAACTTCCGCGACCCTTATGCAACGTTCTTCATATTCATTCCTTTGACAATTTTTTATATTTTTCCAAAGGTTGAATCACTTTGAGCTTAGATATTCCCCTTTTCCAATATTTATATTCTGTGATGAAAGGAGCATAAACATATGTATGTTTATATGTTTATGTGTATGTGCGTGTATGTGCGTGTATGTATGTATGTATGTGGATTTATGTGTATGTGTATGTATGTGAATGTTGTGTATGTTGTGTGTGTGTGTGTATGCATGTGTGTGTGTGTTTTAATCATAAGTGTATGTGTGTGTGTGTGGTGTGTATATAATTGTATGTATGTCTATATGTGTATGTATATATATATTTATGTGTACTTATATCTATGTATGTGTATGTATGTGTGTGTGTGTGTGTATGCTCATGTATATATGTATTTGTATGTTTGTATTTGTATGTATGTTTGTATGTTAATGTATGTGGATGTATATATATGTTTGTGTATGTATGCATATGTATGTGTATGTATGTGTGTATATGTATTTCTATATGTATGTCAATGTATACTGTAACGAACCGGCACGGGTCTACCTGACCCATCACCTAAGTCGGGTCGTCACATGGCCCAAAGCAAATTTCTAGTCACCGTGGAATGGAGACAAGCACTTGGCATAACCAATAATCTATTGGGAATGATTTCAACCATGGTAAACTGATGTGAACCATCTTTAAAGTGGGATTGCCACACCTATATCATCGGAGTCTGTAATCATAAATAAACATCTGGAGAAATGCATCATATGAAAACTAGAAAGTATAAAACAAACAAAAAATTATATACAAGCATTCAATAGAAAAATGGTAGTATGCATAGTATCTTAATTCATTGATCAGACTTATAAAAACATGAAACAAATAAAAAAACTCCCTATATAGACATACAAATAGATACAAAATAAAAAAAATGATTCCTCTTCAGGCCAACTCTGTGACACCACGTCTCCTATACTAAAACACATACAACGGAAATCAAAATGTGTCACCCTAGAACATGGTTCCCTTTCCATTACATATATCCTATAAAAGAAAAATATAAATAGACCTGTATGATACCAATCTGAATCCATTTAAGACTTTTACCCTTGAAAAAAAAATTGTTTCAAATTAAATTTCGGAACCTAACCACTTTGAGAATTGTCTATTTTCAAACAATCTTTTAAAATCCATTTGGTTTTTAATTTCAAAGAAAATATGTTCACCAAATCAATTTCCCAAATGGATAAAATAAATAAATAATTCCAAAAAGAGACACAAGCTCAACCACACCAAATAAGGCATAATATGTCATAGACATAGGCATGATCATCATATAACTAATAAACAAAAAGTAGAATCACATAAATCATCACATCATCATGGAAAAAATTGAATGCATAAAATAATAATAATCAATCTATCAAGAGTGAACACATGTAGGGATCTATCCATAATATTCTAATGTGAGCGGGAAAAAAATGAATGCTAGCCAACTAATCATGGTGAAATTTCACACGGTGTTCCTAGGGCCTAAATCCAAGAGAAATCACAATATCTTGGAAACTGAATGGATTCCCTCATGGTATTCTTAACAAAAGGCTATCTTAGTACCTTGGAAAATAAAATGGAATCTTTTATGGTCTTGCTCCACCCCAAAGGACCTCAAAGTCCCCCATACATCCCATTGGACACACCCCCATCAACCCATGTTCCACTCCATGCCACACAATCTCAAGTCTTGTGTCATATAAATCAAAACCAGTTCAAAAATAATATTCACAATCAACATTCCATTATATCAAAACACCTTTAATAAGGGAAAACCATTTCTAAAACCAATTTAAAAAAACCATTTTATTCCATATAACAACTTTTAACCACTTCGTCAAACACTAGGTGTGCACACATGCCGCCCCCAATTAGAAAAAACCATTTTAAACACCCAATTTAAATTCCAAGACTTCAAGCACACAAAAAAATGACATATACATCGACCTAAAAAAATAATTTTTCAATTGAAAAAACATAAACCAAAGGTGATTATAATTTAAAGGTAATCCATGAAAAGAGACACTTAAATATATACACCTACCTCAGATTCGGCTGCAACCTCATCACCTTCAATTAAACCCATATAGAATTTGATGATAATTCCCTCACACAACTAATACATAATAATAAAACCATTCCCCCCATTAAAAATCTTAAATTTTGTAAATACACCTTCTATGGTTACACGACTCCATGAAATTGTAGGAACAAGAATAAGAAGAAGGAAATGAAGAAGAAACCAAAAAGAAATTGACTCACCTAATGCGGCAACACTAGGATCCTATTGATAAATCCAGAAAAATGGAGAAGGAGGAACATAAAGGATATGGAGAAGAAGATTCACATTATGGGAGTATAAATGAGGCCCAAAATCCTTAGTAATTGATAGGGGAAAATTTTAATGTTCAAATACATAATGAGCTGGATAGGAATGCACGATTAGGCCGCACAGTTAGGAAAACCATCTGCCAACCATGTGGGTCCCATTGTATCCCAAATATCTGAGCCACATGGTTTCTATAGGGGGAAACAGAGTTTAAGAAACCTTTCTCAGACCATATAAAACACCACTATCCCAACCCCCCCCCCAACACACATAGTTATCCACACAGTTAGGAAAATCATACTCTAACTATACACTAGGTCAGTTTCTCACCAAAAACTCTATTTTTATCCCTCAAAATCCAGTAACTCCAAAAATGATAAAAAATGTAAATAAAACTCAAAATTAGTTGTACTAGTGACCAGGAATGTGTTAAAAACTACACATTATGCCACATTCTACCTGTAGAATATCCTGAATAAGTCAATGAAGAAAAAAAGAGAGGCCACTACAACCTCACAAAGGCTTCCCACTATGT
The DNA here is from genome assembly GCA_963277665.1 of Viscum album. Classification (NCBI taxonomy): domain Eukaryota; kingdom Viridiplantae; phylum Streptophyta; class Magnoliopsida; order Santalales; family Viscaceae; genus Viscum; species Viscum album. The sequence continues at coordinate 1,525,462,908 of OY728138.1, read as the reverse complement.
TGTATCATGGCTACTTCCACCTCATGGCCATACCACACTGTGAAACATGATCAAATTACCATGTTTCACCATGTGATAATGATGGGTGATAAGAAAAGGCATTTCCACAATACTGGAATTAGTCTCAATAACTAAATCCTCCCACTCCAAAACATGAGATGGATCTTAATCGCATCTCATCATCTGGGAAAAATATAAGGCATTATGGATCAATTTCTATCATTACAGTAATTCCAGCTAATAGGATACCCTCCCCAGATTTTATAATAATGGAATTAACCTAACATAGAATGGTTCTAACTTACCCTACTTCTCAAAGTGATGGTGTCCCAACAGAACTACTACCATAAGAAACACCTTATCATCAACCTGAAGCCCCAACAGGTGATGATGATGGTTGAAATATGAATTATGTTGACTCAGATCCATAACTAACTATTTTTAAATTAGTAGTACGATCTCTTTTATCTCTTGGATGAGAATCATCCCTACCAAGGAATGCCCTCTGACCTCAGCCCAATGCAAAAAAGGATTGTAACAACCACCCATACAACGCATCATATATGGACATCTTGATCTGGACTAGATAACTGTTATAATATGAAAACTCATCCAATGACATGTCCCTTTCCAATAAAAACACTGAAAACGATAACACACACACACTGGTAACACATCCTTGTGAGTCTGAATAGTTTGATCAAACTGGTCATCCGTCAGTGGGTGATATGTGTTGTTCAACTTCATCTTGGTTCATAATTCCATTTGATGTCCCTTCCAAAATCAATATTTTAAATAGAAATTCAAGTAAAAAACTATAATTGAAGGAACTACCTAAATCTGAATGATATATAAATCTTATAGGCTTCTGAGATCCTCTACCTTCATCAACTCCTTAATGGGAAGAAAATGGTATTATTTTTTTAATTGATTGAAAATCACCCATATATTATCCCTCTCACTTAGAGTACGAGATATTCCATGAAAAAAACCCAACACTAGTAACATTTAACCAAAGTGTACTTTATAAAATTAGTATAGATACAAATGATTTCATCCTGAAGGATCAATAAGTTTAGTAGTATTAACTAACTATATAAATAAGTAATTTCCATATTTTATTAGAAATATAAACTACATAACCATAAATAATTGTTTAATCTTTGATACTATTCATAATATACTTCTTCATATCCTGGGGAAAATAAAATAAATAAAGGCTGAGCTCATATTCATAGAAAGAGTTATACACAATAGAATTAATCCTAAATCAATTAGGCATAACCAATATAGAAAAGTGGATAACTAAAAAAATATTCTATTTAATCCATAACAACAACACAAAAATGAATCCATGAATAATATCAATGGAATAATCTCATGATTAATAATAAAAAAAGTCTCAGTGAGGGAAATGATTAATTATTAGATCTCATGATTTTAGATATCACTATATTTATACCAACAAATCATTGTCCCAAGAAATTTTAATCTATGGGTATGTATACCTGAGAAAAACATTTAATTCTATTAGACTAATTTATCTCATGGAACATGTTGATACATTGAGGGGATATATGATTCTAGGCCCCACCCATCACAACAAATCTGATGCATTACTCATATATTGAATTATAAATTTAATTCATAAACAATATTTCTTTTCAATAATTATCTATATTGAGTAAGGAAAATGGGTCAATCATATTCTACCCAGACAATAAATAAAACTGTAAAGTAAAAAAATATTTTTAGTAATGATATATGATTTATGAAATATACATATCCAAGGTAAAGAATATTTATATTTAAGATTAATATAGTGTTTAATTATTTTACCAAAGTGACTATTTCAAGACAAAGATAATTACTAAAAATGTAATCAAGAGAAGAGATATTATAATCTAAAAACTAAATATTGAAGTAAAATAAAGCATTTTAATGAATATAATAAAATAAAATTAATACATTTCTCAAAAGAAAAAAATCATTTGTAAAACCATTTAAAACTTATAGAATAAGTTAAAGGGAATAAAACAATTATGATAGTGGGAATGTACATTAATTTCGTATAAGATAAAAATATTCCTTTTGACTTTTGTAAAAGGTATTGAAAATGAACATTCCATAAAAAATTAGAATGATTCTTTTTAAATCTTTTAAAAAGTAAGGATAAAAAAAATTCCAATAATAATTCATTTGAGTAATTAAAATAACCTTTATAAAACAATTATTAGAAAAATTGACATGAAAGAAATATATAGTTGATCAGAAGGAGATATAAGATAAAATTTTCATTTAAACATTCCTCTTGAAAGAGTAGCATAAACCGAATCACTAGTCAACATGAAACAATTTATATAAATGTTAACTACCTAAAAGAGATATTATATACACCGCCTAAAATTAAATAGGTTCAAAATACCAAATATGTCTTTATGGAGTCGAAATTGAGATGAAATTCATTCCCTCACATTTATGATTAGTTGAATATTATTTAATATCCTATATAATAAATTTATATTTATTATAATTACATAACATAAATAAATATATATATATTTACTATCATAAATGATCCTTTTATAATAATTTTTGACTAATTTAACAACAATCTATTACTATTATTATTATTTCGGGTGTTAACTATTTCGTTATTCATGTATGTCTTGATTCAGTAGTTTTGGTCCTTGTATATTTATTATGGTTCCATAATCTCTAAAATGTTATTCATTTTATAAATGTGAAAAATATTCAATATATATTTATATATATTTCTTTAAATAAATCAATAAAATATAGATATAGAAAAATGAATTACATTATTCATTGAGGCGATATGTCATACGTATGCAAGAACGTTGTTTTCACTTTTCAACGACGGGAACGAAAGAAAGATGAATGATAACTAATATTTTAAAAATAATTATTATATCATATATATCATATAAATTCATTAAATCCACCCTTATTACCATCCATGTAATTCAAAAATGAAAAATTGATCACATCACTTTTTAGTTGTCGTAGTCCACACGAATGCACGAGTGACATTATCATTTTAGAACTGATTTAAAGGTAAGAAGATATATAATATATTATAGTTATATAATAATATTTATGTAATCAATATAATATATAATCATTATTTTTATCTTTATAACCATCCAATTGAATAGGTGATGAAAAATTATTTACACCGCTACATAGAGACGGTAAGCCATACCTATGCACGAGTGATGTTCTTTCTTTTCGTTGGATGGAAAAGAGATTTTATATTGTAGTACCACAATAAAAAATATATTATAAAATCAAAAATATTGGAGTTATTACATTATCATGACTACAAAAGATTAAGATCAATTATAACAAGAAATAATCATCAAAGTCTCAACAAAGATGATTTCCTCTCCTTCGGTGGACTTCCTTTAGATCTATTCTTAAGCTACCTAGGGTTGTTCTTTTTTAAGGAATGAACCTATAAGAATAGGTTAAGGATGTTTAATGGATTAATGTTATTATTTTTTACTATCTATATGGATCATATAGTTATAATGAAGGGAGAGGATATGTGCCCTTTTATAATTTTGGGGAGGTGCATTATTAGAATTATTAACGTATTAATATAAATTATTATCCAGGCCCAAATGAATCCATATTGTAATAATTAAAATAAAATTTAATTATAGTTTTAAATAATCTAACCAAATAATTTTTTTTTCAAATTTTTGGTATTCTTTAACCATTATCTTTTAGTTTTAACCCCTCAATGAAACTTTTCAGAATTACCGTAATATTAATGTTTCCTACACATTAAGGGTTATTAATGTTACTATAAATACAAAAAAGGACCATAAATAGAACATTATTTATGTTTAATACCATATCACATTCATTTTTTCAAATATATATTCTTTATGAATTTTAAATAATTTAATAAAATATTATATATTTGAAAATATTCTTTATTTTATTTTTGAACACTTATAATTTTATTTGACTTTAAATACCTCATGAAAAATTGGATATTAGAATGTAATACGTTCAATTATAAATAAAAATTCATTTTTTCTCTATATTTTTGGAACAAAATAATTATTTTAAATTATATTTGTTATAGAATTTTTAAAATTATTTATTTGATTTTTTTAATAATTTATAATATGTTGTGTCTCCATTGCGCAAGCATTTAATGTAATTATATAATCAAAAAAATTATAAATAAATTACAATGATAAAAATAAATCTTTTACATTTAAAATGAATATTTATAATCAAACATAAGTTATATTTATCCCTATCATAAAATATTATATATATTAAAATAAGAGAATTGATATTTTTATCTTTAACTATTTCATTGATATTATAATGGTCAAAATCATCAAAAATGGAAAAAAGGAAAGACATTCAAATTTTATTTATTATTTATAAAATATTCTCATCCAATAAAATTATGTCAATTATTAGGGTTAATTATTAGTCTTTATCATATTATTTTTAACATTAATTACCTGATTTACCCTTTAATGTGACAACCAAAAAATTACTATAGTTACTATTAATTATAGACATAAAAGAAAAGGACATATTCAAAACCATTATACCTATTGATTAATAATATATAATCCATTTTCAGGATTCAATTTCATTAATTGGTATAAATTAATTTAATATAAAAACTCAAAACACAATGGAAATATATTCAGAAAAAATGAATTTTTAAGTATAAAATTCGTTTTATACCAAATACAACAAGATAATTGTTTAAAATGAACATAATTGAATTAATTATAATATAATATAATAGATTTTTATTTTACACCATTTAAAAACAAAATAGATTATTTTTTATTGTTGAAACGAATATACACTTTTCAAGAAAGAAGTAGTTTTTTCTATTCATCGGAAAATCAATCATTTCAAAAAAATATAAAAAATTCCCCCAAGATAATTTTTTATATATATATTTGAAAAATAAAATTATTTTTTTTAATAAATTTTTTAAAAGTGGGAAAAATTAATTATATTATTCTCTTGTAGAAAACAGTAAAAATAATTTTTGAAGAAAGAATATTTTTAATGAATAAAATGACTTTACTAAAAATTTATTGTCTATTTCATAATAATTAATCAATAAAATTGTATTGGTTATGCACTTAATATCAATATAATAATGTTTTTATTTCTATTCCTACAAGTCAAGTCAAGGTCTATGTTATAATGGTCTAATTTAAGCAATATTTTTCCTTGTTCACTTAGGCTTGGTGTTGTGTGTTTTATATGCTATCAAACATAGTATTATTTTAAATTATTGGAAAGTTACAGTATTCCCCCTAAAAAAATTCACCCTCATCATTTTCATTGATATAAACTTCTAAAAAACGTGCTTTATTCTTCTCCATATCATCCTCATGCTCCGTTGTTTCTTCCCCCATTTTATGATTTCTCCAAAGTACCATTACTAGTTGTCTCATATGATTACTGAACGCATTATCTATAGTTTCAATAATATGGATAGGATATTTATAGTAATATAGATCATTTTTAGATCTATTTCTTCATTGTTGAGTACATGAGTTGAGGCTCCAATATACTTTCTTAATAAATAGATATAGAACACATCATGTATGTTAGAGAAGCATGGTGTCATTTCCAATCGATATTCTTCAACTATGATTATTTCTAGAATTTTAAATATAATGTTTTTGGGGCTCAATTTTACCTTATAGAATCTAATAAAACCATTCTATTAAGAAACCTCAGTGAAAATGTGATTCTGCACTTTAAATTCTAAATCATTTATTGGTTATCAACATAACTCTTTTTACTTCTTTGAGATTCTTTAATATGTTTCTGAATAGTATTTACATTTATCATTATATCCTAAAAGGTTTTGGTCCATCAAATTTCCTTTCACTAACTTCTCCTCAACAAGTAGGTGTGTGACATATATTACTATGAAATACTACTTTCAACACAATTTGAATACATGAATTCAAGCTATTGTAAAAGGAAAACACTACCAAATGTATATACTAATCCCTTATACCTGGAAAGTCAAGTGATCATGACATCAACATGTCTTATAATGTTTGAATAGTTCTTCTCGAGTTCCCATCATTTTTAGGATGATATGAGGTGCTTATATGACTCTTGATATCAATATCCTTTTGAATATTTTTCAAGAAATTTTATATAAAACATTGGTCATAATTAGACATAATTGAAAGATGTTCTCCATGAAGTATTATGAGTTCCTTAAGATAGACTCATGCAAGGAACTCAAGAAGGAAAACTTATATTATATATATATTAAATGTTTATATTTTGTAAGGAGCCCAACAATAACCCATATTTTATCATTAAATATAATAGTATTGTGTGACCAAGTTAAAATGTCCTTAGTAATGTCATCCCATTTCCATAATAGAATGGGTTGTGCTTTTATGTCTCCACTAGGATTTTTTATCTTATCTTTCACTTATTGACAAACCAAACATCTGAAGACATAATTAACAACTTCACTCTTCATATTATCCCACCAAAAATGTTCCTTAAAAAATATATACATTTTGGTGCTACTAGGGTGTATATAGATATTTGAGCTATGAGCGTTGTCTATTAATTCCCTTTTTTCTTAATGATAGATTTAATATGTAACCTCCTTCAAAATTTCCAAACACCCTATTTATATATGAATTCAACTAATTTCTAATCATTTATGGCTTTAACATTTATTCTAGAATTATCATCTCCATGTTAATAATTATTCATTATTTCTAATAAAAGATGGTTTGGAAATCATTTGAATAAGGAGTTGTGTTCCCAATTCCTTAATAATTATCCATCATTAAAAAATTCATAAACATGGGGTCTCCCCTCCACCAATCCTCAGTTTGGTCAGAACTCTAGGATCATTCATGTTTAATGCATATGAATGATTATTTTTCATTCTAGGGTGGTTGTGTTTTTAGATATAATAATCCCTGTATATCTTGAGCCATCACCTTTGTCTCATATTGACCACATTATGTGAAAATATTTTTTTTAAGCTCATATAATCTGTGTATATCAAACAAATTTTTTTATATAGATAATTTTAAAATATCATCAAAGAAAATATTATGGCTACCAACTAAATATCTTGATTTGGATTGTTCTATTAATGATCCGTTAACAACATTGATGAATATCCAAAAGTATAATCATTCTACACAATGAAAAAAAAACAAGTATTATCTTTGATGAATTATTATATATCATAAATCAATTATTTCCTGATAGTGGATTCAAAATCAGGGAATTGAAATAATCCTCATAAATTCATCAAAATATTCTCCACATTCAATTTATATATGAACATAACCCCTTTACTTGTATGTTTGGTTAATTGGGTATCCAATGTGGAAAGTATTTAAAACAATTCCGATAATAACCTTCTAAACAAATGAAACTATGTACCTCAGTTTTATTTGTTGGTGTAGGCCTTGATTGTCTTCCAATTTCTTTATTGGATCTACTAATATTCAATCCTTTGAGAAAATATGGAAAATAAAGGAAACCTTCTAAAGCCATAACTCAAAATTTCTAAATTTCTTGCATAAAAATTTTATTATAGGAGCTAATGAATTCCCCACATGTTATTCTCATAATCCTCATAGATTTTAAGGTAGACCAAGATTTCATCAATAAATAATACAATAAAATTATCAAGATGTTATTGGAATACTATTTTTATTATATCCAAAAAAACAGAGGGTGAATTATTCTATCCAAATGAAATTATTATAAACTCATAATGCCCACACCTCATTAAAAAGGTTTCCTTTAGAATATATTCTTTCGTTACTCACAATTAATCATACCTAGAATTATGGTTAGTCATTGAAAAATATTGATCTCTATGAAGCCAATTGAACAAGTCATCAATGCAAGGCGCACAAAACATGTTCTTTATTATAATAAAACTAATATCCTTATAATTAATGCACAACCTCATATATCTATCTTTTTTATTGACAAAAAGAACATGGACTCCCCAATGTGAAACTCTATGGATTATATATCCCTTAACAAAAAAAATCCTCTAATTGTTTCTTTAACTCCAATAATTCAAGAATTGCAACTCTATAGGGAGTTTTTGATATATGTCTTTCACTATATATTAAATCAATTAAAAGCTCATCCTCACACTCTAGTGGGTTTTTAGGTAATTTCTCAGATAATACAATCATATATTCTTGTACAATATATACATCTTCAATTTGAAGATCATATTTTATTTCTATAGATTGTGTCTTTTATTCTTCCCCAAGAATCTCATTCCAAAGAGATACATGGGGTGAATATAAAAATGAATATGATGATTAAGTCTCCTCAATAAAGATAAATAATTCCACATCATCATCACAAATCATAATTTCATGATCTTTGCAATAAATATTTTCATTATATTTTTAAATCCCATCCAAACAAAGGATTATATCAATGTCAATCATGGGAATAATAATGATGTCTATAAATAGGGTAAATTTAGGTTTCATAAGGAGAACAAAATGAAAAATCCATGTTCATGTGATATTTACCCAATTAGTTTTGACTGATAACACCCCTCTTAAGGGGCTAGGTAAATATCAAAATTTCAGGGAAAATAGGGTAGATATAAAAACTTTTGATGATATAGAATCAAATAAATCATTGGAAAAATGTTTTTTATGATTAATGTAACTACCAAAACATCATTGGGTACATCAACCTTAGTTTTACTGATTGCATAAGCTTGGTCCTCCCCCCTTTTCCTATTCTGTGGATGATTCATTTGACACTTAGAAAATTGGGTTGAATAACTACCCATTTCATTATAGATAAAGCACTAGATATTAGTAGTTTAATTGTACCCCTTACAATAATTATCCACTTTAAACGTACCTATACACTTACAACAAACTCATATACCCTTCATGTACTTTCCTAGATGTTTATTTGAACAATGTTCACAATAAGGAAATTTCTCGATTTATTCTTCTTTTTAAAACTCTTAAATGTTTCATGATTTCAATCTATCCTATTATTTTCATGATTTACCTTGAATATAAAGGATATAGAAAATTCCACCTTCATCTTAAGGGAACATGATGCTATTATATCATATAACTAAATTTTGAGAAGCTATTACCCTACCGAGACTTTTCCTAATCCCATCACAGAAATAAGTAATCTTGATTTCTGAATTATGTATTTAGTCTAAAGCATACATGGAAAATCTTGTGAATTTTCCTCATATTCTACCACACATTCTTCTTCCTTAATATTTAATGTGAGGAACTTACTATCCATTTCAGCCTACTATTCTCAAAGGATGTATTTCTCGAAAATAATAACATTAAAAATCTAGATTCCATGATTTCTATTTTTTGTTCTCTTTAGTGGTTAGGATCAATAACCACCATTGATTCACATCTCCTTTAAATCAATACACTTAAATAATAGTTTTTTAACTGTCATCACATCCTAGAGAAAGGAATACATTTTCGGTAAACTTAATTAATTTCTTAGTTGTCAATGGATTTGGTGTTCCACTTAGAGATGGAGGATTTTTCCACCTTAAGCGATCCCACATTAGAGAATCATGTTGTTGAACAACTAAGAACTCCATTCAGGTAAGATTATTTTTCATAACCTTATTATGCTTCCCTAATAAAGCCCTGAGTTTCCTATTTCCAATACCAACATTATCAAATTTCTCATCTAGGTGGTTTCTTCATTACCTACAGGTTTTTATTCCCTAACTTTTATTAGAAACTATCACTGAATAATGGCACACAAATAGTTAGCTGATTATCATCATGAATATGGATCCATATTATAAGATCCATATATGGTAAAATTTTATCAAATAGTATAAAGGATTATCATAATTCTCATGTTAGTTATGACCATCTAAAATCTAGTTCTTTAGAATTCTACTAAACATCCTTTGATGCCAACTATAACAACCCCAACACTAGTAATCCAGAGTAAGTGTTAACTTTATTACATTGGTATAAAATCAATGTATCTTGTCCCAAAGGATGAGTAAGTTTAGTTTTATTGAACAACCAAATATATAAATAATGATCATATTGTATTAGAAATATAAAATACATATCACAATATCATTCTTGCATATTTGATATTATTTATAACTTCCTTCTTCATAACCTAAGGAAAAAAACCAATTAAGTGTGATCGCATATGCTTAATATGTGTTACATACAATAGAATATATAAATAATTAATAAGTAATAATCAATATGAAAAGGTAAATAACCAAAAATGCATACCATTTAATCAATAACATGGCCACAAAAATGAATCCATTGATAATATCAACACCATAATCTCATGGATGATAATAACTAAATTATAAATAAAGTAAATTCTTAAATATCAGAATTCCAGATTTCAAACATCATGACATCTATACCATCAAATCCTTACTCCATTAAAATTTATATCATGGGTAGGTATAAACTAGAAACCACTTTAATTCTAGCTTACTTATTTATCTCCAGAGACTTATTGATAAATCAAGAGTCCATATAATTATATTCCCCACCAAAAAAATGAATTTCCAATGAATTCATAATAAATTTAATTATCAATTTAATATATAAAAATATACTTTATCAATAAATATTTTTATTGAATGAAGAATATAGAAAATTCAAATTTTACCCAGTCAATCAAATAACATTAATAGAAAACTACTATATGTAGAAATGATATGTGGTTTAATAAATATGAATATTTAAGATAAATAATGTAAATTTTTAATAGAAATTTAATGTTCAATGGTAATAATAAAGTCAATGTTTCAGTATAATGTTAATGACTATAAAAGTAATCAAGATATGATATATAGCCATAAAATTAGTTTCTTTTGTAGTAAAATACAGTCTTCTAAAAAATATAGGAAAATAGAAGAAATAAATTTTCATAGAATGGTTTTCTTTTAAAAATTTTAAAAAAACTATAGAATAATCAAAAGTTCAAAAAATATATTCGTCGATAGTAATGTCCATTAACACCATATAAGTTAAAATGAATACAATCTTTTTGAATTCTGTAATTTTTTTTGAAAATATTTTTTTGTAAAATATTAGAATGTTTCCATTAAAATATTTTGAAAATAAATGATAAAGTTAAGTGTCCCTAATAAATAATCTGAGTAATAAAATGGAATTTTTTAAAACTATTTTGAAAAATATGGACACATAATAAAAATATTTCCAATCAAAAAGTGGTATAAGATTGTAATTTATTTTAAACATTCCTATCAGAAGTGTAACTTGAATTTAATCAATAATAATAAAGAATAAATATATATTCATGTTAAACACCTCAAAGTATCTATATATATATCATTTAAAAGTAAATATGTGTATAATACCCAATATGTCTCAATATAGTGGAAATTGAGATAAAATTTGTTACCACATGATTCCCTTTAGTGAAACATGCATTAAAATGAATTATAATAATTTTAGAATTATGATAATTACATAAAAAGAACCATATATACATATCTATAATATAATATATGATCCATTTATAATATTTTATCCGCCATTTGGTTACAAACATTTATTATTGTAATTATTTTGAACGTTAACGTGTTTGTTTTTGAAGTATTTTTTTGGTAGTGTTTCCCTACGTAATTTTATTATGGTCCTATAATATCAACAAATTTATTCATGGTATAAATACAATATATATTAAATATATATATATATATTGGGAGAGATAAATCCATAAAATAATTGGAAAAAATGAATTACACCATTCAATGAGACGGTTAGTCGCACGTAAGCATGAACACTATTTTCACTTTTCAATTGATAAACTGAAAAAAAAACATGAAGACTAATTATTTTTTTAAGAATTTTTATTATATAAAAAATATATAATATATTCATTAAACACATCCTTATTACAGTCCAAATAAATAAAAAAATGAAAAATAGACCACATCGCTTCGTGGTTGTGGGAGTCCACACATACACTTAAGCAATGTTATCATTTTATAAAGTATTGGAAGTGAAGAAGGTATATATTATATTATTGATGAAGAATAATATTCATATCATAAATATAATATATACTCATTTTTCCATCCTTATAACTATCCAAGTTAAGTGGTGATGAAAAATGATTAACGCCCCTACGTGGAGACGACAAGTCGTACATATGCATAAGTGGTGTTTTCCCTTTTTGTATGATGGGAAAGAGGTCAAATATGGTTATACCATGATAATAATAATAATGAAATACCATAATATTTATTATACTGGACGTATTATTTTAGGATAGTTAAAAAAGGAAGTATAAGAAGAAATAATCTTCAAAGAGTCGGTAAAGATGATAACCTCCATCATAAGGGACTACCTATAGATCTCTTCATAAGGTAAATATGTCATGTCTTCTAGAAGGTATAGAACCTATTGAACATTGATAATAGTTTTTCTAATAAAACATATTAGGTTTTTGTCGACCTAAATGGACCAAAGTTTTGCTAAGAAGAGAAATGAGATATTTCCTTTTATAATAGATCATAGGGGCATTCTTGGAATTTATTTATGTATTAATATAAATTATGTTACATAAAAATGGATCTAATTTGATATAATTGAATTATAATAATATTATAAGTCTAAATTCTCTTAATAAATTAAAATTATATATTTTTTGGTTTTTTTCAGCCTTATCTTTTTGTTTTAACCCATGTTAACTCTTTTGAAAATTACCACATTATTATAGTGTTCTACCCTTCAATTTCAATAATTGGTCAAAATTAATTTATTTATAAAAATCAAAATGCAACAAAACTGGTTTTTGAAAAAAATTCCATATAAGTATAAAAAAGTTTTAATACCATATAAAGCAATATAATTGGTTAAAATTAACTAAATTGGATTATTTATATTTTATTGATTTAATTTTACTTTTAAATAATTTTAAAATATAATGTGAAATTGTAAATTCTTGATACAAAAAATACAATTTTCAAGAAAATCAAAATTTTTTATTATTCAATGGAAAATCAATCTTTTCAGAAAAATTATCAAAAACCACACTAAGATAATTTTAATTTTATGATATCAAAAATTATATTATTTTTATAAGATAAAATTTCTATAATTTTTAAAATTTTATTTATTTTGTTTTCTCATAAAATCAACACAATGTTTTCAAAGAAAACATATTTGTTGTGAATAAAATGACATTAATAAAAAATTAGTGTTTATTTAAAAAGAAATAATTAATAAATTGTATTTTGAATAATCATAATATCTATTTCATAATGTTGTTATTCTAATCATACACACCAAATCAACAAATAGTGTATAATGATCATATTTAAATACTGATTTTTCATATGGTTTAGTTAATCACATTGTTCCATATTATGTACCATATCAAATATAGTATTCTTTTAATGTATTAGGATATTAAATTCATTCCTGCTAAAAAAATTGCCCATAAATTTTTTATTTACATTAACTTAAAGATAAATGAGGGTGGTTCTGATTCAAAACATCCTCAGGTTATGACACTACTTCCTCTAATTAATGATTTCTCCAAAGAAACATAATCAGTTGAGTCATCCAATTCCTCAACACATTCTATCTAGACTCAATAATATTGGTAAGATCTTTAGAGTAAGATAGATTTTGTTTTTTTCTATTTTATTAGAGGTGATTACATACATTGGGTGTGGCCTATAATATCTTAATAAGGAGAAATGGAAAACATCATGTACTTTAGAGAGGCTTGGGCACATTTCCAATAGGTAAGTCATTGATCCAATTATTAAAAGAATTTCAAAAGGACTAATGTATCTAGAGCTCATTTTTAACTTGTTATCAAATCCTATAACACCCTTTCCGAGATATACTTTCAAAAATACATGATCTCCCACTTGAAATTCAAAATATTTATTTTTGTCTTTCGCATAACTCTTTCAACATTTTTTATCTACATTAATACGAGTCTGTAATGTATTTATGATTATGATTAACTCCTGAACAAGTTCTGGTACTAAAAACATCATTTCAAAAAATTCATCTAAACATGTTGGAGTTCCACATCTCTTGTAATATAATTCTTCATATGACACTATTTTTGTACCAGAATAGAAACATCTTATTTAGGAAAACTCCACCAAAGTTCAATACTGATCCCATAGTCATAGAAAGTAAAGTGAGAACATAATCAACTTGTATTCTAATATTAGAATAATCATTTCAGACTAACCATTAGTTTGAGGATGAAATATGGTGCTCAAATGAATCTTAGTATCAAGATCCTTTTTAATAATTTTTAATAAATTTGATGTCAATAATGGGTTGTGATTTGACACAATTGAAATAGGTTATATGTGAAGACATTTGAAATCATTAATATTGAGTCTTGTAAGGACCTCAAGAGGTAAATATTATCTTATATAGAGGAAATGTGATTATTTTTTAAGGCAATCAATAATGACCCATATTGAATCATTCTTTCATGGAGTCCTTGGTAATAAAATTACATAATCCAACGTAATTTCATCCTATTTCCTTATAGGAATGGGTAGTTGTTTCATAAAAAAATTATGATGTTGTCTTTTAGCCTTAACTTGTTGAAAACCCAAATATCTATCGACATAATGAACAATTTACCAATAAATTATATCCCACAAAAAATTCTATTTCCAGCCTTATTACATCATATTTCTCCCATAGTGAATAGAGAAATTTGAGTTATGAGAATCATCTAATAATTCCCTTTTGACCAAGGATAAATAAAACACATAACATCTTGTTATGTGTTAGAATTTCATTTTCATACATTATGTTTTCTAATTTCCCATCATTTATAAAATTATTTTTCAAAAATATTATCTCCAGACTAAGAAAATTTTATTTTTTCAATTAAATATTGTTTGGAAATCATTGAAATAATAATTTTGTTTCCACGTTCTTAATAATATTTATATCTATATTTACTAAATCCATGAACATAGGGTTCCACTGAATCCACATTTTGGTCAGGACTTCAGGATATGTAGTACTCAATGAATATCCAACCTTATTTTCCTTCCCTGAGTTCTATCCTATTGAGAAATCTTAATCCTTGAGTAGAATGTGCCATTGTATTTTACTTATGTTGAGTTATTTCTATAAAATAATTTATTTTAGACCCTTATGATCTACCTATATATCATGTGATTTGATATAGAGCTAATGTTTCTATATCTGAAAAAGAAAATATTTTGGCTACCAACTCATGATCATGATATGGATAATTCTATTCATGAGTCTTTAATTACATTGATTAGTAGGTAATAACTTTATAATTCTGTATAATGACACAACGGTGTCCCTTCCTCAATGAATAACTTTATATAAAAAACCAACATTTTTAAATGGCATAATGAAAATTGGATCATTTATTATCCCCTTATTCAATTCATCTAAACATTATTTAAATTCATTTTTCCTAATAAACAAAAACCATTTAAATACAATATTTGTTAATGGGTTAACCAGTCATGAAATTGATGAAAATTTGATAAAAGTAACCTTCAAAACCAATGAAACTATGTAACTTGGTTATGTTAATTTTTTGTAGTCTAGTATTTGATTTACTTTTACTTTATAGGATCAACTGATATTCAATCCCTGGAGAGAATATTTCCATGAAATGAAATTTTCCAAAGACAAAATTCACTATTTTAAAGTTTCAAACATAAAACTTTTGATCTAAGAATCCCCAGAATGATTATAAAATTATTATCATGATCTTAATATCTTTTATATTATACTAAGATACAATTAATAATATAGCAAAAAAGTTATCATGATATTCTTTGAATACTCTCTTCATTAGATCTATATAAATAGATAGTACATTAGTCAATCGAAATGGATTTTTTATAAACATATAATGTATATACCTCATTAGAAAAAATTCCTTTGGAATACATTCTTTCAATAATATAAATTTATATTACCCAAAACATATATCATTCTTTGAAAAATAATGAGCTCTAAGAAGAATATAGAATAAATCATCAATTCAAGGCTGGGGAGATATATTTTTTTTCAAAAAATATTTTATTTCCCTATAATAAATGTATATAATTAAAGATCCATCTTTCTTATTACTGAATATTATAGGGGATCACCATGGTGAAACACATGACCATATAAATCCTTTCAGACACAACTCCTTTGATTTTTTATTTTACTCTAATTATATAGTGTCTACTATATAGGGAATTGTCGATATAAGTCTTCTGTCATGGAGTAAATAAATGGAAACTCAAATTCACTATTGGTGGATGTCCGGGTAAATCCTCATAGAATAAAAAAACACATTTCTATAAAAATATATCTATTCTCAATTTGAAGATCAACTTTTACATTAGAATATTGTGTTTACCTTCTTTCCCCATGAATCTCACTCCAATGAGATACTAGGGTGGATATAGAAATGAATAATATGATGAAGTATCCCCTATATAGTTAAGGAATTATACATTCTCACCAAAAGTCATAATTTCCTTCTCTTTAAAATAAATTTTTTCATTATATTTTGAAATTCAATCCATTCTAATTATTATATAAAAATAATTCTAGGAATAATAATCCAGATTGTATATTGTGAATGTTTATGTGTCATAATGAGGAATGAATGACACGTTCTAATTAAGGTTTGATTTTATTAAGAGTTTTGATTGATTAATACCTTATTAAGGTGTTAGGGAAATATCTAATTTTCCTACAAAATAGGTTAGATATAAAATAGTGTAATGATATATAATAAAATAAATCATTGGATAAATTTGAGGCTATTATAAATGAATCTATCACTACATCATTGGGAAATTCAACTGGATTTGTAGTGTTCTTCAAACATTTCTATTCTCCCCTTGTTTTATTCCGTGGTATATTCCCTTGAATCTTGGGATATTTGTTTTAATAATTCCCCATTTCATTATAGTTAAATACATAGATAGTTTTGGAATCATTATTTTAACTAAATTCATTATCCAAATTAACAATATCTATGAACTTATAAAAAATATCCATATCTTTCATTCATTTGCCTAGATGTGTCTTACCAAAATTTTGACATGATGGAATTTTTTTGGTTCTCTTCTTCTTCTTTGAACCCTACCCTTTTTCTTGGTGTTTAGTCATATTATTTTGTTTCTTGATTTCTATTAAATATATAGGATCTATATCATTACGTCTTTATCATAATGGTGATTGATACTATATAATAATATAACAAAAATGTTTGAGAAATTGGTGCCATTTAGAAACTCTACATAATAACATGAAATAAATGATCAATCTAGGTATTTGAATTACGTATGTAGTCCAGATAATTCCTGGATAATCTTGGGAAGTTAGCCTCATACTCTACCACAATTTCTACTTTCTTATAATTTAATGTTAGGAACATCAACTCTATTTTATATCTCTATTCTTTAGGGAATTATTTCTCAAAGAAAATAAATTTAAATGATCTCAATTCTATGTTTTCCATTTCTACATCCACTTTAGTGTTTTTGATCAATGAACAACGTTGATCTCTATCCCCTTTCAAATAATACAATTCTAGAATAACTTTGTGAATTTCATAAAATCCCATAGTTATGAATATCTTATAAGGGACTTTATTCACTACTCAACTACCAAGGGACTAGTATATTCACTAAATGTTGAGGTATTATGTCCCATGAAGCAATAAAAAATTAGAGAAACACATTATGGAGAAACTAGTTGCTAAATTTAGGCAAGGTTATTTTTTATAACATGGTTAAGCTTCCCTAATATAGCTATGATCTTATTAGTTCCAATTCTAATGGTATTAGATTTCTCAGTTGGGAAATTTCGACATTGTCTATGGTAATTGATTGCCTTTCATCTGTTAGTAACTATTACTAATTGATATAACCCCAAGAGTTATCTCATTATCATCATGAATATTGATCCATGAAGTAAAATCCCTATAACAGTAAGAGTTCTAAAATACTATATGGGATCATCATTATTCTCATATTAGTTATGTTCATTTATGTTCTAGTTTGAAATTTTTCTACTGCACTTCCATTGATACTAATTGAAACAACCCTAACCCTGGTATCCCAGATATGATGTATACTTTATTACATTATAATAGACACAAAGTATCTCATCCTAAAAGAATTATCAGTTTAGTAGTCTTGAAGAACCCAATATATGCATGATTCCCATATTTTATTGTCAATATACTATACATAGAATAAAATCATTCTTAAATATTTTATATTATTCATAATATACTTCTTTGTAAATTGGAGAAAAAAAAATAAGGGTTGACATCAGATTCCCAATAAGAGTAACTTAAATCAAAAGCTATCATGAATTTATAAAGCATAATAAATATGAAAAGGTAAATAATATACAACACCTTCCATTTAATCAATAAGTTGATCATGAAAATGAGTCCATATAAAATATCAATTTAGTAATCTCATGGACGTTAATAAATAAATTCCCAATGAAAAAATGCCTAAAAAATGGACAGCATGATTCCATACATCATGATATATATAGTCAACGCTTTGTACCAATACAGTTTAATCAATGGGTAGGTATACAATAGGAAACCAATTTTATTGTTAGATTACTTATTTTTCTTATGAGACATGTCGATGCATTGAGGGGATATAAAATTTTAGGCCCCAATGGTCACTGAATTTATAATATATTCCTCATATATTAAATTATAAATTTTATACATAAACAATAGGACTTCTCAAAACATATCTATATTGATTGAATAATACAGATTTATTACGTTTTACCAAGTCAATCAAATAACTTTCTTAGTAAAACATAGTACATAGAAATTATATGTGGTTTAAAAATAAACATATCCTAGAAAAAAATATTGATATTAAATAAAAATGTAATATTCAATGATCAAAACAAAGTGCACATTTCAAGATAAATTTAATGACTTCAAAATTAATCAAGAGAAGAGAGATGAACATTATAAAAATCAATTTTATAGTAAAATCCAATATTTTAAAGAATATGTGAAAATTTAAGAAAAATATCTCATCCAAGGGTTTTATTTATAAAAGAATGGAAATATTGTATAAGAATCTTAAGGGTCTAAAATTTTTATAAAGGTTGGAATGTCTATTAGAATCGTATAAGTTAAAAAGGAAAAAAACCATTTTACTTTTAAAAAAAAGTAAAAAATGTACATTTCATAATAATGATAGAATGATTCCTTCCAAACCATTTAAAAATCATATATAACATAAAATTTCCTCAAAAAATCGTTTTAGGTTTAAAAAGGACTTTTATGAAGCATTTTTTAAAATTATGGCCATGGATGAAAAATATTGTATATTTAAAAGATATATAAGTAATAATTTTCTTTTATACATTTTTTTAATGAGGAATATGGATTGATTAACTCATTATCGTGAATAAATATATATTGAAGTTAAATACCTCAAAAATAATGTATATGCCCCACATAAAAGTAAATAGGTGCATAATACCAAAAATGTCTCAATGTATTGGAAATTGAGTAGAAATCCCTTATCACAAATTTCCCTCTTTCTAAAATTGATTTAACCTCCACTATAATAAATTTAGTTTTATTATAATTAAATAATAAAACCATACACATATCTATAATATCATGTATGATCCTCTTATAACATTTTATCACTTATTTATTGAAAATATTTTATTATTATCATTATTTTGGGTGTTAGCTATTTCATTTTCCTTATATACTTGGATTCCTTAGTTCGAGTACCTGTTATTTTATTATTGTTACATAAAATAAAGAATTTTATTTATGGTATAAATATCATATATATTCAATTTATAGATACATAGATTCATCCATAAAATATAGATAACATAATATGAATTACAATGATTGTTAATATGGTAATTCGTAAGTAATCTAGAATAATGTTTTCACATTTTGATGGAAGAAACGAAAGAAAGGTGAATAGTAATTAATATTTTTTTAATCATTAAAATATCATATATAATAATTTAATAAATCATTATTACCATCCATATAAAAACCTTATTCTTTTTATTACATACATACATGATTTAATTACATAATATTATACTTAATACAACCTGAAAGATCAAGAAGTCTAGTGTATTTTGGAATTAGGTACATTACATTAAAACATTAAACATGAAAAAAACGTTTTCATTGAGGTATTCTTTAACATGATCGAGCTTAAAAATCTATGAGATATCCTAGGGAAAATAAATAAGAAAGGGTTGAGTTATAAATCCTAGTTAGGGAGTAAACATGGAATAACATGAAGATATTAATACATGTTAGGCAATGAATATCAATGAGACATAAAGTAACATGAACCATAAAGCCTGACATAGAATGATATTCATCACATGGATATGTGATAAAAACATCAAAACATCATCATAAGTCAAGGCTAAAGTGACAACACATCATAGTGGAAAAAGTCCCAAAACGGAATTAGGTAACCCATATCCCATCTCGGCATATCATGATATTAAACATTTCCTAATTCATTGGGTCACTATAAAATTCTTGGCGCACCTGTCACTATCATTTCATTCGCATGCTAATGTGTCCCACATAGATCATAAAACATGGATTCATTCAGAATCATAATTTGGTCCATAGTAATGGAGTGTGGAATAAGTACATGTAAGTCCAAAATGAAAAGGTATATGTGCATGAAAGTGAACATCGTTGATAGGTAATGGGTATGGTATTCCCTACACAATTGTTTTGGAATGGAAATTTGCAGTGAAATTTTGGTAGTCTAATGGCATGGAATAAAAAATAATAAAAACGGTTGGTGAGAGAGAAAGGGATCCCTCATCATATTTACCTGAAATGGATATTAATAGGGTCATATAACTGTATGTCCAACCATAATTAATTTGAAAATATTAGGTGTATCATAATAAATAAACTTGACGAAGGAGGTGGAATAGAATAACTCCTACGAAATTTCGACATGGAAACAGGTGTAAATGGGAGGGATTTAAGATGGAAAAAGGGGTCTCTAATTATTAAAACATAATAAGGGTAGTATGGGTGAGATTAATAAACATACACCCATAATTTGTAATTGAAAATAAAATGTTTCAATAATATAAGGAAACTTTGATAAAAATAAGAAAGGAAGGGACCCTTACATGACTGTGTAACTTAAAATGCTTGAGGAGGAGATTATTGAGTTATTTGGGAACCTTGGAAGTATTCTAGATAGGGTTGTATAGATTAAGGACGTTCTCCAATGATTTTTACTAAAGAGAAGCGAAAGCGTAGTGGGTTTATATAGGAAATTAGAGTGGAATTCTTAAATATTTCACAAACAAACGTTTTGGAATCTAAATAATTAAATATTAAAAACAACAAACCATCCCATGGTTTTCACAAAAGTAGAGAGATTTTAAATTTTTTTAATATGAAATGGTCCAATGATATTAAAGTATTATCCTTTCTTATATGGAGACGAGTAACATTATTCAAGAAATGAATTTAAAATCATAAAATATATTATACATTCTGAATGATTCGTAAGTGTATTATAAAAATAATGAAATTATATTAAAATTCTATTAATTTAATGGAAAAACATATATTTGTCATATAATACCCATTATTGTATTTATTACATCATTTTTTGGGTTATTTGGATTTCATAAAACCAACATTGTATTTATACGGTATTTAATTTTTATCTGAAAATTCGACTATATCAGAAAAATATGAAAAATTCACAAATGGATAATTTTTACATTATGATTCAAAAAAAAATATTAATTTTTTCAAAATAAGTTTCTAAATATACTCATATTCACTTTTAAAATAGTATTCGACATTTATTGTAAAATGCTAGGTTTTTTGACAATAATAGTTTTTGACACTTATAAAAAGTAAATTTAACTTCATAAAAATGCACTCCCATTTTTAAGTAATAATACTTAATGAATAATTATTATTATTTAAAATAATATTTATTTTAAAAATCCTTCAATTCATCTAAATAAACTCAATTGAATTTCAATATTACCCACAAATATATTTTTTGTTTAATTTAATCAAAAAATAATAATTTAAAAGAAAAAAATTAAATGGATATATATATTATTATATAATATATTTACATTATAAAGGTCTTGTTACATATACCTTTAAAAAACCACCATACTCCCTAAGATTACAGGGTACGATTGTGACATTATCATTGGGCCATTCGGGGAACAAGCTTTGGGTCGTGAAATTGATCAGTTTGAACTTCTCTCATAAATGGTTTCCCTCATGCTTTAGTCGTTGGAACTCATCATGGGCTTGGTCAAGGGAAAATTCCAGAGACATTATCTCCCCTAGAATCCCTGATAAATGGACTTCATAGGGAACAATTTTACTTTTTGAGGTCGTCAGTTCCTTTATCTGAGTCAATTAGATTTGTTAAAGCCTTATATTGATACTTATCATGTGATCACTGTTCAAGGACGATATTATCAACAATCAATATTCTTAATGGTCAATTAAATAAAAAAACCAAAGATGTTAATGTGTTTTATATATCCATTTTAATAAATAATACATTTAATTAAATAAAAAATAAAATTTCATTTATAAAATTTTGGTTCTTTACAATCCACATTAAGTATAAATGAAAATCGGATCACATAACTTCATGGATATGGTAGTCTACACGTATGCAATAGTGAAATTATCATTTTTCAAAGGATTAGAAGGTTAGAAGTTATATATAATATATATTTACACAATAATATTTAGGTAATAAATATCATATATACTCATTAATTCTATTCTTTTAACCATCTAAGTAAAGTGATGTTGAAAAATGAGTTTCCCTGGTATGTGGAGACGGTAATCCATACATATGAAAGAGTGATATTTTCACTTTTTTCCGGCTGGAAAAGAAATGGAATATGGTTTTACCACAATAATAATAACATTTCATTATATTTTTGATACAATATTTGTTATTTTTGGATTAGTTCAACACGATAAGAGGGAGTAGAATAAGAAATAAACTTAAAAGAGTCGGTAAACATGATTAGCTCTTCTTTAGTGGACATCATTTATATCACTTCTTAAGGAAATTAGGTTTGGTAATTAAGAAGGTCCAAAACCTATATAGCTTGTATTAGTATGTTGAGAAGTTGAATGGGAAGGTTTTATTCGAGCAACAAGGATTAATGTGGAGTAAATAATAAAAATGAGAGGATTAATTTTATAATTTAGGAAAGGGGGATTATTATAATTTATTAAAGTATTAATATAAATTATTTCTCATGCTTAAATGGAACCTAATTTTTATAATTCGAATATAAGTTGTGTATAAGTAAAAATAATTTCATTAAATAAAATTTGG
Source organism: Viscum album (assembly GCA_963277665.1). Taxonomy (NCBI): domain Eukaryota; kingdom Viridiplantae; phylum Streptophyta; class Magnoliopsida; order Santalales; family Viscaceae; genus Viscum; species Viscum album. The sequence continues at coordinate 1,525,439,429 of OY728138.1, read as the reverse complement.
ATAGGTTTTTTGTATGTGTTTACCCTTAACTTTTAGTTTTAACCCCCATTAATCCATTTGAAAATTACTATAAGATTAATGTTTTCTACGATTTAAGGTTTAATAATATTATTAAAAATAGAAACGGAAACAAAAATGGAAAATTTTTTATTTATAAAAACATATCACCTTCATTTAGACTAATCTAATATATTTATGACTTTTAAAATAGTTAATCAAATATAATTAATTATAAAATATCATTAATTTTATTTTATGACCATTCATTTAATTTTAGTTTAAATACAATAATTAAGAGAGGAAATTAGAATATATACCTTTGAAACATTTATAAAATATTATATTTTTCTAAATAAATTATGAGAACAATATATATTTCAAATTATATTAGTTTTAGTATTTTTTATATCAATTTTTCGAATTTTTATTAATTAAATAAATGTTGTGTCAGTGTTTCCCAATCATTTATTATAATTATTTCAATACTAAAAATTATAATTAAATTACCATGATATGAAATAAATAATTTATCATTAAATTTTTTTTTATAACCGGAGATATGTTTTGTTTATCCCAATTATAAAATACTATAATTATTAAAAAGAATAAGACTGATATTTTCTCTTATCTCTCACTTAAATATTATAAAGATAAAAATAAAAGAAAAATGGAAATATAATTACATATATTAATATCATGGTTTATTATAGAAGAAATATATTTATTAGATTAAATTAACACAAGTTTTAGGGTCTATTTCTAGTACTCATCATATTATTTTTAAAATTAATTACCAAATTTATGCTTTATTGTGGTAGAAAAATTATAGTGGTTACTATTCATAATGGATACAAATGAAAGGGAACTATTAATAAAATTGGGAACTCATGATTACAAATTTTTAATCCATTTATAATATTCAATTTCAATAACTGGAAAAATTAATATAGAACTAAAATGAAAAATGCAACGAAAACTATTTTTTAGAAAAACTACTTTCAAATTGTAAAACATTTTTATAGAAAAATTAACCATATAATTTTTTCAAATTAATTTTATTGTATTATTTATAATATTATATATTTAATTATAATTTTACCCATCTAAAAAATAATTTTTTTACATACTTGATACAAAAATACAGTTTTCAAAAAAATAAACATTCTTCACAATTCAATTGGAAGAAAAGATTTTCAGAAAAAAAAATCCACACAATACCTCTAAGATAATTTTCATATGATAATTTAAAAAAATATATTATCATTATTAAATTAATTTTATATAAAAATATAATTATATTATTTACTAAAAAATAGAAATAAAAAACATTTTTGATGAATTTTTTTTATGAATAAAATGACTGTTTATTTCATAATAATTCATCATTTAGTGTTATTAGGTATAACCTTAAAATATATTTCATAATATTGTTATTCCTATTTATTCTCACTGACTCAAAATCTAGTTTATAATGATCATATTTTAATAATAATGTTTTGTGGTTCACATATGTCTGATGTTTCATGTTGTATACAATAACAAACATAGTTTTATTTTAATGTCATAGGATATTAATGTACAATAATGAAATAAACACATATCTCATCCCACTTCAAAAATATAATTCAAAGTGTATAAAATGACTTGATTATCCTTTGATGTCCCTCTTTGATCCTCTTAAAGGTCGAACATCTGGAAACATAATCTGCAACAACACATTGCATCCCAAGACACCAATACTGACTTATCAAGATATAAAAATCATGTTTTCCCTAGGGTATATGCACCAAATGGAATGATGTGACTCACACATTATATACTACCACAAGTTCAAAGGAACCACCAACTTCTATTTGGAAAGAAGAGAATCATTGGGAGATTGAGACCAATTTCCCAAGGTCTCTGAACAATTTAAGACACAACTAATCTACTTGTACATGGGGTTGGATACCTACTCACTCTTAATCGGATTGATAACGGAGGGTATGAAATGCACACTATCGATGAACACAAACAATATATCCTCATTTTAATACCATGAGTTTTTATGGACAATATTTTTCGAATAATTTAATTTTTCATCAATTTATCACAATGAAGTAAGTCAAATTTCCCTTCCACATGAAACTGACTTGGAGTACGTTACACGCAACATGGACTTGGCATAAGATACACTCGATACTGACGATTATATGAAACATAATTTAATTGATATAATTATTTATTTTAGATAACTATAACATGGTTGTTAAAAATAGTTATAGTAATATTAATAACTAATTTTCAAATATTTTTTAAATAAATAAAACACATAATGAAATATATAATTTTTTGTAATGACCTTACATGAATAAAAATACTATTTCCTCAAATAAACTTCTTCTAATTTCCTTCTGTACAAAATAATAATATTAATTTAAGACACATTTATAAATTGAATTTGATAAAATAATTTTTTCTGGATTTTTTATATCTAAACTAGCCTATGGTGAATGTTTTTGATTTCTCTGAGAAACTACTTTTTTTATGAATAGTTCAAAATACATCTTTTTAGATAAAAACTACCTTTTTCTAAATAATTATTAATTTGATATGATATTATAATTTTTTAAGGTCACATTATATAAATATAACAACTATTAATAAAATTTATTTCATTGTAATCAATTTCACTTTGAAACCAAATATAATATCTTAACAAACTTTTGTACATTTTTATACTTTTAAACCCTATTATTTCGTCTCGTCAGTGGGATTATCATTAATCGTAGTTTTTCAAATTTATTATTTTGAATTTATAATATCCATAATACACCATTTTTCAGTATAATATTTTGAATATAATTGTACCATGTTAATTTTTTTACCAAAATTATTAGTAAAGGTGATTAAAATTAATCACATCAGTTAAGGCCAAATTAAGCTTAATTTGGGACTAAACCATAAAATCGAGAGGCTAAATGAACTATAAACTTATAAACACCCCATTTAATTTCAATAGTTCTTCAATACACTTTCCATTCTTGATTTGGGTTAGTTTTTATGACTTTTATTAGGTAAGAGAAAGTGTGCACCAAAATTGTTTATAAAAATTTTAGGTGAGTCCTTTTCCATACATATAAAAGGCAACCACTTCTACCCATTTCTCACACCTATAAAACATTAAATTTTGTCCATGACCTACAAAATAAACTTAGCAAAAATCCTCCCTTTGACTTTTAATCCTCTCTTTCGTCAGAATGTCTTTCAAGGAAGCCTTTTGGCACAAACCAAAAGAAGTGACCTAATTTAGAGTTAATGTCTTCTCTCAAGCTTGTTTAATTTATTTTCCTTCTCCACACCCTCTATCTTACTTTATTACATTATTTTATAACAAAAACACTTTCCCCACATTACAATGATGTTTTTATGCTACGGTTTCAATATATACTTACACACACCTCCATCTAATGGGTAACAAACATATTATTTCTATGTAGAGTGAACTACTTCCTAAGGAAACAATTATTGTTCATTTTCCATTTACCACCAATGATGGTGGAAATTATGATATAAAATCTATTTATATATGTTATATATAATATTTATTAACTATTTAAAATTATATATTTTTTATATCACATACCTTTTTTACCTTCCATTTATTATTAATATAATAATCTCGTTTGAGGAAGTTTGGACTATCACCCCCTCCAAGTGATGTGATTCGTTAACACACTACATTGAATGCATTAAGGATGGTTTTAGTGAAAGTATCCTATATATAAGATATAATAGTTCTACTATAATAAATATATATATATACATATATATATACATATTTCATTTATATTCTTTTATTCAATACGAAAATAAAATCGAAAACATCGTGCATGCATACATACGACATACCATCTCCATGAACAGTTTATTCTATTTTGTAATTATTTATACTATATATTATTATAATATAAATATCATGGATATCAATTATATTTATATCACTATTTACATTATATTTTCAGGTTATTAGTATATAGACCAACGATATAGCAATTTTAGACACATGCGAAGAACAAAGAGAATATTAGCCGAAGTGAAACCTTAATATTGGATGGTTAACAAGAGGGTAATATATGGTAATAATAAAACTTTATATGATATTACATATAATAATATTATTCTATAAAAGATTTATAATAAACTTATATTTTTTACATAGGAAAATTGTACGAGTATGAAGATATTTAAGACACTAGGTTAGGGAATCTTTTCTCACATTTAATTTCTGTGAGATACAAGCTATGTTCACCCCTCTTTCCTTTTTTATAGTGAATTTAATTATAATTATTGTATTCTATTTATATTTTAAATAAATTTATGGGTATTAACATATCCATTTATTATCCTTCTTACATGTGGTTTGTGTTTAAAAAAGTTACCATATCGGTAAAGTTGTGTTGTCTTAATTTTCCTTCCTTGAGACTCATGTTTTGTTATGCACCAAAACTATATTTTTTGAGGTGTATATTTTTTCATTATACATGTTATATCATGAATATACTTATTTTCATGATATTTTAAGCTTTATGTAATTTTCTATTCTTACATGGAGTGTGATCCCATGATATCAAGTTATGAGAGTTTATTGAGACAATCTAATCACTTTTTGAGATTATTTATGTTTAAGATTACTTTGATGAAATATTATGATCTATGTCTAAAGAAAACTTTTGAGTTTAGTATATTCTATATATTCAAGATATCCTCCATTTTAATACCATTTTTCCACTCTTTCTTACTTAATATATTTTTTTATGTAATATCTGACCGTCTCTCTCTTCGGTCGGAAATAACTTGTATTAAAAAACCTTGTTTTCAAAAACATTTTAGAAAATGATTTCACAATATCCTTGAAGATAATTTTAATGGAAAATGGATTTTAAATATATTTTTCATTGGTTTTAAATCATTCATTATATGTTTTCAAAGCTATTTTCGAAAAAAACATTTTTCAAAAGGTTTTATGTTTTCCAATGTATAAAGGATATTTTCCTTAAGAATTGTTTTTAAAATAACATTCAAAATTATTTTCAATATATGATAACATCCATTGGTGTCACTCATTCCATTATGGGGAAATTATTTAATGTTTCCATTCATATTATTTCTCTAAATGGATTCAATTTTAATTGGATGATATTAAGGAAACCTAATTCCCTGTTGTTGGTTGGAGTGGACACTCAAGAGGGGGGTGAATTGAGTTCCAATTAAAATTTCTGCTAAAAAAAATTTCTATTAAAATACCCCAAATTTCAAAATCATATTAAACTGTAGTGAATTTATAATGATTATGAAGGTTCAATTAGTTTCTCAAAGATTTATTAGTTCTCAGTTAACTTAATCTGATGATTAAATTAACTTTGGAAACTAACTTACTGATTTATAATAAATATAAACACTTGTGAGTTTAACTATCAAAGTATCATTGAAGACAAATTATATTTCAAAGTAATAGCAGCGGAATATGAAATAGATATGTATTGTATGAATATAAACTTTAACTAAAAACACAGAGGAGTTAACCAAGAGGTTCAGTCTCAAGCCGAGACTTAGTCCTCTCAAAAGCTTATATAAGGATGATCCACACCCTGAATCGGGGTTCAACAGTTTACAACTATCCATGTCCAAGACCTCTACCACTGTTATCCGTGGGAAACAAAACAACAGTAACCAGCTGTCCAGGTCACACACGACCTCTACCACTATCCACAGTGGGAAAAAGAATGAAAAGATAGTGAGTGAGGATTTTCAAATCCTCCAGTTAAGGTTCAGGAGACAGTGTGTGTGTAAAATACAAAAGATAACACACACTGCTCGTAATGTAAAAAGTAAATCACAGAGATAAAGATTTAGTGATTAGAAATGGCTCTAGTGATCTTTGTACAGCTCTTGACTTCTTTTGTTGATTAGAATTCCTTCTGAGTCTTCTTCTGGTTTTTGTCTGGAAACCAGAGTACCATCTGCTTCCTTGACTTCGAGGTTCAGCTTGCTTATCGGCTCAAAGAATGATGAGTTTTGTGTGGTTCTACTTTAGCATATATTGCTCTATGTATGCTCTATGTTCTGGAGGCTGATAGTAATAGTCTCGTGAGTGCAAGTTCTCCAGTTGATCTTGGCACATTTTGAGCTTGATCAACAGTATATTCTCTGTGCTTGATCTCTTCGAGTTCTCTTTCATACTATCCTCTCATACCATCCTCACTTGATACATACACGATGTCCTCTTTATACCCTTTTTGTTTTTCTGATAAGAATGATTATACTTTTTGATCGTACTTGGTACGGTTTCCTGAAATGGCAATATAAATCTTTTAATAACATTAAATGCATCAAAAGTAACAAATGTAACCATTAGTATAATAAACAAATAGTGTCGAGGATATAGGATTTGACTCCACAGTTCATTATAGGTAGCCGTTTGTTTTTACACGTGTACGGTTGACTCGGTGTAGGGATCTTCCATCGGTAGCTCTTCAGACTCTTATTGGTAGCTTCCTGTGTGCATCGGTAGCTCTGTGTGTATCGGTAGCTCTGTGTGTATCGGTAGCTCTGTGTGTATCAGTAGCTCTGTCTATCGGTAGCTCTGGCTATCGGTAGCTCTGGATATCGGTAGCTCTGGCTATCGGTGGCTCTGGCTATCGGTAGCTCTGGCTATCGGTAGCTCTGGCTATCGGTAGCTCTGGCTATCGGTAGCTCTGACTATCATGCAAACCACATCTAATTGAATTATAATTGTTTCAAAGCTAAACAGGAATAATCTAGATTAACATAAATCATATATTATTTAAACATTATTATTAACTTGATAACTGATTTGAAAGAATTAAAATGTAGATCATCAGTAATTGAGAGTAGCATAATATATGAACACATAATTGGGATATTCAAAACAGGTGAGGTCAACAATATCCCCCTTTTTGATAATCACAACTTATGATATGACCAAAAATAGTGAGAATATAGTATAAGAGAATATAACGTTTATATTCTAATTTCTCAAAGAAATCAAGCAGAGGAAATAGAGGAAATAGTAATAGAATGAAATAGATCAAAAATTATCATAGGATGTATTAAATACAATAGTATCATAGATAAGCTTTGAAAGAGTTGGTACCAAAAAAGCAAATGTAAGAATAGTATAAAAGGCTCAAAATTTCTTCCCTTTGATAATGCCCCCCTTCTCTTTATATTTTCTCCCCCTTTCATTATATTTTCTCCCCCTTATAATTTTCTCCCCCTTTGTGATAATCAAAAAGTGGGAAGGCAGACAGAGAAAACTGAGAAACAGAGATAGATTAAAGAAAAGCATTTGTATTATACCAGACAAAACTTACAGAAACAGAATAGAAGAGAAAAAGAGAAAAAAAAGACAATTCCTATCAAACAGCGTTGCCACTTCCGCAATCCGTATCTTCAACATGAGTTTTGCCTTTTGGATCAGAAGAAGAGGCAGGTGGTGAGGATGTGAGTGAGGGCTTTGGAATCCCAGAAATGATCACAGGAGGCTGAGCCACTGATACAGTGTCTGGCCTGTATTGGGAAGTTTGTTGAGTGATCATAGGTGTGAGGCTTCAGATGGCCTGAGCAGGAGTCATCTGGACTGGAGACTCAGTAGAGGTAGAGGCAGGCAAGGCAGGAGGGACAATAACTGGTCTGGCATCAACATGCAAAAAGGGAAGCAACAGATTCCTGAAATCCATAATGATTCCTCCCCCTCTTTCCATAGCAGATATAAAATCATCTTTGTTCTCCATAAATTTTTATAAGGCAGGAGTCAGCTCTCTTAGCTTGCTCACTTGTTCTTGGAAGGCTTGAGTTACAGGGGGTACTTTCATGTTTTCCAACATCAGCTTGAAATTATGGGTGAGTTTTTGCTTGGTAAAAATCCTTTGGAAATAATAATCCACCTTGTTCTTGATTTCCTCCTGAGAGGCAGAGGCCTCTTTCATAGTGTCGTGGACGATTTTAATTATTTCCCTTACTGAATCTCTTGTAGAGAGCACTGCCCGACTGAGATCTGATGAGTCCACAGATCCACTGGTTGAAATAGAACCAAGCTCCTCCTTCATCGTAGCTCTTAATTGATTCAAATCAAAAGCAGTTTTTGAAGCTAGAGGACCCACTGAGAAAGATACAGTTTCTTTGAAACTTTTGGTCAAACCACTAATCAGAGTTTGCAGTTGAGAGTCCTGATTTTTAACATGATCCTTTATAAAAGATTTGAAATCTTCAAATACTGAGACCATTTGGCTTACAACACTTTTCACATAGGCTAAATCCTTATCAGCTTGAGGCTTTGAGCTCATGTAAGAATCTAAAGCAGTAACAGACTTCTGTAAGGCTTCAAGATCTGCTTCTACTCTGGAAGATTGTGTCTGTCACTCTTTAACTGCTTCCATTAGCTCACCCATAAAAGTTGACAGATTGAAACCAAGAGAAAGCTCAAAAGATTGTTCTAATAACTTCATTTCTTCACGAAAATAGTGCTTCATCTCAGTAACTGAGGCAGTGAAGGATTCTTTCAGCTCATGCTTCCGGGATTCAAGATCAGACTTTGAAACAAAATCAGTAGGAGCAAATGTAGTAGATACTCTTGCAGAAGCTAGGCTAACTACTGAATCATTCATGACTGATTGAATCGAGGAAACTAAAAAGGATTCCATTGTCTTTACTTCTTCTACAAAACTGACTTTGAGATTTTCTTTCAGCACATTTAAATCATGTACTCAGACTACATCATCAGGTAATAACTCAGAATTGATGTCATAGCTGATCTTTGGTCTATTCAAGGATACTTCATTATCCGAATCAGGATAATCCAAACCAAAGACAATAAAACTTGGGTCTTCTACCTAGTCTTAAATCTCAACAGCTACTGTAACATTTCCAAGATTGGAATGATGCTCCCCCTCAATGGGTGAATTCCTATGTACAACAACTACATTTTCTGCTGGTCTCTCTTCATCAGAATCTTCCACAACAGCTTCCATCTCAGCAGCAGTAAGGAGATTTTCTAAGACAGGTACAGCTTCTTCTCCTTCTTTTTATACTTCATCAGTAGGCACAACTGAGTTTTCAATCAAAGGACTCAGACTCAACCTAGCAGAATCAGAAGATTCAGATACATTCCCTTTTTCTCTTTCCTGCTGAGGAATTGGCTGGTCTTCCTCATGAAGAGATAACACTTCCTCTACTTTTCCTTTTCTTGAGTATACAAACTCAGTAACAGGACATGGGGGAAAGTCTGGATCTCCTCCAATATCCATAGGAGTTTCTTCCTCTTCTTCTTCTTCTTCTTCTTTTGACTCATCACTGTACTCGGGTTCCTCTTCATCAGATCCTAAACCTGGATCTCTTTTATCCTTTGGCCTTGAAGGATAATCCAGAGGATTAAACTTATCATACACCCTCTTGTCATCACTGACCCATTCTCCTTTCCATGGGTTCCAATTGATTTTCATGTACCTACAAACTGTAGTAGTGATACAGAAGTTATTCTTAACTACAACTGTCTCATCCTGAGACTCAGCTATCCCTTTTTCTTTTATCATTACAGAGATCATTTTGGCAAAGAATAAAGCATTAGTCTTTGATTTTGGCCTAATCATGTCTTCCATTTGATTCAACAGCAGTCTGCATAGATTAACTTTCACACCATGTCTTAACAGATGTAGAAGATAAATATCTTGATATCTCAGATTAGAAAATTCTCCTCTCCTCGGTATCAAAACATGTTGAACAAATTTGAAGAGAAGTCTGTTCTCTCCATCCAATTCAGTAGCAACCACATTCCTTTGACTTCCATTTCCCGTTAGTTCTTTTAAAGTGGTCTCATAGTCAAAGATGTTACTGGTAGGTGGAATTGCTCTTGAGACATACCCGAATACACCTTCATGTGGGACTTTTAAACATTCTGCCCACTCTACTGAAGAAAACGACATTTCTTTTCAATTTAAAAAAGAACTTACCCGATTCTCATTTTCAGACTTCTCGAAGCTTACGAATTCGTAGAACTGTTTCACTAACTTCGGGTAGTAGGGACCATTGTTATTTGAAAAACAATCTACCCATTTCTGATCTTCCAGAATTGCAAGCACCAACGACTTGCTTGGTAGCATCCAATCTACACATAGTTCTTTTTCAATCACAATATCTCTATTCTGCAAGTGAGGGTTTACTGGTCTCTTTCTCGACCTAGTTCTGACATTACTTCAACGAGCTTCTTGCTGCACTTTCTGCTTCTTTGTTTTAGGCTCTACACTGTCATCTCTGCTGGCAGGAATCTTGGTTTTTTCCATCGAGGATTTAGGGTTCTTAGTCGAATAGGGAGATAAGATTCAAAGGTGAAAGGTTTTGGGTTCGGTGGAGTGAGAAGCGGATTAGGCTTAGTTTTATCATGTAGGAATCATAAATAAATGAATAAAGTAAAATAACATAGAAATAAAACGATTCATATTCTTGGCGGCAGACAGAAGTTTTTAAAAAAAACATCGGTGATAATTTCAACATCGGTGAGAATTGATCATCGGTGAGAATTTCAACATCGGTGAGGATTGATCATCGGTGAGAATTTCAACATCGGTGAGAATTGATCATCGGTGAGAATTTCAACATCGGTGAGAATTGATCATCGGTGAGAATTTCAACATCGGTGAGGATTGATCATCGGTGATAATTTCAACATCGGTGAGAATTGATCATCGGTGAGAATTTCAACATCGGTGAGAATTGATCATCGGTGAGAATTTCAACATCTGTGAGAATTGATCATCGGTGAGAATTTCAACATCGCTGAGAATTGATCATCGGTGAGAATTTCAACATCGGTGAGAATTGATCATCACCAGCACGTGCCTAATGTAACTTAACCTATCAGAACTTAAAGGTTTAGTGAAAATATCGGCCAATTGATGTTCAGTGCCAATAAATTCAAGAGTTATATCACCTTTTTGATAATGATCTCTTAGAAAATGATGTCTTACATCTATGTGTTTGGTTCTAGAGTGAGATACAGGGTTCTTAGATATTTTTATTGCACTAGTGTTGTCACAGTTGATTGAAACATGTTTAAACTCAAATCCATAGTCCAATAAAGTGTGTTTCATCCACAGAATTTGTGCACAGCAACTACCAGCAGCTATATACTCTGCTTCGGCAGTAGACAATGCAACTGAGTTCTGTTTCTTACTACACCATGACACTAGGGATTTACCAAGTAAATGACATGTTCCAGATGTGCTCTTCCATTCTAACTTACATCCAGCAAATTCAGCATCCGAATAGCTAGTTAGTTCAAATGATTGTCCTTTTGGATAAAACAAACCTAAATGTACAGTATGCTTAAGATATTTAAAAATCCTTTTAACAGCCAGTAAGTGTGATTCTTTAGGATTAGCTTGAAATCTAGTGCACATACATACACTGAACATAATGTCTGGTCGACTAGCAGTAAGATAAATTAAGCTCCCAATCATACCTCTGTAATTGGTTTGATCCACTAGTTTCCCAGCTTCATCTGTATCCAACTTACAGGTAGTACTCATAGGTGTATCATTTTCCTTAATGCTATCCAATCCAAAACATTTTAAAAGATCTTTTGTATATTTACTTTGATTTAAAATAATTCCATCTTTAGTTTGAAAAATTTGAAAACCAAGAAAATACTTAAGCTCTCCCATTAAGCTCATTTCAAATTCATTTTGCATGCTTTTTGAAAAATCAGTACATAAAGAGTGTTTAGAAGATCCAAATATAATATCATCAACATAGATTTGTACAAATAAAACATCTTTAGAAATTCTTTTTATAAACAGAGTTGGATCAGCGATCCCTTTAGTAAAACCTTTTGAAATAAGAAAATTGCTGAGTCTATCATACCAAGCTCTTGGAGCTTGTTTTAAACCATATAAAGCTATAGAAAGTTTAAAAACTTGATTTGGAAAATGAGGGTTTGTAAATCCAGGTGGTTGTTCCACAAAAACATCTTCAATTATAAAACCATTTAGAAATGCACTTTTGACATCCATTTGATATAACTTGAAATTCAGATGTGATGCATATGCAAGTAAGATCCTAATATCTTCCAGTCGAGCTACAGGTGCAAAAGTTTCTCCATAGTCTATACCCTCTTCTTGACTATATCCCTGTGCAACTAGTCTAGCATTGTTTCTAACTATGTTTCCTGATTCATCTACTTTATTTCTAAAAACCCATTTTGTGCCTATTGTCGAGGTGTCCTTGGGTCTGTCAACTAATTCCTAGACTTTGTTTCTTTCAAATTGATTTAACTCTTCTTGCATGGCTATTACCTAGAATTCATCATTGATAGCATCATTGATATTTTTGGGTTCTAGTTGTGACAGAAAAGCTTGATGTTCAACCTGGTTCCTTAGAGAAGCTCTAGTTTGTGTTCCTCTATCAAGATTTCCAACAACAGCATCTAAAGTATGATTCTTTAGAATCTTAGTCGATCTGGTAAAGGTTGTACTAGAAACTTCAGGTTCATCTATAGGTTCGGGTTCAACAGAAGCATATTCTGGAGAAAGTCCAGAACTGGATGTTTTTATAACAGGTTCTTTAGATTTATCATTAAGGTCCAGCATAGACAAATCTTCTTCAAGATTCTCAAGAGAGGTTTTAGGCTCATGTGGATCAGTTTCTTCGAATTTGATGTGAACAGATTCTTCCACACATTTGGTTCTCTTATTGAAAACTCTATAAGCTTTACTTGAAATAGAGTAACCCAGAAAAATTCCTTCATCAATTTTGGGAGCAAACTTATCCAGATTGTCTTTAGTATTAAGTATAAAGACTTTGCAACCAAAAACTCTGAAATAATTAACTTTAGGCTTTCTATTGTTCCATAAATCATATGGGGTTTTCTTAAGAACAGGTCTGATCAAGAATCTATTGATAACATAACAAACTGTATTAACAGCTTCAGCCCAAAATTAAATAGGCAGTTCGTATTCATTGAGCATGGTTCTAGCTATTTCTTGAAGGGTTCGGTTTCTCCTTTCTACTACACCATTTTGTTGGGGTGTCCTAGGGGCAGAAAAATTGTGACTATAGCCATTGTGTGAGCAATAAGATTCAAACTCATGATTTTTAAACTCACGACCATGATCACTTCTTAGGGTTTTAATCTTAAGTCCACTAAGGTTCTCTACAGACTTGGAATATTTAACAAAGTAAGGACAAGCTTCACTTTTGTGAGCTAGAAAGTACACCCATGTATATCTAGAAAAGTCATCTATAAGAACATAGACATAATGATTCCCATTTAAACTAGAAACTCTTGATGGTCCAAACAAATCCATGTGAACCAACTCAAGTGGTTGAGAAGTTGAGACTTCTTTCTTTGATTTAAAAGAAACTTTGTGTTGTTTTCCCTTTTGACAGGGATTACACACTTTGTCATTTGGGAATTCTAACTTAGATAAGTCTCTAACTAAGTTTTTCCTAGCCAGTTTTCTAAGTGAGTGAATGTTGCAGTGTCCTAATCTTCTGTGCCATAGCCAAGATTCTTTATAAAAATCATTCAAACAAGAAATATTTTGTTTGGCTAACGAATTTAAATCAACAGCATAAACATTTTCATTACTTAGAGCAGAAAATACTAAAGAGTTTTTGGAGTTAAAAACATCACACGAGTCATTTTCAAACTTGACATTGAAACCGTCGTCACATAATTGAGATATACTAAGCAAGTTATATTTAAGTCCATCAACGAATAAAACATTAGAAATTAATACTGAGTCAGTGTTACCAATCTGGCCTAGGCCGATGATTTTTACTTTAGAGTTGTCACCAAAGGTGACATGACCTCCATCAACCTTTATTAAGTTCTTGAAGCAAGAATAATCTCCAGTCATATGTCTTGAGCACCCACTGTCTAAATACCATATCTTTTTGTGACAGCTCTTCAAGCAGGTCTCCTATAAAAAAGATTTAAACAGGAAATGACTTTGGTACCCAGATTTTCTTGGGTCCAGATAGGTTAGCAATCAGGGCCTTAGGTACCCAAATTTGTTTTATGGGTCCCATACAATTAACAGAAACAACAGATTTTGAAAGATAAACTTTATTTGGTCTATAACAATGTGAAAAACCTGTTGAAGCATATGAATTTCCAAAACTGGAACTAGCAGAATTTTTTTCATACTTAGGAATAAATTGGGTTCTAGTGAATTGTCTCTGTCCAGGTTGGTATCCCAAACCAGTAGCATATCTAGGTGCAACTTGCTTTCCTAGCATTTGAGTTAAAGCATCCTTTCCATTTGTGAATTTTTCAAAATCCTTTCTAAGTTGCTCATTTGACAGTTTCAGTTTTGTATTTTCCTTTAGTAGTTGAGCATTCTTTTCCTTTTCTATATCAAGATCAAATTTATTCTTAACACTTAAAGCGTACTGTTTCTTTAAAACTTGGTATTTGTCTTTAAGATCATTACAGGTTTCTTCCAACATATCACAGTACTCAAATAGTTCAGATTTTGACATGTTTTTTGAATCAGAATCATCTCCAGAATAATATGAATTTAAAACAGGATTGTCAGATGTTACCTCAGAAGTATTTGTCATGAAGCACATGTTGGCTCGATTCCTTTCAGGGTCCGAAGATTCTGCTGCACTAGTGCTGTCTTCTGAAGCACTCTAGGTAGCCTTCATGGATTTCTTGTACTTCTTGTCTTTATAATCATATTTCCTTTTGAATTTTAACTTTGGACAGTCTTCTTTGATATTTCCTTTTCGCTTGCATTCATAGTAGACAACTTCATCAGTCATGTCAGCCTTCTTCCAATTCTTTTTCCATTTGCCTTGTTGATCATACTTTCCTTTGTAGCTAGGTTTTCTGAAAAACATTTTCTTCCTATAGAACTTCTTGAATCTCCTGGCTATTTGAGCCATTTCTTCATCACTGTCAGAATCTGAATCTTCACTAGACGAGCTTTCAGTAGGCACATGTACTTTCTCCTTGTCTTTACTCTTTGATGCAGTAGTCTTAAATGCCATGGATTTATTCTTGGGTTCATCTTCTTCTTCTTTGTTCACCTTCAATTCTTCTTCATACATCATTAGTTTACCAATTAACTTCTTGACAGGCAGTGTTCCAATGTCACAAGATTCTCTGATTGAGACAGACGTTCCTCTCCATCTATCTGGAAAACATCTCAGTATTCTCATGATTTGTTCTTTTGCAGGAATAATATTTCCGAGTGAGCTCATTGTGTTTACTATCTCATTAGACCTGAGATACATGTCAGAAATAGGTTCATCAGGCTTCATTTTGAAATTATCATATTTAATAGTATAAGTGTTTAATCTCATTTCTTTAACATTAGTTGTTCCTTCGTGAGAAACAGCCAAGGTATCCCAAATTTCAAAAGCAGTTTTACATGCAGAAATTCTATTAAATTCTTCATCTCCTAGAGCACAGTACAGAGCATTCATAGCTTTAAAATTATTATTGTAAGCAGTATTTGTAGGTTCATCCCAAGTAGATCTATCAGTAGTGGGAACTTTATATTCAGATTCAATAGCAGTCCAAATATCAAAACTCATGCTTTCTAGATGAATTTTCATTTTAAGTTTCCACTGAGCATAGTTATTTCCATTAAAGAAAGGTGGCTGGTTAGTAGCAACACCCTCAAGTCTATTATCCATTATAAAAAAAAGTTAAAGAGATAAAAATTTAGAAATAATAGAAATTTTAAGAACTTTAAAATACAACTAAAATCACAGTTGAAAACAGAGTAATTTAGAAGGTATTAATAAACCCTCTGATACCAAATGTTGGTCGGAGTGGAAACTCAAGAGGGGGGTGAATTGAGTTCCAATTAAAATTTCTGCTAAAAACAATTTCTATTAAAATCCCCCAAATTTCAAAAACAGATTAAACTGTAGTGAATTTATACTGATTATGAAGGTTCAATTAGTTTCTCAAAGATTGATTAGTTCTCAGTTAACTTAATCTGATGATTAAATTAACTTTGGAAACTAACTTACTAATTTATAATAAATATAAACACTTGCGAGTTTAACTATCAAAGTAGCTTTGAAGACAAATTATATTTCAAAGTAATAGCTGTGGAATAAGAAATAGATATGTATTGTATGAATATAAACTTTAACAAAAAACACAGAGGAGTTAATCAAGAGGTTCAGTCTCAAGCCGAGACTTAGTCCTCTCAAAAGATTATATAAGGATGATCCACACCCTGAATCGGGGTTCAACAGTTTACAACTGTCCAGGTCCAAGACCTCTACCACTGTTATCCGTGGAAAACAAAACAACGGTAACCAGCTGTCCAGGTCACACACGACCTCTACCACTATCCACAGTGGGAAAAAGAATGAAAAGATAGTGAGTGAGGATTTTCAAATCCTCCAGTTAAGGTTCAGGAGACAGTGTGTGTGTAAAATACAACAGATAACACACACTGCTCGTAATGTAAAAAGTAAATCACAGAGATAAAGATTTAGTGATTAGAAATGGCTCTAGTGATCTTTGTGCAGCTCTTGACTCCTTTTGTTGATTAGAATTCCTTCTGAGTCTTCTTCTGGTTTTTGTCTGGAAAACAGAGTACCATCTACTTCCTTGACTTCGAGGTTCAGCTTTCTTATCGGCTCAAAGAATAATGAGTTTTGTGTGGTTCTCCTTTATCATATATTGCTCTATGTATGCTCTATGTTCTGGAGGTTGATAGTAGTAGTCTCGTGAGTGCAAGTTCTCCAGTTGATCTTGGCACGTTTTGAGCTTGATCAACAGTATATTCTCTGTGCTTGATCTCTTCGAGTTCTCTTTCATACCATACTCTCATACCATCCTCACTTGATACATACACGATGTCCTCTTTATACCATTTTTGTTTTTCTGATAAGAATGATTATACTTTTTGATCGTACTTGGTACGGTTTCCTGAAATGGCAACATAAATCTTTTAATAACATTAAATGCATCAAAAGTAACAAATGTAACTGTTAGTATAATAAACAAATAGTGTCGGGGATATAGGATTTGACTCCACAGTTCATTATAGGTAGCCATTTGTTTGTAGACGTGTACGGTTGACTCTGTGTAGGGATCTTCCATCGGTAGCTCTTCAGACTCTTATTGGTAGCTTCATGTGTGCATCGGTAGCTCTGTGTGTATCGGTAGCTCTGTGTGTATCGGTAGCTCTGGCTATCGGTAGCTCTGGCTATCGGTAGCTCTGGCTATCGGTAGCTCTGGCTATCGGTAGCTCTGTCTATCGGTAGCTCTGGCTATCGGTAGCTCTGGCTATCGGTAGCTCTGGCTATCGGTAGCTCTGGCTATCGGTAGCTCTGGCTATCGGTAGCTCTGGCTATCGGTAGCTCTGGCTAACGGTAGCTCTGGCTATCAGTAGCTCTGGCTATCGGTAGCTCTGGCTATTAGTAGCTCTGGATATCGGTAGCTCTGGCTATCGGTAGCTCTGGCTATCGGTAGCTCTGGCTATCGGTAGCTTTGGCTATCGGTAGCTCTGGCTATCATGCAAACCACATCTAATTGACTTAGAATTGTTTCAAAGCTAAACAGGAATAATCTAGATTAACATAAATCAGAGATTATTTAAACATTATTATTAACTTGATCACTGATTTGAAAGAATTAAAATGTAGATCATCAGTAATTGAGAGTAGCATAATATATGAACACATAATTGGGATTATCAAAACAGGTGAGGTCAACACCTGTCACTTGTAATGTTCTTTTCAAACCCACTTCTTTCCACAGGTCATGTTTGTGATGAAATGTTTATGAAAACTGTCTCTTTCCATAGTTTATGATATGATTACATATTTATAATACCCATTTAGTTTCATGCATTATGATATGTTTATTTATGATATTTTAGAACATGTATCTATGGTTTCATTATGAGATCGGTGGGACCTATATCTCTCTCCAATTAATTGGATAAAGATTTATTTCTCATAAGATATACTAAAATTGTATTGGTAATGAACCTTTACTACTATGATAGCCATAGGAGTGAACTCAGACTACTAATATGGTATTTGGAGTGAACTCATGCTTCTACAAAAGAACATGGGAGTGAACCATGACTACCAAGAGGGTATAGGGAGTGATCCCACACTACTAACAGGGTCGTTGAATCAATTCCTTAGCTACTATGGAAATAATTACATTCATATGTGTTTCCCAAAATTCAATGTTTTATTCAAATGTTATTCAGCCTTGGATTATTCTCCTTATTTCTTTTTTATTCATTTCATACAAACTTCCAATCTGTATTCCATGATTCCTATTATGATATTTGATAAACAAGGTATAATCCTCTATATTCTTGATCAAGTTATCATACCCTTATTATCATGTTTATTCTTACATTTCTCCCTTGTTTACCCTTAATAAGTATCTTAGGTCACCCCTTTTACATTTTCTTTCCCCTAGGATATGATGATATGTATTATGTATGATGGGTCTAATAAGGTTTTTAATCAAGAAGAACCTATTGGGATATTATGTAGCGCAATTATTTACCAGTGCTTATGTTTCTATGTTTCCAATGTCACAGGACCAATTATGGTCTTTGGGAATCTGTTTGTATAATTCTTATGTGTTCTACAAATTTTATGTAATTTTAATGTTTGAAAAGAGAGGGTATCTAAAATTGATATCATATCAATGTTATAGATAAAATTTGGAATATAGGATGAGAAACATTAGTGATAACCCTAAGGACATTTCTAGGGATAAGTCTATACATAATGTAATGTATAGGAAAATGTCCTCGATTTTTACTGATGGATAGAGTGAGTGGTTTTTTATAAGTAAATCCCTATCATGATACTACAAGGGAATGCGTATCTAGAACATATGTACCTAGGAGGAATAAATATGAAATGATGTTCTGGGAATGACTCTGGGTAATTTAGTACATAACAACGATCCTTGTTGCACACCTCATTTGACACTCATGGGAAATATTCTTTGGTAATTCATAGACTCTTTACTAACCATTGTGACGTATTTAAATATATATTGGAAATTAATAGCATAGGATAAACCTATGGTGTCCCATATTAAGGAAGGTTCCATAAGTAATACATCCTATAAGTCACCTTTCATGATTATGTGGTCGCCCATTAAGAAAAATATTTCTTACACTATGATTTTAGTTTTAGTTAATGGTTGGAGCCTGAAGAAACCATGTTGATGGTGATTACGACAGGAAATTCAATAATTTTCCTCTGGAGAAACTGAATTCTATAGGAACTATAATGAAATATATTGTTGTTATGATCACACAGATTTATCAATATATGAATCACAGTGGACTTCCAAATGATAAATATAAGGAACAGCATTCTATTGAGTCATTGATAATGTATCTTCCACCTTATTTCAAAGGGTATTCTTATCTACATGTTTCTACACCATTAATCAGTACAACTAAAATGATATTATCCAGTCATCAATTTTTGGATCATGAGAAATTCATTCTGGTTATATATTGGTTTAAATGCAATGTAGATCAATGGTGGAATCTAATTAAGAATACAAGGAAGAATTATTAGATTGAATATAGGGATTGGTATGGGGTCAAGAAAGTTATGTTTTTCAATAAGTAATTTCCTTGAATTATTCATACTAAGATGGAAATGGCGTTCTATGAGATAAAGAAAATGGATGATCAGTGTGTTGGTACCTATGAGGATAATTTCACGAGACTTGTGGAGTTCACTTCAATAATTATCACCCAACTTGAACATATTTTTTGTAGGTTCTATAGTGTATAAAATCCAAGTTTCCAGAGGGTGTTGTACATAAGAGTATTTAGTATCTATGAATAGATTAAGATATTTGAAATCTTGTTTGAAATGGAGGGTGAAGTCACAAATCAATCTCATGGTTTTGACAAGAAGAGGAATATGGAAGTTAAAAGAAAATATTAAAACCATACTCAAATGTAGATAAAAATTCCTTTATATTCTATTTGTGGGAAGAATTATGGAGGAAATTTCCTTAGGGGTTCTAATAAATGTTTTAATTTTGGAAAGGAAGGTCATTGGGCAATTGATTTCTGAAGTGACGGGAAGATGTTTGCTCAAAATTTTAATGGTGAAAGTTCACCACAGAATGAACCTCCCACGATTCAGTGCTACAAGTGTAAGGAGACTAGGAATTATGCTAACAACTGTGCAAACCTAAGGGCTAGTGATGATGACTGATATCAATAAGCTCTTAAGCTGATTGACAAGGGAATAACTCATGAAATCGCTATTTCTGACAAGGGGTGTGACAATGATGTGATGAAAGGTACACATACCATACACTCTAGAACTACTAATGTCATATTAGATTTAGGATTCACCCACTATTTAATATGTAAGGAATTTTATATTGGTGATAATATTCCTCCACAAAAAAATTGGATTTGGAATTAGAAGTACAAATCCCTAATGGTACAATGATTTCATCTAAATTTTAGGATTCCTACTCGGTTTATATTTTTGTGAATTTTCTTCCTAAAAATCTTTTCATTCTCCGTTTGGTTGAATTTAATGCCAAAGTAGGATTGTATTGGATTTCTCTGCATAAATCCTACATCAATTTTCAATGTAGGGAAGTTACATTCGATATTTCAAAACCTCATATTATCATACATCATTGTAATGATATGTGTGAACTTCCTGTGGATACTACATCTAGTGTATAAGACTTTATTCCCATTCAAAAGGGTTGTTTATCTCTAAGGTTTGGGGAGAGGATCGACCTCTATGATATGCCTATTTTTCAAGATTTTGTGGATGTATTTCTGGAAGAATTGTCTAGACTTCCAACGAAACAAGAAGTTTTTTTCTCAATAGAACTCATACCTAGTTCCACACCAATTTTGAAGACTTATTATATAATGGCCCCTATTGAGTTGCAAGAATTGAAGAAGAAACTCTAATAAAACCTTGATAAAGGATTTAATTAGCCATGTGTATCACCTTGGGGTGCATTGGATCTTTAAAAAAAATAAAGATGCATTATTGTGAATTTTCATTGATAATTAGGATTTGAACAATATCACAATCAAGAAAAAGTACCATCTTCTATATACTGATGACTTGTTTGATCAATTGTGTGGAGATCAATACTTTTCTAAGATTGACCTTCATTCTGGATAACATTAATTGAGGATCAATAAGGATGATATAACCAAACTGGTATTCCATACACGGTATGGTTACTATGAATATATAGTGATGGATTTTGGTCTTACTAATTCAGCATCAATCATAATAGATATAATGAATAGTGTCTTTAGAAATTTCCTTGACCATTTTTTTGTCATATTTGTTAATGATATTCTTATCTATTCAAAGATCAAGGAAAAGAATGAATATCACTATAGAATTTTACTGAAGACTCTATGAAAGGATAAGTTATATGAAGAATTTACCAGGTGTGAATTTTATTGCTAAAGGTATCATTTTTGGGTCACATAATCCTATGATATGGTAAAATAGTGGATCTATCAAAAATGGAGTCTATTAAAAGATGGCCTAGACCAACCATAGTGACTGAGATCCACAACATTCTGGGTTTATCTAGATATTATCAATGGATTTTGGTTAATTTCTCATGATTATGTAATCCCTTGACCAAGTTATCTTAGAAGGATGTCATGTTCCTCTAGATAGATGAATGTATGGAAAATTTCAAGGAATGAAAGAGAAGGTTGGACAGTGCACCTATGCATACATTACCCAGTAGTGGAGAAGGGTTTGTAATCTATAATGATTAATCAAATAAGGTATTGGGATTTGTTCTTGTGTATAATAAAATGGTTATAGTCTATGACTCACAACATTGAATATTCATGAGGAAAATTACCCAACTCATGATTTGGTGTTAGAAATGGTAACTTTTGCATTAATGATATGGATGAATTATCTTTATGGAGAAAAGTGTGATATATATACCAATAATAAAATTAGGAAATATATATTCACATGGACGAAGTTGAGCATTCACCGAATAAGATGGTTAGTGTTGATAAAGAATTATGACTGCTCAATACATTACCACCTAGGGAAAGATAATAAGGTTGCTGATGCATTGATTCAAAAATATCATTCCATCTTATCGATGATGGGGATAAAAAATATCCACTATTTTATGATTTTCAAAGGATGTATATAGAAATACAGATGGAATGGGAAAAATCATATCTATATAAAATGAATGTTCAACCCTATATCTAAGTAAATATTAATGAAGTTGAAGAGATAAAAAAGATAGTAAACAATGTTCTGGAGTCTAACCTTGATCGGGGTGGAATGATAACATTCAGGAACCATGAATGTGTCTTTCTATAATAGATTTGAAAAATGACCTATTAGAGGAAGCTCATAGTTCTTCATTCTCTATTCATCCTAGAAGTAATAAGATGTATAGGGAACTAAATGAACAGTTATGGTGGGATGGATTGAAGAGAGATATTGTGGAGTTTGTACTTCAATGATTGGTATTCCAACAAGATAAGGTATAAATACAAAAGTATAAACAAATGTTGCATCCATTTCCCATACTAAAATGGAAATGGGATAAAATCACCATGGGTTTTGTCATTGGACCACTCAAACCCTCTAAAGTGTATAATTCCAAATGGGTTCTATTTTACCACCTTAATAATTCATCACACTTCCTTTCTATCAGCGATGATTTCTCTCCTGATCATCATTCAAGGATTTACATTAACAAAGTGGTCAGTTTCCATGGAGCAACACATTTTATTGTTCAGGTCAGCATTTGAGGTTTACCTCATTTTTCTAGTGAAGTCTACAAAAATCACTTAATATAGAATTGAGTTTCATTACTACTTATAATCCTCAGATAAATGTTCAGTCTAATGTAACAATTAAAACCCTAGAGTATATGTTGAGACCTTGTTCTCTGGATTTCAAATCTGGTTGATATCAACACCTTCCTCTAGTTGAGTTTTCTAACAACAACTGCTTTAAATAAATCATTTAGACAGAACCGTATGAATCCCTCCTATGGAATAATTATAGATCTCCAATGTGTTATAATGAGGTTAGAGAAAGAAATATTTTAAGACCTGAGATCATTTATGAAATGGTCATGAAAGTTATAACCATTTAGCATCATATCAAGATAGCTCAATATTGGTAGAAAAGTTATGTTGATAATTGTTAATGTGATCTAGAAATCATTGTTGGTGAAAATGTGTTTCTATGAATCTCACCTTGGAAGAAAGTTATGAGATTCAAGAAAAAGGTGAATCTAGGACCCAGGTATATCAGCAACGTTGAGATTCTTGATCATATCAGGGCAGTATACTATCACGTGGAACTTCCTCCAAATATATCTCAAGTCCATGATCAATTCCATGTATCTCTCATGAGGAAGTACAAACCGGACCCTTCAAATGTACCCAACTCAAAATTCAAACCATTAGAGTAGGATCATTATTACAAGGAGAAACCTATTGAATTTATGGACTTATTAGAGAATGTTATATGAAACAATACCTCTCACCTTGTCAATGTTTTATGGATCAATCAACAATTAGAAGAACTTACGTGGGAACTTGAAGATATGATAAAGAATAAGTATCCTCTTTTTTTACCTAAGTAAAAAAATTGAGGGAGAAATTCATTTTAAGGGGGTAGAAGGTAAGAATCCGAGTTATTTTGGACCATCTTTTCTAATAAATTAAATTTTCATTTATTTACTTTCACAGGGAACTAACATGGTGTATTTTACACATAACACCATCTTTGTGTACATTTCATGCAACACTAATGTTTCTATGAAACATCATTTTATTGTTATAAATATTTAAATGATATAGTTATAACCTAGCTTCTAAACATAGATATAGGAATATTAATAACTAATTTTCAAATACTTCTTATATAAATATGAAAATTTTATAATGAAAGATATAATTTTTGCTAATAACATTATATGGTTAAAAATACTATTTTCTAAAATGAACTTATTTTAATGTCATTATCTGAAAAATAATAAAATTAATTTTAGACAAAATTAGAAATTTAATTTGATAAAATAAACATAATTTTTGAATTTATAATTTTGAAACTTTTCTAGCGTGAATTTTTGGGATTTTCCAGAGAAACTTCATTTTTTGTTTAATAGTGAAAACTTCTTCTTCTTAGTTAAAAACTGCCATATTAATAATTAATTATTAATTTTAAAAAATGGTATAAATATGTCTTAAGGTCACATTATATAAATATAACATCTATTAAAACAATTTAATTCAATATTATTAATTTCCCTTTTAATTTAATGTAAACTATTTACAACATTTTGAACATTTCTTAACAATAAAACCCTGTTATTTCATCCCATTTATAGGACTATCATTAATACTAATTTATCTGATTATATTTTTTGAATATTGAAAATATAAGGTACACCATTGTATTCAATATAATATTTAAATTCTAATAAAACAAAGTTAAATTTTGACAAAAATGATTAGTAAAAGTGATAAAAATTAATAACAGCGTTTAAGGCCAATTTAATCTTAATTAGGAACTAAACCTTAATATTAAGGGCACAAATGTCATAAAAACTTGTCCAAAACCCCTTTGTATGTCCATATTTTTTCCAGAAATCTTTCACTATTGAGTTAGTTTGGTTTAGTATGAATTCGTTAGGTAAGATCATGTGCACACCTAACATGTTTCTAAAAATTCAAAGTGAGTCATTTTCCATCCCTATAAAAGGCCACCACCTCTGTCTTTACTCACACCTCTCAATAAACTAATTTTCAGAAAATCCCTACCAAATACACTTCCCAAAAATACACCCTAAGACCTTAAAATTATCCCTTCAGTTAGAAATCCTTCCAAGGAATCCTTTTGGAACAAACCAAAAGGAGTTACCCAATTTAGAGGTAGCATCTTCTCTTAAGTTCCTTTCCTTTATTTTCCTTCTCCACGCCCTACAAATCCATTTATTCCATTCATGTATGAAAAAATCAGTTTCTTCAAGATAATATTATTTTTAATGTTGATGGGACTACTTACACATACACACACCTCCATCTAATGGGTAAGGAACATATTGTTTCTGTGTGTGGAGAACTACTGCCTCATGAAATGATGATTGATCATTTCTAATTTACCAATTTTCATAGTGGCTATTATGATAGAAAATCTAATTTTATATGATATTTATAATATTTATTTTTTCCTTAACATTATGTATTCCTTTTACAACACATATCTTTTTTACTTTGCATTTGGTGTTGATACAATAATCTCACTTGAGTAAATGTGGACTACCGCCCCATCAAAGTGAATTGATTCATTCACACAACACTTAGAATGTAATGAGGTTGGGTTTAGTGAACTTATATGATATATATGATATAATAATTATATTTTGATAATGATATATTGAAACACACACACACAGATATATATATATATATACATGTCATTGACATTCATTCTTTCAATATGATAATAAAAACATAAACATCGTTCATACGTACATATGGCTTACCGTCTCTATTAACGATGTATTCCATTTTGTACATCTTTATGTTACAGATTATTATAATATAAATATACTAGATATACATGATATTTATATCATTATTTACATTATCCAATAATGGTAGAAATATAAGGACCAACGATATAACAAATTAAGACACATGGGATGAACAAAGCGATTATTACCTGAAGTGAAACCATAACATAGGTTTGTTAACAATCTTTTAACATAAGTTATAATCAAACCATATATAGTATTAAGTATATGAAAATTATTCTGTATATTATTTATAATAAAATTATATTTTTTAGATAGTAACCTTGTATGAGTACGAAGAGATTCAAGATAAGAGGTAAGGGGATTTCATCTCACTTTTAATTTATGTGATATAAAGGCTATGTTTACCACTCTTTCATTTCTTTTGTGGTGTAGTTCTACCCATGATTATATTATATGTATCATATAATTAAAATTATTTTTACTAACATATCCCTTTTATGAACTTTCTTTCATGTGGTTTACATTTTAAAAGTTACCAAACCGGTTAAATAGTTTTGTCTCAAATTTTCTTCTTAGAGACTAATGTTTTGTTATGAACCTAAACTTAATTTTAGAGGTGTATATATTTACATTTTCATGTAATATCATGAATATAGTTCTTATCATGATTTTTTAACCTTCTTTTAATTTTATTTTCTTACATAGAGTCTGATCCCAAGTTATCAAGTTATAAGTGTTTATTGATACACTCTCATCACTTTTTGAGATTTTCTATGTTTATGCTTCCTTTGATGAAAAATTATTATCCAACTCTCAAAAACAATAATGTGTTTCCTTGATCTATATATATTAAATATATAACATTTTATTACTATTCTACCACTCTTTTTTCTTAAGATAATGTTTTATATAAAATCTGACCATCTCTCTCTTCTGTTAGAAGTCTATTGAATTCAAAAACCATGATTTCACAAATGTTTTCATAAATGATTTCAAAATGTCATTGAAGCACATTTTAAAGGTAAAAGTAATCTATTTTTTATTATTTTTTTCAAATCTGTATTTTTACGTTTTCAATGTTATTTTCAAATAATATGGTCTTCAAAAGGTTTTATGTTTTTCAATGTAGAAAAGATATTTTCCTCAATAAATGTTTTCATATGACCTTTTAAAATTATTTTCCATATATGATAACATAAATTGGTGTTACTCATGCATTTATGGGAAAATTATTAAATTGTTACATTCATATTATTTTTCTAAATGGATTATGTTTTGATGGAATGATATTTACGAATCTCGTTTCTCTTTCACCGGTTATATACTTTTGAAAGTTGATTAATTCCAAAGGCTATGTTTACGAATCCTAACACTTTCCACGGGTTCTTATATGATTACATGTTTATAATACCAATTTTATTTCATGGGTTATGATATGTTTATATATGATATTGTGGAACATGTTCATATGAATTCATTATTTGATGGGTGGGACCTATATCCCCCTCCAATTCATTGGGTAATAATTTATATCTCATGAGATAGATTAAGAAGGGCTCGAGAATGAACATTGACTATTAAGATTGTGTACATAGTGAATTCACACTACTATGATGGCCATGAGAGTGAACCATGACACCATGGTGGTATACAGAGTGAACCCATACTATAAATATGGATTTGTATGTGATGTCTTGGATACAATGGAAATCATTATATGCTTATGTGTCTTCCACAATTCCATTTTTTTCTTATGTTATTCTTTTGTGGCTTATTCTCTTAATTTCCTAAGGATTCATGTCTTATTAACATCCAATATTTATGCCATGATTACTATTATAATCTTTTATATGATGGTTATGATCTTCTATATTCATGATCTCATTCTCAAACCCTTATGCCCATGTTTATGCTTACATGTCTCCCTTTTTACCCTTACTGATCATCTGAGATCACCCCTTTTATGTTTCATTTCCCCTAGGTTACAATGATATCTACTATGTTTGATGTGTCCAAGAAGGGTTCTATTAAAGAAGAACCTTTTGGGAGATAACGTGTCTCTCTTATATACCAGTGATTAGTTTTTCAAGTTTCCAAAGGTATTTGATCAATTATGGTCTTTGGGAATCTGTTTGTGTAATTTTTAAGAATTCTGAAAATGTTATATAATGTTAATGTTTGAAAAATCAAGGGCCACTGTACTCATACACCTCCTATCTCATATTATAAAACATTCCCATTAGACACCACTCATCCTCTTACATATGAATATATTTCACCTGAAGCTTCATGCTAAACGCATCAGTGAATATATTCCCATTCCCTTGTTTATAAGTAATCTCAAATAAATAGTCTAATGGTTTTCCACCCATCAAAGATCTATGAGATTTAGGTCCCTTTGGGTGAAAATGTAATGATTTTTTGATGTGAATACATTTTACAACTCTCCTTGAAGAGGGAATTTCACTTTGTTTTCAGGGAGTGAATTTACACTACTAGTTCTAGGTCATGCGTAGGATAATTCCACACAGGTGGTAATAGCTTCCACATTCAAAATTCCACCACATGGACATCATGTATCATCACACACACACAAACCAAATCATAAGCATCATAATACACTACATTTCTCTATCGGGATAAAGAAGAAAGATTAATGGTTCAGATGTCAAATTGACCAACAATTATTAATGGCACTCCAACACATCTCATCCCACTCATTCATCACATGTACTCTTCAAGGAAATAAAGGGAGAAACTATTCTAGAGAGTCCCTGAATAACATGAATATTATACAAATCCAATCCTAGAATTCTATGGATCTCAAATTCATTTTTAGGATACCCTCAATACATAACTACTCAATCTTTCTCTATATCCATTGAAACTTCTACCTTAGAAATCATGTGGATCAAAAATCTCACTTACTGAATCCAAAACTGGAACTTTTAAAAAAATAGAATATAGGTGGTGATCCCTAAAAAAACCCAACAAAACATACATAGAGTCAAAAGGATCCTCCTTCATCTTAGAATACATCAATATTTTATCTTTAAACATGACAATAAAAGATTCTAAAAATAATTCGAAGATCTAGTTCATCTATTACATAATGATTTTGGGGGGTATTGGTTATTCCATATGGAATAAACAAATACTCACGATGTCGATAACATCTTCAAAAGGATGTGCTTGGAATATTATCCTCCCAGAACATAGCTAGTGGTACTTGGATCTCAGGTAAACCTTAGAAATCTAATATCATCCCCTAATCAGATTAATGAGACCGTCAAATCTAGGCAACAATAATTTATTCTTCATAGTCACATGATTTGGCATAAGATGGTCTATGAAATTATAGACACTCTTTTTTTATTCCTTTTAAAATATCCTTGGTGAATCCCATGGTGACACACTATTATAAATAAAAATTTTACTATCAAGGGCCTAAATATAGACTCTCAACAATTTAATATTAGGTGGATCTATCTAGTAAGATGGAAGGGAAATTGGGCACATCCGAAAGAGCAGATTTATAGTAAAATAAATCTATCATTGAAAATTAAATCCCAGAAGATCCTATAGAAATACATTAGGGTAACTATTACTTAACACTATAATTTCACCCACTAACCTCCACTTGTATGAATCAAGAAACATCATAGATAACTGGTATGATGTCAACCATAACATGGATGTGATTAGACCTTCCCTCCATGGTCTTGTGGGTTCCCCAATCAAGAGTGAGGAACAAGAACCTATAACCAAAACAATAAATCGGTGATTTAAATATGATCACACAATCCATGATGCTAATTAGGTTTAAAATTTCGTAGTCCAAAACAAGGTATCATTGTATGACGCCCATATCATCTACCAAAACATGGTACTTTGGAAAAATGAAACCTCTCTCCTTCCCACCCATTAGGGTTATAAAATACATAACATATGGCATAATGTTCACTAAAACAACCAATGAATCCATCAATTTTAGTGAAATATTGTAATTGGATGTTCTAGTGAAAAATAAAATTTGTTCCATGGAATATATAATAAATATTGTACCTCACACGGTGGTAATTCCATAATCAAATTTCTTTGGAATAACCTCAACTAAATATATATTCCTTGTATTATATTTTCATTGAATACTCTTACCTAGTGAGAATAT
Organism: Viscum album; assembly: GCA_963277665.1. Lineage (NCBI taxonomy): Eukaryota > Viridiplantae > Streptophyta > Magnoliopsida > Santalales > Viscaceae > Viscum > Viscum album. The sequence continues at coordinate 1,525,409,682 of OY728138.1, read as the reverse complement.
ACTTTACCATGATGGTGAGATCCTCTACCCATAGAAGATTTTGACTATACCTAAGAGTTCTACCAAAACAAGGAGCCTACACCACTTCTCCATGAAGCCAAATAAGAGGAGCGCAAACGATGACCCAGATGTCCACACAGGGGGATATCCCTCATAGTATCTATATGATTATTCAATGTATTTCCAACCTTCTCATACTATTAAAAATAATGGTCTTATTCCTCAATGAATCCTAATGATCTGAACATAACAGATGTTGGATACTCTTCCCAGTGACCACATAAGACGCAAATCATTTCTACATTTACACTGACAAAGATCTATGACTCTCACCCATAGAAATAATACCATTGGGACCAATCATACCAATAAAATATGCATATTCCATATCTTTCTATTCATACACCTTTGAAGTGGTTGGTAAACAAGAAATGATAATTATAGATCAAATCTCGTACATCAACCACAACTCAAAATGTCGATCCTTCTGGTACTCTTTCATTAGGAGATCTCGAGTTAAAAAAACTAATTAGTTAAATCAGGAAGCGTACTATATCATTGAATGATCAACATGGTCCAATATTAATAACTCATTGGAATTACCCACCCTCAAGGTCTCTAGGTAAAACTACTGATTGAAATCCACCTTAAACGTAGTCTATGTGAGATCCTCATGATGCCTCAAAAGAACCATAGACTCCCACAAAATTATACTTATCCCCTCTAGAATATATTTGGATAATACCACATTGGTGTTCTAATTGGTCATAAGGAAGTCTGAGATCCTCTAAATTCAAACCAACCACTCCCCAAGCTCATTGTTTCCCTTGTCACCATGGGACACCTATGTATTTTTACATGAAAACGCATTAAGATGGCCCACCATACAAGGTTAATACCATCCACCCGCATGACCCAAGGATTGGATATTATGAATCACACGCTCCACTAAATCCATATCAATAAGAATTTTCACTTATGGGGTATTCTTTACAAAACCCAATTTATGCCCAAAAAAATTATTCAGGGAGGAATTGTATAAAAGACAGAAAAATACAAGATCACTCTTGAATATTTATTTTCAAACCACATCAAATGAAAAAAAAAAGAAACCCTCATCTTGGGGATAAATAATAAAAACAACAATCAAAATAATTTCCACATGAAGAAGGAGGAAAAATGTAAAAATATATCCAGAATTTCCCACATTACATGGTTTGGTCACATGGTTAGGAAAACCATGTGCTAACCATGTGGTTGACTATGGAAGCAAGACATATATGTAAAAATAGTTTATATAACGATTCCACTAAATATGTTGCTTAATCATGAACCTCCTCCAGGACTCCATATTTTACACCAAAACACAAAGTAACCCTTGGATTACCCTAGGACTCAATACAGACCATAAAATACCAAAAACCATCATAAAAGCACCCATATCAAGGCTCAAAATGTATCCAATGTCCTATAACAACCATGGAAACTCATGGTTCATCATGAAGAAGAGATGGCCAGGAACTCCCCTCCTCCTACCTAACGAGTCTCGATGGCCCTAGCTCAGTTTCAACAGTGACTCCAAAATAAAACCATCATCGGATTCAATTTTGTAACAAATTAAATTGGGTCAGCCTGATCCATCACCCTAGATGACCCATAACATAAGCAAAGCATGTTCTTGATCACCATGTGATGTCGACAAGAACCAGGCATAACCAAGAATCTATTGGGAATGGTTTCACCCATTGTAAACTAGAATGAACCATCTATAAAACAGAATGGTCACACATATATCATTATATATATAAAGTTTATATAAACATCATGAGGAACACAAAATATGAAAATAAGATACCATAAACCAAATAAAATAACATATACATGCATTCCAAAAAATATTTATTCAAGTTAACTCAAGTCGTACATTAAATATAAAAAAAGTAACAAATTACAACACTTTCAATATTCACACCATAATGGATAAAAAATAACCAAAAGTAATAATCCTTGAGCCTACCAGGTGAGACCACGTCTCCTCTACTAAAACATGGAGGATAATAATAAATAAGTTTTGCCCTAGAACATAGTTCTCTTTACATTACCTGTGTCCTACATAGTTAAATCTATATATTCCCAAAGGTATTTATAGGGTGTGAGTCCTAAATATCAATAGGAAACCACCACGAACCTATATAATGATTTTACCCTTGCCAATAAATTTACCAATTTGATATAACATTTCAAAAATAAACCACTTTGAAAACATTTCACTTTCAAACAAGATTTTGAAATACCATAGGGATTCTAATTGAAATAAAATATGTTTTCCAAAGCAAATTTTATCATGGATAAAATAGATAAATGATTCCATAAAGAAACACGTGATCAACCCATACCAAAAAATTCATTACAAGGTATAAAAATTAACGTCATCATCATATAACCAAAAAAATGGAAGTCACAAAAATCATCACATCAACATAGAACAAATTGAATGAAAAAAAATTGTATAAAAAAATCCTACATGAAGAAGTTAAATTAGGGATCTGAGAATAATTTTCTAATATGAGTGAGAAAAACAAAGCATGCTTCTTAAATAATCAAAGTAGATGCTCTCATGGTATTTCTGGAGCCCACCTCCAATATCTCTGAAGGTATAATTTCAAAAAAAAAGAATCTATCAATGTTTTCCTACACAAAGCCTCTCAGGGTCCCTTAGAAACAAGAATATAAGATATCATGGTCTTCCTCATTTAAGGCTCTCATGGTCCCTTAGACAACCCCTTTCTCACACCCCAGCCAACCCATGTATCACTCCATGACACAAAATCACATAAAATGTTTAATATAAATCCAATTCATTGCATGATCCATCATCATAGACAATATACCCATTATATCAAAGCCCATTGAAATATGTAAAACTATTTCTAAATCCATTTTAGAATACCATTTTATCAATAAAAACTCTTTGATCCATTTTTCAAAAAATTGGGGTGCACACATGCCTCTCCCATTTGCAAAACCCATTTTAAACACACAGCTTATAGTTCAAGCATTCAAAAACATCAAACATAAAATATACATCAACTATAAATCATTAATTTTTAAATTAAACAACCATAAAGCAAATGATATTATATATGTAATGGTAATCCATGGAACACATCCTTAAATAGTCACACATACCTCATATTCAGTTGCAATCTCATCTCCCTCATTGAAAACCACCCGGAATAGGAAAATTGAGGCCTCACACACCTAATACACAATAAAACAATCCATTTACCACATTATACACATTTGACTCAAAATACACCCCTTCTAGTATAACACATATCCATTAAATTGAAAGAATAAGAGTAAGAAAAGGAAACGAATAATAAACTAAGAATTAATGGACTCACCTAAAGCCATAACACCATGTTCCCATTGAAAAATCTATAAAAAATGAGAGGGTGGGGATTAATTTCCAAGGGGAGGAGCTACACATAGTGGGATGAGAAAAAATGGGCCAAAATACTTAAAATTTAATGGCTAAAGTGGTAAAAGACAATATTTTAATGAGCTGGATAGGGCCTTAAGGTTTGGAAAACTATGCACTAACCATGAAGGTGATATTATCTCTAAAAAATTAAAGATGCACGCTATACCCTGTGTATCAAACTATTTGAAAACCCATTCTCAAATTGTGTAACACATAACTGTCCCAACCTGCAACACCCTCAAATAGCTGGCCACATGGTTTTGAATATTGTGCGCTAACCGTGCGCTGAGACTACTACTCCCCAAAAAATCCATTTTCGATCCTCAACACCCTGTAACCCCTCTAATAAGACCAAAGGTAAGTAAAAATCAAAATTAGTTGTTCGAGAGACCTGATCGGTGTAACGTATATGTTTATATATGTGGATGTATATGCATGTGTGTGTTTGTTGTGTTTTTATGTGTATGCATGTGTATTCATATGTACCTATATATGTTTGTGCATGTATTTGTCATTATGTGTATGTATGGGTATGTATATAAGTATGTGTATGTATGTTTATGTATTTGTATTCATATATATATATCTAGGTATTTCTATGCTTGTATGTATGTGTATGTATATGGGTATGTGAATGTATATGTATATATTTATATGTATGTTGGTATATGCATGTATATTCGTGTATTTATACAATTATTATTTATTAATTTTTAACTAGTAATTAATTTCAAATATTTAGAATTCAAATTTTATTTTTTAATATTTATTGAATTTTATTTTAATATATTTATTCATTTTTAATTTTTATTGATTTTTTTTGGTAATTAATGTTATTAATTTATTTTCTTTAATATCTTCCTAATTTATTCATTTTAATTTATTAATTTTTAAGGATTACTCATTTAAGATTAAATATTTATATTTAAAACATATTAATTTTATATAATTATTAAATTTATTCTTTTTTAATATTTATTTCTACACTTTTTATTATTTTTTAATAATTTTATAATATATATAATTAATATTTGTTCTTTTTTATTTTAATTTTTTTCTATTTAAATCATTATAACATTAATAATTATTCATTTTTAATTAGCATGTTATTGTAAATAATTTTTATTTAAATGAAACTTTTAATATTTATTCTTTTACATTTTAATGTTAATTCAATTTTTATATATTTTTAAAAAATAAATTATAAATATTTCTATATATTAATTTTTAATATTTATTCATTTAATATTTTTGTAATTTATTCATTTTTAACATTTTTTAAACTTTTTAATTTATTAACATGTAATATTTTTAATATGTTTTTAATTTTTATAATTAATATTTATTCATTTTCTATTTAATATTTTTTTGTATTCAAAATTTTATACAATTATTATAAAATCATTTCTAATTAGTAATTTTTTATAAATATTATGTATTCAAATATAATTTTTAAAATTTATTTGTTTTTATTTTAATATTTTTTAATTTTAATACTATTTCAAATTATGCAGTTATTATTATTCAATATTTTTCCATTTATTCTTTTTTATTTATTCATTTTTATTTATTTCTAATAATCATTCATCTTGTATTACTTAATCCTTTTAATAATATGAATTGTTCATATTCTTGTAATTTATTATTTTTTAAGACTTATTTACTCATTTTTATTTATATATTTTTAGTTTTTTTAATAAATTTTTAATTTATATAATTAATATTTAAATACTATTATTTTGTTTTTTGTATTTAAATCCCTCTAAGCTGATTATTTATTTTTAAAAATTTTGTTATTTATTTTAAATATTTTTAATTTAAATGAAATTTTTCTTATTTTTAAAACTTATATTATTAATATATTTCATTTTAATATTTTTTGTTATTTATATAATTGATACTACCTATTTATTAGTTTTTAATTGAACTATTTTATCATTTTATAAGGGGTAAAAATCTTCTATATTTTATGTTTATCACCACTAGTTTGAGCAATGAGAAACTCAATATTTAGGACCGCTAAAAAAGATTAGGTATATATGCTTCTATCAGCGCTAAGAAAGCACATTTTGGTTAATGGGGATAAAACTATTCCTCACTTTTAAATGTAATCAAAAAAATCTTGCTTCTCTTCCTCATATCGCTCAATCTCTCATGGAACCGAAATTCTCTAGAAGGAAAATTTAATTTTATGGAAGAATTGACCTATAAAATAGAATGTATACTATTCGTAACTTGTTTGTAAGGATTTTTCAATGAATCATTCATTTTTTAATGATTTTTTTTGTTATTATTCCTCTATATATTAGTAACCTTTCTTCCCATATGAGTTTATCTATAAAGAATTTTTTACATTTTTCTTCCTGGTTTTTTTGGATGAATCGACCCCCCCAAAGTCCTCCCCATTCATCTGTTACAGGTTTTTTTATTATTGTACCAGTGACAAATAATTTTTTTATTTTTCATTTGTATTTATTATTTCTATAATAATATATAAGAAAAGATGAAATTAAATTATTAAAATAAAATTATTGAAATAATTAAATTCCCATATAAATAATAATAATAAACCAATATATTAATTATATAAATATTCTTAAAAATTTACACTATATATTTCCATAGTTCTTGGGATTGTTGTTGTTCAATTTGAGTACTTTTTTGTGCTTACATTTTCTTTTCAATGTGATGAATTTCATGAGAGTAATGACATGAAATTATAAAAAGAATGATCATTGCAATAAAAAATTCACATACTTGTTTTTTTAAATTAATAATTATACAAAATATTTAACAAACACCATACTTGTTGTGCTACTATAATTAAATTAAAATTTGAAAAGTTTACCATTTTAAATTAATTTATAAAATGACAAAAATTAAGGTTCAAAATATTAGGAACTAAATATATAAGATCTTGTCTAAAAAAATTAAAAAATATCTTATTTTATAAAAAATAATTCATTTATAGTTTTTGAATCTTATTTTAATTACATCATAGTCAATGTTTAATTTATCAGTTTTTAGGTTAAATTAGTACTCATTTTTCATGTAATATGTTCCTATAAAGACACTACCTGATATGGATTTTAAAATTTCCTTGATTTCTACTCATCTAGAAAATAGGACCTCATTCCATCCTTTAATATAATCATTAGTCTTCTTTGAGCCGATGACCATAATTTTAAAAGGTTTAGTGAATTTATAATTTAATTATTAACAATTGTTCATCAAAATCCAATATTTATACAAAAACCTCATTCTTTTCACAAAGTTGTTAAATAATATTTTGTATTTGAAACCCAGCATTCTTGAGTGATGCATCATTATGTTTGATAATTTATTCATTATCAATGATCCTTGATTTTGTAGATGCAATAAACTTTATCAAAGTTTCTTCCAATGAAAACATTGAGATTATTGTTAATTATTTTCATTGTACTCTTGTAAACCAAAATATCTATTACACTCTTTATAATATTCATTTGATGTGTTTTCTATTATCAAATATTTCTTTCTAATAAAAAAATTTCTATTTTTGAAATTTTTTATCTGACTATCCCTTTTGAGTTTCGAGATATTTCAGACTACCTCATTTCGGGAATTTCTTATCATATTATTTTTAACTAAATTTCCATGCCTTTGATTCCATAAAACATTTTTATTCTTCATGATAAATAATAAAGTATTATTATTATTATTTATTTGAAATATTTAACCATTTTTACATTTCCCTCTCATCAAGATACTATTAACTTTCAATATTATAATAACAATTGTATTTATTTATTAATACTTATTAAAATAAATTAAATAGATATAAACATTATATATTTTAAAATGTGTTATAAAACAGAGGATTTAAATTTATTAATTTATATAATTTATTTGGGTATGTATTATAATTTATAATTATATTTTTTTAAAGTTATACTTTATAAAATTTATGCATTTAGAAAATGGTTCATTATATTTATACCTTCTATGAATTTTTTTAATTATTTATTAAATGTGAATATTGTTAAACCAAGGTGTTTTGATATAAATAAAAAAAGTATGGATGTTAATTATATAACCATAGAGTAAGTTTATTGAGTTAAATATTTCATCATGTTTTTAATAGAGCATGCATAAGACCATTATTAATTTTTAGGAAATCATGAGAGATTTTTTTACGAGTAGTTGGAAGAAAACTTTATCTTTCAGGGAATAAATCAATGTTAAAAATGTTGGACCAAACATTGGGATGAAACAAATGTGTCTAGTGACTATAATAAAATGGTGGTTTTTAGAACATTTGATATGATTATAATTCGAAAGAAATTATGGAGATTGTATTGAGGAAATGACAACAAAAGTTGAAGTTGATCTTTGAGATTGTTTGATGTATTTTGAGAAGATAAAGAGCCATTATAAGACACCAGTATATATTGGTTATATTAAATTTAAAACACTATCATCCATATGGAAGTTATATAATTTTAATGTTAGAAATAGATGGAGTGACAGAAAAAATTACAGAACCACCTTCTCTCTTGTATGATATGATTCCAGAAGATAATGAGATTCACAATTGAAAAATGATGCTAAATGAAATATATATTCAATGGGTATGATATATAAAATAATACATGTCAATTTAAATGACTATATATTGTTTCTAGGGACCATGAGTCACTTAAAAACTCACTATGTGTGGTGAGATTAGAACAAGTAAGATGAATCATGACCTTGAAAATTTTTATGGTAGTTTCCAATCATTCAATGGTTTATATTCCTATATGGAAGAGTAGAGACTATAAGACAATTATCATGGAATGAAGATATAATAATTCATAGTGAGACCCTTTTTCACCCAAATAATATCCTTAGTTGAAGAAAATTGATCATGAGTATCTTGAATTTGGAAAAAAGCCACAAAACCCCTTTCTTTCACAGTCTATAGATTGAATGAATCATTTTTATGTAAAATGTATCACTCATTGTAAATGTCTAGATATATTAATTAATTATAACTTTCTATCATGTTTATGAATGAAAGAAAATAAATTATAGAGTCTCTGATTATTTAAAGATGAAAACAATTGAGCAGCTATATTCATTTTTATATGGATCCAATGATCAAATATCTGAAATTAATGTGGGATTCATGTGTTAGAATATTTGATACTCATAGAAATGAATATTTCATGTTAAGTGTGAGGTTTTAAGGGATGATAAATGACATTCCTGCTTATTGATTTTTTTTGGATATATCATTATACAGGTGTTATAGTATTCCATTTGTGAATATGGTATTTACAATGTTAGGTTGTGACATTCATCAATGAGAGTGTTTCTAAGAGATTGTAAATTTCTACCTAGATAACATAAATATCGATACTGGATGACATCATTATATGGGAATTCATAAGAAGTTTCATAACCATTTCTATTAATAGATGAAGAATATTTTAAGAAGGTAAAGGATATTTTGATTATTTATGCAAGACCCATCTCAAAAACCATTATAAATTATTTCAAAAGGTGATCATTTTTTAATCACTTTTTAGGAATTGTTTTACTTTAGAAATTTTCATTATGTCAATCGTATAAAAAATATTTGTGATATTTTCATTGTAATTTTACTTAATTTATCAAAATAAATTTTACATTAAGTCTAGGTTAGATATTATTGTCATGGGAATAAGAGTAGAGTTTGTTCCATTAATGGCGGAAAGATAGAGTATTCTTCCACATCCACTAATTTCTTAAACTCCTTCCTGGAGAGTGATCCTTTAGTGTTGTAACATCCGTAATGGATTAAATTATCTATTGGGATATTCATAAAATATCAATATTATTATGTTGGGGACTGATTTCAAATTAAAGTACTGAAAATCACATGACATTCATGTTTTTATGGAAGATTTCAAATGATTTAATTCAGTTATGTATTTATACTATAAATTTATCAATACTCATCTAAATTAAAAAATTCATTTTTTTGGTAATTTTAACTCATTTAGAAACATTTAATTAAACATGAATAAGATCTATATATGTCATTCTTATCTCAAACAAATTCAAAGGATATTCCATGGAATCTATTCAAAGATCTATATATTTTCGGAGTTGGGCCTAAATTTCACAATTTATATGCCCAATTGAGTTTATATTTTACATAGATAAAGGCAAAATCCACATAAATAATTTAAATAAATGTGGGATTATGTGATTATATATCATTAAATCCCATAATTTCATTGGAAAATAGAAATGGGGAATACACTTATTCATCGAGCCTAGAATATTTTTCTAAATCAAATGTTATGTAACATATTATACATGTGTCCAATGAATCTAACATTTTTCAGAAGAATTATTAAGACATAAGGTAACAGCATTCTAGAAGATAATTGTCCCAATTTATGATATTTAATAAGTCTCTCAAATAAAAAATATTTGGAACAATATTTTTGAGTGAAAATTAGATAGACCGCTCCATATAATTTTTTATTTCTATATCCTTTCAAGGGATAAACCAATACACAAAATATGTTTTCAGTGATATGTCATATTTTAGTGAAATGTTTTTATTTATTTTAATTATTTAATTTTATCTCATGTTTAAATTTTAGTGTTATCATTTATCTCTTATTTTATCACTATCTCATTTTCTCTCCCTGTTTTCTTCTTTATTTTGAACTATTATACTCATAATCCTATGTAACTGGCCCCAGGAATTCCATGACAGAGTATTCCAATGATGAAACTGGGGATTTTAAAATCTATTTTTAATGTTTCTAACTTTTAATATTTTCTATTAGAGTGATTTTAGTGGGAATGGTGCCCTTTTGTCTCCACTTGCAAACGGAGTCTTTTCTTTTTCTTCTGAAATATTTTCCATGGATTGAGGAGGATGATGTGTGTTGTAATCCGAGATCACTAAGTTCAAACATATTCAAAACATGGGTAGATTAGGATTTATACACATATAATGGATTGTTTTAATTAAATTAATTTGAATCTAATAACAATACAAGGTTCATTCAGGTTGATTATCTTAGTAATATCTCCTTTTGTTTTTTAAAATCATTCTGGTTTTAATTCATTCAGTTTTCATTGAATAAGAATATTTACATTTTGTATTTCATTTGCTATTCTCAGGCCCCAATTTTTTAATTTTATTTCATAAATATAAAATAAAAAAATATAGTATAAAAATTGAATTAGAATTAATGATGGCTTGGCCACATTAGCTCCTCAAAAGAGACGACCTAGGTCAAACCCATTGCGGTAATTATTGAAAATTCATAAATATTTTTTGAGCATGAATGGAAATGATTATAAAATTGAAACCATTTCCTTTGAGTTAAGTGATATTAACTCAATATTATTATACTATTTTTTTAAAAATAATTTCATTTTCATTCAAAATTAAATATAAAATAAAAAATATATTTTTTCATGTTGTATTTCAATTCAAATTATTCATCGTGGCTAACTTCCCTCAGGTGAAAGAAGATGTTCAGAATGATCTCATTAACTAGTTGAAAATGATGTGTGGAAAATTACTTGATATGAAGAGAAAAATGGAATGGATAACTGGATTTGTATATTCATTTCAAGAACATTATCTATAATCCAAATGAGAACAAGTGGTGGAAGAAGTTTCTCTGATCATTAACCAGTTGAAGAACCCGATGATGTGTGGAAGCAATTCAATGAAGATAATTTTATCCCTTATCGACCGTTGATCAAATATTTTTTTTAATAAGACATCCCAGATGATATTCATGTTGGATAAATAGATAATTTGGATGAGTATTGGTCAAATTTTATAGAATATGAAAAGTATGTTATTATCATATCTTCAACAATGATGAATCAGAAACTCTCTACATCTCTCTTTCCATAGAAGATGATGGTGAAGATACTCCTATTGAGACTGAGTTTCCAATGGACCTAATAGAATAGATAAACTTTTAATATGACTTACATGAATGGGAATATTTATTTATTCATCACTGTTTAATATTATTCAAGCATTTATGTTTTCTAACTTATCCATTTTTTAAATTGATGACATTACAAAATAAAAAAAATCCATGGATATTAAGAAAGAGAACCAAAAATATGTGGTGATAAAAGAAGAATAAGAATAATAAGAAGAATAAAATATGTAAGATAATTTTTTAGATATGACTGCCTCATCTACATGAACATATATACCATATGGAGAAGGTCACCATAAAATTAAAATGGGATCCACCCTATATTATTTTCACTCCCACTTTAGACCTCAAATTATATATTTTTTTATTTTACTATGGATGGTAATTTTATTATCTAATTTTGGGACTTTATTCATGGTTTATTCTCATTGGAACAAGTTAAATTACCAAGTGGTGGTTTATCTCAAGGAAACCACATCCATCTTCTGATTGGGGATAATACACTATATTTTCTTGACTAAGGGTAGTAAAAACCTAGCACCTAATTATGGGATCAAAATTTTGTTATTTGTATTTAATTTTTTTATTTTTATTTTATTTTTTCCATTATTTAGTATAGTTTTAATGTGATAGAAACAAGGAGTTTAACTCATAACTACTGATGAAAAAATATACCTTCTTTTTATTTATTTTCTTTATTTTATATTTTCACAATTAAGATTTAGTATACATCGATTTCATGGTATAAGTTGAAACAAAAAGAGGGTAGTAAATTTAATAAGTTTATGGGAAGGATGTCAACCAGTTTATAGGAATTTCGATGGGGTTTTCTTCTTATTTTGTTTTTTGAGAATTTTTTATTTTATTGGGTGTATTTTTAGGAATTTTGAATTGAATTGAATACTTTTGAAAATGAAAAACATCTTGAATTTTGGGAAAATTTCTTTATTTTAATGTTTAATTACTTAAATGTATTTTTTTTTGATTTTTTTTCTTGTTTCTAATATTTCATTAGACAAATTTTTTTCGATTGTTAAACTCACATGCACTTGTGTTGTCCAAATTTAAAATATTTTCCAACTTTAGTGTTTCTAAACCTTATTGACCTATTATTTAAATAATTTTTATTCTTGAGAGTCTTGAGACATGTTTTATGATCTAGAACATTATATTTTCTCTTTTTCAATGCTATTAGATTTTATGGAATTTTTCACATATGATCGAGGCACCACTTTGAAAGATAGTTTTTATCCAACTCTAATTTCGGCCAAACATAACATATTAAAATTTTTAATATCTTAGTAGGATTGAAATGTTTAATTATATATCCACATTAAAATCCATTTTCCATTTATAACATGATCTAGAAGTTAAATTCATGAATATTGTTGAATTAAAGTATGGGGAGGGAGAATATGAGTTTTGTTTTTCTTTCATGACGAATTTGTTAGAGATGAATTGAAAGTGATTCCATATTTATTTGTACATTTCTGGAGAAAATTCATGATGATAGGATAAATTTTTTGACTAAATATCTTTAAAAATATAGGTTAGGAGTACACTAGTACTTCATGATCATAATATTACACTCCTTTCATACACAAGTATGATTTGAAAGTAAAATATCAAATATGAATTCAACATGAATCAATACTAAAAATGGGGGAAAAGTGGGAATAAATTTATTTTTTAGGTTTATATTCCAAGTGTGAACGCCCCATGAAAAGTAATTAGTATTTTTGGGGGATTATCTTTCAATTTGATTGATTACCATGCCTTTCTTTTGAAAATTTGTTTTCATGCATTTTCTTAACTTTAGAGATTATGACTCCTCATTCTACCTCAATTGTTTTTATATTTATAATCTTCCAACAGTCAACATCAAAACAACCCATGTAAAAGTTATCATGATCTAATTTTTTTTTAATATTTCTTGTGGATATACCAGGATGATTATAAGGATATGGGTATTTCACATGTTCTTGAGAATGATAAAAACTATACCATAAAAATCCTTGCTAAGGACAGAAATAATTTTCCAAGTATATAGGTACAACATGAAATTGGATTAACATGAGAATGAGTTGATTTATATAATTTTTGGTGAGTTAGGGAATTATTATCCTTGTAGAAGGCATGATATTTCCTAAGATGTGATAATTGATTTGGTTTGTCCTTTGTTGTTTTATATGTCTGTTGTGACCTTGGTATTAGATGATTTATCAAGATGGAAATGTTTATGTGTGGGGGAATTAACAAATCCCATATATTAAACGATTTTATTTTTAATTTAAATGATTCAATCCCATTAATGTGTTATTTTTGGGTAAATTATAATTATTTTGAATTATTTTGAGCATAAAGGTGAAATTGACCAATTTTTTGAATTTTAATTATTATATGTGGGTTTTTTTTAAGGCCATAAATTTCTATATAGTAATAAAATTTTTGAAACTCATTTTTTTTTGTTTTTTATCATTCTGATACATTTAATTCAACATGATAATGATGTTAATCTAATATTTTGTGTCCTAAAGGAAGATTATAATAAAATACATTGAATTTGTTCCCAAATCTTCCATGTTTTGGGAATTGGGCCTATATCACTCAATTTATAAGCCCAATTGAGCTAATTTTTTACATGGATAAAGAGGGGATCTGCAAAAAAAAGTTTCATAACTGTGGCCCCATGTGAATCTTTGTCCTTTGAGGCCATAAATTCATCTAAACTAGATAATGATGAATATGAAGAGTTATCTAAGTTAGGATAAGTTTCTAAAGTAAAAGGGTAGTGACATTTTCACAATGTGTCAAATGAAGTTGAAATTTTGTGGGAGAATAGGAAATACAATTTCTTAAAACCTAAAGGTGGAAACAATTTACCAATTTTACCATTAAAATATTCCCCAAATGAAAATATTTTTTGGGTTATTTTGAGTAAAAATTAACTAACCTTCTCCCTATAAATTTGTAATTTCTTTACCATTCAAGGTATTAGCTGCTACACTGAATATTTGGATGAAGTTACAAAACATTTTAGTCTCATGTTTTCATTTATTTTTTTGGGTAATTACATTTAATGTTATCATTTTAGTTTTTTGGTTTCTATATTTTTCAATCTCTCTCTCTCCCATTGTCTCTCCCTATTTTCTTCTTCACAATGAACTCGTATACTCATGATCATGAGTAACTAACTAATGGAATTTCATAAAGGTGTATACTAGTGATAAATCCATGTATTTTAATTTTCAAGATTAATATTTCTTATTTTCTTAGAGGTATATTGTTGTGGATCTAATTGGGAAAGATACCTTTGGGTCTCTACTTACCTCCCAAGGCCTAGATTTTTCTTATGCAATATTTATCCTTGATTGGAAGGTGTATGTGTGTTGTACTCAACTATAATTTATTTTAAACATATTAAAAACATATTTAGAAGAGTATTATCACACATAAAATAGAGTTTTTTCATTAAGTATATTTAAAACTAATAATGTGATAGTGGTGGTTCACTATTGGTGAGTCTCTCAGAAATATCTCCTTTCTTTCTAACATCATTATGTTTTCATTGAATCTACATATTTACAATTTTTAATTAATTTTATATTATCATACCACCATTTAATTTAATTTTTTTTGATAGATATAAAAAATTATAAAAAAAAATTTAAATAGAATTAGTGAGTGGTTGACCTCAATATTTCTTTAAGAGAGACAACCTAGGTCAGCCCATGTACTACACTTAGTGAAAAATCGTAAAACAATTTTGAGTGTGCAAAAAAATGGTTATCAAATAGAAACTATTTTGTGATATATAAGTGGTATTAAATAGAAATTTTTATTCATGCATTTTAAATAATTTCATTTTCCAAAAAAATATAAAAAACTATATAAAATAACGTTTTTTTAAATGATGTATTTCAATTCAAATTATTGTTCCTAGACTAACCACAATCAAATGAAAGTATAATTTAACAATGATAATGATAACTTGTTGGAAGGTATTACTGAAATAGTATTGGATATGGAGATATAAATGGAATTTACAACTCAATATGTACATTCATGTAAACAATTTCAAAAAATGAAACTAGAGCCAGTATGGTAGGTAGTTACCCCAGTCATTGGTCATGTAAATGATCCCGAGAATGATAATAAGCAATTCAGTGAATATCCATTTATCCTTCATCTTCCATAAAATTATAGGGGTTTTGAATAAGTAAATCCAGCTAATATACATGTGTGATATAAATAAAATTTTTATGAGTATTAGTAAAATTATATAGAATCTTAAAAACAATGTGATTATCTCATCTTCACTAATGAAAAATACGTACCTCTCTACTTCTCTGTTATATTAGAAAATGATGATGACGATGCACCTATTGAGACTATGTTTCCATTGGCCATATTAGAAGATATAAATTTATTATATGGCTTACATTAAATGCAATATTTCATTATTGGTTCATCATGTTTTAATATTATTCAAAAAGAATTGTCTTTTGACTTCACCTTTTAGAAATTTTATGTCCCATCACAAATGGAGTGGGAATTAAATTTCAATGAAGAGATCACCCATTTGGTGGTGATATATTAAGAATGAGTTATAGAGGTGTTTGTGGTGATACAGCTTCCTCCTATACAAAAACATACATACCATAAGGAGGAGGATACTATGAAAATCAATATGCATCACCCCTATATTATTTTCCTTCCCACTATGTATATCAAATTCTATAATTCTTATTTCATGGGGCTGGGAATATTATTATCTTATATGGGTTATCCATTCTAGTTTTCTACTCATGGATGCTAGTAAAAGTCACATGTGATTATTTTTCATAAAGAAACCATATCAACCTTCTGATTGGGGATAATTCACTCCAACTACTTGACTAGTGTTAGTAAAACCTTTACACCTGATTCGGTTTCAAGCCAATAATTATACCTTTTATTTACCTTTTATATTTATTTTAATATTTTTTCCCTTTAATTTCTTATAGTTTAAATGTATTATAAAATATGATCATATCTCAAGACTTCAACTAAAAAATAATTCATGTTGTGTATTTTCATTTTTTTATTTTATTTTCTACCCAATTAAAATTATGTATGAAATTATCTCTTGGACTAATTAGAAAAAAAAGAGGGATGTAAATATGATATGTTTTGGTAGATATTAAACCTCTTTTTAGGAATATTATTGTGTTTCCATTTTGGGTTGTCATGTTTTTTTTAAAAAAATATTGTTTTTATTTATTTTTCAGTGTATTTTTAGGGTTCTGGAGATGAATAAAATACTTTGGAAAATACAAAACAAATTTTAATATATGACATGTTTCATGATTATAATGTTTGAGAATTTAATATACTGTTGAGTTGATCTTTTTTTATTTCCAATCTATTCATTTAATGAAGTATGATTTCTTGTGAAATGCAAGTGCACTAGTGTTTTCTAAATAGAAAATATTTCCCGACTAAATAGATTTATGAAATTTTTTATCATATTAGCTACATTATTTCATTTCTTGAGAGTCTTGAGACATGTTTTGTGATCAAATTTTGTTATATTGTTTTAAAAGTTTCAGAGTTCATGAAATGTGTTATGTATGCTTTAAGAACCACATTGAAAACCATTTTTTACATTTAACTATAATTTTTACCTACCATTACATATGAAATTTATTAATCCCCTAATATACATAAAATTATTTTTTTCTATTACACATTACCATATATTTATCCCTATTAAACATTTTCTATAAGTTAAATGCTTTATTATTGTTTAACTCAAGTGTGGGGGACGGGAAGGTGAGGTGTATTTTTCTTTCCAAAAAATGTTTTCCTGTCCGCAGTTCACTAATAATTGAGGATAAAAAGTTGTCTATCTTTTCCCAACAAATATGATTCTAAAGAAGAATTCTAGATCTGAATTCAAGATGAAACATTTCTGCAAATGGTGAAGAATATGGAATAAATTTATCATTGGTACTGAAATTTCAGTTGTGAGCTTCCAAATAAAATATTGAGGTTCTTGGGTCTGATTCATTTTCATGATGATTAAATAGAATACCATTCTTGAATAAAATTGTTTCATACAAATAATTCACTTTATAGTTTAATCATCCCCATTCCACTTCATGTTTTTGACAAGTAATACATAGAAACCCTCAACCTCAAAAACACCCATGTAAAAGACCTCATTATTGACACATTGTTCACTTTATAAAGTGGATATATTAGGATTTAAGAAAAACTATGGAAATCAAACATGTTCATGAGGATGATAAAAACACTACATTAAAAATTCCTTGTGTAAAGAGAGAGATATTTTTAAGGGGGGGTAGGTACGAGAAACCAATGAGGATTAAAATGAGAATTAATAGATTTTTACTATTTTGAGGAGTTATGGAGTTTTCAACCATGTAGGTGGCATGATGTTTCCATTGATGTGATAATAGAGTTGTGATGTAATTTATGCTTTCGAAAGTTTATTTTTACCCTATTATATTATTTCATGGAATGAAATGTTATAAGTTTGAGTGAATTGATAATACCAATATTTTCTATAATTTTACTTTGAATATCAATTATTTAATCCCACCAATGTGTTATTTTATGTTTAACTGTATCAATTTTTTATTTTAGAATTATGTTGAGCATAGTTTTGAAAATGAACTATATTTGGAATTTTTAATTATTTTAAGTTACTTTTTTTATTTTTGTAACAAATTTATCTACACATATCCAAATTAAAAAAATTATTTTTTAGGTTCTTCTTATTCATTGGGATACAGTTAATTCAAAAAAACCCAGATATGACTCTAAAATTTTGAAGCCCCAAAAAAAGTTCACAAGACTAGCCTTGGAATCTATGGCCCGATCATAAAATTTTTTGATTTCGGACTATATCCCACAATATACAAGAATTACTGAAATTATGATTTGAGAAATATAAAATATGCTAGAACCACATTCATAATTATTCTCCTATGTGATTCAGTATCCTTTAAGGCCATAAATTCATGGGAAACCAGAGATGGTGAATAAAATGTGTTATCAAGGATGGAATAATTTTATATAGTAACTGTAACGTAATTTATCTAAACATGTCTAATGAAGATGAAATTTGGTGGGAGGATGTGTAATTAATTTGGGAGAAGAATAATTCATAATATTTTTTTCCCAATTCATCCATTTAATATATCTCATATGCACATTATTGTTTAGGGTTATCTATTGAGAGAAAATGAGCTACCCATCTCCCTAAAAAAATTTACTTCCATAAACTTTAAAGGGATCATCCACAACATTGAATATTTTTCTAAAGTTATTCTATAATTTAGTCTCATGATTTCATTTTTTTATTCTATAATTTCATTTCATGTGTTTAATTATCGTGTTCTCATTTCTATATTATTCTATCATTGTCTCGTTTTTTCTCCCCATTTTCTACATCATTATAAACTCTTGTGCTCATGATCCAGAGTAACTAACATAATGAATTTCATTGGGGAGAAATCCAATGATGAAACAAATAATGTTAATATTATTTATTAAGGTTTATTATTTTAATAGATTTAGGTTGAGGGGAATATTAGTGGGTAGGGAAACTTTTTGTTTCCACTTACCACCTGGGCATTATCTTTTTCTATGCATAATTTTCCTTCAATTGAGGAGTTAGATGTGTGGTGTACATAATGATCGTTTTGTGTTTAAATATTCTTAACATTGTTTGCTGATTATTCTTATAGATATGACAGAATATTCTCGTTAATTAAATTTATAATTAATAATAGGTCAATTGTGTTTCATTCTTGGTGATTCTCTTAGAAATGTCTCATTTTAGTCAAAAATCATTCTATTTTGATTGAGTCTTTATATTTAATTTTCGTATTTCATTCAATATTCTAAAACCCCAATTTATTTTACATTTCATTTATAAATATATTTTAAAAAAATATAAAAAAATATTGGATTATAATTAGTGAGTGCTTGACCACAAAATCCCCTCAAGAGAAATAACCCAAGTCCACCCATGTTCTACACTTTGTGAAAAATCATAAATATTTTGTGAGTGTAAAATAAAAATATTAATAGTACCCATTGAAAATTAAATCAATTTGGCATAATATGTTCACTAATTAATCTCATTATCATCTGGTAACATAACATTGAAGAGTGAAAGTAGTTTTATAATGCTGGTGTCACTTCATCTATTTCAAGCTTTCAAATTATAAAGTTTCAGTATTGTTGATAGTGTTTTATATTTAGTATAAATAGTATAAAATATTATATATTCTTAGTTATTAAACATCTAAAATAGATTTGGACAATCAATAAGGTCATCATCAGCTGTTGATGTCTTTTCCTCAATATGATGTCTATCATCATTTACAGTTTTACTCATTTCCTATTATCTATAAACATTATTGTTAGGCTAGTTTCAAGCTACATTCATTTATCCCCTATGTTTAGTTTAATATTTAGAACATCAATCTATTACATGAAAATTAAATTGTTCTACCAATTACTTTGGATAATTTTTTTTAATTTAAACAACATAACCAAAAATAAATTATTTGGGAAGTTACATTTTCATACTCTATTGAAAACATCCTGATCTATTTGACCCCATCCATATAAACGTTTTTAATATGATTAGATTATTCATATTCACCTATTTGGTTCAAAAATATTAATATTTAATATATATATATATATATATAAGATATGCATATAATGCATAATTTTTACATATGTAAATTACATAAAGTATATCTATAAAAATTATAATTGTATTTTATAATATGTACATATATAAAATTCACAAAAGAATTGATATAAATAAAATATTTTATAGTGCATTTAAAATTATATCTAAATAAAAAATAGTTATATAAAAATATAATTTTAGATAATTTATATTCACACATACATAATAATGTGTAAAAATATTAAACATGTGTGTGTAAATATATAATTAGGTATTATTGTCTGAGTAATCATATTTGTGTGTAAATATATAAATCCTATATTTTATAAAATATTGTAAAATATTATAGTTTTATTTAATTGAAAAGTATCATGGTATTTATGGTAACCAAACACTTATTAGGTTTCTTGGGTTGCATTTCAAATACTTCATGTTGGTTTATACATTCTCATGGAAAGTCAATATATATCTAATGTGTTATTAAATATTATTTTGTTGGGTTGTTTATTCATTTATTCATTCACTTATCAGTTCCATTACTTTTTATATTTTAGTTTCTTTATCATGAGAATAATTTATTCCCTAAAATTAAATAGATGCCCTTGTAATTAGCTTAATAGTTGGATTTTAGGCTAATTTTCATATTATTATTTTTTTCTTAGTTGGGAATTTACTAACGAATCTATGTTTTTTATGAATTTCATAATGTTTATGGGTAATAAAATAATTTAAAATGGACTGGGGATTTTACTTTAATATGCGACCTATTCTAAAATTTTAATGAAATATAGTATTATATATATATATTTTGAAGTACTCAGATCAAAATTTCAAAGCGATCATCAAACCTTTTTAATATCTTATTTTAATCACTACTATAAAAATAAATACTGGAAATGATTTTTTGCAACCGATTGTAGTTAATTAAAACTAATCCAAAATTATTAGTTAAATGTGGTAGACAATATTATATATCACAAGAAATTTTTTTGTGACAATAATTGTATCTATCGATATTAGAAGTGAGAGGATGTTTTATTTGAGATGGATTACATAATCCAACATAAAAAATTCTAACCAACATTATTTTAGCAATAGATTGTCTCTCACTATTATCTTGTTATAAAGAAATTAATTAAAAATAATAATGAATCTTATTCTGCCCTCTCCCATTCAACATCACACATCATCCCCCCCCCCTCATCTACACCATTCTACCTTTCTTCATCATGAAGCCACCCCAAATAGCGAAGCCCCTTCTTCATTTCCCCATAGTGAACCCTTACTGTGCACCCACCATCAGGCACCCCATTCTCCCTTTCCCAATAACACATCCCCCACTGTCAAATGCCTACCCCCATCGTTCACCATCTTCCATCACACCATGTTTTTTGGAAATCAATATTCGAATACCATAGGAAAATATTATTCTAATATCATCATTTATTCTTTTTTTTGATTCCCCCTTCCCTCTAACTGTAATTGGTTTTGTTGAACCCTAGGTCAAAATATTTTAAATATTTTTATGGATTATTATATATTTAGGGTTATTATTAGTTTATTCTTCCCTATTTGGGTGTCTTCCATCAAATATGACAAAATGAATTCTACAAGGGTTGATTCAACTTGATTTTAGGTAGTTTTCCCAAATTTTACCATTTATATTTAAGGTATTTTCCTTATTCGTAAATTTTTATAAGTTTATTTTGACATTAATAGACATTTTATATATAAACCCTAATCCCAGTGGTCTAGATAGAGTTTTTTCTATATTATATTGGCATAGGATATGATGAATCAATCTTAAAGGACTAAATAGTTTAGTAGTCTTGGTAAACTAGATACATACTTGAAATAATTATTTCAATTGAAGCATACAATAAATGAATTATTTTCTTCATGAACATCATTATTTTCCATATAACATCCATGCATATCAATCACCAAAAACTTCCCAGTATCCAGTGGAAAATAAAACATAAGAAAGTGGTGAGGTCATATACTCAGTAAGGGATTGTGTATTGCAGAAGATATAAATAAATAAGGGATAATCAATATATAATGGTAAATAATTGAAACACATACCATTTAATCAAAAGCTTGAGAATATAATGGTATGAAAAAAATATGATCAAATAAATCCATTCAAATTATCACATGATCTTGAAACATAGCCACATATATTCTAATTAATCGAATAATCACAAGAAATATCAATAACTAAATCCCTAATGATATAATTTATAGTTTTTTTTACATCTAAGACAAACCATTTATTTCTTGTACATGTAATCAAAATAATACAGAGGCCTCATCTAAGTCATATAAATAAATGGGAATTTCCATTTCAAAAACCCTATCTAGTTTGTCCCAAGAGATCTATTGATCTATCAAGGGATCCTGTAATTCCAAGCCTCATCCATCACTTAATAAGTCCAATACCTTCTTCATATGAAAGGGGTAAAACATAATCAATATAAATATTCATATTAAAAACTATCATATGAATTTTTAACAATTAACCTAATCAATAAACATAATAAGAAACCATACATAGTAAATGGAATTGTAACAACATAGTATATCATAGTCAAACTGATCAAAAACCATCTGGAGAAATAATATGGATATTATCATTAGATATTATCTCCATTAAAGAATTATAATCATAAAAGTTGTATTATTATATGAATATTGACTTTGAAATATCATTTTGAGCATTCCCTGAGTAAATAACCTTTCTTCGAAAATTAACGTTTTCAAATTATAAAATCCAGAAAAAGTTGTAAAAACCCTTTTCGTTGAAAAGAAATTTTAAAAATAAATAATTTCTATAAAATTGGGAAAAAATTCTCCAAAAATAACTTGGAAACATTTCAAATTAATATATGAATAAATGATGGGAATGATAGTGGGTAATCTTTTATTGGTCATACAAGTTAAAAAGAACATTCGTTTTTCACCGTAAAAATTCAAGAAAAGCACCTTGTTCCAAAAACAAATAGATTATTTTTAAAAAAAAAATTAAAATTAAAACATTAGTATAAAATTATTTAATAAAAAAATTATGACTATTAAAAATTTTATGAAAACGTTTTTAGAAAATATGTTTCTCGATTAAAAAGTTTTTTCGACCTAAGTGAGAAATAAAGATGGATTTTTATAAAAACATTTCCTCATTCTTTTTAAGTACCAACAATTGGAAAAATGTTACTATTACATTAAAAATTTATTTAGTCACTATATGAGAATAGAATATTTTTATTTCAAGATATAAATATCATATAATTCTCTCAAAGAAGTCTTAAATATAAATAATCCTGAATGACAATGAGATTGTGAGTTAAACTGTTACAACATTGGTAACTTTGGAATAATTAGAACCATGAAAAATATAGGTTAATAGTAAACATTAAATACCATTATGATAAAACAAACCAGGATAAAACAAAAAATATTGGTGGTATATAAAACACACAAAATTAAAAAAGTGGTGAAGATGGCGTCTATCTCATAAAAGTAAATGTGGGATGAGAAAACATTTCCATATGTCCCACTCATCATGTAAGTTATCTATCATGGTAAATAAAAAAAATAATTATTTACATTATTAAGAAGATTTTTATTTTTTATTTTTCCATTTATCACTTATTTCCATGTTATATACAATTACCTAATAAATTAACTTTATATCAGGTATTATGATGATTTTTGGATTATGTGTCAAAAATGACTTAGTAGGTTGACTATGGTCAAAATGGTCATCATTTAAAAACATAAATAAGAATAATAATGGAATATTTATCATTTTTATATTTCATTTATTCTTTCAGAACCAATCATGAATGATATTTTTTAAAAATAAACTATATTACAATCATGGTGATGGTAACCTGCACCTACACATGTGTAACATTTCTATTATTCAATTATCATTATAGAAACAAGGTAAGTAATATTTTATCATTATAGAATAATTATAATATCATATATATTACAATATTTATTTAAATAATTTTATATATATCATTCATTTTCTGTGGTGATGATAAGAGAGTCACATAGCTTTGTGAAGGTAGTAGTGTACACGTACACGAGCGACGTTTTCATTTTCAGTGTCGGAATGAAAATGATATATTATCTTTCCATAATGATAATTATGTCATGAATATAAAATTTATTTAATTTATATAACATATATTCATTAAATTTAAGCTTATTAAAATAAATTTAAAGTGTTAGTTATAAACAGATCAGATTGTTTCATTAGGTTATAGTCCATCGTACACCAGAGAGACATTATCCTCTCCCCTATGAATTGAAATTTTTTAAAATGGAATTTTTGAAATAAAATATCCAGATATATGATTTTGTAATAAATATCATATATATAATTTTTATCCATCATCTTACCCAACTGTGAGTGGTTGTAATGTAAAATGAATGACATTGGTTTGCGAGGTGGTAGCCCACTATACACATAAACTATGATTTCATAACCCATTTGATGTAAGTGGAGATGGTTGAAGGTAAAAAGAAAAACAATAAAACAAATAATTATATAGAATAAACATTTTTTATAATATCACTATGTCGTAATAACAATTCAATGATTTAGAGGAAGAAAAAAATAAAAATGCTCGTTGAATAATGTGACCTCTTCTTTGGGTATCCTCCTTAGATTTTCACAAAAATACATCCTAGGTTTGTTTTATACACAAAATAAATCTTTTCAGATGATATGTTTTAATTTTTTAATTTATTTTTGTAGTTCATAACCGAAATAATGGTTTTAATGTGTGAATAATATAGGATTGGGTGGCCTTTTTTAAGTGAGTCGAGTGGCACACTTGTAATATTTCAAAAGAAAAAGTTATACCCACGTTTTCAACAAGCCAAAAGGGTAAAAAATAGAGTAATATAGATTCATAGAAATTATAGTGTATAAATATATGGACAGAATATATTTTAGACAACTTTTGGGTCATTTTAACCCTTATAATTTTCATTTAATCCCCTAGTAAATCAGTTTTCACCTTAACCATAGTAATTAATTTCTACTATATTAAATATTCATTTTGGTAAAAAAATTAAGATTACCTGATTAGATAAAATAAATTATTTTAATTACAAATATGGAATCATTTTTTCTAAATTCATTTCACAAAATTGTGAAATATTCATTTAAAATTAATCTCACAAACACGACAAGAAATCAGGTTTTCAAAGAGATAATGATCAAAAGTCAAAAGCATTTTTAAATCAAAATTCAAAATGAAAATAATTAATATGAGCTAAATTTTAATAATATATATATAATTTAACTATATTTTCTTTAAAACCAATTGGAAATATAACTTATATTTATAAATAATTTAAATGAAAAGGATGTTTTCAATTAAAATTTAGTATTTTTGACTATTCATCACAAAAAAAACTTCTCATAAAAATTTGAAAAATTCACTCTCTTATAATTTTGACGTGTCGATTTAAAAATGAATTTTTTTTAAAGAAAAATGCATAACCACTAATAAAATAATTTTATCATAAGTGCACAAGAAGAGATGAAGCCATTTTCTGTTAAAAATAATGATTTTAATAAAAAAATTCTTTTAAATTCAAATGATTTTTACATTATTTTTAATCAATATATATTAAGTTAATTTATTTATTTTATACTTGTTTAAACTATTTAATTTTCATTATTTTGTTCATACTATTCATTCCCATCAACATAATTACTTTTTTATAATTTTAATGTTTAAATAATAATATTTTAAAAGAGTGTCATGTTTCATTCAAACCATGTGTTTTTTAAATTAGAAGCTATATAAGAGATTAAATTATTTAAAAATAAATATTTCATAAATCCTTAATATTTTATTTTACACTCTACACATGGTGTTGTGTTTCATACATGTTATCGAATATAATGTTCTTATTTTAAAAATTTTAGGGAGTTACATTCCCCCCAAAATAAATTTCTTCCTCACAATTTAATCTTGATCTTGATAATAAATGGTTTTTCATTTGAAAATATCTTCAGTAAAATCCATATCATAAAAGGGGTTAATAAAACATCCTCTTAATAATATGGAAAGGTAAGTACAAATTCCATATGGAATAACACATAACTAGGTTTTAAGAAAGGGAACATTAGTGGAAACATATGATCATGTAAGAAAAAATGTAAATAATTATAAAGAGTAATGGTGTTCATTAATAACAAGAAATTGAATGATCAATGGAATTTTAAGGACCAAAAAACTATAAAACTATGAAGATTTAAAATTCCACCAGTTCAACCTAAATGAATGTATTAAGATAATTTTTTTATCAATATCCTTTTCCTATAGTTGAAGAATTATTTTACTATCTTGACTGAGAATAAATGAAAATATATATTATTGATATCATTATATTTCACAAGAACCATTTTATAATTTGCTTGTGGTTCAATCATTTTCCACTTCATTTCTAACAACATTAATTGAACATCCAATGTGATTTTTTTTGCCTCATGAACTAGAATTTATTTTTAACCGATTATAAGATCCATAAAAGAGTGAAAATTTATCAATAGGTTTTTACATATTTTCCAAAATTAATATGGTTATCAAATGTTATCCATTGTAATTCATTAATATCTAAACCTTAATTGTAATAAAACTCTTTCAACAATAATATTTATCCATCAAATAATTTAACTAAAAACAATGAAATAATAACTAGGACATCACATAGGTCAGTGGTAGGTACTCAACCTTCTTCATCCTTCAGGTATGGGTTAAATCCCCATGACCCTTCTAGATGAGATTGGTTGTCAACCGAAATGTGGGTTGTCATTTTTGTAAAGCCATATTAATATAATTTCTATAATGTTATGAAATTCTAATATCCTGTAATTACGTCAACTTCAAGGATTAGATAAACCTTAAAGGTTTCCAATACCTTCAAGAAAACCATTTTATCATTATTATCTCAAAATCAGTCACATATTAAGTGTTCTCTTAACTTAATGAAAACTAATTTTCCTTTTAGGCATGTACGTTGGTGTTTTCATCCCCAAGTATAAAATATTATAAAATCCTTCATTATATTATTACAATTATCTATATTTTACTCTGTCTTCCTCTTCATCTCTTTATTCCCTTCGAATCCATAAGACTCAATGAATTATTCATTTTTCATTATAACACATGATACTATATCCTCATATGATGAAGAATATTGGGAGACTATTTACCTTATAATGATTAGATTAATCCCATCAAAATAAAGATTCAATTATACTCTTTGGATTATGCATATAGTACACATCATTTCTTACTAACCATGTAATGTTGTATTCACACTTAGAAAACATTTTCCTCTTCTTTTTATCTTACACTAAAGAATTGTCTTTCCATATCAGATTAATTTTCATGAGGAAAATAGTTATTCCAATAATAGTTACTTAATATCCATATATTCCATGAGTTATATTTATTATTCATCCTTATTGATTTGAATCAATGACCATTATTGATCTGTATCTCATGGGAGATGATAAACTACCCGGAAAATCTTTTCCTATTCACTACTTCCTAGAGTTATAAATATCCTCTCTAAGAAACTTATCCATTTCTTGATAAAAAGTGTATTTTTAGTCCCATTGAATGATTGAGGTTTTTTAAATGTTAAGTTGTTTAACATTACTACACTACACTTTGGATCGGTATGATTATCTATATGGAAAACATTATTGCTCATAACTCGAGTCAGCTTCCCTAATATAGTAATACTTTTATCTATTTCAACTTGATATCCATAACTAGCTTCATTATCTTTACTATGCTGGAAATCTCTACATGGGGCATGTGTATTAATAAAACATTAATTCCTTCTGTTAGGAACCATTTCTAAAAATTCCATTCACTTGATTAGATCATAAAATTGTGAAACATATTTTATTTTCTCAAAAATAGTTAAAAACTTGAGTTAAATTGAATTTTTTTTTCATATCTAATCTCATTATTATAAACATGGATTCTTTGGGGAAATTTAAATTTTCAATCCCTTCATAATGATTTGTAATGGAAATTTGAATTAACATATTAATATCCCTCAAGAGTGTCGAACACATTGTGCAGTAAGGTCCATTTTGGTATACCAGGAGAAGATCAAGTCAAGCATAATTCATAATATTCAGAGATAATACCCATAAGTACCTTTCTTCCAAAACCATGTGAACTTTCATTATCTGGACACAGATGTGCTGCTAGTAAAGACCACATAATCTCATCATTATCAAAACATTTTTTATTCTTCTATACTTATACTCAAAAAATATCATTGGGTTATGTTCCCTAGTCTATGTTATTTTAAATCAAGTTCCCAATTTTTCTTATAGACTTCCTATCATACCAATTATAGAGAACAAAACCCCACTAGAACGTAGATTTTTTTCTTTATTACATTATTATAATATACAAGGAATCAAATCCCAAAATACCATATAGTTTTATAGTCTTAGTAAACTAGATACATGAGATAATTATTACAATTGAAAACATAAAATAAAAAATTTATTTATTTGAGAATGTCATTATTCTATGTATAATATCTCTATATATCAATCACACCCCACAGCCTACTATATTGGGAAAAATAAAACATAATAAAGGGGTATG
Organism: Viscum album; assembly: GCA_963277665.1. Classification (NCBI taxonomy): domain Eukaryota; kingdom Viridiplantae; phylum Streptophyta; class Magnoliopsida; order Santalales; family Viscaceae; genus Viscum; species Viscum album. Next base: position 1,525,380,867 of record OY728138.1, on the reverse strand, counting down.
CTCAGATGTTCATTAAGGTAATTCATACATTGGAAGCTACTAATGAATAAAAAATAATTAGGGAAAGGTAAATAAATAAAACACATTCCATTTTATCAATAACGTGATCTTAATATGGAAGGAATAAATGATGATCAATTAATGCAATATAAATATTCACTTAAGCCTTGAACAAAACCCTTTATGTTCTTTAAAATGAAATAATCACATTTATTATAATTAAATAAATTCATAATGATAGAATCCATAATATTAGGTATATAAAACATACCTTAAAATCATTTTACAATACATCTGAATACTTTCTAGGCCTTATTCAAAGATATATAAATAAATGGGTATGTCCTCATCCAAAATGAAAACATTTTTCCCCATGAGACCTACTGATGCATCTAGGAGATATTTAATTCTGATCTCCCCCCCCCCTCAATTAAAAAATATAATTCATTTTTAATATGAAAGGGGTGAGACATAATCAAATTAAACATTAATATTGAAAAATTATAATATAAAATGTTAATAATTACCCCCAATAAATAAACATAATTATAAATCATCCAGAGTAAAATGAATTGTATCAACATAGTTCATCAATATCAAACTAATCATAAACCATCTAGAGAAATAATAAGGATGGTACTATTATATTATTTCCCTATTAAAGAATATGCAATATAAAAATATTTCTTCATAAATGGAAAATGGTATTGAAATATTATGTGGAATTTTTTCCTTGAGGAAATTACCTTTCTTTGAAAATTACCCTTTTTTATTTTAAAACATGAAAAATCATAAAATATTATTAAAACCATTTTACATAAAAATAACTTTAAAAAACATGGAATTTCAAGAATATTAAATAACACTTTAAAAATAATCTTGTAAACATGAAAAGTTAGTCTCAATGAAATGATGGTCATGATGGTGATAAATTCTGTACATATCAAACAAGTTTAGAAGAATATTCTTTTTTACACTGTAAAAAGTTTTGAAAAGTTCCATGTTCAGAAAATGAAAAGAATAGTCATATAAAAATATTTTTTAAAATTTAAAACATGAGTAAATATGTCTTCAAAAAAGAATTTTATTAATGTTAAAAAAATTTCTATATTTTTTAGAAAACATAGTTATGAAAGAAAGGGGAATTTTTACTGAAGAGGAAAATAAAGTCAAACATTCTCAAAAATAATTATCAATCATTTTATGTACTAATCAGTGGGAAAATGGTACTAATAATTGGAAATTTTCATGAATATCCAGATTCAAATAAATTATTTTTATTTTATGATATAACTATAAAATAGTTACATCATGGTTGACTTAAATATAAACAGTCCCAAACACTGTTGAGATTTCAAATTAAACTCTTACCAATTTGGTAACATTGGAATCAAAAGACCCATAAAAGATATAACATAAAATGAAGCACTAAAACAATCATGATAACATAATTTATTATATAACTTACAATAAGGTATGTATATACACCATGCTAAAGGAAAAAAGTAGTGAATATTGTGTATGTCTCATGAACGTAAAAGTGATATGAGAAACCATTACCTTGAGACTGAATCATCAGGGTCATTAATTATAATAATAAATAATAAAATTATTTTATTTATTTAAATTCTTAATAACTATTTTCAAGTTCATTATTCATTTTATTTCACTTATTACCATGTTATATACAATTAATTAATAAAGTAATTTTACATCAGGTGTTTCGACAAAATTAGGCTTTTGTGTCAAAAACGAATTTGGTAGGTTGATTATTGTAAAAATGGTCCTTATTTATATATATATAGAATAATAATGATGAAATAATTATAATATTTATACATAAATTTTAATTTTAAAACTAATCATCAATGTTTGTTAGGAAAAATTAATTGTGTAACAATCATGGAGACGGTTGGCTGCACATACACAAGAGTAACCTTTCTATTTTTCAATGATAATTATGTAAAGAATGAATGTATTATTTTATCTTTATATAATGATAATAATATTATATATAACATATTATATCCTTAAATACAATTATATTTATCATACATGTGGTGTAGTGATGAAACTATAGTCACATCCCTTTGTGAACATGGTAGTCCACACGTACAAGAGCGACATTATCATTTTTCAATGTAATAAATAAAATTAATATTATCTTTTCGGAATGATAAATATGTTATTAATATAAAAATTATTCCATTTATATAATATATATTCATTAAAATTAACATTATTGACTTCCATGTAAATTATTAGCGATAAATGAATCACATCGCTTTGTGAGAAACAGACCGATATACACACGACGGATGTTATCATCTCCCATATGAAATGAAAAGTGAAAATGGTATTTATGATATAATGACACCATATTTAAAATTATGTTATAAATATTTTATATAAAAATTGGATGTATCATTATATCCAGACATTATTGGTGGTGATGTAAAAATTAATGACATCAGTTCGTGAGTTAGTAGTCCATTGTACATATGAATGATGATTTTGTAACCCATTTGATTGATGTGAATACGGTTTTATGTAACTAAAATAACATAAAAACATATAAGAATATATAATATACTATTTTTATTATATATTAATGTTTTAATAAGAATTTAATGGCGTGGAGGAATAAATAAAATAAAAATTTTCTTTGAAGAACATTTCCCATTCTTCGGGTATCCTCCTTAGGTTGGTAAGAAAAGCCTTCGTAAGATGGATTAATGACCAAAATAAGTATTATAGGATGATAGGAGTAAATTTGGTAAAGTATATGGGTAAGTATTTTCTTATCCAAAAGTGTTTTATGGTGTGAATAAGAGAGGATAGGGGTGGCCTTTTATAAGTGAGGTAAGTGTCACATTTTTCAATTTTTCAAAAGAAAATGTGATACCCACGTTTTTTAGATGAAAAAATAGTTAAATGGATTATTACATATCACAATACATGATAGTGTTTAAATATGGTCATAAAATATATTCTATAAAAGTATTTATGACATTTTAACCCTTATCATTTGTGTTTAACCCCCAGTAAATCAATTTTTACCTCAACCAGGATAAATAATTTTTAATATTTCTCTATTCATTTTTGTCAAAAATTAACTTAAACTTATTAGATAAAATAAAATATTGTGATTATAAATATTAAATCCATTTTTTACAAATTTAATTCATATAAGTGAAAAAAAATCATTTAAAATTAATCCTAAATATATGATGAGAAAGCAGGCTTTCAAAGAGAAACTGTTCAAAAGTATAAAAAGTTTTTATATCAAAAATAAATATGAAAATTAATCTAATTAACTAAATTAGATTAATATATATAATGAAAATATTTTTACATAACAACCAATTTTGAATATAATTTGACTTTATAAATAATTTATATGAAAAGGCACTTTTACATTAAAATTTAGTATTTTTCACTATTCCCAAAAAAATAAAACCTCTCAAAAAAAATCCAAAAACTTAACCCAAATATAATTTTGGAATGTAGATTTGAAAATTAATTTTTTTTTCTCAAATTAAAATTCTAAAAATGGAAAAAAAAAGTTATCATAAGTGTTCAAGAAGTAATGATACGGTTTTCTTTGAAAATGCAGTTTCTCAAAAAAATCATTTAAATTAAAAATATTCCTATTTTATTTATAATCAATAGATATTAATTTATTTATTTAATTAAATGTGTAAACAATATAATTTTTACTATTTAATTATTACTATCCATTCCCTCCAACATAACGGTTAGGTTATAATGATCGTGTGTAAATTATAATATTTTAATAGGGTGTCATGTTTCATTCATACCCGGTGTTGTGTGCATTTAAAGCTATTGAATGATTTAAAATGAAATATTTTATAGAGTAAAAATATTTTATATTCTATTCTATGATTATTTTTCTCTTTTGAATATACACCATTGAATATAATTTTCATATTTTTAAAATTTCAAGGTGCTACATTTATAATCAAAATTTGGTTTGAAAATTATTTCAAATGGTAGTTTGCTAGTAATTAAAGATTAAATAATGATTCAAATATTTATTTCAATTTTTTAAATTATTTTTTAACATGAGTTTCACATTGTTTGAGTCTCAAATTATTATTTCATACTTTATTCATGGGTATATTTTTAGTTATGAATGATTATAGATTTATGATTATATATATCATTCGAAAGTGGTTACTTATTAATTGATTGATATCATTACTTATATGATTATATTTATGCTTGAATTATTACATAGAATGATATATATGTAATATTTTAATTTATTCTATATATTCATACTTCTTCATTGTATTAATTATTTTAATGTTACATATCATTTTTTAATGATATTCGATTTTTATTCTTATTTTATTCGATGTTTTCCTATGATTGAGATTAGTATTAATTTAAAAATAATTATAATAATTAGTAAAAATATTGAAATAAATTTTAAAGAAATGAATAAAATACTAACTATTATTTCAAATAATCAATAAAATGTATAAATTTACAAATAATTTAAAATATTCGTAATTATTAATAGATAATCTGTAATTTATAGTTGGGGTGGCGCATAAGTTGTAAACCGAGTAAAAATGTATCCAAATTACAAGGTTTTGAAACCTAGAAAGCCCCTTAGGGGGTTTATGTTGTAGGTGGTGACCCTACATGACACAGGTAGGCAGTGATGCATGAATGATGTGAGAATGTGATGACATAGGCAAGATGTTACTAGCATGAAACTGCACTAGGAATTTCGGCCATGTTCATGGGCCACTTGGACTTGGTTCTATAGGCTATGTAATGGGTTTTCTTCTCCCTATAATCAAAGAGGTCTTTACATTCATAATAAAAATAGGCTTCAACCACAACTTTTATGAAAAATATAATCTATAATAATTAATAAGTAAGGTTCCAATATTAATAATAAACAATAAATGTTGGTAATAATTTTTTTATATTAGTATTAATTTATAAATAATTTTAAATAATGATAATTTGTAATAAAATAATTTATAAAAATAAAAAAATTAAATAATTTTTAAAATAATTTAATAAATAATAATTGTTTTAATAATTAAACGAATTATTAGTAATTATTATATAAATTTTAATAATTGAGAAATAATTTGTAAATGTCGGTAATAATTATTAACTATTTGTAACAATGAGTAAATATTATCAATAATTTGTACATATTAGTAATTTTTAATTTGTAATAAAATGTATAAAATTTAAAAAAAATTACAAAAAATTAGTAATATTTATTAAACATATAGTAATAATTAACTAATAGTAATTATTAATTTATAAATATTTTTATTAAATAGAAATTATTAATACATATGAGTAATAATTAGTAAAAATAAGTAAGAATATTCATGATAAGTAGTCATAATTTACCATAATTACAATTAGATATAATTTATAATAATTAGTCGCAATGAGTAATAGTTATTTCATTTTTTCTATTTTTAGATAACTATGGACTCAGGTATTAAACACTCATTTCTGTTAATTGATCCTAATTGGATAAATCATTACAAAAATACTAATGGATTTTGTATAAATAATATCTATATTGAAGGTGTTGAAACATTGTATATCATTTTAATCTCAAATTAAGAATTTATTTATCTAGGAACAATTAAATTTCCACATATGAAATGTGATCTCATGAGATTCCAAACCTTTGATAATGTTTGAATTTAACTATTTTAGTTTTGGTTTTCAAAAATATTATATTTATAGACATCAACATGGAATAAAAATTATGTATGAGAAAAAATATTTATGGATCCATCATTTCTGAATTTAGTACATGAGTTTTCTCGCCTATCTATTCTGGAAACAACAAATTAAAATGATATTCCAAAACCTAAATCAGAACTATCTAAATTTAATAACTTTTTAGATTTTCTAGGATGTTATATATAGGATGAAATATAGGAAAACTTGAAGTTGCTACAAAATTTATGGCTATTAAATAATATTTTGTAATTTCAAATACTTTTATTGATCAAATATTTTTTTTGTTTAATTTTTATTTCTTGACGGTGGTAAATTACCTAGAAATTTCTATGAAGAAAATCACTACTCCATTATTTGGGTTATGGTTATCATAATATCTATCCATGTTCAAATTATTTCATCTCATATGTAGTTATTAGGAAATTTTAATTTATTTTCCAACATATGGATAATGAAGTTATAAAGAAGAACAACAAGGTATGTTCATATTTTTTATGAAATAGTTGAGGTATTTTTCCAATTTCACACCATTTAAAGTGCCTATTTATGTCTCTCATCATTGATTCATTGAAGAAATGTCATAAATAAAATAATTCCATCAACAAATGAATCAATAATCCATGTGATGGTGACTCATGGAAACACTCTGATCAGGTGCATCCTTATGTTGATTTATCACCTCATAACCTATAGTTGAGCCTTTCAACTAGTGGTTTTTTCATTTAGTTCATATAAAAATAAATATTATTTTTTCTTTTTTTTTCATAACTCCATAAAACAAACCTCTCTGGATGTTGATGAAGGGACTATATATATATATATATAATGATATTAATTCTAAGACATCCAAAGAAGAATATCATTGTTTATTTAAATCCACTAATTGATGAAATTATTTCATTATGGAATAATGATGTAACTATACATGATATAGATACATATCCTAATTTTACACTGAAGTTTTCATTAATGTGTACAATAAAAAACATTCTAATATATGGTAAGATATATTGATGGTGTATATATGGTCTAAAATCATCTTCATATTTCATGGATAAGAATAAATTATTTATGGTTTTCAATGTAAGAACGAATATGTATTTTTACTATCATCAGAGATGGATTCCTATTGATCACCCCTTTTAAAGGAATATACATAACTTTAAAAAAGGTAAAATTGAAAGAGAACATCCTCCAACAATGCTCTGAGGTATTTAGATAAAATATAACATTTAATTATTACAGACTATTACTTTTAGACCAATTATAAATTTAAAAATGTATATATATAGTTTCGAGAGAGACCATAATTGGATAAATATCATTAATTTTTGGACATTACATATTGGACCGATTTTTTTGTTCATCCCATGTTAGATGTAATAAATATTGTAAATGAAAATTTTGATAATGTTTTTTATATCTTGTTTGAAATAACTTTTTGGACCAAAGATAATGTATAGAAGTAGATAGATCTTGCCCAAATTTAAAGGAATCCCAAACATATATTATTTTTAAATTAATGGTCAAACAATTTAATGACGCTAAAAGAAGTTAATTCATAGTCTAAAGAATGACATTTTTTATTTTGTCAATGAATTAGATATTCTTTGTTTATCAAATGCGTGTACTTATAATTTTTCCCATTTCTTAAAAAATAGATATATTATGAGGTTAAAAATTCCTAATTGTCTTGCATATTGGAAATAAAAACTCTTTTTGATCGTATCAAGTTATTGAATTCTTTAATCTGGGATATGTTGACCATAATATCATATTTATTTAATGATATTTTTAATGATATATAAGATTATAATTCTATGAGTATTTTGAAAAAACATGTTCTTTTTCCTTTATATAAATTAATGAAAAATATTCCAAGTGACCTTCATTGACTCACTATAACCTTTAATATTATATTATAAATATAAAGATATATGTGGTGGCTTAATACCATTTTGATAGATGAGCCCATTTGAGAGCTATAAGAAAAATATAAATAATAATGTTCACATAAAATCAATATTTGAAGGGTAAATTGTAGAATATTACTTGTCAGGGGAAATTAAAAATTTATACTCTTATTATTTACAATTTGAATATCCTTTAAAAATTAATCATATGGGTCAAAATGCGGAAAATATAAATGATGTCACAAACCTTCAATTATCAGTTTTTAATCTCCAAAAGCATAGTTTTAGTGGTAATCATGAATGATATCTTTTAGATAAAGAACTGTATAGAGATCATACATATTATCCTCAAAATTGTGAGGAAATGACATGATTTACTTAGTAAGTTAAAATTATTATTATTTTTATAAATTTTTTAGGAGATAAATTTATTTAATTTATTTGTTTTTTAAATATATTATTATCATATAAAAATATAATTTATAGAAATTATCCATCAGGATCTTTAAGTGCATCAAAAATATAATTTTGTATTATTTTTTCAAATATGAATAAGTTATCTTGTTCACTATGGAACATTTTCCAATTTTTGAATGGTGTCTATAATTAACAACATCTATTATTTTTAGTAAAAAACATTAATGTAAAATTTATTGTCGATTATGAGGGATAAAAAATCTTAAAATGGGTATATGGTTAATGGATTGTTGTTTCATACATGCATATATATTTTATCAAATAAATAAATAAATAGTGTTGTTCATTTTAAAGGATCTCATTATAATGAAAGTGATGTTAACATTTTTAGTACGCAAGATAAAATAATTGAGTTATGTTATCTAGGAAAAAATTAGTTAACAATTGTTAAATGCAAGTGGTTTAATAATGATTGAGGGTATTGAGTTCATCCACAACATGAAGTTTTTGAAATCAAATAAAAAAACTTTCTTGAAACAATTTAACCTTTCATGATAGAATAATAATCACGTCATGTTTATTATGAAAGTTACTATTCACTTTAGAGATATTAAATTTACTAGTGGATTGAAATAAAAATCAAACCACATGACAATATATTTCTTGGAAATGAAAATGGTTATGTGGATGTGAATCTTATTAAAATATTTGAAGAAACATCACTAAATATATTTTTTAGTCTATGAGATATAAATATAAATAAAGACCCCCTAGTTATGGGATGATGATATTGATAATATTGCTGAAGTAATAACGGATGATGAATCTAAAATTCATAATGAAGTTGATGATATTGAAGAGGAATAAAATGGTATTGTGATCGGTGATTAGAGGATGAAGATGATGAATGATGTATTATATTCTATTATTTATCAGTTTTCTATATTGGATATATATAGTTACAATTATTTATAGGTAATATTATTGGTTTCAAATAGGGGATTATGGTCTTGATGATATATTTTTTCAATCGCTAATATTGGTATTTATTAGTTTCTTATATTTGATATCTGTATGAAGAAATATTTGAAATTAAGATTATTATATTTTTCATTGTATTTATTAGTTTTTTGTATTTTATATCTATATTGAAAATTACATACAGGTATGATTTTTATATTGTATAATTTATTAGTTTTTTATATTTGATATTTTTATTATGAATTATTTATTGGGAAAATTATATTTTCTCTTATCTATTAGTTTTTTTTATTTGACATTTAAATTAATAATTTTTTACATGTAAGATTATTTGTTCTTTATTATTGGAGAATTCCAGTGATCTATTTCATTCTCTCATTCATATTAGACTTCCCAATGACGAGGCTAATGACTATTCATTTGGCGCACATGATATTAACACTACACCAACTTTTATGAGGATTGTGACCTTTCTAGATTGATGATTATAGAACCTATTCATGAAAGGCGTTCATCTATTGATTTTGATCTATATTTACTATTATATGCTATTTTTTATGTTATTTATATTTTTAAAATTTTATGTATTAAGTTTTTTAGTGATTTTGCAAATATTTGTTTTCACTCATTTTCACACTTTTCTTTGGTAATCCTTGTCTGAATCTTAAAAAACAATTATGCCCTTTTGGTGCCTTGATATTATTATCTCATTGATGTTTGAAAATAGATGTACAAGATCTAGGTTGTATGTTAATAAATAATATATTTTTTTAAATTATTTAATTAGTAATGTTTTATTTTTAACTAAGATATAGAATTTATGGTTTCTAATCGATGGCAGAATGAGAGCTCCTGTTTGGGAAGCAGGAAATATTCGTATATGTGAACATTTTCATCAATCTTTAAGAAACATGAGAATGAGATCCCTGGATAGAGATTGTGTTTCTATTTTCTACTAGTCATGATTCTAACGTCAGATTGACAATATCTCAACCCTACTATGGGATGGATTGTGCTTGTGATAGATATGAGTCTTCTAGGAGGTGGTCATCATTTGTTCAATAGAACTGGAGGTGGTAGGTTGTCACACATAGTAATGGGATTCACACATTTGGTTTTCATCAACGATGTATGATATTTAATATTATTTATTAATTTATATATACATTAGATGAAAAACATCTATTATATTATGAAGTCTCCTAACAACCCCTCTCTTATATAGTTTTTATTTTTTATGAATATATACACTAATCACAATACATGATGGATTGTCAGTTAAAAACGATGTCAGGTTATCCATAGAATTATTATTTTAAATTTTAATTAAATCTATTTTATTGTTATTTTAATTCTAATTATTTTTTAAAGAAACATATGAGACTATGACTTCTCAATCTTGATAGTTTCAAACCAAGACTGAAGAAAATTACATGTGTAAGTCATGTTTTGATAAGGGGTATTGGAAACAGGTGATCGGGAATGGTGTCAACGAAGGCCAGGTGACCAGTATATGTTCACAATTTAGACCTACTTGTCATTATGCTACTTCCATAATGTTACTGATTGGCTCAATGGGAGATCAAGTAGAATCTTTATTTTTAACACAATACTAAAAGAGGTTTCATGCTCATGGTGAGATCACATACCACATGCAGAGAGAGGGAGTAGGATCATGAGAAGTGGTGTCAGAGATATGAGAAGATGCTAGTGTACATGCAATGGATTGCACATTGGTTCGACAAAGAGTTTCTACACCAACCGTTTGGGTGATCCTCATTTCCATGACACCTACTAAATCTCATTTATTATAGTTTTAGTTAAATATATTGGTTTTATAGATGTATTTTGTGTGATGTGGTATAATTATATTATGCATGGTTTTTTATGTATAATTTTTTTTCTATTTTTCTCTTTGTTTCATAATTATTTTTTAAAAAAATATATATAATTATGATTCATGGTGAGTTCATTTATTTTAGTTTATTAAAAGAAATTGAATAATTATTTTTTGTTGACATAAAATCACATTTTAGATAATAATTTTTTATGCACATTATCTAATACTCATATTTACGGTGCTATTTTCTAAAACAAGTTTTTTTGGGAGGTATTCCCATCACAAATAACGTTTAGTGATGGATATCCATCTTAAAAGGATAAACACCAAGTATTTTCGTATTAAATACATATTTAATAAACATTATATATATGTGTAAATATACATATTCAAATATGTTTTCAAATATATAATTGTAGTCTATTATAAAAAATAAATAAATAAAAATAAATATTAAATATAATATAAACTAAATTTAATATATAAATTTTTAAATTTCAACACACACAGAGATATATAAAAAATCATAAGCAAAAAAACATATATAAATAATTATATATATATTAATTACACACAAAAATTTATATGTGTGTGTGTGTCTATGTGTGTATGTGTATGTATATATACAGAAATATATACTTAGGATTATGTGAAGAACAACCAAATTAATTAGGTATAAAATTAATATTAATATCTATATAAAATATTTTATACACACAAACATATAAATATTTACAAAAATAAAGAATCTGAGATCACGCAAATTTAAATAATACATGATGAAAAACAAAAAAAACATGAAAAACTCAGGCAAGATTGTTTGAGAAATTTGTAAAAGCAAGTTAAGTGGTAACACCATGTGGTTTTTTAAATATGAAATTAATATTCAATATATTACATGACAATAAGAACTATGAATAGAAGGTAATATAACATTCTAAAACATTATGATATATTTCTTTTTAAATAATTCAATCTCTTCGATATCTTACAATACACGCAACATATGGGTTGAATGAAGAACGATACTATATTAAAATGTTATTATTTAAACATGAACACAAAAACCTTGCGGTTAATTTTGTGGATATGAATAGTAATAAATTCATTATGAAAAATATATATTTTAAACACATAAAGTTTTTTACTATTGTTTACAAAAAAATAATCATCATTTAAAATAGAAAAAATGTTTTTTGAAAAAACTGTATTTTTTCTCAAAAATGATTTAGTCACGCTTTGGGCACTTAATTTATAATTAATATTTATCAATTATATAAATTTTATTTAAAAACTTATTTTCATTAAATCATAAAATAAAAATAATATTAGTCTAAATTTTCAATATTTTTTTAAAATTTAAAGGTTTTGATAAATAGTGAAAAAATACTGATTTTTATTTGAAAAAATTCATCTTTATAAATAATGTATAAAGTTAAATTATGTTTTAATTTTTTTAAATAAAATTAGTTCAATTATATGACCTTAAATAAAATTTGGGTCATTGAATCCTTTTCACACTGAATTTTTATGTAAAAATATTGTAATCTTTTGAGGATTTTCCCATTGAAAACCCACTTTCTCATCATGTCTCCAGAATTAATTTTAAATTAAAATTTACCACTTATGTGAATATAATTTATAAGAATGGATATAATATTTTTAATAATAATAATTTACATCATCTAATATGTTAATGTTGTTTTTTAACCAACATGAATAGTGAAAATAGTAAAAATTAATTATCCCGATTAAGGTAAAAATGAATTTCCCTGGGGTTAAATTAAAGAAATAAGGGTTAAAATAATATAAAAACTTGTATAAAATCCATTTTATATCCATATTTATACATCATAATGTCTAATTCATAATAATACTCCATTTTAGACTCTTGTGGAATGTAGAAAAATTGGGTACACCTTTTTTAAAAAAATTACAATTGTACCACTCACCACACCTATAAAAGGTCACCCCCCCCCCTCATCTCTTATTCAGACATTCCAATCAATTTGTTTAAAAAAATACCTATCATAGTACCTTCCCAAAATCCATTATTTAAACCCAAAATCTAAATTTTGGGTAGAAATACATCCTAGGAAGTATTTTGGTGCCATCCTAATGAGGATACCCAAAGGAGAGGAAACGTTCTTCAATGAATATTTCTATTTTATCTCAGTCTACACATATTTATATTATTATAAAACCATGATGATATAAAAACCTAATTATATTCCAAATATGGATATTTTTTTTAATTTAATGACCTACCACCATCTCCACTTCCATCAAATGGGTTATAAAATCATCATTCTTATGTACGGAGGACTACCGCCTCATGAACTGATGTCATTTGTTTTTCTGTTACCACCACTAATGTTTGCTTATAATGACAAATATAAAGTATATATATGATAATGAAAACATAATGATGCCACTAGGGTAATTTTATCACATGTACCTTTTAAATTTATATTTTTTAGATGAGATGATAATGTCACCCATGTGTATAGAGAACTATTACCACACGAAGTAATGTGATTTCTTTTATCACTAATATTTTACATGGAAGTTGATAAAGATAAATTTAAAGAATATATGTCATATAAATGAAATAAGTAATACAATAGTTTCAAATATATACCACTATGAAATGTTAATATATTATTTTTCATACACTGAAAAAAGATAATATCACTCATGTACCTGTGGACTACTGCCTTCATGAAGCGAAGCGACTCAGTTTTTACCACCAAACCACATTTATGATATACATAAGTATATTTCAATAAATAATATTTTATATATGATATCATTAAAATTCTTGAAAAATAAAATATTACATAACATCTTTTTATAATGATCATTGAATAATATAAATGTTACTCATGTGTATGTATGACCTACCATCTCCATGATCGCAACATATTTCATTTCTCATAACCATCGTTAATGATTGGTCTTAAAATAATAATTTATGTATAAATATAATAGATATTTCATTATTTATATTCTAGATTTGTTTAAAATAATACTTCTTTATCATATTCAACCTATTGAATTCCTTTTTGACACATAATCTAAATACCATTGAAATGTATGATGTTGAAATAATTTTAAAAATAATCATATATAACATGTTGATTATTGAAATAAAAAAATAACAAAATTTCAATGTTTTAATAAGAATATATGTAATTAAAATAAGTTTATTAACCATTATGATAAATAATTCATGTGATGCGTCAGACTAAAGCTAAGGGTTTTTCAACTCACATTTACTTCTATAAAATGTACACCATATTCACCACTTATTTCATTTTTTGTTGTGTATATACTAACAGTATTATAAGCTATATCATGAATTTTATTAAAAGCATCATTATATGTTATTTCATTCATGGGGATTTTGATTCAAAGGTTACCAAAGAGGCAAGCGTTTAATTCACAATCTCTATGTTATTTTTGATTGTTTATATTTATGTATCCTTTGGTGGAATTATTTGAGGTTTCTATCATACACTCAATATAATTTCTTATCTTATTTTTATTTATGAAAACTTCTTCTAATAATAACATTTTCCCATTATTTCACACGTAAAATGTTTGAGAAAATATTTTTAGGAAAATATCACTTTATTTCTCTCCTTAACCAGAAATCTTTTTTCATCAAAACCCACATTTACTAAAAATTTGTTCAAAATTGTTTTTATCCATTTCAAATGAATTATTGAATATATTTTTACCCATTTATAATTTTTAAATATTTTTTAAAGGAACCTTAATGTCATTTTCAAAATAATTCCTATTTGTATTTTACTAAAAAATTGAAAGTATTAATGATTTTATCATTATATGAAATAAAAAAAATTCAACTGACAAGAACACTCATTGTTTAAGTGATTATTTTACACAATATTTTTATATTATTTTAATATAAACGTATTTTCAAAGGTATTTTGATGTTTTTTTATAAGAATATTTGCAATGTGCAGTGTATATTTTCTTCAAAATTGTTTTTAATAACAATTTTATAGTATTGTTATTGACCAATGAAATCAACCCATTATTGTATGTATGATCCACTGGGGATATATTTTATTGATATCATCCTAGTTTTTTATTTGGATAGTTTATGATTAGATTGAATGTGTATGTGTAATTTTCTTACCATTAACCATATTACTCAAGATGGTTTATAATTTTGCTTATTTACTGGGGTATTTTTTAACATTAAGTATGTTAATTTTTTATTAATAATGTTTTTTTGGGTTATGTTTCACTTCATTCATATGAGGGATTCATTGGACTTAAAATTTGATTGATGGGGTCCCGAATTACATAGACCCATGATATTTTAGTAGGTCAAATAAGATAAACTATATTGGGTTTTGACTAAGGCCTTACCCATTTATATAGAAGGCTTTGAATAAGGCATGCAATAGTAATTAGATGTCGTGCCCAAGGCCTTAATGGTACATTTAGATGTCCCTAATTTTTCATTCCATCATTATGAATTTATTTATTGATATTCAATGTAATTATTCAATTAGTTATAATATTCATTGATAAGTTTCATGTTCATGTGATTATTTATATAGAATTATTTTATAATCATTTATTCCATACATAATATGATCATCTTGTTGATTAAATGGAAATTGTTTAAGTAATGAACATTTCTATATTGATGAATCTATATTTATTTACATCATCCATTGAAAAATTAACTTTAATTAGAATTTTACCTCACCCCTTTTGTATTTTTTGTTTTCTAGAGTATACAAGGATGTTTTTTGTGATTGATATGAAGAGATAAATTGTAACGCCCTGACCCTAGTTGCCCAGAGTCGGTGCATTATTACATAACATTGGCATGATCAAAAGAAATATCAAACCTCGAAAGACTGGTTGGTTTAGTAGCCTTGGAAACACTAGATATATTCATAAGTTTTACATTACATCATAAAATGAAAACTACTACAACAACATATTGTCTCCATAATCCACACTCATATCCCCACATAATATCCCTGCAGGTCATTCATAATTTACTTCTTCGCTTCTTGGGAAAAATAAAACATAGAAAAGGGGTGAGCTCAAATGCCCAGTAAGGATAACAATATAGCGGAAACTTTCATAAATGAGAATAAACATTTAAGGAAATGTATAACTAAAACAACAGCCTTTCAAACTTGAACTTTCAACATTTTATGGAATAAATAAAATGAAGTAATGCCATTTACTCATTCACATGGATATTCTACTAATCGAATAATCACATGCAAAATCACTAACCACTTTCTTAATGTTGGAATGCATAATGCCAGACTATCATAACCACGTAGCCAAGGCCTCGTGCCAACACTACAAATAAGATTTTGTCAAGGCCTTGTGCCAAGACACTAGTTTGTCTCATGAGACCTACTGATGCATCGAGGAGCTATAGCGGGATCCACCCGTCACATATTAAGTCCAATGCATTCCCATATGAAAAGGATTAAACATAACATAAACATTCGTATTAAAACTAGCATACAAAATGTCAATAATTTCACCATAAACTATGAATGGTATAAAAATAGAACATCCACAGTCAAACAAATCACAAAACCTTCAATATAATATAGAAGTTTTGTATCATAACAAATCAACTTTAAATAAGCGTAAAATCTATCGAAGGATGTTGACATAGATGAAATCAAAATTCTTTTTTAAAGAAATATCTCTTTTTATTTTGAAATCATTTAAGATACATATAAAATAAAACATTTTCTTTGAAAATATTCTTATAATCTTGTAAGGGAAGCTTCGACAATTTTATAATGGCGGAAAATAACCGCACCCGCCGTATAAGTTAAAAAAACATTCTTACCTTAATTCTGTCGAAAAGGTTAAAAAGGACCTTGTTTTGAAAACGACGGAAAGATTCCTTTATACACCACTTATAAAAGTCAAAAAGGGTATAAATGAATTTAACCCATATTCTTGTAAATAATAAAAATGTTTTGAAATACATTTTTAAGAAACATGGATGTGCATGATAAAGAGATCCCAGTAGATTATTACATATAAACAACCTCAGATAATGAAGAGATTGTGAAATAACCCTTACCTTGTACTTTTCCTTGGTTGGGGTAGGTTAACCTTCTGTATAATGGTGAAATAATTGTTACTGAATTATACAAGAATCATATACATTAATATGATATCATATATGATCTTTTAATATTGATTTGATAATAATATCGTAGTATTATCGTTGTTTCGGGTGTTAACTTACTTTTTTCTTTTATATGTTTTGTTACGTAAGACATGTTTGTAATGGACAGGTTGTATATTATTCATATCCAAAATGATATCAAGTCCTTAAACATCATTTTTAAATCATCAAATGATAATTATAATTGAATGGATACGATGGAGAATGAATCTCATCGCGTTCGTGGAGACGGTAGTCCGTACGTACGCACGAGCGACAATATCATTCTTTTGATATTAAAATAATATATAAATGGTTGTTATATCATATATACAGAATCATTAACATGTTATATTTATTATTTACATGAGTTACAGATCATTATTATACCCATCAAAATAATATTATATTGAATAACAATTACACCACGACGTGGAGACGGTAAGCCGTACGTACGCACGTATGGTGACATGTTATTCAAAGGGTGGATAGAATACTGAATATGGTTGTACCATATTTATAATAACATCACAGTATATATATGATACTGGAGTTATTATTTTATAATGGTAACAACAAAGTAAGAAGAAGTGGAAGAAGAAATGAACTTGGAAAAAGGGTGGTGAAATCATTACCTCTTCTTCAGGTTCTTCCTTTTGATTTGATCAAAAGGGCTCCTTCGGTTGGCTTTCTGATCAAACTAAGGCCTCTAGGTTGTAGTGAGGGAAGTTGGGAGAGTATTTGGGCAGTGTTTTGCCGAACCAAAAGGCTTTTATGGTGTGAAGAAATGAGAAGGAAGAGTGTCCTTTTATAAGAGGGGTGAGGGGCACCTTTGGAAAAGCTAAAGATATTAGTTTATAATAAATTCATATTCAGTTTCCAATGGCTCCAAAGTTGACTATTAAAAGGTTAAGGTGGGGATGGGTCGAAAACAACTCAACCAATAGAATTTATACAGGTTTGGGTACTTATATTAACCTTATTTTTAAGTATTAACTCTAAGTTAATTAGTTTCACTTTTACAATGTCTCTTTGTATTTTTATATAATATAGTTAATAAACTTACTATATACATCCAAGCGACCCCCAAGTGGTCCATTAATGATGAAACTATCATTATATAAGACTCTTGGCCGAAAAATAGATTTTTAGGAATTTAATATCAATTAATAATATAATATTTGTTTTAAGAACTCTTTTATGTCAATTTTGACACTATTCAATAGTTGATTTTTTTGAAACTCATAACAGATTTATTACTTCGAAAAAAGTAAATTAAATCAATCCTAAAATATCATATTATCCTAGAAAATTATTTTAATTCATTAAAGTTTCATATTATATTTATTTGGGTATTTATAATATCAATTAATTTAATTTTTCACTAATTTAGTAATTACTGCATCATCATTGTGTCATAAATAAAATAAATTATTTAATGTCTAAAAATTATAAATAAAATATAATTATGTAGGAAATCGTTTTATATTTCTAATGAATTTTTATAATCTAAAATCCAACATATATAACCCTATGTAAAAATTGTTTTTCTAAAAGATATATGCTTGTGTCATTTTTGTATTCATTTTAACTTAATTAAAATAAAGTGTCCCTATCACCTACAAGTGGCACCATGGGGTCCCAAAATCGACCCAAAGATGCCTATGGTCGAACATGTATCAACCAATAAGGCTAGGACACGTTTTAGGGTAATTTAGTATTATTATAATATTATTTTTTAACCCTTATTTACCAGATTTACCCTTTACCATGGTAAATAAAATATTTACCACAGTAATTATTCAAAATATCTAAAAATAAAAGTTACTTATTTACACAATTTGGAAATCCTGATTCCAAATATGGAATCCATTTTTCTAAATTCAAAACACAGAAGTGGAAGAAATTAATTTAAAATTAATTCCCGCTGTCGAAACAAAAAGCGTGTTTTTAAGAGATAATAACTATCAAAAGATTGACACTTGTTTATGTTCGGTTTAATTGTAAAATTATGTCCAATGACCAACATTATATTAAATGGTAAAAATATATTCTAAATATACTTTAAAACCACTCAAATTCATAATTTATCACTATTAATTATTTTGAATAAAAAAGTTTTTTTTAATTAAAATCTAGTAATTTTCACTATTCATCAAATTATGAAAGTTATCCAAAAAGTACCAAAATTTCACCTTAGACTAAATTCGATATTCCGAATCCAGAAATGAATTCCATTTTAAAATATAAAATATATATAATTTCGAAAATTAGGTATTACTATTCATAACGGCTAGTTTGATTGGTTGTGGTGTGTGTTAAAACTCAAGGTTGCGTACAACACACGCTACTGTATTATTCAAAGAAAGAATACCGTGGAAGCTTGGGATGTTTCATTTTAAATTTTTGATGTCCCCATTTAGTCAAAAAGTTTAAAATATTGTATTTAAAAAGGGTTCACTATTAAAAGTTGATAAAAGTGCAATTCTGAAAATGAATTTGTTCTTGCATAATATGGATTCTAAATTTATAAGGATTATATAAAGTTTAAAATTTAGATAATACTATTCATAACCTCTTTTGAATGGATTTTTTTTGTAATTCATGGGGTGATTGAACTCGGCGTTGCGTGTAGTGCAACATATTGTATTATTTTGAAGAAATAACACACTATGAAATCTTGGGGTGTTACATTCTCCCCTCCTTCAATAAATTGCGTTCTCGCAATTTGAAATTGTTCTTCGAAAATAAAAGGTTGAAAATAGAAAATATATTTGTGGGAAAACCCACATCGGAAATTGGGTTACTAAAATTTAGTCTTAATATGAGGAAAAGAGAAATGAAAGGGTCACCACCAAATTATGATCTCAATTAGGAGAACATTGGTGGCAATTAGAGACATATAATTGGAGGAAAAACGTAAATATTTATAGGTAGTGATTGAGGTCATCAATCACAAACAAGTATAAAATTGAGGTCCTTAAATTCATTAATCTATTATGATTTGAAATACCATCGGTTCAACAAAACATAGGGTATTAGGATAACACATTTTGGACGTTTCAAAATATCTTAGTTGAAATCCCACATCGAAAAATGAATTAATGAGGCCTCTATTTAAAATAAAGAGTCGAAAGTATGAGGATTACCGAAAATAACACATACTAGGGTTCCATGTAGGAAAATATGGATATGGAAGAAAAATCTAACCATCAATTATCTGATGTAGAGTGGTAGAGAACATGGCTATGAAAAGGCCAACAATCCCAAAGCCATAAATTAGTGATGATTTAAGGTACCATCTAGGAAAACATTTTTGTTCTAAGTTTCTTTTCTTAATATTGAGGAATTTACTTATGAGATTGGCTAAGATCATAAGGAGATATACTTACTTTATAATTAGAGTTTTATCCATTAATAAATTTCTACCACAAACTCATCATTCACTCTAAAAGATAATAGAATGTAAAAAAATTCTATTTACACTATTCGTATAGGGTTCCAAAATAAACGAATTTATAATTCATCTACAAGATCTTTTAATAAAAACTACATTATTTAATCTAGGACATCTCGTGGGCCAGTGGTAGGTGATACACCCTTGTCGCCCTTCGGTTGTGGGTTCAAGTCTCGCAGCCTTGCCGAACGCGACGGGTTGCCGCCCGACCTCCGGGTTGTCCTTTTATGGCAATCCAAAATAATCCCAACTAGAACTATCCAAAATACTTCTGTCCAAAGTCACAGTCCAACATTTATAAGGAAGGTAAACATAATATAGATCCTTTTTACCCCATAATAGCATATTAATACCTTCATCATGTATTACCATATTCCTTATTGATTACATTCATGCTCCCTTATTCCATATAGAATGCTGTATATACTTCATTAATCCAAAAATGTTATAAACCCCAACAATGATGGAATATACAAATCATTAATCAGTTCTAAGGTAGTCAAGAATATCCAATATAATTTATCCAAAACAATCACATATTATTCCAAAATCACTACCTCAGTATCAGAACTATATTATGATTTATCATTCTCTCAACCATATATTTTCCAAAAAATTTATCCTGCTATTGAGTCACTTTTCTTTGTTCCACACAATCTCAAGTCCTTAATGAAATAGTACTGCAGCACAATCCTTATATACTCCATAATTATTATAACAAGTACATTGTTGATACAACACTCAATTGACATAATCAACATAAGAACTCTAATCATTACTCTTCATCTGTGGTAGTATCATAAATTGATTATTATCCAATAACATCATTTGTGGCATAGTCTGATGACTAGGACATAGGTTCGCGTAGTGTCCAAACTCCTTGCAAATGAAGCATTGTACATTTAAAACCATTTTCTTACCCTTGCAGTCACGTACTTTGTTCCCTTTTCCTCCACACTGATAACAAACTCACATTCCTTTCATGTAAGTTCCAGGGTGTTTCGTTCCACAGTTACCACATATGGGAAAATTCTTCTTTTCCCTCTTCCCTTTATCCATCTTTCTCTCTTCCATCCTTTTCTTATCTTGCTTCCCTTCAAAGCCATAGGACTCAGAAAACTCTTTACTTATCTTATCACCACATGATATTATTTCTTCATATGATGATAATACATGGGAGACTATTTCTCTTATAAATTCTAGCTTAAGACCATGAAAGATATGATCCTTCCTTCTCTTTGGATCATGTGCATTTCTAGAGTTCTCATTCCTTCTACTGGGCGCCATTTCTAAACAATGGCATACACTAGATCAGTTTATGAATCAAAATACATAATCCCATACTTATAAAACACTTAACATAAATTGAACTATTTATGGATATAATCCATAATCATAAAAATGCCTCCTTTGAGGATGTATATACTCATAAACCCTTCATAATGGTTTGTAATGAAAATGAGAATTATCCTAAGCATATCCCCCGGGAGTGTCGTAACCAAGAGTGCAGCAAGGCCCATTGTCGTGCACCATTTCCCATTAGAGTCTAGCTCAAAGCGGTGTTTTCGGGTTTTACCCCTAGGTACATCTATGCCAGAGTCGCCTCTACCTGCTCGTATCCAGACAGGGATGTATTGCTCGGAAAACTCACAAAATCTCTACAATACCAAAATTCTAGGAAGTTCTTCTACACTAATCCTCAAAGTTCATCTTAGGTCTACATGCTCTAATCAGAGTTTACCTAAATCTAGCTTCCAAGGATTGTAATAAACTTCCTCTGATACCAACTGTAACGCCCCGACCCTAGTTTCCCAGAGTCGGTACATTATTACATAACATTGGCATGATCACAATAAAGATCAAATCTCGAAAGACCGATTGGTTTAGTAGCCTTGGAAACACTAGATATATTCATAAATTTTACATTACATCATAAAATGAAAACTACTACAACAAAATATTGTCTGCATAGTCCACACTCATATCCCCACATAATATCCCTGCAGGTCATTCATAATTTACTTCTTCACTTCCTGGGAAAAATAAAACATAGAAAAGGGGTGAGCTCAAATGCCCAGTAAGGATAACAATATAGCGGAAACTTTCATAAATGAGAATAAACATTAAAGCAATGTATAACTAAAACAACATCCTTTCAAACTTGAACTTTCAACATTGTATGGAATAAATAAAATGAAATAATGCCATTTACCCATTCACATGGATATTCTACTAATCGAATAATCACATGCAAAATCACTAACCACTTTCATAATATTGGAATGCATAATGTCAGACTATCATAACCACATAGCCAAGGCCTCGTGCCATGACTACAAATAAGATTTTGTCAACGCCTTGTGCCAAGACACTAGTTTGTCTCATGAGACCTACTGATTCATCGAGGAGCTATAGCGAGCTCCACCCGTCACATATTAAGTCCAATGCATTCCCATATGAAAAGAATTAAACATAACATAAACATTCGTATTAAAACTAGCATACGAAATGTCAATAATTTCACCATAAACTATGAATGGTATAAAAATAGAACATCCACAGTCAAAAAAATCACAAAACCTTCAATATAATATAGAAGTTTTGTATCATAACAAATCAACTTTAAATAAGCGTAAAATCTATCAAAGGATGTTGACATAGATGAAATCAAAATTCTTTTTTAAAGAAATATTTCTTTTTATTTTGAAATAATTTAAGATAAATATAAAATAAAACATTTTCTTTGAAAATATTCTTATAATCTTGTAAGGGAAGCTTCGACGATTTTATAATGGAGGAAAATAACCGCACCCGCCGTATAAGTTAAAAAAACATTCTTACCTTAATTCTGTCGAAAAGGTTAAAAAGGACCTTGTTTTGAAAATGACGGAAAGATTCCTTTATACACCACTTATAAAAGTCAAAAAGGGTTTAAATGAATTTAACCCATATTCTTGTAAATAATAAAAATGTTTTGAAATACATTTTGAAGAAACATGGATGTGTATGATAAAGAGATCCCAGTAGATTATTACATATAAACAACCTCGGATAATGAAGAGATTGTAAAATAACCCTTACCTTGTACTTTTCCTTGGTTGGGGTAGGTTAACCTCCTGTATAATGGTGAAATAATTGTTACTAAATTATAAAAGAATCATATACATTAATATGATATCATATATGATCTTTTAATATTGATTTGATAATAATATCTTAGTATTATCGTTGTTTCGGGTGTTAACTTACTTGTTTTCTTTTATATGTTTTGTTATGTAAGTCATGTTTGTAATGGACAGGTTGTATATTATTCATATCCAGAATGATATAAAGTCCTTAAACATCATTTTTAAATCATCAAATGATAATTATAATTGAATGGATACGATGGAGAATGAATCTCATCGCGTTCGTGGAGACGGTAGTCCGTATGTACGCACGAGCGACAATATCATTCTTTTGATATTAAAATAATATATAAATGGTTGTTATATCATATATACAGAATCATTAACATGTTATATTTATTATTTACATGAGTTACATATCATTATTATACCCATCAAAATAATATTATATTGAATAACAATTACACCACGACGTGGAGACGGTAAGCCGTACGTACGCACGTATGGTGACATGTTATTCAAAGGGTGGATAGAATAATGAATATGGTTATACCATATTTATAATAACATCACAGTATATATATGATATTGGAGTTATTATTTTATAATGGGAACAACAAAGGAAGAAGAAGTGGAAGAAGAAATGAACTTGGAAAAAGGGTGGTGAAATCATTACCTCTTCTTCGGGTTCTTCCTTTTGATTTGATCAAAAGGGCTCCTTAGGTTGGCATTCTGATCAAACTAAGGCCTCTAGGTTGTAGTGAGGGAAGTTGGGAGAGTATTTGGGCAGATTTTGGCCGAACCAAAAGGCTTTGAAGGTGTGAAGAAATGAGAAGGAAGAGTGTCCTTTTATAAGAGGGGTGAGGGGCACCTTTGGAAAAGCTAAAGATATTAGTTTATAATAAATTCATATTCGGTTTCCAATGGCTCCAAAGTTGACTATTCAAAGGTTAAGGTGGGTATGGGTCGAAAAAAACTCAACCAATAGAATTTAGACAGGTTTGGGTACTTATATTAACCTTATCTTTAAGTATTAACTCTAAGTTAATTAGTTTCACTTTTACAATGTCTCTTTGTATTTTTATATAATATGGTTAATAAACATACTATATACATCCAAGAGACTCACAAGTGGTCCGTTAATGATGAAACTATTATTATATAAGTCTCTTGGCCGAAAATTAGATTTTTAGGAATTTAATATCAATTAATAATATAATATTTTGTTTAAGAACTCTTTTATGTCAATTTTGACACTATTCAATAGTTTATTTTTTTAAAACTCATAACAGATTTATTACTTCGAAAAAAGTAAATTACATCAATCCTAAAATAGCATATTATCCTATAAAATTAGTTTAATTCATTAAAAGTTTCATATTATATTTATTTGGGTATTTATAATATCAATTAATTTAATTTTTCACTATTTTAGTAATTACTGCATCATCATTGTGTCATAAATAAAATAAATTATGTAATGTCTAAAAATTATAAATAAAATATCATTATGTAGGAAATATTTTTAGCTTTCTAATTAATGTTTATAATCTAAAATCCAAAATTTATAACCCTAAGTAAAAATTGTTTTTCTAAAAGATATATGCTTGTGTCATTTTTGTATTCATTTTAACTTAATTGAAATAAAGTGTCCCTATCACCTACAAGTGGCACCATGGGGTCCCAAAATCGACCCAAAGATGCCTATGGTCGAACATGTATCAAACAATAATGCTAGGACACGTTTTAGGGTAATTTATTATTATTATAATATTATTTGTTAACCCTTATTTACCAGATTTACCCTTAACCATGGTAAATAAAATATTTACCACAGTAATTATTCAAAATGTCTAAAAATAAAAGTTACGTATTTACACAATTTGGACATCCTGATTTCCAATATGGAATCCATTTTTCTAAATTCAAAACACAGAAGTGGCAGAAATTAATTTAAAATTAATTCCCGCTGTCGAAACAAAAAGTGTGTTTTTAAGAGATAATAACTATCAAAAGATTGACACTTGTTTATGTTCGGTTTAATTGTAAAATCATGTCCAATGACCAACATTATATTAAATGGTAAAAATATATTCTAAATATACTTTAAAACCACTCAAATTCATAATTTATCACTATTAATTATTTTGATTAAAAAAGTTTTTTTTAATTAAAATTTAGTAATTTTCACTATTCATCAAAATATGAAAGTTATCCGAAAAGTACCAAAATTTCACCTTAGACTAACTTTGATATTCCGAATCCAGAAATGAAGTCCATTTTAAAATATAAAATATATATAATTTCGAAAAGTAGGTATTACTATTCATAACGGCTAGTTTGATTGGTTGTGGTGTGTGTTAAAACTCTAGGTTGCGTACAACACACGCTACTGTATTATTCAAAGAAAGCATACCGTGGAAGCTTGGGATGTTTCATTTTAAATTTTTGATGTCCCCATTTAGTCAAAAAGTTGAAAATATTGTATTTAAAAAGGGTTCACTATTAAATGTTGATAAAAGTGCAATTTTGAAAATGAATTTGTTCTTGCATAATATGGATTCTAAAATTATAAGGATTATATAAGGTTTAAAATTTAGATAATACTATTCATAACCTCTTTTGAATGGCTTTTTTTTTGTAAGTCATGGTGTGATTGAACTCAGTGTTGCGTGTAGTGCAACATATTGAATTATTTTGAAGAAATAACACACTATGAAATCTTGGGGTGTTACATTCTCCTCTCCTTCAATAAATTGCGTCCTCGCAATTTGAAATTGTTCTTCGAAAATAAAAGGTTGAAAATAGAAAATATATTTGTGGTAAAACCCACATCGGAAATTGGGTTACTAAAATTTAGTCTTAATATGAGGAAAAGAGAAATGAAAGGGTCAACACCAAATTATGATCTCGATTAGGAGAACATTGGTGGCAATTAGAGACATATAATTGGAGGAAAAACGTAAATATTTATAGGTAGTGATTGAGGTCATCAATCACAAACAAGTATAAAATTGAGGTCCTTAAATTCATCAATATATGATGATTTGAAATACCATCGGTTCAACAAAACATAGGGTATTAGGATAACACATTTTTGACGTTTCAAAATATCTTAGTTGAAATCCCACATCGAAAAATGAATTAATGAGGCCTCTATTTAAAATAATGAGTCGAAAGTATGAGGATTACCGAAAATAACACATACTAGGGTTCCATGTAGGAAAATATGGATATGGAAGAAAAATCTAACCATCAATTATCTGATGGAGAGTGGTAGAGAACATGGCTATGAAAAGGCCAACAATCCCAAAGCCATAAATTAGTGATGATTTAAGGTACCATCTAGGAAAACATTTTTTTTCTAAGTTGCTTTTGTTAATATTGAGGAATTTACTTATGAGATTGGCTAAGATCATAAGGAGATATACTTACTTTATAATTAGAGTTTTATCCATTAATAAATTTCTACCACAAACTCATCTTTCACTCTAAAAGATAATAGAATGTAAAAAAATTCTATTTACACTATTCGTATAGGGTTCCAAAATAAACGAATTTATAATTCATCTACAAGATCTTTTAATAAAAACTAAATTATTTAATCTAGGACATCTCGTGGGCCAGTGGTAGGTGATACACCCTTGTCGCCCTTCGGTTGCGGGTTCAAGTCTCGCAGCCTTGCCGGACGCGACGGGTTGCCGCCCGACCTCCGGGTTGTCCTTTTATGGCAATCCAAAATAATCCAAACTAGAACTATCCAAAATACTTCTGTCCAAAGTCACAGTCCAACATTTATAAGGAAGGTAAACACAATATAGATCCTTTTTACCCCGTAATAGCATATGAATACCTTCATCATGTATTACCATATTCCTTTTTGATTACATTCATGCTCCCTTATTCCATATAGAATGCTGGATATACTTTATTAATCCAAAAATGTTATAAACCCCAAAAATGAGGGAATATACAAATCATTAATCAGTTCCAAGGTAGTCGAGAATATCCAATATAATTTATCCAAAACAATCACATATTATTCCAAAATCACTACCTCAGTATCAGAACTATATTATGATTTATCATTCTCTCAACCATATATTTTCCAAAAATTTTATCCTGCTATTGAGACACTTTTCTTTGTTCCCCAAAATCTCAAGTCCTTAATGAAATAGTACTGCACCACAATCCTTATATACTCCATAATTATTATAACAAGTACATTGTTGATACAACACTCAATTGACATAATCACCATAAGAACTCTAATCATTCCTCTTCATCTGTGGTAGTATCATAAATTGATTATTATCCAATAACATCATTTGCGGCATAGTCTGATGACTAGAACATAGGTTCGCGTAGTGTCCAAACTCCTTGCAAATGAAGCATTGTACATTTAAAACCATTTTCTTACCCTTGCAGTCACGTACTTTGTGCCCTTTTCCTCCACACTTATAACAACTCCCAGTCCTTTCAGGCAAGTTCCAGGGTTTTTCTTTCCACAGTTACCACATATGGGAAAATTCTTCTTTTCCCTCTTCCCTTTATCCATCTTTCTCTCTTCCATCCTTTCCTTCTCTTGCTTCCCTTCAAATCCATAGGACTCAGCAAACTCTTAACTTATCTTATCACCACATGATATTATTTCTTCATATGATGATAATACATGGGAGACTATTTCTCTTATAAATTCTAGCTTAAGACCATGAAAGATATGATCCTTCATTCTCTTTGGATCATGTGCATTTCTGGAGTTCTCATTCCTTCTACTGGGCGCCATTTCTAAACAATGGCATACACTAGATCAGTTTATGAATCAAAATACATAATCCCATACTTATAAAACACTTAACATAAATTGAACTATTTATGGATATAATCCATAATCATAAAAATGTCTCCTTTGAGGATGTATATACTCATAAACCCTTCATAATGGTTTGTAAAGAAAATGAGAATTATCCTAAGCATATCCCTCGGGAGTGTCGTAACCCAGAGTGCAGGAAGGCCCGTTGTCGTGCACCAGTTCCCGTTCGAGTCTAGCTCAAAGCAGTTTTTTCGGGTTTTACCCCTAGGTACATCTATGCCAGAGCCGCCTCTACCTGCTCGTATCCAGACAGGGATGTATTGCTCGGAAAACTCACAAAATCTCTACAATACCAAAATTCTTGGAAGTTCTTCTACACTAATCCTCAAAGTTCATCTTAGGTCTACGTGCTCTAATCAGAGTTTATCTAAATCTAGCTTCCAAGGTTTGTACTAAACTTCCTCTGATACCAACTGTAACGCCCCGACCCTAGTTGCCCAGAGTCAGTGCATTATTACATAACATTGGCATGATCACAATAAAGATCAAATCTCGAAAGACCGATTGGTTTAGTAGCCTTGGAAACACTAGATATATTCATAAGTTTTACATTACATAATAAAATGAAAACTACTACAACAACATATTGTCTCCATAATCCACACTCATATCCCCACATAATATCCCTGCAGGTCATTCATAATTTACTTCTTCACTTCCTGGGAAAAATAAAACATAGAAAAGGGGTGAGATCAAATGCCCAGTAAGGATAACAATATAGCGGAAACTTTCATAAATGAGAATAAACATTAAATCAATGTATAACTAAAACAACAGCCTTTCAAACTTGAACTTTCAACATTTTATGGAATAAATAAAATGAAATAATGCCATTTACTCATTCACATGGATATTCTACTAATCGAATAATCACATGCAAAATCACTAACCACTTTCATAATGTTGGAATGCATAATGCCAGACTATCATAACCACATAGCCAAGGCCTCGTGCCAAGACTACAAATAAGATTTTTTCAAGGCCTTGTGCCAAGACACTAGTTTGACTCATGAGACCTACTGATGCATCGAGGAGCTATAGCGAGCTCCACCCGTCACATATTAAGTCCAATGCATTCCCATATGAAAAGGATTAAACATAACATAAACATTCGTATTAAAACTAGCATACGAAATGTCAATAATTTCCCCATAAACTATGAATGGTATAAAAATAGAACATCCACAGTCAAACAAATTACAAAACCTTCAATATAATATAGAATTTTTGTATCATAACAAATCAACATTAAATAAGCGTAAAATCTATCAAAGGATGTTGACATAGATGAAATCAAAATTCTTTTTTAAAGAAATATCTCTTTTTATTTTGAAATCATTTAAGATACATATAAAATAAAACATTTTCTTTGAAAATATTCTTATAATCTTGTAAGGGAAGCTTCGACGATTTTATAACGGCGGAAAATAACCGTACCCGCCGTATAAGTTAAAATAACATTCTTACCTTAATTCTGTCGAAAAGGTTAAAAAGGACCTTGTTTTGAAAACGACGGAAAGATTCCTTTATACACCACTTATAAAAGTCAAAAAGGGTATAAATGAATTTAACCCATATTCTTGTAAATAATAAAAATGTTTTGAAATACATTTTGAAGAAACATGGATGTGGATGATAAAGAGATCCCATTAGATTATTACATATAAACAACCTCGGATAATGAAGAGATTGTGAAATAACCTTTACCTTGTACTTTTCCTTGGTTGGGGTAGGTTAACCTCCTGTATAATGGTGAAATAATTGTTACTAAATTATATAATAATCATATACATTAATATGATATCATATATGATCTTTTAATATTGATTTGATAATAATATCTTTGTATTATCGTTGTTTCGGGTGTTAACTTACTTGTTTTCTTTTTAAATGTTTTGTTATGTAAGCCATGTTTGTAATGGACAGGTTGTATATTATTCATATCCAGAATGATATCAAGTCCTTAAACATCATTTTTAAATCATAAAATGATAATTATTATTGAATGGATACGATGGAGAATGAATCTCATCGCGTTCGTGGAGACGGTAGTCCGTACGTACGCACGAGCGACAATATCATTCTTTTGATATTAAAATAATATATAAATGGTTGTTATATCATATATACAGAATCATTAACATGTTATATTTATTATTTACATGAGTTACATATCATTATTATACCCATCAAAATAATATTATATTGAATAACAATTACACCACGACGTAGAGACGGTAATCCGTACGTACGCACGTATGGTGACATGTTATTCAAAGGGTGGATAGAATACTGAATATGTTTGTACCATATTTATAATAACATCATAGTATATATATGATACTGGAGTTATTATTTTAGAATGGTAACAACAAAGGAAGAAGTGGAAGAAGAAATGAACTTGGAAAAAGGGTGGTGAAATCATTACCTCTTCTTCAGGTTCTTCCTTTTGATTTGATCAAAAGGGCTCCTTATGTTGGCTTTCTGATCAAACTAAGGCCTCTAGGTTGTAGTGAGGGAAGTTGGGAGAGTATTTGGGAAGAGTTTGGCCGAACCAAAAGGCTTTGAAGGTGTGAAGAAATGAGAAGGAAGAGTGTCCTTTTATAAGAGGGGTGAGGGGCACCTTTGGAAAAGCTAAAGATATTAGTTTATAATAAATTCATATTCGGTTTCCATTGGCTCCAAAGTTGACTATTCAAAGTTTAAGGTGGGTATGGGTTTAAAACAACTCAACCAATAGAATTTAGACACGTTTGGGTACTTATATTAACCTTATCTTTAAGTATTAACTCTAAGTTAATTAGTTTCACTTTTACAATGTCTCTTTGTATTTTTATATAATATGGTTAATAAACTTACTATATACATCCAAGCGACCCCCAAGTGGTCCATTAATGATGCAACTATCATGATATAAGTCACTTGTCCGAACATTAGATTTTTAGGAATTTAATATCAATTAATAATATAATATTTGTTTTAAGAACTCTTTTATGTCAATTTTGACACTATTCAATAGTTGATTTTTTTGAAACTCATAATAGATTTATTAATTCGAAAAAAGTAAATTAAATCAATCATAAAATATCATATTATCCTAGAAAATTATTTTAATTCATTAAAAGTTTCATATTATATTTATTTGGGTATTTATAATATCAATTAATTTAATTTTTCACTATTTTAGTAATTACTGCATCATCATTGTGTCATAAATAAAATAAATTATTTAATGTCTAAAAATTATCAATAAAATATCATTATGTATTAAATCTTTTTATATTTCTAATGAATATTTATAATCTAAAATCCAACATATATAACCCTATGTAAAAATTGTTTTTCTAAAAGATATATGCTTGTGTCATTTTTTTATTCATTTTAACTTAATTAAAATAAAGTGTCCCTATCACCTACAAGTGGCACCATGGGGTCCCAAAATCGACCCAAAGATTCCTATGGTCGAAAATGTATCAACCAATACGGATAGGACATGTTTTAGGGCAATTTAGTATTATTATAATATTATTTTTTAACCCTTATTTACCATATTTACCCTTAACCATGGTAAATAAAATATTTACCACAGTAATTATTCAAAATGACTAAAAATAACAGTTACTTATTTACACAATTTGGACATCCTGATTCCAAATATGGAATCCAATTTTCTAAATTCAAAACACAGAAGTGGCAGAAATTAATTTAAAATTAATTCCCGCTGTCGAAACAAAAAGCGTGTTTTTAAGAGATAATAACTATCAAAAGATTGACACTTGTTTATGTTCGGTTTAATTGTCAAATTATGTCCAATGACCAACATTATATTAAATGGTAAAAATATATTCTAAATATACTTTAAAACCACTCAAATTCATAATTTATCACTATTAATTATTTTGATTAAAAAAGTTTTTTTTAATTAAAATTTAGTAATTTTCACTATTCATCAAAATATGAAAGTTATCCGAAAAGTACCAAAATTTCACCTTAGACTAAATTCGATATTCCGAATCCAGAAATGAAGTCCATTTTAAAATATAAAATATATATAATTTTGAAAAGTAGGTATTACTATTCATAACGGCTAGTTTGATTGGTTGTGGTGTGTGTTAAAACTCAAGGTTGCGTACGACACACGCTACTGTATTATTCAAAGAAAGCATACCGTGGAAGCTTGGGATGTTTCATTTTAAATTTTTGATGTCCCCATTTAGTCAAAAAGTTTAAAATATTGTATTTAAAAAGGGTTCACTTTTAAAAGTTGATAAAAGTGCATTTCTGAAAATGAATTTGTTCTTGCATAATATGGATTCTAAAATTATAAGGATTATATAATGTTTAAAATTTAGATAATACTATTCATAACCTCTTTTGAATGGATTTTTTTTTGTAAGTCATGGTGTGATTGAACTCGTTGTTGCGTGTAGTGCAACTTATTGAATTATTTTGAAGAAATAACACACTATGAAATCTTGGGGTGTTACATTCTCCCCTCCTTCAATAAATTGCGTCCTCACAATTTGAAATTGTTCTTCGAAAATAAAAGGTTGAAAATAGAAAATATATTTGAGGGAAAACCCACATCGGAAATTGGGTTACTAAAATTTAGTCTTAATATGAGGAAAAGATAAATGAAAGGGTCACCACCAAATTATGATCTCGATTAGTAGAACATTGGTGGCAATTAGAGACATATAATTGGAGGGAAAACGTAAATATTTATAGGTAGTGATTGAGGTCATCAATCACAAACAAGTATAAAATTGAGGTCCTTAAATTCATCAATCTATGATTATTTGAAATACCATCGGTTCAACAAAACATAGGGTATTAGGATAACACATTTTTGACGTTTCAAAATATCTTAGTTGAAATCCCACATCGAAAAATGAATTAATGAGGCCTCTATTTAAAATAAAGAGTCGAAAGTATGAGGATTACCGAAAATAACACATACTAGGGTTCCATGTAGGAAAATATGGATATGGAAGAAAAATCTAATGATCAATTATCTGATGGAGAGTGGTAGAGAACATGGCTATGAAAAGGCCAACAATCCCAAAGCCATAAATTATTGATGATTTAAGGTACCATCTAGGAAAACATTTTTGTTCTAAGTTGCTTTTCTTAATATTGAGGAATTTACTTATGAGATTGGCTAAGATCATAAGGAGATATACTTACTTTATAATTAGATTTTTATCCATTAATAAATTTCTACCACAAACTCATCTTTCACTCTAAAAGATAATAGAATGTAAAAAAAATCTATTTACACTATTCGTATATGGTTACAAAATAAACGAATTTATAATTCATCTACAAGATCTTTTAATAAAAACTACATTATTTAATCTAGGACATCTCATGGGCCAGTGGTAGGTGATACACCCTTGTCGCCCTTTGGTTGCGGGTTCAAGTCTCGCAGCCTTGCCGGACGCGACGGGTTGCCGCCCGACCTCTGGGTTGTCCTTTTATGGCAATACAAAATAATCCAAACTAGAACTATCCAAAATACTTCTGTCCAAAGTCACTGTCAAACATTTATAAGGAAGTTAAACATAATATAGATCCTTTTTACCCCGTAATAGCATATGAATACCTTCATCATGTATTACCATATTCCTTATTGATTACATTCATGCTCCCTTATTCCATATAGAATGCTGGATATACTTCATTAATCCAAAAATGTTATAAACCCCAACAATGATGGAGTATACAAATCATTAATCAGTTCCAAGGTAGTCAAGAATATCCAATATAATTTATCCAAAACAATCACATATTATTCCAAAATCACTACCTCAGTATCAGAACTATATTATGATTTATCATTCTCTCAACCATATATTTTCCAAAAATTTTATCCTGCTATTGAGTCACTTTTCTGTGTTCCACACAATCTCAAGTCCTTAATGAAATAGTACTGCAGCACAATCCTTATATACTCCATAATTATTATAACAAGTACATTGTTGATACAACACTCAATTGACATAATCAACATAAGAACTCTAATCATTCCTCTTCATCTGTGGTAGTATCATAAATTGATTATTATCCAATAACATCATTTGCGTCATAGTCTGATGACTAGGACATAGGTTCGCGTAGTGTCCAAACTCCTTTCAAATGAAGCATTGTACATTTAAAACCATTTTCTTACCCTTGCAGTCACGTACATTGTGCCCTTTTCCTCCACACTTATAACAAACTCCCATTCCTTTCAGGCAAGTTCCAAGGTGTTTCTTTCCACAGTTACCACATATGGGAAAATTCTTCTTTTCCCTCTTCCCTTTATCCATCTTTCTCTCTTCCATCCTTTTCTTCTCTTGCTTCCCTTCAAAGCCATAGGACTCAGCAAACTCTTTACTTATCTTATCACCACATGATATTATTTCTTCATATGATGATAATACATGGGATACTATTTCTCTTATAAATTCTAGCTTAAGACCATGAAAGATATGATCCTTCCTTCTCTTTGGATCATGTGCATTTCTGGAGTTCTCATTCCTTCTACTGGGCGCCATTTCTAAACAATGGCATACACTAGATCAGTTTATGAATCAAAATACATAATACCATACTTATAAAACACTTAACATAAATTGAACTATTTATGCATATAATCCATAATCATAAAAATGTCTCCTTTGAGGATGTATATACTCATAAACCCTTCATAATGGTTTGTAAAGAAAATGAGAATTATCTTAAGCATATCCCCTGGGAGTGTCGTAACCAAGAGTGCAGCAAGGCCCGTTGTCGTGCACCAGTTCCCGTTCGAGTCTAGCTCAAAGCGGTGTTTTCGGGTTTTACCCCTATGTACATCTGTGCCAGAGCCGCCTCTACCTGCTCGTATCCAGACAGGGATGTATTGCTCGGAAAACTCACAAAATCTCTACAATACCAAAATTCTAGGAAGTTCTTCTACACTAATCCTCAAAGTTCATCTTAGGTCTACATGCTCTAATCAGAGTTTATCTAAATCTAGCTTCTAAGGTTTGTACTAAACTTCCTCTGATACCAACTGTAACGCCCCGACCCTAGTTACCCAGAGTCGGTGCCTTATTACATAACATTGGCATGATCACAAGAAAGATCAAATCTCGAAAGACCGGTTGGTTTAGTAGCCTTGGAAACACTAGATATATTCATAAGTTTTACATTACATCATAAAATGAAAACTACTACAACAACATATTGACTCCATAATCCACACCCATATCCCCATATAATATCCCTGCAGGTCATTCATAATTTACTTCTTCACTTCCTGGGAAAAATATAACATAGAAAAGGGGTGAGCTCAAATGCCCAGTAAGGATAACAATATAGCGAAAACTTTCATAAATGAGAATAAACATTTAAGGCAATGTATAACTAAAACAACAGCCTTTCAAACATGAACTTTCAACATTGTATGGAATAAATAAAATGAAATAATGTCATTTACTCATTCACATAGATATTCTACTAATCGAATAATCACATGAAAAATCACTAACCACTTTCATAATGTTGGAATGCATAATGCCAGACTATCATAACCACATAGCCAAGGCCTCGTACCAAGACTACAAATAAGATTTTGTCAAGGCCTTGTTCCAAGACACTAGTTTGTCTCATGAGACCTACTGATGCATCAAGGAGCTATAGCGGGCTCCACCCGTCACATATTAAGTCCAATGCATTCCCATATGAAAAGGATTAATCATAACATAAACATTCGTATTAAAACTAGCATACGAAATGTCAATAATTTCACCATAAACTATGAATGGTATAAAAATAGAACATCCACAGTCAAACAAATCACAAAACCTTCAATATAATATAGAAGTTTTGTATCATAACAAATCAACTTTAAATAAGCGTAAAATCTATCAAAGGATGTTGACATAGATGAAATCAAAATTCTTTTTTAAAGAAATATCTCTTTTTATTTTGAAATCATTTAAGATACATATAAAATAAAACATTTTCTTTGAAAATATGCTTATAATATTGTAAGGTAAGCTTCGACGATTTTATAACGGTGGGAAATAACCGCACCCGCCGTATAAGTTAAAAAAACATTCTTACCTTAATTCTGTCGAAAAGGTTAAAAAGGACCTTGTTTTGAAAATGACGGAAAGATTACTTTATACACCACTTATAAAATTCAAAAAGGGTATAAATGAATTTAACCCATATTCTTGTAAATAATAAAAAAAATTTGAAATACATTTTGAAGAAACATGGATGTGGATGATAAAGAGATCCCAGTAGATTATTACATATAAACAACCTCGGATAATGAAGAGATTGTGAAATAACCCTTACCTTGTACTTTTCATTGGTTGGGGTAGGTTAACCTCCTGTATAATGGTGAAATAATTGTTACTAAATTATACAAGAATCATATACATTAATATGATATCATATATGATCTTTTAATATTGATTTGATATAATATCTTAGTATTATCGTTGTTTCGGGTGTTAACTTACTTGTTTTATTTTATATGTTTTGTTATGTAAGCCATGTTTGTAATGGAAAGGTTGTATATTATTCATATCCATAATGATATCAAGTCCTTAAACATCATTTTTAAATCATCAAATGATAATTATAATTGAATGGATACGATGGAAAATGAATCTCATCGCGTTCGTGGAGACGGTAGTCCGTACGTACGCACGAGCGACAATATCATTATTTTGATATTAAAAAAATATATAAATGGTTTTCATATCATATATACAGAATCATTAACATGCTATATTTATTATTTACATGAGTTACATATAATTATTATACCCATCAAAATAATATTATATTGAATAACAATTACACCACGACGTGGAGACGGTAAGCCGTACGTACGCACGTATGGTGACATGTTATTCAAAGGGTGGATAGAATACTGAATATGGTTGTACCATATTTATAATAAAATCACAGTATATATATGATACTGGAGTTATTATTTTAGAATGGTAACAACAAAGGAAGAAGAAGTGGAAGAAGAAATGAACTTGGAAAAAGGGTGGTGAAATCATTACCTCTTCTTCGGGTTCTTCCTTTTGATTTGATCAAAAGGGCTCCCTAGGTTGGTTTTCTGAACAAACTAAGGCCTCTAGGTTGTAGTGAGGGAATTTGGGAGAGTATTTGGGCAGAGTTTGGCCGAACCAAAAGGCTTTGAAGGTGTGAACAAATGAGAAGGAAGAGTGTCCTTTTATAAGAGGGGTGAGGGGCACCTTTGGAAAAGCTAAAGATATTAGTTTATAATAAATTCATATTCGGTTTCCAATGGCTCCAAAGTTGACTATTCAAAGGTTAATGTGGTTATTGGTCGAAAACAACTCAACCAATAGAATTTAGACAGGTTTGGGTACTTATGTTAACCTTATCTTTAAGTATTAACTCTAAGTTAATTAGTTTCACTTTTACAATGTCTCTTTGTATTTTTATATAATATGGTTAATAAACTTACTATATACATCCAAGAGACCCCAAAGTGGTCCATTAATTATGAAACTATCATGATATAAGTCTCTTGGCCAAACATTATATTTTTAGGAATTTAATATCAATTAATAATATAATATTTGTTTTAAGAACGCTTTTATGTCAATTTTGACACTATTCAATAGTTGATTTTTTTGAAACTCATAACAGATTTATTACTTCAAAAAAAGAAAATTAAATCAATCCTAAAATATCATATTATCCTATAAAATTAGTTTAATTCATTAAAAGTTTCATATTATATTTATTTGGGTATTTATAATATCAATTAATTTAATTTGTCACTATTTTAGTAATTACTGCATCATCATTGTGTCATAAATAAAATAAATTATTTAATGTATAAAAATTATAAATAAACTATCATTATGTAGGAAATCGTTTTATCTTTCTAATGAATATTTATAATCTAAAATACAACATATATATCCCTATGTAAAAATTGTTTTTCTAAAAAATATATTCTTGTGTCATTTTTGTATTCATTTTAACTTAATTAAAATAAAGTGTCCCTATCACCTACAAGTGGCACCATGGGGTCCCAAAATCGACCCAAAGATGCCTATGGTCGAACATGTATCAACCAATAAGGCTAGGACACGTTTTAAGGTAATTTAGTATTATTATAATATTATTTTTTAACCCTTATTTTCCAGATTTACCCTTAACCATGGTAAATAAAATATTTACCACAGTAATTATTCAAAATGTCTAAAAATAAAAGTTACTTATTTACACAATTTGGACATCCTGATTCCAAATATGGAATCCATTTTTCTAAATTCAAAATACAAAAGTGGCAGAAATTAATTTAAAATTAATTCCCGCTGTCGAAACAAAAAGCGTGTTTTTAAGAGATAATAACTATCAAAAGATTGACACTTGTTTATGTTCGGTTTAATTGTAAAATTATGTCCAATGACCAGCATTATATTAAATGGTAAAAATATATTCTAAATATACTTTAAAACCACTCAAATTCATAATTTATCACTATTAATTATTTTGATTAAAAATGTTTTTTTTAATTAAAATTTAGTAATTTTCAGTATTCATCAAAATATGAAAGTTATCCGAAAAGTACGAAAATTTCACCTTAGACTAAATTCGATATTCCGAATCCAGAAATGAAGTCCATTTTAAAATATAAAATATATATAGTTTCGAAAAGTAGGTATTACTATTCATAATGGCTAGTTTGATTGGTTGTGGTGTGTGTTAAAACTCAAGGTTGCGTACAACACACGCTACTGTATTATTCAAAGAAAGCATACCATGGAAGCTTGGGATGTTTCATTTTAAATTTTTGATGTCCCCATTTAGTCAAAAAGTTTAAAATATTGTATTTAAAAAGGGTTCACTATTAAAAGTTGATAAAAGTGCAATTCTGAAAATGAATTTGTTCTTGCATAATATGGATTCTAAAATTATAAGGATTATATAAAGTTTAAAATTTAGATAATACTATTCATAACCTCTTTTGAATGGATTTTTTTTTGTAATTCATGGTGTGATTGAACTCGGTGTTGCGTGTAGTGCAACTTATTGAATTATTTTGAAGAAATAACAAACTATGAAATCTTGGGGTGTTACATAAACTAAGGGTAATAAAGTTATTATCAGGGAATATAGTTTTTTTATTTCATGATTTCAATTTAAATTTTAATTCAAGTATGTATCTACTTTACCAAGACAATCAATCTATTCATTCATTATGGATGTGAAAAGTTGTATTATACGCCATTGAAGTAAAGGATACAACGGTTTGGGGATACTGGGGTCAGGGTCTCTCTAGTTTGTATCATAGAAAAATTAGTAGAAAACCTTGTATCTAGATTTAGGATAACATTGATTAGGAAACATAAACATATGATACACTTGAGTGATAACTACATAAGAACATCCTGATTATTTTTTGAGGAAGATATTATGTATTTTTTTCTAGAAATACATCCCTTTTTAGATACTACAAGTGGATATGGTTCTAGAACAGATGTACCAAGGGGTGATAACTTCGAAAAGGGAACATTGGGTTGGACCGAATCACCACCTGGTGTATAGAAATGTGGCTTATTGTACACCTAGTTTAAAACTCTTGGGGGATTTTCTTAGGATAAATCATATTTTCCTTATAAATAATTTTGAAGTAGTTGAAAATATATATATTCCCAAATAAACCAGGTTTATGAATATGTGATTATTAAGGAATTAATTTTTCAATTTAGGTTATGTATTTCAATAGTTTTTGGATTTTAAATTATGCTTCATAATTTTATGATCTAATATAGTTTCTTCCATCATTTAAAAATTGTGCCTATAAGAAGGAATGGGAAACATATCAATGCATGTAATCCAATGAGTAATATTGACTATTTCTTTGACCAAATTAAGATAATCTTTCAAAGGGAACTAGTCTTCCAAACATTATCATCCTTTGGGGACATAGTAACATGTTCTAACAAGATAGGGAAATAATTCACTATGTATTATGGCTTCAAATGGAAGAAATAAAATAATACTATAGTGGATAAAAAGATGGATAAAATGAATAAGGGAAAGAATGATTTTACTATATTTGATAATTATGGAAAGAAAAGACCTAGTACTTGCCTAAAGGTAATGGTTGTTTACAAAAAGTGTGGAGAGAAATGCCACCATGATCGTGATTACAAGGGATAGGAAAAGCTTACTAATTTTCAATTCATAAACTATAAGGATATGGGGAACTATGAAAATTAATTCCCCAAGTGTCAAAGGAATATACCTCAGTAGAAGCTAATGGATCGTGTTCAAGCATATAGTATTACTTTAGATGAAGTGGAATGATTAATGCTCTTGTTTTTTGGATTAAATAATTATTTCTTTTGATTATTTTATCAATGATATCATGGTTATATGAATTATAAAATGTATAATTATTATATGTATGTACCTTTTCATCAATGATTTGGAAGCATATGTTGAACAATATCAATGACCTAGAAAAATGTTTTAGTAGAAATATAAACTTTTTTGAAAACAAATTAATGATGGAAAGATAGCCCTTAATATGATATTGCTATTGATATAGAGATGTTGGGATAAATTATAGATTCATATGGATAATGTAAATTGTATAATTCTGACTACCTTGGTAGTGATTAAGTTTTTTTGACAAAGTGGTTTATGCTATCATTGATGATGTTTATAACATTTTTGGATTTAAGGATTATATAGAATAATATGTGTTTTATATAAGGAATAGAGGAGGGTGTATTTTTTCAATATGGTTTTATAGTAATTCAAGTTATTTCCATGTCTCAATAGAATACATAATGAAGGTATTCACATGTTTGGTATGTGAGGATTAAGTGTTGCTTCATGTTGTTTGGGGGATTAATGGTATGTTCATTTAGGAAATTTGGTGAACTAATTTATATAGAATTTTATATTAATATTTTGGAAGGTTCATATGTTTAACCATTTATAAAAATAATAATTTTAAATTAGTATGGTTTTTTAGAGATTAATGTATTACTTCCCCAAATGATGGTTTATTCATATGGGATAACCTGGGAAACCCATTTTGTTATAATGATAACTAGATAATGAATGAATGACTTATGATTATATTATGGATATTTTTATCCTTTAGTGGATCAAGAATAATAAAATCATTCCCATTTCATGGATTATGATATGATGTGGAAATTGATAAAGGAACAAGCAATGTATGAGATTGTGCGTAAGGAATATATTGAAATCAAGTAAGTTTATCTTCTCATGAAAACTCATCAACAATATAAAGAGTATAATGAAATATATTTTTATCATATTTTCCATGATTTTTGATGATATAAATAACCTTCTTCACACTTATTCTGTTTATGGAATTTTGATTGATTATTTTCAAAAGATCAATCAATTTTTCTTGATCAATGGATTCTATCACTCAAT
Source organism: Viscum album (assembly GCA_963277665.1). Classification (NCBI taxonomy): domain Eukaryota; kingdom Viridiplantae; phylum Streptophyta; class Magnoliopsida; order Santalales; family Viscaceae; genus Viscum; species Viscum album. The sequence goes on along the minus strand of OY728138.1, from coordinate 1,525,338,844 downwards.
AATTATGTACTGTTTTCTTTAATTTTTGTGTCTTCACATGCCACTATTGTTCTCATACATAGAAACCTAGTTTGGTGTTTTTACATGTTACCTTCGTAATTACCCTTCACTCATATAAAGATAAATTTTTATAAACCCTATTTATAATGTGGGTTTTCAATAAGGTATTTTCAAATTTGAAACCCTAGATTATCGAGATTCGGATTAAATTATGGGGACACATTTTATTTAGAGGGGTGATGTAACACCTCAATATTTTTAAAATATGAAACCCATATAATATATGGTTTTTGAAACATAGCCCCAAGCATAAAAGGGAATATAACCTCCTTATACTTTAAGATATATTTAATTTGACATAATTAAATATATTTGATAGCTTGCAATACAATCAAAAATAGGTTTGAACAAAACATGATACTCTATTAAAATATTACAATTTAAACATGACCATTTTAACCTAACCATTAAATTTGTGGGAATGAAGAGTACTAACTCAGTTATGAAAAAAATATTTTTTTAACACACTCCAATATTTTATCCATCGATTACAAATAAAAAAAGAATCATTTAAAAGGAAAAAAATGTTTTCTGAAAAACTATATTTTTGGAAACACATTTTAGTCATCCTTTGTGCACATAGTTTATATTTAATATTTCATATTTTATAAAAATTATTTTAAAAAATAAAAATCATTATTTAATTTCTAATATCTGAGTTATCTTAGGGTGAATGTTTGGGATATTTTTTAAAAGTTTCCATTTTTGATGAATAGTGAGTAAAATTGAATTTAAATTGAAAATTGTCTTTTCATTTAAATTATTTATATATATAAATTATATTCTAATTTTTTTAAAGTAAAATTTGTTAATTATATATAAATTAATCCAATTTAGGATATTCTAATAATTTTTATATTTAATTTCGATTTAAAAAATTTGTAAACATTTGAACATTTTCTGTTGGAAAACACGCTTTCTTATGCATCTATGGGATTAATTTTGAATTGAAATTTAAAACTATTGTGAATATAATTTTTGAAAATGGATATTAAATTTGTACTAATTAAAATTTATATTATATGATAAGGTAAAATTAATTTTTTACCAAAAGGAATTTTTAAAATAGTAAAAATAAATTATCATTATTCAAGTAAAAAGGGATTTACATGGATGTTAAAGTAGAACAATATACCTATTTAAATGACCTATAAACATGTTTAAAATATATATTTTGGAAATATTTAGATTTTATAATATATAATTCTCTAAAACAATTCATTTTTGACCTTTTTCCTAAAACATATAGCTATTCTATTTTTCTTTTCAACAATTTCATGGATCCCAAAAACCTCAAATCTAAAAGGAGACACCATTTCCTCTCTTATTCACACATTAAAACAACATTGGATTAGAAAATACATAAAAATAACTTATGATTTTCCATATATTTATCCTAGATTCCTTATTGGTTTTCATAACACCAACCAATAACAGATTTTTGTGGAAACATAAGGAGGATACCTGAGGAAGAGGCAATATTCTTTAATGAGAATTTTCATTTTTTTTTTCTTCACCTACTTAAATTATTATTAAAACATGATGATATAATAAATTCAGTATATTAAATTTACTTAGATGTTTTTATGTTACATTCATGACCTAAAACCACCTCCACTTCTATAAAATGGGTTATGAAATAGTCATTTGTGTGTACATTAGAGTACCACCTCACAAAATGAAATAATTCATTTTTCCATTACCAATTATCACAGTTGGTTATGATGATGGTAATAAGGTATATATGTATATATATGATATTTTTAAATATAATTATACCTATTTAATCATTATATAAAATAAATATATATGTTTTATATTTTCTATTTTGTATGGTAGATGATTGAATTGCTCGTCTGTACGGAAAACTACTACCCCACGAAGCAATCTGATTAGTTTGTCACTAACACTCTACATGGAATGTGATTAGGATAAAATTAATTATTATATGTTAAATAAAAGACATAATAATGATATTCATGCATATTTATCATTTTTAAAAGGTAATATATCATTTTCATTCTTATATTGAACAAATGATAATGTCTCTTATATACGTGTGGACTACAGACATCATGATTTGATATAGCTCTATTTTAACCCCCACATCACATGGATGAAATTAATAAGTATATATAAAGATTTAATATTTTATATATGTTATAATGATAATTATTTAAATAAAGAATATTACATAACTTATTTCAATAATGATAATTGAAAAATGGCAATACTGCTCATGTGTATGTACGACCTACCGTCTCAATGATCATAACGCAATTCATTTCATAGAATAATTACTCGTTATTTCAATTATATTTATAATTTTTGTTTGAATATGATAATTGGATCATGATATTATTTTGTGTATTTTTAAAAATAACCCCTTTGACCATAGTCAACATACCAAAGTCATTTTTGACACATAAGTCAAATATCATCGAAACATCTGAAATTAACTTAATTGATTAAATAATCATACATAACATGGTATTAAGTAAAAATGATTGATAAAATTGAAAATATTTATTAATAAATTGAGTAATTAAAATATGTGTATTTTTCCAGAAGTTAAAGAATGTACATGACGATTCTGACTCATGGTAAGGGTTTATCATCCCCCTTTTAATTTTGTGATACATACCCCACATTCAACTATTATTTTTTTATGTGGGTATATACTATCCCTATTCAAGGTTATATAATGAATGGAATTTAAATTTTCATTTGGATTTATTTATTTAATGGGGATTAATATTCAATAGTTACCAAAGTGCAAAGGGTTTAATTCACAATCTCCTCATTATTCAGTATTGTTTATATTTAAGCTTCTATTAGGGGAATTATTTATGATTTATATATCAAAATAAATCTATTTTCCTTTAATATGGTTATTTATGTACATTTCATCTAATAGTTCCCTTTTTCAACTATTTGGTACTTAAAATGTTTTATAAAATGTTATTAGGAAAATTTGAATCTATTTATCTACTCATTCGAAAATCCCATTTTATCAAAACCCATGATTTCAAAAAAATATAATATGTTTTTAACCATGCCAAAAAGATTTATTAAAAACATTTTTACGCATTTTTAATTTCAATCTAAATATTTTTAATGGAAGCTTCATGATGATGTCAAAACAATTTTCATTTATGGATGTTACAAAAAAGTGAATGGAATCTTTGTTTTAACATGTATGACATGAATATAATTTTCCACCATCATGACCACACAATGTTTTAAATATTATTTAATAGTTTTTAGAATGATATTTTAAAACATGTATATTTTCAAATGGCTTTTTGAACATTTTTTTAAATGATTATTTTCAGAGTGTAATGAATAGTTTCCTCAATAATGTTCTTAATGACATTTTTAAGTTATTTTCATTCATAAAAAACATTAAACCAACATTTTAATTATGATTTAATGAAGATATGTTGTAATTATATCGTCCTTACTCTTTATTTGGATGGTTTATGATCAATTTCTCTAAGTATGTACAATTTTAAAACTGTTTTTTGTATTAATCGGAATCGTTTGTGATTATGTTTATTAATTAGGGTAATTTTTTATATTTTGTATGATTGTTTTTAATATGAATGATTATGTTTATTATGTTTCACACATTTCATACAACTAATTAAATAGAATTATTAATTGATTGATTTGGTCCATAATTGAATATACCCTCTATGCATTAGTAGTTCTCGTGAGACAAACTTGATTGGGTTTTCGATGAGTCCTTACCCATTTATATAGATATTTCTCATAATGCCTCGATGATATTTATATGTATTAGAAAAGGCCACGAATTTATGTTTAGATTTTTAGTACTTTTCATTCCATCATTTTGAATTTAGTTATAGATATTCCATGTGAGTACTCGATTAGTTATAATATCCATGTTTGAGTTTCATGATCATGTGATTATTTAAATGGAATTATTTGATCTTCATTTATTCATATCACATTATGAATAATTGTCTTGGATTTAGTTATTTATCATTCAATGTTGATAATTCCTTATTTATTCATCGCTTTTGTTGTATGCTTACCCTTACTGGGCATTTGAGCTCACCCCTTTCAAATATTTTATGTTTTCCAGGATATAGGAAGTATTTTTTGATTGATATTCTTGGATATATATAGGGAAAAATGTCATTATCAATGAAAATACATTCTTTATTTTAGATTTAAAATTATATTGTCAATTCAAATATTTATCTATTTTACCAAGGCTACTAAAATATTCGGACTTTTGGGATGTGATTTGTTGTATCTTATGACAATGTAATAAAGTAGACACCATCTTGATACTAATGGGGTTGGGATTTCTACATACGAATTACATACCTTCAGTTTTGGGGGTTGATTCATTAAAAAATTTAGGCAACAAGGTTCGGGTTCGCTGAATTCTTGAATGATAAATGAGAAGAAGTGTTACATTGGGGTTCTTTAAAAAAGTGATAAATGGGTTTATCGATGATAACCAAAAGGAGATTATAAATGAACCATTTATTCATGCTAAAACTCTGAGCACTGAAAAGTAATCCTTTTATTAGTGCTAAATTTTCCACGGAAGATGTCATGAATGTCAACACTAAAACAACACCAATAAAAATATCTTTAATCTCACTTAATTTAGCACCAATAAATTCATGGTTTATGAGCAATAAATTTAGTGTTAATAAACACCTACATTTAATTATAATAATTGTAAAGACATAAAAAATGAATAAATATTAAAAATAAAATAACTTAATATGAAAAAGAAATTAATGACGCCAAATGAATAAATATTACAAATGAATTAAAATGAAAAAAATAAAAAGTAAAAATTTTCAAATTATTTAAAAAATAAAAAATTATTATTATTATATAACTTTCAAAAATATTGAAAACAAATACATATTAAAATATAAATAAATAAATATTAAAAATGAAATATAAATAAAACATATTTATAATAAATTACAAATTAAAAATATAATATAAAATTAATTATATATATATATATATTATATAAATAATAATTATATTTAAATATTTTTAATATGTGAACTCAACACATAAGTGTGCACATCCAACTATATACAATTAATATAATAGTATTTTGTTATAATTTTGATATATAACAATCTAAAATTAACTGCTGATATAAAAAATTATTATATTAATTAATATTAAGATATAAATATTAATAACTACTAATTATATAAATATATATAATATTAATAATATACACACTAAGAAATATTAATAATTATTAATTTTATTTAAATATTATAATTATATTTTTAAAAATATTATTAACTATATAAATGAATATATATTTTACACTAAATAAAAATGTATTGTTATATTAAAAAATATTATAATTTTAATTTATTTAAATAAAAAATATTATCAATATATTTTACTAATTAAAATATAAATATTAAATTTTCTATAATTTTTGATAAAAAATTAAATTATTCATTGTTTTTTATATTTATATTATAACTTTTACAAATCATAAATTTCATATACATATATGTATACATATATATATATATGCATTTCTATATACACAAACATAAATATATAAATATATTGCATGGAGGATTTGGTTGATTGAGAGGTCCTAGTGAGGCGATTTAATGGTGACATTTGATTTTTTGTGGTATTTTCAGCTGATTTTTACTTTTTATTGAAGGAAGTGTTTGTTTGTAAATCGGATACTGATCTTTCTAATATAAATTTGGATATGGTGAAATGAGAACCATATTTGGTGAGATCAAGGGTTTTGATTTCCAGAAAGAATGATTCATCGTGGAGGTGCTTTGAGGGCCTTTGACAATTAGACTTTATTTCCAAGTGAATAAAAAAATGATTATTGGTTATCACAGAGGGTAAATAGATTTATTGAGGATAACTGAATTAATATAATTTTTCCATCATTCGTTATATTAAAAAATCATCAAAAGATAAACCATGTGTATTTAATGATATAAAGTCTCGACTGGATGTGTCTTGGGGATTTGAGTACTCACTCTTGTCTTCCCTCGATAATGGTTTTTTCCTGTTCATTTTCCTTCATCAGAGCTCAATATTGGGGCCTAGGTTTTTTGGATTTTGTTCCATAAATGGAGACTCATATGGATATAGGAACATAATGTACTCTTTAATCCTTCAATCACCAAAGACTTTATTTCCTATGTTTTGGTTCTGTTGAGGTACCGAAACTTCCAAGTTATAAAAATGAACACAATCAGAAGATAAAAATTCAAGAAACAAATACTTTAATATGGTTTTTTAAGGGCTTCTTATCCCCAAGTTAGAAGGTAGAAAATTCTTTATTTTTTATCTAGATCAAATTTTGGAGGGTCATAAGGGATAAAACGGTTGTTTTATGAAAATTTCATATGATATTTATCCTATTTAAAAGTTGATTAAAAAGATTCATCATAAATAGAAATTTTTGAGATCATCTACCCTTAAAAAACTCCTTTCCACCAATTGTGTTACATGTTTTCTACCCCCAAAGGAAGACCCATATTAGGTTGTTTCCAAAATCATACTCCCGTAATTAAATCCCTAATTGGGAGTAGCTGCCACAACTCTCCCCCTCAGTACCAATTTGGCTTGGAATAAAAACATGATGTCTCTATGTAATTTTCCAACTTCTCTTTTGGTGTAACCTTCATCATCATGTCTTCCACGTTGTCCTTATAGTGTATTTTCTTAACATTAAATAATTTTCTTCCAGTACATTACATATCCAATGATATCACACATCAATGTGTTTGCACATAATTTTAAATATCGAGTTCTGTGTATGATAAATATAAATTTTACAATTGAAATAGAGAATATAATTCTCCAAACTCTATCTTAGATCTTGTGAAAAATTTCTACCTGAAACATATCTTTTCATCCCTCAGTGACCGAGATATAATATTATTATATGGTAGATAAAGGAACACACATCTAAAGTGGTGATTTCCTTGATACTTATCTCCCTACAATTGATATCAGGTACCGAGATAGGGATTTCCTCATGTCAAAATCTCCATCCATATCAGCATTTGGGTATCCTTACAAAGTAGGTTTACCATTTCCAAAACATAATTAATGACTAGATGTTCCTCCGAGATTCCGCAATATCAATTTGACTATTATCCATTGGTCTTTTCTTGGATTTGATAGGAATATACTCACAATGCCAACATTATGAGAAATACCTTTTCTGGTGCAGACCATGGCATACATAAGACTGCCTACTACTGACTAATAAGGAAATTTTTATATATCTCATTTCTCCTCCTATTTTGATGGTCTTTGATTTGTCATAAACTTGAATTTAATCACACGTGGAGTTCTAATTGGTTACATATTTCCCATACTGAACCATTCAATAACCATCTCAATGTATCATTCCTGGGATATCAAAATCTTGTGATTCATCCTTTTGTGAGTAATATTAATACCATGAATTTGTGTTGCATCTCCAATGTTCTTCATTTCGGAAGTCTATTTCAATTCCTTCAACATAACAATCTTAGTGATATCTCTTCTAATAATCAACATATCATCTATATAATGCAAAATGACAATGAAATCCCTATCATAAAATTGCATAATGAAAAAACAATGATCAACAATCACCCTCATATACTCATTTATCTTTATAAAATAGTCTTCTTTCCTTTACCATTACCTCAATGCATGTTTACAACCATATAAACTTTTCCTTGGTATACATAGCATATTTTCATTATCTATCACCTGAAACCATTTTGGTTGTTCCATGTATATATCATCTTCATGATAACTTTGTTTGAGTGGATTATTTACATGTAGTTCTTGAACGTCTATATTTATACAATTTTTCAATTGAAGAACAACTCTAATAGAAAAATTTTCACCAAAAAAAAAATCATTAAAGTGGGTACCTTTTTTCTAAGTGACTCCCTTCCCAAATCCATTATAGCACTCTATTATGGTTCTGGGAATCCATCTCATCCATTAATTCTCTAAAAACATTTATTCTTGGGTGCCTTATTTCCATGTGGTAACTCCGCCAAATTAAATGTGTAGTTCTTGTGAAAGGATTTCATCTCCTCCTCTATAGAGTATTTCTATTCCAAATTTTTTTGGTCTGGATCACATCATCATAATTTATTGTCTCTACCCCATTAGTGAGAATCAAATAATCATGTTATGAGTATCTATGACTCGTTTTTCTTTCTATGGTGGATCTCTTCAATGATGCTTCTGGGGGAATCTATTTTGGAATATCATATGAAGTAGACATATCGGAAGATGAAGTCAAATTACCCAGTATTGTTGTATCATCAGTTTCGTGTATCTTTCTGGAACTATTATGAATTGATCGTGGTGAGAAAACTTCCAAAATGACTATAATTTCCTTAGACTGCGACTTCTCACCATTTTTGGAACATCAAAATATTCAGCCTTTTGATCATTAAGAAACACCACATCACTACTTTTTATGATCCTCTTGTTTATAGGACCCCAAATTCAGTATCCAAAATCTTAATGAGTATATCCCATAAATATATACTACTTTCCTTTTCCATCTGGCTTCATCCACTCATCTTTCATGGTGTGACAAAATGACTGGCTTCCAAATACTCTCAAGTGTGTCTATAAAAAACTTTTACCAATCAAAAACATTTCTGGAAGATCTTAGTTTAGTTTAACTAATTGATAAAGGTTTATTTGTTCAAATACATTCCTCATTGAATCCCTACAAATGGTGTTTTGATGCTTTTCATTCGAGAGAATACAATGGACTTTCTCACAAATTGTTATATTCTTCCTACCAGAAACATAGTTATTTTGAGGCTTCTTTAGTACTGATTTTTCAATATTAATTAGAATATAACTTTACTTCTCCTCAAATAGACCAAAATACTCTCCTTCATTTTCTTCTTACACAAATATAAACCTTTTTACTGTTTTCCTTCCACCTTCAAAGGAAACTTCTTGAAAATATTCTACACTTGATCTTTAATTTTCAAATAAAATGACCACAATTTTCAAGAATGATCACCTATGAAGGTATGAAAATAAATAGAACCTCATTTAAACTTCATTCACATTATGTAGACATTAGTGTGAATCAAGTCTAAAATGTTATTTTTTTAGATGGTAAATATCCAGGAAAAGATGCTTTGTGTTTTTTCCAATGATGTAATAAACATAAGTATCCAAAAGTGTTCCTTTAATTATTATTAATAGATTCATCTTAGAGAGTATCCTAATTACAACATCTCTCATCTTACCAACAATTAAATTCTAAATTTATACAGTAACCTCTTTTCAAGCTATATGGACTTCTTCTCCACATGTCATGGAATTTATGAGATAAAGTGTACTGTTTTTCTTGTCTTTATAAATTACCATTTTACCTTTGGTAATATTATATTTCCCAACACTAAAAGAACAGACTTATCTATAATCTTTAATATTTCTATTGGATATCATATTGAGTAGAATATGAGGAACATTCACCACATCATTCAATAGTAATCAGCGTATAATATTAGTCTCTAGCAAAACTTTTTACCAATAGCAGTAATTTTAGATTCACCAAAATTTCCCATATTCACTTGTTTGAAACAACCTAAATTATAAGATGAAAAGAAACCTCTTCTACCTACGACATGGTAAGAGGGACTCAAATTAATTGCACATTCTGATTCATTGCTTTGTAAGACTGGACTAGTTATCTTCCTAGACAACAAGGATCTCTTCATTGATAACTAAAACGTCATTATTTTGGGTATTACCATCCTAATTCCTCTACTATTCCTTAATCCACCTACATATCCATATGAAGTATCCACACTTTCCATAGTTTTGAAACTTCATGTCATATCTCAGTAGGTATTTTGATTTCTTCTTCCTTTGTATACTTTTTTTCTTGGGGTCCTCTTCCTCTTCTTCTTCCCTTAAATTTCAACTTCCTCTATATTTTAGTCATAAAATAATCTAATTCATATGTATATCCATCATCTTTTCTTTGGGATTCTTCATTCATCATTTTTTTCTTTCACCATTTCTTTATTGGGTAATCTACATGGAGATGAATTAATAACTGATAAAACTATTATGCCCCATGTGTTTTGTATATAAATAAACATCAATAGTTCTGGTAACTCATCATCAATAATAATTTTCATATAACTAAATGGATAAAAAATATCATGGAACACACTCATGTTCACTTATATGTATTTCCTATCTTTGAACATTATGTAGAAAATTCAAAATAATAAGTTTTATTTTTCTATATGGATTTCTATGAAAACATATTTTCCAATTTTCACTATAGAAAAAAAAGAATATTGTTCATTGGAAAATTTCTTGAAGATAATCTGGTCGATCCAACACCTAATTTGGGAGAACACTTCCTATTGAGAAGGACCCACACAGAATCAACTGGCAGGGTATTGGTAGACATCTTCTCGGTGTATTGGCCACTTGTTAAATATTTCTCCATTTTCCCTATAATGGTAATAGTGGTCTCTAAAATTTTTTACACAAATCATTAATCTAAAAAATATCCACCATTTTGGGTTTCCATATATCATAATTAAAATTGATAAGTTTAATCCAGATACTTGTATTTTCTTCCATTTATTCGTATATAATTAGGAAAATATAGTTATACAGATGTTTCTAACATAGTTGAAATTATTTTAAATGACTCTAGGATCTCTGAAAATAGAATTTGATTGGACTAGATATTTCCAAAATAGTTTCAACAATCTAGATCAACCACTGAGGTGGCTCAAACATGTATTACCATAAAAATCACTAGAAAACCTACTGAAATGTATCCATCGGAATGAACAGTGCCATCTTCACTAGTGAGGGGGGTACTGTAGCTCTATAGAGTTGACTAAAATTTTTAACACCTCTAAAAACATTGTTTTAACTCCATTTTTGATTTCATTTGTTCCATTAAAATCTTTTTTAAATGCACTTCATGTATATAGCTTTAAAAAAATTTATGACCGCATCCATTTTTCTGGTCACAATAAATCCTTTTTGCACATCGCTTTTTTAACTTTGGTGCCTCTAATACCACTATGTTGGGGAAGAAGAAACTTTGGGTGATGAGAAAGAACACAAATATATGAGAAAACTGATAGAACCCAAAGGATTTAATGTGGTTTCTAAATGTTTTCCTACATTCACATAAGAAGGGGCCTATGATTTATATTATCTTATAACAAATATATAAGGATCACACGGGTTTTAATAGGGTTTTTTAGATTAAAATTTCATGGAATTTGATCATTTTTAAAATTGGATTGAATATATTCTTTGTAAAATGTTTTTGAGTAGATCATCAACCCTTGGAAAACACTTTGATGTCAACTATGTTTCATGTTACCTTCCCAAAAAAACCCACAACTATTTTTTACTGATTAAAGACTCCCATAATCAACTCCCTATGTGGGAGTGGCCCCCATAGATTCATGTTCATGTCCTTATCTGGTTTTTCAGGTATCCTTGGGTTCTATGGGATACTTCATCTGTGTCTACCATCATGATAAAATTTTATGGAGAAACATTTTTTTGATATATATGATGAATAATATATATTTTTTTGTAAAATAAATTTCTATTCTACATTGATTGAAACATTCATTTTGGTAGCTGGGGATAATCATTTTGAATTCAAAACTGAATACGAATAGATTCTTGTATTTAATAATAATTGTGTTTATTTACATTAATATTCTAGAAAGTTTCATCAATGTTTAATTTCTTCATGTTTTATGAAGTAAATTAATTTTATTGAGATATTTAGATGAAAAAATGAAAACATGTGTAATTACATTTCATTAAATGGGTTTATTCAACCTTTGGATGAGTTTTGTTGTAGTGGTGGCTGGCCCAACCTCTTATACTTCTTTGGATGATGCTCATCATCAGAAACAAGAACAAAATCCTCAAGATATACACAGGCCGATGGGGATAGAAAAAGTTAAAATAATGAGTATAGAGGGTCTGATGATGAGTGGTCCACTGGGAATGAGATCAAAATTGATCATGTTGAATTAAAGGGAGAGAAGCATATGACCCTTGAGAAAAGAAAAGGGAAACCGCTTGAGGGTGCAAGTTCATTAGATTATCTTAATGATAGGGTTGAATCCTCAATGAAGTTAGTGTCTTATCCTTTTTTTGAGGTTACTAAGAGCTCCTCACAATATAATTTAGTTCCATCTAAATTTAGGATTTATTTCAAAAATTATTCGGATAACACTTGTGTAGTGTGTGTTGAGGGTCTTGATTCATTTTTTTAGTTTTTAATACAATAACTTCAAGGAAATCACTTGGGATTTGGAATTATTCATAACCAAATTTAACAAAATTATAATCCATTCCCACTAAGAAATGGAAGCTTGTTATATTAGAAAATAAAATATCAAGTAAGGTAGTGCATGAAAAATAAGCTAACTAGTTTTGAAAGTTGAACTATTTCAACTCAAATTTAGAATGATCCAATATATGATGAATAAATTTATACTTATAAGAAGGATTAACATGATTATATTAATAAGAAGGGGGTTTAGGATCATAGAATCCCAACCTCATTACTAGTGTAACTCATCCCTACAATTTTATAAAAAAAATCATGATGATTATAGAGGGTCTTGTTTCTAGTACTTTTGTTAGAGGCATTTTCTTTATTGCCTCTAACATAGTTTCCTACAAATCGAGGATGTCAAAATATTCTATCCCAAACTATTGAATTAAAAAACAAATGTTTTGAGTGTTTGGGAAATATTACTCCTTTACAATTCTTTCTAATAAATGAGTGGAAGATTATCTATAATCTATGACGGTTATTGAGGAAATGTAGGTTGATATTTCTTCTTTCATGGAGGTTGAGACAGAGGATAATGTAGATTTTGCTTCATCCTAGGACCATTTTTATTTAATGTAGTTTCTTACATGGTGAGATACCCCTATGTCCTTGAAGGGGGTTGAGAGGCACATTGAAAATATTTTTTAGTAAGTTGGCAAGGTAGCTACAAGTGTGGTTTCTAGAACATATGATAAATGGGACGAGTTTACCACCATTTCTTTCTAACTTGTGTGTGATCTCAAGGAAAAGTAGTTTGTATTGAATTTTTTTGTTGTTATGACCTTGAAGGAGGAAGTGTCTAGGTATAATGGTAATTTCCTACAATTGGTTGAAACATGGAGATGAGGTTGACGTGCATGTGGTTGGGGTGTTTGCAAAATGTATCACAATGTGATTCATGGTCCTCATGATGTGATTTTGATGGATTTATGACTTTGAAGCTTTCTATGAGATTTTTTTATACATGAATTTCAAATAACCTTATTTCCTCTTCTAAGTGGTCATTATGTTTATTTTCATTATTTTTTTGTCATCATTATTGAATTTGGATTTGGGAATGAGGGTAGGTTTCGATTTTCTGATCTAATACTCCCCTGATCCTTGTTTTTGATTTTATTTAAAAATGGGGCTTATACCCCAACTTGTTTCCATAATTACATTAATTGTATTTTAAATAACATTAACTATTGTTATTATACATTAACACACACACACACATTCACACGTACAAACATATATAAAAATCCATACATATACACATAAATATACACATACATACGCATACACACAAACATTCATATATATATATATATATATATACATACAAATATACACATACATACTCATACATAGACAAACATGCACATACATACTCATACATACCCATACATACATACATACACATACACCCACGTATATACACATACAAATAAAAACATATACATAAATACACATACACATACATGCACATTCATACAGACATCAACATGCATACACATAACTATACACACACACACAACCACATACATAAATACACATACACAAACACACACACACATACATATATACACATTCAAACGCATATATACATATACACATACACATACACATACACATACACATACACATATATACATACACATACACATACACATACACACACACACACAGATATATATATATAGGCAAACACGTTCATACACAAACACACACAACACATACACGCATTCACATACATACACATACACATACACGTACTGACACATACCCATACATACATAGACATAAATATACATATATGTACATACACACATACACATGCATACACATACATACATAGAAAGATACATACACATACATACACATACATACACATACACAACCATACATACACTTACATATACATATATACATGTACATGCACATAAACACAAACACAGACACATACAGACACATACATACACATACATATATATACACATACAAACATATATGTCTGTGTACACACACACACACACACACATAGACATATACATTCATGAATTCACACAAACACACTCACACTCACATATATACATGCAAACAGATACTCACATATCCATACATATATATTCATGCATACATACATACATATTATATGTATACATATAAAAACCCCTAATTTTTATGTACTTTTTCTTTTTTCAAAACATGAGATTTTAAGGCCATATCAAATAATATTAACGTCCCAACAACAACAATAATATTAATATATATAAATATTTATATTTATATTTATTAAAATATACTTAAATAAATTCAAGTTCATTTTTATATTTAGATAATTTTTTAGATAATTTTTTATATATTTTTTTAAAATATAAATTTTTAAATTTATTTAAATATACTGTTAAATATTTTAATTGATTAGTATTAAATTCGTTTTTAAATATTTTTTGAAAATAATATTGATAATATTTTTAAATGAAAAAATTATATGTAAAAATATTTTGTTATATTTATACATGTATTTGTATTTTTTATAATAATATATATATGTGTGTGTGTGTAAACACACTAACATATTATTTTAAATATACATACCCCCCCCCCCCAATTAAGTTTTAATGTGATCTTGGGGACATGGTATTCCCTTGGTGGTTATTTGATTGTCTATGACTTGCTCTTAAAAATTAATCGTTGAGCATGATACTATGTAATTCATATGTAGTTACCCTAAAATCCACCTATGGGTCTTTACGAATGCCTTGGATAATCCCCTTGGATTCAACCTTCAAGTCTATATGTAATTCCAAGAACATTGGGATTCAACATTCAGGTCTATCTTAATGCCTTGGTCAATCCCCTTGGATTTTTCTTACATGTATATATGGAATACCTATGAGATTACATGGAATTTTGACTTTGATTCTATTTGGATTTACTAGGTGGTTACCTAGGAATTGAATGTTGCATGTGATGATGGATTACCTTGGCTTATCTCCTTAGATTCTGTTCTTGAACCTTCTAATATTAGATAACCTAATAGTTTCTCTTAATAATTAGTCATGGTACAGATACTAGATTTTATTTTATTTCTCACTCATAGAGATGCGTAGGAACTAGATGAAGAAGGCATGATATTTGGGAACTCGATCTAGGGTGGGACTTTGTCTACCAGAGTGGTTCGAGTGACATTCTTAGAGACACTCTAAAACTAACAAAATAAGTTATAGTTGATCATGGGTTATATGTTTGAACCTTAGGATCAGTGATATTGATTTATTACACTTCTATAGTTTTATTTGGTATTCTAGGCATTAAAAATGTGTAAATTGTGCTTTACTAGTAATTTTGTTTCCTTTTTGCTGGTTCCCTACTGAGTTAAACTAATCCCTTACATTGGTGATAATTCCACTTTGGTGCATGAGCTTCCTTCACACATTATTGGTTTGGTAGAGAAAAGTTTTGATGTAGTATGATCGAGTGTGATAGCTTTGACATGATTTAGAGACCAGATGAGGTGAGGTTCAAGGAAAGTAATATGGACTCTTTTCTCTACTTCATTTACTCATTCGGTATATGTGATCGTCCCAGTGGGTGATTAGTGTTGTATGATGGAATGAGCATTCATCTTTAATAATTTATTCTTATATATTTAATAATTTTTTATGGTTGGATTTTATTGATTTTATATACTCAATATAATTATGATGAATAATATTTAGTAATTTTCTATTGTATTTTATTTTTATATGATGGTGTAATCTCCCCATTGGTACACCCTTATGCCTCATTTCTACCTGGCAACATTTGGAGTACGAGGTGGTTCACCTAAGGCCACATGGTAATCATCATCCCTAGAAGCAATCAAATGGACTAGGGTGGTGGGATGTTACAATGTGGTGTTAGAGTATCCTTTTATTTTTCTTACTATTTATGGATATGGTAGATATGGATTAAGTACATGTTGGAGCTTATGATGGAACTTTTATTTGTGTGTTATGGACACCTTTTTTTATGGAAAGTCAAGGTTATGGGGATATGGGATTATTTTTCATGATTTATACTTTTACAGTTCTATGATTTTACCTTGTGTGATTCACATGGGATTTTATATTTATGATTTAGGGGTTTTAACTCATTTCCTTCTTGAATGTTACCTATGTACATGAATAATTCTTGTCCAATAGAACTCATATAAAATACACCTGATTGGGTGTGATTGATATCACTAAGAAAAAGGGTTTGGTTGTTTAATTTATAAAAAACAATACAAAGATGCATCATTTTAAATTTTGGTGGCATTGAACATTGCTAGACCATGATATGTTTCCTTATGATTATAGTTCATATGGATTATATAGAGGGATACTCCTTGATGATGATTTTATATTCCCTATTTTGCGAGATTTATAGTGACCCTTCTAAGGTCTGTAAAGGAATTATTTGCCTCAATTATTGAACCCTTGTGGGTGGACAAAGGTATTTGATGACTTGGTATTGGTTCCTAGAGCATGTGTTTAGATATATAAAATATCACAACCAACTTATATAGTGTTATACCATCTATATTCTGGGAATAAATCTATTTAACTAAAACATATAGAAATGGTATACTTGACATAGATCGTCATGGAGTGATGCAATTATATATATATGTGTGTGTGTGTGTGTGTGTGTGTGTGTGTGTGTGTGTTAGTTTGTGTATAAATAGGAGACCATGGTCCTTGAGGGGTAATCTCATATATTGATACCCAATGAGTATCACTTCCCTAGTAGGCTAATGGCTTGGTATGTGATTCTTATTGTGTATTAATATGGGAACCCTAGAGTGTGGGTGTGTTATCATAATTTGAGATGATCGATTGAATACCCCTGGTTTATGATTCATCAATATCTATAATATGTTTTTAAGGGAGATAGAATAAAAAATTTATCCCGAATTTAGTTAAAATGTGAGGGAATTTTTTTTCACCACCCTCTTGTGGTTTATTTTAAAAACTATCATATTTTCTATAAAATGATTGTAACAAATAGATATCACATATGATATATAAATAATAGTTTAGTTATTAAGAATTTCTATGAAAATTATATTAGATTTATTTATTATATAAATTGGTTTTGGCCTTTTATAATGAAATTATGAAATAATTACAGTGTCTAAGAGGTTAGTGGGAGTGTTATTGAACTTTTAAAAGTAAAAAGTTAAAAAATATATAATTATAATTGAATGTGAAATGGAATTTCACAATTATTTAATAGATAATTCCAGGTGAGGTGGATTTCCCTTTATCATAAATAAATTTTGGATATGGGCATAAATAAAAATGTAAATAGTTAAATTATTTCAAATAATTTTTGTAACGGAATAGTGTTATAAGGGTGGTCATGTTAAACTTATAATGAGTTCTAAGTGAACAAGAGAGGTTAATATTGTAACATTTGATGTTTTTTAGTTTAAAAGTTTGAATATGTTAAATGAATTTATCATTTTAAATATGATTCCTAAGTTTCACCATTATTCAAATTGGATTACAAGATAGATTTTACTCATTAAAATGTTTAGTTTTAGAATTTTATCTCATGGTCACATAGGTATGTTGTGGGAATTACATATACATATAATTATTTTATTAATCCGCTACTTTAGTATAATCACGTGGTTCATGTAGAATCTCTAGGTATTTGTTACATAATAGATTGACTATAATGGTTTTTTAATGTATCATGTATTTATAATAAATGAAACATACATCTATCATTCATCCATGTGTGATGCAGTTTACTTTACATGAACAGTCAAATGATGATATCCTCTCAAAATATATCTTTGGTTTATCCCTAATAGATGACTATCACGATGTATTAAGGGTTGTGATGATATGGAATGATTAGAATGAATAAAATCGTGTAATAATTACAGAGGGTTGTATAAGAGTTATGAATAATAGATTCACGAGTTAATAACTATAGGCTTATTACTTGAATTTTCACTCTAAATTATATCACATGGAATATCATACAAGTATTGATATTCTTAGGGGAGTATGCTTACTATCAATCCTTCTTACCCAGTGTTGGAAATATTCCTAGCATGCGAACTTTTAAACTTTGATATATTGCTTATGCAATTTAAAAGTGGCTTAGATAATCTGCAGTGGTTGGGTTTTTATTGATCATTTTATCAATTGGAGTGAAACCAAGAAGATATTTTTCCACTTGAATTAAAAGTTAATAGTTTTGGACCTTGATTTAATTAGATTGATGAAATCCATAGACTTACTTAGTCATGTCACATATGATGTGTCCAACTATTCGGATGATGAACATGTTATGTACTCATACATTTGATTAATTTCATGTGATGCATAAAGAAATAAAGACTAAATATTATATAGTAATTCATAAATAAATCATTAGTAAAATGGATAAAATAAATGATAAAATATAATACATAAATAAAAGATAAATGATAATACATTAATATAACATATTGAAAAGTAACACAATAAATTGAGTGGGTTTTTTTCCTTGAGTGTGTGAGACACATTTTGAACTAAAATATTATTAACTTTTAAACAATGAATATGATATTCATATCATACCATATATACTGTGTGTCAGATTTATATGTTGTTAAAAAGAACTATAAAAATGAATCATGGATCATTGTCTCTAATTTTTACTATAATACAATATCGTTTTCTCAGTTTTCAGTATATGACTTACATTTCGAACTAAATTGTCATTTTCAATCTACAAACACACACTTTCAGTCATACCAGCCACACCGTGTGTCATATTGGAAATCTTTAAATTAATTCATGTCATAAATAAAGTATCAATTGTTTTCCAAAATTATCAAAACAATCCATGAATTTTTTCTCAGACTTGAATATGTGATGTGGGTTTTAAACTAAAATGACACTTTTAAACTGAAAACATCCACTTTAATTCACACTATCCCCACCATGTGTAATTTTTTTATGAGGTTTACTTCTAAAAGAAAAAATATTTCAGGGATTGTTTTTATAATGTATAATGATAATTTGACAGTGTTTTCATAGAATTGATTATAAAATATGTGTTTTGAATTGAAATTTGTTGTTTTAACTGAAGCCACACACTTTCAGTTACACTAGCCACATCACTCGTTAAATTGACATGAAGTTAATTTATACAGGTGAAAATAAATGAGAAATTATTTTTCATAAGTATAATGATAATAAATGTGTTCTTTCATGGTTTTTAGTATGTTATTTTTGTTTTAAACTAAAATATCACATTTAAAATAAGAACATGAACTTTCAATTATTCTAGACACACTATGTGTTTTAAATGTCACATTTAGTAATGTGAGAAATTAATTATATTTATTTTATATAAAATATTATGATAATATGAGAATGTTTTCATATTTTTGAGTTTGTTATGAACATTTGGAACTAAAAGATCATTTTTTTAACTGAAATCATCCACTTTCAGAAATATCAGTCACACCGTGTGTTATATTGATGTGAGGTTAATTTCTAAAGGATAGAAAGGATTCAAAGATTTTTATCCTAAATTATTTCAACAATTAGAGAATTTTTTTCTCAGTTTTGATTATGTAATGCATGTGTTTAATTAAAATGTCACTTTACAACAAAAAAACAAACACTTTTAGTTATGCATACCACATCTTCCATCAGATTGACATGAGGTTAATTTTTGTGGGTTACAAATGAATCAATGATCATTTCCATATGTATCATGGAAATTTGAGCATGTTTTATTATTTTTATCTATGTGTCATGTGTTTTGAACTAAAATATTTATTTTAAACAAAAAACACAAACTTTTAGTTATACCAACCATACCATGCATTGGATTCATAGGCATTTACTTCCCCAAAATCAAAAATGAATTATCAATAATTTTCATAAACTATCATGACAATCCAAGAATATTTTCTCAATTTTGATTATGTTGCTTTCATTTTGAACTAAAATGTCTACTTTTAACTAAAAACAATAACTTTCTGTCATTTGTGTCACACCATATGTCATATTTATATGGAGTTAATTCCTAAAAGTCAAAATTTAACCATAAATAATTTTCCTAAATTATGATTACAATTCGAGTGAGTTTGATTGTTTTAAAGTATGTGGTTGATGTTTTGAAATAAAATTTCAAATTTTATCTAAAAATAAACACTTTAAAATCTTAATAATAATATTTCATCACTAATTAGGAATAAAATCATTGTCTCTAAACCACTCATGCTAATATAATATTATTAATAGCTAGCAAGTAGCTTTTGTCAACTACAACTACCACACTAACCTAATTGAGTTTGTCTAATTAAAATTGATGATGATAATTAATATGAAAAATAAATATATTGATATAGAAATAAATTCAAGTTTCTTTTTGTGGCAGTTTCAGTTGATAACTACTACCTAAGAGGTATTTATGCCCTTATACCCATATAATTAGTGTGCCATTTTTTGTCAACACTGTTCTTAAAAATATACAATGTAGTCAAAAATTAAATTAATTGAACAATATTTTAATTATATATATTTAAAATAAATTTCAATGATAATGATAATCACTATTAAGAAAATTAAACAACTATGTATTAGATGAAATGCTTCCTCGTGGTGATCGAATATTTTACAAATGTGATGAAAACTGCCACTTCATGATGTCTATAAAAAATATCACACCATCTAAAATTCCCACTCATTCCTAAAAAAATGTACTCCCTCTTTTGAATATTTATACTGTCAATAATATTAATAGTATTTAAAAAATATATATAAGAATGTGGATGATAAATATTTTAAATGAAATTGTAATTACCTTCCTAAATAAAAATTCTTGGATGTAGTTTATGGATCAAGTATGGTATCTTTCTTAAATTTAATAACATAATAACCACTTTTCATGGGATTACATTATTATAGACAATTTATAAACATTGAAAAAATATATTTATATTTTATATATGTTTTGCTAGTGAAATATTATTATATATACCATAATAATGATCAATTGGTATAAATATATTTGTTTATTTTTTTGCATTCACCATAATCATAAAATGTTTTTTTATGATAATTAAAATTCATCCTACAAACAAATATGAGTTATATAATTATATAAATATTGAACTTTTATGTTTATTTGAAGAATGTTTAATTTAGTGTATTAGAAATTCATAAAGGACATCATGTGTGGTTGATTGATTGGAAATCCATGTACTGGATCAAACAAACATGTCTCTTAATTATCCAAATTAATTAAATAAAGCATCTAGTGATCCATACAAACATTAAAAATGGATAATTAATGGTAGAAAATGAAAACATATTTTTTACAATTAAATTTTAGATTTTGACCCTTCATTTTACGTAATAAAAATTTCCTAACATCTATTATTTTCTTTACAAATACATTCATTGCTTCTTTTACTCATTATACATTTTAATTTTCATCTGTTATTCTGTTTTATATAGAAGTTGCGTGATGAATATAGGATCCAAATTTTTTTTCACCAGATTACCCCTTAACATAATTATAATATATATTCCTTTAAAAAAAATTGAATAGTATTAAACCGTCATAAAATTATAAAACAAATTATTAGATAAATAATTTATGAAAATGTTTATCATGTATGAATTCGCAACTGAGGCTCACAACCATTCATGATTGATAATATAATTTAAATTATTTGGACCAATCATGTTAGTAGTGAACTCAATGCATTTTATCTGAATATTAAAATTTATTCATAACATTATTCTGGAACTTTTTATTTGCACGAACGTGTAACATTACTAAATTTGGCAGTGTTATTAGTAGGGTAAAGGTAACCTCGGTAGTTATTTTTGATCTATTAGCTTATCCTTTATATTTTATAGAATCGACCTTTGGTTTCCCCATTTGTTTCCACTTCTATAACAGTATAACTTACTTCAGAAATATTTTTATTAATAGTAAAAAATTATATATTGAAGAAATTGGAAATTACATACCTCATTATCATTATGTTTCTTTATAATATTAAACAACCATTATATGAAAGTTACAATATAAAATTTTACCATGTGAGTAAAAATATCATCAACGAGATCATGTAACTTGGTACTTAGATTAGGATCTACATGAATCACTACTTTTAGGTGATTTTATTATTATAATTTATATTGAGTGTAACATCACCATGATTATTGTGCATTGTACATCTCGTAATATGACAAAGAGTGGGTATTGATTTTTATAAATCATAGTCAATTTCAACTTATTGTAAAATAATAAAAGAAAATTATTAGTAGATATTTGAATCAAATTTTCCATAAACTGTTATGAACACATCCATTACCTCTCATAAGGTTGGCCTTTTAGGGAAATGGATAACATCCAAACTGATTGTGTGTGGAACTTTATGTTATGGGTGTTATTGTATTGATTCAGTTTGTTGACCCTTACAAATTATCTTCTTTATCACATCATACATCCAACTAACTTTTCTCATGAGAATATTTATTTTTTCCTATATCTTATTCATTTTATCATCTGTATCGATTAGTGTAGTCATTTTTACAAAGTAGTCTTACGGTGATGCTCTAAAACCTACACCACTAATGAAACCATATTGTTCTAAATACATTAAATCATATGATAGTATTTATTCATTTGAAATATTATATAATGTTTATAATTTTTAAATAGAATAAAAATCTAGTATAATAAGTTCTTATTATTATTTAATACTATTTTAGAGTAGAAAACTTTTCCATTGTATAATACTTACACACGATTCTCATACTTTTAGTGTGTTCTCATCTACTGTTTGATATTTTTACATGAGTCTCCTTCCATACAAAATGATATGGGATGATAGTGTATTAGGATTATATTTCATTAATTTTCATATAAACAATGAAAAAAATTATTAGTTGTTCCATATCATATTAAAGTTATACTATATATTTCAATTACATACAATGTTTTTATTTAAGTAAACTGTAGCCAATACATTCTTTACGGTAGGGGTATGATGGTTTTAATTCGCTATATTTTATTTTTTTAATCCTTAACTATTTCTTAAATTAACTTTTATGCATTAAATTTACAAGTAAATGTAATTTAATATCAAATAATATTAATTATAATGCACCGTATATGATTTCGACTCTTGGAAGTCAATAAAAGAAACCAAGTTTTCTTGTATCATAATTTGTGTTTACATATCTAGTGCATGAGTTTTTTACTTTCCCATCAGCATCCCTGGGATGATGTTTCGTAATAAGTGTTTAAAATTCCCTATAAACCTTTATAGTGACTATTAGTATAAGTTACAACCTATTGTTCTCTTTAATTAATGTACTCTACAAGGGATAATGAAGACTGAGCCAACATTTTATTATTTCCCTTTTTGATAAAATAGGGGAAGTAAATCATAATTTCACCCTAATGTATTCCCAAATTGTTTCCTTGAATATAGAGACACTATTGTTTCATGTATCAATATCAATCATCATAGGTATTTGAGTACTTCCCACGATATAACTAATGAAAATGGGCTTGATGTGGTTAATAAGTTAACTATATTCATTCAATACAACCATAAATTTATGACCTATATTTCATAACATAAAATTTTTTATGAACATTTTACAATTATTACAATCCTATCTTGGTTTGGCCTTTTCTTATTTATAACTTTGTCACCTTTAGGTGGTTTCCCACCTACAATATGTAAGTCACCTTCTATCATTTGATCAATTTATATATCACTATTATTTTTATCCTCTAGATTAGTAGAATCAGTAGTTGAAGAATACATTATGTACAAACCAATTTAAATATATAACTTAAATTCTGAAAATATAGTAATAAAGAAAAAATATTACGAGGAAACACATCATATATAAGAAATAATAATTAGAGATATTTAAAATGTTCATTAAAAATAATTTTTTCTTTAATGGTTAAATAGATTTATTGACTCTATAAAGTATCCAAATACCATCCTTATGGTCCCCTAAATTTGTTTTCATCAACAAATAAATAATTGGCCAATTAGTTTTCACATGATCTGGAGCATTAAATAATTTTACTACATGTGACTCCATTATGAATTTTTTATTTTATACCCTTCCTTACAGAAATTCTATTTCACAAATCCCAATTTATTGATTTTAACTGCACTCCCAATATCAATCCAATTTTATCAATAAATTTTAATTGTGTATGTTGTATAATTTAAATAATGTATTACTTATATGATGTCATAGTATGACATACTCACATAAATTGGACTTTGTCTCTTTATAACAGATATGTGCATTACTTCTACCGTAAGAGTAACCCCACTATTTTTGGTCATAAATTGATCATCATTTCCATTATATATAATTTATAACCATTATTTACATAACCATTATAATATCATATGTGAACACTTTTTACCTCTGACGAGAAATCAAATTTATTTAGAAAATGATTTCGAATTTGGAGATAACTCGTAAAAAATATGCTCTTAAACCCATATTATAAACTATTAATTGTGTGTATTTGATATCTAGATTTCATCCAATATTTGATTCAAATAAAAAAATTATTTTTTGAGTTTCAACATATGGTAAAACTATTATACTGTTTTATGAAACATAAATGTGATCTTGACCCCACTCTATGAAGTTAATTATTACAGATGAGTTTTTGGGAATCATCTCATGATCATTGGCATTGAAAATAAAAAACCAATATATGGACTGATGTATCTTGAAGGATTAAATATTCCTAGAATACTGAATAATAAAGCATACATGAAACGTTATAGTAGTGGCCTTCATCTTTATCGGTGAGGGAGTAAGCTTGTTGAAGATAACTAAAGTAGAAAATAAATGCTTCTTTCCTGTGAGGGGATTACACAAACCTTATATCCACATTTTGATCATGATTATTCCCAAATGCTAAAGGTGTGTTATTACCTTCACTATGTGATGGACAATGCAATAGTAGAATAGAAATTCTATAGAATTTTTTGGGATGTGACCTTGTCCTTGGTGAGCAGTTTCATTTTTTGTCAATATGTTCATGAGAATCTTTAAAGGTAGATAAGATGTTGTTTTAGGTTATGAAGAATGGTTTTGATATGTTATGAGATGATATAAGGTTAATTCAAAAGGTTTTATTATAGTTTTAAGAAAATATGGAATTTTGTTTAGAGATAAATTTTGGATAAGTTTCTTCTACATAGGATTCATTATCACTGTATATTTCAGTAATTATAGGCTATGTTGGTGTGTCTTTTTCTCTGTAAATGTGTCATGTGATGTTTATGTATTTGTGACAAAAACAACATATGTGTCACTAGACACTAGGGTATGAGTTATGAGGATGAATTTGGGCCAAGACCATTTTTCATATGAGTAATACCATCTATGTATGAGTGTTTACATCACTACATAAGTGTCATCATGAAATTATGTAATTATTATCTAGCCAGTGTATATGAGTAAACACTTAGTGGAAAAATCTAAAAATGTACTAGATAAAGTATATTGATGAAACAAATTTAGAGGATTTCAAATATGGTTATGAGTGCCTAAATCCTCACATATTATTTTTGATTCATCAAAATAATTATTCCAATATTCACAAATAATTAATATAATAATATTTCAGATGATCAATTGATTAGGAAAACCCAAAAAAAATAATTTATTCTATTTTTATGAATAAATAGATGTCTTAATGAGATGATTCATTATTCGTAAGTAGTTTATAAAATAACTTATTATTTAATTAGTTATGAAAGATGAGTTTTTCATAGGTCTAAAATGTTATTGTTCCAAGTCTTGATGTTGGTTTCACCATAAAGAACAACTTTGTGTGATATGAAATTTAGATAATTAGTATAATGTTGTTGTATGTTCTTCATTCTAATTGAAATCTAGTAGAAAGAAATGAAATATATAGAAACTAAAATACCCAGTCATACTGGAAGTAGGATAAAGATGAATGGAAACTAAAACTAATACAATTGAAGTAATAAGTGATTGATGTTGTTATATACCCAAGGAAGAAAATAAGGGGAATTATAGTATTTTCATGAGAATGTGTAGGATGATTCACATGTTCGGTTGATGATATTATTATGAGTATCATGGTTGATTAAAAATAAAAAAATTATAATAAATTATATTTCTAGGATCAAGACATCATTATAAAACCATTTTTTCAAAGTGAAAAATCATAGATACATTAATAAGATTTTTGTGTAGAAAAATAAAAAAAGAGGCATTTTTTTCTTACTTTGAAAAGTTTGATCGTAAATTTTTTTATAGTGTGATGTGTATTAATGATATCATTATGTTTTATATTTTAGTATTTTAATAATTGATATGATGAGAGATAAAAAATAAGAAGTAGGGAATTCCTTGATCTGAGATCATGTTCATCTAAAAACTAGTCATGCCTAAGCTGATAGTGTTGAGGATGAGAGAGGAAAATAAGAAAATCATAAAAGGGTTCTACATTCAGTGAGTTTAGAGGTTCTGTGTATTTATATTATATTCACTAGGTTTTTTCTAACGTGGATACTCTAAAATAATGTAAGATGTGTTTTCTAAATATTAACCTACTTACTTGAAGAGGAGGTTCTTTCATCTATTGATAAAAAAACCTACATCTGAAATAATACATTTATAAAATATGGTGATGTGTGTTATTCATTGTAACAATTGGGAGGCATTAGAACCTATGTAATAAGAGTGACTCTTTTAATCATGGGTTCATGATAAAAAATAACCCAGTAACTTGTATTGATAACAAGATATTTGTGGAAAATATATATCACGGTATAATAACCAATTACATCAAGGATTATGCTCCCACATTGATTCCAATCCTTCTAAATACTAATGTGTGACATTGTTCTTCAATAACATATATTACATTAAGGTCAGGATTATAAATCTACATAATAGGGTTAAGTACTAACTAACTTTAGGGGTTTATTTCAATTAATTATATATTAAAAACATTCGAATAATGATTCACCCCCTCTTAGTGTAGGAATTAGATCCAATGGGACTAAAAAGTGGTATTAGAGTGAAGGTTACCTCTTTATGACTCCCTTTATGAATAATGGAAAACATCAACATTATGAATAGTATAGGTGTTGCTAAATGTTATGGAAAAAATTTCCATGGTTAGAAAAATATAATTTTTTTATTTTGGTCATGATGGTATTGACACAACAATAGTGGGGATTCCACCAAATAAAATAGGTGAGTTAATTAAATTTACTAATTAAAAAATATTAATGTTATTGGAAAGGATATAAATTCAATTCTTAGGTTTGTTACTAGAAAGGTTTTTTAAAATGCTTTATCTCAAAAAATTGATAATTAAATGTTTGATATGCTTGAAATAAGCTATTAAGGAACTATCAAATTTAAGAAAGATAGGATTAAAAATTGGAGAATAAAGTTTGAGGATATAAATATAACTGATAAAAAATACATTGATTATTAATTCACTGGAATGAATAAGACAGTAATTAGCATAAGAGTAATTGGTGAAAAGTGGGATGAATCCATTATTATTAAGAAAATCGTGAGGAATTTTCATTATTGATTTGATAAAAAAGTTTCTTATCATGAGGAAAATGAATATATCTCATTAAATGAGTTAAAAATATCATATTTTCCTATGAAATGGGAAATAAACATTCCTTTAAAATTTAATTTATTGATGAAATGGATTTTCAATCCATAAGAAAGCAGAAGAAGAATACAGAATAACATGAAAAATATGGTGATTTTGGTGATTAGATTATATAGATAATGATTACAATAGAATCATCAATCTTATTTCTACAAATTCTAGAAAAGGAAATTGAAAATATAAAGGCAAATTGCCCTTGAAATGCTTCATGGGTGGATTAATTAGATACTTCTTTGTCAACTTTCCAATGAAAAAACTGTGAGTTTGATACTATTGAACAAGAAGATAAATGAAAACGAATAAATGGGATAAAGTCTCTACATTAGAAACAAGAAAAATGACCAAAATATAATATTTCTCAGAAGATATAAAAGAAATATGATGATCAATGAAAAAGAGGTAGAATATTACCATAGTATCCAATCTAAATATAAATCACTATCTCGTAGAGCATGATGGGGTCGTGGGGAGAAACATGCACTACCTGGCGGTTGATTATAGAAGATTGGGTTATGATTAATCACTCATATCAGATGCACCATTTTCACCTCAAAACACCTAATGGTTCCATATCCAGTAATACATGGACCGGCTTTCCAAAGGCAGGTGTTTATAGGGTGGTTTGACCAGCGATGCTTAAAAACTCACATTGGTCAAGAGGATGGGAAGTCGGGCTCATCACACCCTTTTGAGGGGGATTATTGCCTGTTCCATGACTCTCTTATATATTTAAGATGTATTCATATGTTCGTGAATCTTTGGTTTATACCCAATCATAGTATCCACATATTTCCCCAAGTTGGCAATGGTCTGCTGGATGTAGGGGTTCAGAATCATTTATGCCCGAGGTTTACCATCCCTCATTGTATTAATGACCCTGAGGAGTCTGGAATCATTGATATGGAACTAGGGTTGGTGCGGTGAACTGTCGTGAAGATAGTCGGATCGACCATTTGTTGGGCTTGAACCTCAGAGAGGCTTCCTACGCACCCTTCCTAGGAGATAGGGATCAAAGTCCACGTAGTTCTAATTGGAGTGTCGGAGAGCAAACGTGAATGTGGACCCAGGGGTCCGATGGTGATCGGTATTGAACCTCGGGGAGGCTTCCTACGTATCCCTGTGGTAGGGAATCAAAGTCATCGTAGTTCGAATGGGAATGGGGCTTATGCTCTGAGGCAGCCCAGGGCAATGAATTGGGCTTACACTCTGAGGAGGCCCAGGGAAATAGATTAGGGATTACACTCTAAGGAGGCCCATGGAAATGGATTGGGGCTTAAACTCGGAGGAGGCCCAGGGCAATGGATTGGGGCTTACACTCTGAGGAGGCCCATGGCAATGGATTGGGGCTTACACTTTGAGGAGGCCCAAGGAAATGGATTGGGGCTTACACTCAGACGAGGCCCAGGGTAATGGATTGGGGCTTACACTCTGAGGAGGCCCATGACAATGGATTTGGGCTTACACTCTGAGGAGGCCCATGAGGGGATTTCATGGTTGATGCTTACTCTTAGCCCATGTGAGTCATGCATGGTGTGAGAAACAAGAGGCAGCAGGGACCAGACGATCATGTCGCAAAAGGTGCATCTGTGGGAATTGGAGTGGGGCTTATGCATGGATCAGCCCAAGAAGTTGAGGCTTACTCCGAGATGGATTCCCTTAGCGACAAAGCGCAACGAGAGAGGGACTTGGCCCCAAAGATGGACGGAGCAACACCCTTCCTCACCATGCCCTTCCTTGGCCATGACCATGGGGAAGTATGGATGTGCATGGGGGCTTCCTTCTGATGGGTAGCCCACCACTCCTCAGGGAAGGGAGAAGTGCCCCCATCCTAACAATTGGAGGGGTAGAAAAGCAGAATCTCAGGCTCAGACTTCGCATTACTGCGGGAATTTAAACCCAGTAATGCTTCAGAAATCTTCTCAAGGGTTGGGGCAACCCCTTATCCCCTTCTTACTGTGGGTATGTGAACTCAAAATGGCACACTGATGCGCC
The DNA here is from genome assembly GCA_963277665.1 of Viscum album. Lineage (NCBI taxonomy): Eukaryota > Viridiplantae > Streptophyta > Magnoliopsida > Santalales > Viscaceae > Viscum > Viscum album. The sequence goes on along the minus strand of OY728138.1, from coordinate 1,525,308,678 downwards.
TGAGGGTTACATCACATGCATTTGGTGGCTCCGGTGGAGTCCTCGGCTTGGTGCCGAAGAATGGTCATATGATGGAGTTGCGGAGGATCAGGATGGATTGAAAGGATTTTATCTGGCTCGGGTAATGGGAACTTCGAAGGACCTGGCAGGCCACATGGGTGTATGAGTGGTGGCGCCCTTCGTGTAGGGAGGTGCTACATGGCTGGAGAGGTCGTCCATGAACCAGGGTGGTATACGGACTAATGGGAATTCCGCAAACCAGGGTGGTTCGCGGACTGATGGGCATCCCGCGAACCAGGGTGGTTCGCGGCTTCGGGTTCAGCTGTGTACCGGATTGGTACGCAGAGAGGTCCATGTGAGCAGTGGTGGCCAAGGGCGGTGCCGGTCGGGGGTTTGTCAGTCGGGGCTTCGCCTGCGTTGGAGGGTACTACGTGATGCAACGGATCGAAAAGGGGGGCATAAACTCCATAGTCCATGGGGAGTGCATCTGCATAGGTCCATGGTTCACGGTCTTATTTTCTATGTTATTTTAAGTTCACGGTTCACCAAGTTGTTTGCATTTTTGGTTCCTTATTAATTCTCTTCCAACTTCTTACATGCTCTGGTTTGCGAAAAGGAACTTCGCTGTTTGCGGAATCCTAAGCTCCTTCCTTTGAAATCCTTCCACCCGAATATGGTTGATCACCCTAAATTTCCTCCTTTTTTCCTCCTCCTCCTCCCCCTCTCTCTCCTTTTATATAGTGGGAAAAGAGATGTATATGTGGTCATGCAGCACCTTTTGCGGAGGCCCGTGATCGTAAACCCGGTTTATGAATGACTTGGTCAATCCACAACTCGCAGGGTGCACTGAACACACCTCCCCCTGCGAACCAAAATAGATCGGGGAGTGCTTCGCTGCTGCGCAGGATTCTGCCTCCATTCCGTGAACGACAGTGGATGTGGTCCGAGCTGGTTGATGCAATTCACGGCTGGGGAGGTTCATGATGGTGGACCGGATTGGCGCCCGTCCTGATTCGCGCTCACGGAGGATCTCCGCCTCTATTCTGTGAACGACAGCGGTCTGCGGAGGGGGTGCTTCACGGAACCATCTGCGTACCATTATCATTGGGCCGGTCTGCGGACCGGTTTGGCTTGTTCAATCCTTCGAATATTCTCCACACTTTTCCCCAATTCTTTTGGGGGGAGATCGGGTAGAATCTCCCTTGTATTAAAGGGGATCCTCATTCTCCTTTGTGGATTTTTCAGGACCCTAAAAATGCCCCCCATCATAATGAGGTCCGATCGGAACGAACAGGATGTCATTCTGATGCAGAGTGGTACTGAAACTGGGATGCCTTGCAGTAAGGGAGTGGACCCAGTAGGGTACCACACCTACAAATACAGGGGCCCTTTCTTTGTCTTTTACCGGATTCTTCGCAAAACCATATCCCTCTTGCTTTTTTTCTTCCACGTGTTCGTTTCTTCGCGAAACATCTCATCCGTGAACCAACTACCACTTCCGTGAACTATTCCGCATTCCCGGTCGCCTTCATCCGCGGACCAATCTCCCAACCATGAATTAACAATTTTAACTAATTAAAAAGTAAGTCTTGACCGGCCACGGAGGAACTCGCATCGAGGTTTTAATGCTCTGCGGGCTGAAATCTTCCAAACATTGAAAATATATTAGGTCTTCCAATCATAACTATTTAAATCTGGGTGAGGGTTCCGCGGAGCAACCTAGATCGTGGTTTCCTGGCCAATGCTCCGCGGGCCAGAGTACCGCGAACCTGTTCCGCGTAGGGTTGGTTTGTGGGATGGAGTCATCGCGAACCATATTTTGATGCCTACTTGCGGACCTGTCACAAAGGCTTTTTGACTCCATTTCCATATGACTTGTATTTTTGTCCAGATTTTATCATTCCAGACTAACCATTTGCCTGATTTTTTATCATGCAGGGAGAAAACATGGTTCCCCCTCACCCTGCACCCAGGCCTGCTGCCGAGCCTCTCCCAATTGGTTCAGAGAGACGTCCAGCTATGAATCATAGAGTGGAGAGCATCAAAGAGAAACCTAGTCGGTCCATCATTCCCGGTGAGGGTGTCTTGAAGGGCTTGCTCTCTTCTGATCTCATGGGTTATCCATTATCAAATCGACTTCCGCTTTATGGATTTAGTCTTCAAGACGACGTCCCTATCCCTCCTACTTTCTCATGTCTTTCGTCTCCTTGCTTGGAAGCATCACCGGAGTGCATTCTGGCGAACCATACTTCATAGGGGGATATTATCTCTAATTCTGATCCAAAAGACACTTTCATTTAGAGAGGCTTTGTTTGGACCCAAAGCGATCAGTATGCACAGGACTTCTCTCAAGAAGCTGTCCTCAAGAGTTACACATCCATAATCAACCTTGCTCGAGCGGACCCTGACACGGGGTGGATTTCTAGGTGGGATCTACGGTCTGGTGCGATTTTCTCGAATAAATGGGCTTGGGCCTTCTTGGTCCATCATCAATGCCGAGAATTTCCTGAGTCACTGGAAGTAGTGAATTTGTCCTCCACAGTGTGGGCCTCCCAGTTTGCTATCTACCCACCATCTTTGATCTTGACTGACCTGCTCAGTCGCTGGTGTTCAAGCACTAATACTTTCCTCCTCTCCCATGGTGATGTTGGCATTAGCTTTTGGGACATCTACCAAAATGGGAGGGATTCTGATCATCAGTGAGATGTACAACGAGTTTCTTCCCAATCCTGATACATGGGACGACATCGAACAAGTGCCTTCATTGGCGAAGGATCTGCTGGTTATGGTGGAGCAATCACTGGGCCAGACCTTGCGCGCCCACTCTCTTATTCCCTATATCACCTGGATTGGGTTATTTATGAACACCACTGGTCTTGTGCTGAAGATCAAGTGCCCCAAGACTCATCCTTCTCAACAGTCATGAACCATACCAGGTTTTTACTGGGTAGTTCGGGAGGCGGGCGACTACCTTTCATGGGGTTATGAGGTGTGCCCCAGCGTACCGCCTATGATCAGGCTGGTAGGTCTGTTTGCCATGTTGTTGAGTGGGTGGATATTTCTTTCTCAGGCTATTAACCAAGGTGTCAGGACTCGCACCTTGATTAGGGCAGTTGAGTTGGCAGAGGGTCGCCCAGTGAACTTGGTCGTGCCCACTTTGGCTCATATTTACGAATTACTAAGCCACATGCAGGAGGGTGGGTCGCCCTATCATCTATGTGGGCCATTTCAATTCTTATATGGCTGGGTAATAGATCATGGCCACTATTATGAGTATGGTCATAACACAGTCAACCCGCTTCTTACCTTTCAGCCTGCCCTGCTTGATATAGTTGGGGTTCGCTCGAAGTCCCTCGGTTATGATGAATTCATCGAGCTTCTGAGCGACTTCTCCCAGTTTGCTTTCGCTCCCTACCCCACCCCTTTCGTCGTCGTGGTTGACAACCACAGGGGGAACCTCGAGGAGTGTTCTTACTTTATTTCAATACGGTATGGGCTTCTCTTTGCACTGATTGATAGTGTTTCTCTGTGCAAGTTGTATGCCCCCCATTGTTTTTCTCGCCAGTTTGGGCATATGAAACTCCATGTTTCTCTTCCCCCGCCTCAGGCTCAAAGACTACACCCGGAAACTCTCTATCAATGGTGGATGATACTGATGTGGGAGGGATCTGACATAAGAATCCCCTTGCCTGGAATAGGGGTGGCTGCCAGCCTATCTTTGGAGTACGCAAGAATGTGGGTGAAACATTATCCTGATGAGTTCCTGGGGAAGGTTGTCTGACAGGTTCCCAAATCAGGAGACATTGTGTCTGCTGTGCCTACCGCACCTTCCTCATCGACTCTGAGGGAGGACCAACTTATGGCTCATCGATCAAAGTGACTCAGGGGATTTTCCTCTCCCAGCCCTTCTACGGCCAAAATTCAGACGGACCCTGCCCTTTTGCACATGGATGAGGATGACCCTGTGGCTTTGGGTCCTAGCGAGACAATGCTTGAATTTTTTCCTACTGATACCAGACTTAGAAACATGATCCCCAAGCCTGAACCGGGGTTAGAAGCTTCAGACCTTCCAACTTCGAAACCATCAACAAGTGTGCACATGTCTTCACTAACTGCAATGCCAACCTTCATCCATGTGCCACCTAGCGAGGATACCAAAGGTCTTCGCGTCATGGCGGACCACCGAGAAGTGTGTAGGTGGGCATGGCCTCGGATTTGCGAAATTGTTGCCGAAACTCCTTTGGATGAGATAGAAACTAAAACTACAGCTCTCCAACAACTCTTCCTGGGTTTGGGGTTAGGTGGCTTTGACTATCGGTAGTTACATTTTCTTGCTTTCTGGGTTGTCATTGCCCGTGGGGAATTTGTCGCTAGTGAACACAAGATTTATCACCTTGCTGCCAATCATTGCAGGACCTAGTCCATTGAGGAGTTCATGATGAAGCTCCATCATTTGATGGCACATGAGGCGGGCTCTCAAGATCAGGTGACCGCCCTATCTAACGAGTTGTTCAAATGCGAAGCTCGAGAAGCGATACTAAGGGATCAGTTGTCAACTCTGACTGGTGACCTTGAAACCACCAGGAGAAGAATCAACGATCTACGAACATCAATGGGGCACACTCGTTTGGTGTCCGAGGTTGAGGCCAGGGAGAGGGTCGTGCTGGAGCAGACTTGCAACAACCTCCATCGCTCAGTTGTCGATCTGATGGAGAGAGCGAGCCAGGATCCTTTGTGATAGTCAGAACCATTCTTGTACACTCTGTTTTGCTTACCCCCCCCCCCTCCTATTTTTTTGTTACTGTGAGGGAGAGGCCCTAGCTTGTGGACGTCCTCCCCTCTTTTTTTGTTCAAAAGGAATACAATGTTTATTTTTGGAAAAAGTTTTGTGTAAATAACAACTCACTGAATCAGAATTAATCATAATTTAGGAAAATAGAAACAAACTCTAAATTTTTCCTGGATCATGTGACCCAGCGATCATAGTTTGACTATTTCTAGGGTTTTTTAGAAAAACCCACCATAAAATTTTTGTCTTTTCGTTTAATACCCTAGTTTTTCCTGGGCCCATTTGCTCTGTTCCCAGTGGGTATGGCCCAATTTTTTCTTAGGTCGCCCTTTTCAGGTTTTCGGCCTAACAGGCTTTGCGCCTCTTTTTGTGAGTGGTTTAAAGTAACACGGACAAGACTATCATTACTGATGTTTTAGTTCAAATATCTTTGACCATATATGGTGGGGCGAGGGCCCCAATGAATCATGGTAGATTAAAAGATGTCTTGATATCTTTCAGACGCATGTGGGGGGAGTATGTTTACATTTGAACGACATGCAACGCATGTCTCAAGGCATGGGAGTCGTATCGACGTGCAGAGGTAGGAAGAGCATCGCCTAAGGAAATATCGCCTTTGGTAGATGGGCCAGGGGCCATCAATATGCAGAGTCGTTGAGGGAATGTTATGCATAGTCGTGTTATGGTGTCCTTAAGTCAATGATTGTCCATTTCTGATGGCCTGAGGACTTCATGGAAGTCTGGATTATGGAAACCACCATGGGTGTCTTGGATAAATATGAAAACCAACAGGGGTGGCTCGAAAAGGGTGTGTGATGTATGAAAGGGTTTGAGAACATCTGTATTAATCAGGAGTTTGGACTCAGGGCCCCTATCCTACGCATATATCTAGCGTAAAGGATGGTTAGAGCTTGGTGCAGTTTTAAAGTCATGTAGCTGGGACCTCATATTGAATGGAATAGCTCCTCCTGGTTCTCGGTAATCTCGTCAGAGATGTTCTGAAAAATTTATTTAGGGTTATGAAAGAGTTTGGTAAACAATTTCTCAGAAGGTTCGCAAATCCCGGGATGGATATGGGGGCTCAAAGACCAAAAGGCGTACGAAGAGAAGCATTCTTAAGGAAATCTTTCCCTTGGTATACGAGCCAGGGGAAATAAATATGCAGAGCCACTAAGGTCATGGTATGCATAGTCATGCAAAGATTTCCTTAGGTCAATGATTTCATTCTCCCGATAGTTGGGCAACTTCAATGAAGTTTTTGGTTCGGGACCACCAGGGGTGGTTTATAAGAGTTCGGCTTTTCTGAGTACAAAGTATGGTTTATGAGGAGAGGGTGCCTGGATATGGGAGAAACATCTAGGATAAATTTCCTAAGAATGGATGAAGTCATTCCCTCTCATGCTGGTGTGAGATGGTGGTTTGTGTAGGTCTGACCCGTGCATTGAGGGACAGAGAAAAGTCTATGTTCCTTACTGAACTAATGGTAGGTTTGACCATGTAGTTTAACATCATGTGGTAAGGATGGACTCTATGCTGTTTAACGTCATGCGGTAAAGACAAGGAGCCTTATTAAAGGATGTTGTGCAGTTTAACGTCATGCATTGAAGACATGGGGAATTTTTAAACAAGTGAAAATGCTTGTAGTTGGATGAATTTCCATGGATGTTTTAATGCTTGGTCTTTGCAGCTTCATGCCAAGCGGCCAAGATGTTCTGTGCAGTTTAACATCATGCAGTAAGGAAGTAGTTGCAAAGGCCTCTCTTGATCAGAATTTAACTGGGCTTGAACATCTCGGCATGCCCAAGACGTCAAGAGGGGTTGATTGGTGTAAATAATGGTTCTGGGGCTTCATGGATCAGAAGAAATGATATGGGGACTCTGAGGCTGGTAAGCGTACGAAGCTAGGAAGAGTATCGCCTGAGGAAATATTGCCTTTGGTAGAGGGGCCAGGGACTATCAATATGCAGAATCACTGAGGGCATGGTATTCATAGTCATACAAAGGTGTCCATGGGTCTGTAACATTCCGCTTCCGATGGCCATGAGGGATTATGAGGATCCACGATTGACCGGGCCACAAAGTTTGTCATTTGGAAAGGAAATGTCTGGACATGTTGGGGATGTTCATCCCTGGTTGCTGTTAAAGCTTAGAGAATTCCATGCGCTGATTTATCTTGCACATGAGGGGGTACCTTTACTCCATGCAGTTCAACATCGTGCGGTAAGGACAAAGTAAACCTAGTTTAGTGGTCATAGAGCTCAGACCATTTGGTGACTATTGCTGCATTCACTCAATGGATAACTGAGTTACCATGCTCTGATATACTCTGAACAGTGTGGGGTTGAAGGTTGTAAACTATATCTCTGAGGTTTCCCAGATTAGGAAGTGTGGTGTGGGGGCTCTATGTTCGGTAAGTGTATGGAGATAGGAAGAGTATCGCCTGGGGAAATGTTTCCTTTGGTAGACGAGCCTGGGGCTATCAATATGCAGAGCCGCTGAGGGCATGGTATGCATAGTCATGCAAAGGTTTCCCCGGGTTGATGACTTTCCACTTTTGATGGCCATGAATGATTATGAAAATCTAATATTGCTCAATATACAAAGTTCGGCATGTGGGGATAATGGTGTCCGAGCATTCAAGAAACATCTTCACTACACTCGTCTGTTGAGTCAAAGTAGCCTAGATGTGGCTTGATGTTCATTGATGCAGGTCATCATGTGAACCATGGGTGGATGCATAGGCTAACCGGGTAAGGACACCCTGTAAACATCTGGATGTGAAAAGGGGGGTGAACTTGTAAACCACTGCACCATAAATATCTGGATCAGGGGATATGATGTGGGGGCTCTGAGGCCGATAAGCGTACGGAGCTAGGAAGAGTATCGCCTGAGAAAATCATGCCTTTGGTAGATGGGCCAGTGGATATAAATATGCAGAGCCGCTAAGGGCATGGTATGCATAGTCCTACAAAGGTGTCCATGGGTCGATAACTTTCCGCTTCCGATTTCCATGAATGGTTATGAAGATCCATAATTATCCCGGTTGTCGAGTCTGATATATGGAGAGGATGCATCCAAATTCACAAGGAGTATTTCCACCTCGTTTCCCCATATATCTTGGGTGGGTAGCGATGAATTCTGTGCAGTTTAACATCGTATAGTGAGGACGATGTCCGTGGTGTTTAACGTCATGTAGTGAGGATGAGGAATACACCCCGTGTAGGTCTGGTCCATACACAGGGGGAGAGCGCAATTTTGTTAGGGTTGGGCCAGGATACAGCACCCAGGCGTCACTACGTATCCTGCGAGGGTATGAAAAAGCCTCACGTAGTTCTTTTCTAAATACACCTCATGCAGGTCTAGTCCTAACACGAGGGGGGAAGAGGTATTTTTAAATCTTATTACTCATTCAGTTTAACGTCGTGTGGTAAGGATGAGGAGTAAACCCCATGCAGATCTGGTATGTGTAGGGGAAGGGGGTATTTTTGGCTTCATTTGAGGTGGCTGGGCCAGGGTGTGGAATTATGGCATCCCTATGTATCCTGCGAGGGAAGAAATCAAGCCATACGTAGTTCTCTAAAAGACAATACACATCGTGCAGGTCTGGCCCATACACGGGGGAAAAAGGGGCATTTTTTATCTGGAGGTGGCTGGTCCAGGATAGGGGATCCCGACGTCGCTACGTATCCTGTGAGGGTAGGAATCAAGCCTCATGTAGTTCTCTAAAAGAAGTACACCCCGTTCAGGGCTGGTCCATACACGGGGGAAGGGGACTTTTTTTATTCTATTTGGAAGTGGCTAGGCCAGGATAGGGGATCCGGGCGTCACTACGTATCCTGCGAGGGCAGGAATCAATCCGTACGTAGTTATCTAAGATCCGTGCAGTTTAACATCATCTGGTGAGGATGAAATACTCTTACATTAGGGTCATAGAGTTTGGACCATTGGGTTCTTGGCAGTTTAACGTCATGCAGCTCGGACGATAACTGATTTTAGTTATCTATGAGAAATATTTCTTCAGGAATCTCACATTTGTAGTAGCATTGGTGAACTACCCATCCAAGGAGATCAGGGCATATGCTCCGATGGAGTAGACCTTGTGTATAACATATGCTTCTTCCCACTTGGGCTCTAGCTTTGTAGGTTTCTTTCCGGGTATCATTGGGGTCCGGAGGACCAATACAAATTCTCCTTGCAAGAAAGACCGACGACGAACCTTTTTATTGAAGGATCGTGCAATTCGGTTCTGGTATACTTCCAGATGGTGCAAAGTGTTCAACCGCTTCTCATTTAGCTATTCCAATTTACCTAGCTTCTTTTTCGATTGCTCATCGGCGGATAATTGATCACAAATGGCAACACGGATTGAGGGTAATTAGATATCAATGGGCAGGACTGATTCTGTTCCGTATAATAATGAGTACGGGGTAACCCGAGTAGCGGTGCAGATTGTGGTTCGATAAGCCCACAATGCATGGAGGAGTTTATACTCCCATGAATTCTTGTCTTTATCCACCATTCTCTGCAGAATGTTGGACAGGGTCTTGTTAAAAGCCTCTACCTGTCTGTTGGCTGCTGCGTGGTAGTGGGTTGAGTGGTTAGCCTTGATATCGTATTCTTGGTATAGTTTCTCCAATTCAGCAGAGCAGAATTTGGTGTTGTTATCCGTCAGTATGGTATGAGGGACATGAAATCTGGTGATGATATTGGTTTTCATAAAGCTGACAATGTTTCTTTCCCTGACTTCCTTGAGGGGTACAGCTTCTGCCCATTTGGAAAAGAAGTCGGTTGCCGTGAGGATATACTTCAGCTGTTTGGTTGTGGTCGGAGGATATGGTCCCACAACATCCATTCCCCAGACGTCAAATGGCCAGGAGTACTTATCATGATAATGTAACTCCAAGGGTTAATGTATGAAGTTGGAATGAATTTGGCATGAGTGGCACTTTGCGGTAAAGTGCTCGCAATCTCGTGCCACAATGGGCCAATAGTACCCAAGCCTTCAGACCAGATGGGAAATCTTGGACCCCAACTGATGTGCCCCACATACTCTATCATGTACCTCAGTCATGACAGTAGTGGCTTCTTCTCCATCAATACATCTGAGGAGGATTCCATCGAAGCCTCGTTTGTAGAGGACCTCTTGCCATCTAGTGCCACCATATAGGACAAAGTTGATTGTCCTTCTCCGTATTTGCTCTCATTTAGCCCTGTATGATGGAAGTTCTCCCTGTTGAAGGTAGTTTTCAATGGGGGTCATCCAGTCGGTGGTTGAAGAATATGGCTAAGGGACACGACTGAATTCATTGATTTCTTCCATCTTAGTCTAGAAAAATGGCAAGACAATTCGACAGTGAGGAATACTGATAATTGTTTCATCCCAGTCTGGTTCAGCCAGGACTATGTCCGTGTTGGCTAATGCATCGGCCTGGGCATTCTGAGACCGGGGAATATAGGTCAATGTTGGTTCTGTAGAGAATTATGACATTAACTCTCATACATGGTCAAATAGGGTAATGAACTCCTCCTTTTTTATAGTATAGCCACCATTGACTTTCTTGATGACCAGTTACGAGTCACCTTTTACCTTGTGGTTCTATACTTGTTCCTGGAGTGCGAGCTCCAGGCTTGCAATGAGGGCTTGATACTCTGATTAATTGTTAATTCATCCTTCTGACAGGAGGATGGAATATGGTAATAATGCCTTTTCTGGGGACATGAGTATTATCCCCAGACCCACCTTGTTAAATTTGGGATCTTCCATCCTTTTCCCGGTTGGACTTCAGGACGCACCGTCGAAGTACATTTCCCATGTTGGGAGCTCCTCATGAACCGCGAAGATGTCTTCATTAGGTAGCTCGATGGCCGGTGTGGTATTCCATGTTGAAGGGTGCTCTGCCAGAAATTCTGTTAATGGCTAGCCTTTGACGGCTTTTTGAGGCACAAACCGGATGTCAAACTATTGTAGGATGACTGCCCATCGGGATTGGCGCCCGTTCAGCATCGGGCGACTGAGGATGTACTAGAGTGGGTTATTACATGAGACCAAATGGTCATCGTGATGCTGCAGGTAATCTCATAGTTTCTAAACTGCAAAGACCAAGTCCAAAAAACTCTTCACGATGTTTGAGTATCGAGTCTCAGCATCAATCATTGTTCGGCTGAGGAAATAGAGACTGTTTTCACTGTCGGTGCCATTTTTCTATGCTAGGAAGGATACCAGTGACCGCTCTAGGTCCATCACGTATAAGATGAGAGGTATTCCTTCAACCAAGGGCATGAGTACCGGCGGGCCTAAGAGGTACCTCTTTAGGCTATCGAATGCCTCCTGGAAATCATCTGTCCATTGGTAGGTAACCCCATTCTTCATTTAACTAGTAAAGGGCAAACATTTTCCTGCCAAGTTGGCTATAAACTACCTGATATAGGCTAGGTGTCTTTGGAGTCCCCTCAACTCGGTGAGATTGCGGGGAGGTGGTAGGTCAAGGATGGCCTTTGTCTTTTCAGGGTCGACTTCGATGCCACGATGGCGTACGATGAAGCCAAAGAATTTCCCTGAGGTAACCCCAAAGGCTCATTTCAAGGGGTTCATCTTCAGGCTATTCTATTAAAGCTTTTTGAAGATGGTCTCTAGGTCAGACAGGTGATCTCAGTGCTATCTGGACTTAACCACCAAGTCATCTACGTAACATTCGACAAATCTCCCAAGGAATGGTTTAAAGATACGATGCATGGCGCGCTGATACATGGCTCCAGCGTTCTTGAGACCAAAGGGCATGAACCTGTAATAGAATACTCCTTGGGGCCCTGAAGGTAGTGTATTCTTTTTATTATTGGGCCATCCTGATTTGATTATACCCAGAATAGTCATCCATGAAGGATAAATCCTCATACTCGGCCATTTCATCAACTAATAACTCACTGATCGGGACCAGGAAATCATATTTCAGGCAGTTCCAATTGAGATCTCTGATGTCAATGCAGATGCAGATTTGTCCGTTCCTTTTCTTGATGGGGACAATGTTGGAAAACCATATGGGGTATCAGACCTCCCGAATGAAGCCTGCTTTAATAATCATATCGACATCATCCTCTATTTTGGCAGAATGTGAGGGGTTTGACCTTCTGGCGGCCTTTTTATAGTCACAGTGGTCTTCTCGCAGACCTAGGGGATGTGTCGCCACTTCGGGATCGAGTCTCATCATTTCTGTGTAATTCCAGGAAAAAAATCCCGGTGTTGCCTCAGGAAGGAGGTATATACCTCGTGCTCCTCGGGGGATATGGCTGCACTAACAAGAGTGGGCCTTGGGTCTTCCTCAGTACCCAAGTTTATTATCTTGGGCTCTTCCATAGTGGTGGAGATACCTTCCTCAAATGTGGGAGGTGAATCTATAAGATCTTCCTCCTCTTCTTCTCCCACACCCTCATCTTCTCGATCCGACAGGGGGGGAGTTTTTTACTCAAGCTCCTGGGATTTCGGAGGCGAGGCATTGTGGGTTTCCCCACTCAAGTATTTTCCCCCAAATTGAGGGTTGGCGGATGTTACTACATTGTCACGCTCAACCGTTATGGTTGAAGTCATGAGGATAGCTTAGTGTGTGTTCGAACTTGAACCCCTGCTCTCAACATGGTTGATGGGCAGTACGTATTCTCCGCCAATCTGTCTAAGGGGGTCATCGGGAACCATTTCCAAACCATTTGGAGTGGGGATCCAGTCGACACCATCGGCCAAAGGATTCTTCTACTTTTTCTCATAGAACATAGCGTCAATGTAATGTGACTCAGAGAACTCGAAAGGGGCCTTGTCGGCATGCAACGTCCCGCTTTTCCCATTGACACAGTAACTAATACACTGGTGGTAGGATGAAGGAACGACCATGTGCTTATGGAGCCACGACTGCCCAAGTAGGTTATTGAATGCCGCGTTCTGCCAGACCACTAGGAATTCCGAATAGGCCACAAGGTCACCAAAATGGGTCTTTAGCTTAATTTGTTCCATTGGATTCTACTCACTCTTGTCGTAACCTAGAAGAGTTGTGGTCGAGGGTATTAAATCACCCTCACTGTATCCCAACTTAAGGAATGTCCATAGGGGAAGTAGGATAACTCCAGTGTCATTGTCGATAATGACTTTATGGATCTCAACTTTATCTTGTGTGCCAGACACATATAGTGGCTTGATGTGTCCCTGCATGATGGAATCTTCATCCAGATTAGTGAAGGAAATCACCGCATCGCATTCAGCCGAGCCAGTCTCCGTGTGGTAAATTTTGGCGGCATCTACCTCAGATTAAAACTCCTGGGGGTTGAGCAAGGCTTCTATTAGTTCTTCCCTGAGGTCGGCTGACAATCCTAGGGCATCCAGGATTGACAATTTGGCTGGTACCGAAGCCAGCTCCTTAAGGATGTTGTATTTTTTCCCCAGTAGCCGACCCTTCTCCATTGGTGGGGGAGTTTTAGTGGGCAGCTTGGGAGTCGGAATACGTGACACGGAGGGACTGGCTGTGGGGTCTGATGTCAGCGATGTTCCTACATTTCGGGGACTCTTCCAGGTCGGTTTGTTTGGGCACGCTAGGTGGCTAGACACTTGTTCCTCCTCTGATGGGTACCATAGAATAGCGGGGGCAGAGTGGACGCTTGTGGCGGTCGAGGGATATTATTTCTTTTTCTAATTTCATGGAAGGGATCTCCCATGGGTTTCCACGATATTGATGGTTTGGGCCGAGGTCCAACCGTAAGGTCGGTTTCGGCTGTGACTATGCCTTCCTTGATAACTCCTACCTCTACGATTTCCCCTCCCAGCCCACTGTGTTGGGAACTCGGGTTGATAACCATATCCTTTATCAGGGAATGATTCCATAAGATGGATGACGTTGATGGAACCAAATATTGCCTCCTCATCCTCAGACAAGTCATTCTGGTCGGTTGTCCCTGACGGTTCCGTTTGGTGGGTCAGGGCCCGTGGCGCCATGTTTGAGGGCATGAAATCTGACAGCATTGGGGATAACTTCGGCCTTGTCGCAAATTGGTCCTCTTGTGCTTGTCTCCTCCATTTTTGATCACGCTTGGATGACCAGCTCGTGGGGGGTTGTGAGGCCTATATTTTCGGTTGTGCGGCATCAGGGGCAGTTGGCAGCAACACTGGCTGCAGTAGTGGAGCTCGGAGTATTCCCAAGGCTCGAGTGATAGTCTTCCGAGTCATCCAGTTATCAAATTTCTTCCCCTTCTTGTTGGTGACTTCCTGCCACCCCTCCCCTTTGTTAGAGTCGGTGGTAGAAATATATGCCACATGTGCTGGGGGTGGTCCCAGCTCGACCTGCCCGGAGTCTACCATCTTTTTCAAGAGGTCTTTGAAGACAAATCATTTCTAGATATTGTGTCCCAACATTCGGTGGTAGGGATAGTAGTCCAGCCTATCATCATGACTGACTTCTTCGGGTTTCCTCGGCTCTAGGAGGTAGATCAGTTTTCAATTCATGGTGGCGATAAAGTAGTCGTGGACATGTTCCTCTCGAAACGAGTATACTTTATTTTTTCGTACCTCAAACTGGTTCCGCTTCAATCCTCTCTAATCGTCCCACTTAGGCAGAGGAGGCCACTGATATACAGGGGGCCCTTGACGATTGGGTGGAGACCTGAGCAGTGGAGTAGGCATAGGGGCTGGCTAGATCATGACAGAGGACACCTCAGCTCTAACTATTTGCATTGCATGAGCCTTCGAGGCTATTCGGGACTTCAAATTGGTCCGCTGCAGAGAGTCCTCAATTCTATGGGAAATGGCCGAGATATGGTGGAAGCCAGTGGTGCACTCCACTAGTATGAGTGGTGTTCGCAGCTCATCTCGATGATTATCGATGCATATGGCAAGCAACTCATCTTGAGTCATTGGCATGTTCATAGAGTAGGTCAGACCTTTCCATCTAGTGATGAAATCTGAGACCCTCTCGTTCTCACTCTACTTGCAGTTCATGTGGTCGTTGACCATTGTTTTAGGCAGTTTGAGCTAAAGTGGAACAGGAACTACTGCCGAAGGTCTTCCTAGATTTTTATTGACTGGGCTGGCAGGCTCATATACCAGATGAAGGCAGGTCCTTGCAAGGTCTATACAAAGCATCTGAGTTTCACTGATTCTTGTTGTTCCATAGTTCCCATCATAGGGTCTCAATAAGACATGTAGTGCATTATGTGCTAGTCTAGATCACCTGATCCATTGAAGATAGGGAATACAAGGCTCCCAAAATAGGGTGGAGGAGACGTGTTGCTCACCCAATCCGGGTAGGGCTTCCGCTCTGGCTGTATCGGAGTGCGTCGACCTTCCATTGCTTCCAATCGAGCTGTTAGTTCCTCAATGGTGTTGGTGAATCACTGGTTTACATCCTGTTGGGCCCGGACATGAGCAGTTTTAGCCCGATAAATTGCTTTAGGATCCATCTCGATTGGCACCAGGGGTTCATGTGCCATTTTTGACACCTTCGGAGGGTTCAGATGTACTCGCTTTGGTTGCTTCCTGAGTGGAGAAAAGTCTTGGTATTCGTTCAGATCCACATTTAGGTAGTTGGACGGGCCAAGTGCCTCGTTGGGAGGGAGCCCTGACTGTGCATCATCTTCCAGGGAAAACCTTGGTATTTGAGGTTCACTTACTGGGAGAGCATGAAGTGGATCCTCTTGGGACGCACATTCAATAAGACGGTTCCTCTGGAGTAGCTCGGTGTTGATTTTCCTTAGTTGTTTCTTTTCCTCTTCCTGTCGAGCGAATCTCTCTTAGAGCGTAAGTGGATTGTTTTTATCGAGAGAAGGAGGTGGGTTAAGGGTAACCGGTCCTTTGTTCTTATCCTTATCGGGAGCCCGAATGGTGAGCAGAGGAAGGTTAGTTGAAGGGGCAGCCATGTTTAGGGCGGCCCTATGGTTCCAGGTGTGCACACCTGGTGGTTCGTTGTGAGTCACAGCTTGACCGGAACCATAGTCTCCTGATCCATCTAGATTCACATCATCTCCGGTGTCACCCATGGGGTTAGCCTCTATAGCGTTGATAGATTCATATTGCAGGGCGGAGAAGATGTCGTCTTCAAAATAGGAAGAGGAGCTCCCGTGTCTTTTACTGGCCTTCCCTCTTCTGTCCCAAGATTTCTTTAGGGATCTTCGGCAAAGGGTGATGCAAAGAGTTCTTTAATGTGACCTTACAGTACGCCTACCTCTTGGAGGGGATGATGATTCAAATGACGGGATAGGGCAGGAACCTCCTCTTCTCATTGTCCTCCCCAGACAAGATAATATTGGTTATCATGTGGGAGGTTGTTGTTGAGGTTGTAAAAATTCCCCCAGTCCTGAGGGCTGGGGTTGGCTCCGCTCCCTGGATGTTGAGTCTCTTCCTGTTTTCATTGGTCTTATGGGGGAATTTGTTGTTAAAATTCCCCCATCCCTGTAGGCTAGGGTTGACCCTGGATTGCGGTAGTGGTTGATGTTATCACTACCTTCCTGATCTTGTGTGCCCCCATTCGGGGGGGAACTGGGTTTGGTGTCGAGTTCTTCTGTGAATCAATCCCTTATGGCGAGGCAGGCAATGATCGCTGATTGGCCTCTCTTAGGTGAGAGGTCTGTTTTATGCTCTCGGCGGCCTGATTTAGGAGTTCTTGAATATCTTGTTCCCATCGGGCCTGACACTTCTAGGACTTACTCAAGGCCTCTCTCTATTGGGTGTGTCGTCTCTCCTGAACAGGGACCCCACTCGATCACTATCTTGACGTGATGACGTTGCAAGAAACCATGCCAAATAGGTTCTTTTGGGAAGGTAGGGGAGTGAAATGCAAAGCTCCATGTTCTACCCATCCCCTGATATGGTCTCCCGTTGGGGCGTCACCGATGAGGAGGTGCGGCTGGTGCAACGCACAGAGGTAGGCTATCTCAATGTTTCCTTTAGGCCTCTCGGGTCTTTGTTGCCATGCCAATGGAAGAGCTTACAGGTCAATGTGACACAGAAGGTCTCCTATTTCCTTGACGTGGTCTGCATACCCATCATTGGGCTGGAAGATTGATTTCAGCCAGTGGAGGGTTGTCCATATATTGTAGCGGATGTTGTGCATGCATTCTTCTGACAAATCTCTGGGTATGTCGAATTGAGAAGTTTCCATGGGCCAAAACATGACTGGTATATCATCCCTGGCCAGTATTTTCCTCTGGTGAAACATGTCGGCATACTCCTCCGCTAGTGAGTCCTCCACCTGGTCGGCCCAACTGAGATGCTTGCCGATAGTGTGGTCAGAAGTAGTGGGACCGATAAGTGTCGAATCATCATGTGGGAAATTTCGAGGCGGTTCTGAAGATGAACGTGGTCCCAGACCATCTCTTGATTGAAGAAGGGTGTCGTTAGCAATTTACTGGGAATCTGACATGATCGACCCCGTACTTCTGAGTGACTCAGCATACGAGGGATTTTATGTGCTTGATTCGGCAGGGGGAGGACCTTACTGTCGATATGATATGTCATTCTGGGGAGGACCTTCGCAATGAAGGCCATAATGGAGAGTACTACCATTACTGATTGACGCCTTACTGCATAGAGGAATTTTGCAGTGCATACCCTGGGAGGATCTCCAAGGCGTGTTGGAGCAAGGGGAGGACCTTCTGGCTACGTAGCATTGTTACGGGGAGGGCCTTCGCAACAACTACCATCATGGTGAGGATGACCATCATGGTTTGATGTTCGGTGTGCCTCCTGGGGAGGATATTCAAGACACACTGCGACAAGAGGAGGACCTTCTTGTTGATTGGGGCCACTGCAGGGAGGACCTTCACAATGATAGCCGTAATGGCGATGACTACCATGACAGCTACTGCAATGGCAAGGACTACCATTACAGCTACCACAGGGAGAATATATGCGGGGTACACCCTGGGGAGGTCCTTCAGAATGTACCGCAATGAGGGGAGGTCCTTCTCGTTGCTTGACATCTCTACGGGGAGGACCTTCATTATCAGGGTGGTGAGGATTACCACTGTGATCTGATGCCTAGCTACGTGGAGTGTCGTTGCAATGTAACCCATGTGGAGGAACTTTAGGGAAGGCCACGACAAGGGGAGGGACTTCTTGTCATAATGAGACGTCACTGCGGGGAGGGCCTCTGCAGTTGCAACTATGATAGTGAGGACTAATATCATAATCTGTGGTCCCACTGCATGGAGATTGTTTGCAGCGTACACCCTGAGGAGGACCTTTAGGGTGGACCGCAACAAGTGGAGGACCTTCTTGCTGCTCAATCTTCTGGTCACGTGGAGGGTTTCCATGACTCGCATCAAAAGAGGATCTCTCGTGATCGATCGTTATATGCCCGCGGGGGAGGCCCCCATGGGTGCTCTGGGGAGGACCTTCAGAGCTACTGGTAGAGAAATTGCGGGGAGGACCTTCGTAACTGCTACTGCCGCTCCCATAATATGGTAATGGGTGGGTAGGGTTCAGATCCCTCTATATGCGCTTAGTGACATAGGGAACCCCAGCTCCCAGTAGAGTAGGGTCATGAACCTATTCTTTATTTTCCAGCTACCTTCGGCGCGTTTGGGGCACCTTTTTGCGGGCAGCGGGGACCGTCTGCTGTTGAAAACGGCCCTCACCTTTGGGTCCCTGTCTAATTGGGTCCCGTGATGCTGTCGGGATACACAGACAAACATCTTGACTTTTAGCAGAAATGTATGCCTGCTCTGGAGCATCCACCGTGATGGACGGGTGTCCCCCAATTGGAACGACTGAAGCTGCTCGATCCAGTTTCCCTTGCATCATGGAATATAGCATATGAGCCTCCTGGGTGGAAGCAGGGATGCAAATCTGCACCGAGGAAGCTATCTCCTCTCTTAGATGAGTCGCCTCAATTGGGGAGACGGGCTCATGGGCCCGAGTCCTTGTTGTTACCGCTGAAGCAATTGCATTTTGGCAAGTCTGCAAGATATGATCTGGGATCGATACCTGCTCCTCCATCATGGACAGGATATGCAGAGAGACATATTTGGATGGAACGGGTATGATGTCCCATTCCGGTATTGGAGTAGTAATATCCTGATCCGGTCCTCCAGTGGTCAGTAGGTTTTGAAAATTGTCCTATGTCGGGGCAGGTGAATGAATCTGCCCTTGGGCTGGGATATACCGGTTTATCTCTACGTTTTCTGCCACATCGTGATGGCGGACTTTACTTGCATCCGCATGGAGCTAGCCCTGCATATGTTGGTTTCCCACCGTATCGATTCAGTGGCCTTTGTTGGCAGGGCGACTTACCCTCCTATTAATTGTCGCCACATCTGAATGGCGGGCTTTGTTGATCTCAACCATATCAGGATGGTAGGCATCAAGATCACCTACTAAGAGATGGTCCCGTAGGTGCTGGGTCACCACCATGTCGGGTTGGTGGGCTTCAGGACCCTGGGCA
Source organism: Viscum album (assembly GCA_963277665.1). NCBI lineage: Eukaryota > Viridiplantae > Streptophyta > Magnoliopsida > Santalales > Viscaceae > Viscum > Viscum album. The sequence continues at coordinate 1,525,289,478 of OY728138.1, read as the reverse complement.
GGGAGAGGTACATGCCGGGTAGGTGTCGTCCTGTGTGAGCGACGGTCTTGACGATGTTCGGCGGGGATGCGCGCATGCTCGTATGATGCCACCATGTCTGGATAGCAGGATTTGGAGGAGCGAACAGGTGTATGTTCTTGTTCACGATACATCTCCGTGACTGGGCAGCTAAGCTCCTCCTCATGGACAATGGTGATGACTGGTCCCTGTTTGTACGTTTGTTTCCCTCGTTGGGCGGTCCAAGGGGTCGATGCTCGGAAAGCATGGGCCTGGATCCTCGGGGTGAAATCCTCTTTATCGTGAGCATGTTTAGTTGTGGCATGACCGTGATGATGTCTTCCGGCGGGGGCCTTGGAGCGGAACCCTCGTTCAGCGGGGATTAAGTCCTCAGCGTCGACCTCATCTGCCTCCCTAAGATAATGGAGGTACGTGTTGTCCCGTTCTAGGTATAGGCTCCTAAAACAGTTGGAGACAGAAATAGGGGCCGTCTGGATTGGCCTTCGCGGCCACTACTGGGCAGGCGACCGGCTGGTCTTAGCGGATTAGAAGGCGTGCATGGCCGCCTCCACCGTCAGGAGAGTACCGTTCACTTGGTACTCTCAGATTAATGCATCTGAGACCCAGGGTAGAAGACGCAGGGTAGGTGATGGGGTCATCCATTGGTGAGGAATTTCGGTCACTGCATAGTTGTAAGCACGCACCTGTGAGTTCCTTCGTGATGCCATTGGATCGAAGGGAGTTCTGAGTGGTACCTCTAAAAAAATTAACAAATTCAAACAGCAAACCTGTCAAAGCAGCATCTCATGATACCATGTGTAATTAATGACCTTGCTTGGCACTCCTTGTGAGTATAAAGGGGGAACAGGGTGGCATTAGGTAAATTATGTCATGCTTGGTTAAAGATTCATGTCGGTTTCACCATTTTTTGTCTCGCGGTGCACGAAGGGGTCGTGGGGAGAAACGTGCGCAACCCGATGGTAGATTAGAGAAGATTGGGTTCTGCTTAATCACTCGTATCAGATGCATCGTTTTTGCCTCAAAACGCCCAACAGTTCCATATCCAGTAATACATGGACTTTTTTCCAAAGGTAGGTGTTCGTAGGGTGGTTTGACCAGTGACGCTTAGGAACTCACATTGTTCGAGAGGATGGGAAGTCGGGATCATCGCACCCTTTTGTGGGGAATTATTTCTTGTTCCAGGACTCCCTTATAGATTTAAGACGTATTCACATGTTCACGAATCTTTGGTTTATACCCAAGCATAGTATCCACAGATTTCCCCTGGTTGGCAATGGTCAGCTGGACGCAGGGGTTCAGAATCATTTATACCAAAGGTTTACCATCCCTCGTTGGATTAATGACCCCGAGGAGTCTGGACTCATTTAGACGACACTAGGTTTGGTGTAGTAAACCATCGTGAAGATAATCGGATCAACCGGTTTTTGGTCTTGAACCTTATATAGGCTTCCTACGTACCCCACCTAGGAGACAAGGATCAAATTCAACATAGTTCAAATTGGAGTGTTGGGGAGCCGACGTGAATGTGGACCCGGGGGTCCGATGGTGATCGGGCTTGAACCACGGGGAGGCTTCCTACGTATCCATGTGGTGGGGAATCAAAGTCCACTTAGTTCGAATGGGCATGGGGCATACGCTCTGAGGCATCCCAGGGAAATGAATTGAGGATTATACTCTGAGGAGGCCCGGGGCAATGTATTGGGGCTTACACTCTGAGGAGGCCCATGGAAATAGATTGGGGCTTACACTCTAAGGAGGCCCACGGCAATGGATTGGGGCTTACACTCTGAGGAGGCCCACTACAATGGATTGGGGCTTACACTCTAAGGAGGCCCATGGAAATGGATTGGGGATTACACTCTAAGGAGGTCCCTGGAAATGGATTGGGGATTACACTCTATAATGATCCAAAATTTACATACATGGTCATTACATCTGAATTGAATAATACTTATTACAACATATAACAAAACCATGATTGGACCGTATAGGTATAGTGTCTTTAGAAACTTGGAAACATAAACAACTGGTTCATAAATGATCTACATTGTCTCTCGTTTATTTCATCATATCTAGAGTCTCTTTGGCATATCCTACTTATACCCTTATTCCTGACCTGGGGAAAAGAAAACATACAAAAGGGTGAGCTCAAATTCTCAGTAAGGGTAAACAAAATAAATATCAATCATATCATATTAATAAGAACATAACATTTTGAAAATCATAACCTGCAAAAGAAATCATAATATCATAACATGGGATAAATTATAGTAGTGAAATGTAATCCCAATAATCATAACTTAAAACATGAAACTTTTCGGTATACTCACATAATCATAGAAAATCATTTCATATTAGTCAAGGCTCATTGTCCAGACCATCATAGTGGACAAAGTCCATTACTAATCTGAGCTCACTCCTCGTTCTAGTCTTGTATCATTGAACCAGATTATCTTGTTGTTCCAGCCATGTCTATATCATGAGATATAAATCTTTACTTGAAGGGAGATATAGGTCCCACCTATCTAATAATTAAACTATTCTTATTATTGCCACAAAATCATAAATCATAGAATAACCCATGTACTAAAAATGGGATTCTTAAACATCATGCCATCATAACATATCCATATAAGATAAAAGGACATAATAAAATTAATTCCATCATAACATAATCAAATAAATTTAAAAATAGGGATAAAATAGAACCCTATATTATCTTATATGGAAAATAATTTTGATAAAACACTTGAACTCCATTCTTGAGGAAAATATCCTTTCTACTTCAAAAACATTTTTCCTTTCTTAACATGTCATAAAATTTTAAACTAAAATAAGTTGATTAAAAATAAACTTAAAAACATGTAAAGGAAGTTCATGGAAATAATTTTCTATGAAATCATAATAATCCATTCATACTGTATAATTTAAAAAAAACATTCTTCTCGTACTTTGGCCAGAAAAGTCAAAAAAATACCTCGTACTAAAAACGACAAATATTCCTTTCATATCTTTTAATAAAAATCACCAATGGGTAAAATTGGATTTAAAAAATTGTAGGAGGATAGAAATAATATTACATATTGAGGAAATATGTATGTGGATGATAAATATTCCCTAGTAAATTCTGAAGTATAAACAATCTCGGATAAAAATGAGATTTCGAGATTTTCTCTTACCTTAGGTCGGATTTCCTTAGTACGTTTCTGAAACTCCAGTATAATGATTTAAATAATTTCATTTACTTATTATAGAATCATATTCATTGTTATGATATCATATATGGTCATATTCTTATCTTCTTATTTGTAATATTTCATTGCTACTTGTTATTCGGGTGTTCATTGCTTTATGTTCTTATGCATGTTTTGTCGAATAAATTCTTATTGTTGCTTTAATGTTAATGATACCACATTTCCAGAATTGTATTAGTGTAATATATATCATATTTATTCATTCAATTCATTTATATAATCATTATTCAATGAAGATCATGCAGAACGAGTCACATCACATCATGGAGACGGTAGGTCATACGTACGCAAGAGCGATGATTTCATTCCCATGATCGTGGAATTATATTGAAGTGTATGTATACTATTTCAGAATCAATATCACTTTACAATAATCATATATAGTTATTATTTACACCATTATACCCATCTATGTAAGGTGGTGGTGGAAAACAGATTACACCACGTCGTGGAGACGGTATTCCGTACGTACGCACGCGTGGTGACCTCATTTTCTGTAGGATGGATAGAAGGTGAAATAGGGTTGTTTCATATTTATAATAACATATCAGTATATTAGTTATGCTGATGTTATTAATTAACGATGAAACAAATAATGAAGAAGATGTTGAAGAAGAAAGAAACATGAAAGAATCGGTAGAAGACATTACCTCTTCTTCGACCCACCTCTTTAAAACCTCCTCTTAGGGCACTAACATTTGTCTTTTAAGAAGACCAGGATGTCTAGTATGTTTCTATAGAAGTTTATAAGGGAAGTTTTAAGGTTTTGGCTTAGATTTAAGTCTCAAAATTGTGTGAGGAGGAGAGGGTGGAGGTGCCCTTTTATAAGGGAGGAGAGGGGCACCATTGGAAACCTCAAAAATATTAATTTATAATAAATTCAAAACCCACATAAAAACATCCAAAATTACTCAAATAATAATCTTAGATGATATAGGGTTTTAATATAATTAACCAATAAAATTTAGACATGTAGGGAATTTAGTTTAAGCATTATCAACTTGATTTATCCGTATTTAATCTATTTAATTTTATTTGTGATAATAAGATTATAAATTTTAAATTGTTATAAATAATTACTTATATATTGTGAATTGTCCATAATTGGATAATGTATGACATTTTAGACCATATTTATTTTAATTTATAATTTTTAAATATTTTTGTGATTTTTAAACCATTTTATAATATGTTATTTTTATAAAATAAAAATAGTGTCAATTTTGACACTATTCATTTATTTGAATTTAAATAAAATCTACACAGAGGATATATTAGAAAAAAAATATTTATTAGCTTCCTAAAATGTCATATTCATATATAAAATTAGTTGATCATATTAAATAGTTCATTTAGTCATTATTTTAATATTTTTAAAAACATTTATTTGATATTTCAATCAATAAAATAATTTCAAAATTACTATTGTATCACCTTTAATGATAATTATTTAATCCCTAAAAATTATAAATAAATTTACATGATGTAGATAATATTATTATATTTCTTGATAATATTCATGTTCTATTTTACTTGAAGTTCATCACTAAATTAAAATTAATATACTTATAAGATTTAAGAGAGTGAGATGTTGTCACTTTCTTTGGTTTCAATAACAATTAAATTATTTTAATGGCCAAAAGTCCCTAAAATGAATTTATTCTGACCCTTAGGTGATGAGAGTCGACTTTTATTCATACAATATAATTTTTGCAGGTATTAGGGTAATATTATAATCTTATTTTTACCCTTAATTACCCGATTTACTTTTAACTGCACTAAATAAAAATTACCATAGTTACTATTCAGAATATCAAAAAAATAAAAGTAACATATTAACATAATTTATACCCACTTAATTAAAATATGGAATCAATTTTTTAAAATTAAAAACACAGAAGTTTCAGTAGTTAACTTAAAATTAATCTTGTTGTTAAGAAAACGGGTTTTAAAAGTTAAAACGTTGCCAAAGATTGAAATGTTTTAACCTATGAAATCAAAGTAAAATTAATGGTAATGACATACATTATATTAAATGGTAAAAATTTATTCTATTTATACTTTAAAACCATTCAATATTGTAATTTAACCATATATATTATTGCGATGAAAAAAGTTGATTTTAATTAAAATATAGCTTGTTTTTACTATTCATTAAAGTATAAAAGTTATCAGAATAATATGAAACATTTATCCAAAGTAAATTTTTATATCATAATTCCAAAGAAAAATTTTATTTGGTCAAATTTAACTTATAAACCTATCAAAAACTCAATTTAAAGTGGGTTCGCCATCAAAAGGCGATAAAACGACATTTTTTGAAAAATACATATTTTACCCGAAAAATTTATTTTGTTCACACACCATGTTTTATAAAATGTGTAAAATGAATATTAATGTTATAATATTCAAAATTTAGTTAATAATATTAATAACGGCTAGTCTATAATAACATTATAACAATATATCGTTGTTTAGTGAAACCCGATATTGCATACTACACACGCTATCGAGGAAGGTCGTGATTGTGTGTAACGCAAGCCAAGATAGTGTTCTATTTAGTGAAAGATTCCTTTTCGTATAACATAATAAATTAAAAAATATATATTTCTCATAAAATCTCAGGGTGTTACATTCTACCCCCCTTAAAATGAATTTGGCACTTGAAATTCGTCACTTCGTAACAAACAGATGAGGATACCTCTCCCTCATCATATCCTCAAGCTCCCATATAGATTTTTCTAATTGGTGGTTCCTCCATTAAACTTTCACCAAGCGAGTGGTCTTGTTACATATAATTTTTTCACTACGATCTAAAATCTTTATCGGCTATTCTTCATAAGAAAGATCTTGCTCTAGCGGTACACCATCTAAGCTTAGTACATGTGAAGGATCGGGTATGTACTTTCTCAGGAGAGATACAGGGAACACATCATGAACATGATAGAGATTCGGTGTAAGCTCAAATCAGAAAGCTACCTTCCCAACACGATCCAGTATTTCAAAAGGACGAATATACCTAGGGCTTAGCTTTCCCTTCTTTCCAAATATCATTACTCTCTTCTGAGGAGATATTCGTAAGAACACTTTATCACCCACTTCAAACTCTAGGTATTTTCTTCAGTTATTGGAATAAAGTTTTTGTTCACACTGAGCTTCTCTTATGTGTTGTTGAATAGATCGGACCTTTTCTGCCATCTCATCAACAAGATCAGGTCCTAATAGCTTTCTTTCCCCAACTTCATCCCAGCAAGTTGGAGTTTAGAATTTCTTTCCATAGAGAGCTTCTTAAGGAGCCATATGAATACTGGAGTGAAAGCTATTATTATAAGAAAATTCCACCAAAGGTAGGTGTTGATCCCAACCACCTTTGAAATCCATAGGGAATGCTCTCAACATGTCTTCTAGAGTTTGAATTTTCCTCTCAGACTGATCGTCTGTCTGAGGATAATAATCAGTGCTGAAACTCAACTATGTATCTAGATTATGCTAAAGACTTCGCCAAAACATAGAGGTAAACCTCGTATCCCGATCAGATATAATGTAAATTGGTACTCCATGAAATATTACCACTTATTTTACATATATCATGTCAAGCCGATCCAGAGAGAAATATTCTCTAATAGCAATTAAGTGTGCCGACTTTGTAAGACGATCAACTATGACCCAGATTGCATTATTGCCTTTGAATTTTTTAGGAAGTCCGGTGACAAAGTCCATAGTAATGTTTTCCCATTTCCATTCAGGTATGGGTAATGGTTGTAACATCCCCTTAGACTTATGTCTCTCAGCTTTAACTTGCTCACAAATCAAGCATCGAGGGACATATTCAGCAACATCTCTTTTCATGCCCTCCCACCAGAAGTACTATTTCAGTTCCCTATAAATCTTTGTTCTTCTAGGGTGAATAGAGAATGATGAACTATGAGCCTCATCCAGCAGCACCTTCTTTAATTATGAGGTGGGAGGAACACAAACCCGATTCCTGAACCTTATTATTTCATCACAATCAATGTGTAATTTAGGAACATTTCTCACTTTCTTTTGTAACTCTACATCTTCTTTCTACGCCTATCTAATCTTCACAAGAATAGATGGTTGAAAATTCATTTGAAAAAGATAATATTTTTCCCCTTCCATTATAATTCCCAGATCCATACTTTGTAAATCCATAAATATTGGATCTTTTGAGATCCTCATCATGGATAAGCTAGCATGGTCTTTTCAACTTAATGTGTCTTCCACCTTGTTTTCTTTCCCAGGGTGGTAATGAATTGAGAAGTCGTAATCCTCAATCAGCTCCAACCATCTTCTTTGGTGCATATTCAGATCCTTTTGTGTGAAAATATACTTTAAACTTTTATGATCAGTATAAATATCACACCTTTCACTATAAAGATAATGCCTCAAAATCTTTAATTCAAAGATTACCGCACCTAACTCCAAATCATGAGGTCGGTAATTTTGCTCATTGATTTTCAACTGTCGTGAGGCATAAGCTATCACCATATCATTTTTCATGAGAACACACCCCAATCCCTTCTTGGATGCATCAATGTAGATCACAAACTTTTCTCCACTACAAGGTAGTGTGAGCACAAGTACACTGGATAAGCTTCTTTTCAACTCCTTGAAATTCTCTTCACACTCCTCCGTCCACATGAACATAACTCCTTTTTTATTCAACCTGGTGAGTGGATTAGATAAACTTGAAAAATATTTTACAAAAAGATGATAATATCAAGCCAGACCAAGAAAAATTCTGATCTGAGTTACTGTTGTTGGTCTCGACCATCTTTTGATATCCTCTTTTTTTGGTGGATCCACAGATATCCCCTCTTGATATTATGTGACCCAAAATGAAACTTTTTGAATCCAAAATTAACACTTGGTAAATTTTCCATAAGGCTTCTCCTTTCTTACGGTCTTTAATAGAATTCTCAACTGATCTTCATGTTCTTCCTGGCTCATTGAATAGACAAGAATATCATCTATAAAGAATACCACAAACTGACCAAGATATTCTCAAAAGACCCTATTCATTAGATTGATGAAGATAGTAGGGGCATTAGTAAGACCAAATGGCATCACTATAAATTCATAGTGTCCATACCTTGTACGAAAATCCGTCTTTGGTATATCCTACCTTTTGATCCTTAATTGATGATAACCTGAATGAAGATCAACCATGGAAAATTATTGTGCTCCGCGTAGTTTGTCAAATAATTCATCAATGCGTGGGAGTGGATATTTGTTCTTGATAGTTATCTTGTTAAGTTCTCAATAATCAATGAAAAGTCTCATTGATCCATCTTTCTTCTTAACAAAGATAATAGGTGCTTCCCAAGGTGACGCACTAGGGCATATGAATCCTTTATCAAAATTGTCTTGGAGTTTCTTCTTCAATTCATGCAACTCAATTGGGGCAATTCTATATGGTGTCTTTGAAATAGGTATAGTACCTTGTATGATTTGTGCTGAAAACTCCACATCACGATTTGGTGGAGGACCTGGAAATTACTCCAAAAAGACATCATGAAACTCTCGTACATTGGGAATATTCTTAATCATGAGTTTCTCTCCAACCATTTGAGATAAATAACTTTCATTCATTAGAATCAAGACACATAAGATGGAAGAAATTTCCACCGGAAGGTTATATTCATCCTTGCACTGATAGATGATAGTAGATTTATCTGGTATATTAAATGTGATTTCCCTTATTTGGAAATTGATATGTGCTCCATATAAAGAAAGTCAGTCCATGATAAGAATCACATCAAATTACACTATTGGAAGGATCATATGATTTGCAGGAAGCACATTCCCACAAACTTCAATCGGAGAAGAATTTTAAACTTTTGATGCGACTGTTGTGCCATTACGGGTTGTCACAGCTAACTCAATATCTAACTGCTAAGGTAATATGGCGATAACCTTAGAAAATTATTCATAAATAAAAGAGTGGGTGGATCCAGAATCAAATAAACCATTTTCTACTTTAGAGTGGATGGTAATTGTACCTTTCACCACTTCGTTATCATACTCCACATTGCCGATAGAAATTTCACGTGACTTTCCTTTGTCTTTGGCCTTAAGAGTTTGTTAACATCGATGGTCATCAACAACCCTTGGATTAGGGCATTTATTGGCATAATTCCCCATTTCCATGCACTTGAAACATTGAAGTGTAGGAGGTGCATTCTGTGTATCCCTTTCTTTGTTCGCATCATCACACATATTCTTCCCATTATTTTGACATTCAACTGCTCAATGACCTTCTTTTCCACACTAAAAACATTTACTTGTCCCTTTGATACAATTCCCTTCATGTTTCTTTCCACACATTGAGTATAAGGGAAAACTCATCTTCTTTTCAGTGTGACCTTTTGATTTTCCTTTGAATTCCATTTTCCTCTTCTTATCAAACCCATATGATTGATGGGTTACTCCAATCTCCATATCAACCTTAAGAGAAAATCGAACAATTTCCTCATAGCTATTGAAGTCCCTTATGGATAATACCCTTCGAAGACTTGGTTTTAATCCACTAAAGAATCGATCGATTTCACTCTCATGTTGGATAATAATTCCAGAAGCGTACCTTGAATGTCTTGTAAAATTTGCTTCGTAGGTACCAACAGATTCATCATCATTTTGCTTCAATTCAAGAAACTCCTTCTCCATCATTTTTTGAAGAATATGGGGAAAGTACCTGTTGAAAAATAAGTTCTTCAACTCATCCCATTCCATGGACTCAATTTCATCCATTTGCCTCGTATTCTTAATAAGATTACACCATTGATCATCTTTACCTTCCAAATGATATACTGCTAAGATGAATTTATCATGTTCAGAACATTGTAGAACTGATATATATTTTTAGTGGTACTGATCCATTGTTCAGCCACTAATGGATCAGAAGACCCACTGAATGAGGGTGGATGCTGCCTCATGAAGGATTCAACAAAATGTTGCTCCTTAATTTGCTCATTTGGAAGTCCAAAATGATTCATAAATTGAGAAATTTGTGTGAGAATTGATACAATATTTTTCATTCCAGCTACCATAATGTTTGGTTACTCAGGGGGACATTCATTGCATTGCCCGTCACATTCATCATTAACACGGTTCCTTCGGGTTCCAGCCATTGATTAAAACCAATAAGCATAGTGTGAGAAACATTAATAATAATAGGAAAACCACAAAATCAAGAATAAAATTTTACACTTAAGGTCTTATCATATGTTATTCATGGCCATTTCTAAAAGACTAATATTGTGTTCTATGCTTAGACATATCCTTAGATTTCTTACTAAGGCTTTAACATCCTAGTTTCCAAAGGTTGATTATACTTTTCCTCTAATACCAACTATAATGACCCATACTTTACATACATGGTTATTACTTCTGATTTGAAGCATACTTATTACAACATATAACAAAACCATGATAGGACCGTATAGGTATAATGTCTTTAGAAACTGGGAAACATAAACAACTGGTTCATAAATCATCTACATTGTCTCCTGCTTATTTCATCATATCTAGAGTCTCTTTGGAATATTCTACTTAATACCCGTCTTCCTGACCTGGGGAAAAGAAAATATACAAAAGGGTGAGCTCAAAATCTCAGCAAGGGTAAACAAAAGAAATATAAATCATATCATATTCATAAGAACATAACATTTTGAAAATCTTAACCTGCATAAGATATCATAATATCATAACATGGGATAAATCATAGTAGTGAAATGTAATCCCAATAATCATAACTTAAAACATGAAACTTTGTGGCATACACACATAATCATAGAAAATCATTTCATATTAGTCAAGGCTCATTTCCAAGACCATCATAGCGGACAAAGTCCATTACTGGACTGAGTTCACTCCTCATTCTAGTCCTGTATCAATGAACCAGATTAACTTGTCGTTCCAGCCATGTCTATCTCATGAGATATAAATAATTACCCAATGCATTTGAGGGAGATATAGGTCCCACCCATCTCATAATGAAAATATTCTTATGTGTGCCACAAAATCATAAATCATAGCATAACCCATGTAATAAAAATGGGATTCTTAAACCACATGCCATCATAACATAATCCATATAAGATAAAAGGACATCATAAAATTAATTCCATCATAACATAATAAAATCAATGTAAAAATATGGATATAAATACAACCCTATATTATCATAGATGGAAAACAATTTTGATAAAACACTTGAACTCTATTCTTGAGGAAAATATCCTTTCTACTTCATAAACATTTTTCCTTTCTTAACATTTCATACAATTTCAAACTAAAAGAAGTTGATTAAAAATAAACATAAAGACATGTAAAGTAATATTCATGGAAATAATGTTCTATGAAATAATAAAAAATCCATTCATGCAGTATAAGTTAAAAAAACATTTTACTTGTACTTTGGCTGGAAAATTCAAAAAAATACCTCGTACTAAAAACAATAAAAGATTTCATTCAAATCTTTTACTAAAAACTCTCTAATGGGTAAAATTGGATTTAAAAATTTTTATGAGGATAGAAATAATATTACATATTGAGAAAACATGTATGTGGATGATAAATATTCCCCCGTAAATTCTGAAGTATAAACAATCTCGGATAAAAATGATATTTCGAGATTTTCCCTTACCTTAGGTCCGATTTACTTCGTACATATCTGAACCTACTATATAATGATTTAAATAATGTCATTGACTTATTACAGAATCATATTCATTGTTATTATAACATATATGGTCATATTATTATCTTCTTATTAGTAATATTTCATTGCTACTTGTTATTCAGGTGTTCATTGCTTTATGTTCTTATGCACGTTTTGTCGAATAAATTCTTATTCTTATTTTTAGGTTATAGATACCTCATTTAAAGAATTGTATTAGTGTAATATATATAATTTTTATTCATTAAATTAATTTATATAATCATTATTCAATGAATATCATGCAGAACGAGTCGCATCACATCGTGGAGAGGGTAGGCCGTACGTACGCACGAGTGATGATATTGTTCCTATGATCATGGAATTGTATTGAAGTGTATGTATACTATTTCATAATCAATATCACATTAAAATAATCATATATTATTATTCATTACACCATTATACCCATCCAAGTAAGGTGGTGGTGGAAAACAGATTACACCATGGCGTGGAGACAGTATTCCATACGTACGCACGCGCGGTGATCTCATTTTCTGTAGGATGGATAGAATGTGAAATAGGGTTGTTTCATATTTATAATAAAATATCAGTATATTATTGATACTTATGTTATTAATTTATGATGAAACAAATAAAGAAGAAGAAATTTAAGAAGAAATAAACATGAAAGAATCGGAAGAAGAGATTACCTCTTCTTCGACACGCCTCTTTGAAACCTCCTCTTAGGGCACTAAACATTGCCTTTGAAGAATACCAGGACCTCTAGTATGTTTCTAGGGAAGTTTATAAGGTATTTGGTCAGGGGTTGGCCGAGAATTAAGGCCCAAAATTGTGTGAGGAGGAGAGGAAGGAGGTGCCCTTTTATAAGGTAGGAGAGGTGCACCTTTGGAAACCTCAAAAATATTAATTTATAATAAATTCAAACCCCACTTAACAACTTCGAAAATGACTTCAATACGAATCTTAGATGAGAGAGGGTTGTAATATCATCAACCAATGAAATTTAGACATGTAGGGTATTTATTTTAAACATTATCAACTTGATTTATCCATATTTAATCTATTTAATTTTATTTGTGGTAATAAGATTTTAAATTTTAAATTATTATAAAATATTACTTATGTATTGTAAATTGTCCATAATTGGATATTTTATGACATTTTAGACCATATAAATTTTAATTTATAATTTTTAAATATTTTTGTGATTTTTAAACCATTTTATAATATGTTATTTTTATAAAATAACAATACTCTCAATTTTGACACTATTCATTTATTTGAATTTAAATAAAATCTACACAGAGGATTTATTCGAACCAAAATATTCAATAGCTTCCAAAAATGTCATATTCATCTTGAAAATTCGTGTATCATATTAAATACTTCATTTAATATTTATTTTAATATTTTAAAAACCATTTATTTTATATTTCAATCAATAAAATAATTTCAACATCACTATTGTATCACCTTTAATGATAATTATTTAATCCCTAAAAATTATAAATAAATTCACATGATGTAAATAATTTTATTATATTTCTGGAGACTATTCATGTTTAAAGTTTCATGATGTTTATCACTAAATTTAATTTATTATACTTATAACATTTAAGAGAGTGACATGTTGTCACTTTCTTTGGTTTTAATAACAATTAAATTATTTTAACGGTACAAAGTCTATAAAATGAATTTATTCTAACCCTTAGGTGATAAGGATCGACTTTTAGTCATCCAATATAATTTTTTAAGGTGTTTGGGTAATTTTATAATCTTATTTGTACCCTTAATTACCCGATTTACTTTTAACTACAGTAAATAAAAATTATCGTAGTTACTATTCATAATATCAAAAAAATAAAAGTAACCTATTAACATAATTTGGACCCACTGAATTAAAATATGGAATCCATTTTTCAAAATTCATAACACATAAGTTGTAGTAATTAATTTAAAATTAATCCCATTGTTAAGAAAATGGGTTTTGAAAGTTAAAACATTGCCAAAGATTGAAATGTTTTAACCTATGAATTCGAGGTAAAATTAATAATAATGACATAAATTATATTAAATGGTAAAAATATATTCCATTTATAGTTTAAAACCATTAAATATTATAATTTAACCATATAAATTATTTTGATGGAAAAAGTTGTTTTTAATTAAAATATAGCGTGTTTTACTATTCATTAAAATATGAAAGTTATCAGAATAATATGAAAAATTTATCCAAAGTAAATTTTTATATCCTGATTCCAAAGAAGAATTTTATTTTGTCAAATTTATCTTATAAACCTATCAAAAACTAGATTTAAAGTGGGTGCGCCATCAAAGGGCGGCAAAACTGCATTTTTTGAAAAATACATATTTTACCGAAAAAATTTATTTTGTTCAAATACCATGTTTTAGAAAATGTGTAAGATGAATAATAATGTTATAAAATTCAAAATTTAGTTAATAATATTCATAACAGCTACTTTACAACATTATTATAACAATATATCGTTGTTTAGTGAAACCCGGTATTGCGTACTAGACACGCTATCGAGGAAAGTCGTGATTGCATGTAACGCAAGCCAATCTAGTGTTGTGTATAGTGAAAGGTTCCTTTTCATACAAAATAAGAAATTAATAAAAATATATTTCTCATAAAATCTCCGGGAGTTACATTTTATCCCCTTAAAATGAATTTCTCCCACGAAATGTTTCACTTCGTAACAAATAGATGAGGATACCTCTCTATCATCATATCCTCAAGCTCCCATGTAACTTCTTCTAATTGGTGGTTACTCCATAAAACTTTCACCAAGCGAGTGGTCTTGTTTTGTAGAATGTTTTCTCTACGATCCAGAATCTCTATCTGCTGTTCTTTATAAGAAAGATCTTGCTCCAGTGGTACAACTTTTGAGCTTAGTAAATGTGAAGTATCTGGTATGTACTTTCTCAGGAGAGATACATGGAATACATCATGAACTTGAGAGAGATTTGGTGTAAGCACCAATCGGTAAGCTATCTTCCCAACACGATCCAGTATTTAAAAAGGACCAATATACCTAGGGCTCAGCTTGCCCTTCTTTCCAAATCTCATTACTCTCTTCCAAGGAGATATTCGTAAGTTCACTTTTTCACCCACTTCAAACTCTAGGTATTTTCTTCGGTTATCGGCATAACTATTTTGTCGACTCTAAGCTACTCTTATGTGTTGTTGAATTGATCGGACATTTTCTGCCATCTCATCAACAAGAACAGGTCCTAATAAATTTCTTTCCCCAACTTCATCCAAGAAAGTTGGAGTTCAATATTTCATTCCATAGAGAGCTTCATAAAGATCCATCTGAATACTGGAGTGAAAGATATTATTTTAAGAAAATTCCACCAAAGTTAGGTGTTGATCCCAACCACCTTTGAAATCCATAGAGCAAGCTCTCAATATTTCTTATAGAGTTTGAATTTTCCTCTCAGACTGACCATCTGTCTGAGGATGATAAGTAGTGCTCAAACTCAACTCTATATCTAGAGTATGCTGGAGACTTCGCTAGAACTTCGAGGTGAACCTCAGATCCCGATCAGATATAATGGAAAGTGGTACTCCATGCAATCTTACCAATTCCTTTACATATATCATGTCAAGCTGGTCTAGAGAGAAATCTTCTCTAATAGCTATGAAGTGTGCCGAATTCATATGACGATCAACTATGACCCAGATAGCATTATTTCCTTTGGATGTGTTAGGATGTCCGGTGGAAAAGTCCATAGTGATGTTTTCTCATTTCCATTCGGGTATGAGTAATGGTTGTAACAACTCCTTAAACTTCATTCTCTCAGCTTTAACTTGCTGAAAAACCAAGCATCGAGTGACATATTCAGCAACATCTCTTTTCATGCCATCCCACCAGAAGTACTCTTTTAGGTCCCTATACATCTTCGTGCTTCCAAGATAAATAGAGAATGAAGAACTATGAGCCTCATCCAGCAGCTCCTTCTTTAATTCTGGGATGGTAGGAACACAAACCCGATTCCTGGACATTACTATTTCATCACAATCAATGTGGAATTCAGGAACATTTCTCACTTTCTTTTGTAACTATACATCTTTTTTATATGCCTCTTTAATCTTCACATGCATATATGGTTGAACATTCATTTGAAAAAGATAAGATTTTTTCCCTTCCATTATAATTCCATGATCCATCCTTTGTAAATCCATAAATATTGGATCTTTTGAGATCCTCATCGTGGATAAGCTAGCATGGTCTTGTTGACTTAATGCATCTTCCACCTTGTTTGCTTTCCCAGGGTGGTAATGAATTGAGCAGTCGTAATCCTTAATCAGGTCTGACCATCTTCTTTGGCACATATTCAGCTCCTATTGTGTGAAAATAGACTTTAAACTTTTATGATCAATATAAATATCACACCTTTCAACATAAAGATAATGCCTCCAAATCTTTAATGCAATGATTACCGCAGCTAACTCCAAATCATGAGTTGGGTAATTTTTATCATGGATTTTCAACTGTCGTGAGGCATAAGCTATCATGATATAATTTTTCATGACAAAACAACCCAATCCCTTCTTGGATGTATCACTGTAGATCGTAAGCCTTTCTCCACTACAAGGCAGTGTGAGCACAGGTGCACTGGATAACCTTTTTTTCACCTCCTTAAAATTCTATTCACACTCCTCCATCCACACGAAATTAACTCCTTTTCGAGTCAACCTGGTGTGAGGATTAGATAACATTGAAAAATCATTCAAAAAAGGTCGGTGATATCTAGCCAAACCAAGAAAACTTCGGATCTCAGTTACTGTTGTTGGTCTCGTTCATCTTTCGATAACCTCTGTTTTTTCTGGATCCATAGATATCCCCCCTTTTGAGATTATGTGACCCAAAATTGAAACTTTTTGAATCCAAAATTCACACTTGGTAAATTTGGCATAAAGATTCTCCTTTCATAGGTTATTTAATACAATTCTCTAGTGATCTTCATGTTCTTCCTTGCTCTTTGAATAGAAAAGAATATCGCCTATAAAGACTACCACAAACTGATCATGATAGTCTCTAAAGACTCTATTAATTAGATCCATGAAGATAGAAGGGGAATTAGTAAGACCAAATGGAATCACTATAAATTCATAGTGTCCATACCTTATACGGAATGTCGTCTTTGTTATATCCTCCCTTTTGACCCTTAATTGATGATACCCTGAACGAAGATTAATCTTGGAAAATTGTTGAGCTCCGCGTAGTTGGTCAAATAAGTCATCAATGTGTGGGAGCAGATATTTGTTCTTGATAGTGATCTTGTTATGTTCTCGATAATCAATGTAAAGTCTCATTGATCCATATTTCTTCTTAACAAAGAGAATAGGTGCTTCCCATGGTGAAGCACTAGGGCGTATGAATCCTTTATCAAGATTGTTTTGGAGTTGCTTCTTCAATTCCTAAAACTCAATTGGGGCCAATCTATATGGTTTCTTTGAAATAGGCATAGCTCCTGGTATGATTTCTACTAAAAACTAAACTTCATGATTTGGTGGAAAACCTGGAAATTCCTCTGGAAAGACATCATAAAACTCTCGTACAGTGGTAATTTTCTTAATCGTGAGTTTATCTCCAACAAGTTGAGATAAATAAATTTCATTTATTGGAATCAAGACCCATAAGATGGAAGAAGTTTCCATTGGAAGGTTATATTCATCCTTGCATCGACAGATGATAGTAGATTGATCGGTAATATTAAATGTGATTTCCCTTCTTTGGCAATTGATATGAACTCATATAAAGAAAGTCAATCCCTGCCAAGGATCACATAAAATTCCACTATAGGAAGGATCACAAGATTTGTAGGAAGCAGTTTCCCAAAAACTTCAATTAGAGAAGAATTGTAAACTTTTGATGCGACGGTTGTGCCATTAGGGGTTGTCACAGCTAACTCAAAATCTAACTGCTGAGTTAATATGGTGATACCCTTAGAAAATTCTTCAGAAATAAAAGAGTGGGTGGATCCAGAATCAAATAAAACATGGTCTACTTTAGAGTGGATGGTAAGTATACCTTTCACCACTTCGTTATCCTACTCCACATCGCCGATAGAAATTTCATGTGACTTTCCTTTGTCTTTGGCCTTAAGAGTTTGTTGGCATCGATCATCTTCATCAACCCTTGGATTAGTGCATTGATTGGCATAATTCCCCATTTCCTTACACTTGAATCATTGAAGTGTAGGAGGTGCATTCTGTGTATCCCTTTCTTTGTTCGCATCATTAGACATCCTCTTCCCATTATTTCGACATTCAACTACCTAATAACCTTATTTTCCACACTTAGAACATTTACTTGCCCCTTTAAGAAAATTCCCTTCATGTTTCTTTCCACACATTGAGCATAAGGGAGAACCCATCTTCTTTTGAGTGTGGTCTTTAGATTTTCCTTTGAATTCCATTTTCCTCTTCTTATCAAACCCATATGATTGATGGGTTACTCCAATCTACATCTCAACCTTGAGAGAACATTAGATATTTTCCTCGTAGCTATTGAAGTACCTTATGGCTAATGCCCTTCGAAGACTTGGTTTTAAGCCACTAAAGAATCGATCGATTTTACTCTCAGGTTGGATAATAATTCTGGAAGCATACCTTGCATGTCTTGTAAAATTTCCATCGTAGGTACCAACAAATTCATCATACTTTTGCTTCAGTTCAAGAAACTCCTTCTCCATCTTTTTTCGAAGAATATGAGGAAAGTACTTATTGAAAAATAAGTTCATGAACACATCCCATTCCATGGACTCAATTTCATCGTTTTGCCTCATATTATTAATAAGATTCCACCTTTTATCAGCTTCACCTTCCAAATGATATAATGCTAAGATGAATTTATCATGTTCAGAACATTGTAGAACTAAAAATATCTTTTCAGTGTTACTGATCCATTGTTCAGCCACTAATGGATCAGAAGACCCGCTAAATGAGGGTGGACACTGCCTCATGAAGGATTCAACAGAATGTTTCTCCTTCCTTTTCTCGTTTGGAAGTCCAGCATGATTCATAGCTTGAGAAAATTGTGTGAGCATGGCTACATGATTTTGAATTCCAGCTCCCATAACATTTGGTTTCTCAGGGGGACAATCATTGCATTGCTCGTCGTATTCAGCATTAACATGGTTCTTTCGGGTTCCAACCATTGACTAAAACCAATAAGCATACTGTGAGAAACACTAATCATAATAGGAAAACCACATAATCAAGAATAAAATTTTACACTTAAGGTTTTATCCTAGGTTATTCATGGCCATTTCTAAAACACTAATATTGTGTTCTATTCTTATACATATCCTTAGAGTTCTTACTAAGGCTATCACATCCTAGTTTCCAATGGTTGACTATACCTTTCCTCTAATTCCAACTATAATGACCAATACTTTACAAACATGGTTATTACTTCTGAATTGAAGCATACTTATTACAACTTATAACAAAACCATGATAGGACCGTATATGTATAGTGTAGTTAGAAAGTGGGAAACATAAACAACTGGTTCATAAATCATCTACATTGTCTCCCATTTATTTCGTCATATCTAGAGTCCCTTTGGAATATCCTACTTAATACCCTTCTTCTTGACCTAGGGAAAAGAAAACATGCAAAAGGGTGAGCTTAAATGCTCAGTAAGGGTAAACAAAAGAAATATCAATCATATCATATTCATAAGAACATAACATTTTGAAAATCATAACTTGTAAAAGAGATCATAATTCCATAACATGGGATAAATCATTGTAGTGAAATGTAATCCCAATAATCATAACTTAAAACATGAAACTTTGTGGCATACACAAATAATCATAGAAAATCTTTTCATATTAGTCAAGGCTCATTGCCAAGACCATCATAGCGGACAAAGTCCATTACTGAACTGAGTTCACTCCTCGTTCCAGTCCTGTATCACCGAACCGAATTAACTTGTCGTTCCAGCCATGTCTATCTCATGAGATATAAATCATTTCCCAATGAATTGGAGGGAGATATAGGTCTCACCCATCTTATAATGAAACTATTATTATGTGTTCCACAAAATAATAAATCATTTCATAACCCATGTAATAAAAACAGGATTCTTAAACATCATGCCATCATAACATAATTATATAAGCTAAAAGAACATCATAAAATTAATTCCATCATAACATAATCAAATCAATGTAAAAATAGGGATAGAAACATAACCCTATATTATCTTAGATGGAAAATAATTTTGATAAAACACTTGAACTCCATTTATTAGTAAAATATCCTTTCTACTTCAAAAACATTTTTCCTTTCTTAACATGTCATAACATTTTGAACTAAAATAAGTTGATTAAAAATAAACTTAAAAACTTGTAAAGGAAGCTTCATGGAAATAATGTTCTATCAAATCATAAAAATACATTCATGCCATATAAGTTAAAAAACATTCTTCTCATACTTTGGCCAAAAAATTCAAAAAAATACCTCAGGCTAAAAACGACAAAAGATTATTTTCATATCTTTTACTAAAAACTCACGAATGGGTAAAATTGGATTTAAAAAAAAATTAGAGGATAGAAATAATATTAAATATTGAGGAAACATGGATGTGGATGATAAATATTCCCCATTAAATTCTGAAGTATAAACAATCTCGGATAAAAATGAGATTTCAAGATTTTCCCATACCTTAGGTCCGATTTTCTTCGTACGTATCCGAACCTCAGGTATAATGATTTAAATAATGTCATTGACTTATTACAGAATCATATTAATTTTTATGATATCATATATGGTCATATTATCATCTTTTTATTAGTAATATTTCATTGCTACTTGTTATTCGGGTGTTCATTGCTTTATGTTCTTATGCATGTTTTGTCGAATAAATTCTTATTCTTATTTTTAGGTTATAGATACCTCATTTCCAAAATTGTATTAGTGTAATATATATCATATTTATTAATTCAATTCATTTATATAATCATTATTCAATGAAGATCATGTTAAACGAGTTGCATCACATCGTGGAGACGGCTGGCTGTACGTACGCACGAGCGGTGATATCGTTCCCATGATCATGGAATTGTATTAAAGTGTATATATACTATTTTAGAATCAATATCACTTTACAATAATCTTATATAGTTTTTATTTACACCATTATACCCATCCAAGTATGGTGGTGGTGGATAACAGATTATATCACGGTGTGGAGACGGTATTCCGTACGTACGCACGTGCAGTGATATCATTTTCTGTAGGATTGATAGAAGGTGAAATAGGATTGTTTCATATTTATAATAACATATAAGTATATGAGTGATACTGATGTTATTAATTTATTATTAAACAAATAATTAAGAAGACGTTTAAGAATAAATAAACTTGAAACAATCGGTAGAAGAGATTACCTCTTCTTCGACACGCCTCTTTGAAACCTCCTCTTAGGCCACTAAAATTGGTCTTTGAAGAATACCAGAACCTATAGTATGTTTATTGGGAAGTTTATAAGGGAATTGGGTAGGGGTTGGCTGAGAATTAAGGCTCAAAATTGTGTGAGGAGGAGAGGGAGGAGGTGCCCTTTTTTAAGGGAGGAGAGGGACATCTTTCCTCAAAAATATTAATTTATAATAAATTCAATCCCCACATAAAAACTTCCAAAATGACTCCAATCCGAATCTCAGATGATATAGGGTTGTAATCTCATCAACCAATAAAATTTAGACAAGTAGGGAATTTATTTAATACAATATCAACTTGATTTATCCATATTTAATCTATTTAATTTTATTTCTGGTAATAAGATTGTAAATTTTAAATTGTTATAAATAATTACTTATATATTGTTAATTGTATATAATTGGATAATTAATTACATTTTCGACCATATAAATCTCAATTTATAATTTTTAACTTTTTTTTGGGATTTTTAAACCATTTTATAATATGTTAGTTTTATAAAATAACAACAGTGTCAATTTTGACACTATTAATTTATTTGAATTTAAATAAACTCTACAGAGAGAATATATTCAAAACAAAATATTTAATATATTCCTAAAATGTCATATTAATTTATAAAATTCTTTTTTCGTATTAAATAGTTCATTTAATATTTATTTTAATATTTTTAAAACAATTTATCGGATATTTAAATCAATAAAATAATTTCTACATCACTATTGTGTCACCTTTAATGATAATTATTTAATCCCTAAAAATTATAAATAAATTCAAATGATGTAGATAATTTTATTAGCTTTCTGGATACTATTCATTTTCGAAGTTTCATGAAGTTTATCAATAAATTAAAATTATTATACTTATAAGATTTAAGAGAGTGACATGTTGTCACTTTCTTTGGTTTTAATAAAAATTAAATTATTTTAATGGAAAAAAGTCCATAAAATGAATTTATTCCCACCCTTAGGTGATAAGGGTATACTTCTAGTCATCCAATATAATTTGGGCAGGTGTTAGGGTAATTTTATAATCTTATGTTTACTCTTAACTACCCGATTTACTTTTAACTGCAATAAATAAAAATTATCGTAGTTACTATTCATAATATCAAAAAAATTAAAGTAACCTATTAAAATAATTTAGACCCAATAAATTCAAAAATTTAATCAAATTTTAAAAATTCAAAACATAGAATTTCTAGTAATTAATTTAAAATTAATCCCGTTGTTAAGAAAACAGGTTTTAAAAGTTACAACATTGCCAAAGATTGAAATGTTTTAACCTATGAATTCAAAGTAAAATTAATCATAATGACATACATTATATTAAATTGTAAAAATATATTCTATTTATACTTTAAAACCATTCAATATTATAATTTAACTATATAAATTATTGAAATCAAAAAAGTTGTTTTAATGAAAATATTGCGTGTTTTTAATATTCATTAAAAAATGAAAGTTATCAGAATAATATGAAAAATTTATGCAAAGTAAATTTTTATATCCTGATTCCAAAGAAGAATTTTATTTTGTCAAATTGAACTTATAAACCTTACAAAAACTATATTTAAATTGGGTGCACCATGAAAAGGTGGCAAAACTGCATTTTTTTAAAAAAACTTATTTTACCCGAAAATTTTATTTTGTTCACATGCCATGTTTTAAAAAATGTGTAAGATGAATAATAATGTTATAAAATCAAAATTTAGTTAATACTATTCATGATTGCTACTCTATAATAATATTATAACAATATATCATTATTTAGTAAAACCTGGTATTGTGTACTACACACGCTATCGAGGAAGGTCGTGATTGCGTGTAACGCAAGACAAGATAGTGTTGTGTGCAGGGAAAGATTCCTTTGCCTATAACATAAGAAATTAAAAAAAATATTCTCATAAAATATTAGGGTGTTACACACTTTGAGGAGGCTCAGGGAAATTGATTGGGGCTTATACTCTGAGGAGTCCCAAGGCAATGGATTTGGACTTACACTCTGAGGAGGCCCATGAGGGGATGTAATAGTCGATCCATACTCTAAGCCCATGTGAGTCATGCTCGGTGTGAGAAACAAGAGGCATTAGGGACCAGACGATCACGGCGTGAAAGGTGCGTCTGTGGGAAGTGGAGTGGGGCTTACGCATGGAGCAGCCCAAGAAGTCAGGGCTTACTCTGAGATGGATGCCCTTGGTGACAAAGTGTAGCAGGATAGGGACATGGCCCCAAAGAAGGACAGAGCCACAACCTTCCCCACCACACCCTTCCTTGGCCATGGTCGTGGGGAAGTACGGAGGTGCGTAGGGGCTTCCTTCTGATGGGTATCCCACCACTCCTCAGGGAAGGAAGAAGTGCCCCTGTCCTAACAAGTGGAGGGGAAGAAAGGGGACTCCCAGGCTCGGACTCCGCATTACCGTTGGAATGTGAAGCCAGTAATGCTTTGGAAATCCGCTCAAGGGCCGGGGAAACCCCTTCACCCCTGCTTACCATGGGTATGTGAACTCAAAATGGTGCACTGATGTGCTTGAGGGTTACATCACATGGGTCTGGTGGCTCCGGTGGAGGCCTCGGCTCGGGGATGATGAATGGGCCTATGAGGGAGTTGCGGAGGATCAGGCCGTATTGGAAGGATTTTATCTGGCTTGGGGAATGGGAACTCACAAGGACATGGCATGCCAAACATGTGTATGAGTGGTGGTGCCCTTCGCGTAGGGAGGTGATACTCGGCTAGAGAGGTCGTCCACGAACCAGGGTAGTCCGCAGACTGAGGGGCATTCCATGAACTAGGGTGGCTCGCGGAATGATCGGCATCCCGCGAACCAGGGTGGTTCGCGGCTTTGGGTTCGGCCCGCGTACCAGATTGGTACACGGAGGGGTCCATGCGTTCAATGGAGGCCAAGGACGGTGCCATTTGGGGGTTCTTCGGTCGGGGCTTCGCCTGCGTAGGAGGTACTACGCGGTGCGACGGATCAGAAAAGGGGCATAAACTACCTAGTCTGCGGGGAGTGCATCTGCATAGGGGCCATGGTTCGCGGTCTTATTTTCTTTGTTATTTTATGTTCTCGGTTCACCAAGTTGTTATGAATTTTTGGTTCCTTATTAATTCACTTCCAGCTTTATACCTGCTCTGGTTCGCGAACTGGAAATTCATTGTTTGCAGAATCCTAAGCTCCTTCCTTAGAAATCCTTCCACCCGAATCTGATCGATCTCCCAAAATTTC
Organism: Viscum album; assembly: GCA_963277665.1. Lineage (NCBI taxonomy): Eukaryota > Viridiplantae > Streptophyta > Magnoliopsida > Santalales > Viscaceae > Viscum > Viscum album. The sequence continues at coordinate 1,525,264,797 of OY728138.1, read as the reverse complement.
CTTCTTTTTTCCTCTTCCTCTCCCTCGGTCTCCTTATATAGAGTGGGGAAGGAGATTTATCTATGGTCAAGCAGCACCTTTTACTAAGGCCCATGATCGGAAACCCGGTTTACGGATGACTTGGTCAATCCTCAACTTGTGGGGGGGCATTGAACGCACCTCCCCCCCGCGAACCAAACTAGCTCGGGGAGTTTTTCATGACAGCGCAAGGTTCCGCCTCCATTCTGCGAATGAAAACGGATGTGGTCCAGGCCGGTTGATGCGGTTCACGGCTGGGGCGGTTTGTGATGGTGGACCGGATTGGAGCACATCCTGCTTCACGCCCGTGGTGGATCTCCACCTCCATTCCGCGAACGACAACAGTCGGCGGAGGGGTGCTTCATAGAACCAGCCGCGTACCATTTTCATTGGGTCGGTCTGCAGACCGGTTCTGCTTGTGCCATCCTTCGAATATTCTCCACACTTTTCCTCAATTCTTTTGGGGGCAGATCGGGTAGAATCTCCCTTGTATTAAAGGGGATCCTCATTCTCCTTTGTGGATTTTTCAAGACCCTACAATCAAATAAAAAAGGATAGAAAATATTTGTCTCTTGTTAACGACCATGAAACCTCCACATGTAGTGATTAGGAAGGTTATGAAGATACTTACAGAGTGTATATTCTCAAATCCACATTAGAGGCTTGTCTTGAGTAAAATATCAAGTTAAAGAAGGAAATTAAAACCTTAAATAAAGATAATGGGAATAAATTTGTAGAAATTTAATAATCTCTCAAAATGAAGACTGAACTCATTAAAGATCATACTAAATTTAATGTAAAGGTTGTTGAGAATGATAATATCAAGAATTATCTTTTAGGGAAACTTTAGTTAAAAGAATAAAAAATGGAAAATATTGAATAAAAATATTTTATGGTTTAACAGTACTTTAAAAGGGTTAATAAAGACTTCAAAATCCTATTTAAGATAAGGCTTGGTCATCTAAAATAATTTAGTTTTATAGTACAAAAATTTTGGGAAACCCCATACTTGAACCTGCACAAAAAGGTGTATCTTTTCTTTCATATAATGTAGGTTCTATTTCAAAATCTATAAAATTCTATGACACAAAATATGATGAGAAACTCTCTACTATAACCAATAAATAAATAATAATGTAAGGATTTTGATAACAAATGAAAGAATCAAGAATGTATTTTTTTTAAATAGTATTATGATTTTTATAGTTGATTTAGAAAAAATTGAAATTTTTGTCATTATGATATTTTTGGTCCAAAGTCTTACAAATTAATTTAAAATATTTACTTAATTTGAATAATTAATTAGTCAATGGGGAGACTCTCTAAAGTGAAAGAGAATGAGTGTCTAAAGAAGAAGGTTATGAAATTCATTACACATCTACCTAATCATTTCTAGTTTGAGTATTGTAAAGAAGTAAATGGAAGATGTGTGTGACCAATACATTATGTTATGATGTGTATTAAAAATCGTACTATAGAAATATTCTTCAAGTAAATGTGGAAATAAATTGAGAAGGATAACAATGATGAGAAAACATTCATATTGGAAGCAGAACTTAATGAAAGCAATAAAGGAAGACCATGGAACCTTGATAGAAGGTTTTCTTCTCACATGTTTAGAGACAACAAAATATTTAATAACATTGAATTAATGAAGGTGGAGTTATAACATTATACATTGAAATTTTTTCATGGATTAAAGGTGCAGTATCTAAAAAAATTGTGTCTAATGGAATCAAATGTAATAATTTTTTATTTATAGAAGGCATGAAACATAACTTTCTCAATTTTATATGACAATTTGGTTAGGAAAATTATGTTATATTGAGTAATAAATCTTATATCATTATAAATTTAGAAGATGGAAGATTCATCCCAACATATGAATGAATATGTGGGATGTTATTTTAAATTAGTGACCCATCCAATTCATGTTTTATGAGTTCCAACGATGAGAATGATTTGTGGAATAGAATATCTAGACATATTAGGAATATAATATGAGAAATATTTCAAAATCTGTGCCCAAAAGAGACAATCCCATGATATTAATTGGTAGAGAATAAGTTTATGACACATGCCTAAAAGGAAATTTGATTCGAGGGAGATATAAGAATGTGGATACTAGATCATTGGAGCTCATATAATAATATGTGTGTGGTATAACAAGCAACAAGTAAACCAAGACTGATCTTTAATTAATTACATTTATTGATGACTACACATCGAATACTATTGTTCCCTTTCTAAAGTCCCAGTTAGAGGCTCTTTAGTTGCTTAAAATTTTTAGAAGGAAAGTTGAAAATGGAAATGATGTATCTGTCAAGAAGGTGATGTATGATAAAAGAAATGGGTATAAATCAAAGTATTTTTTTAACTATCTTGAAAATAATGAAATAAAACTTCATTACATCACACCATATGCTTTACAAAAAAATGGTGTGGCTTGAAGAAAGAAAAAGATTATTATGGACCTAGGAAGTTTTTTCTTGCTAAAAACAAACAGTCTTATTTCTTTTGAAGATCCATTTTTTTCTTTTGTGTATATTCAGAAAGAGGTTTTATTAGACCTAAGACATACAAAACCCCATATGATATTTGGTACCATAATAGTTTGTCATTCAAAAACTTCAAGGTATTTAAAATCACATTGTACATGAAGATAAAAAATAAACATATGGAAAAGTATAAATAAAGGGATGAAGAAGGGACCTCTGTTGACTATTTTTCAAATGAGAGTTTGTATAAGTGCTAGAGAAATAATCAGCATGGGCTAGTACAATGGTCAAATTTCAAAAACATGGAAAATCATCACAAAAAAAGATTTTTTTATTGAGTCTAACATTGAAACTTTTAAAGCTGTAAAGATACTGATTCCTAAAAAAAGATTTTGAAATAGGATACAAAAGAGTATGTTGTGGTTGATTTTGATTAAAATGTGACAAGTGATGAATAGGATGTTGAGTATTAGGGATATAGGCATCAAGTAATAAAGGCATATATTGACTCTAAGAATATTATTTTATTACAGGATAAATGTTTTAGAAGAAGGTTAACACTTGAGAACCAAAATAAACTTATTTATCAAATTGAACATCAAAATATATTATGTCCATTTAGAATGAAAATAGGATAGATTTCATGAATGATGAGATTGATCAAATGGATAATAACTCCATTCAGGGAATGGTGAAATGATCTATGAAAAAAACATTTGGTACTATTTGTATTTTCAATATTTACTGAATTGGAAAGGTGATGTAAAAATAATTATGTAAGGGTCACATTCAAGGGGTCATAAAAAAATAGAAGAAGTTGACATCAACTAAACCTTTTCACTAGTGGCATGGTTTGAGACCATTGGTATGTTCTTAACAGTGATAGCACACAAAAGGAACAAGATCTTCTAAAAGGATGTGAAATATTACATCCGAGATGGTGAACTAGAATAGTATGTATTGATTGAGAAACCAAATGGTTTTCTTAATGATAAATAATGGATCATGTTATAGAGTCTAAATAATGCTCTTTATTGGTTAAATCATGCCCCAAGATCCTTATATACTAAGATAGATAGATTCCTGATAGGCATGAATTTTTCTAAGGGAAATATTGATAGTAATATCTCCATAAAGAAGTTTTCCACATATACTCTTTTGTCATAGTCAATATATATGAATTTTTTTAATGTTATCAAAGAGTATCGTTATGGTGATTTTTCTGAGGAATTGATAAGGCATTTTGAGATGTCAATTTAAATAGTGATTTCCAATTTTCTCGGGTTATAATTCATTCAAGGAGATCATCATATTTTAGTATCTCAACAAACATTATCTAGGAAATTTTTAAAAATGTTTGGATTGGTGGGATGAAAAGTGACTTATACACCTTTTATTGTTGGCACTAAACTGATAAAAGATATGGTTAGAGATAGTGTAAATCATATGAATTATATATAAATGTTTGGAAACCTAATTTATATAATGTCTTCAGGGCCTGACATTATCTTTTCTATGATATTGTGTGAAAATTTCAGAGTGATACCATATAGTATCACATGTTATAATCCAATAAATTATGAGATATATAAATAATAAATTTAATTACAGCCTTCCACATAGTTCCAATTATGATTTTACCATATATAGTTTTACATATACTAATTGGGTTTGTGATTGTGTTGGTAGGAATTACTCTTCATGTGGTACATTATTTTTCAATGATAGTTGGGTAGCATGATATATCAAGAATAAAATTACAATGGAATTATGAAGAGCTAATTATGAATATATTATATCCATTCATGATGGTAATCAAATTATATGGATGAATTTTCCACTACCAGGCATGAGAGATGAGGTTAAAAAGATCTTATGAATTTCATATGATAATAAAAGTTCTATATATTGATCCAAGAATATAGTTCAATACTCTAGATCTAAGAACATTGATCATAAATACAATTTAATTAAAGAAATGGTAGAAGAAAGTGATATAAAAGTTTAGTTTGTTTCCACAATTGAAAAAGTTATAAATATATTTATTAAAGAATTTCCAAATGAGAGTTTCTTTGAGTTAAGGCTAAAAATCCATGTTTATCCATCGCATATACCAAGATCTAAGTGGTGATAGACCACCACTGGGATTTGTAATGTGTTGCTAATGGAAGATAAATAGTGATACAACACATAACCAAAGGGGTGATAATTATTGTAGAAAGGGGACTTTTGCTGCTAGTTAATCCAAATATATGTATATTGAAATATTGGGGAAACAAATGGAATAGGGATATGGATGTATGTGTCTCAAACAAAAATAGTACATCTATCTATTAGATTCTTGATCTATCCTTCCACATACTCAAAGAGCTTCCTCAATCCCCTAAAGATGATGATAAGCCTCAATGGTATCACACAAAACCATCAGGAATGGTTTCATACTCAGGGAATCAAATAAGAGTATAAAAACATGGAATAATAGTAAAAATACAAGATTTAGTCTAAGAGAAATCTCATATAAATAAACATTAAATCATAGATACCAGACTACAACATAAGTTAAAACAAACTTAAGACCGAAAAAAGAAAATATAATGATTGAGCAAACTGGTTCAATGAATCAAATAGTTTCATAACCAAATTTTTCTGACACTCATGTCACAACAATCATTTATAAAATACTTTCTTCCCATGGAATATTGAACCATATCCAACCCAAAATCTAAAACCTTGGTAAATCTCCACATGACATGGAGACATCATACCTACCAATGTGAGTATGTAGGGTGTGAGATAAATCTAATAGGATACCATCATGATTTCAATTATTTTATTTTATAAAATAAAACAAGACATCTAGGTAGAAAATTAGTACAATAGGTATTATTTTTCCACTACATGTTATAATAATAAAAGACATAACTCAAACACTTTCTCAAATTACCCTATTTATTTACATATACCTCAAAGGCCTTTTCCAAAAACAATTCACTTTATAATACTAAATCCCTCTATATGAAAAACAAAACAAAAGATATTTTTCAAAAAAATAATTCCATTTCCTTTAAAAACATTATTCTTTTGAAAAAACCCACATCGTTTAGAAACATTTCAAATGAATTTCCAATAAAAAGGCCTTTTAAATTATTTCCACCTTTTCTGTTTAAATCATTAACACACCCAACCTAATGGAAAATAAGTAAATTATGGAAATTATAATTAAACTACAACAATAAAAGGTTATCAAAAATGGTACTTAATGTATGGTATCAAACTAGTCATCTTAATCACTAAACACAAAAGAAACAATATACTAAACAATTCCATCCAAGACACAATCAACAAACATGAAAACATATATAAAAAAATGGCATAACATAGGATATATAGCATGAGGAAACACCATGGGGACTAACATTAAAACTCAAGACACTAATAATTGGCCCTATCTATTGGATAGTTGATATTCACACATTCATTAACCATAAAACACTACGAATTCACCTTAGTAATAAACCCCCAAGCCAATAATACATAAAAATATGGGTCTAGCTTCTATAAAACCTCAACTATCCAAATAATATCCCACTAATTAAAACATATAACCCTTGGCCTCCTCATAGAAATAATAAAAATTGCGGTACACGACCAAACAATGTCATATCATGACATTAAAATTTACCCTATGGTCAACACCACAGTCACATCCATCCCACCTCCCACACTACCATATCGAATATCCCCAAACCATGGGCACATTATCATTCTAATCACAAATAATTCATCACATTCCTAACACAAAATCATTAATAATACAAGGGTGTCAACAAGGGTACAATCAAAATTAAATCACAAGTGTTAGTTGGGCCTTCACTTATATCATATAAACTTGTAAATACCTTTTTAAATAAAAATTTATTTCTAAGAAAATTACAAAATAAATCTTATACAATTAAAATAAAAACCACATAACTAAAGGGAAACTCCATGTGAACTTTTTAAAAATAAAACAAACCCTTAATAAAATAATTAAACCCTTTAAACATAGAAATGGAGCCCAATTTGAATCCCCATTTGGCCTAAATCCAAAATAGAAAGTTCATTTCACAAATAAAACCATATTTTTATTTTTTTCAAACATGAAGAATGTATAAAACACCATCTCAAAACTGAGTTCCACTGCACTAAGAAAATCCCTCACTATTGCCAAAGAAAAACCCACCCAAGCCTGGAATGTTTTTTAGAATCTAAACTAGCTATCATATAAATCATTACATTAAATATAAAGCACATTTAAAGCATTATGAAATCATAGATCTCTTAAATAATAGTCAATGAATCTATGAAACCTACTTCATAAAGTGGAATCACATTTACATCAATGAAACCCACCAAAATGAGAATCCGGCTAGAACTGACAACCATTAAAAACTAAAATAGTTGATTTTAGAGAAACCGTAGGAATGAAAATCATCCAAACATCTACACTAGGGTTAGGGGATAAGAGTAAAAGGATAAAAACAAGAGTAAGAGAAGAGAGTAGATCATACCTCTTAATATAGATGAAGAATCCCCAATAAACAACATAAAATCCATCAAGGAGGATCTTATAGGGAGGAAGTATCCCCATGGGGAGCACTTTGGTTGAGTGTGTTGAATGGGTGTGGATTAGGGGAGAAGCCTCAAATAAAAATGAATTGAAAAAACAAATACCCCAGCCTAGACAGGCGTTATGATTACCCCACAAGGTTTTCCAAACCATGTGGATCACCTCTAATAAAAGGTTCATGGTTTTCACACCCTGGAAACATTGTTATATAACCATTATCCCTAACCATTATCTCCTAACAATTCCACTAGGTAGGGTGAAATATTTCCCAGAAGGTATATCGTATCGTTTACAAACCGTTCACTAATGGAAAACACCTCCAAAATCAAAATTTCAACACAGATTACAAATGTACCCATGAAAAAAATAAAAAAGAAAATTACAAACTAGAAAGTGGAACCATTGGGTGTAAAACACACCCCACTATTCCAATTTTTCCGCCATCATGTCCCATTTCAATATGGAAGTAAAAAATATTATTCCACAACCTATCCACTTTAACGTAGGTCCAGATGGATGATGAATAACTAGAAGGGTCCCTAGGAAGAAACTCTAAATAAATAATGATTCCTAATAACTAAGATAATAAATGTACAAATATATTGAATTTATCTAAAAAAAGTATGTTCTAATTGGTACAATAACCAAAATGAAATGGAGACCAGGAACAGGTTTATAGGCCATTTTGGATTCTCTAAAATGGTGGATCATAAGTGAAAACCTCAAACGGAATCATCTAATATGATAAAGCATCTACAAAAGCTCTAAATATCACATAGAAAAAACTATCACTTCATAAAAGGGAAACCAAACTCAAATAACTCAACACCCACATCTTTGAGTTATCAATCTTAGAACTCGTCTCAATAAGGGAGAACCTCATGGCTTGCTAAAATAAGAAATGACATGGGACATTAACTCGGGTCACCATACTATAGGGTTAAACTATAACCTCAAGACAGAAAACATTATCATAGAGAATCCAAAAAAACTAGAAACATTCCGTTCTCGATAGTCCAAAGAAATGATCCTTCCAAATTACCCAAGTACCAACCCAATATTCTCATATACCAAAATCAACAAGAAACTAACCTTAAAAAAGGTCATGGAATAAGAAAACACCAATGGATTCAAAATAATACAACTAAATTACAATGTATGAACCCAACCTCGGAAATTTAATACGTCACATAAGCCAAACGATAAACACACCAACCACATGAATCCAAATGTCGAAACCCGCACACAAGAATTCCACAAACACCCCACTTGGATTTAAATAAACAACCACTTTGAAATAAACTTTTTTAGACTAAACCCCTTTTTAATAACAAAAAAAGAGGACCATTTCCAGAAACCAATTTCCTATTAATTTCCATAATATAATTTGATATTTAATTTAGAATAAAACACACCCATTATATTTTTGAAAACACCAAATGTGCCAATTTTTAATGGTTGAAGTCTCACTTCAAAAAATTATTCCAAAAACAATCCCTTGATATCCATTTTGAAATAAAGATTCCAAACAATATTCTACAAAACTCAAGAAGAAGAATTTCAAAAACTATATCATTTCCAAAAAACCCTCATTGGGCATAAAACACCCCTTTTAAAATATTATGGAATGAACCAATCATGGTTTAAATAGATTTAAGTGGAATACTCTACAATCATCAAAGAAAAACAATTTTATGTTTCAAACCACACATAAAACCTTATTCTATAGATAAAACAAGGTAAATCCCATTTAAATTTTATATCAAATTTTAAATAAACCTTTATATTTAAAAATTATTTTCATTTCAGGTCTAACTTGAAATTTAAAATGGAAACCATATTGCATGTTGAAAAAATTCACCTTGAACACATTTCAAAAACCCTAGAGAACCTATCACATAAGGGTAATGTAAAGACCCTGACCCAGGTTGCCAGGAGCCATTGCTTAAATTATTACATTAGAATTGATACAATATTCATATCCCAAATGACCAATCAGTTTTTTAGTTTTGGAAACTAGATTACATAAAAAAATCATACATTATAATTTAAAATATCAAATACAATATAGTGAATCCTTTGATAACACCATTATTCTCTTAGATTAACCCAACATATCAATCATAATAACCTTCTTAGCATCCTAGGGAAAAATAAAAAAAGGGGAAGGTGTGAGTATAGATTATCAGTAAAGGTAAGAATATAGAATAAGCTATCATAAATAATAATAAACAATAAGTCCAATTGAATAACTAAAAAACATTCCACTAAAACATACTCTTTATCATAATATGGAAGGAATAAAATATGATCGATTAATTCCATATAAGTAATCACATGAGAATGAAACTTAACCATGGATATTCTAATAGTTAAATAATGACATGGAATATCAATAACTAATCTCATACTGATGGAATTCATAATGCAGTGAATCTAAAACATACCATAAAGGCCTTAGATAATAAGAATACATTAATGGGTAAGGTTGCTTCCAACACCTGGTCTAGTTTGTCTCATGAGACCTTGTGATGCATCGAGGGTGTACAGCGGACCCCGCCTAACACTTACTAAGTACAATGCATTCATCATATGAAATGGGTGAATCATAGTCAACATAAAAATTCAAATCTAAACTAGAATATTAAATGTCAATAAGTTTCACAAACAATAATCATAATCATACACCAACTGGTGTATTATGATGAAGGTATCAAAATATCACATCCACATTCAAACTGATCATAATGGAATCAATATATTAAGGTAGACTGTATCATAAGAGATTAAAAAAATTAATAATAACATAAAATAAATGTTATTGACATAGATTTAAGTACTTTAAAAAAATCACTGGAAAATTCTTGAGAAATACCCCATAACTTTGAAATCATTTATTTAAAAAGCTACATGATTATAAAAGAAAACATTTTCTCTCAAAATAACCTCGTAAACATGAATGGGATTCATCAATATATTAAAATGTCATGAAGGCAGAAAAATTGGATTATGTTTTATATGTTAAAAAACATTTCTATTTTAAAAATATTTGTCACTTGAAAAGATGATTTGTTTAAAGAAATCCCCTTACTACTTTTTAATCAGTCAAACTGTGTGCTCCATAAAGTTAATGATCATAAAATGAAACATTTAATACCATGAATATAAAAGGATTCATGATATGATATATCAAATGTTAGTATATATACACCAATCACAAGAAATAGGTGGTGAATAAGGCACATCTCACTAAAATAAAAGTGATATGAGAAAACACATACCCTGGGTCCAAAAGAATTCCACACTTGTACATAACATCATGAATAACAAAATTAGTTTAATTAATAACATAATTACAAACCTATTAAACATATATTTTATTTATTATAATTTTATTATGTTTATTTATGGCCATCTTTTTGAGTTATATTATTTAGTTTTTTTGTTCAGGGAGCGTTTGTTTCATGGTATTATGATCAGTTCCCTTGAGTATAAATATGGAAATTCTTGTAAAATAAGAAAAAATTATCAAGAAGTGAAAGTATTTTATATTAATTAATTTAAATAATTTTGAATGGATTTAACTATCATTTGGTTATATCATGTGAGGATGATCCATTTGATTAGACGTTAATGATGAACGTCAGTTTATTTTTGAAAGTTTTCGATTATTATATACTGGTTTGGTTTTGTTAATTAATATTGAATATATATATATATATATATATATTAGCTTCATAAAATAAGAAAAATTTTATTTCACATATTATAATATATTTTAACCATCAAAATGGTTTTATGACCATCAATGGAGACAGTAATGAAAAATTAAAACTCATCGTCCCTGAAGAAGGTGAATAGAAACCTCACAAATGTTGTTTTCATTTTTAGGATAAAAGTTAATGAGAAGAGGTTTGATGGTGGATATACCATTAACAATATAATATTCCATTATATTTATGATACAGGAGTTACCATGTCACTTAGGATAGAAGAGGTGATCAAAGGATTTCAAAAGGAATGAAATTAAAAGAGAATGTGGGATGGTTTTACCTATAGAGTGTCGTCTCTTTGAGAGCCTTCATAAGGGATGTGGAAATGGTTTTTTTGTGAGACACGAAATACTATAAATTATTGATGTGTTTTTGGAGAGTAATTGGGTTGAATATCATAATTATTCAAGTATTATATGGTGTGTGGAGAAGAGGTGGCAATGGTTGGTATTTATAGTGGAGGAGAGTGGTGTTTTGTGATTATTTTATTCATTTGTATATTATTCTGGCTCAAGAAACACAATTGTTCTGATTTTGGTGACTAAATACAGTAAATATTTCATGTGAGTTTGATATAATGGTAAATTAAACCATCTATGTCTTAACGATGACTCAAAAATTCTTTTATTTACTTATAATGTCAAATACTGGAAATTACTGCATTTCATTATTCAAAAATAAATCAACTATTTTAGAAAAATTAAAAAATATATATACCTAACTATTTTTATATTTTCATATTTCAAAAATTATCTCATTTTCTGGAAAATTATTTTCTAAATATGGGAAATTTAATTTTTAAATAAAATCATCATTTATTAAAAAATACTGATTTTAATATTATAACAGATTTTATGCCGCATTGAAAAAATAATTATAGTCTCATAAGAATATATTATAATAATACTAAAATATAATATTAATTTATGAATCTGTTTTAGGAAAATAAATTTTCATTAAAATAATTATATTAATTTTTGAATTGTAAATAAACATTTACTTTTCACAAAAATACCAACACTTAATTTATTATCTTTAAAACATTTATTTACTAAATATATGATATAAATATATAATATTTTCATTTATAAGATACCTAAATTTTATTTATACTTTAATAGATGAGGTTATTATTTTACTTGCAACATTACTAGTCCTAAACGTCACATTACTATTCATCAAAAAATGAAACTTATCTGAAAAATAGAAAAAATTTAACCATGTAAAATTTGATATTCTGATTTCAAAAATAAGTATTATTTTGTGAAATAATATTTATAAACGTTTCAAAATTTAGTTTTAAAAAAATCTTCTCCATTAATAGGTTGTAAAATTACCTTTTAGAAAATATATCTTTTATACTTTAAATTGGATTTATTCTTATCTTGATCCTATCAAACATATTGGTTGAATTTAAAAGCATTTAGTTGAATGTGTATCATATAACTTTCATTAACATATTTCAATAATTTTTAATAATTTTATTTATTAATAAAAAATTCTATTCTTGTCATAAAAAAGGTTTTTTATAAAAAAATCGTTTTTCTTCAATTGGTTTTTAGTTTCATTTATAATTAATTGGTAACCAATGAATTAATTTAATAATAATTTGTAAATCACATTTTCAAAATTTAATTAATCACATTAATTACTTCCATTCCAATAGATAGGTGATAACTATAATAATATTTAATAATTTTTTATGCCTGTAAGTTATCAAAGATGATAACTTTAAAAGAGACATACCATAAAATATTGGGGTGTCAGATTATCCCCTCCTTGAATAAATTTATTCCTCATAATTTTGAAGTATTACTTTTAAAGTAAAAGGTTTATACTTGAAAATTATTTTTTGGGAAATCCACATCGTAAATTGGGTTTATAAAACTTCTCACTAAATTGAACGAAAAGGCAATGTAATGGTCACCAAAAAACTATATTTCCCTATAGCAGAAATTTTTGGAAAGTGAAAAAATTTTCATGGAAAATAAATTCAACTATCTTATTTTTATGGATAGTGATAATGAACATGGTCATTATAATGTTAACCATCAAAAAATCCTAAATTTTTTATTATTTAAAAGATAATTAATTTCATAGAAGGAAAAGTAAGTGGATGAAATTTTTATTCCAAAATAATTTCCCAATAGATGAGTGATTATTTTATTATATAGATAATAACATTAAAAAATAAAAATAATTTGTTCCTCTTCATGTCATAATCTCATCCTTCGGTTTTTCTTTGATATAGCTCCACTTCATTTCTTAAACCAAGAGATGGATATTCAATATGAATTTTATTCATGAAGAACTTTTATCAAATGATATATAAGTAATTACTTTGTAATTTAAATTTTCACCTCAACCAAAATGGTTAGATCATGTTATAAAATATTATAAATCATAATTTAATGTTAATCAATAAAATTATTAATCCATTCTATAAGTAGTTAACCTTAAGACTCATCCAAAATATATCTTTCCAAATCCAAATAAGAAATATTTAGAAGAAAGACTACTTAACATTATATTTTCCCAAAAACAATATAATGTATCAATTATTGTAACATACCAAATATATGAATTACATGAGCACCATTAACCTTAATGAAAACAAGTTTGAATCCAAAAGAAATATCAAATATTGTTGAATATATTCCTTGAATCCAAACATCTACTAATGCTAGTAAATATAATACAAGACATCAAATCACTAACCACCATCGTGGTCACCAATAATATCCCATAAACATATCTTTATCATTATTACCGCAACATAAACCACATATTAAGGGTTATCTTCCTTCAATGAAGTGTTTTACAAAATATCAACTTTCCAATGAATTAATTTTCTTGTTACCATTTAACACATGATTTCAAATCCTTAGTGGAGAAGTATTGTATTACACTCCATATATATTTCATAATTCTTACAAACAAAATATCATTTATTAAAATACTTTTATAATATAATTATTTAATCCAAATTAAATAACTATAACCATTCCACTTGATTAATATTAATAACATAATATTTAATTTGACCACTTAGCTTCCCCTATTTTATATTCCCATGGATCTTACTGAATTCATTTGCATAGTGTCTTGTATCCTTAATGTTGAAGCATTGAGCATTAGAAAATCTTTTCTTTCCCTTGAAATCCTGATCATGGAGGAATTTTCTCCACACATAAAGAAATCTAAATTTCCATTTAATCTTATAGAAAAGAGTTTTCTTCCACTTATATCACATGATAGAAAATACTTATCAGTTTTATTTCTTTTATCAAACATTATTATAGTGGTACTCTTATTCTCATTCTATCCACTTAATCAATAACACTTAGGGAATTATTTATTCTTCTCATTATCACGTGACACTATATTCTCATATGATGATAATGATTGGGTGACTTGTACCCTTTGAAATATTGGTATAGGACCAGAAAATATTTAATCTACCTTACTCTTTGGATCATGTGTATTGGTGAGGTTCTCATTACTTATGTGAGCTGCCATTTCTAAATTATTAAAAACACTATATTGAATCATATCATTATGAAACATAGTGTATAATCCCTAAACCATTGAAATACTTGCAATATATTGAAAAAATGTATGAATAGATAATACAATAAACATGGATTGTTTGAGGTGTTCTTCTAAAGATATCCCTAAACTTTGTCTTAGGTTAATATTCCCTAATCTAGTATTTCTTAAATCTATTCCCCAATATTTCTACTAATCTTTCTATTAGACCAATTATATAGACAAAAATCCTATTATCCTAGTGCTAGTGCCTTACTTTATTTCATTTTCATAGATACAAGAATAGAATCCCTAAAGACTCCCCAGTTTAGCAATTTTAGAAAATAGATTGCATACATGAATCATATGTTACAATTTAAAATATAAAATACATCATATTGAATAATTTGATAAAACCATTATTCCCCAAGCTTAACCCTTCATATCAACCATAATAAACATCTTATCATCCTGGAAAAACAAAAAAATATAAAGAAGGGGTGAGATCATATTTGTAGTAAGGGTAATAATGTAGTGGAATCTATCATAAATAAGAAAAAAAATAATGCAAACACATTCCATTAAAACATAATCTTAAGAATAATATGGTATTTATAAAATATGATCAAATAATTCCATATAAATAACCACATGAGAATGAAACTTAACCTTAGATACTCTACTCATCAAATAATCACATGGAATATCAATAATTATTCTCATAATGAGGGAATGAATAATGTGGGATATATAAAACATAACATTAAGGACTCATTCATGAAGTCTGCAAAAATGGGTAAGGCCACATCCAAAACCCTGTCTAGTTTGTCTCATGAGACCTACTGATTCATCGAGGGCTAGAGAGGGCCCCACTTGACACTTACTAAGTCACATCAATTCATAATATGAATGGTTTGAAACATAGTCAACATAAATATTCATATAGAAACTATCATATGAAATGTAAACAACATTCCCCAAACAATAAACATTGTCATAAACAATCCTATGTAATATGATGAATGGTATCAAAGTATCACATCCACAGCCAAACTAATCATAAACAATTCAATAAAATATTTTAGATGGTATCATAAGATATTGAACTCAATTAATAATAAGATCTAAAAATGGTGTTGACATCGATGGAAATACTCTAATAAAATCATTGAAAAATTCTTGATAAATACCACATTACTTTGAAGTCGTTAATATAAAAATTTGCATAATTATAAAAGAAAACATTTTCTTTGAAAATATACTTATAAAATTGAAAACTATTTATAAATACATTAAATTTTCATGAAGTTATAAAAATAATATTATATCATATAGGTAAAAAATGTTTGATAAAAAGATTTGTAACATGAAAAGATTATTTTTTTGAAAAAAAATACCCTTAATTTTTAGTAATCAGTCAATCTGTATTCCCTATAAAATTAATCATCGTCAAATGAAACATTTAATAACATGATGATAAATAGATTAATTATATTTTATATAACAACTTTTATCTTAATTACACCCATAAACATGATTTAATACATAAACATGCACTTAAGACAACTCTGAGGATCGAAATGTCTAGTGTCTTGGGAAATTCGGAACATTATATAAAAGATTAGAACATAAAACACTACATCTTTTTTGAAAACTTCTTTTTACAGGACCAGAACATTCCTTCGTAAATAGCATGGCATGGGATAAACTAAAGACATGCATCAAAAAAGGGTGAGCTGTAAATCCCATTAAAGGAGTATACAAGGAATAACATGAAGAATATAGTACATGTTAGGAAATATAAATATCAATGGAGAACAAGAGAAACATGAACATAAAGGAATGATATAGAATGATTATCATAACAAGGAAATGTAGCAACAAATTTAACATGATATAAGCATGATTAAAGGCTCATTGCACATGGAGAATTATTTAACACTCATTTAACATGAATTATAATGATTACCCCTCATTTCACATGATGTATCATGATACTGGTCTTTACCCAATGTATTGGAGAACTATCAGGGTGAACCCTTTATAAACATTTCATTTCAGGCATAAGTGTGCAAGATTGATCATACAACATGGATTCATTAAACATAATAATTTATTCCATGAATAAAAAATGTGGAATACATAAAATCATGACACCAACAAACAAGTACATGTCCATAATGTTAAATTACCTTGATAGAGAAGTGGGCATGGTATTCAATTACATGATGATTTTGTCATGGGAAATTTTGGTGTAACTTAGGCAGCATAACGATGTCAAATAGAAATTGTAAAATGGGCGGATGATAGATAAAGGGGTATATCATCATTTATAAATGAAATGGATAGTAATGGGTCATGGAAAAAAATATCACAACATATGTAATGTAATTTATATGCATTATATAAAATAATTGCATGAATGTAAATGATAAGAGACAAATTCCTTATAGAATTTCTGCATGGTAACTAGTGTACATGGGAGGAATTAATGAGAGATAAAGATGTATCTAATCATTAAAAAATAAGGAGGGAAGTATGGGAAAGCTTCTAAATCATACCCAAAGTTTTTTAATTGCAAATATAAGTGTATAATAACATAAATAAATTTGGATAAAAATGACAAATGAAGAAATATCTTACTTGGAAGTGTGATCCCAAAAGATTGAAAGAGTCTTGAGAGAGGATTTTAGGGAGATCGGGGCCCCTTTGGAGGATTATAGAGATAGGAGGTAATGGGTTGGTCAAGCTCAAAATGTTTTTTGTGAATAGGAATGGGAGGTTGAGTGGGTTTATATTAGAAAAGAGAGAGAATCCTTTATTATTTAGGTTTTGGACATTACACATTAAACTAAACAAAACCACAAACTAGCCCATTGTTTTTTCCCATAGTTTTTCCAAATGGGAGTGGAAAAAATAATTTTTTAAGGAAACTAGCCTAAATTATTCAAATATTAGGCTTGTTTATGTGGAGGTGAGTCACACCTCAAGGATTCTTTTTAAAAAGTAAAAATATTTTAGAAGTTTTGAAGGGTCTACTAAGGCACTATAAAAATAATCACAAAAATCTAAAATCACATTATCTTAAAAAAGAACAAAATATTGGGCTAACATCCCTTTTAGAGTATTTTAGTACTTCACTATTGGGTCATTATGTTGTCATAAAACACATTATATATTTAAATGGTATTTAATTTTTTCCCAAAAATATGATTATCTCAAAAAATTATGAAAAATTCACCGTTAGATAATTTCGATGTCCTGAATAAAAAAATAATATTAATATTATCTAAATAATTTTTTAAATATGTGAATTTCTATTTTAAAAATAAAAATCGACATTTGTGGAAAATTCATGGGTTTTGATAAAAACAGTTCTAAAACGTTAATAAAAATTTCAATTGTATTCATAAAAAATTATCGAATCATTTATATTTAATTAAAATTAATTTATTAATAATATTTTATTAAAATAATAATTAATTAAAAAATCCATTAATTCGTCAAAATAGATTCATTAGTTGAATATTAACTAAAAATACTACTTGTGCTTTAAAACCCATTTACAAAGTAGCAATACTAGAATGAATTTATATTCTTTTTAAAAAACCAATGTGCATAACCATAGTGCTAGGGTCTTGTTACATAACCACTTATAACACCTACATAAGTCCTAAGGGTAAGGTGTTTGATGGTGCCAGACTCTTGGGGCAGCTTGGATAACATCACTTGGGTGGTAGTCTCTATTAACATCCACTTCTTCTGTAGGCAGTTCTATTCAAGCTTAACGTGTTGAAGCTCTGCTTGGTCTTGGTCAAGAGCAAAGCCCAGGGATGCTACATCTTTTCTAGGATATGATAAATAGTCTTCGTATGGAGAAATTCTACTAGATGAGGCCATTTCTTCCTTTTTCTAAGTAAATTGGATTTGTAAAGGGCCTATATTTATTCTAATCATGTGTTCACTGTTCAGTAGCTATATTATCAATGGTAACTATTCTTAATGTTATTTTAAAATCAAAAAAACCAAGGATGTGCATTTTTTATATATAAACATTTTAAATTATAAGACATGTAATTATATGAAGAAAAATTTACATTAATAAATGTTTAGTTCTTTACATTGTATATAAAAGGTAATTATATATATACCACACATAAGAAATAGGTGGTTAATATGGTATATCCCACTGAACTAAAAGTGAGACAGGAAGACCCTTACATTATGTCTGATAGTGTTCTTCACTTGTACATAAAAACATAAATAATAAAATTAGATTAATTAACTACTCAATTCAAAACCTATTAACCAAATTATTGAATTATAATAATTTTATTAAGTTCATTTATATATATTTTTATGAGTTACACTATTATATTTTGTTGTTCTGGGAGCGTTCGTTACCTGATTTTATAGTCCATTCCCTTGAGCATAAAGAGGAGAATTTCTATAAAATGGGAATAAATTCCCAAAAAGTGAAATTATTTAATATTATAGAACTTATATAAGTTAAAATTGTATCATATATCATTTTATAATATGGTATGAGGATCATTCATTAAATAAAATGTCAATGATGAATGTAGGTTTATTTTGGATGTTTTTCGACTATGACGAACTAGTTCTGATTTATTATTTAATATTTTATATATATATTAGTTCAAAAATATAAAACAAGTTGTAATTAATATATTATAATCTATTTTAATAAAAAATGTTGTTATGATGATCTATGATAATTGAAAGGATAAATGAAAAATCTTTGTCCATGAAGGCGGTGAATGGACCCCTCAGAGACTATGTTTTCATTTTTAGAATAAAAAGAGAGGAGAAGATATTTAATATGGATATTACATTAACATAAAAACATTATTGTATATGCATGATACTATAATTACCATGTAAATTTTTATAAGTTAGTTGAGGAACGAATAATAAAAGTAAACTTATTAAAAGATAATGATAGAGGGTTTTACCTCGTGAGTGTCATCTACTAGAGATCCTACTCAAGGGACTCAGAAATGGGCTTCTGGTGAGACTAGAAATACCAAAACGTTTAAATGAGGTTTGGTACAGTAATTGAGTAGAATATAACCAGTATCTAAGGATTATATGATTTGTGGAGAAGAGGTAGTGAGGGTTTGTATTTATAGTGGAGGAGAGGGTGTTTTTTGATTATTTTATTCATTTTATTATTATTTTGCCTCAAGACGATCAAATGGTATTGATTCTTTAGTATAAATACAGTAAATAGGGAATTTAATATCTAGATAATGGTCACTTACATCATTCATGAATCGACCATGATTCAAAAATTCATTTATTTACTTATAACGTTAGATAGTGAAAATTATTGAATTTCACTCTTAATCGAAAAGTCAATTATTTTTAAAAAATACCTAAAATTCACCCTAACCATTTTTTGACATGTAGATTTAAAAAATGGACTCCAATTTATGAATATAATTTTATAGATAATAAAATTTTAATTTTTAAATAAAATCATCATTTATTTGAAAAATACTGATTTTAATATTATAACAGATTTTAGGACATATTGAAAAATTAATTATATTCTTGTAAAATTATATTTCAATTCTAATGAAACACAATATTAATTTATGAATCCATCTTATGAATTGAAATTTTATTTTAAATCATTATATTAATTATAAAATTGAAAATAAACATTTATGTTTCACAAAAATACCAACACTAAATTTATCATTTTTAAACAATTTATTTACTTATTATATGGTATAAATATATCATATTTTAATATATAATATAATTAAATTTTATTTATACTTTCATAAGTGGGTTATTATTCTAGATTCCACATTACTATTCCTAACAATCACATTATTAATCATAAAAAATGAATCATATAAAAAACAAGAAATTTTACAAAAGTAAATTTTGATATTCCAAGATAAAAAATAATGTTTATTTTTTTAAATAATTATTATAAAAGTATCTAAATTATATTTAAAAAAAGTTTTCCTTTCAATGATAGTAAACTTTACTTTTATAAAATATATCTTTCTATACTTAAAATTAAATTTATTCTCATCTTAATCCTATAAAATTTATTTATTTAATTTTATTAAATATTTGATTGAATGCGTAACATACAAATTTCATTAATAACTTTCACTAATAGTGATTAATTTAATTTATTATGATAAAATGTCTTTGTGGTCATAAAAATAGTTTTTTATAAAAAACATATCCTTTATGTTCAATTGGATTAATTTTCATTAATAATTAATTTTTAATCAATGAATTCATTTTACTAAAATGTGAAAAAAATATTTTCCTAATTTACGTAAACTAATTCATTATCACCATTCCAACATCTAGGTGATAACTACAATAATATTTAATCATTTTTTCGGATTTTAATCTATCTAAGAAATTATATTTAAAAGAGACAGGTTGTAAAATCTTAGGGTGATACATTCTCCCATCCAATAAATTGCATCCTCCCAGTTTTGATGTTTCACTTCAAAAATAAAATTCTTATACTTAAAAATTAATTTCTGAGAAACACACATCGTAAATTGGGTTAATAAAATTTCCTCTTAATTTTTGGGAAAGGAAAATTTGATGGTCACCACAAAAGTGTATTTCCCTATTGGAGACATTTCTGGGAAGTGAAAACGATGGAATGGAAAAGAAATATAACTATATTTTTCCAATGGAGAGTAATAGAGAATATGAACATTAGAATTTTAACCATCAAAAAACTTTAAATTTTTGATCGGTTAAAAGAATATTGATTTTATAGAAATAAAACTAAACAAATATTATTATTTTTTCAAAATCCATTTCGAATAGTTGAGGGATTATTTTACTATCAAGAGAGGAATGATAGAAAATAAACTTACTTAATTACATTTCATGTCATAATATGATCCTTTATTTGTGATTTTATCTACCTCCCCTTCTTTTCTTAAACCAAAAGATGGATGCACAAGATTAATGTTTTTTTCTTGAATCACTTTTATCATGTGATCGATAAGTCCTTCCTTTAGCTTTTAATTTTTTACAGAAACTAAAAAAGGTTATCAAAGGTCATATAATATGATAAATTTTACTTCAATATTAATCAATTATATCATTAATCCATTCCATAAGTACTTAACTTTAGGACTCATCCAAAATATGTCTTTCCAAATTCAGACACCAATGATGTAGAGAAAAGGTTATGTAAAATCTGATTTTACCCAAAACAACATAATGTATATCTTATTGTATCATACCAAATATATTAATACTTTTATCACCTTTAAATTTAATAAAAACATGAATGATTACAAAATTAGAATAAAATATTGTTTAATATATTCCTTGAATCGAAAATTCTAACAATCCTAAAAAAGATATTACAAACCATCAAATCACTAGCCACCTTTGTGGTCATAAAAAACTTCCCATAGACAACTATTTATCATTATTATCTCAGCATAAAGAACATATCAAGGGTTACCTTTCCTCAATAATTTTTTTTAAATATCAACATTCCCCTAAATCACTTTTTTTGGTACTATTCAACATAAGATTTCAAATCCTTAACAAAAAACTACTATAGTACACTCCATATACATTTTATAATTATTAAAACTATAATATAATTTATTAATATACTCTCATAAAATAATTATTCAATCCAAATTCAAGAACATTAATCATTTAACTTCATCAATAGTAATAACATAAGCATTACTTTGATCCCTTAGCTTCTTCTGGTGTGTATATTCCACTGGCTCTTAGGTATTTCATTTTCATAGTGCCCCATATCCTTATAGTTGAAGCATTGAATATTATAAAATTATTTCATTCCCATGAAATCCTATGTATGGTGGACTTTTTTCCACACTTGAAGAAAACACCTTTTCCTTTTCAGCATGTAGAAATATGTTTCCTCTCACATGCATCACATGATGGAAAATAATTTTTTGTCTTTTTCCCTTTGTCCAACTTTTTCATAGTTGTACTCATGTTCTCATTGTTTCCTAAAAATACATGATTCATAGATAATTATTTATTTTTCTCATTAGAACATGATACTATGTCCTCATATGATAAGAATTATTGGGAGACTTTTTTCCTTCAAAATATTTGTATAATATCATAAATTATTTTATCCTCATTACTCTTTTGATCATATTAATTGGTGGGGTTATCATTCCATCTGTGAGTTTCCATTTCTAAATGATCAAATACACTATATTAGATTATATCATAATGAATAATAACTTATTATCTCAAAACTAGTGAAATACTTAACATAAATTAAAAAACAATGCGTAAATAATCTCATAAAATGGTTTTTTGGGATGCTCGTCTATAGTTATCCTCAAAGTATATCTTATTGTTATGTTCCCTAATCTTGAATTTCTTAAATATTGTTCACAATATTTCTACTAAACATTATCTGATACCAATTATAAAGACTCTGACCTCGTTATCCTAGACTCAGTGCCTTAATTTTTTACATAGACATAGATACAAGATTTGAATCCCAGAGAACTTATCAGTTTAGCAGTTTTGGAAACCAGATTACATATATTATTCATATATTAAAATTTTAAATATAAAATAAAACTTATTTAATCCTTTGATAACACCATAATTCTCCTACATTAGCCCTATATATTAGTCATAAAAAACTTCCTATCATCCTAGGGAAAAATAAACCAGAAGGATTACTTAGATTCTTAGTATGGGTAAGCATATAGTGGAAGAAATTATAAACAACAATAAAAATATTCAACGTGAATAACTAAAAATAAATACCATTAAAACATAATCTTGATCATAAAATTTAAGGATTAAAACGTGGTAAAATAATTCTATATAAATAATCATAAAAGAATGATAATTAACCTTAGATATTCTACTAGTCAAATAATCACATGAAGTATTAATATCTAACCTCATAATGAGGTAATTAATAATGTGTGACATGTAAAACATACCATCAAGACCTCTACCAAGAAGTATACATAAATTGGTATGGCCTCGGCCAAAACCTGGTTAAATTACTAATTCCAATGAATTCCACATATGGAAGTGCTGAAACATATTCAACATAAAAATTCATATCAAAACTAGAATATGAAATTTTAATAACATTCCTCAAACAATAAACATAATCCTAAACCATCGAATATAATATGGTGAATGGTATAAAAATAGCACTTCAATAGTCAAAATGATCATAAAAAATTCTATAAAATATGGTAGATGGTATCATAAGAGATTAACCTAAATTAAGCAAAAAATTAAACGAAGGGTGCTAATATAGATGGAAATACTCTAACAAAATCATTAATAAATTCTTGATAAACTCCACTTTACATTGAAATAATTTATTTCAAAAGCTACATAATTATAAAAGAAAACATTTTCATCGAAAATATCCTTATGAAATTAAAAATCATTCAGAAATACATTTATGTGTCATGAAGATATGAAAATACACTTGTATCATATTAGTAAAAATAATATTTCCTTGATAAAAACATTTGTAAATTGAAAAGATTATTTAAAAAAAATTGAAGTCCCTTACTATATTGTAATTAGTTAAATAGTATGCACAATTATATTAATGATAATAAAATGAAACAATGAATTCCATGAGGATAAATAGATTGACGATATTATATATAATAGGGATGTATACATACACCACACACAATAAATAGGTGGTGAATAAGTCATATCTCACTGAAATAAAAGTTAGACTAAGAAAACCATTACCTTATGTGTGAAACGATTATAAACTTATACCTAAAGCCCTGAATAATCAAAATAGATTAACTAATTACTTAATTTGTAACCTATTAAAAATATATTTGATTTATTATAATTTTTGGGTTTATTTGTTCCATTTTGATGAGTTATACTATTTAATTTTGTTTTTTAGGGAGTGTATCTTTCATTGTTTTATGGTCAGTTCCCTTGAGTATAAATTTGGAAATTCATGTAAAATGTAAATAATTTATCCAGAAGTAAAAAATATTTAGTATTATAGAATTCAGTAATTTCAAATGGTCTAATATATCATTTGGTTATATGATATGATATTGATTCATTGGATAAAATGTAAATGATGAATGTTAATTTATTTTGGTTGTATGTCGATCATCGTGAACTAGTTTTGTTTTATTATTAAATATTATGTATATATATTTGTAAAAATAATATAAAAATAGTTTTAATTCACATATTATATTCTGTTCTAACCATAATAATGGCTTCATGACCATCCTTGAATGTGGTAAAGAAAAATGTGAACTCTCCGTCCGTGAAGGCGGTGAGTCGACGCCACACAGACAATATTTTCATTTTTGGGATAAGAATATAAGAGAATTTATTATATGATGGATATTCAATTTAAAAAATAAAATCCTTCTATATGATCGACACTTGAGTTACAATTTCTCTTTGGATAGGGTGTTAATAAAGGATAATCAAATGAGAGAAATTAAAAGCGAAAGAGAGAGGGTTTTACCTCTTGTGTGTCATCTCCTTGAGAGCCACCTTAAGGGACATGGAAATGGTATTTTGGTTTGACAATAAATACAATAACATGGGGAAGTATTTTTCTAGAGGAATTGGTAAGAATATAATCTTTCTCCAAGGCTTAGAAGTTGTGTGGAGAATATGTGGGTGTTGTATTTATAGAGAAGGTGAGGGGTTTTTTTGAATATTTTGTTCATTTGTTTATTATTTTGGCTCAAGAATATAAATAGTATTGACTATTATAAGTAAATAGAGTAAATAGTGCATGTAAGTTCAAGATAATGGTCACTAGAATCATCCATGACCCATCCATGACTCAAAAGTTCATTTATTTACTTATAATGTTAAACACCACAAATCATCATATTTCATTATTCATCAAATATTCAACTATTTTAGAACAATCCCAAAAATTCATACTAAAACATTATAAACATATAGACCTAAAAATGGAATCCATTTTATGAAAATATTTTTCTAATTATAATAAATTTAATTATTAATTAAAATCATTATTTACTCAACAAATAGTAGATTTAATATTATAACAGATTTTACGACACTTTGGAAAATTAATTACGGTCTCATAAAATTATTTATAATTATAATGTAACAAAATATTTTCTTATGAAACCATTTTTGGAAAATAATTTATCTCTTTAATATTATATTAATTATAAAATGGTAAATTAACATTTAAATTTTAACAAAAATACCAACCCATAATTTATCATTTTTAAAACGTTTATTTACTTATTGTATGATATAAATATAACATAATATCATTTATAAGATAAATAAATTTTATTTACACATTCATTGGTGTCTTTATAATTCAAATGGCCACATTACTATTCCTAATAGTCACATTACTATTCATCAAAAAATGAAACTAATCACAAAAATACAAAAAAATTAACAAAAGAAAATTTTATATTTAGATTTCCAAAATAATTTTTATTTTGTGAAATGAAATTTATAGAAGTGTAAATATTTGGTTTTAAAACAAGTTCTCCATTAACAGGTGATAAATTTTCCATTTAAAAAATATATCTTTTATGCTTAAAATTGGATTTATTCTTATCTAAATCCTATAAAACATATTAGTTGAATTTTAAAAAACATTTGATTGAAAATGTAACCTATAAATTTCATTAATATGTTTCATTAATTTTGATTAATTTAATTTAGTGAGATTAAATTTCATTGTGGTCATAAAAATGGTTTTTTTTTAAAACACATCATTTAGGTCCAATTAGTTTTTATATTTATTTTTTATTAATTTGTTACCATTGAATTCATTCTATAAACACTGTTAAACTATATTTTCATAATTTACTTAATTTATTTCATTCATACCATTAAAACTCCTAGATGATAACTATAATAGCATTTAAATTTCTTAAGTTTATAAGCTATCGAGGAAGTTCAATTTAAAAGAGACATAACATAAAAAACATTGGGTGTTACTTGTTAAAACTTAATAATATATAATTTAAATCTATTCTGAAATAAAGTCATTACATCCATGATATAGGAGTTGTAATCCCTAGAAACTAATCCATCCAAAGGGGAATTCTAGAAGGAACAAACTCTCTTCCTCCAAGAAATTTCAATGAGGAACTTATCAAAACAAGAGATGGGCCTAAACTCCCATTCTAATAAAAAACAATAATTTCCATAATCAAAGGAACTCTAAAAAACACCATTTAAAAACATCCCTGTAAAAAAATTAAAATTTATATTAAAATATCATTTGAAAGATTCATTTTTTCTACCTTTATTTTCTCAAAACCTCAAAGAATTACCTGTACCCACTAGGGTAAAAATTCATTCGTCCCAAGGTTCAACATCTTTCTCTTTCAAAATCATCACATAAATTTTCACAAAAAGTATTTCTCACACTCTATTAAAAAAATACTTCAAAACATATCTTTGATATAAACTATGTCATGAAAAATACATTCATAAACAAATTCCTAAAACACCAATGTAAAACAAAACTAAATTGATTCAAAAAATTCCACTTTTTGAACCAAATTTTTTTTAGGTCAAATAATTTTCCTTAGCTCGGTCTCAAAACAAAACATACATGAGTATAAAACTACTAGAAAATGGTCTTGAAAAAGGAAACAACTTTAACATCCCAATAACTAATTTTCTACTTTGCAAAAGAGATTCCCCAATGGAAAAAATGAAGAACATAATATGATGTCTGATATCAAACCACAATAAACCACATCACTTTCCATAAAAATTCCTATTAAAATTCCCCTATATAATACCAAGCTAATGGAATACTCTACTGGTATAAGGACCTAACCATAATCATTACATAATCTTGATTTTAGGTCAATAGTTTCACTTTCTTTCACATTGATGATTATTAAAGGTTTAAATTTTTAGATAATTAGGCCAAACACATTCAAAAAAATCCTAAAATAAAAAGTTAAAACTTTCTATTAGTAAACTTATTTCCCATAATATAAAACTTTTCAAAAAAAGCATGAATTATTTAAATGGAAAATCTCTACAACTACCAACTTGACTTCTTCCTTTCACTTAACCATCCCAAAACACTATGAAAACATTTTAAGAACACTAGATTAATAAAAATTACCAGTAATAGAAATAAAAATAATGGAAACAATTAGTTCAATAAAAAACTGAAAATTCATATAATATTTACCTTTATCTTCAATATTCTTTAAAAATATTTAAAAATATATCCCCATGAAAAACAAAATTCTTAAAGAAAATCATTAAAACCCATAATAAGAAATTAAGACATCATTAGGTGACTTAGAGCATAACATACATAAAACCCTTTCAAAAACCCACTTAATAGGAATAACCATAAGGATTAAATATATTATTATCAATAACCAATGAATTATAGAGATACAATAGAGATCACCCTTCGTACAAGCTATATCGGTCTCACCTATTCCCCCACGATCAATAATGGGGATCAATCTTTCATATAAGTTATATCAGGCTCACCTATGAGCAACAATGGGGATCATCCCCTTGTATAAGCTATATTATGATCATCCATTTATAGTGACCTATAATTTGGATAAACCCTTCTTATAATCTATATCAGTCTCACTTGTGAGATGTAATAGGGCTTAACCCATTGTATAAGCTCTATCGAGCTCACCTAAGTCATATAATGCTCAACTACCATTTCATGAATGAAACACATTCATTATAAAACTCTTAGAAATAATAATTCCTCATTTATAACATGAAAACCCCATGAAAATGAAATTGGTTTAATGAAAATCTCTTTGAATCCTGATTAACCTATGGAAAAGAAATGGGTTTCTTAACAATCTCTTTGAAGAATGGTTAATCCATGGAAATAAAATGGGTTCGTTAATAATATGTTTGAAAAAATATTAATCCACCCAGATGAATAATGAGTATGGTATAAATATGATATATACCTAGTTAAGTATAATTAATAACAAGGTTTCTTTATGCTGATGAACATAAATACCAATTAAAGAAAATTAATAACATTCATGAGGAAGAAAATTTGTAAACATACCAAAGTGTCACATACCAATTTGAAACATTTTAATTATAATCCCCATAAAAAATAGCATTTAAAAAAACTAAAATAAAATATGAATAAAAAAATATGTTAAATAGGTTTTATATACACCAAATAAATGAATGTGGGTGTATAACATCAAAATATGCCTCAATGAAAGGAGATTGAGATGAAATACCTTACCTTAAGCCCATCTTGTCACATCTATCTTTATATTCTTGAATAATAATTTTATTTTAATTATTTACTTCATTAAAAACCTTTTTATATTTTATTTTTGTTTTTATTTCTCTTATTACAATGTTGTATACAACTACTTAAATAATTAATTTTACATCGGGTGTTTTGACCCTATTCGGTCTATGTGTCAAAAATGACATTGGTAGGACGACTACGGTCAACAGGGGTAATTATTTAAAAATATATAGAATAATAATAATGAAATAAATATCATATTTACACATAAATTATATTTTTAAAACCATTAATGAAATATGGTAATGAAAATTTAACCAATATTTCAATCATGGAGACGGTAGGTCGTACGTACACATTAGTAACGTTCCCATTTTTCAATGATCATTATGGAAAGAAGGTAGGTAACATTTATCATTAAATAATTATTATTATATCATAAATAATATATTATTTAATAATATATACTTATATATATTATTTTTGTATTTTAAAGGGAATCATATTGCTTCAAGAATGTTTTAGTCCACACCCCCACAAATGATGTTATCACTTTTTCAGTGTGTAAAAAGGTAATAAAGAAAATGATATATTATATTTATAGAAACATAATTATTTCATGAATATCATATAGATGAATTTATATCACAAATTTTTGTTAACCCATTCTTAATATATTCTTTGTAAATTGAAAAGGTATCACATTGGTTTGAGGAGGCGGTAGACCAAACGTCCACAAATGATGTTATAGCATTCCCAATAAATGGAAAGCATGAATATATATGTTATATAAAATTATATAAGTACATATTAATAATAAATATAATATATATCATATAATAATATAATTTACATCATAATTCTCAACTATGAGAGGTGGTAAAGGAAAAATAAATAGAATGGTTTCACGAGGTGGTATAACACCTTATACACAAATAGTTATTTCGTTAACCATTTGATGGATGTGTGTGTAATATTTGATCTAAAACATAACATAAAAACATAACAGTATATTCAGGATACTTATTTTATTATATAATAATTTAATAAGAATAATTTAATGGGTGGAAAAATATATAAATAAAAGGTGTGCATGGAAGAATGTTACATCTTCTTCGGTTAACACATTTTGGTTTGCATAAAATTACTTCCTTGGTTTGATTTATTCCTAATATGATGGTTCTAGTATTATATTAATGATTTTTATAGGTTATTTTTTCATTATTTGGATGATCCAGAAAGCTTTATAGGTGTGAATAATTGGGGAGAGTGAGTTCCTTTTTATAGTGAAGGAGGAGTTTCATTCTTGTAAATACGAAAAGTTAAACACCATTGAGAGTTCCCCCTTACATAATGTTCCTAAACTAATAAAACAATTCTATAAAGTGTTTTTATGGTCGAAATGTGGCCATAAAATGGTGTATGGACATGTTTCTTGGTCATTTGGCCACTTTTGATTAATGTTTAACCACAAAGTGAACTCATTTTTACTTTAATCGTTGTAATTATTTTTAATTTCTTTCACTAATATTTATGTCAAAAAATATTTTAACAATACTAGACATTATAAAATTTTTATATTCCAAATTTGGAATCCATTGTTTTAAATTCCAATCATACTTTTAAATAATTTAATTAAAAATTGATCATGAAAACAAAATGAGGAAGCGAGTTTTTAAAAGAAACAACATTTGAAAGTTTGAATTTTGTTATTATCTAATTTAATTGTGAAACTGATTAAAATGAAAATTTTTAATTAAATTACAAAAACAATTATAATTATAATTTTAAAAAAAATATATATATATAATAAAATAATGGGAATTATTTAAATGATAAGGCAGTTTTCAATTAAAATCCTATATTTGTCACAATTCATCAAATCATGAAACTTCTCATAAAAATATCAAAATTACACCCAAAGTTAATTTTAAAATAACTAACTAATAAAATTATTATTATTATTTTAAATATTATTTATAAAATTATGAAGAATAATTTAAAACAAGTGTGCCATTAAAAAGTAAAGAACTGCCTTTAAAATTATACATCTTTTTTTGTTTGAAATTGGAATTATTCTTATCCTAAAGAGATCAAAATTATTGGATGAATTTAAATATATTTAATTAAATATATATAATATAAATTTTATTAATATAATTCAATAATGCTGATTAATTTAATTTATTAATACTAAATTCCATTCAGGTCATAAAAAATAATTTTTCATAAAAACCCATCCTTTATATTTAATTGGACTTTATTTCCATTTGTAATTAATTGGTAAACAATTAAATAATTTTATAAACATTTTTAAACTATAATTTCTTATTTTATTTAACCTTATCCATTCCATCCATTCCCACATCTAGGTAATAACTATCATAATAATATTAATAGTTTATTATTGTCTAGTAAGATTTCAGATTGCGTGTAATATATTTCATGAAAGGAAATCGATGTTGAGTGTAATGAAAGATAAACATGGTTTTGTGTGTAACTAAATATATTAATGAATTAAAATTAATTTGAATTAATATACCCCGTATTCTCTCTGGATGTTATTTCCTATCCCCCTAAAAATGAATTTCTCCCTTGAAATTAATCATGGTTATCAAATTATTAGCAGTAATAGAATTTATTTTTTGAAACTCCTGTCATAAAAAGGGTTAATAAAATGTCTTCTTAAAAAGGGAAATTGGGGAAGATAATGGTCCCTATATGTTATGAATAACTAGGATTTCATATAGGGAGAAAATTTTTGGGAAATTAAAACTTGGATTTAGAATGGAAAATTAATTCACACGTACTAAAAACTAGTTATAGAGAACATGTTCAAGAGGAAGTTAGTGACCAAAAAGACACATGACAAATAAGTGCAGAAAATGTCATTTATATCATCATAAAATATGTTAATGGGTTAACATTTTATTATAAGATACTTTTCATAGGGTAAAAATATTTTTTCACCATTTATACTAAGAGCATAATGAAATATACTTACATGACGAGTAGAGAATCATCCTTTAGAAAATTACCACCATAAACTCATCTCAAGCTCCAAATAATGAGAATCCAAGATGATATTTCATACCTGAAGCAATGGAATCAAATTATAACAGATCACATAATCCTTCAAATGATAACATGATATTCCTCCTATCTTTATATATTAACCAAAACCAAAATGGGTAAGACATATTAATATAATTCAAACATTCATGTGATACATTAATCTCAAATTTTAAATAGTAACACCCAATGTAATACCTAAATCATTTCATAGATATATTACACTAATGGTCACTAATACCATTAAAATTATGTCCAAAAAAGTACTGGTATTCTTCATCAAATAAGATTTAAACATTTATAGCATAAATATATAGAAACTCAATAAATTTCTCCCAAGGTATTTTTATTATTTAAAACATTATAGGAGGGGTGCCTAATAAATTGTTCCTATGATCCACCTTCAAGAAATATTGATCTCTCTTGATCTTATATGAATTCAATAAATAGACCAACATCAACTATAGAAGTAGAAAATGATTTAATCATCCCTTTTTTATTCTGATCATGATGATTTCCACCCTAAGTATGATTCATCATAAACATGTTATAATAATGTCCCATCACATTATAGCTAAAGATTCTTACAATTGACTGCATATCTATTAGTTAATTTTTTGATTATTTAGGACTATTTTCCTTGCAGTCATGAACCCTTAACCAAACATACCACACTAGTAACACTTTCTATATCCTAACATAAATTCCAAAAAATATATTTTTCCACACATGGATTAAGTTTTAGGTTATCCCCAAAAATTCAAAGTTGGTTTCTTCTCCATTTCAAGCCACCTTGACCATTTCGTACTCTTATCATCGCATGGAACATAAGTGTCAAAAGAAATTCATCTCAACATTATCATCATAATGAAAAAAATTATCATAATTTTTAAATTCCTGAGAGGAAAAATCTCTTTATAAATTTTGTTACAATCCTAAGTAAAATATATTAATTTTACTATCAATAAATCTAATGAAATCCAGAATATGCCTACCCATTCTTCTAAACACGGAATCATTATCCTTTTGATTTAATTCCAAGAATTGCTTCTCTTTACTATTCCAAAAAACCTTTTAGAAATTTTATCGAGGTATATATTCTTTAATGGTTCTCATTCCATAGAATCAATATCATCTTTCTCTTTGGTATTCCTAACCAAAGGCCACCACTGGTTAGCTTCACCATCAAAATGATAAATAGAAATTTATTTCCTTTTTATTTTCCAAACATCCCATTAATTCAAACATCTTCTTTAGGGAATTGATCCATACTTCTGATACCACTACTTTATACGATCGATTGAATGATGGGGGATGTTGCCTCATTAAATTCTCACCATTCTACATTTTACTTTGAGGTATATTGGGTTCCTCAATAGCATGAATATAGCACCCTGGTTTTATGTATGTAACCATTTATTTATATATTTTATGTATATATAGTGTTTGTTTTATGTTTGGGAAGGCTTGGATGAGTTTTAGAATGTTTTGGGGGATTTTTTTTAGGTTCACTATTTTAGTGTAGTTAGTACAATTTGTGAAACTTCTACATAAAACTATTCATAGTGAGGCAATGGGCTCTGGTTATATGAATGGAATAGGTGAATAGTTTGGCCAAACCATGAATCCACCTATGAGAAACCTATAAGTTGGGGAAAAAGTCATTTTCATGTTTATCACATGGTTTTCCTAACAGTGCATCTCAATCGGGCATGAAAAAAATTAGATCCAAAATTTTTGGATCTAATTTGTTTTTACTCTTTAATGGATATTTTCCACCTAAATCGACCGTAACTTGAATTACTATTTTTCAAAAGGCATTGGTGACCATTTCATTTGATTCGGAAGTGATCCATTGGAGAATCTTGGTGTGATGAAGGGGGATTCCTTAGTATGTCTCATTTTTTGGTTTTTTTTCTTCGTTGCTTCTTCTTCCCTCTCTTTGAAAGATAGATATGATCCATTGGGTATCGATGTTTTCTGATTCCAATAACACTGATTTATGGTTTTTTTATGATAGGTAATAAGATCTTAGATGGGTTTTTGGATTTTCAACCTGTTTTATTAAAGAATTTTTGTCATTCTCATTTTTTCCTATGTTTTCGAGTTAGGTGGATTCACTATTGATTCTTCTTATTAGACCTAGTAGTCTTGGTTTCAAATTGATTGAATTTTTTGAAATTGACTGTGAAATTTATGTTAAAATCTTTTTAGAAATCCCCTTTAGTGATATTTTTTAATATTGTGGATTGCAAAGTGCTTTGTTTCATGATTCAAAAATGGTAATTTTAAAATTTGAATATGTTTGATTCATAGAAAAGGTTTTATTGAATTTTTTTTTAATAAAATGATCAATTTACAAAAATGAATTGAAGTAGTTGGTCTTTCATTGTTTTGGAATAAACAGATTGGTGTTATTTCATTCCTTCTTTATGACCTTAAATAAAGGGCATTTCCCATTATTGTATAAGGGATGTGACCCTAGATAATGGGCATGTTCCCATAGGGAACAAAACTATTTTCCACTTTGTGACAATATATAGGAGGAGTGAGAAAATTATCATGATCGTGGAACTAAAACTATAGCATGAATGTGTGTGGGAGTGTGTGTGAATCATGAAATGGCTATTCTAAAAAGAAATCTGGAATGGATTAAATATTGGTTTTTTTTCATTCTATGAAAATAGTTTTGATATAGAAAATTCTTTTGGTTTGGGATTTCTTTGGCTTTGATATAAACTATTAAAATTATTTTAAATAGTTTTATATAAATTTGATAACCCATTTCATCATAGTGTCGTGAGTAAGGAAGTCATTTGGGTAAATCCTATTGAGTTTCATCTCTCACCCCCTTCTTGGGAACTTTCGTGTATTTTTAGATATTTTTTACTAAGACACAGGTAAAGAAAAATTATCTCATTTCATTAGTGATTCATTATGATACATTGATCAAGAATTATGGATTTGGAGCTTTGATCATGTTGGGAGATGTGGAGGTGGTGTCTTTGGAGTCTTTGAGTTTAGTTGGTTTTTCCTTCCACTTTATACTCTAATAATGGTTTTGGTTTCTTCATTATACTATGGTACGGTCTATTGTTGGCTTGGTTACATTAAAGGTGAATATGTTGATCTCATGAATCATTTAGTGGTTTTTTGGTTTTTGTATAATGGGTTTGGTTTTTTTTTTGAAATGGAAAAATATCCCCGAACTGTTAAAGAAGTACTTCAAATTTATTGTTATCCTTTGGTGTCTTAGATATGTAACCAAAGGGAATGTAATATCCTACAACCTTATCAATAAAATTTTGGATGCTAGGATGATACAAATGATATCATATCTTGGAAGACCCGTCATTTATTTTGGGAAAAAGGTATTGAGTCGTCGGTCATGGAGTTAGAAACCCATTTGTGTTAATTCATTGAGTGGGGATGGTAGCAAGGATTAGGGTTATCAAAACATTAAATTTATTGTATAAAAAACACTGATAACCTTTTTATGTTAAACCTCATGCTACCAAATATTTGGGTACATAAGTTTTTTGAGAAAATTATAGGAGTGTTACCTCATTTTCATGGGTTTATCTAATTATAAGAGCATGGAATACATTGATATAAATGACATCCCACAAGGAGTGCATATTTAATTTTGAAAATTTATTTGCGGTTTTAGTAAAAAAATTTAATTTTTTTGAAAGTGTTGAAATTGTTTTAAATGTAATATTTTGAAAAGTCATGGTATTGGATTTTAAAAATGGTTTTATTTTCGAAAGCATGGTGTAATTTTCAATGATGGGTTGAAAATAGAAAGTGTTTAATTTTGGAATTTCTTGTCATGATAGTTGTGATGTGGTAAATTTGAACTTTCTAATATCTTAGAAGTTAGAGAGTGATACTTATGGAGTTTTTTGTGCATATAAAAAATGGCACCCAATATCCATCATTGAAAATAATTGAAAGTGGCTGTTGAGAAGGTGGATTCCCCTGGTCCACAGGTGAACCAACAGCTGGTTTAGAGTATAGTCTAATACTTTCAGTTTATTGATAGAGGGAATTGGATGGATAAACTAAGGAACATTGATCATTCAGGTCTGTTCCAGAAGAAGAAACTACCCATCTTTGAGGTGATTTTGAACCAAAGAAAGAATATGTGTGGCTGAATAAGATGAATCAAATATTTGATTTCCTTAGCACAATAGGATAACTGAAAGTCAAGTTGTTGATTTTTATACTAGAGGATCAATCATTACATTAGAGGGATTTTTCAGTTCAGACTAAATTATACAAAGTTATTGAATGGGAGGATTTATAATAATTATTAAACATATAATCTAATCCTAACTTGTTCAAGATTACTAGAATGATATACTTCTTTAGATTGAACCAATAGAATCACTCAGTGATAGAGTATATGGCTAAATTCATGAATTTAGTCTAATTTTCACCTAAAGTTGTTGCAAGTTCATCCTTATGGGATTTCCTTTTTTGAATCGGGTTTGAGGTAAGAGATTCACTCAAAGATTTTTGTTCTTTTATAACAGATTATATCGATATGGCCAATAGAGAGATAGTGGTTGAAAGGATCATCTTAGGATATACTTGTGGAGGAAGAATGTTGATACCTAGATGAAATGGTGGGAAATATAATGATGGGAATAAGTGTAAGAGGGTCACCTATTTCCAAGGTAGTAGAATGACTTAGAATCAAATAGATGGATTGGTGAATCTTCCTCCAAAACAAAAAGGAAAAGATATATTCTTCAAATGTGGTTATTTTGATCACAAAGAGATATATTTTACAACACTAACAAGATCATTCAAAATTTTCAATTATTAGATGAATCTTCAGTACAATTTTCACAGGGTTCTATGGTCTATTGTTTAGGAAACATCTCATGTTCTGCATATGTCATTTTCATTGATGGGGCAAGGGCAGTAAAATTCCCCATGTCATTTAAAATAAGCTATCTATTTTTATTCAAAAAATACCATGAATACACTAAGTATATAATCTCTACCGGTTAGTAATGAACAAAGTACACCGAGTAAGTAGGTGTGTGGAGATGAGATTGTGATTATGGGTGATCAGTCTAGACCATCGATGGAGAGAGGTTGGATTATTTTTAATTATACCCTTATGAAATATTTTTTGATACTAGTATATCCCATTCATTTATTGATTCTTGTTTCATGGATCTCATAGTTGTGCATGTTCAGATGATTCATTTTGTTTTAAAACATCAAAATCCTCTTGGTCAAAGAGAATGTCGAGCCTTTATGTGAAAAGATTGTTGTATAACTATTGATTCTGAATAATTAATTTTGTATCTATATTGGTTGAGAAAGATGTATATGAAATAGTTATGGGAATGTATTGTTTTAAAATTTTCAAGGATCACATAGATTATTATACCCATACAGTTAGTTTTATGAATGATAATGGAATCGACCATCTCTTTAGGGGAGAAAGGAATGTAAAGGAAGGAACAACTTTCTTTCTAGCCTCAATGGCTTGAACTATCTCATACAAGTTACCAGCATTGAGCATGTCATCAGTGGATGAGATAGGGGATCTGAGTTTTCTAGCAGTGGTTGGTCAGTTTCGAGATGTTTTTCAAAATAATTTCTCAGGTTTTCTACCCACATGAGAAGTAGAGTTTATGATTTATCTCATACTAGGGACCGGTCCTATCTCAATTTTGTCTTATATAATGGAACCAAAAGGATTAAGGTAATGGGAAGTATAGTTGGAAGAGCTATAAAGAAAAGGGTTCATTCATCCTAGTAGGTCATTGTCGAATGCACTAATTTTTTTCATAAACTTTGTATGGGACTCTTCAGTTTTTTATGGATAATAGTAATATTATCCAAGTAAATATAAAGAATAAATATCCACTTCTATTCATTTATTATTTGTTTAGTCAATTGAGGTATTCACATTGGTTCTCTAAAATTAAATTGTGATTAAGATATCACAAATAATGGTTTTGGAAGGGGGATATTCTAAAAATGTCCTTGGATAGTAGATATAGACATTATGAATATTTGGTTATGCCTTTCGGTCATACAAATAAACCCACTACCTTTTGGGAAATGATGAATATGATATTTCAAAGGTATCTATAATATTTTGTGGTGGTGTTTGTAGATGATATATTGGTATATTCAAGGACAAGGTATGAGCATGAGAAACACTTGGTGATACTCTTGGGAATCTTGAGGGGTCATTGGTTCTATGAAAATTATCAAAGTGTGATTTTTTGATATAAGAGGTACGATTACTTGGCCATGTTATCAATAAAATAAAATTTTCTATTGATCAAGAAAAGATTGAGGTTGGGATATCTTGAAAACTTCTAAATAATGTCATTGAGATATGTAGTTTCTGTTGTTTTTTTGTTATTATCAACACTTTTTTATGAATCCTCATGACTAGCTTAAACTATGATAACTTTGACAGGGAAAAATTATATATTCCAGCAGAATAAGGAATTTTAGAAGTATTTTCAATAGCTAATGGTTCTCCTTATATCAGCACGAATTTTGATATGATTAGATTCCGAATAAGAGTATGTGGTGTATTCTGATTCTTTAAGATTGGGATTGGGATGTTTTCACATGCAAGGAGATCAGGATGTTGCTTATGGCCCACATCAGTTATAGTTTTGTGGGAAGAACTACTCAAAACATGATTTCGAGTTATTTTATATTTTCCATGATTTCAATACCTAGCATAATTACCTCATTGGTGAGAAATTTATGGTGTTTAAGTATCGTAAGAGTTTTGAAAATAATTTCTCAAAATAATATTTGAACCTAATGTAAAGAAGACAGATGGAGTATCCCTATATATTTTACATTGACTTGATGTATACAATGGTATAAAAAAATTGGTGGTGGATGCATTAAGTAGTAACTCATGTGGTTAATTAGAAAAAGAGGCTTCAGGTTGGGGGTAGTTGATGTCAGTGATTGATGGCATGCGCTTGGATTGTGATGACTAAGGTAGTGTTGGGGTTTTCAGACCAGTTTATTTTGTTCTTGATTTGGTGGATATTTCTAAAGAGTCACGTACATATGGTTCATAATATGTTTCTATATGGTCAATACTCAATGGTGGGGAGACCATTTGAGGGATGGAAGTTGGATGTGAGTTCATTTTTGTGGTTTACAGATCATATAGTCATTCCTATGGATTTTCAGGAAAAACTTCTTCATGAATACCAATATTAGAGATGGGATGTTCATCATAGAATTTGAAATATGTATAAGCAAATGAAACTAATGTTTTGGTGGATTTTCAGGAAAATAAAGGTAATTGAGTGTGTTAGGACATGACTCACCTCTATGTAGGTTAGGTAGAGAACCAGTGGCTAGAAGTAATACTATAGTGTTTACCAATTATTTTTGGAAATGAGAGTAGATAGATTTTTATTTTCTAATATATCTACCAAGGATGGTTTGGAAATATGATTCCATATGGGAGATAGTGTATCGGATCACAATTTCTGGTCATTTCATACCTACTCATGAATCACATACGGTGGAAGACTTTTCAAAAATCTATATCTAAGAAGTGGTAATGGGGAATGGCATACCATTTTTGATAGTATCAGATAGGGATCTGAGGTTTATATATCATTTTGTCAAATCATTATAGTAACCCCTTAGGACACACTTGGCTATGAGTATGGTGTATCATCCTCATATGAAGGGATAATCCAAAAGGATGATTCAATTGTTGGAATACATGATTTGGGATTATGTAATGGATTGTGTTGGATCATGGGAGGATCACATACTATTGGTGGAGTTCTCATATAAAAACTGTTATTAGGACTCGATATATATGTATCATTTTAAAGCATTTTATGGGCATCCTTTTTGTTCTCCTCTTTGTTAGGTGGAAATAGGAGAGACTTCACTGGTTGGGTCAAGCCTTGTCCCATCGACAATGAATAAGAATTAGATGATTACTAAAATAATGGAGACATCTCAGAGTCATAAAAATTCATATACAGATCAACATCGAAGATCAATATGGTTTTAAGTGAATGATTATGTGTTCGGGAGAACCTCTCCAAGATTTTATAATCATCATTTTAGAAAATAGGGTAAGTTATATACTCGATACTTAGGTCCTATTGAGATAAATAAATAGATTTTTGAGCTGGAATATCAATTGGATTTTATACCAAGGATTAGTTCTGTGAATAATGTGTTTCATTTATCTCAATTGAAAAAGTATCATCTTTATCCTCACTATGTGATTTGATGTGATCACATTGACTTACATCCAGATGCTTCTTTGGTTCATATGCTAGTACCGATTGTGGATAGGAACGAGAAATTAATTCATGGAAAAATTATAATTCTAGTGTGGGTTTTGTGGAAATATAGTTTTATTTAGGAATAAACATGGAAACGGGTGAAGGAAATTGTCGAGAAATGGCCCGAACTCTATTAGGGAAATGGTGTTTTTCTAAATTATAGGGATGTAAATGCCAATTTTGGGGAGAATATATCACTCATGGTTTCAAGTTAGTAACCCCTTGTTATGTATTTTATGTATTGAAATTGTTTGGGTTATGTTTGGGAATGTTTTGAGGAGTTTTTGAAAGTTTTTTGGGGGGGTGGGTTTATGGAGGTTCATAGTTTTTGAATGGTTAGTAAAAACCCGGAAACTCATACAGAAAACCATCTAAAATGAGATTGTGGAATATGGTTTATTACATGGTCAGAATCATGGTTAGGTTAAACTATGAGACATTTAGAAGAAACCATAAATTTTGGTATAAATTCATTTTCATAGTTAATGCACAATTTTTCTAACTGTGAACCCTAACCATGAACGTCAAAAATTATATTTGAAAATTGTGGATATAATTAAATTTTTCTCCTTAATGGATTTTTTTCACTAATTCGACCATAACTGAAATTCCACTCTTCCTAATAGTTTTAAAGACCCTTCCAATTGATTTGGGAGAAATCTTTTGTTGAATCTTGGTGAATTGAATTCTGGATTCTTTAGTAAATTTCCAATTTTTGTTATTCTTCCTTAGTTTATCCTTACCTCTCATAGAATAAAACATTCAATCCATAGGGGATGGATACACGTTTTTTAATGATAATAATGTTGATTTATGGTCATTATGATGATAGTAAATATGATATATGTTTGGTTTTTGGAGTTTAAACCCATTTTGTTAAAGAATTTGTTTCATTCTTAATTTTCACTTAAGTTTGTGAGGTAAGTGTCTTCACTCTCGAATCATATCACTTGAATATGAATCCATTGATTCATTTTTTTTTAATTTATTAAAATTGATTATGAAATTTATTTTAAAACATGGTAAAATCCCTCTTTCGTGATGGTTTATAAAAATATATAAATTGTTTGTTGTGCATAGTGCTTAGTTTTAATGATTTTTAAAAAATAATTTTAAAATATAACTTTGTTTATTTCATGGAAATGGTTTTTTGTAAATTGTTTTCAATAAAATGATAATTTTATTTAATTGTCTTTAAATGGTTGGTTTGGCATGGTTTTGGCATACATGGGTTGATGTGATTTCATGATTTCAACATGAACCTTAATAATGGGTGTGTACCATTGGCATGCAAGGGACATGATCCTATATAAGGGTTATATTCCATTGGGGAACAATGAAATTGGACACTTATTAACAACATAGTTGATGGATGAGAAACATCTCATGAGTATGGAATTTTCACTAGAGGATGCATGTCTATTGGTGTGTCTGTTAATCATTGGATGGGAATACTAAAAAGGAATTTGTAATGGATTAAATCCTAGTTTATTTCTATTCCTTGAAAACTATTTTGATATAGAAAATTGTATTATTTTGGAATTTATTTGGATTTAATATAAACTATCTAAATTCAATCAAATGGATTTATATAAATGTGCTAACTCATTCTATCCTAGGATGTGATTAAAGAATTCATTTTGGGAAATAATACTAAGATTTATTACTTGGTCCTAGTGTGGGTTCTATGTTACATTTGTAGATATTTTTTATCGATACGTAGGTAATGAAAAACTGTCTCATTTCTTTAGTGATGCAACATTATACTTTGATCATGTGTTGTGTATTTTTTTCTTGGAGCATGTTGGGAGATTTGGAGTTGGTGCCTTTGCAGTCTTTGAGTTTTGTTGGTTTTGTCTTCTTATTTATGCTTTGATATTGGTTTTGGTTTTAGACTTTTACTCTAGTATGGTCTTTTGATGGTTAGGTTACATTTAATTTCTATACAATGTTTCCATACATCATTTAGTGGTTGTTTTGTTTTTTTATATTGGGTATGGTTGTTTTATTTTAAAAAGGGAAGATTCCACCCAAATTGTTATTGAAGCCCTTGAAATTTACTATCAACCTTTGGTGTCTTGGGGATGTCACCTAAGG
Organism: Viscum album; assembly: GCA_963277665.1. Taxonomy (NCBI): domain Eukaryota; kingdom Viridiplantae; phylum Streptophyta; class Magnoliopsida; order Santalales; family Viscaceae; genus Viscum; species Viscum album. The sequence goes on along the minus strand of OY728138.1, from coordinate 1,525,222,585 downwards.
ACAAGTAATATTCTACCATATTTTAAATATACTGAGGAGGTGCGGGATATTACAATAGATACCACCACCATTTATATCTTGTGTTGGCTGATCCATCACTACAACAAACAGATCTATTCCAATTCTAAACAACTCTAGATGCTAGTTTGGAAGGATATTTCCCTCTCGATGCCTTCCCACTTCAATTTTTTGGTTTAATATAGAGAAAAAAATTCTAAAAAACATACTTTATATGAATAAATATATAAATCTTAAAATTATATATAATTACAACTTAACCATAAATTAAAAAATTTTGAGGGTATACTATTAACACTCTCCTGTCCTCTAATGTTGTATAAAACATTCTTTTGATACCAACAATAAGGATATGGTATTAATCATTACATATTTTTATGTTGAAGTCAAAAAAATTATGTTCTTTCACATGTAGGGTCTTTTCAATCCTGTATTTTTAGAGAGTTAGGATTTAACTCATACATAACAAAACCATAAAATACAAACTGGAAACTTCTGATAAGCATCCATTTTACCATACTATAAATTTTTTAAAAGAAATCATGAATTTATTTCATGGAAAATTTCCATGAATTCCAACTTGACTTCTTATTTTCCCTTACCCATCCATAAACTTTGTGAAAGCATTTTAAAAACCTGGGATGAGAGAAAAATCTCAGTAAGGGATATAAAAATAAAGGAAACTATTTGTATAGTAAAAGAATAAAAACTCATAAAAAAATTACCTTTGTCTTCAAATTTTTTATAGAATATGAAGTAAGACATTTAAAATGAAAAAAACACATATTTTTGTAAAAGAAAATCATTACAAATCATAGTAATCAATTATAAATATATTAGTTTACTGGGAGATTCATATACATAAAACCCTTTGAAATACACCTTTAATTGGAAAAACATAAGTTTGAGTTCCAAAATTATCATGACCTAATTAATTGGAGAGCTGTAATGGGGATCTCCATTCATATAAGCTTTAGCAGGCTCACCCATTTCTCATGATTCATATCAGGGCTTAAACCTGTGTATAAGTTATATCTTTTTCACCTTTTAGTTATAAAGGGGATCAACACTTCATTAAAGCTCTATCAGGATCACCAATTTCTCACGATCTATAATAGGGATCAACCCTTCATATAACCTATATGGGATCATATGTGAGATATAATGGGGATTAAACCTTTGTATGAGTTATATCATCCTCATTCATTTCTAATAATGCTCATGTACCATTTAAATAATAAAACTATTTAATCATTAAATTCATCTAAAAATAATTATTCATTTATAACCTGATAAACCTATGGAAAATAAATAGGTTTAATGATAATAACTTTGAACCATGATTAAGATCTGTAAAAGAAATCGGTTCCTTTTCATTCTCTTAGAAACATGTTTAACTCATGGAAATGAAATGGGTTCCATAATAATATATTTGAAACAATATTTATTCACTCATTGAAATAATGAGTATTCTATAAATATAAAGTATCCACAATGGAGGATAAGTAACAATAAGGGTTTTTAGTGTTGATAAATTGAAATACCATTAAAATATCATTAAGAACATTCTTATTGAAGGCAATCGAAAAACATTACAAAGTGTACCATACCACTAAGAAACATTTGAATCAAAATCCCCATAAAGTAATAACATTTTAAAAAAATAAATAACATTATAATAAATAAATATGTCAAATAACTCGTAAAAGAAGGTGTTTTCATAACATAAAAATATTATTTGATGTAAGAAGACTGAAATAAAATCCATTCCCTTGAGTTCAACTTTTCATGTGTGTATTTGTCTTCTTAAATAATAAAATTTTTTATTTATTTACTTTCATCTGGATATTTTTCAATTTTATTATTACATTTATGTCACTAATTAAAATTTCGTATACAACTACTTAAATAATTATGATTACATTAAGAGTTTTGACTAGATTCCGTTTATATGCCAAAAAAGACTTTGGTAGTTCTACTAAGGTCAGAAGGGTTCATCATTAAAAAATTTCCACAATAATAATCATGAAATAATTATCATATTTATACATATTTATATTTTTTTGAAACCAATCATGAAATATAGTTATGAAAATTGAACCAGTGTTACAATAATGCATATGATATTCCATATGTACACATGAGTTCCATTCCCATTTTTAATGATAATTATTGAAAGAAGGTAAGTTACATTTTCCCCCATGATCGGTTGGGGTGGTTAGGGTGGGGAGGGGTTTGGGCGTCATCACGGGGTTAAGCCCTCGAGACAGTGTTTTATCTGTAAAAATACAATAAAATATCGTAAGTAAAATTTATAATTCCAAAATTATAATTATATCATAAATACTAAATTATATAATCCTATATAATTAGATATATAATTATTGTGATGTAAAAGGAATCATTTCCCTTAGAGAAGGTGGTATTCCACACATCCACAAACAATGTCGTCACTTTTTTAGTATTTGAAAATTTAAAAAAGAAAATAGTATATTATATTTCTTGAAACGTAATTATTTCTTGAATATAATATATATTACATTTAAATATCATATTTTTATTAAATTAATACACAATAAATTCCATTTAAAGTGTGAGCGTATCACATTGCTTTGAGGAGGTTGTCATCCACACATCCACAAATGACGTTATCGTATTCCCAAAAAATAGAAAGCAAGATGTCATGTTTTATATAAAATTATAGTTGTATGAAGTAACAATAAATATCATACATATAATTTAAAAACATTATTTCCATTATAACCCCTAACCATGAGAGGTGGTAAATTAAAAGTGAATGACATTGTTTCCGGAGGTGGTAGTCCACTCTACAGAAGAATGGTGATTTCATTAACCATTTGATGAAACTTTGTGTATGTTTAGGTTGAAACCTTAACAAAATAATTATTATATTAAGTGTTATATAGTTATTAAATAATCAAGGAATAAGAAAAATTTAGTGGGTGGAGAAATAAATAAATCAAAGGTTCTCATTTAAGAATGTTACCTCTTATTCAGGTAACTCCATTTTTTTCAAAAAAACACATTCTTGGATTTATTTATTCTCAATGTGAGGAATATATGATGAGCGGATGGATTTTTAGAGATTATTTTTGTATGGGTTGGATGAGCCAAATACAAGAGGGTTTGGATAATGAATAAAATCCTATAAAATTGGATATATGCACGAAAAATGGAAATAAAATGGGTTTTGGACAAGGTTAAAGGTAATTTGGACCCTTAAGATTAAAGTTTAACCACAAATTCAACTCATTTTTACCTTAATCCCTATAATGTTTTTTAATTTATTTCACTAATATTTTTTTAAAACAATATTGATATTAATAGAAATTATAAATTATTCTAATTTCAAATATGGAATATTTTTTGTAAAATTTCAATCATGTAAGTGGCATAATTTAATTTAAAATTAATCCTACAGATGGAACATGAATGCGAGTTTTTAAAGTAAAAAGTCCAAAAGTTTGAAATGTTCTTATATCCAATTTCAATGATAAATTGATTTAAATGACCTGAATTTGATGAAACAATATAATATTTGTATAATTATAATTTAAAAAACAAAAATATAACTTAACACTAAAAATTATTTTAATGAAATAGAATTTTTCAATTAAAATCTAGAATGTTTCAATATTCATCAAATCATGAAACTTCTCAAAAAAATAATAAAAAATATCCTAGAGTAAATTATGATATTATTATTTTTAAAATGTTTTTTATTTTTTAAAATATATTTTATAAAACTCTCAAAATTTAGTTTTAATAAAATTACTCCATTAAAAGTCACTAAACAACTATTCAAAAATATATAGATTTTTATGCTTAGAATTATATTAATTCTTATCTAAAGCCTATAAAACTTATTTTATGAATTTAAAAACATTTAATTAAATATATTAAATTGACATTTCATTAAAATATTCAAAAAATAGTAATTAATTTAATTTATTATGATAAAATTCCATTCTGGTCATAAACATAGTTTTTCATAAAAACACATCCTTTATATTTAATTGGTCTTTATTTTTATTTATAATTAATTAGAAACAAATGAATTAATTTTATATAAATGTGTATTATGTAATTTCATATCTTAGTTAATTTTATTCATTCCCACCATTCCCATTTTCTGGGTTATAATTATCATAACAGTATTTATAGTATATTGTTGTCTGGTCATGAAAGGAACTCTATGTCGCACACAATGTAAGATAAAGATGGTGTTGCATGTGATTCAATATAAACTATGTATTTAATGTAGCTTAATCAACTAATTAATTTAAATTAATTTAAAATAATATATTTCATAAAATCTCGATTCGTTACAACTCGAGTCATGTTGGGATGAAAGGCAGGAAAACAATAATTCTGGAGGATAAAATGCACTGTGTATGGTTTGGAGACACAAGATACTAAACCAGATTCTTTCCATAAAACAAGAACTATCATGGTTTCATATCCATATTGTACGAGAACCACACAGTTTACTATATTGTGTGTGCTAACCGTGAAACCCAATTCTATTCATTATTTCCACCTATAAAGCCCAAAACGACCACAAAAATCACCAATTCTCTCATTGGGGATCAATGAATCATAAAAACATATCAAAAATCCATAAAAATATCTAAATATGAACTCAATATTAAAACTCAAGCCTGATGATCCCATTAATACACAAGGTTCAGTGTGAAAAAGAGCTATCTAGGCCCATTTCTACATACTCCACCCGAGCCTCAATAACAATCCTAGTATTCAGACTACTGACACACATTCAAAAAATCAAATAATTTTCATCTTATTGTATTTTTTAATAAATTGGTTTGGGAATCCATTAATCTGATTCATGATCTGCCCAACCACATACCTAAGGAGGGTCCATGATCCCCTCAGGTGGATAATATGCATCAATGGTATCACACATAACAATTGGGAATGATGTCACACTCATGAGACCGAATAAAAACATCTAAACATGTCATAGTAGAAAAACAATAAGATATATTCAGAGATGCATCAAATATAAGTAAACATACTGTCAAATATAAAAAACTACAATGGGTTCTAAAACAAAATATATATAAAAAAGTTGATACAACACTCAAGACAACTTGTTCCATGAAATGTAAGGTCTAATAAACAACTCTATGCTAATCTTTGGTCACCAACATTATCAACAAAACAACCTCTTCCCAAGGAAGATGTAATTGGATCAAACCCAAAATCCAAAAACCTAGATAAACCTTCACATTACATGAATAATACATACTCAACTAATTGATTATATGTTGGGAGATAAATCTATTAAGATACCACGTTGATTCTAATTAATTCCATTTATAAAAAGAAACCAAAACCACTAGTTTGGAAATAATTTAATAAAATAGTTTTTCTTTTTCTTTTACAAGGTATAGGAGTAAAAAATTCATAAGTCTTGCACTTTCTCAACGTACATTATTTATTAGAAAATTATTCAAAAGCCTTTTCTTAAATAATTCTATTTTAAAATCTATGTCCCTCCATCTTTAAAACATGTCGTAAGATATTTAACACAAAACATGTGCCATTTCCATTAATAACATCATTATTTTGAAAACAAACCCACACTTCATTGATAAACATTTCAATATCATTTCTAACACATAACATGAACATTAAAACCATTTTATCTCTTTTCCTTTAAAAAATATAACACACCCAACACAAGGGAAAGAAATGTAATAGTTTAAATGATAATAAAAACACATCAATAAAAAGTTATCGAGAATTATAATCAGGGGATAGAATCAAACAAGTCATCAATAAGAATAAATAAAAAAGAAACAAGAAACCAAACATTTCTATCCATGCCACAATCAACACATATACCAACATATATATCAAAAATTTATTACATATGATACATTGAATGAGGAAATACTATTAGGACTAATATTATATCACAAGATATGAAAAATTTGACCTAAATGCTGGTAGGTTGCATATCACACATTTTCAACCGAATCACTCTAAGAAGTTTCCTCAGAGATAAACCCCCAAGCCTAGAATACATATATCTAGGGGGACTATCGAGTCATAAATATCAAATAGAAAATCTATTCCTCGCTACTTCCTATATAGAAACCTCAGTCTTCTCAGGGAATAATAATGTAGGTGGTTCATGAGAAAAAATTTCATCACATGAAAAAAAATAAGTCCCTTAATTATAACCATGTAATCATGTCCATTCCACCTCCCACAGTACCCTTAAAAGACCCCCAATCCATGATCACATCACGAGTCGAGTAACAAAGCATCCATTACACTAATAAAACAACCTAATAAATAATTAAATGTGGCTCAATATGGGAACAATAAACATCACATCACATGTTCTATCCATGCCTTCACTTATTTCATATACATTTTGAAATCCATTTATAAAACAATTTGGAATTCAAACACAATTCCAAATAATAGAATTAATACTTCTAAAAACAACCACATATGTCATGGGAAACTCTATTTTTAATTTATGAAACCAAACCACCAATTTAAAACAAGGAACCCCTTTAAAAATTGATAGGCATCTCACATTGAAAACCACATTTTTTAAAAATCCCAAATAATGATGCCATTTCACAATGAAAATCATCTTTAGCATTTTATCAAACATTAAGAATTCATAAATCACCATTTAAAAACCAAATTATATTAGACTAATAAAATTAGAAATATTTACATAGGAAAACACACATGGACATGGGAAAATATTATTACATCCAAACAATCTATTATATACATATTTAATTTAAATTTAATACACATTTAAAGTACCAATAAATAATAGTGCTCTTAAATAAAAGTAAATTAATTGGAAACACAAACATTATTCGGTGGAATCACATTACATTAGTTGAAAAACATCAAAATGACACTCCTAATATGGATAATAACGATTAGAATTGAAATACCATGTTTTAGAACAATCCTATGAGTACAAATTGTCCAAACAAGTCCATTAGGGTTAGAGGATAAGTGGAAAAGATGGAAAACACTATGAAGTTAAGAGTGGAGGTCATACCTCTTAATCTGAATGAAGAACCTCTATGAAACCACATTTAATCCATCAACTATGATCTTGTAGAGATGAAGAAACCACGTTGGAGGTTTCTGGGTGGAGGGAGTCAAACAAGTGTGACTTAGGGGAGAGGCCTCAATTAAAAAAGAAAGGAAAAAAAATGCAAAACTACCCTAACCTGGGTAGGATACATGTTTACCCCACACTATTTTCCAAACCGTGCAAAAATTGTGCGAATAAACTCAACTAAGAGGTGAATGGTTTAAACACATGGGTTGAATAGTTACATAATAGTGTTCCCTGATTTTTCTCTCCCAATAGACCAATTGGACATGGAATCATAGAATGAATTGAAGGGGAGATCATATCTGTCACTTGAAATAATTTATTATCATAGAGGGATAAACTTTCTTCAAACAAATTCATTATACTATAGTGTGGTTAAATAAGATTCTAATATCAGATATGCTATGACTTGATGAATCTCATTTTACTTTGTAAGTTTTGAATTTTTTAATAAAATCTAAAAAATTAAAATATAGTTTCAAACAAATCCAAAAGATGTAATTAAAGTTCCCTTGTCTTTATTAAAGATTTGAATATATTTTTAGTTTGATATTTAGAATCATTTAAGGTAGTTAAGATGTTTTTTATGTTTGTGGAGAATGTTTTTATGATTTTATGAGATTATTTGAGGTAAATTAAAGAGGTTTTGTGAGAGTTTCAATAAAATATAGAATTTTCTATGGAAAATATGTTTGGATAATTTATTTTTATGTTTGAATATTTTTCACGATGCATAGGATTTATGATGGGTTTCATAGGTGTGATTTTTTGTTTTATTGAATTTAATTATAGGTTATAATATGTGTGACATGGACTTCATGTGAGTTATTTAAAACTAGAATAAGAATCATAAAGATGAATTTTCTCATATCATTTTTCATAACTATTTTATCATCATTGTGTGAGTGTTTATAGTATTGTATAAGTGTCATTAAGTAATTGTGTAAGTGGAATATGACTAGTGATAATGAGTTAACAGTTAGTGAAAAGTACAAAAATATTCTAGATAAATTATTTTTAGGGTGTAAATATAGTCGATGCTAAAGTTGACTCTCATAGACAAAAACATCAAAAATCATTTTTGATACAAGAAAGTGAATATTCCATGAATCCCCCAATAGGAAGAAAAAGATATTTCAAAATTACATTTTTTAGGAAAAACCAATATTTTCCATTATTCTGTTTTCAATTATAATGAATATATAATATTTGGGCAATGCATTTTCGTTATTTATTTCCTTAAATCACTTGATAATCAAGTAGTGATATAAGATAATTTTATTAGAAGTATAAAATGTTCTTAGTTCAGTTTCTAAAGTTGGTTACACAACAATGAACTACTTCATACTAAAATATGTTCAGTTATTTAGTTTAGTGATTCCCCACATGCTTCATTCACACCACATTTTGGTATATAAAATGTGAGGAGTGGAAAATAAATTACCCAATTATACTTCCAGTAGGTTAGAGATGTGTGTAAATTGATACTCAAATAGTTGAGGTGAAAATGGTTCAATGTTTTTATTTTCCCAATGAATAATATAGGTGTAGTTAGGGTATTTTCAACATGTATCATAGTTATCTAAAATGGAATTACATGAATAATATTTTCTTTTAATAGGATTGAGACAACTTGATAAATCAATTTTTGGTGTACTTAAAGGTATGAATACATTAATGAGCCAACTATATAGAAAAAAAATGATAGAATTTTTATTTCATGGAAAATATCAAGGTTAAGTATGTTTAAAAAGTATTATATGTATTAATGATATATTATATCTTCATATTATGGTGAATGAAAAGTTAAGAAGAAAAGAAAAGAAAATTACAAATAAATCAGTGCTTGGAAGTTGAGGTAAAATATGGATTTTCCCTAGCTGATAAGGCTATGTTTAGGATAAGAGCAAGAACTAGATACTCAATGGGTTCTACATGTAGTATGTTTAATAAACTAATCTCTTCAAATTATATTCACTACTTATTATCTGGATTAGCTTCTCTTAATAAAGTGAGTTTTGTTTTATTATTATTATCCTACTGCCTCAAGGAAGTGGTTTGTTCATCTACTTATTAATAAATATTCTTCCAATGTAATATATTTCTCACATATAGTGTTTTGTGTTATTCATTATAATAGTTGAGAGATTGTAGAACTTTTTAAAGAAATATAAGGGATGGTAAGAATGGTTTCAGGATAAAAACTAACAAAACAACTTATATTTATGAAATGATATTAGTGTAAAATTTAAAAAAAGGGATAAAACCCTGTTGTGGGATGAATTAGGCTCTCATATTGAAGAATAACCTATTAAAAACATAGTGTTAATTTGTTCTTCCAAAACATCAATTTCCTTCAAGTGAGGATGATATATTTATTTAAGGGGGTCATGTATGAACAAAATTCAATGTTTTATTTCAATGAATGAAATTTTATAATGTTTCCTATATAGATTCAGACCCTCTCAGTTAAAGAATTATATTCAATGGGATTAACAACATGCAGCCAGAAAGGCCAATGAGGGAACTTGTTCTCTACATTCAATGAAGTGTACTGACCTATATTATATACATAACTACACATTAAGATAAATTATTTTATCTATTTCAATTAAATTTTTGGGCTTAACTAATCCATGTCATGGATTAATAACCAAATAAAACCATAATGGACTAATATAGTGGTAGTTCAAGTTAAAAGCACACAATATGTTTCGAGCAACATTGAATTGGGTTGCATCACATGAAATGAGGCTATGATATTAGAAATATAATCTTAGGTTAGAGAATAATGATTTATCATTACCAAATTATATATAATATATACACATAATGTGCATATAGTTTTAGTGAATTCTAATTAATTTCTCACTTTTACTAAAATCCCAAAAGGAATTTTTGAAGAACTTTACAACTCTTTGTAAATCCATCCAAAACTCCTTCTTTCTATGGATTAACAAACTCTCTACATTTAGGGAAAAACTCGTTTTACCAAACATTATATTTATAAATATTCATAACTATGTTACTTTATGTTATTTATTAGTTTTGAAAATAAATATGAAATACCTATTTTATAGATATAAGAAAAGAGCAAACTATAGTAGTGAATTTGGGCTACTCAAGTTACTATGGGGTCTGGTGTGATCTTGATAAATAATAATCAAATATTTATATGAACATGTGCAAATTAGGATGTATCATGGAAATAATTTGTATATATATATGATTCATATATCTATAACATCAAGTCACCACTAGAGATGAAAAATGTCAATCTAGTATTTTTCATCTCTTCTTTACATTATTTTCTAAAATAGACTGACCAGGTTGATAAATACATTAAATTTCATTAATCTAATAGGTAAGAACATAAATGTCCTTATTCCAATTAGTTTTGCATATGTCATGTGATTCAACTAATCATGACCGTTTATTTTATTAATCTATATAAATCAAGGTCTGAATGTCCTTACTCTTCATACAAGTGGACAAATCCCATATTGATAGTTCTCCATCCAATGACATGATCAAAAATATACCCACCCACCCCCTTATTAGTTAGGTTTCAATTAATTTCCTAATAAACATATCAACATTTGTTGAATTCCATGTTAGGTATCTCTTAAACCTCAAATAAGAAGGATTTATTACAAGCATTCACCCCTAAGTATATAGATGACAATATGAAAATTCATGAGATATAATTTGGTGGGTTAATCCATGTAAAAAATATTTTCTCATTAACACATTAATATGTTCTTCTTGTCTTATATAAACCCCTTTTTAATGAGTAAAAGATTATATTCATGCTAATCTTAACATATTATCACAACCCTTTACACTCCCTGATGATCATCAATTATGGATACCTCAAAGATGTTTGTTTAGTGAATATTATAATTATACTATTTATGTAAAGTAAATTTCAACATACATAAATAGACAATAAATGGAGATTGTATTAATTATAATAAAATGTTTTATTTTGAACCCATTACATCAATACCTTAAGTATCCGAGAAAAAGAGAGTCAACAGGTACCTCATCTTTCGGATAAGATAACATTTTCATCAATGAATCCACTATATTATTATTTGTAGCCACACAAAAAAATCCAAACATCTCCCCTCTCAATGATCTCTCATATATGGGGTTATTTTTTAAGAATGAGTCTGGTCCTTTGGTGAGACCAGAGTTCCTTAGCCGAGCAAGTAGCTCCATTGATATTATATTAAATCTTTATTTCTCCTTAAATTCTAGGAACCACACTAATTTTAGTAATGAAATTTTTGATCCAAGAATATATTTTAAAATCATCTAATGTGTTGATGTAATCCATTATTTTTTTTCCAATTACACTATATTGTTTTTTATAACTATTTAAACTGATAGCTCCATCATTTATAAATAACAAGAAACAAGATTAATATTTCATATTAACATTTTATGATTTAAAACTAGCATCAATATAACCCTTTACATAAAAACCATCATCTCTTACAAAGATCAAGATAATATAGTGACTGAATTCTTTTACAGAAATTACTACATGTTTTTAGTATAATAATATATGAAATAAAAATCAAGGATCAAAAAGTATAGTGTCTTTGGAAGACTAGGTACATAATAAAGAAACATGAATCAGGAGTAAAATATCTTTTTATCAATTTTTATAATGATATCCTAACTCCCATTGAGAACCAAAAAAATAGGAGAACCTAGAGAATAAAACAATAAAAGGGATGAGCTAAAAATCCAAGTAAGGGAATAAACATGGAAATGAAGCATAACACATGAGTCATATGGTACAACATGATAACATAAATGGATTGAATCATGAATAAACATATGTTAGAATAACATATATAACCTAGAATCATGTTATTAGGGTACCATATGATAGTTTTATAAATATATATCATGATATAAACATGAGTCGGGTCTAACTACAAAGACTATGTCACGTGGTGGATATAGTTCCAAATGGATTAGGTTTACCTTATAATCCCAAATATAATCTCTCAGGAGACAAAAACCTTACATAATTCATTGGATAAATATCTGGGAATACCCATCACAACATGTTTATTACTATGTGTGCCTCATAGAGTATCAAACTTGATGAATAAACATAAGGGTTACCCATGGATTGAAATAGATGTCATAATCATGTCATATGGCCCGACCAAAGGATGTATAAAAGATGTATGCATGACAAAAGGGATTTAAAAAATTATTAGACATTCTTAATTAAAAAAATAGGAAGAGATCACGAATAATAGTGACCAATAGAATTTGGTACAAGAAATAGAGTCTCTAGGTAAAATTTTAAATGTGCCTCTAAAGCATAGTTTTGTAGAAAATAATAATTATTTTTTAAAGAGGATAGAGGAATGATTATTTAAATAAAACTAGATATTATCTAATTATTTTTCAATGATAAATTGAGGTATTTTAGAAAAATACTGTAAGAATAAAACAATTTATAGATTATACTTGCAAATGGGTAAGACACGGATAAGTTCTCCTTTAATCGGGTTTTCTTATCGAGAGGAATTGAGAAGGGAACCTTTTAAAACATGTATTTCCCACTTAGAGAAATATTAATTTATATAGATATATATTTTTGGAACATATATACATAATATATATTAATTATATAAGAATAATCGATATATAAATTGCAGCAAAGACAGATAAAGTGATACCCATATGAAATATGGATGTTCGGAGAGATGTCATACCTTATGTTCAAATTTTTTATTCAATTTCACTTAATATCCTTGATAATAAAATTATATTCATTAATTTATTAATTTATAACCTATTAAACATGTATTTTATTTATTATAATTTTATTAACTTCATCGATGGCTATTTTGATGAGTTATAAGGTTTTATTTCATTATTCTGGGAGTGTTTATTGCCCAGTATCAGGGTCGGTTCACTTGTATATAATTATGAAAGTTCTCATATAATGGGATTACTATTAAATAAGTTAAATAAAATTCTATTTGAAAAATACAATAAATTTAAATAGTCCATATGTTTTTCAAACATGAGGATGAATCATTTGACAAAATGTTAATGATAAATGTTTAGATTATTTTGGTGGTTTTCCCGACCATCACGTATTAGTTAGATTTTATTTAATATTATGTATAAATAGTAATTTATTAAAATTTAACAATTTAAAATAAAATTATTACAATATAATCTATCCATAATAATAGTTTTATGACCATCCTTTATGGTGGTTATGAAAAAGAAAAACTCATTATCCACAGAGAGGGTTAACTTGCATAATTTGGACAATGATTTTCTTTATTCAAATAAGAGGATATGAGAAAAAGGGAAGGATAAAAAATATCCAATTAGAAAATAAACATTCAGTATAAAAATTATATTCCATTTATTATTCTTCTATGGATGAAATAGGTGAGTTGAATGTAAGATAAGAAAAGTAAATAAAATAGGTAGTTTGAGAATGTTGCCTCTAGAATATCACCTCCTTCAAGGAACACTTGAGGAACTTAGAATTTGTATTTTTGTGAGAATGGAATAAATAGAATATGGGGATAGTGGGTAGGAGTTTTTTTGTAGATATTTGGAAAGCATAAAAGATTTTAAGGTGTGGGGAGAAGGGGTTGTGATGGGTGGTATTTCTAAGGGGAGGAGACAAATGTTTTTTGGAATTTCACTAAAGATTAACATATAATAAATTAATTTTATATCCAAATACCACCAAACGGATATGAATTATAAGATAATATGTTATAAGGATTTAATTTAATCAACCAATATAATTTATACATGATTTAGATTTATTTTAAACCATATCATTTTGATTAACCCTTGGCTAACCTAATTTAATTTTAACTATGGTAACCAATATTTAAATATTAAAAGGCTGTAATTTTTAAATATATATTGTAAATTATACCATAAATAGATCATTTATGACGTTTTAAATCATATTATAATCTATTTATATTTCTTAAATAATTTTATTATTTTTAAATAATTTAATAAATTATTAATCCCATAAAATATCATGATTGTTAATTTTGATACTATTCACTACTTTGACATTTAAAAACATCATGAAAACAAGTAAAATTGGAACCAAATATTATATAATATCCTAAAACTGTCATGGTAATCTATATAGTTCATGTATCAACTTAAATATTTTAAATTATAGTAATTTTAATATTTTTATTATGACTTATTTGTTTTTTCAGTTAATTGAATAATTACTACATCAGGATTGTGTAACAATTTAGGGAAATTATATAATTCCTAAAAAACATTAATTAAATTATCATGATGAATAAAAACCTATTATATTGAAAAATTATATTTATGGTTGAGTATATCTTCTGGTTAACCCCAAATTATAACTATTATAGTTACTAAAAATATGAGTATGACATTTTGTCACTTTCTTTTATTTTAGTAATGTATAATTAATTTTCTTTCATTAAATAACTCAATTTCTAACCATAGGTGTTAAGGGTATAATTTAATTCATACAATAATAATTTGGTTGAAAATTCATGGCCTTGTCACCTACTTTTAATCAAGATTATCCTGATTTACCTTTTACCAATATGATAGATTTTACCACGGTTACTATTATTATTGACCCCAAATAAAAGGGGCATATTTGAAAATTTGTACCACCTAATTACAAATATGTTATCCATTTTTCAAAATTCAAATCATTTATGTGGTATAATACAATTTAAAATTAATCGGTAAAAGGAAACAAAAAACAATTTTTCCCAAAAATGACCTTTTAAGTACAAAATGTTTTTGTATTAAAATTATGAATAAAATTAATTTAAAAGAACAAAATAATATTAATTATAATAATTAGTGACTAATATAAATTTAAAACTAATCCAAACTATCATTTGACTTCATAAATGTTTTTAAAATAATATAGAGATTTTAATGTAAATCAGTATTTTTCACTATTCATTAACATTACAAAAATTTAAGAAAATTCAAAAAAAATAATCATAAAATAATTTTAAGATGATGAATTCCAAAATTATGTTTAATTTTTAAAATAAATTTTTTAAATTATTCAAAAATAATTATATTTATTTCTCAAAGAAAGCAATAAATTATTTTTTGAAAGAAAACGTATTCTTGAAAAATAAAATGACATACTAAAAGATTAAGCATTTTTTTCAAAGAATTAATATATTTCAAAATATGTTTATTATTATTCATATCCTAAAACTAAATTTCAAGGATATAATAGTAGTGTTAGAATAATAATATTTAAATAGCATATCACAGTTTATTTAAGCTCGGTGTGGCATGAATCACGAGCCATAAAATTATTTGATGAAAAATACTTCATAAATATTTTGATTTGTTACATTATTCCCCCATTATGAAATTTTTTCCTTGAAATTTAATTTTACATACTAAGGTGAAAATAGGTGAGTTTACTTTTCTTTCACCGCTTACACTAGTTCAAATGTTACCTCCTTGTATTTTTGGTTACTCTATAGTACTTTGAACTAGTGATCAGTCTTGTTGCATTGAACTTTATCTCTATTGTATAAGAACTTCACTGGATTATCCTCATAATAAAAGTCATTTTTAGCTATACCACATATAAATTTATTACATTTGAGGGAGAAAATATGTACTTCCGTTTGAGAGATACGTGGAATACATCATGTACTTGAGACATGGTTGGTTGAAGTTTTAGTCGATAAGACACAACTCTAATGTGATCAGGAATATAAAAAGGGTTGATATACCTTGTACTTATCTTTAAATTCTTCCAAAACTATCAAGACTCTCTTCCATAAAGATATTTGTAGGAATTACTTTCCTCTAATCTCAAACTCTAGGTCTCATCTATGATTGTTGGCATAACTCTTCTGTCAATATTGGGTAGCTCAGATTTGTTGTTGGATAGTCTTCAAAAAAAATTCATTTCCTCGACCATTTTTGTTACCATAATCTTGGGTTCTCCAACTTCATCCCCGTAAGTTGTGTGTTTCTATATCTCTCTTCATAAAGGGACTCATATGGGGCAATTTGGATGCTCGAGTGGGAACTATTTTTGTAAGAGAACTCAACCAGTGGAAGATTTAGATCCTATATTCCATTGAAGTCCATTGATAATTCTCGCATCACGTATTATAGCATATGAATGGACCATTCAATCTAGCCATCAGTTTGTGGGAGATAATTCATTATGATGTTTAGATCAGTGTTTATAGCATGTTGGTGAATTTTCCAGAACCTACAGGTAAATCTCAGATCTCGATCAATTAAAATCTATAGTTGAGCTCTTATCACCCTCACCACTTATGAAATGTATTTCCAAGAATTATGATCGACTTATAAGCCCTTCCTATTTAAATGAAGTTATAATTATTTGTAAGATGATCCAGAACAACCTATATAGTATTATTTCCTCTATATATCTTTGAAAGACCAGTGAAAAAGTACATGGTGATGTTTTACCATTTACATGTATGCGTAGGTAATGGTTTTGACATCCCCCTAGACTTTTTCCTTTCATACTTCAAATTTTGACATACCAGGCACTTTTATGTATATTTAATGATATCCTTCTTCATATTATAAAATTAATAATTCTCTTAGATATCTCGATATATCTTTGTGCTCATTGGATGGATAGAGAAGGTCTAGTTTTGTACATCATTCAAAATATACCTCATTATCTTATGTTATTATCGTACACATAGTCGTGACCCAAATCATATGACTCCTTCTCATAAAATTTTAACCTTTTGGATTTCCCATTTATTATAGATCCCACCTTCTTTTGAATTTCCACACCATTTCATTGAGCACCCATTATCTTCTCCATAATGGATGGTCTAGAAATTATTTGATAAAGTAATGATGATGTTACTTCCCTTATGATTCCCATAAATATCCTTTATATGTCTAATAAAACTAAATCCTTCTCAATTCTCAACATTGATAAAGTTTAAAGATCCTTTCTACATAGAGAATCTACAAATTTATTTTCTTTACTTAAAAGGCAGTGGATTGAGCAGTTATAGTCCATAATGAGATCTATCAATATTCTTTGGTGCATATTAAGGTTCTTCTATGTGAATATATATTTCAGTATCTTTTGATCACAATATATCTCACTCTTCTCTCTATAGAGATAATGTTGCCATATTTTCAACATAAAGATCACAACTCCCAACTCTAGATCATTTGTGGCATTGTTTTTCTCATGAAACATCATGTTCTTTCAGGATTAGGATATAACTTAATCATTTTTCATCAGTACATATCCTAGGACCATATTTGATTAATCATTTCATAACATGAAGAGTTCATTAATTGTGGTTAGTGTTTGTACGGGTGCAGTGGTAAGCCTCAATTTCAACTCTTTAAAGTAGTCTTCACATTTTTTGGTCCAAACAAACTTCACATCCTTCTATTTTAGATTGGTTAGTGGGTTTCCTAATCATGATAATTTCCCCACATATTATTCGTAACACCAAAATGAAAAAATTAATCTTTGAATCTTCATTATATATGTTGTTCTGGGACACTCTTTAAATGAATCTATCCTATAAGGGTCCATATATATCCCTTTTTTGGTGATAATAGTCCCCAATAATGATACATCCTCCATCCAAAACTCACCTTTATTATAATTAACATATAGTATATCCTTTAGTGTAGTATATTCCCTACTCTTTGATTATATCAGAATATTATCTTTAAACAATACTACAAATTTTTCATGGTAATCTCTAAATACTCTATTCATTAAGTCCATGAATATTTCTAGAGCATTAGTAAGTGAAAAGGGTATCACAATGAACTCATATTGTTCATATCTCAATCTAAAGGTAGTCTTTGGAATATCTCCATTATTCACCATTAATTGGTGACATACCAACTGAAGGTCCATATTATAGAAATACATATCCCCACATAGTTGATCAGACAAGTCATCTATCCATGGAAGGGGATAATTGTTCTCTATGGTGGTTTTTTTTGATCTCACAATAATAAATGCATATACATATTATTTCGTCCTTCTTCTTGAAAAATAAAAATGGTGCACCCCATAGTGAAGCTCTTGAGTGTATGAAATACATGTACAAACACTCAAATAACTTATTCTTTAGTTCCACCAACTAAATGGTGGACATAAGTATTACTTGATAGGGTATGTTCAATATATAATTTTAATTTAGAACTCAACCTCTCGGTTAGGTGTAAGATCAGTCAATTAATTTGGGAACACATCATTATAGTCCCTAGAAATGGTAATGTCTTCAATAAAAATACTCTTATTTGCCTCAATCATTTTAGCAAGTTGTTATTTCTCATAATTCAATAATATTCACAGTTGAGTTGATGATTCTGAAGGAGATTCTTCCTCCTCCTTACACTTATAAAGAATTTTAGTATACCTCAGGATGTGAAGGGTGATCTCCCTCTCCTAATAATTGATGTTCTCTTTGCATAAATATAGACAATTCATGCCCAATTTATCATCAAATTCCACCAAAGGAAGTAATATGATATTTCCTAGGAGGTTCAATCCACAAATATTGACTAGGATAGAGTTATATACTTTAGATTCAACAATTTCCTCATTCACTATCCTTACATACAACTCAACTTCCATATTTTGAGGAGGTTTTTGAATAGTTCTACTAAACTTGAAAGATATTAAAGATTTTTTATAACAAGAATCAAATATTAAACTCACTATTATTGAATGAATAATCATCATACATATCACCACATCATTGTTAGGATCCACCTTAGTAGTAGTAATAGCATATTCCATTCCTATCTTCCTTTCAGGTTGTTGTTATAGATTTTCTCTAAAAACCCTTATCGGTGGGAATTAACTCACATAATTCTGATGTTCCTTGTAGTCAAAACATTGTACTATATTTTGAGTGTTGATCTAAAACTTCTTTTCTTCTTCCACATTTGTGGGATTCTTCATATCCCTTCAGCATGTGGGATATTGGGTATTCTCTCATCAATGGGATTTATCTATTAATCCTTCCACATTAAACTTAACCTACCACATTTAATATTTGATGCCTCAAGACCACTAAGAGTCTCCAATGTTCACCTCAACATTAAGGGAAAAACAATCTCATTATAAAGCTTGATGTCTCAAATTTCAAATTTATTTCATAGACTCAGATTTAATCCACTAAAGAATAGATCCACCTTACCTTAAGTTTTCCTTGCATATCTAGAGGCATATCATGAAATGATTGTATATTTTACTTCAAAATACATGATAGACTCATATTCCTTTAGTTTTATCCCAAGGAACTCCCTCTCCATCATAATACGGATATTTGTCTTAAAATATTTATTGAAAAATATTTTCTTGAATCCTTCTAAATCAAATGAAACAATTTCCCCTTTAGATTTCATGTTACTGATCATTGTACACAGCCGATCATTTTTTCTATCAAAATGATAGACTACCAGTAAGACAATCTATTCTTCTAAGATTTTTGGATAGAGAATATCTTCTTAATGGAGTTAATCCATTATTCCATGAAGATATGATCTGAATATCCACTAAATATAGGATGTATTTTTCACATAAATGATTTTACCACAATATTATCTTTACTAGTAGTAGGGAATTCCACATGATTTTTTAAATTATTCAAAACTTTCTCAAGTTGAGTGGGTACTTTCATGACCTTTTGGGCTCTCGTTCCCATTAGTTTTTTCATCTCATTTGGCAAATCATTACATTTCTTATGACATTGGTTATTAGAATGGGTTATACTATTTCTCTACATTAACACAAAATGATAAATAAAATTTTGGGTATTGAATACGTATTTGGAAAGTAAATTAAAATGAAACATTGAGAATAGAATGATAAATTTATAAATAAAAACCATATTCTAACTTGTGATTCACCGTGTTTTATTTATGGTTTTCCACGGTGATAAAATTTTCTATAGGGTTATTACTAAAGTTTTCTAGTACTAATCCCCCAAAATAACTATACATTTCTTTGTTACCAACTATTGTGACCCAAGCCTTTTGCACATATTATTAAACGGTTTTAAGCATAACTATCTATGAAATACAAACCAAGGATCAACAATTCTAGTGTCTTTTGAAGATTATGTACATAATTAGGAAACATGAAATAAGAATAAAACACCATTTTATTAATTTTCATAATGATATCTTAATACCCATTGATCTCCTATAACTATATTGGATATCCTGGGGAATACATAGAAAAAAGGATGATCTAAAAATTCCAATAAGGTAATAAACATGGAAATGAAGCATAACACATGAGTTAGACGGTGAAACATAACAACATAAAAGGAATATCTCATTAATAAACATATGTAGTCATAAAATATAGAACTTGGAATCATGTGATTTTATAAATATAGTAAATTTGTAGAAACATATAACATGACCTAAACATGATTCAAGGCTAACTTCCATGATTATATCACATAGTGGATAGATTCACATTATTGATTAAGTTTACTCCCTAATCTCATACATAACATTTCATAAGGCAAAAACATTACCCAATTCATTGGATCACTATCAAGAACACACATAATAACATGTTCATATATATGTGTTCCACCTAAAGAATCAAACATAATGAATAAGCATTAGGGTTACCCATGGAAAAGAATAGGTATCGTAATCATGTTATAATGGATACCCAAAGGGCGTATAAAATTTGTTTCCATGAGAAAATATTTAAATAATTCTTGTACATTAATAAATTTAAAATAATAATATAGAATGAATAACTATTTCTAGCTTAATTGAATAAAAGAAATAGATTAGCTAGGTAACTTTATAAATTCCCCTCTTAAGCATTGTTTTAGGGTTAAGAATAAAGATAATTTAAAGAGGATAAAGGCATAATGATTTACATTAAACCATAAATGAACTAAAACTTTTTCATGATAGATTTATTGAATTTATAATCATATTGGAGTCTTGAATGTATTTTTTGAGTGTAATTGAAAATGGATAAGAAACAAAGATTTTCCTTTAATCGGGTTTTATTATCAGGTGGAATATGTAAGGTAACCTTTCAAAATTTGTATTTTCCAATGAAAGAAATACTAATTGAGATAGATATATATTTTTCAAACATATATAAAAAATATAAAGGAATTATATATGAATAATAATTATTTAACTTGATAAAAAAGATATATAAAGTGTTACCTAAATGAAACATGGAGGGTTCAGAGAGATCCCTCGCCTTATGTCTGAATGAATTAATCACTGACACTTAATGTCTTGGATAATAAAATTATATTATTTAATTTATTATTGAATATCCTATTCCACATGTATTTTATATATTATAATTTTATTCTTTACATATATATCTATGAGTTTTATTGTTCAATTTTGTCATTCTTAAAGAGTTTTTTTCATGAATTTATGGTCCAGTCACATGTATATAATTATAGAATTTCATTTGGAATGGGAAATAATTTATAGAAGTGAAATGAAATTATATTCATAGAATTTTATAGTTTTAAATGGTCCCATTTATAATTTATTTTATAAAATGTGGATGATTCATTAGATAAAACATTAATGATAAATGTTTATTTTTTTTGGATGTTTTTCTGGCCATCATGTATTAGTTTCATTTTATTTAATATTATTTATATATCATAGTTACAGAACATGAAATAAGATAAGATATACTTATTAAATTATTATTTCAAAATAAAAATAGTTTTATAACCAGCCCTGAATGTGGTAATGGATAACAAAAACTCATTATCCACGAAGATAGTTAACCTCCTTAATTTGGAGAATGGTTCCCTTTCTTTGAATAACAGGAGATGAGAAAAATGGATAGATAGATACTATTAAATTAAAAATATATTGATCTAGTACATAAATGATTCTAGAGTTATTATAATTTCATGAATGAAATAGGTTAGGAGAAGGTAGAAGAAGAAAATAAATTAGAATAGGTAGTTTGAGAATGTTACCTCTTGAACATCACCTCCTTGATAAAACCCTTGATGAACATAGAAATGGTAATTGGGTGAGACCCGAAGAAATTCTTCATGGGTATAGTGGGGAGGAGAGTATTAGTTATATATTATTAAATTTTCAAGTCTTGGAAGGTGTCAGGATAAGTGGTGCTGAGGGGTGGTATTTATCCGGGGATGAGAGGGGTGTTTTTAGAATTTCTAAAAATATTAAATTATAATAAATTCAATTTCAATAAAAATACCAAAAATTGGATATGGATTATCTGATAATATACTGTTTTAATCTCATCAAACAATATAATTTACGAATTTGTTTTGTTTTATTTTAAACTTTGTCATTTTGATTAACCCATAGTTAACCAATTAAAAGTTTCACTTTAGTATACAAAATTCAATAATATATGGTCGTAATTTTAACCTATATAGTGTAAATTAGACTATAAATGGATCATTTGTGAAATTTTTTATCATATCATATTCACTTTTTATTTTTTAAATATATTTATTATTTTTAAATATGTAAATAAAATATTAATTCCATAAAATATTGTTATTGTCAATTTCGATTCTATTCACTACATTGAAATATAAAAACATCAACATAACATGTAATTTAAAAAAAACTATTCTATAATATTCTAATCAGGTAATGGTCATATATATAATTCACAGATCACCGTAAATATCTCAAATTATATTAATTTTAATATTTTTATTATCATTTATTGGTTTTTCTCTTAATTGAAAAATTACCACATCAGCGTTGTGTAAGAATTTAGGGTAATTATATAATTTATAAATTTTTTAAATAAATTAAAATGATGAAGATAAAAATTTTATATTTCCAAAAAAATTATAATTGAGTATATCTTCTAGTTAACCGCATATTAAAAATAAAAAAATTATTAAAAATAAGAGTGTGTCATTATGTCGCTTTCATTTATTTTAAAAATGTCTAAGTCATTTTCCAAGACAAGTGTCAATTAAATAACCCAATTTATAACCTTTTGTGTTAAAGGTAGAATTTAATTCATCCAATAAAAATTTGGATGAAAATTTATGGCCTTATCACTAATTGTTAATCTAGATTACCATGGTTTACCATTTATCGATATGATAAATTTTACCATGGTTACTATTCATATTTACCAAAAATAAAAGGTGTATATTTACTAAATATAGGAATCCTAATTCAGAATATGGAATAATTTTTTCAATTTTCCAAATATATAATTGGAATAATTTAATTTCAAATTAACCCATAAAAAACAGTGAAAACTGTTTTTCTGAAAAATACCCTTTTAAGTATAATGTGTTATTATACAATATTAATTTAAAAACAAACATTATATTATTTATAATAAAATTTCATTAATTAAAATTTAAAACTAATCCAATATAGATTTGAATTTTAAAATGTTTTAAAATAATATATAGTTCTTAATGAAAAATAGTATTTTTCCTTATTCATTAACATATCAAAAATTTTAGAAAATTCAAAAAAATCCTCCTAAAATAATTTTAACAAGTTTAATTCAAAAATAAATTTTATTTTTGTAAAATTAATTTTAAAAATGTTTCAAAATTAAATATATTTATTTTCCCATTTAAATTAATAAAATCATTATTTGAATAAAACTTATTTTTGAAGAATAAACTGACTTTATTAAAAAAATTATGTTTTTATTTCCTATGCATTAGTATATTTTGTAATCTAGTTAAATTTATGGATAGGTTCAAACAGTCATGTTAAAATAATAATATTTTAATAGTATGTCATGGTTTGTTTAAACTTGGTATTTCATGATTCATAGGGTATAAATTAATTTAAATATAAATAATTCATATAATTTTTTGTGTGTAACACTATTCACCCCTTATGAAATTTAACCCTTGAAATTTAATTTTACACATAAAGGTGAAAACAAGTTAGGGTACTTTTCCGTAATCACAACCTTTAGTACCCATGTTGCCTATTTATTTTGTGGTTCCTCCATTATATTTTAACCAGGTGAGAGGTATTGTTGCGTAGCCCCTTATCACTATTGTCCAAGATACTTATCGACAAATACTTATAGGAAGGGTCATTTTCTATATATACCACCTATGAATTTAGTATATGTGAGGAATCTATTATGAACTTCTTTAGGATGGATATGTGTAAGACATCATATACTTGAAACACGATTGGTGGAAGTACTATTTGACACTCCAGAACTTTGATAAGATCAAGAATATCATAGGGGAGAATGTACTTGTGACATAGATTTTCCTTCTTCCAAAGTCTCATGAATCTATTCCATTTAGATATGTGGTGGAATACCTTGTCCCCAACATCAAACTCTATGTATCTCTGACAATTTCAGTATAGATCTTCATTCAACTTTGGGAAACTCAGATATGATGTTGGATAGTGTTAACCTTTTCTACCATTTCCTCCACCATTTAAGGTCCCAAAATCTTTCATTCTCCAACTTCAACCCAACAAGGTGATGTTATGCATCTCTTCCAATAAACTACTTCATATGGGGCCATTTGGATACTCTAGTGGAAACTATTTTTCTAAGAAGACTCGACCAGTGGAATATGTGAATCACATCCTCCTGTGATGTCCATTGAGAATACTCTCAACATGTATTCTAGTGTTCGAATGGTATTCTCAGACTAGGAAATAGTTTTATAGTGATAATTCATACTAAACTTAATCTCAGTGTTTAGAGCATATTAGAGACTTTTCCAAAACATTAAGGTAAATCTTAGATCTCGATCAGATATAATAAATAATGGTACTCCATGTAGCCTCACCAATTCTAGGATGTATATCCATTAATATTGATGAAGTGATAATTCTTATAAAATTTCAATAAAGTGAGTTATCTTTTTTAGAAGATCTACAACAACCTAGGTAGCATTATTTTCTCTAGATATCTTTGTAAGTCTAGAGACAAAGTTCGTGGTAATTTTTTCCACTTTCTTAATGGATTTATCATCCCCTTATAATTTTTCCTTCCAGCCTTCACTTTCTGACATACCAATCACTTTGATATATATTCAGTGATCTCATTTTTCATATTGTCCCATCAGTAATGCTACTAGAGATCTCAACGCATATTTGTGCTCTCTAGGTGGATAGATAATGTCATGCTATGTAAATCATTCAAAATCTACCTCTTAATCTCAGGGTTTTATGGTACGCATAGTCATGACCAAAATATTTTTCCTTCTTCCTCGTCAATTTTGAACTCTGAGGATTTCATATTTCTGATATATTCCACCTTCCTTTTAATTTCCCCATCATTTATTTGAGAACCCTTAATATTTTCCATAATGGATGGTTGAGAAATTATTTGAGAAAGCAAATATTATTTTCAATCACTTATGATTCCCATGTCCATCATTTGTAATTATAATAATATTGGATTCTTCTCAATTCTCATCATTTATAATGTTAAAGGATCCTTTCTAATTAGATTATATACAACATTATTTGATTTACCAAGATTATAGTGGACTGAGTAGTCATAATATTTACTAATCTCTAACCATCTTCATTACTGTATATTAAGTTCTTTCTATGTGAATATATATTTGAGTCTCTTATGTTAGTGTTTATTTCACACTTCTTCCCATAGAGATAATTCCAATATATTTTCAATGTGAAGATCGCACCTGCTAAGTCTGGATCAAGCATGGGATAGTTTTATTCATGGACCTTCAGCTACCTTGAGGTGTTGAAAATCACCTTGTTATTTTTCATTAGTAGAAATCCTAAGACCTTTTTTGATATATCAGTGTATACCATAAATATTTTTCTACATGTGGGTAGTGTATGTACCGGTATAGTGGTAGGAAACTTTTTCAACTCCTTAAAATAGTTTTCGAATTCACTAGTCCAGAAAAACTTTACTCCCTTCTGTGTCATCTTGGTTAGTGGTTTTTGTAATCATGACAGGTTCATCACAAATCGTCATTAATATCCATCTATACCAAGGGAACAATGGACCAATGTTATGGAAATTATTCAGGGTCACTCCCTAATTTCCTTTACTTTAGAAGGTTCCATATATATCCCTTTTCGGGTGATAAATGCCACATGAATGATACTTCCTCCAACCAAAACTCATATTTACTATAATTTCCACAGATTTTTTCCTTTATAAATGTCTATATAAAAGTATTCAAACACTACTCCTGGTCCTCCATTCTCATGGAGTATATTAGAATATTATCTATAAACATGACCATAAATTTTTCACCGTAATCTTTAAACACTCTATTAATTAATTATTTGAGTATTTCTAGAGAATTAGTGAGTCTAAAAGGAATCACTATGAAATCATATAATCCATATCTCATTATAAATTAATTCTTGTTAATATATTCATTATTCACTTTTAATTAGTGATATCTCAATTGAAATTCCACCTTAGATAAATACATTCCCCACACATAGTTCATCGAAAAAGTCATTTATCTATGTAATGGGATACTTGTTAATTATAATGATTTTTTTTATCTCAGAATAATTGATTAATTGGAACATTGATCCCTCTTTCTTACTGAAAAAGAGGACTGGTGTACCCTATAGTAAAGTACTCAAGGGTATGAAACCCTTGTCCAGATTCTATTATAAATTCTTCTTCAATTCCTCCAATTCAAAATTGGTCATCTTGTAATGATTCTTTGACTTGTGAAAAGATCCAGGAATAATTTCAATTGAGAGCTCAACCTTTGTGTAAAGGGGAATTCTGAGTGATTCTTCAGGGTACTCATTAGTGTAGTCCCTCACAATTGGAATGTCTTCAAGCCTAATAATTTCTTTTTCCTCGATCATTTGTTCTAGATATTCTTTCTCATAAGGCAGTAATAACCACACTTGATTAGATTACTCATAAAGATATTCATCCTCTTCCTTATACTTGTAAATAATTCGATGATTCTTCAGGATGTGAAGGGTGATATCCCTATACCTATAGTTGATTTTTGATTTGTATAAAGACATAAAATCCATGCCAAATATAGCATCAAACTATACCAAAGGAAGTAATATAATATTTTTTAGTAGTTTAAATCCACAAACAATGATCAGTGAGGAGTTATATACTTTAGATTCAATAATTTACGTATTTTATGTTCTCAAAGATAAATCAATATCAATATTTTTTTGTGGTGTTTGAATAGTTCTGCTAAACATGAAAGATGTGAAAGATTTTCTTTAAATATAATTCAATAGTACATTTTTTATTCTTGAATGAATAATTAGATTACTTATCACCACATCATTTTAAGGGTCCTACTCATTAGTAGCTGATAGAATATTTCATTCCTTGCTTCCTTGGAGGTTTTTGTCATTTATTGTCAAAGGAAACACTTAGATTAGGGAATTAGACCTCATAATCCCAATTTTCATTGCATTTGAAACAAAATATTACAGGTTGAGTATTGATCATAAAAATTATTTCTTCTTAAGTATTTACGGGACTCTTCATGTTCCTTTGGAAATTATTAGTTTCATTCACCACATTCCCACATTTAAAGAATCTCTTGGTTCCTTTTAGAGAGTTCTTGGAATGATTCTTCCAAACACTTTTATCATGTGGGATGTTGATTTTTCTTTCCTCCATGGGATTTATCTATTGATTCTCCCATATTAAACTCCATTTTAATATTTTTATCTCCAAGTCCATGAGACCAATGTGAGTCTCAAATCTCCTTCACAACCTTAAGTGCACAATGAACAATATCCTCAAAGCTATCAAAGTGTAAAAATTACAAATATTTTTGTAGACTTGTATTTAATCTACTAAATAAGTGATCCACCATTCTTTTATTATTAATGCAAAAGCCAGAGGTGTATCATGAAATCCATGTAATGTTTTATTTGTATGCCCCAATAGACTCATATTTATTTTTCTTCAAATTGAGGAGACCCCTCTCCATTTTAAGATAGAGAGTTTGGGGAAAACATATATTGAGTAATATTTTCATGAATCCTTCCTAGTACAGTGAATCAATTTCCTCTTCAGACTTTGTATACATAATCACTATCCAACACTGATCAGTTTCACCATCAAAATGATAGACTGTTAGCATGAATTTCTCTTCTACTGAGCATTGGATGGTATAAAATATCTTCTTAATGGATTTAATATATTGTTTCATGATAACAGGATCGGAACATCCACTAAATATAGGAGGCCTTTGATTCATAAAGGATTCGCTCACAAATTTATCTTTATTATGGTAATGAAGGTGTTCCACATGATTCATGTTATTATTCATAACTTGGGATAGTTATTCTTGTATAATCGAGATGTTCTAGGCTCCCATTCCCATTTGGTTTGGTTTTTCATTTAGGGAATCATCACATTTGCAATCACATTGGTTGTTGGAATGGGCTCTCCTATTTCCATCCAATTAACTATATATGAAATATAAAATTAGGGGATTGAATAATTATCAAATAATCATATAAAAATGAAACTTTGAACATATAAATATAAAATTATAAATAAAATGTATATCCTAACTCATGATTCTGTATGTTTCAATCTGGGTTATACATTGTGATAGAATTATCCCTTTCGTTCTTACTAAATTTTTTCAGTACTCATCCACATAAATAACAAGACTATGCTCTAATACCAACTATAGATACCCAATCCTTTTACACATATTATTACATGATTTTTAGTACAATTATATATGAAATAAAAACCAAGGATAAAAAATTATATCGACTTTGGAAGAATGAATACATAATTCTGACACATGAAAACATAATAAAGAATCTTTTTGATAATCATTATAATGATTTACAAACTCCCATTGAACTACTATAACTTCATAGGGTAACATTGGTAATACATAGAAAAAATGGACAACATAAAAATCTGAGTAATGTAATAAACATAGAAATAAATCATAACACATGAGTTAGAAGGTATAGAATTATAACCTAAAAGGAATGGATAATGAATAAATATAAGGAATCATAACTTATAGAATATATAATCATGTGATTAAGGGAACATAGGAAAGTGGAACAAAGATATAACATTACATAAACATGTGTCAAGGATAACTTCCAAGACTATATCACATGGTGGAAAGAGTCCCATAGTGGATTAGGATTACTCTCAAATACCATAAATAATGCCTCATAAAACTAAAAAATTATTTAATTCATTGGAGCTCTAGGTAGACACAGCCATCATAACATTTTCATGCATATATATGACACATAAAGAATCAAACATAAGGAATAAGCATAACGGTTACCCATGGAATGAATTTGGTATCGTAATCATGAAATAAGGCATAACCAAAGGGTGTATAAAAATGATATCCATGATTCAAGGGATTTAAATCATTCTTGGACATTAATAAATTAAAATTAAAATTTATCATGAATAATTATGACAAACTAAATTGAAAACAATAAATAGAGTGGCTAGTTAACTTTATAAATGTGCCTCTTAAGCATAGTTTTATGGAAAAGAATAAAGATTATTTAAAGAGGATAATGGAATAATTACTTAAATATAGCCAGAAATTAATTAAATAATTATTTAATGATAAAATAAGTTATTTTATAAAAATATTGGTAGCTTAAAAATTGTATGGGTTATACTTGAAAATTAGTAAAAAGTAGGGAATTACCATTAATCAAGATTTCGTATCGAGAGGAATTGAAAAGGGGACCTTTTTAACATGTATTTCTCCATAAAAGAAATATGAATTGATAAATATATATATGTTTGGAACATATATAAAAAATATATAATAAATATATAATAATAATGAATAGACAACTTGAGGTAAAGATAGATAAAGGATTACCCAAATGAAATATAGAGGTTCGGAGACATCCCTTTCCTTATGCTCGAATCCATTCTTAACATAAAATTAATGTCCTATATAATTAAATTATATTAATTAATTGATCAATTAAGAAACTATTCTACATGTTTTTGATTCACCATAATTTTATTAAGTTCATTTCTGGCTATTTCGATGAGTTATAATGTTTAATTTAATCGTTCTGAGAGTTTTTGTTTCATGGTTTCATGGTTAGTTCACTTGTATAAAATTATGGTAGTTCATGTCAAATGGGAATAATATTATTGAAGTGAAATGAAATGGTTTTCATAAAATTACATATGCTTAAATAGTCCCATATAAAAAATATGAGGACGATTCATTAGAAAAAATGATAATGATAAATGTTTAATTTATTTTTTAGATTTCTCAACCATGTGTATAGGTTTCATTCTATTTAATATTATGTATATATATGTGTTCCAGAACATGAAGAAAAGTTAAAATATAATTACAATAATATTATTTAACCATAATTATGGTTTTATGACTAACCTTGAAGGTGGTAATGGAAAAAAACTTATTATCCATGGAGACGGTTAGCCGACATAATTTAGACAATGGTTTCCTTTATTGAATTAGAACATATGAGAAATGTGATGGCTAGAAAATATTACATTATAAATATAATATTCCAGTATATACATGATACTAGAGTTATTATTCTTTCATGGATGAAGGAGGTGAAAATATGTTTGAAGAAGAAATGAAATTAAAAGAGGTAGTTTGAGAATGTTACCTCTTGAATATCAAAACCTTGAAGGAACCCTTGAGGAACATAGAATCACTATTTTGGTGAGAATATAAGTAATTTTACTTGGGAGAGTGGGAAGGAGATTTTTGTTTAGATATTTGGAAAGCATAATTTCTTTTGATGTGTGAGGAGAATGGGTGGTGAGGTGTTGTATTTATAAGGGGGGAGAGGGGTGTTTTAGGAATTTCTATAAAGATTAAATTATAATAAATCCATTTTATATCCAAATATCATAAAAAGGAAATGGATTTCAATCATTGATAGTATAATTTTTTAATCCCATCAAGAAATAGAATTTATACATGTTTTGGTTTTATTTTAAAACTTATCACTTTAATTAACCCTTAGTTAACCTATATTAATTTTAACTACAGTAACAACTATTTTAATATTAAAAGGTTGTAATTTTTACTTATATAGTGTAAATTGGACAATAAATGGAAAATTTATGATATTTTAAATCATATAATAATCATTTTTTATTTTTTTATTTTTGTTCGATTTTAAAATAATATAATAAAATATTAGTCCCATAAAATATCATTATTATCAATTTTTATACTATTCACAACATTCAAATTTAAAAACATCAAGAAAAAAAGTAAAAATGAAACCAAATATTAAATTATATCTTAAAATTTTCATTTTTATCAAAAAAAAATTCAGACAACCTTATATATCTCAAATTATATTACATTTAATGTTTTTATTATCATTTTTTCTGTTAATTCAATCATTACTACATCAGTGTTATGTAAGAATTTAAGGTAAATATTTAATTCCTAAATTTCGAAAATAAATTACCATGATGAAATTAAATCATTTATATTTAAAAATAATATTTATTGTCGAGTATATCTTCTTATTAACCGCATATTAAAAATATTATACTTATTTAAAATAAGAGTGTGACATTTTTTCACTTTTATTAATTTTAATAATGTATAAATAATTTTCATAGAATAGCATCTATTAAATAACAAAATTTAAAAAAATTAGGTGTTTATGGTAGAATTTAATTAATATAAATAAAATTTTGAGGAAAACGTATGGCCTTATCGCTTATTTTTAATCTATATTAACCCTTTACTGATATGATAAATTTTAACATGTTTATTATATAATGAACAAAAATTAAATGGCTATATTTACTAAATTTAGACCTTATAATTCCAAATATTGAATCCAATTTTAAAAAATCCAAACATAAAATTGTTATAATTTAATTTAAAATTAACTAGTAATACGTAACAAAAAAACATTTTTCTGAAAAATTCCAATTAAGTATAAAATGTTTTATACTAAATTAAGGTTTAAAATTAATTTTAAAGACCAGAATTCGATTATTTATAATATAAAGTAAATAATTATAATTTTTAGCTAATAAAAAATTTATTTTTACATTTGAAATTTTTTAAAATGATATGGACTATCAATGTAAATCGGTATATTTCTCTATTCATTAAAATTTCAAATCTTTTAGAAAATTCCAAAAAATTAAACCTAAGATAATTTTGACTTTATTAATTGAAAAAATAATTATTATTTGGTCAAATAAATTTTCTAGAATTTTCAAATTTAAATATATTTCTTTACTCATAGAAATAAATAGAATCATTTTTTGAAGAAAACATATTTTTGAAGAATAAAATAAATTGACTAAAAAATTTACTGTTTATTTCCTAAGAATTAATATGTTCAAAGATTTTTTTATTACTATTCAAAACCTCAAAAAAATCTAGGTTATAATGGTCTTGTTAATATAAAAATATTTTAATTATATATCACTATTTTTTCTAATGTTGGTGTTGCATGAAACACATGTTATTTAAAGATAAATATTTCAATAATATTTTTGGGTGTTATATAGGATAGCCTTTATTTATTCTCAAATGCTAATAAATTTTCCTCACAAAAATCCAGTGAATATCACCAAAAATGGATTTATATCTACTAGTCATAATTAATGAATAAGTGACATCTGGTTGAGTACACTATATAACATAAATGATAAATCATATGGAAGATGCATAATGATTTATATATATCCTTTATATCTCTATATAAAGACCTTGAATTTTCAAGTGAGTCGTTCTATGAAATATTTCTAAAGACAACTTGTTAATGGTATCCTATAAAACCACTTTAGTAATTCACCATTGTAAATGTCCTAATAGAGTCTAATAAACCTCTTAGATCTATCTCAATAGATCTTCATACATTATCTGTTGGTATATTCACACATTTATTTAATCAAAAATAATTTATCCAATCACATATTCATGGAGTGATGATTTGATATGTAATTTCTGATAAACAGTATGTAATCGACATACAATATCAGAAACACTACAGTACCCCGACTTGTACTCTTATAAATATGGGAATCATATGTGTTTTTAATGAAATAAAACTCTATGATTACATTATCAGACAGAGTGCTATAACTTAGAGATGCTTGATTTAATACATAAATGGACTATTTTAGCTTTCAAACATTACCAGTCTCATTTGGAACTTAAGAACCTTTATTAAGTATCATATACACTTACACATATAAATTATCATAAGGGAAAGTTGTTTTGACATCTATTTGATATATCTCATAATCCAATTAATATATTATGGAAATAATAACCTGAATGGAATTTATAAATGTTATAGGTAAAAATGTTTCTTTATAGTCAATAACTGGAATTTTTTAATATCATTTTTCAACTATCTATGATTTATAGGTTGTCACTCTACTATACATTGAGTTTTCTTTGGGAAACATTACTTACAACCAACATATCTCATCCCTTCTGGTTTATCCACCATGTTCTCAACATGTTTAGTATAGATGGTGTCTATTTTACATTCTACTGATTTTAACCATTTCTTGGAATCAAAACTCTCAATTAACTCCCATTTGGTAGTAGTTTCATCACCTATGAATATTACCTCATCATCATTGGATATAAGATGTCCATATTTCATTAACTCTTGATAAATCCTACCAGACCTTTGATTCTATTTTGTGTCTTGAGTCATTTCTTCTTCCAAAACTATTTTTAGAAACATATCAACCTCTATCAAGGTCTTGAGATTATCCAAATTCAAATTTTCTCCCATTGATACCTCTATTAATAAATTCATTCTCATGGAATATAGTAAATCAGTCCCCAAAATAATTATGCTTAGTAGATTATATAAATATTTTCCCCTCGTTTTCAGAGGATAACCAACACAAGATAATTTTTCATATTTGAATTCATTTTAGAATAAAATTGTCCTATGAATGCTCCATAACCACAAATATTTATAAAATACATAAGGAGACATTTATCAGTTCATACCTCATGTGGTCTCTTTCTAAATGCTTTAGAGGGAACACCATTCATTATAAATGTAGAAACCTCTATATCATAACCCCAAAATAAAATATGAATCTTACAATGACTCGTCATTGGTCGAACTATATCCAATAAGTCCTTGTTCTTCTCCTTAGACACGTCACTCTATTGTGGTGTTCCTAGAGGAGTGAGTTATGAAATGATTCCATAATTCCTTAGAAACTGAATGAATTCATTACTCATGTATTAACCTCCCCATTCCAATTGAAATATCTTTATAATTTTCCTGGTCGATTCTATAATTTGGTATAAAACTTCTTGAGATTTTCAAAAGTGTTATACTTTTACTCATCAGAAAAATATTACCATAATAACTATATTCATATCTAAAGGTGAAGAAGTACCTAAAACTAAAACTTTCATGACTATTCACCAGTCCACATACATCATTATTATGTGTCCCATGATTCTCATACATGGGTATTACATCATCATAGATGAATGTTAATTACATTACATAAACACATGTCGGATGACCATAATAGTTTAGTGACTTTGGAATCATGGAACCCAATATTCTAATCTGGTGAATTATCTTCAATGTTTCCTACAAAGATCATCCCTTTAAGTACTCATTATAGACATAGGCTAAATCAAACTTGCCTTCATAACCTAAGGAAAGGAAACTTATGAAAGTGTTATCTCAGATGGTTAGTAATAGTAAACGTAATAGATAATAATTTATAATCATATGAAATAATAAGATAATAATAATTGTACATGAGAATGAATAAAAATTACAAAGTTAATACCCAACATTTCATACATTATAATCATGAGTCATGGAATAATGATTGGATGTTCATAAGACATGAGTCATAAGGGAACAAATGAACATTTTCAGTGAGAGAATAACTCTGGAATAAGACATATATTTCTAGCATACACATAATTATAGAAACTCATAGGTCAAGGATACCCAAAAAGACATTAATAACATTTTATAATTGGGGTAACAACATGTGTACATACTTCATACTGGGGATAACCACCCATGTACCCTCCTTTTCAATGACTTCACCTCCAGGGAGAGACACACTACCATAAACAATGGCATATATTTCCACACAGTGGAATGGTTTCAATACCCAAACTATCATGTTAGTCAAGGTTCAATCCCAAAACCATCATAGTGGAAAAATTCCCTTATTGAACTCAATTCACTCCCCATTATAGTCCTCTTTATATCATGAGATATAAATATTTACCCAATTCATTGGAGAGATATATAAGTTCCACCCATATCTTAATGAAAACCCTATTTATTTGTTTCATATGGTCACAAAAATTCATCAAATCCTAAGCCATGAAATTTAATGGGTATCATAAAAATTTCACCATATTATAATATAGTGGAAAATGTAGGTTTCATAATAATTTCATAATAGCATTACCAATGAAAAGAATTTGGATTTATAAGAATCTCTTCATGTTATAAACTATGGAAGATAAATGGGTTTCATAAACATAATTCCATCAGAATATAAACCATTTAGAGAAATAATATGAATGGCATACTTGGATCATATCTCTAGTAAGGCATAGTCAAATCAATGGATGTCACATTAGATGGAAGATAATTTTAAAATATCCTTTAAAACATTTCTTGATAAAAATACCCTTTTCAAATTGGAAAACACTTTTTAAAACATAAAACATTTTGAAGATAATTTTATTTGAAAATAACCATGAAAACATATAAAGTAATATTTATATCGCTGATCGATCATGGCTAAAATAATTCCATTAATGCCATACATGTTAAAATAGAGATTTCATTCACGTTTTTGTATAAATAGAATTGGTATTATTTGGAAAATAATAAAAATATTTCTTTAAAAACATTTCTTAAAAATTAAAACAAAGGTATAAATTTATTTTTACAAACATAATTGTAGTATTATAAAATATTTTTGAAAACATTTTAAGAAAACATGGTTTTGGAAGAAAACCGAAATTTAGCTAAAGAGATAAATAATTACGTATTTTCTTAAAAACATTTTCCCAATTATTTTAAGAACGAAGGAATGAATAAGTGGTGATATTACATGAAAATATAATTAATTAATAATTTATAATAAAATTAATTAGTTTCTTAAGTGGTGGATCATAATATTTTATCATTGTAAACAAAACCATAAATAATCCTCATAAATGATGAGATTTTAACACAAAACCTATACAACTTTGGTAACTTTGAATCATAGACCCCAAAAAGAAATAAAATTAAATTAAAATTAAAATATCATGATGATAAATAAATTTAAGATTTTTCATGTCAATGTGGTAGTATATACACCTCATTAAAAATATAGGTGTATAACAAACCATACGTCTCAAAGAAGGAAAATTGTGACAAAAATACCGTACTGGTTTGGTAATGTTTAAACCCTAAACACCAAGAAAGGGATGAACTAAAATGGATATATAAATACACATAATTTTCAGTATGATGATAAAAAAATAAATTCATCATTATTATATAAAAAACCTAAAATGAAATTTGTGTCAAATATGTCATGTGTCTCACAAAATTAATAAGTGAGAAAGAAATCCCTTACTATATGTTTTGACATCATTAAAACTCATTCAAACATATTGTATAATCAATATAAGTTAATTGTAAATTTATTGTATAAACATAATTATATATATAATACCATACATGATTTAATTCTTTTTATTACCTTTTTTTATATATTTCTATGATAAAGTCGCGTTTTAGGTAATAACCACTTTGTTTTCCATATATTTTTAAATTTTTTATTTTCAATCCTACTACTTTGATCATTATTTCATAGCATATAGAATAATAATCATAAAATAATGATCACATTGATATATAAAATATAATTTTAATACCAATCATGAAATATGGTTTTGATAAATGAAGTATGTTGCAATCATGGAGACGATAGGTTGTACGTATGCATGAGTAATGTTTCCATTTTTCAATGATCATTATGGAAAAAAGGTAAGTAATACACTATCATTCCATAATTATCACAATATCATAAAAAACATATTATTTCTTTAAATTTATTTATACATATCATACATGGGGTCTAGTGATGAAAATAGAGTCACGTCACTTTTTAAAGGAGGTAGTCCATACACACATGAGTTGTGTTATCATCTTCCATTGAGTGAAAAGTCATGAAAAATAAATTATATATAATATATATAAATAATAATAAATATTTCATTAATATCATAATAATTTCATGTATATGAAATATAATAATTATCATTACCCTTATCACCTTCCATGTAAAGCATGAACGAATCACTTCACTTCATGAGGAGGTAGTCCACCATATATATAAGCGATTTTAGCATATTTTGAGAACATGTAAATAATAATGGTATTTGTGATATAATAATTAAAAAATCATAATAATACCATAAATATAATATATTAATAATAAATACATCATTATTTCCCATCGTTGGATATGGTAATGGAAAAATAAATGACATCGTTTTGTGACCTGCTAGTCCAGTGCACACACGAATGATAATTTAAAAACAAATTTTATGGATGTGGATATGGTATTTAGTCATTAAATTATTATAATAAAATCCCACTATTTTTACCATAATGATGATAGTATATAATGATTTTATAATAATAATTTAAGGAGGGGGAAAATGAAATAAAATAAAGACGTTGGTTGAAGAACATTACCTCTTATTTGGGTATCCTCTTAGATTTTCTCTTAATCCATACTATGATATATTTATTACTAAAATATGGATTTCCGAATGAGATTATGGAATTTTTTACGTAATTTTGGATGTTTATTCTGAAACAAATTGGTGTGAAGGTGTGAACAAGGGAGGATAGGGATGGCATTTTCTAAGTGAGAGAGAGGACACACTTGGTATTTTTTAAAATAAATAAGTGCTCCAACGTTTTTCATATTTAAAAAGAGTAAAACTAAAAAAATTGGATAACCATAGAAGTTTTATGTCCGAAATATGGAAATACAATAGTTTTTAGACAATTTTATAGTTCATTGTTTCTATTATCTTTTTTGTTTAACCACTTCGATAAACCCATTTTTAACTTAACATTGGTATTTAATTTTTACTGAATTCACTATTGATTTTGGAAAAAAGTTTTGTTGAGATTAATATATAATATAATCTTTTATGATTCCATGTATGTAATCCATTTTTCCAATTTACATTCGCATAAGTAGAAATTTTTAATTTAAAGTGTATCCTGCAGACACGATGAGAATGCAGGTTTTCTAAGAGAAAGTGTTCAAAAGCATACAGTGATTATATATCAAAAATCATTATGAAATTAATTAAAATAGACTAAATTTTATTAATTTATTTCTATGTTTACTAATTTACCTTGAATACCAATTTAAAATATACCTTGAATTTATAAAGAAATTAAAAGAAAAGGTATTTTTCAATTAAAATTCTATATTTTTTAACTATTCATCAAAAAATGGAACTTTTCAGAGAAATAAAAAAATTTCAAACTAATATAATTTTGGTATAATGATTTAAATTTTGAATATTATTTTATCAGAATAATTTTTAAAAGTTTTAGAATTTATTTTTGAAAATGAGTGTGCTATAAAAAGGTGAGTTAACTGGTTTTTAGAAAAAATTTAGTTTTTATGTATAAAATTTGATTTATTATTTACTCGAGTCTAAAAAAAGTTAAGATAAATGGTAAATAGTATATTCAATAATAATTATATTAATTTCATTAAAATCAGTCACAAAAATTGATTTGGTTAATTTATTGATATAAAACACACTTGTGCACAGAAAAATTGTTTTTTAGAGAAAGATTTCCTTTTATTTTTATAAAGGTATCATTTTAATTTCTAAATAATTGGTCCCCAAATAATTTATTTAACATACTAGTATAAACCATATTTTTAAATTTATGTTAATCATATTCATACACATCATTCCAATGGCTAGATAATAGATACTATATTACATAATAATATTTTAATTATTTTTCAAGTTTCAATTAAACTCAGTGTTGTGTGTAACAAAAGACAAACATGGTATTATGTGTAGTAGAAGGCAAAATTAGTGTTTCATGTCATAAAAACTAAACATACTGTTACATGAAATAGAATAAAAAATTAGTCTTTCATGTAACACAAAATATAAACAAAGTAAAATTTATATAAAAGAAATAATTTTAAAAAATATTTTCAATGTTAAAATTATATACATGATCTAATAGTCCAGTAGCCCATTCACCTTATCTAAAAAGATTTTATTTGGTCATATTTCTGAATAAACAATATTTTCATTTTTCAAATTATTCATAATCAAATAGTTCTAATAATATGACTTTATGATGTCTTTGGATGAGTTTATTATTTATTTTTTTAGGGAAATTATTCCAAAAGTAGGTGGGATTAGAATAAACCCTAGCCTTATTTTTTTGAATATTGTAGATTAGATAATTCATATCTACAGTATACAAATGCTTTACTCTATTGTTTAAAACATACAGCATTTTATTATAATATATATAATAACTCATGTTCATAATAGTGAATGAAACCCCCATATTGTATAAACAAGATACAAGATTAAAATATCTATCTATGATGGGAACATAATAACTATTTTCCAAATTTCTGAAAAATCCATTAGGTAGTGTTAAATCATATGTGATGACTTATAATTTAGCATCTATTTCTTCATTACCAAGATATAGATCATCTTCTCCCTTCATTCATTTCCTCTTATCTCAGAGTCTAGGTTTATTAGAAAAAATGTGTAATTCACTTATGTTATATCCTTCCCATGAGTTAGAGTTGGTGGACTTAATTTCTATAACAGTCATATTAATATTATTAGAATTATTCTATTTGAGAACATTTGTCAACCCAAAATACCAATTTATAATTGATTTATAGGTCAAACCTATTGGGATCTCAAAATTATTATCAAGAAGTATTCAATGTTATATAAAAACTACATATCTATGGGTGACTATAATGATTTATATCTTTTCATTTAAAACTTTTAATGAGATTACTCCCTCTAAAAATGATGACTCTATACATCATATCCTTTTACTGATCCAACACCCATGTTTCATAATTAAAAACGCTGATTTGAGCTTGTTAATAACCCACAACTATATCAGAATATAATTAGTTTTTTAAACAAATATTATAATATTTTTCTATAGCATAGTGGATAAACTCATTTGTCTAAATCCATCACATAGAGTCACTCAACTATATTCCTCTGATATCCTTACTGTTAAGGTTTCCCCACTAAAGTAACCAAAAAACGAAAAAAACAACAAGGCTCCTAATTGTTAGAGTCACCTTATTAATTTATTTTCTTATAGAAGATTATTCATTGGAACCTAATTATAGTTCCACCCAAACAGAATGATTGAGATATTGATAAGTGATACTTTATATGGAATCTGATAATTAATTTTTTAAAGGTTTTCTTCTTCAAAGTGTCTCTAATTTTATATATATCTCATTCATAGTAAACCTATTACATCTCATGCAATTATTAGTATATATTGTTTTATTTATTTTTTATACATTATTATAATTATTTATTTTAGGAATTCATACTATTTTCACCAAATTAATGTGTTCACACAACATTAATGTGTAACTCTTTACACAACCCACATGTTTTTGTTACTCACCCAAAAATAGAATCCACACATATTTATACATATATACATTCATCCCATTTATACTATGAATGAAATTTTTATATAAAGGCATGGGATTATATGTGATTGAATATCATCACATGAGTAATCCTAGAGTGATAGATATGAAACCCTGTATATTTCTAGAATACGGAATAAACCTCCATATTAGTGGTAATTCAAACCCCATGTCCCTCTCCTTAAGGAGACTTTACTCAAGATATAATTCAATTCATGATATATCAATAATGTTATATAAATAAAATATATTAAAAAACAATTCTAAAGCTCATTTATCTTGAAAAAAATCATGGTCGAGATAAATGAAAACAAATTATTATGATATCACAGCAAAAATATAATTCATGTGTACATCTCCTTGAATGAATTTATCACATAAATAAAGAATAAAAAATATTCATATTCTAAAACAATTTATTAATAACAATAATATGTGAATTAATAAATAAATAAACACTTAATTTATTTTGATAATATGAGATGAAATTATAAACTTTTCATATTTGGTTTTAGTCTTTTAAAATATCTTTTTATATTCCTAACACTTATAATTTATAAACTATAATAACAAAAAATGGTTTCCACCATACCATAGAGGTTCTCTATCAAAGTCAAGAAACATGTCTTGATTTATGGGGACTAAAACAGATTAATCCACA
This sequence comes from Viscum album, assembly GCA_963277665.1. NCBI lineage: Eukaryota > Viridiplantae > Streptophyta > Magnoliopsida > Santalales > Viscaceae > Viscum > Viscum album. The sequence continues at coordinate 1,525,180,981 of OY728138.1, read as the reverse complement.
TAATGTTATAAATATGATAACCATTTTATGGGACTATGGTGTGTTAAAATCCATGGATCATGGTGTATTTCACGGTTTCAATAGAAATTCCCAACCTAAAATGGTAAGGTAACACTACTCCTTTAGCCACATCATGGTGATGGTAACATTTTTTTTAAACTAGTAGTGTCACATGTTGATTAATTAAAGAATGTGGCTCAAATACCATTGATAGTTTTTATTAGATTATCTCGTGATCATTGGAAGTGGAAATGAAAAAAATTTATAAGGAATAATTTATCTTCAAGGATTTAACATGCTGGGAAATCAAAGATTGGAGATTAATTGAAACACTGTAGTAGAATCCTCGATCTTCATCATTGATGGAGTATTCCTGTTAAAGATAAATACAGTATAAAATAGATTCTTCCTTCCTCTGATTGGATTATAATGGATTTGGATCCATGTTCATAACATGAGTATTCTCATACACTTATGGGGTACTAGAACCTTCACTATGTGGTGAAAGATGATATAAGAGAATAGGACTTTGGTAGGCTTGCATGTATCTACCAACACACCAATGAAATAACTCATTCCCTTTTATAGAAATTTCTCAATTCTCTTTATTCAATTAATTGAATAAAAATATATAATATACATTAATTACCATTGGAATAAGTTCATTGAACTCCTATAATGACTGTGAAAGACATAAACAATACATCTCAATAATTAGTAACCAAAGGAAACCATGTGGGTATAATGTGGTGGTAGTTACATCCTAGATCACAGAATACTTTGGGCCCAAGATAGACTTAGGTTGCATCATATGAAACCAGACTATGTTGGCACCAATAAAATCATAGGTGAGAGCATAAGGATGTGTTGGTAATAACATTTCCTAAGGATATTGACGTCATATGAATATATTTTTAGTACACTCACAATAGTGATAATGTCTCTTTAAGAAATTACATCCACCAAAAGTCACCAATTTTGATTAAATTTAAGTATAACAATGTAATCCATATCAAATAGTTAGTTGATATTAAAATAAATGGCTTCTTCAAAAATATAAAACTCCATAATTTTTTTGGGAAACATTGATTTTTTTTCAAACCATTTCAAAATCTTTATATAATGTTTAGTGGTGTTCATTTATCTATAATGTATAAGAGAACATATTTAGATCTATCTAACAAATTAAAAAATCAAGTGAACCATTATATTAATGAATAAAAATGGTGTGAATATCTCCAATTCACATAATATGACAACAATTTCTCTTCCATTTTAAGAATCTTTTCTTGGTCTATAATTTTACTACATATATATTTGAAAAAAAATCATTATTAATGTGTGTCTTAAATTTAATTGGAGAATACAATGTAATTTTATAGATATTTAATCTTACAAAAAACATGAAATTTATCAACGTTCTGGCCATTTTTCTTCAAATTAGTCATCGACCTTATATTATTTATATTAGATAAAAACCCATCTATAAGATTTACACCATTAAGGATGTTGAAAAAACTAAGATCTCTCTTATTTAAAAATAATGTAAGCTATTAAAGGAATAAATTATTGTCTTTCACCCCTCACTAGCACAAACTATTTCATTATCCCCCTATAAATAATTTCTAACTAATACTTAATGACATATTTGGATTTTTTGGTTCATTTAGTAACATGACAATGATACTAGAATGTACAATATTTTTTCTATATTCATGGAATTAAGAAAATGTTTGATGTGTTAAAAAATCCAATATTATAATTCTTTATAAACTGATTATTTTTTTCTAAGTCATATTTATAAGGTTTTTCAAAAAGGGTATTCCAAAAAATGGTGATTTTTTTTAGAAATATGGAGTTGGGGCTCTTAATATTAGATCAAAAGAATACAAACAAAGGGATTGAGGTAAGGGTTCATACAATGAAAAAAACACATTAAGGGGTCCCATCCATTTCCTTAATCTTGTCAGCAATCATTCATTCTTTTTCAACAAAGGATATCCAGTCGACTCCCCACCCACCACTATGAGATCAATCAACAAGGTAGATGTCACCTAGAAATTATAGTTCCTTGTGCAACCTCTCCATGTCATAATCATCTGATCCTGAATTTTGAGATGGGTTTCTTCCATCATAGAATTCCAATAAACTCAACCTCATCCCCATCCATAGCTTCTTGAGTGACACATTTGTTTCCATGATTTGGTATGCTTCCAAGATCCGTCTAGATCATCCTATTCCACTTCATAAGTCACCTTCACTAGGGAGTCATCTCCTTATTATATGGTTCTTCCTAGAATCATTAAACCATGTCATCATGTTGTATCTTAATGGGTTTTGATTCAAGGGATCCAAAAACATATGTATAAATGACATAAAAATCACATGAATGACCCTATTTCTTTGAGTAATTGTTGTTACCTACATTAATAGAACCAATGTCAACAGATTGAGAAAAAGATTTGGAAATTTTATAAAGGACCATTTTAAATCTTCCTTGTAAATCAGGGTATCCTTATTCTTTATTTCATGGAAATAACCTTACTCCAACACAATAATTTAAGAAAACTATGATTTGAGGGCATGAGGAGTTGAAAGTGCAGGGGGTCCACCTTGATCAATAGCACATGGTATTACGTCTGTTGTACAATTAGCCAAAGATTATCCAGATTCCATCATAGGTACCTGTTTAGAAAGTTTCAAAGGGGATTCAGCATATAAATTTTGTTTTCCTTTTCATTTCCTATAAATGATTTTCTTTTCTAGTAGAATAATTTGATCAACTAAATTTTGAATAATATCATCTTCTTCAAATTGGATATCGTCCTAAACATCTCTTCTCTCAACAGTTGCAATATAATCTGCATTTCCCATATAAAACTATGCATAAGAACTATTAGTCCTATTTTCCTTAACCAATGTTTTTGGTGCATGTAGTAGCTTTTAAAACCATGTTTTTATAAGATAGAATACCCTTTACATTCAGTTTACCCTCCTCAGGATATGTATGTTCTTCATCATGCAGGGTAGTATCTTCCTTAGAAATATCCTCCCATGATTTACTCTTCTCCTACACATCATGTGTTCCCATTTCAATAGATTCAACAACACCATCAAAGCTAACCTTTGGAGGTCCTTCTAGGTAACTGCCAGTATTCCCATTTTTCATTCTCCAAAATTCATTGTAATCATATCATTTTTTTACAGAATTCACAACAAGATTTATACTTTCAATTCATCTTATTATGTTCAATGATTTTACATCCACTGTAAAAGAGGGGAAGGTTTTCATATCTAAAATCCAACTCAAAGTTGAAATCCATTATGGAATGAGACACATGATCCATAGGGGTTAAAAAAATATCAATTTCAACTAAGAAACAGTCAATGAAACTGAATCGAGCTTCCTCTGTTGCTCAGTCAATCTAGATAGGTGATACAGTTGCGAAGTCAATGTTAAACAAAATTTACGGATGCCACCAAACCCAACATAATACATATATGTGAACCCACACATTCAAAAAAATGTTGATGATATATCCTTTACATTTTAAAAAAAATCATCACCTATTAATGGAGAAGATGGTGTTCCTTCTTCTAATTTCCCATCAAATGATTTCATCAAAGTTTGGTATTTATTGCATCAGGGTAAAAATTAACAATGTCCTAGAAATGAATTCCTCTAAGAATTTTTCAACCAAAATAAGTGTGAACATTCTTTACAAATGGAACACCCTAACATTTCTTTAATCCTATATCCATAAAAATTTACAAAAGTATTAAAGTCAATTATTGTATCGAAAAACATGCCTCTCGAAGTGATACCTATATCCCACATCAATTTTAAATCATTAGTCCATAAATCCAAATAAACATCAATACCATTACAAGGTTGTTTTAGTTCTAAAATAAGTATATAAAATATCATTTACATGTGTTTCATGGATAACCATAGTCTAAAATTATTATTTACCAAAATAACAGTCAATGTACTATAAGTGTTTCTTTGAATACCAAAAAAATTCTTACCATCTATAAATAGCATAAGATAGTTGCTTTCTAACTCATTTCCAAATTTAGAAAACTCATGATCAATTTTCTTCCATTGAGGAGAGTCAACTAGGTGATGAAGTTTTCTATCATGACCTCTCTTATCCGCATACCATTTCAATTGACATGTAGTTTCCTCACTTTCATATAGTCATATAATTCCTAGAATGATGGAAAAATACCATAATACTTTCAATGTTCTTGATTCATCTTTATTATATCAAGATGCACTGCACATAAGAATTTTTTAAGTTATTCATGGTCCTTGCGTAACAATATACATCCATTTGAGAAGTCTTGTATTCTTTCAGAGACCATAATATTTGAACATAAAATTTATTGAGAATCATATATATGAAAAGTAAGATCATTATCTTCTTTTAACAATGTGATTCAAGAGAGTGAATAGGTCTATAAAGCTAGTTCCACTCCATCTGTTGTAAGATTTAAAATTTTATAGCATTAGTACGGCTAACAATGTTATATATTTATTATAATTATCATGTAGGGTCATCTTTAGATGGCTCTTTTACTTTTAAAATAGATTTTTAAAATCATGGTTATCATATTCAATAGTCGTTGTAATTTTTTCAACCCGATATACATTATTTTTTACAGTTTTACTCACATTTGAAGATCCATAATCCATAATTTTATCCCAATAAACATTTATATTTAATACCTCCCAATATTTAGTCAAAAATTAATATCTTCAAAATATTCAGTGACATATCAAGTATTCTTACAAATCATCTAGAAAAATTCATTTCGAATAACAACAATGTAAACATATACAAATGGTATGAGATGGATAATTTTTATGGGTTAATATAAGATTGATAAACTCTTTATCCCCATATATATACTCTTTTCCCATAAAATTGGAATCCATCCATTTTAGATCAGTATTCATTTATTTTGTTCAATATAATTTTTATTTAATGAAAAAATAAATACAGATAAGTTATGCATAAAATGACTCATTTTTAACATGCATAAATAATAAAAAGTATTACTTTAAAATGGATACTTATATGTTATAATATATATACATATAAAGTATATAAAATAATTGATATAAATTTTACATTTTATATTACATTACAAAATACATACATATAATAAAATTGGTATATATAAATATAATTTTATGATATATATATATATATATAAACACATAGAACTGTCAACAACTTAAAATATTCTCAATTAAATATATAACAGTATGGGGGGATAGACATATAAATATCCATGTGTGTATATATATAAAGAAAAAAATTCAAAGTATAAACCATCAATTTAAGGAATATGCTTGAAAATTATGATACATAAATTAAGAATGTGTACATAAAATACAAATATATTTGTTGACCATACATACTAATATTCATATATATATTTATTTATATAGGAATATTTAAATTTCTATTTATATTTATACAGAAAGAAATGGGTAACCATGTATTCATCATTTGGGTCACTGGGACTTTTGGTCACCCATGTTATAAGGCCTTCATTCCTCTAGGCCTGTGGGTCTTGTATTGTGTTCCTTCTCAAATTAGGTAAAAACAATTGTTTCATTACTTAATATAAAGGGCATATCCCCAGTACAATTAAAAAAATATACATATACTTTCACATAGACACATAAATACACACACATATACTTATAAATATAAAAATAGATGAAACAGAAACACACACATATTGATATATGTGTGTGTCTGTGTCTGTGTGTCTCTATGTGTGTGTGTCTATATATAGACACAAATATGTATAAATGGTTATGAAAATAATAAAAAAAATATGAATCAAATTAATTTTATTGTCTATATATAAATTTATAAACACATGTATATACACACATATATTGATTTACATATATAGAGAATTATAGATCAAATTTTTATACAATTATGGGAATAATAACCAATCAAAATCAAGAAAACCGAATGCACGATTAGTTGAGAAATCATCAGATTCAATGCCCAAAGTCCAATAACATAAAATTATTGTTCGAAAGTGATATGAAAAAGGATCTTAATTGCATTAAAACATGGTTTTGAATATATGATGATTGATTTTACCATTTGATAAAAACATAAAATTGAGAATATAAATGACTTGGTAAACATTAAAAAAATCGAATCACATACCCTAGGTTTTTGAAATCAATTATTAAAAAAAATGTGCATATAGATTAGTTGAGGTTGGATTCCATGAATTCTTGAGTAATAGGGTCAATTGGAGGTGAGTTTACTTTTCATTTAAAAATAAGGTGAAAGCTTTTTCAGTGCTTACAAAAAACCATTAATAAATATTTATACTATGAGTGAAAAAATACTGGTTCTCATAATGTGATGTTTTATTCGTGATAATTTTAGTGTCTATATAGTTATTTTTTATCGTCACGGGAATTAGAACTGATAAAATGTGAATTTTAATCTTATATAACATCATAAGGATTCATTTTACTCATACATGGAATTCCAAAGTACCATTTTATTCATATGTGAGCATTTATCAGCGACAATAATAGTCCTAATAGAGCCTAAAGAAAAAAATAATTTTATTTATTTATTTATTTATATAAAAAACATTATTAATTACTAATTATATTTCAATAACATTAGTTTCATTTAAAATAGTATTAATTGTCTAATGTGTACATATTTTTTACTATATGTTATTAATTATATAAATGTATAAAAAAATAAAAAAATAAATTTAAATATAAAAAATAAAATTAATTACTAATTATATAAACATATATAATATTAATTACATATATATATAATATAAAAAATTATTAACAATATTTAATTTTTTTTAATAATATTTAAAAACATTAATAAATTATAAAATTGAATAAATATTTAATACTATAAATATTAGAATTTACAGAGGATTTTTTCCAATATGTTAGTAATTATATATAAATATTAAATTTATATTCAACTGTATTGAAAGTAATATATATATATATATATATATATATATTACATATTTAATAATACGATGCTTTTTAATCAATTTCATGGAAAAAATAAATGTATAAAATTTTTTCATAATATATTGTTAATTTTAGAAATGAAAAATTAAAATAAAATTTTAATAATTATATTAAATAAATTTATAATTTCTAGCATATAGATTATATATATTATTTATATGAAAAGATTATTTCAAATTATTAATTATTTTGAAATTTTTACTATTGTTAATTACATTTAACAAATATTATTATATATATATATATATAATTGTATGATTGTATGATTTAATGTAACAGTGTTAATAATAGTATACAATAATAATATTTACAGTAATTAATAATTATATTGATGTATATTTTATTATAAATATATAATAAAATAAAATTTATTGTTTTTTATATTTAGTGAGTATAAATTTTATTTAAAATATTTTTATTTGTATAATTGAATTAAAAAATTTCATAATATATCATTAATTATATTAAGATATAATTATATTTAAAAATAATTATATTTATAGAAAAATATTTAAAATATATATTAGTGACTATTAAAATATATTTATTAATTAAAATTTTTTGGTTGTATTTAAAAAATAGTATTCATCATTAATTATATTTAATTTATTATTTATATTTTAAAATGTTTCTTAATTATATGTGTAAGAAAAATAAAATTTATACTCATATGAATAATATTTCGTATTAAAATATATCACTAATTACATAATGGGTGCATGTGTGTGCGCGTGTATAATATTCATGATTTAATTTCTATACAAGATAATATTAATTACATTTCAATAATGTATAGATACAAATATATTTTTATGAGTGTCTCATGAACCCAAGGACATGTATGTGTGTGTGCAATATGTGAAACCAAAACACACTTATGCATATAAAACTATATACAATGCATATAATATTAATTTTATTATAATTTCTATATAAAATAATATTAATTACATTAATATTAATTATTATATATGTATAACATATATTTAATAATATCAATAATATATAAAAATTCATATGAAGATTTCTAAAAGTTTAATTAATCTATATTAAACATTAAAGTTACATATCTCTCATTAAAATCAATGTGTATAATAGTTATTATATATATAATATTAATATATATTAGGTAGATGGGATTAAAAACTATAAATACACACACCCATTCCCCTTAGTGAGTCAAGCCTCATCCCTCCCCACATGGATTGGAATTCGCGCACTAAGAGCTTATTATAATTTATAGACATTCCAAATCCCCCTTTGTGATGGAGTGGCCCAAAGGCCTTGATCATCCATGAGTTTGGAGCCTCCCATGGCATGAAGGCCCTTGAAAGGTTCCTCGAAGGCCAATCTAGGTGAATAGTATTGCTTCCATAGCACCTTGTATTCTACGATTCTCAACTACTACAGTTTTATAGTACATGCTGCAACACGTTACTGCTATGGTGACTCTATAGTTTTTCTATAGTGTTTTAGAAAACACCCCCAAATTGGGGTTGTCAGGGTTCTAAGCCTAGCATGATGCTGGATTAAGTGGTGACTTTACCACTCAGGGTGGGCGAAGGCATCGAATTTCGGTGTTCCATGTTCAAATATTTCCATATCTATTATCCGACCCATATTTGGTTGGGTTTCTTCATCATGCATTGGTGTCTGGCAGCGCCATCATGATCATGACATAAGAACTGAAGGCGGTGGTGACTTTTATGGAATCATATAGAATTGATGGTGTTATTAGTTCTAAAGTGTGACTCAATTGACGATGGGAATCATAGTGAGCAGTGGTGACTTTTACGGCATCTATGACAATGGTAGTAAACAGTGGCTTAGCCCTAGCGCTGGATAGTGGAAGGGATTTCGACGACATCTATAGTTTCAGGTGGAATTGGTGTGTGGATGCAGCCAGAGTGGAGTTACTTTGGTATAAAAAAATTCAAGGAGGGTGGGGGCATATTGGAGTTATGGTGATCTGATTTGGGTTTTCATAACCTTGAGCCTTCAGGTCTTCTCTATGATCTTTGACCACTAGGCCTTGGGGACATGTTTTCTTCCATGGGAATTTCATACACTGGGCATTCTGGCCATGTTTTAGGGTTGCATGTGACATGAAAATAGCAGTCATTTTTCTTGGCATATTATGTTTGTGGTAAATTAGTTCTTCAAAATTTCATCGAGTAGGCGGCCTTGAAGGTGGGATGGGCGGGCTGGTACCCATCATTCTCTTATCTGTCTTTATTCTGATGAGTGGAATATGAGTTCCCATCCATCTAGATTTCTTCACTATGTTTCAATCAGATTATGTGGAGTATCACATTGGAAGTGTTGTAGGAGCCTCACAAACATCATTGGGTGTGAGGATAAAATGAGAGACAGGTGTGTTGGTACCAATCATCTTGTTATCCGACACATGCCAATGTGGGATGGTGGGATGCTCTGCCATGTTTTTGTAGGAAAAAATATGTAAAGATGAGATGCTCAAATACAAGAGGAGGGGTGAGTTTTATACTTTTAGAAATTCCTTTCAAACTTTTAAAGATGGTTATCTTTAACATGGTTAAAAAAGATAATTCACAAAACCTCTAATTTCTAAACACTTGCTTGATTTAGGAAATATGATTCTGAGAAAGCAATTCTGGAAATATGATTCCGGAAATGAAAATTAATGAATGTTTACAAAGATGAATATTCTATCTTAAAGCGTACAGAATCTAACTAAATCAGAGTAAAAATATGAGGAAGTATAAGATAGTTATACTTTCCTCAACAATACAAATGCAGCGGAAAACGTGTAACAAAATAAGTAACAAGTAGTAAATAATTTAAACCAAATAGAAGGGTATCCAGAAAACTTGGATAAAAATCCCTTGATTTTTACTTTCAAGAAAGTTTATCTTACCCACACCAGGGTAAGCCCTCGATACGAAGATCGGAGTCTGTTCTGCTATCCCCGCAAGCCCTCAACTTCAAGGTAGTCGACACCTCTATCTTCCTCAACAAGGAAGACCTGAACTTCATGGTAGTCGGAACATCTATCTTCCTTGGCATGGAAGATCTCAACTTCAATGTAGTCGGCACCTCTGTCTTCCAATCCTGGGAAGCCCTCGATTGTACAAAGAAACAATCAGAGTCGCATAAAGAAAAATCTGAACAAGTAGTTCAGTACGCACTAAGCAATAAAGCCTCTCTCTCTAGAAATCACTTCAGCAACATGTAATCTCTATATTTATCAAATTTTTGTGAGCTCTTTCAAATGAGATCCTATTTATAGGATTGGCTTCCACTGTCGGCTCCCTCCTCCAAAGGTCAGATTTTTCTTTTAATTTCAAAGGTACCTCTACATGTATCACTCAAAAAACGGTTAGTGAGTAACTAAAAGAATGAAATCATTTTATAACAAAACAAGTGTAAGCATAACTAAAATCTGATATTCTGAATGTAAGAAAATGAAATTTTGGATTCTAACCAAAATTTAATTTGGAGTTTATAATACAAGGATATTCGGATTCTATTTTCTAGGAATTCAGTACCTAAATTTTATAGAATTCTGGAGTCTGAATTTCAATGAAATTTGGAATCTGGATTCACAAGAATTCAGAACTAGAACTCAAAATGTTCAGAGTCAAAGTTCATGATAATTCGGATTTGGAACTCATAAGAGTTCGGAGTCTGTATTCAGAGAACAGAGTGTCAGAACTTATAAAATTTTGTAACTAGAATTCGTAATCAGAATTCGGAGTCATAACTCTGAAGAGTTCGTATCCAGAATTCGTTTTCAGAATTCGCAGTCAGAACTACAAAGAGTTCGGAGTCTGTATCCAAAGTTCTTAATCAGAATTCGGATTCATTACCCAGAAGAGTTTGTATCCAGAATTCGTAATCATAATTTGGAGTGAGAACTTAGAAGAGTTTGTATCTATAATTTTTAATCAGAATTCGAAGTCAGAACTCAAAAAAGTTCGCAACCAGAATTCTAAGAATTCGGATCCTAAAATAGAATGCTTTATATCTAGGTATTTATAGGATTATGAGGTTTTGGTTTCACACCGAATTTTACACATAGAAAAATTATGATATGAACAACAAAACAAGGTAAGGATAAATTTCCTTGGGAAAGAAAATTTTTCTTTTATAGAAGTAAAACATAGGGTAAATTGAAATTTGCCTTGAGATAAGATGTTTGTGATTTTCAAAAAAAAGAAGGAATTTTAAATTCATAAGGAAACCATATTGACTAAATAATCTCACCTAAGTATGAAGAAATGGAAAAGTCATAAGGAAAAACTTATTGACTCAACAATCTCCCACCTTTTGGAAAGCACAAACATCATTATGAAAAAGAATATAAGGACTTCGCAAAACATTTCTAGACTTTGAAAGTAAAACTTATCTCCCTTTATATATGAACAGTTGTAAATACGGCTAACTCCCCATTAGGCATTAGAACTCTAAAGATCGTATTCTAGATTTCCAGAATGAGATTTTTCATTTGAATGTGGAAATATTAGTAATGATAACTCCCCCTTTGATAAACTCCCCCTTACTTAGGGATACTTTTTCTTTTACTTAGAATTATTTTTCCATCTCCCAATTTTTTATTTTCAAAAGGAGTTTGAGGGAATGGAAAAAAAATATGGCACCTAAAATATTAGTTCAAACATCCAGAAAAAAACAAGCCACCACAATTTCATTATGATTGGAAGGATTTGTACAAGGAAAAACAGATACAAAAAAGATTGGATTTGGATCTATTTTGCTTGTTTATCCTTGGGTATAAGCTTCTTCACGATGGTTTTCAGCTTCTTTAGCTCTTTGTGATTCTCCTCTACTTGCTTCTCTAAGGCTTTGATCCTATATTCTTGAGCCTTCAGAGCCTCTTCCTGAGCCTTTAGAAAGTCATCTTACTTCACTAGTTTTTCTTCAATCTCGATCCGGAGATCCCTTTTTGTTTTCCAACTTTGGACAACAGAATTCAACTTCCCATTCAAATCTTTGACATCCTGAATCTGAGTATTCTGTTCAAGATTTAGCTTTTTCTCAAAGCTATTTGTATGATTCTTGATTTTGGTTTCTTCAGTATCAAAAGCTTCCTTGACATCTTCTTGAAATTGATCAAGCTCTCTCAAATCTTCAACAATATTCTTCGACCAGCTAACCATTTTCTTGCAAGATTTTTTGTGGGCTTCATAGTTGATAAGGAAATTATTGTGTTTGGCCTCCTCCATTACACACATATCCATCACCATGGATATATAGTCTGTTTTTTGATTCATGATATGCTAGAGAATCTGGCATCTCGAGTCAAGTTTTGGAAATATCGAAATGGTTTCCACTAGCTTCTTCAGGGACATAATGATAAAATCATTTCCTACAACTAATGATTCCGAATCTGACACTTTACTTGGTGATGGTTCTTCTTCTAGATCAACCAGCTTCCTCATAGAAGATGCACCAGTTTCCTTCTTTCTTAGAATTACTTTGGTTGGGGTATCAACAACCACTTTTTCCCCAAGTTGGATTTCGGAATAGCTTCTTTTTCTGGAGACTCATGCTCACTCTCAGATAGTTGAATGATCTTATCTTCATCAATTTTCTCTTTCTCGACTCCTGCTTCAATATCTTGAGGAAGAATGAAGTCATGATTCTGACTCTCTTCCTCAGATAACTTGTTTACTTCTTCTTCAGCCTTCTCATCAATTATAGGAGTAGCAAGTTTCGAAGATCTGGCTTGAGAAGTCCGAATTGACAATTTTTTGGAAGCACTTTCCTTCTCATGAAAGTCTTCAACTTGCTTTATCAGATTAGGTTTATCATCACTAATTTAAGATTCGTGTACTTCTTCTAAAGCTTCCTTTTCAACAACCTTATCTTGTTCTTTTTCCGGAGTCATGTACTTCTTCCCCAATGTCTCGGGTAAGGGTTCAACCTAAAAGGATTTTGGTACAGTAATTTTCTCATATGCTACTTCTGCAGCATTCAAAAGAGATTGCACAATTTCTACCTCCAACATTTTCTTCTTAAGCTTCTTCTCTTTGGCTTGATTCTCAAGCTCTTTAGCAGTCTTCTCTTTCAATTCTTTTTCCTCTATAGGGTCTAGACCAAATTGTGGTTCCCCTTCCTTCTGGTTCTTCTTATACTCCCTCCATTCGGCTACTACCTCATCCGGATAGGCTTTCTATTTATTGGGATTTGGAGGTGCGGATTCGGTTTCATTGGCTTTAAGGGTTTTCACTGTTTCTTCCACTTCCTTTAGTTTCCTCTTCTTTCTGGATTTCTTTGATGGTTCATCCTCTTCTACATTTTTCAGAACAACTTCTACTTCATCCTCTAGTAGATCATAAAACTCATATGACTCCTTAGCGAAACCAAATTTCGTCCACTTGAGGGTATCATCACTAATTAGCATTACTTTTCAATTATTGGCTTGGAACTGCAAGGGATCTTGAAAGATTCAAGGTGTCGAACTATGAACATGGAGAGTAGGGAAGGATACATGATTATATATGCTCTCATATTCCCATTCTTGATATTCTCTATCGTAATGAGAATATGCTTCACCAGATTTATTTTCCTTAGATTTACCAAAAAAACCCAAGATATACATATCACTTTTATTAAGATTGTCCTTGTCATCCTTTCTCGGTATTATAAGACTCTGAACCCATAACTCTAGGATCCGATTATTGGTAGACAGGTGAGCAATATTTACGGTCTTGACATCTGTAAGTCCAAGACTTTGCATATCCTTCACTTTTACAAAACTACCTTCACCATCTGGAAGATTGTGGGAACAAAATTCTGCCACTCCTTCATAAGATAACCCTACCAAGCTTGCATCCTTGGTGTAAGAAAGTGCATATGTTTTTCTAGAACTCTTGAAGGAAAATATTTCTCAACCAACATCCTTAAAGAAACAAGCTGACTCATAAAACTCTATTAGCAACTCCAGATACACTATATCTTGAGCTCCTGGATTTAAAATGGATACACTCTCTCATCCATTAAGCTTGAAATTCTTGGAGATAATAGATTCATATTTGTTGAAGATGCTTGGATGTACCAACCTCTCCTTGTATATCTAGCACTCCGCAATCGGCTTGACAGTAAACATATCTTTAGAAGGAACTTCACCGGAAATTTGGACTTGAGCACTTATAAAAGGTTCGTAACGGGATTTTGTAGTGGGGAAGAGCTTCGACACGCAAAATCTTGAGAATAGATGTGGTACAACCATCGGGGTCCCCCTTTTATAGGTGTTGAAATGATGGTTGATCTTCCCAACTCAATCCAATGGCTAAGAATTCTTCTGATCAGATCTGATGGTTGAAAAGTTAGCTGCAAGGAAAATTTGGTAGGATCCAATCTTTTGAGGTTTTTAAAAGAAAACATTCGGATTTAGGAAAACTAGAATCCCAGAAATTTTAAAAACAAAAGAAACTACAAGCAAGTAAAAGGTGATTATGAAAACTCAAGAAAGAATCATACCTTTTGGATTTTCGGGAGAGTTATTCGTATTAAGGAAAATTCCTCTTGAAGGACTTTAGATTCTGAAAAAAACTTGAGTATGAAAAAAAATGAGTACGCAGATCTTCATTACGAAAATCTTCATTACGAAAATCTTCATTAAGAAAATCTTCACTAGGAAAATCTTCATTATGAAAATCTTCATTGCAAAAATCTTCATTAAGAAAATCTTCATTATGAAAATAATTATTACGAAAATCATCATTACAAAAAATATGAAAAACTTCATTATAAAAAATATGAAAAACATCATTACGAAAAATATAAAAATCTTCATTACGAAAAATATAAAAAAACTTCATTATGAAAAATATGAAAAACTTCATTATGAAAAACATGAAAATCTTTATTACGAAAAATATGAAAAAAAATCATTACAAAAAATATGAAAAACTTCATTACGAAAAACATGAAAACATATGAACAAATGTACTCCCCCTATGAAAAGGAGTTTATTACTGTAATGAGATTTGTTCAACAGAAATTTAATAAGGTGTATTACATTATGGTTATCATTCCTGACTTCTATTTAATGTATTCAAATCTATCAGAGGGTAAAGATTTTGTGAAAATATCAGCAAGTTGATCTTGTGTTTGGATAAATTAAATAATGATATCTTCTTTATTTTGTGTAATCCCTAAGAAAGTGATGCCTAATATCTATGTGATTTGCATGAGAGTGATGTGAAGGGTTTTTAATAAGAGAAATGGCACTTGTATTATCACAAAAAATTTGTGTTTTGGAAAAACTCATACCATAGTCTGTGAGTGTGTGTTGCATCCACAACACTTAAGCAAAACACCTTCCAACTGCTATATATTTAGCTTTAGCTGTGGAAAGTGCTACTGAGTGTTTCTTCTTGCATGACCAAAAAACTAATGAATCTCCTAAGAAATTACAAGTTCCGGATGTACTCTTTCTATCCATTCTATATCCACCAAAGTCAGCATCCAAAAATCTTTTTAAAGAAAAATCATTTCCAGAAGTATAAAAGCATCCTAAATCCATGGTTCCCTTTAAGTAGCGAAAAATTCTTCTCACTTCCTTTAAATGAGATTCCTTAGGATTGGATTGATATATTGCACATAAGAATACTGAAAACATTAAGTCTGGAAGACTAGCTATCAAGTAAAGTAAACTTCCTATCGTACCTCTAAAATATGTTTGATCTATTAGTTTCCCAAATTCATCAAGATCAAGTGTGTTTGATATACCAATAGGATTACTTACACATTTAGTGTTTTCATATCCATACTTTTTTAGAATATCTTTAATAAAATTATGTTGAGATATATTGATTCCTTCTAGTTTTTGAGAAATTTGAAAACCACGGAAAAATGTTAAGTCATCCATCATACTCATTTTGAACTCAGATTTCATTAGATCCGCAAAGGAATTGGTTAAAGATGGCTGAGTTGAACCAAATATAATGTCATCAACAAAAATTTTAACAATCAAAACATTTTTCTTATCTTTATTTATATAAAGGGTTGGATCTGCATTTCCATTAACACATTTATTTTGAAACAAAATTCATGTAAGTATATCATACCAAGCTCTAGGTGCTTCTTTAAGGCCATATAAATCTTTGGTAAGTCAAAAAACATGATCAAGAAGTTTTGTATCTTCAAAACCAGGTGGTTGTTCAACAAAAACATCTTCTTGAACATAACCATTAAGGAAATCACATTTCACATCTATTTGAAAAAGTTTGAAATTGAAGAATGCTGGAAAGGCAAGTAAAATACGAACAGATTAAATTCTAGATACTGGAGCATAGGTTTCCTTATAGTCTATTCCTTATTGTTGATTATAGCCTTCATCAATTAGTATAGCTTTATTTATAACAATGATTCCATTTTTATCACACTTATTTCTGAAGACCCATTTTACTCCAATAACATAAGTTTCCTTAGGTCTTTCAACCAAAGTCCAGACTTTATTCCTTTCAAATTAATTTAGTTCATCTGGCATTGCTTTTATCTAATCATCATCACCTAAAGCTTCATCAGTGATTTTTAGTTCTAATTGGGAAAGGAATGCTAGATGTTCTACTTAATTTAATGAGGAACTTTTAGTCCTTACAGGTTGATTCACATCACCAATGATTCTATCACTAGGATGATTCTTAAGATACAATTGATTTGGGTTTTGTAAAAATTGCTCATCAACATATGGTAGGAAATCTTCTGGGGTAAATTTTTCAGAAGTATCTTCTTGGACATTTTCATTATACGAAGGATCTTCTATCAAAGGTTGATAACCAGTTTTTGAAAACACATCTGAAGATGTAGGTTTGAGTTGTTTAAAAACAAAAGGATTTGTTTCATCAAATTTCATATGTATTGTCTCTTCAACAGTACAAGTGTTTTTGTTGAAAACTCTATAATCCTTAGAAGTTGTGGAGTAGCCTAAGAAAATTTCGTCATCATATTTTGGTGAGAATTTATGAATATTATCATTAGTATTCAGAATAAATACCTTGCAACCAAAAACCTTAAAGTAGGAATTTCTGGGTTTTCTACCATTCCATAACTCATAAAGATTTTTTTTAAGAAAGGTTTTAATCAAAACTTGATTTATAGTGTAACAAGCAGTACTTACAACTTCTGCCGAAAAATATTTGGCTACAGAATACTCACTCAACATGGTTATGGTTATCTCTTGAAGAATTATATTTATTCATTCAACAACACCATTATGTTGAGGTGTTCTGGGTACTGAGAAGTTATGAGTAATGACTTTTCTACTACAAAAAGATTCAAAATCAGAATTTTGAAATTCTCCTCCATGATCACTATGAATAGTTTTCAAAGGGAGGTTTTTATAATTTTTAACTTGGGCTCTAAAACTTTTTAAGTAAGAAAAATCTTCTGACTTATTTTCTAGAAAGTAGACCCTTGTAAATATAGTGTAATCATCAACGAAGACAAATACATAATACATTCCCCTAATGCTTCCAGTTTGTGAAGGACCAAAGAGATCCATATGTACTAACTGTAATGCATCAGTAGTTGAGACTTCAACGACTGATTTAAGACTTGATTTATGATTCTTACCATATTAAAAAGGGTCACAGACTTTTGAAGAATCATATCTAATCTTCGGTAGATCCTTAAGTAATCTTTTCTTAGAAATTTTTCATAAGATCCTATAGTTATTGTGTCCTAACATTATATTCCACATCCAAGAATGATCTTTTATTGCACTAAGGAAAGGAAGATCTTGGCTTCTAAGGTCTTCTAAATTTATTTTTTAAATATTCTCTTGCCTATGGGCAGAAAGAATGAACTCTTCCTTGGAATTGTGTACTAAGCACTTGTGATTCCTAAAATTCACAAGGTAACCTTCATCACATAACTGACTTATGCTAATGAGGTTATGATTAATACCCTTAACAAATAAAACATTTTAAATCAAAGTTTTTTAAAGAAGAATGATGTTACCTATACCAATAATTTCTCCCTGGGCATTAGCTCTGAAAGTTACTTTTCCTCCTTTCATCTTGATAATCTTTTCAAAATAGTTTTTGTTACCATTCATATCCTGGGAACATCCTCTATCCATGTACCATGTATTTCTATTCATACCTCTTATATTTTCCTAAAAATAAGAAAAATATAGGTTTTTGGAATCCAAACTTTCTTGGATCTAGAATTATTAGAAAGCAGAATTTTAGGCACCCAAAAATAGGCTTTATGAAATCCTAAAGACTAGGTTTTATTTAAGGAACAATTTTTTCCCAGTTTCCACCACACTGACACTTAGTGTAGAATGGATCACTTTGAGGAACAAAATAATAGTTACTAAAAATCGGTTTAGAACCAGTATAACCAAAACCAGAACTATTCCTTAGTGGTCGGATTTGTGAATACATTTTATCAAGATTTTCCTTACCTAGGGTAAAGTTTGACAAACACTTACTCAAGGAAAATATTTCATATTTGAGTTTGATAATCAAGTTCTTGTCTTCAAAAACATTTGATTTTGAACTAGATCTAGGCTCGAAAACATTTTTCTTAGAAATTACATTTTCTAGATCTTTAGAAATATAATTCTTCTCAAAACTTACTTCCTCAATATTTTTTGTAAGACTTTCAAAATCAACATTTTTCTTATCAAGATCTTTAGAAAGACCTGACATTTCCTTAGTAAGAATAGTATTCCTTGATTTTTCCTTATCAGGTTTTCTCATGAGTTTTTAATTCTCAGTCTCAATATGTTTGGAAAACCTAGAAACTTCTTCGTAGGATGGTAAAGTATTATCTTCATCCGAAGAAGATTCTTCATCCGAAGAGTTATAGTATTTACTATCATTAGAATTCAAATAAACATTGGTCATTGATTCAACATTGTGTACCTTATCCATTAATCAATGATTTTCAATAGGTAGTCTGACTATTTAACCAATATTATTTTGTCCAGAAGTTTCATAATCTGAAGATTCATCTGAAGAGTCTCCACCACTGACACTCCAAGTGTCATTAACTTTCAATACTTTCTTAGCTTTAGCCTTGTAATAATTCTTTCTATTTCTCTTAGAATTATTTTCCTTTGTTTCTTTTCTCTTAAACATAGGAAAATCGGGTCTTATATGTCTATATCTCTTGCATTCATAACATGTAACTTCTAAATCTTTCTTGTCTTTACTTTTTTTTTCTTGTATCTGAATTGAATGTTCCTCTATCCTGCTATCTTGTTCATCCTTTGAGCAAGATTTGAATATTCATTTTCTGAGGATTCACTTCCATTGGATTCGGATTGGATAACAACTTTCTTAGATTTGGATCTAGTAACTCTCTCAGGAATCTTATATTTTATATGATTTGAAGTTGTAGTAAAAGCAACACTTCCATTTCCATTCTTCTTCTTTACATTATCAGCATCTCTCTTCATTCTAGTCTCATGCTGAAGAAGAGTTCCAAACAATTCATCTAAGGAAATCTGAGTAACCTTTCTATTTTTATCAATAACAGTTCTCTTCGATTCCCATTCATTCGGCATGATGTCTATGGTCTTATCAACAAGAGAATCATCATATAATCCTTTGTCACCCATGAATTGTAAACTATTCATAATAGTAATGAATCTTTGTTGAAACTAACATATGGGTTCTCCATAAGGAAAGTAGAAACCATGATATTCAGCTCTGAGCATGCCTCTTCTAGTTTCAATTACTTTGGAAGTTCGAAAGTGCGTAACTTCAAGTTTCTTCCAAATACAATTTTCTGCTTCAGAAGATGAAATTTGGATATATATGTTTCTAGTCATGGAACAAAGTAGAGTATTGCATACCTTATAATTAAGTTGATATTCATGCTTTTATTGATTGGTAAAGGTACTAAATTCTTTGTCAGGTATTTTATATCCTCCAGTAAGCATAACAAAATTATCAACACCAGTATTGATAATTAAAGTCTTCATGTGATCTCTCTAATATTCATAATCATTTCAATCAAAGATAGGTGGTCTAGTTGGATTGAGATTGTCTATGGAATCAACATTGATTCCTTCCATCTTAAAGAAAATTCCTTCCCCAAAAAACTTGTTAATTGAAAAGTTTGTAAATAAGGAAGATATTCCTAAGCAATAAAAATATAGAACAAGAGTATCTCTAAGAAAAAAATTAATCTGAACTATACGAGTCCCAAAAACTGATTCTGGAAAATAATAAGAAGAATAATTCTCTTCCGAATCTAATCGTGAGATTAATTCAGAGTTCACCAATCCTCTGATACCAATTGTAGGATTGAATATGTAAAGATGAGAAGCTCAAATTAAATAGAGTGGTGAATTGTATACTTTTAAAAATTCCTTTTGATCTTTTAAAGATGTTTATGTTTAACAAGGTTAAACAAGATAATTCACAAAACCTCTATGTTCTAAACACTTGCTTGATTTAGGAAATATGATTCCGAGAAAGCAATTCTAGAAAAATGATTCCAGAAATGAAACTTAATGAATGTTTACAAAGATTAAGATTCTACCTTAAAGCGTATAAAATATAACTAAATCAGTGTACAAGTATGAGGAAGTATAAGATAGTTATACATTACTCAATAATACAAATGCAGCGGAAAACTTGTAACAAAACAAGAAACAAGTAGTAAATCTTACAACCCAAAGAGAAGGGTATCCATCAACCTTGGATAAAGTTCCCTTTATTTATACTTTCATGAAAGTTTGTCTTACCAACACCAGGGTAAGCCCTTGATAAGAAGATCAGAGTCTGTATTTCTATCCCTGCAAGCCCTCAACTTCAAGGTAGGCATCACCTCTGTCTTCCTCAGCAAGAAAGCCATTAACTTCAAGGTAGTCAGAACCTCTGTCTTCCTCAGCATGGATGCCCTTAAAATCAAGGTAGTTTGAACCTCTGTCTTCCTATCCCCGAAGGCCCTCGATTGTACATAGCAATAATCAGAGTCGCACAAAGAAAATTCTGAACAGTTAGCTCAGTATGCACTAAGCAATAAACCCTCTCTCTCTAGAAATCACTTCACCAGCATGTAAACTATAGATTGACCAACTTGTTGTGAGCTCTATTAAATGAACTCCTATTTATAGGCACGACTTCAACAGTCGGCTCCCTCCTCCAATGGTCATATTTTTCTTTGAATTTCGGAGGGAGTTATACATGTGTCACTCAAACAATGGTTAGTGAGTAACTGAAAGAAAGACATCATTTTATAACAAAACAAGTGTAAGAATAACTAAAATATGATATTCGAAATTTAAGAAAATGAAATTTTAGAGTCTAACCAAAATTGAATTTGAAGTTTATAATACAAGCATATTAAGATTCTGTTTTCTAGGAATTCGGAACCTGAAATTTATAGAATTTTGAAGTTTGAATTTCAAAGAAATTCAGAATCTGGATTCACAAGAATTTAGAACTAGAACTCACAAAGTATGGAGTCAGAGTTCATGAGAATTCGGAGTCAGAACTCATAAGAGTTTGGAGTTTGTATTCAGAGAACTCAGAGTCAGAACTCAAAAAATATCATAACCAGAATTGGTCATCAGAATTTAGATTCATAACTCTGAAGAGTTTGATTTCATAATTCAGAGTCATAACTTAGAAGAGTTAGGAATCTTTATCCATAGTTTGTAATCAGAATTCGGAGTCAGAACTCAAAAGAGTTCATATCTAGAATTTGTAATCAGAATTAGGAGTCAGAACTCAGAAGAGTTCGTATCCAGAATTCATAATCAGAATTCGGGTTCAGAACTCAAAAAAGTTCATAACCAGAATTCTGAGAATTTGGATCCTAAAATAGAATGCTTCATATCAAGATATTTATAGGATTCCAAGGTTTTGTTTTCAAACCGAATTTTACACTTATAAAAATTATTATATGAACAATAAAACAAGGTAAGGATAAGTTTCCTTGGGAAAGGAAATTTTCCTTATAGAAGTAAAACATAGGGTAAAATGAAATTTTCCTTGAGAAAAGGTGTTTGTGATTTTCAAAACAAGAAGGAATTGTAAAGTAATAAGGAAACCTTATTGAATAAACAATCTCCCCAATGTATGAAGGAATGGAAAAGTCATAAGGAAAACCTTATTGACTCAACAGTTTTGTCGGTCTAGTAAGGCACAACTCTCAACGAGGGGGGGAAATTATGATTCATTGAGTAGAAGCACTGGTCTAGTTTCTCTAGAAGGGGGTGTTGAGATGTCTGAATGGTATATAGAATGAAGAAGTATTCCTCTTGGGCCATTGGGTAATTTATTTATGAGTGTCATCTTCTAGGCCTTCAGGTTACTAGGTCATTTGGTCAATGATGGGACTTTTATGTCATGTTTATTTACACTATGTTCATATGAACCTATGTGTTATGTATTGGGTTACCTATTTACCTAATTTAAAAGGGTATTTCCTTTTTTATTTTAATAATAGAGGGATATAACCATTATATATTTTAAAAAATAATAATTCTCTTTGAAATATTTAACTAATATTAATTATATTTAAAAATATTAAATATATAAATGAATAAATATTTTTTTGAATATAAATCTCCCTCAAAGGACTTGAATGTTTATTTTTTTATATAATAAACCCATTTTCAATTGGGTTAATAGGGAATCCTTACATGGCCTGACGGCCCTAAGGCAGCTGGTTCTTGAAGAATATATGGCCCAAAGGCCAAACATAGCTACAATACCCTCCCCCTAAAATCAAGATAAATCTCCATGCTAGCTCTTCATCCCCCACATAATGTCCAAATCCCTACATCTCCTCCTTTTGTTAGGTTTAATGAGGCATTTTTTTCTGGAGTGTGCTCCATAAATATCCCTTTCATATCTTATGGGTCTATTAATTCTGTGTCACTAACTACCTTAGGATGAAGCTTTCTCCCACATAGATTCCCCATAGACCCATTGGCATGAAGGCCTAGTATTTGAACCAAAAACCTTTCTATGAATAGTATTACTATAGCATCAATCATTTTTATAGTTCCCGTTGTTGTAGTAATGAAATATTACCATCATAAATCCCCCCAAATTGAGGGTTAATTAGGGGTTGAACCATCTGCCTCACGTAGTCTGACGAGGCTATGATGGATCAGACCCAGATGCCAGTTAACCCATTCCTAGAAACCAGTTGCCACATGACCCATGGTGCATCTCCTTATATGCCATGGACTACCAACTAGAATTGGGGTGTTTAATGTAGAAAATTGGGGGGACTATATATAGCCCCAAGTTCGAGTATCACAGCAGATATAGAAAATCGTAATCAGAAGCGGAAACGTAATAAAAAAATAGACACAGTAAATACTGGAATCATATCAATCAATTAAATAACAAAGTAGAAAAAGAAATATATAACTGACTATAATGACCAAAATCCTCATAGGATGTGTTTGATACATATATGGATACATGGCATGCTAGTACAGAAGTAAAAAAAATAATAGGCAGCATCCATGCCATACAAAAGTGAAAAAGGGAACAAAAGACTAAATCTTCTCCATAGAATCACTAGAACATCCATGATCCCCTACTACTAGGCTCCATCTAAGCATTAAGAATCAACATCCTATATAAGGTTTATTTCACCTATCCATACCGGTATAAAAATTGTATTCTCAGGTTCTAAAGACATCCCGAGTAGGGTATGAGATAAATCTCCATAGGACCCCACCAATAAGTTCTATGTGTAATCCAAGTAGGTGCTCATATATATTTAGTGTACAATAACAAGCAGGAAAGTAAAGTGGTGAAGAATAAATTAATAACCTCCCACTCAGGTTCCTAAAGGATACCTGGAAAGTCTACTTGGTTCAGGTTATTGCCAGTATGTTAGATCATGTCACCATTAGATATATATATATATATATATATATATATATGTATGTATGTTTGTATGTATGTATGTATATATTTATATATATATTTGTATATTTTTGGGTTGGACTGGGATGTAATATGCAGGCATCCAACACTAGTCTATGTGCTAATAAGCTATACTCATGGGGTAGTAAACCCGAAACTAATGTATGTGGGGCATGGATCGCCATGCCTTACTAAGGCCCTTGCCATAATTCCACTATATATTTTACAATAATGGTGAAATACCTCCCACCCATACAAATTTATATATATCATTAAAATGGTATCAGTAAGCTTAATTTATTCATGGAATCTCAAACAACAATTGCTATTTACAATTATGAAATTAAAAACAAATGTTTCATTATATAAAAACATGAGTAATGGCATTTTCATTACATCCCTTGATTCCCTTACATTTAAAACCAATTCATTAATAAGGTAATTACTAACTTACCCCAACCATCTTATACAAACCCAACCATTCCATTATACTAAACATGGAAAGTTGAATTATAATGTATAAGTGTTAACTGTAAGTTCATGCAACAACTCAATTAATCATTTTGGAAATTCCAATTATAAAGGATCCAAACACCTTTGAGGAACCTTGGAATACAATAATTACACATGATTCGAAGTCTAATTCATTTAAAAGTCAATCCATAAGCTAAATTGGTTTCCATGTATTTTAATCCATTTGGCCGAAATGACCAATTCAAGGGGGGCACCTATGGGTGTTCATATAGGATATATGTGATGCCTAATCCCCTAATCATGAACCAATTCATCTATAACGAGCCACTAGGGTCATTTAGATAGGAAGGATTCATCCGTATATAGAATATCAGCAAAGGAAAACTTATGGTATGATGGAATAAATACAAAATGGCCCAAACTCAAATGGAAAACTATGTCACCACCTACCTTTGGGATGTAAAAGAAGCCTTTCTTGATATCGAACTCGAGTTAATAGCAAGTTCAAAGATATTTTAGTTTTAGTCCAATGCCCTAAAAATAGGGGATATGATCCAACATCTAAATAAAAAAAAATATGACGAGATTGACCAAGGAATGAGGAGTATATGGGGTTAGCCTTACCTTGGGTTATTTGATGCTTCCATTAGATTGAAGATCAATTTTCATATGGAGGAGTTAGAATATATTGAATCTTGTGGAGGGTTTGATATCAATGTGAGGAAGAACCCACTACATAGTCACTAGAAAAAAAGAGAAATTAGAGAAATATATTTATGAAATTAGAGGGAAATGGTCTTTTACCCCAAAAAAAATTGGGGCCACATGGTTTAGGTGCATGGTTTGAAAACTGTGTGGTATAGATCTATTCCAAAATTGTTGTAGGCCATATGGTCATGCACCTAGGCCTGCACAGTTCCAGAAAAACTATGTAGACTTACAAGTTCCTTGTCTACACCCGCATGGGCGTGCACCCCAGGTCGCATGGTTTATGTAAACCGTGCAGCCTAGTTATTTTTCCCATTTCAAAAACATCAGGATCCAATCGAGGCTCACACACTCTAGTGACCTCCGTGACTTGATTTAGACACATAATTAGAGCCAATTAAAGTATTTGAATCCAAAAAATAATAATGATCTATACCATTGGAAAAATTTAATTCGTTACAACCTTCCCTCCTTATATAAACTCATCCCCAAGTTGACCTTATGAGGGAGAAGAGGTGTTTTCAGCAAAGAGTTCTAGCCACTGAGGTCATATATCAACTTCCTGCACCCATGTCTCATTGTGTACCCAACTATACTTCCATATCACCCGTACAAGTGGAACAAACCTACCTAAGATTGTCTACATGGTACAATCAATAATACGCACCTGATACTCTTCATGGATGAATCCATATCCAATTCAACCTCATGATGTTGAGAGTAGTGAGTTAGGTATGGATAGTGTCAGTTTAACTATGATACAAAAAATATATCATGCATGGAAAGTTTTCTCTAAGGATGTGTGAGCTGGTAATACACTGGTCTGATCCACTTTAGATCCTTGAAGGGTCTAATGAATCTAAGTGATAGCTTACTCTACTTAAGAAAATTTATATGCCCTATCTTAGGCGAGACATTAAAAAAACATGGTCTACAACCATGAAATCGATAGGTTTTCATCATCTGTTAGCATTAGACTGATGTCTAGATTGAGTTATCGACATGAACTTCTAAATCATCTCAACCTATTGTGAAGTCTGCTTCATGAGATATGGTCTAAGAATAGTTTCCTCCCATGCCTCTATCCAGCATAGTGGTTAGCAGAAAGGCCTAACACACATGGCTTTAGAGGGATCCATCTCAACGGTAGCCTGAAAGCTGTTGTTAGAAGAAAACTTGGGGAGGGGGATGTGTTTCTCCTAGGAACCTCCAATTTCAAGAATGCATGCACTGATCATATCCTTTAACACCTAAATCATACAATCCATTTGTACATTGGTCTATTGGTGTTAGGTCATCCTCAGATGTACTTTCATACCCAAGGCCTTCTACAACCCCATCCAAAACTGTGATGTGAAATGAGTGTCTCTGTCAGAAATGATAGAACGAGGATATATATGAAGGCGTACCACTTCCTTGATGTACAACCTCCCTAAATCATCTATAGATAAGGTCTCTCACATAGGTAATAAGTGTTAAACCTTCATCAAATGATCAAAAAAACACAGACTTCTTCATTTTTAGGGGTGATCTGGATAAACAAGTCACGAATTCCATCTAAATATAATCCCATTTCCAATAAAGAATTGACAAGGACTATAAAATCCCCACCAGACACTAATTTTATTCCTTCACCTGTTGACAAGATGAACATTGAGTGATGAAATAAGAAATCTCATTTTTCATTATAGGCCACCAATATTGGCATTGTAGATATCGAAGAATTTTGGTTACATCAAGGTGAACTACCCATGCTAAGGTGTGGAAATCCCTCATTAACTCCTCTATGATGTGTGTGGGGACATAAACAGACCAAAAAAATAAAATAGTATCATCCCTATTGATTGACCAACAAGATGTATTATCATCATCTAAAACACTACCACATAGGACAAGGCCTTTAGGATCAGATATCTGTATCAACCTTGCTCATTTTGGAAGAGTAATTTCACTACTAAGGCTTAGAGGATTGTCTGAAAATGGTTCTCTTGAATCTGAATATTCATCTCCAAGAATAAGGCCATAAGCATCCATCAATCATTGGATTCCTAAACTTTTTGAGTCTGAGTCTTCTGGCTCAGTGCATCTGCTATAGAATTCCCTTTTCCTAGAGTGTAGGCAAGCTCAAAATCAAACGATTATAGGTACTCAACCCACCTATGTTGCCTGAGATTCAGATCACACTGATTGAAGGTGTACTTTAGGCTTTTCTGGTCTGTGAGTACTAAAAAATGCTCTTATAGTATGTAGTGTATACAACAGTGTAAGGAATGAACACCATCAGTGAGTTCATGGTCCTATGTAGGATAATTTCACTCATGAGGCATCAAATGAAAAGAATCATACACAATGAATCACTCATCCTATTTCATAAAAACTCCAATCATGACACCTGATGCCTTATATTAAACTTTATTGTCCATTACTGGCTCCATAAGAATCAATATCATCAATAATGGCAGTCTTTCCTTCAAATCTTGAAATGGTGCTTCACAATCTTCAAACCATTTTAATTTCACACCCTTATTTGATGAGCCTATAAGTGGAACTACAAGAAGTGAGAAATCATGAATGAAGCATCTGTAATATACAGTATACCCCAAGAAACTCCTAATGTCAAAGATGTCCATGGGATTATCCAAAGAAACTACATATCTCTCTTTCTCTAGGTAAACATAAACTATTGAATCCAAAATTATATGACCCAGGAAGTGGACTCTGTCAATCCAGAAGTGGCATTTACTGAGCTTAGCATAGAGCAGATGCTCTCTTAGTATATTCAGCATGATTTCAAAATGGATTTCATGTTCATGTATGGAATGTGAATACAATATGATATTTTCAATAAAGACAAAGAAAAATGATTCTATATACGATTATAAGACCTAATTAATAAGATCCATGAAAATAGATGTTGTGTTTGTGAGTCTAAACGGTATAACAAGGTACCTGTAGAGACCTTTCCAGCTTCTGAAAGTTTTGTGAGGTATGTCTAAAGTACATAAATGCAACTTATAATAGCCCAGAATCATATCTATCTTTGATAACACCATTTATCCTCAGAGATAATCAAAGTGGTCACCTATTCTGGGTAGTGGATACTGGTTGTTAATTTTCATCTCATTCTACTGACGATAATCCACACAAAGTCTGAGGGTTCCATTCACCTTCTAGTAAAAGATAACTTTTGAACCCAAAGGAGAAGTGTTGGGAGTATAAATCATTTTTCCACCAGATCCTCCAACTACTTCTTGAGCTCTAGAAGCTACTTAGGTGTCATCTTATAATGTGGAGTGATCACAGGTGCTTCTCTTAGAACAAACTCAATTTTGAACGAGAACTCTCTCAATGGAGGTATAAAAAATAGGTTAGAAAAATATTATCTGAATAGCCCCATTATAGGATGAAAAAAGTCGTTTGCAACCCCTAGTCATCAAGATAATTACTGGGGAATTCTTTTTTAACACTACCTAGAATCTACTGCTCGGGTATTTCTCATGTCTCACTAACATCCCATTCTCTCTTGTACATGTACGTAACACCCTCTATTGAAGTAAACTTCACCCTCTGATGATTAAAATCAATAAAAACATTTTAGGGAACTAGCTCATTCATCCCATTGATTACATTGAAGCATGTCATGTGTAGGATGTAGAAGTTTCATACAAAAAAGGGAACCACCTACCTCAAGGGGATAATTCTGACAATGGATAATTCCCTTTGAATGGATACCTAAAAGTGTAACTAGTGTCATAACACCATGATAGTACACAATGTAGAATCTTGGACTCTCAATTATTGCGTCAAATAAAAATTTGTGAGATGCACCTGTATCAATTAAAGAATACACTAAACTGGAGGCAACTATAATAGTTCCTTGTATAGTATATTATTTGGTTCTATTCTACAACGATGTAGGCTAGACTAAATGTAACTATAAAGTACCATAGCCCTGATTCACTACCTGAATGCCTTGAGTAGGCCCAGTTTACTAGCATTGAGAATAATTTTTCTGATTGTCTCTACCTCCACTTCCACATCAGCCTGAATGACCAGTGGTATTCTAGATTTCTAGTTGTCGTGATTCTACTGACCCAACTCCTGACTGAGGAGAATGTGATGATACCTACTCCCTAGGCACTAGAAGTAAAGTCCAATAGAAATGGTGGAGATGACTCGTCATTCCATATCCTTTGACCTCAATTGGGTTCGGCATACACTGTTTCTTGACATGCCCTGGCACTCCACATTGGTGATAGATAACATAACTACCCACAAAATAAACTTGGCTACCACTACCAACATGGGACACTTCTTAGCATCATTTTCACCTAGAAGAAGAACCATTGTAATCCTAAGATGTCTAACTACCCTAATTCACACCATCCGCCTCACTCAGATTTCATTCTATAATTAGGGTCTTGTTGATGATTTTAGTAATGGTTGTCAACCTAAATATGGTGTCTTACAATCTAATGGAATAACCCATTAAATCGTTGAATTTATTAAAATTCAACATATCATCAATGGAAAGAGAAGGAGAAAAACTCTACAGCTTATTGAAATGGGAAGAGTATTCCATAACTGACATATTCCCCTCCTATATATTCATGAATTCCTTATCCCTATCAGCCCTCAAATTTTGGAGAAAGAAATTGTCATAGAATATGACCTAAAATTCATCACAGACCATGTCCATATGTTTTCCTAACAAGGTGATGACATCCCACCACCTATTAGCTGACTCCTGAATTATGAAAGATGATATCTTAACCCTAAACTCTAGAGGAATCTTCAGATGTTAGAATATAGACTAGATCTCATCGAGCCAAAACTTTATAGCCAGTGGTCTTACATCCCCCAAAAATGTAGGATTGTGTTTCTACTAAAACTCAGGAGTCAAATCTGCCATACTCAGGGTAGGTCACACTCTTCTATTCGTGTTATGAAACATATCCAGGAAACCCTCTCAAAACTAGGACTCACCACCCATATCAAGTATAGAAAGAGGATAAAAAAGTTGTTGAATAGAATAAATGACTGGTGGCTCAAGGTCCCCCACCTCAAGAATATGATCATCACCACCTTTAGGGCTCACATCTTGAGGATGCCATGGTAGCATAATGCTACATTGAAAAATGAATGTCTCAAAAATAATTCAATCAATCTAGACAATCTAATTCAAGTAACTGGTAAAGGTACTAAATCCTTACAATAATAACAAACACACCTTTATTCCTGCTTCAAAATCCAGGCCTAGATGATATAATAGCCTATAATATGCCATTAGAATGAAGAGACACCCACTACCAACAACTAAAGATGGGATTGGGACAATATTAATTCTTCGGAATATGTAAGATGCCTATTTTATTTCAAATGTCATTTTCCCATTTGAAAATGTTCTTATTTATGCATTTAAAACATTTAAACTAAATAAATCAAATGATATTCTATTTTCCGGTCTACAAGGGACCATACACCTTGGGAACCAAAAGATGGAATTCACTTGGATGTAATTTTCATTTAAATTGTTCTTATTCATGAAAGTATATCATTTCCTAAATGGTTAGGTAGCTTCAATTCCATTTTTCCAATCCATAAGGGCATATACACCTTATCAATCAATGAGTGGAACCTAGTAAACTCACACCATAGTATGATCCAAAATCCTGTAAGAAGTTTCAACACAAGTTTATATACAAGACAAGGTCAAATGAATATGAAACAAGAAATCCTCGCTTAAAATCAAAAATGACATGGAAAGGATCCATGGAATAGTTATAATGTGCCTATCAGGATGCATGATTCTAATAGAGATCCCTCATCTCATCGAGAAATAGTAAGGAAATTAAAATCACAAAGACTTCAATATCATTATCATCATATGTCTTGAGTATCACCCAATAATGAAATCATGTCAACAATAAATTTTAGAATCAATAACAATAATAATTAAGGAAACATGGTCTTTACCTCACACATGGGTTCGCGATGCCAAATCATGGCTTATAAATAATTCACATACATTCACTATCTTCATTATGTTCCCTATAAATAGATAACAATAAGGAAATCGCTTTGATACCACTTTGTGATGTCTTAGAACTGGATTCCACTTAACTCGTTCCCCATCCCTCATTGTCCACATAACCCCTGGTGTATCTCCCAATATATCAGCAGATTCTGACTAGTAACGAAGGTGTATAAGGTAGTATAGTGGGGAGACTATACCCCCCCTAATGTCAGAGTTGCATAGCTGATATAGAAAACATTAATCAGTAGTGGAAATCTAATACAATGGACAGATATAGTAAATTGTGGAAGCATAACAATAAATTAAATAACTAAGAAGAGGAAATAGATAACTGAATATGATGACCAAAAGCCTCGTAGGTAGTGTCTGATACATCTATGTATGCATGGAATGCTAGTAAAGAAGTTAAAAAATTAACATGAAATAATCATGCCATAAAAGAGTGAAAAAAGGGAAAAAAAGACTAAAGCTTCTCCATAGAATCACAAGCGCATGCTTGATCCCTTGTTCCTAATATCCATCTAAGAAATAAGGATCAAAATCCTATAAAAGGTAGTTTTTCACTATTCATACATACAGGAAAGCAGAGTTCTTAGATGCCAAATGCAGGCCTGAGTAGGTTGTGAGATAAATCTCAGTAGGCCACCACCAATTGTGTCTATGTGTAAACTGAGTAGGTGTTCATAACTATTTAGTGTACAGTAATAATTAGGAAGGTAAATTAGGGAAGAATAAATAAATAACCTCACTCTCAGGTTCCTAAAGAATACTTGGAAGGTCTACCCACTTCATCTTATAGTTAGTATGTAAGATCTTGTCAACATATGGCTGTGTGTGTGTGTGTGTGTGTGTCCATTCCTGTTTTGGACCTGTATGTAACATGCTAGCATCCTACACCACCTACATGCTAATAAGCTCTATTCTCGAGGTAGTAAGACCGACAATGATGTAAGTGGAGCATGGGTCACCATTCCCTATTGAGGCCCTTACCATCATTCTATTGTATATATAACTGGAATGGGGAAATAAATCCCACCCTTAAACATTTATATATATAATTCACATGATATAAGAAAGTTCAATTTATTCAAGGAATCTCAAACAACAATTACCATATAAATTTATCCAATTCAAAACAAAGGTTCCTTTCTATAAAATAATGAGTAAGAGAATGGCCATGTCATCCCTTGATTAATTTTTATTTAGAACAAATTCATTAATAAGGTAGTAACCAACTTTCCCAATCCATATTACACAGACCCTACCATTCCATTTTCCTAAAGATTCCATGTTCAATTGTAAGTCTTAATTGTTAAGGATAAGTTTATACAACAACTCAATTTCTCATTTGGGATACTATAGTTTTAAAGGATTCAAACACCTTTAAGGAACCTTTGCATACATTAATTACACATGATTCTAAGGTTAATTCATTTAAAAGTCAAGATGGAAGCTAAAATTGGTTGCATGTATTTTGAGTCATTTGTCCAAATTGACCAATTTCAAGGTGGCACACCTATGGGTGTCCTAATAGGATATGTGTGATTCCTAAACCCCAAATCATGAACCAATTCATTTATATAAATGAATTAGGGGTCATTTAGACATGAATGGGTCAAAAAAATATAAATTCCTGGAAAATCCCATCTTACAGCACGATTGAATAAATACGAAATAGCCAAAACTCAAATGGAAAACTATGTAACCGCCTACATCAAGGTCACTGAAAAATACTCACTTGATATAAGACATAGATTCGAAGTAGGCTAGAAGAGATCTGAGTATTAGTCCAATGCCTTAAAAATTGGGTATATGAGCCCGCATTTAAATAGCATAAAAGATGGTATGATTTAACAAGGAAGGAAAAGTACATTGGGTTATCCTTACCTTGGAAAATCGGATGCTTCCATCAGATCAAAGATCATTTGTTGCCCAAAGGAGTTCTAAGGGACTGATTCTTAATGAGGGTTTGATCTCAATGTGAGGAAGAACATACTGTACAACCAATAGAAAACAAGGGATATAGGATATTTTTTTTAGAAATGAGTGTGGAAAAATAGACTTTATACCCCAAGATTTTGGGGCCGCACAGTTTAGACGCATGGTTTTTAAATCATGTGAAAACCATGTGGTATGGCTCTATTTGAAAACCACAGTAGGTTGCAGGGTTATTCACCTAGGCATGAATGGTTGTAGACAAAATGTGTGGACTTGAAGGATTCATGTGTGCAGTCACGTGGGTGTGCGCACTAGGTCTCATGGTTTAGGTAAACCATGTGGCCTAGTTATGTTTCCCATTTAAAAAACCTTTTGTCACCAAATATGTAGAGACCCGAAGCCTGAAGTACATGGACATTACATTACTTTTTCGGAATACTTAGTACATTACAAAAACAGACACACAAGGATTGTAATAGTTTAGTGTCTTTGGAAACTCGGAATATAATCTTCTAATCGTGGTGAATGATCTTCAAAATCTCCCATAAAGATCTTCCTTTTTTTTACCTAAAACCTTTCTTTATATCCTGGGGAAAATAAAACATAAAAGGGTGAGCTCAAATTCTCAGTAAGGGTAGATAAAAGAAATATAAATCACATCATATTCATAAGAACACAACATTTTGGAAATCTTAACCTGCAAAAGATTGCATAATTTCATAACATGGGATAAATCATAGTAGTGAAATGAAATACCAATAATCATAACTTAAAACATGAAACTTTGTGTCATACACACATAATCATAGAGAATCATTTCTTGTTATTCAAGACTCATTGCCAAGACTATCTTAGTGGACAAAGTCCATTTCTAAACCGAGTCACCCTCGTTTCAGTCCTGTTTCACTGAACCGGTATAACCTACCATTCCAGGCATGTCTATCTCAAGAGATATAAAATCTTTAACCAATTCATTGGAGGGAGATATAGGTCCCACCCATATCATAATGATACCATTCTTATGTGTGCCACAAAATCATAAACCACACATCATTGCATAACCCATGTAATAAAATGGGAATCTTAAACATCATGACATCATAAAACAATTCATATACGATAAATGAATTCATAAAAATAATTCCATCACAACATAATAAAATCAATGTAATAATAGGGATAAAAACAGAACCCTTTATTATCTTAGATGGAAAATAATTTTGATAAAACACTTGAACTCCATTCTTGAGGAAAATATCCTTTCTGCTTCAAAAACACTTTTCCTTTCTTAACATGTCGTACAATTATAAACTAAAAGAAGTTGATTAAACATAAACTTAAAAACTTTTAAAGGAATATTCTTGGAAAAAATGTTTTAAAAATCCATTCATTCCGTATAAGTTAAAAAAACATTCTTCTCGTACTTTTGTCGGAAAAGTCAAAAAAGTACCCCGTACAAAAAACGACAAAAGATTTCTTTCATATCTTTTACTAAAAACTCACTGAAGGGTAAAATTGGATTTAAAAAATTGTAGGTGGATGGAAATAATATTACATATTGAGGAAACATGGATGTGGATGACAAAATACACCCCAGTAAATGCCAAAGTATAAACAATCTCGGATAAAAATGAGATTGTGATATTTCCCTTACCTTAAGTCTGATTTGCTTCGTAAGTGTCTGAACCTCCTGTATAATGATTTAAATAATGTCATTAACTTATTACAGAATCATATTCATTGTTATGATATCATATATGGTTCACGTATGACTTTATATTACCCGTTCTTTTGTAAATTCCATGTTAAAGAAGCGTTTTGGGTAAAATCGTTTCATTTATCGTAGGTTTTTGGACTTGTTGTTCTTTACATTATTATTACTTATATCATGATTTAATTACTTCCAGAATATAAAACATGATTTATATATCATATATATTCAGTATATATATATATAATAGATAGATAAATGAAATGAAACACACCGTTCATGGAGACGGTAGTCCGTACGTACGCATGAACGCTGTTTTCCTTTCCTTATTGTCTTGAATGGAAGTAATTAGCTGAAATACATATATACATAAATACAGTAGCTTTATAATGTCATATATTTCATTATTATTTCTTATATATACTTTATAATCATTCTTAAATGGTTAACATGGAGAATGAATCTCATCGCGTCGTGGAGACGGTAGTCCGTACGTACGCACGAGCGATGATATCGTTCTCATGATCGTGAAATTATGTTGAAGTGTATGTATACTATTTCAGTATCAATATCACTTTATAATTATCATATATAGTTACTTATTACACCATTATACCCATCCAATTAAGGTGGGGGCGGAAAATAGATTACACCACGGCGTGGAGACGGTATTCCGTACGTACGCACGCGCGGTGATTTCCTTTTTCCGTAGGATGGATAGAAGGTTAATTAGAGTTGTTTCATATTTATAATAACATATCATTATATAAGAAATACTGATGTTATTACTTTATCATGAAACAACTAAAGAAGAAGAAGTTGAAGAAGAAAGAAATTGAAAAAGATCGGTAATGGATATTACCTCTTTTTGACGCGCCTTTTCTTAACCTCCCCTTAAAGAACTAAGGATGGTCTTTGAAGAAGACCAAGACCTATAGGATGATACTAGGTAAGTGTAGAAGATATGTTTTCAGGGTTTGGCTGAGCTTTAATTCTCAAATTTGTGTGAGGAGGAGAGGGAGGAGGTGCCCTTTTATAAGGAAGGAGAGGGTCACCTTTGGGAAAACTAAAAATATTATTTTATTATAAAGTAAAGTTCGGTTTTAAATAGCTCCAAATTGATATATTTAAAAGATAAGGTGGTTATGGGTCGAAATCATCTCATCCAATAGAATTTAGACAAGTTTAGGTATCAATTTTAATCTTATCATTTAGATTTAACTTTAAGTTAGATAATTTAACTTTTATCGTGTCTTCTTGTTTTCTTACACTATAAGGTTAATAAACTTACTATATAAAGCCAGAAGAACCCCAAGTTGTTTATTATTAATATATATATCCTTATCTAAGTCATTTGGCCGAACTTTAGATTTTTAGGAATTAAATAACAATTAATAATATAATATGTTTTAAAAAACTAATTTATGTCAATTTTGACACTATTTGGTACATGATTTTTATGAAATTTATAATAGAATGATAAGTTAGAATAAAGTTACTTATATCAACAATAACATGTCATATTAACCTAAAAAATTAATGTATGTCATAAAAAGTCTCAAATTACATTTATTTGGGCATTTATAACATCAATTATGTCAATATTTCATTAATAAGACAATTATTGCATCATCTTTGTGTCATAATAAATGATAATTATTTAATCTCTAAAAATTCTAAATAAATTCTTATGATGTAGATAATTGTATTAGCGTTCTGGAGACTATTCATGTTCTAAGTTTCATTAAGTGTATCACTAAATTAAAATTATTATACTTATAAGATTTAAGAAAGTGACATGTTGTCACATTCTTTGGTTTTAATAATAATTAAATTATTTTCATGGACAAAAGTCCATAAAATGAATCTAATCCGACCCTTAGGTTATATGGGTCTACTTGTATCCATCCAATAGGATTTTTCCAAGCGTTAGGGTAATTTTATAATCTTATATTTACCCTTCATTATCCGATTTCCCTTTAACTATAGTAAATAAAATTTACCGTAGTTACTATTCACAATGCCCAAAAATAAAAAGTAGCTTATTAACATAATTTGGACCCATTGATTCCAAATATGGAATCCATTTTTCCAAATTCAATACACAAAAGATGGATAAATGAAATTAAAATTAATCCCGTTGTCGAAAGAAAACGGGTTTTTCTTTAAAACATTGCAAAAGATTGAATTTTTTAACCTACGAATTCAAGGTAAAATCAATGCTAATGACATACATTATATTAAATGGTAAAAATATATTATATTTATACTTTAAAACCATTCGATATTATAATTTAACCACATAATATATTACGATGAAAAAAGTTGTTTTTAATTAAAATATAGCGTGTTTTTACTATTCATTAAAATATGAAAGTTATCGGAAAAATATCAAAACTTTATCTAATGTAAATTTTTATATCCTGATTCAAAAGAAGAATTTTATTTTGTCAAATTGAATATATAAACATGTCAAAAACCAGATTTAAAGTGGGTGCGCCATCAAAAGGCGGCAAAACTGCATTTTTTTAAAAATACTTATTTTACCCGGAAAATTTATTTTGTTCTTATACCATGTTCTAGAAAATGTGTATGATGAATAATAATGTTATAAAATTCAAAATTTAGTTAATACTATATAACAATATTATAATAATATATCATTGTTTATTAAAACCCAGTATTGCGTACAACACACGCTATCGAGGAAGGTCACGATTGCGTATAATGCAAGCCAAGTTAGGGTTGCGTGTTGTGAAAGAATCCTTCGTTGTTTCGTATAACAGAATCCAACCATATTTCATTTATACATTGAATATATATATATATACTCAATGTTGTGTAGAATAACTATTATCAAAATTGTGTGTAACACGATCCAAGAATAGTGTTGCGTATACTACAAGCTAATATGGTGTTGCGTATAGTGCAAGGTAATCTTGGTGTAGAATACAACACAAGACATTTAAAAGAATATTTTTCATAAAATCTCGGGGTGTTACATTCTACCCCCCTTAAAATAAATTTCGCCCTCAAAATTCGTCGGGGTTATAAATGGTTTACTACTCGAAAGTTTGTCTAATAGAAACCCACATCGTAAAAAGGAATACCAAAATATGGATTTAAAAACCAAAGTATGAAATCTAACGGTTACCAAAATTAACTCATCACTGGGTTTCCATGTAGGAGAACATAGGTGAAAATATGGATATAGAAGAAAAATCTAACCATCATGTTCTGATGGAGAGTGGTAGAGAACATGGCTATGGAAAAGCCAGCAATCACAAAGCCATAAATTTGTGACGATCTAAGGTACCATCTGATTCATCAGATATAAGAGCACTAGGACATCATTTTTGGTTTTCAAGATCATTTCCCTAAAGTTGATAAAATTGGAATTAGAAGAAATACTTTCGTGATTTCTGTATAGTCTCACCGTTGGTCGTTCTTTGGAAAATTTCCACTTCTTCTCTTAAATAAATGAAGTTGAATTTGTCATTTGTGATGTGATATCAGATCATGTGATAGAATGATGGGTCATTCCATCTGTCTCAAACAAAATGTTGGAAAAGTTATCAAAAAAATACATAAGTCCATCTATAGTGAGATTAATCATATATGGTTCCTAAAATGGACTTATACTTCATATATCATACTACTTAATATAATAAAACTAGTTTCTACTAAACAGGGACTTCTTGTAGGCCAGTGGTAGGCGATAAAGGCCAGTCGCACTTCGGTTGTGGGTTCGATTCCCACGACCTTGTCTGACGCGATGGGTTGTCGCCCGTCCTACAGGTTTTCCTTTTTCTAAAACTATATTACTATAACATCCCATAAATAATATCAAAAAAAAAGTTCTATCCTTAAACAATACTAACTTATGTCCAACATGATCCATTCCAATCTTTAGGCTTATCTAAAATACTTTGATCCACGCTCATAGTATAAAGAAAACAATTACTTGAAATGTCATCAACCAAGCATGTGAATACCATCATTTATCCCCCATATATCCTGTTGGTCACATTCCAATCATGTGAATACCTTAATCATGTATTCTCTTGAAAAATGAATACCCATTAAACCTTAGTGAAAAAATGAATGCTGTAAAAAGATAACTCTTTCCACATACCAAAATCCAAATATTCTATATACTCAATCCACTACATAACCTTCTCCTTATATCAGTCATGAGCGCATGAATACTATCAAACATTTAATTTTCTCTTTATCCCTTCATTATTCGCATATCATCTACATTCCAAAAATATCTGAATATCCTTTCATGGATAATGGTACCATTAATCATACACTTTCAAAACTCAAGGAAAGACAACAATGTAACAATCCTTAGATGTCTCTTTATTCCATAGTACCATGAGATTACTTATACAACATTACACATGATAAACATGTAATCATTCCACTACATTCTTAAACCATTGACCGAGCTTCAACAATTATTTCATCTCACATATCATTTGTAGTCTCTTCATCATCATCAACATAAATACTACCCATACGGCCATACTGATTCTCTTCATGAGACTTTTCCTTAGGGAATTGGTTTTTATAATGCCCGTACATTCCACATTTAAAACATTTAACCATTGTTGATGTCGTAGAAATTCCATTATCCTCATCCCTGGTGTTAACTGAACCTTTTCCTTTGCACTTACTGGCTTTGTGTCCTTCTTTTCCACACCCAAAGAATCTTCCAGTTACTTTGAAACATTCTTCTCGATGCCTCTTCCCACATTATTTACATAGGGGAAATTGAACTTTCTTTCCTCTATGATCATCATGAAACTCCATCTTTCTCTTATTAGCCGAGTCAGGAAACATACCAAATTTGAGTTTATTGATCATATTATGAGATTTCTGATTCAGCATAATAATGATGGTTGGACTTCCAAATCCCATTTCATTTTGTTTCTCATGAAGAATATCATTCCATTGTCCATAATATCCTCTATTATCGTGAATCATCTTGTTTCCAACCATTTTCTAAAACCCAAAAAGAATAGTGTGAGAGGAAAAAATCATAATAAAGGGGGAGTAACTTCAATATCTAACATCTTAGGTTAAATTCTAAGATCGTTACCATAGTTCTAGGACTATATCCTATACGTATACTTATCCTTGGGGGCATCCCTAGACATACCTTAGAAATATCTCTAGGGATCTCACTAACGTTTTCGCATCCTAGTTTCCAAAGGTTGACTAAACCTTTCCTATGATACCAACTGTAGAGACCCGAAGCCTGACGTACATGGACATTACATTACTTTTGCGGAATACTTAGTACATAACAAAAACAGACACACAAGGATCGTAATAGTTTAGTGTCTTTAGAAACTCTGAATATAATCTTCTAATCGTGGTAAAAGATCTCCAAAATCTTCCATAAAGATCTTCCCTTTTTTTTACCTAAAACCTTTCTTTATATCCTGGGGAAAATAAAACATAAAAGGGTGATCTCAAATTCTTAGTAAGGGTAAATAAAAGAAATATCAATCACATCATATTCATAAGAACACAACATTTTGGAAATCTTAACCTGCAAAAGAGAGCATAATTTCATAACATGGGATAAATCATAGTAGTGAAATGAAATCCCAATAATCATAACTTAAAACATGAAACTTTGTGGCATACAAACATAATCATATAGAATCATTTATTGTTAGTCAAGACTCATTTCCAAGACTATCTTAGTGGACAATGTCCATTTCTGAACCGAGTCACCCTCGTTTCAGTCCTGTTTCACTGAACCGGTATAACCTACCATTCCAGGAATGTCTATCTCATGAGATATAAAATCTTTACCCAATGCATTGGAGGGAGATATAGGTCCCACCCATCTCATAATGATACCATTCTTATGTGTGCCACAAAATCATAAACCATACATCATTGCATAACCCGTGTAATAAAATGGGAATCTTAAACATCATGACATCATAAAACAATTCATATACGATAAAGGAATTCATAAAAATAATTCCATCACAAAATAATCAAATCAATGTAATAATATGGATAAAAACATAACCCTTTATTATCTTAGATGGAAAATAATTTTGATAAAACACTTGAACTCCATTCTTGAGGAAAATATCATTTCTGCTTCAAAAACACTTTTCCATTCTTAACATGTCGTACAATTATAAACTAAAAGAAGTTGATTAAAAATAAACATGAAAACTTGTAAAGGAATATTCTTGGAAATAATTTTTTAAAAATCCATTCATGTCGTATATGTTAAAAAAACATTCTTCTTATACTTTTGTCGGAAAAGTCAAAAAAGTACCTCATACGAAAAACGACAAAAGATTCCATTCATATCTTTTACTAAAAACTCACCGACGGGTAAAATTGGATTTAAACAATTGTAGGTGGATGGAAATAATAATAAATATTGAGTAAACATGGATGTGGATGATAACATACACCCCAGTAAATTCCAATGTATAAACAATCTTGGATAAAAATGAGATTGTGATATTTCCCTTACCTTAAGTATGATTTGCTTCGTAGGTGTCTGAACCTTCTGTATAATGATTTAAATAATGTCATTAACTTATTAAAGAATCATATTAATTGTTATGATATCATATATGGTTCACTTATGACTTTATATTACCCGTTCTTTTGTAAATTCCATGTTGAAGAAGCGTTTTGGGTAAAATCATTTCATTTATAGTAGGTGTTTGGACTTGTTGTTATTGACATTATTATTACTTATATCATGATTTACTTACTTCCAGAATATAAAACATGATTTATATATCATATATATTCAGTATATATATATATAATAGATAGATAAATGAAATGAAACACACCGTTCATGGAGACGGTAGTCCGTACGTATGCATGAACGTTGTTTTCCATTCCTTATTGTCTTGAATGGAAGTTAGTAGATGACATACATATATACATAAATACAGTAGCTTTATAATGGCATATATTTCATTATTATTTCTTATATATACTTTATAATCATTCTTAAATGGTTAACATGGAGAATGAATCACATCGCGTCGTGGAGACGGTAGTCCGTACGTACGCACGAGTGATGATATCGTTCTCATGATCGTGAACTTATGTTGAAGTGTATGTATACTATTTCAGTATCAATATCACTTTATAATAATCATATATAGTTACTTATTACACCATTATACCCATCCAATTAAGGTGGTGGAGGAAAATAGATTACACCACGACGTGGAGACGGTATTCCGTACGTAAGCACACGCGGTGATTTCCTTTTTCCGTAGGATGGATAGAAGGTTAATTAGAGTTGTTTCATATTTATAATAACATATCAGTATATAAGAAATACTTATGTTATTACTTTATCATGAAACAACTAAAGAAGAATAAGTTGAAGAAGAAATAAATTGAAAAAGATCGGTAATGGATATTACCTCTTTTTGACGCGCCTTT
This sequence comes from Viscum album, assembly GCA_963277665.1. Taxonomy (NCBI): domain Eukaryota; kingdom Viridiplantae; phylum Streptophyta; class Magnoliopsida; order Santalales; family Viscaceae; genus Viscum; species Viscum album. The sequence goes on along the minus strand of OY728138.1, from coordinate 1,525,138,727 downwards.
TCTTAACCTCCACTTAAAGAACTAAGGATGGTCTTTGAAGAAGACCAGGACCTCTAGGATGATACTAGGGAAGTGGAGAAGAAGTTTTTTTAGGGTTTTGTTGAGCTTGAATGCTCAAATTGGTCTGAGGAGTATAGGGAGGAGGTTCCCTTTTATAAGGGAGGAGTGGGGCACCTTTGGGAAAACTAAAAATATTATTTTATTATAAAGTCAAGTTCGGTTTTAAATAGCTCCAAATTGATATATTTCTAAGCTAAGGTTGGGATGGGTCGAAATACTCTCATACAATAGAATTTAGACAAGTTTAGGTATCAATTTTAACCTTATCATTTAGATTTAACTTTAAGTTAGATAATTTAACTTTTACCGTGTCTTCTTGTTTTCTTAAACTATAAGGTTAATAAACTTATTATATCAAGCCAAAAGAACCCCAAGTTGTTTATTATTAATATATCTATCCTTATCTAAGTCATGTGGCCGAAACTTAGATTTTTATCAATTAAATAATAATTAATAATATAATATTTGTTTTAAAAACTAATTTATGTCAATCTTGACACTATTTGGTACATGATTTTTATGAAATTCATAACAGAATGATAAGTTCGAACCAAGTTACTTATATCAACAATAACATGTCATATTAACCTAGAAAATTAATGTAAGTCATAAAAAGTCTCAAATTACATTTATTTGGGCATTTATAACATCAATTATGTCAATATTTCATTAATAAGACAATTACTACATCATCTTTGTGTCATAATAAATGATAATTATTTAATCTCTAAAAATTATAAATAAATTCCTATGATGTAGATAATTGTATTATCTTTCTGGAGACTATTCATGTTCGAAGTTTCATGAAGTTTATCACTAAATTAAAATTATTATACTTATAAGATTTAAGAAAGTGACATGTTGTCACATTCTTTGGTTTTAATAATAATTAAATTATTTTCATGGACAAAAGTTCATAAAATGAATCTAATCCGACTCTTAGGTTATATGGGTCTACTTTTAGCCATCCAATAGGATTTTTCTAAGTGTTAGGGTAATTTTATAATCTTATATTTACCCTTAATTACCCAATTTACCTTTAACTATAGTAAATAAAATTTACCGTAGTTACTATTCACAATGCCCAAAAATAAAAAGTAGCTTATTAGCATAATTTGGACCCACTGATTCCAAATATGGAATACATTTTTCCAAATTCAGTACACAAAAGATGCAGAAATTAAATTAAAATTAATCTCGTTGTCAAAAGAAAACGGGTTTTTCTTTAAAACATTGCAAAAGATTGAATTGTTTTAACCTACGAATTCAAGTTAAAATCAATGATAATTACATACATTATATTAAATGGTAAAAATATATTCTATTTATACTTTAAAACCATTCAATATTATAATTTAACCGCATAAGATATTATGATGAAAAAACTTGTTTTTAATTAAAATATAGCGTGTTTTTACTATTCATTAAAATATGAAAGTTATCGGAAAAATATCAAAAATTTATCTAATGTAAATTTTTATATCCTGATTCAAAAGTAGAATTTTATTTTGTCAAATTGAACATATAAACATGTCAAAAACTAGATTTAAAGTGGGTGCGCCATCAAAAGGCGGCAAAACTGCATTTTTTGAAAAATACTTATTTTACCAGAAAAATTTATTTTGTTCTTATACCATGTTCTAGAAAATGTGTAAGATGAATAATAATGTTATAAAATTCAAAATTTAGTTAATACTATATGACAATATTATAATAATATATCATTGTTTATTAAAATCTGGTATTGCGTACAACACACGCTATCGAGGAAGGTCGTGATTGCGTGTAATGCAAGCCAAGTCAGGGTTGCGTGTTGTGAAAGAATCCTTCATTGTTTCGTATAACAGAATCCAACCATATTTCATTTATACATTGAATATATATATATATATATACTCAATGTTGCGTATAATAACTATTATCAAAATTGTGTGTAACACGATCCAAGAATAGTGTTGCGTATACTGCAAGCTAATACGGTGTTGCGTATAGCGCAAGGTAATCTTGGTGTAGAATACAACACAAGACATTTAAAAGAATATTTTTCATAAAATCTTTGGGTGTTACAAAACAATCCTCGAATGCTCTTGTGACCTTCACGACATGATTAATACTCATAATTAGGGCCATTTGAGGCATTTTAATTCAAAAACTATTGATTCATATCTTGGGGAAAGGTCGGGTCATTATAGAGGCACCTTACCACTAGTGCAGGACCACAACTGTAATTTTTTAGAATATATATATATATAATTAACTTTTTCATTGTATGATTAAATATAAAATATAAATAATTGCAATTACCAAATATATTTACACTAATTACTAATTAAATATTTGTATATATTGTTAATTATAAATAAAATTTAAAATTCGTTATTATTTTCAACAAAAAATTAAAAATTATGTTAAATTTTTTTATTATTTATATAAATGAATTGTATACATTTATAAGTATATAATTATTTATTTAAATGTATAATTTTATTTATATAAAATTATTTAAAATATATATTACTAAAAACATAAATATATTTATTAATTAAAATTCACTATCAGATATATTAAAAAATATACTATTCATTATTATTTATATATACTTTTTTATTTACATTTCAATTTTTTCAATTATGTATGTAAAATAAATAATTATTATAATTATATGTGTATGTGCTAGTGGAATGTATGGACATACTTGGGGGATGAATTTGGTGTTGTCCAATTTTACCAAATTCCAATTTCTTCTATAATCCTTTACAACCCCTTTGAACTTGAACCTCTAATATAATTTAGTACTATTGGATCTTGTTTTTTAACTAGAAATACCCATATATGCAATGTGAATAAAGAAAAAAATCAGATAGGTATTTTTACATGGTTTCATCCCTCCCAATAATTCTTCCCCTTTTCATTGTCAACAATATAGAAATTATCCACAAAAATATTTTCATCAATAAAAGATGAATATTGGATGATTTTATCCCAACCCACACATAATATATTACACATGTGTATGGTAACTATATTAAATAAGTGATCTAATATTCCTAGGGGTTCTTTATAATCTCCCTTGAGTTCTCCAAAAAAATCCTCCTTCTCTTGAAGTATATCAACAAATATGTCTAGAGATGGCATTGTATCCATCTCCTTTATCAAAAATGTATAAACCTTGGCTACCATTAGATCGTTATAGATAAAACATAAAACTCAGCCTCTAAATATCCATATATCATCTTATTCATTATAATTTATAATGGAACTCAACTTAAATATTCTTCCTTCAAACTCATCGTTGTGTGCTTAGGAAACACTAATTTTTAGATGCATACCACCTCGACTACATCCACTCAAACGTATCCATATTCTTAAATATTCTCCATTGACTCTATCTGACCAGCATTACAGGTTCAGGTATTTTTTTCTCTTTATTGAAACCCAACTAATTTTCTATCCCACACATGTTTGATAACTAGTCTTTTTTATACTTAATGTATCTTCTATATATTCTCATATTCATATTCTTAATTTTTTTGTTATTTATTTATTGATATTATTAGTCTCATGTTCTTTTGTTTCTATATTAATTTTTTCTTCCTCATTCTCAATGTAACGCCCCGACCCCAGCTACCCAGAGTCGGTGCATTACTTCGTAACATTGGCATGATCACAAGAAAGATCAAATCTCGAAAGACCGATTGGTTTTGTAGCCTTGGAAACACTAGATATATTCATAAGTTTTACATTACATCATAAAATGAAAAACTAATACAACAACATAATGTTTCCACAATCCACACTATTAACCCCTCATAAAATCCCTGCAGGTCATTCATAACTTACTTCTTCACATCCTGGGAAAAATAAAACATAAAAAAAAAGGGGTGAGCTCAAATGCCCAGTAAGGATAACAATAAAGTGGAAACTTTCATAAATAAGAATAAACATTTAAGGCAATGTATAACTAAAACAAAAGCCTTTTAAATACGAACTTTCAACATGGTATGGCATAAATAAAATGAAATAATGCCATTTACTTATTCACATGGATATTCTACTAAATGAATAATCACATGCAAAAATCAATAACCACTTTCATAATGTTGGAATGCATAATGCTAAACGTTAATTTCTTTGTCTAGGCCTCATCCCAAGACCTAGGGGTTACTTCTAACCAGAACCCAACCCGGAGTGCCTCTAATAACCGGACACCAACCCGGAGTGCCTCTAATAACCGAACACCAACCCGGAGTGCCTCTAATAACCGGACACCAACCCGGAGTACCTCTAATAACCGGAGACCAAACCGGAGGGCTTACTTTTACCAGTCCCTAACCTGGAGGGCTTACTTTAACCAGTCCCCAACCTGGAGGGCTTACTTTTACCGGTCCCCAACCCGGAACATACTTGTTTAGCACATTCATCTGAAGAAAAGTTTGAAATATAACATAAACATTTGGGTTAAAACTAGCATACGAAATGTCAATAGTTTCACCATAAACTATGAATGGTATAAAATAGCACATCCACATTCAAACATATCACAAAACCTTCAATAAAATATAGAAGTTTTGTATTATAATAAATCAACTTCAAATAATCTTAAAATCCATCAAAGGATGTTGACATAGATGAAATCAAAATTCTTTTAAAAGAAGTATCTCCTTTTATTTTGAAAACATTTAAGATCCATATAAAATAAAACATTTTCTTTGAAAATATTCTTATAAGCTTGTAAGGAAAGCTTCGACGATTTTATAACGGCGGAAAGTAACCGCACCCGCCGTATAAGTTAAAAAAACATTCTTACCTCAATTCTGTCGAAAAGGTTAAAAAGGACCTTGTTTTGAAAACGACGGAAAGATTCCTTTATAAACCTCTTATAAAAAGTCAAACAAGGGTATAAATGACTTTAACCCATATTCTTGTAAATAGTAAAAATGTTTTGAAATACATTTTTAAGAAACATGGATGTGGATGATAAAGAGATCCCAGTAGATTATTATGTATAAACAACCTCGGATAATGAAGAGATTGTGAAATAACCCTTACCTTGTACTTTTCCTTGGTTGGAGTAGGTTAACCTCCTCTTCTTCGGGTTCTTCCTTTTGATTTGATCAAAAGGGCTCCTTAGGTTGGCTTTCTGATCAAACTAAGGCCTCTAGGTTGTAGTGAGGGATGTTGGGAGATTATTTGGGCAGAGTTTGGCCGAACCAAATGGCTTTGAAGGTGTGAAGAAATGAGATGGAGGAGTGCCCTTTTATAAGAGGGGTGAGGGGCACCTTTGGAAAAGCTAGAAATATTAATTTATAATAAATTCATATTCGGTTTCTAAAGGCTCAAAAGTTGACTATTCAAAGGATGAGGTGGGGATAGGTCGAAAACAACTCATCCAATAGAATTTATACAGGTTTGGGTACTTATATTAACCTTATCTTTAAGTATTAACTCTAAGTTAATTAGTTTCACTTTTACAATGTCTCTTTGTATTTTTATATAATATGGTTAATAAACTTACTATATACATCCAAGAGACCCCCAAGTGGTCCATTAATGATTAACTTATTATAATATAAGTCTCTTGGCCGAACCTTAGATTTTTAGGAATTTAATCTCAATTAATAATATATTATTTGTTTTAAGAACTCTTTTATGTCAATTTTGACACTATTCAATAGTTGATTTTTTTGAAACTCCTAACAGATTGATTACTTCGAACAAAGTCAATTAAATCAATCCTAATATATCATATTATCATATAAAATTAGTTTAATTCATTAAAAGTTTCATATTATAATTATTTGGGTATTTATAATATCAATTATTTTAATTTTTCACTATTATAGTAATTACTGCATCATCATTGTGTCATAAATAAAATAAATTATTCAATGTCTAAAAATTGTAAATAAAATATAATTATGTAGGAAATCTTTTTATCTTTCTAATGAATATTTATAATCTAAAATCCAACATATATAACCCTATGTAAAAAGTGTTGTTCTAAAAGATATATGCTTGTGTCATTTTTGTATTCATTTTAACTAAATTAAAATAAAGTGTCATTATCACTTACAAGTGGATCCATGGGGTCCCAAAATAGACCCAAAGATGCCCATGGTCGACTATGTATCAACCAATAGGGTTAAGACACGTTTTAGGGTAATTTAGTATTATTATAATATTATTATTTTAACCCTTGTTTACCGGATTTACCCTTAACCATGGTAAATAAAATATTTACCGCAGTAATTATTCAAAATGTCTAAAAATAAAAGTTACCTATTTACACAATTTGAACATCCTGATTCCAAATATGGAATCCATTTTCCTAAATTCAAAACACAGAAGTGGCAGAAATTAATTTAAAATTAATTCCCGCTGTCAAAACAAAAAGCGTGTTTTTAAGAGATAATAACTATCAAAAGATTGACACTTGTTTATGTCCGGTTTAATTGTAAAATTATGTCCAATGACCAACATTATATTAAATAGTAAAAATATATTCTAAATATACTTTAAAACCACTCAAATTCATAATTTATCACTATTAATTATTTTGATTAAAAAAGTTGTTTTTAATTAAAATTTAGTAATTTTCACTATTCATCAAAATATGAAAGTTATCCGAAAAGTACCAAAATTTCACCTTAGGATAAATTTGATATTCCGAATCCAAAAATGAAGTCCATTTTAAAATATAAAATATATATAACTTCAAAAAGTAGGTATTACTATTCATAACAACTAGTTTGATTGGTTACGGTGTGTTAGAACTCGAAGTTGCGTACAACACACGCTACTGTTTTATCCAAAGGAAAGCGTACCGTGGACGCTTGGGATGTTTCATTTTAAATTTTTTGATGTCTCCATTTATTCAAAAAGTTTAAAATATTATATTTAAAAAGGTTTCACTATTAGAAGTTGATAAAAGTGAAATACTGAAAATGAATTTGTTCTTGCATTATGACTAAGAAACTCATAATAGGGATTCTAAAATTATAAGGATTATATAAAGTTCAAAATGTAGTTAATACTATTCATGACCTCTTTTAATGGTGTGATTGAACTCGGTGTTGCGTGTAGTGCAAGTTATTGAATTATTTTTAAGAAATAACACACTCTGAAATCCTGGGGTGTTACATTCTCCCCTCCTTCAATAAATTACGTCCTCGCAATTTGAAATTGTTCTTCGAAGATAAAAGATTGAAAGTAGAAAATATATTTGTGGGAAAACCCACATTGGAAATTGGGTTACTAAAATTTAGTCTTAATATGAGGAAAAGAGAAATTAAAGGGTCACCACCAAATTATGATCTCGATTAGGAGAACATTGGTGGCAATTAGAGACATATAATCGGAGGAAAAACGTAAATATTTATAGGTAGTGATTGAGGTCATCAATCACAAACAAGTGTATAATTGAGGTCCTTAAACTCATCAATCTATGATGATTTGAAGTACCATCGGTTCAACAAAATATAGGGTATTGGGATAACACATTTTTGACGTTTCAAAATATCTTAGTTGAAATCCCACATCGAAAAATGAATTAACGAGGCCTCTATTTAAAATAAAGAGTTGAAAGTATGAAGATTACCGAAAATAACACATACTAGGGTTCCATGTAAGAAAATATGGATATGGAAGAAAAATATAGCCATCAATTATCTGATGTAGAGTGGTAGAGAACATGGCTATGAAAAGGCCAACAATCCCAAAGCCATAAATTTGTGATGATTTAAGGTACCATCTAGGACAACATTTTTGTTCTAAGTTTCTATTATTAATGTTGAGGAATTTATTTATGAGATTGGATAATATAATAAGGAGATATACTTAGTTTATAATTAGAGTTTTATCCATTAATAAATTTCTAGCAAAACTCATCATTCACTAGTAAAAAAAATTCTATTTATACTATTCATAGAGGGTTCCAAAATAAACGAATTTATAATTCATCTACCAGATCTTTTAAAAAACTACTTTATTTAATCCAGGACATCTCGTGGGATAGTGGTAGGTGATACACCCTTGTCGCCCTTTGGTTGCGGGTTCAAGTCTCGCAGCCTTGCCGGACGTGACGGGTTGCCGCCTGACCTCCGGGTTGTCCTTTTATGGCAATCCAAAATAATCCAAACTAGAACTATCCAAAATACTTCTGTCCAAACTCACAGTCCAACATTCATAAGGAAGGTAAACATAATATAGATCCTTTTTACCCTGTAATAGCATATGAATACCTTCATCATGTATTACCATATTCCTCATTGATTACATTCATGCTCCCTTATTCCATATAGAATGCTGGATATACTTCATTAATCCAAAAATGTTTTAAACCCCAACAATGATGGAATATACAAATCATTAATCAGTTCCAAGGTAGTCAAGAATATCCAATATAATTTATCCAAAACAATCACATATTATTCCAAAATCACTACCTCAGTATCAGAACTATATTATGGTTTATCATTCTCTCAACCATATATTTTCCAAAAATCTATCCTGCTAATGAGTCACTTTTCCTTGTTCCACACAATCTCAAGTCCTTAATGAAATAGTACTGCAGTACAATCCTTATATACTCCATAATTATTATAACAAGTACATTGTTGATACAAAGCTCAATTGACATAATCAACATAAGAACTCTAATCATTCCTCTTCATCTGTGGTAGTATCATAACTTGATTATTATCCAATAACATCATTTGCGGCATAGTCTGATGACTGGGACATAGGTTCGCGTAGTGTCCAAACTCCTTGCAAATGAAGCATTGTACATTTAAAACCATTTTCTTACCCTTGCAGTCACGTACTTTGTGCCCTTTTCCTCCACACTTATAACAAACTCCCATTCCTTTCAGGCAAGTTCCAGGGTGTTTCTTTCCACAGTTACCACATATGGGAAAATTCTTCTTTTCCCTCTTCCCTTTATCCATCTTTCTCTCTTCCATCCTTTTCTTCTCTTGCTTCCCTTCAAAGCCATAGGACTCAGTAAACTCTTTACATATCTTATCAACACATGATATTATTTCTTCATATGATGATAATACATGGGAGACTATTTCTCTTATAAATTCTAGCTTAAGACCATGAAAGATATGATCCTTCCTTCTCTTTGAATCATGTGTATTTCTGGAGTTCTCATTCCTTCTACTGGGCGCCATTTCTATACCATGGCATAAACTAGATCAGTTTATGAATCAAAATACATAATCCCATACTTATAAAACACCTAACATAAATTGAACTATCTATGGATATAATCCATAATCATAAATATGTTTTCTTTGAGGGAGTATATACTCATAAACACTTCATAATGATTTGTAAAGAAAGTGAGAGTTATCCTAAGCATATCCCCCGGGAGTGTCGTAACCAAGAGTGCAGCAAGGCCCGTTGTCGTGCACCAGTTCCCGTTCGAGTCTAGCTCAAAGCGGTGTTTTCGGGTTTTACCCCTAGGTACATCTGTGCCAGAGCCGCCTCTACCTGCTCGTATCCAGACAGGGATGTATTGCTCGGAAAACTCACAAAATCTCTACAATACCAAAATTCTAGGAAGTTCTTCTATACTAATCCTCAAAGTTCATCTTAGGTCTACGTGCTCTAATCAGAGTTTATCTAAATCTAGCTTCCAAGGTTTGTACTAAACCTCCCTCTGATACCAATTGTAACGCCCCGACCCCAGCTACCCAGAGTCGGTGCATTACTTCGTAACATTGGCATGATCACAAGAAAGATCAAATCTCGAAAGACCGATTGGTTTAGTAGCCTTGGAAACACTAGATATATTCATAAGTTTACATTACATCATAAAATGAAAAACTAATACAACAACGTAATGTTTCCACAATCCACACTATTAACCCCTCATAAAATCCATGCAGGTCATTCATAACTTACTTCTTCACATCCTGGGAAAAATAAAACATAAAAAAAAGGGGTGAGCTCAAATGCCCAGTAAGGATAACAATAAAGTGGAAACTTTCATAAATAAGAATAAACATTTAAGGCAATGTATAACTAAAACAAAAGCCTTTTAAATACGAACTTTCAACATGGTATGGCATAAATAAAATGAAATAATGCCATTTACTTATTCACATGGATATTCTACTAAATGAATAATCACATGAAAAAATCAATAACCACTTTCATAATGTTGGAATGCATAATGCTAAACGTTAATTTCTTTGTCTAGGCCTCATCCCAAGACCTAGGGGTTACTTCTAACCGGAACCCAACCCGGAGTGCCTCTAATAACCGGACACCAACCCGGGGTGCCTCTAATAACCGGACACCAACCCGGAGTGCCTCTAATAACCGGACACCAACCCGGAGTACCTCTAATAACCGGAGACCAAACCAGAGGGCTTACTTTTACCAGTCCCTAACCTGGAGGGCTTACTTTAACCAGTCCCCAACCTAGAGGGCTTACTTTTACCGGTCCCCAACCCGGAACATAATTGTTTAGCACATTCATCTGAAGAAAAGTTTGAAATATAACATAAACATTTGGGTTAAAACTAGCATACGAAATGTCAATAGTTTCACCATAAACTATGAATGGTATAAAATAGCACATCCACATTCAAACATATCACAAAACCTTCAATAAAATATAGAAGTTTTGTATTATAATAAATCAACTTCAAATAATCTTAAAATCCATCAAAGGATGTTGACATAGATGAAATCAAAATTCTTTTAAAAGAAGTATCTCCTTTTATTTTGAAAACATTTAAGATCCATATAAAATAAAACATTTTCTTTGAAAATATTCTTATAAGCTTGTAAGGAAAGCTTCGACGATTTTATAACGGCGGAAAGTAACCGCACCCGCCGTATAAGTTAAAAAAACATTCTTACCTCAATTCTGTCGAAAAGGTTAAAAAGGACCTTGTTTTGAAAACGACGGAAAGATTCCTTTATAAACCTCTTATAAAAAGTCAAACAAGGGTATAAATGACTTTAACCCATATTCTTGTAAATAGTAAAAATGTTTTGAAATACATTTTTAAGAAACATGGATGTGGATGATAAAGAGATCCCAGTAGATTATTACGTATAAACAACCTCGGATAATGAAGAGATTGTGAAATAACCCTTACCTTGTACTTTTCCTTGGTTGGAGTAGGTTAACCTCCTCTTCTTCGGGTTCTTCCTTTTGATTTGATCAAAAGGGCTCCTTAGGTTGGCTTTCTAATCAAACTAAGGCCTCTAGGTTGTAGTGAGGGATGTTGGGAGATTATTTGGGCAGAGTTTGGCCGAACCAAAAGGCTTTGAAGGTGTGAAGAAATGAGAAGGAGGAGTGCCCTTTTATAAGAGGGGTGAGGGGCACCTTTGGAAAAGCTAGAAATATTAATTTATAATAAATTCATATTCGGTTTCTAAAGGCTCCAAAGTTGACTATTCAAAGGATGAGGTGGGGATAGGTCGAAAACAACTCATCCAATAGAATTTAGACAGGTTTGGGTACTTATATTAACCTTATCTTTAAGTATTAACTCTAAGTTAATTAGTTTCACTTTTACAATGTCTCTTTTTATTTTTATATAATATGGTTAATAAACTTACTATATACATCCAAGAGACCCCCAAGTGGTCCATTAATGATTAACCTATCATAATATAAGTCTCTTGGCCGAACATTAGATTTTTAGGAATTTAATCTCAATTAATAATATAATATTTGTTTTAAGAACTCTTTTATGTCAATTTTGACACTATTCAATAGTTGATTTTTTTGAAACTCCTAACAGATTGATTACTTCGAACAAAGTCAATTAAATCAATCCTAATATATCATATTATCATATAAAATTAGTTTAATTCATTAAAAGTTTCATATTATAATTATTTGGGTATTTATAATATCAATTATTTTAATTTTTCACTATTATAGTAATTACTGCATCATCATTGTGTCATAAATAAAATAAATTATTCAATGTCTAAAAATTATAAATAAAATATCATTATGTAGGAAATCGTTTTATCTTTCTAATGAATATTTATAATATAAAATCCAACATATATAACCCTATGTAAAAAGTGTTGTTCGAAAAGATATATGCTTGTGTCATTTTTGTATTCATTTTAACTAAATTAAAATAAAGTGTCATTATCACTTACAAGTGGATCCATGGGGTCCCAAAATAGACCCAAATATGCCCATGGTCGACTATGTATCAACCAATAGGGTTAAGACACGTTTTAGGGTAATTTAGTATTATTATAATATTATTTTTTTAACCCTTACTTACCGGATTTACCCTTAACCATGGTAAATAAAATATTTACCGCAGTAATTATTCAAAATGTCTAAAAATAAAAGTTACCTATTTACACAATTTGAACATCCTGATTCCAAATATGGAATCCATTTTCCTAAATTCAAAACACAGAAGTGGCAGAAATTAATTTAAAATTAATTCCCGCTGTCAAAACAAAAAGCGTGTTTTTAAGAGATAATAACTATCAAAAGATTGACACTTGTTTATGTCCGGTTTAATTGTAAAATTATGTCCAATGACCAACATTATATTAAATAGTAAAAATATATTCTAAATATACTTTAAAACCACTCAAATTCATAATTTATCACTATTAATTATTTTGATTAAAAAAGTTGTTTTTAATTAAAATTTAGTAATTTTCACTATTCATCAAAATATGAAAGTTATCCGAAAAGTACCAAAATTTCACCTTAGGCTAAATTTGATATTCCGAATCCAAAAATGAAGTCCATTTTAAAATATAAAATATATATAACTTCAAAAAGTAGGTATTACTATTCATAACAACTAGTTTGATTGGTTACGGTGTGTTAGAACTCGAAGTTGCGTACAACACACGCTACTGTTTTATCCAAAGGAAAGCGTACCGTGGATGCTTGGGATGTTTCATTTTAAATTTTTTGATGTCTCCATTTATTCAAAAAGTTTAAAATATTGTATTTAAAAAGGTTTCACTATTAGAAGTTGATAAAAGTGAAATACTGAAAATGAATTTGTTCTTGCATTATGACTAAGAAACTCATAATAGGGATTCTAAAATTATAAGGATTATATAAAGTTCAAAATGTAGTTAATACTATTCATGACCTCTTTTAATGGTGTGATTGAACTCGGTGTTGCGTGTAGTGCAAGTTATTGAATTATTTTTAAGAAATAACACACTCTGAAATCCTGGGGTGTTACACTCAATATCCATAAATAAAACACAAGGAAGACCTCTTTACTACTAACTGAAAGCACCATCATAAAAACAATATCTTTTGGATTCCCATAATTTTTAGTGAACTTCTCAAAAAGATCCCAATTGAAACTGTTTTTCATGAGTATCCACCTCAGTGGATAGAAATTCCATTCTCATTATTTGTTTTTTTTGAAAGTCAACTAGATATGTTTTTACATATCCTACTGTATTATTAAATCTTCTTTCCACTCAATTTGTTTGGTAAAAATCCCATTTAAATCATCTTAATATATTATATAAAACACACTATAGAAATAACTCATGGTGTGGAGAATCTTAATTTGATCTTGAGGTCTTATAGAAGAAAATAGTAAATATTAATCTTGAATCCTTACACAATAGTAGTAGCTAGAATTTATTCTTTTTCACTTCCCCATACAAGAATAAAAAATCACTTTGTTATTTTTATTTCCTAAATAAAAACACATGCATTGAATAAATCTGTTTTCATCATAATATGAATGTTCGGAACCTCCATTTATTCTTCTTTATTTAATCTTCTCTTTGAATTATTTAATATTTTCTTCTTTTTTATTTTTTTCTTATATCACACAAATTTTCAAATTTTTATCACGATTAGAACATGATTAATAGATTCTTTCATTATATCATTTCATTTTCCTCATCAGATTCTTAAATCTTGAAAGTCATATTATCATCTAATAAAACTCGTAATTTTTAAAATTCTATCATGACAAACACATTAATCCTGATTGCACATATGTAAATAGAATTGACACAAGTGTAAGTCATTTTACTCAAACCCGGGTCTATGGAAGTCACATACACCATCAGAAATGACACATGTGAATAAACATGATCACACAAACACTAAATAATTTTCTTATGAGATGACTCATAAACTACTTTGGGGACACATAGTTGATCCAAAAGATGTGTATGCACAGACTATATGACATATTCATTTCTTTGAATTCACACATATATAGCTCATACCTTTTTCGGATTTCAATATCCATTGAGCATCACACATACAAGATTTAAAAATGATTCATATGGTGAGTGTAACAATTAATATGAAACTGAATTCTCCTCTAAGATGATATGCACATAGATTACAAATGAATTATACTCTCCAAAGGTAAATGAATCTTGTCGTGTGTATACTTTTTCATTTTTTTATTTATGTACTAAAATTCCAAAACACATGAAATTGTATCAAAATCACTCCAAAATCATCTTAGTACATCTTTAACCTTTTCAAACCATCTTGTACTAGCTTCTAATCAAATCAGGTATGGCTAAAAACAATTTTTCAATAGGGAAATAAATCCCTCTTTTTAAGTATGTTGATAGGTAACCCTTCCCTGACCTGAAGGCCTAGTGGCATGTAGGCCCAAAGCATTACATAGAATAAAGTCCAATAAGCACAAAGGAGTTTTCCTTTTTATTTTTATTATATATATATATTAAAAACTCCATTTAAGTGTTTTATAACTGTAATTTTGGTACAAATTTATAGAAACACGTCAAGGATGGTTTCCCTAACACACAAGCCATCTTTTCGTATAGTTTTTCCATAGGTATAAATTCTAATCATGTATCTAGGTTTACCAAATATCTCCAAACTATTGATAAAAATACTGGAGCATCATCATAATGAATTATCTTGTTCATATATTAAGATTGGATCTATCAATTGTTTGATTTTATATCCATTACCCAGAATCTATTAATTTAGGTTTTAATAGGAGTTATCATCATCCTCTCTTCCTATACCAACATGAGATGTATTCTCCATTTCATGGTACATGGAAACCTACTCCTCATTCCTTAACACAAATTGAGTTACTTCATATTTTACCAAAATTATAGTTTAATCATCTTAAAATCAATGAGAACTTCATTCAACCCCTTTGGATTTGTTGTCAATTCCAAATTTACTAACGATTCGATGTGATATTTTCCCCCTGATTGAAAATAATTGAGTATGGGGGAAAACTCTTCTTCCCTTATTGATATTTTAATGAGGGTATATCATCCAAAGAAAATTAATGATTTTTTGAAACTCAGAATAAATATTGAAACATGAGTTTTTATTAATTTTATTTCTAAATACATTAAATATTGTTGATATCTTTAGTTACACGCACCCCTAACTTTATCTTTCATTACATGTAACACTGAGTTTTAGAAAACACTAAAATATTATTAATATAGTTTTTTAAAAGAAACTGTTAGAACCTAGTGATTAAACATATAGATTTTAATAGTAGTAACTAATTTTAAAATATTATTTATAATGGTTTTATACTAAGAAAACATATTGATAAAAAATATGTAATTTTCAGTAAAGTGTTTATATGTTTCGAAACTACTATTTTCTCAAAAGAAATGTTTTCTATTTCTTTTTATAAAAAATAATAAAATTAATTTTTTTAACATTTAGAAGAATAATTTGATAAAACAAATTTTATTTTTAAAATCTACAATTTAAAATAATATCAGACTGATTTTTAGGAATTTGTTTGAAAACATAAATTTTTCTATGAATAGTGATAAAAACTGGTATTTATTATGAATTTTCATTTATTTTAAAGATTTCCAAAATATAAAAAATTATGATGTGTTTAAAGGTATAATAATTCAACAATATATCTATTGATCCAAATTATTCCATTAGAATCGATCTCGTATTTAATTTTTATATAAAACATATTAAACATTTGAACATTTTCTTTTTAAAAACTCGATTTCTCATCATGTTTGTGGTGTTAATTTTGAATTAACCTTTACAACTTATGTGAATGGAATTTAGAAAAATATGTTACCTATATTTAATAATCATAATTTATATTATCTAATAATGTTAAATTATTTTTTAACCAAAATTAGTAGTAAAAATAGTAAAAAAAATTACATTGGTTAAGGTTTAAATGAGTTTAATGGGGTTTAAAACTAAAATGATAAGGGTTAAAAATAACTCAAAATATGTACATTTCCCATAGGCTGTCCATTTTTTATAAATATCTTATTGTTTTTGTAATTTACCATTTTGGAACCTTTTTTAATATTAAAATATGGGTACACCTTTTTCTTTCATAAGAATTACAATTGTGCCACTCATCTCTCTTATAAAAGGCCACAAACTCTCCTATTTTACTCACACCAAAGAAACCATTTAGTTAATAAAATACATGACTAAATCACTAATAAACTTCCCAAATCCCATACTAGAAGCCTTATTTTGTCCCAAAAACCAAACTACTAAGGATTTTGGTGAAAACCTAAGGAGGATACCCAAAGAAGAGGTAGTGTTCCTCAATGATAGTTTTAGTTTTATTTCATCCTCCACCTCCTTAAATTATTATGAAACTATTACAATATAATATAATAATTATATTTAATATATTTAAATGTTTTTATGTTATGGTCATTACCTACAAACATCTCCACATCCATAAAAGGGGTTATGAAATCATTATTCGTGTGTACTGTGGACTACCGCCTTGGGGACAAATGTTATTTTCCATTGCCACATCTCATGGATAGTTTTAATGATGTATTAAGTTTTTATATAATAAATTTATCATATTACTATACATAAGGAATTATTACATCACACATACCTTCATACTTTCGATTATGTGGTAATTCCATAATGTTGTTCACGTGTACGGTGGACTACCACCTCACAAAGTGATGTGATTCATTCACGCTTTGCATCGTAAGTAATAAGGATCATTTCAATGAAATTATATGATATATATTAAATAAAAATTATTATTTTATGATAATATATAATTTAAATTTATTTCATTAAATCCATTAAAAAATGGAAATAACATGCATGCATACGTATAGCCTACCGTCTCCATGAACTGTGTATTTCATTTTCTATTAATAAATTTCATTGATTAACCTAAATAAACATATACATAATATAAATAATATTTATACAGTATTTAATATTATTTATATGATGGAACCATTATCAAATTAATTGGACCAAAAATATCAAATCAAAGCATACATGAAAAACAATGCAAGTATTGACCAAAACATGACTTTAGCATGGAATTGTTAATAAATGGATGAAAAAAGGTCATAAGTGAATCATATATAGTATTATTTATATATTTATGGTTATATATTATATTTATAATAAATATTAATTTATTTTATGGTATTTTCTTACATGTACGAAAGAAGCCAAGACTTAAGGTAAGAGATTTAGGTCTCACTTTTTTACTAATGTGATACATATACCATATTCACCACCTATTTATTTTATGTGATGTATATACTGCCCATAAATCTGTCTTAAAATTATTCCACAAAAAATTATTTGGACTTACATGTCCATTTTGGGATCTCCCTTTCATGGGGTTTACTCTACAAAAGTTACCAAAGCGGTAAGGGATTTTTTCTCAATTTTCTTTATTTAAGACATATGTTATGTTATGCACCTATATTCATTCACAAGGTGTGTATAAAGGATATTTGAAATTTAATATATTGAATTAATTTATTCTCATTATATTTTAAGTTTCATTTTATTTTATTCTATCATGGGTATTGTGATTCAAATTTAGAAAAGTGGTAATGATTTTATGTTACAATATCATTGATTATCGGGATTATTTTTTATTATGTTTTCAATGATAAAATATTATGATCCATATCTCTTGAAAATAATATATTTTATTCTCCTATGATTATTTATGATATTTTCAAGTAATATTTTTATTTTTCAAAAGAATGGTACTTAAAATAACATGGAATATATTTTTACAAAAATCTGACATTATTTCTCTCATGGGTCAAAAATATGTTTTCTTCCAAAACCATGTTTTATAAAAATGTTAATTTTTTTTTATAATTCTCATATAATTTATACAAGACATATTTATCTCTGTTTTATTGTTTTTAATTAAATGAATCATTATATCATTTTCAAAATACTTCCCATTTTTCATTTAACAAAAATGTGAAAGGAATCTTCATTTTAACATCTACAACATGGATAGAATTCTACACTATCTGGACTAATTGTTTATTTAATGATTAATTTAAAATAATCCAATTTTATTTTCCAATAAAAGTATTTTTAAACTGATTTATGATATAAAAAGTGTTTTTTTTAATATAAGGGATATTTTCCTTAATAAATGTTTCAAATGGTCTTTCAGAATTATTTTACATCTATGATGACATCTATTGATGTTACCTATGCCTTATTGGGGATATAATCTAAGGATACCATTATTATTCTTTCTCTGAATGTTTTAATTTTATGATGGCATGATTTTTATGAAACCTATATCTTTTCCAGAGGTTATGATATGATGAAATGGTTATGATACCCATTTCATTTCATGGGTTATGATAAGATTAATTTATATGATATTGTGGAACACATAAATATGGTTTTCATTTTGAGATTGCTGGGACCTATATATCCCTTCAAAGCATTGGGTAAAAATTTATATATCATGAGATGGAAAATACTAGAACATGGAGTGAATCTGGTTCATTAAGGGACTTTTTCCACTATCATGGTCTGGGAAGCAAACCATGTCTACTATAATGGTTTTGGGATTAAAACCATACCACTATTATATCATTGGTAGTGATCCTTGACTATTATGGAAATGATTTTCCATGCTTATGTGTATCCCAAAAATCCATGTCTTATTCCAATGTTATGCTTTCATGACCCATGTTATTTGATTCCATTATGGTTTATGTTTTATGAAATGACAATATTTATGCCATGAATCACGATTATAATCTTGATATTAAGGGTCAATTATCATGTTCTCATAACCTTATAAAAATGTTATTCTTACAAATCTTCCTTTTTTACCCTTACTGGGCATCTGATCACACCATTTGTTATGTTTTCTTTCCACAGGTTATGAATACATGTATTATGTATGATATGTCTAAGAATGGTTCTAGTTATGAAGAACTTTGTGCAATATGACAATGTTATCTAATGGAAAATTTGTTTATATGTCCAAGTTTCGAAAGGAACTAGACCAAAATGATTCTAGTGTGAATAATTATGTTATGTAATGAATATTCTTATACTATTATTTAATAGTTATGTATGAGAAGTTTGGGGTTTCTACAATAGGTATTAGAGTAAGGTGGAGTTATCATTTAGAAAGTAGGATTAGAAAATGTTAGCCACATTACTAAGGATATGTATAAGGATAAGTCTAAGGATATAGGAAAATGTCATGGTATTTTGGTTAAGGATAGAGTGATTGGTTTCCAAGAAATTACATCCCTATCTAGAAACTACATGTTGGTGCAGCTCTGGAGAAGAGGTTCCTATGGGTAATAACACTAAAAATGGTGCATTGAGTTAAACTTGATCATCACTTTGTGAATGAAAATGAGACTTATTACACACCTGGTTTGAAACTCCCGAAGGATATGCTTTGTAAATTCACAAACACTTTATGAAACATCATGAAGTGTTCAAATAGAATATGAATATGAATAACCTAGGATAAACCTAAGGTTTCATAGATGAAAAATTTGGTTTTGTTATTTAGACATCCAATAAGTAATTTTTCATGATTATGTGGTTCAACATTATGATTATTGTTTCTTAAAGTATGCTTTTTGTTTTTGGTCAGTGAATAGATCCAAAAGGAAATATGTTATTTCTAAGTACGATGACCAATAAAGTGATTATCCTCCTAAGAATCCAAATTTTATGGGATATAGATTGAAAAATATTATTTCTGATATCACACAAATTTATTAAGATATGAATCATGTCAGACTTCCAAATGAATAATGGCGGGAACAACATTTTTTTGAGTCCTTAATGATGAAACATCCAATATCCTTCAGTGGATCCACTGATCATTTGGCTACTGAACAATGGATCATCACCAATGAAAAGATATTTTCCATTATCCAGTTTTTAGAATATGAAAAATTAATTTGGTCTATCTTTAATTTGGAAGGTAAAGTGTTTCAATGGTGGAATATTATCAAGAGTATTTGGAAACTATATGAAATTGACTCCATTTATTTGGATGAGTTCATGAAGTTATTTTTCAATATATAATTTTTTCATATTCTTTATGTAAGGAGAGAGAAAGTTTTACCTGTTCTAAAACAAAATGATGATGAATTCATTGGTACTTATGAGAAAACATTCACAAGGCATATAAGGTATAATTATGTTATTATCATCCAACCTAAAATTAAGGTTAATCAACTCTTCAGTAGCTTAAATCCAAGTCTTCAAAGGGTGTTGTCTATAAGATACTAAAATAAATATGAAGAGAATTCTTGATGTTCTATCAATGTCCAAATGGAGGTCGGGTTTATGTATCAATATCATGTTTAATATAATAATTGAAAAATGTAATTTAATGTAAAATATAAAAAACCATAGATACAATAAGTTTATATTTCCTTTATACTCAATGTGTGGGAAGAAACATGGATAATGTTTTCATAAGAGGACTAGAAAATTATTTAAGTGTGTAAGGGGTGGTCATTGAGAAAACTATTTCCAAAGTGATGGTAATGAGTTATATAATGATGAAAATATAGATAAATCTCCAAAAAATGACCCACCCACAATACATTGTTTCAAATTGAATGAGTAAGGTAATTATGCCAACCATTTCTCGAATACGAAGGTTAATAATGGTGTTCAATGTCAGTAATTTCATAACATGTGATACAAATAGAAATATCAATTCATTGGTGTTTTGTATAAGGGGTGAAGTAACAACATGGTGAAAGGTATACATTTTATCCACTCTATAACTGCTAATGTCTTAATTGAATTCATATCTACCAATTATTTTGTATCTTATATATTTTCTAAAGGTATAAAGAACCCACCCAAATTATTAGATATAGAATCTGTAATGAAACCCCTAATGTTATGATGATTTCATCTCAATTTTATGATTTCTCTTTAGTTGACATTGGTGGGAATATTCTTCCTGCAAATCTTTTAATTCTTCCTCTATTTGAATTTTTTGTCATATTAGGCATGTATTTTTATTTACCTACATAATTCCCACATTAATTGTTAAGGAATGGAATTCATATTTCATATTCCAAAGAAAACTATGAACATTTATCACTGTGACGACAATTATGAACTTCCGATGGAGATCACATTTATTTTATAGGACATGATTCTTATTCATAAGGGGTGTTTATATCATATGGTTGGGCTAAAACCTTACATTGATGATATTTCTATTGTGAGGGTATTTTTTAATGTACTTTTGAAACATTTTCCATGTCTTCCACTGAATTTTGATTCCTTGTTTTAAATAGAACTCACACCTAGGCTCACACCAATATCAAATACTACCTATAAAATGACCCCAATTGTGTTTCAAAAATTGAAGAATAAAATATAGGAGAACTATGATATGGGATTCAATCGTCCAAGTGTGTCTCCTTGGGGTACACCTATTAATTTTTTTATAAAGAGAAATGGATCTATGTGACTTTGTAATGATTATAGGGTGTAGAACAAGATCACGATCATGAGGAAGTATCATCTACCTCGTATATATGAATTATTGGTTCAACTACACGTAGCTCATTACATTTATGACATTAAACTTCATTCTAGATGTCATCAATTGATATCCCAGAAGAATGATAATCCCAAGACAACATTCCATAAAAGGTATAGACACTGGGAATACAATGTGATGATATTTAATCTTAATATTTCCCCTATTATATTTATGGATTTAATGAAGTGAGTCTTTAGAGATTACATTGATCAATTTTTGGTAGTATTTATAGATGATATTCTTATTAATTTAAAAAGGAAGATCATCAAGACTACATAATAATTATACTAAAGACCCTATGGAAGGAAAAATATAGGAAAAATTTAGAAATTATTGATTTTGGATACAAAAGATTTCATTTTTGGTTCATATAATCTCAAGAGAGGGTATGTTGGTAAATCCATCAATGATTGTGGCTATTGAATATTGGACCAGACTAACCATAGTGAATGAGATCCTTGTTTTCTTGGATTTTCTAGATATTATTGATATTTTGTAGAGAATTTATCATCAATTTCTAATCCACTCACAAAGTTAACTTGTAAGGGATCAAAGTTCCTCTAGAAAGATGAATGTGAGTAAAATTTCAAGGAACTAAAGAGAAGATTAGACAATGAACTGATGCATTAATTACCCTCTAGTGAAGAAATGTTTTTAATCTATAGTGATTCATCCTAGAATGGATTTGGATGTTTTATTAGGAAAAATTAAATTATTATATCTTATGCCTCAGAAAAATTTAAGTTTCATGAGAAAAAACACCCAACTCGTCATTTGGAGTTAGGTGCGGTAATTTTAGAATTAAATATATGGAATCATTATCCTTATTGGGAAAAGTATGATATATATACTGATCAAAAAAATTTGAGTATATATTCACATATAAGGAGTTTAACATGTGCTAGAGATTATGGTTGGAGATTTTTAATGATTATGAATGATCGATACACTATCACCCTAGGAAATATAATAGGGTGACTAATGATTTGAGTTGAAATAATCATGCTAGATTATCCATTATGATGATCAAAAGAGACACAATATTTTTGTATTTTTAAATGATGGATCTAAAAATACTAAATTAAGTGGAGAAATATTATCTTGCTCAATTTATTATTCAACTATCTATCCTATTTATGATTCAAGAGGTGTAGAAAAAAAGATATAGAACTATAAAATAATGTTATAAATGTTCCTCTGTTTAAAATTGATCATGATATAATGATAAGGATTAGGAACCATGTATATGTTCCTAAAAACTAAATGTGAAGAAGGTGTTTTTAGAGGAAGCTCATAGTTCTTAATTCTCTATTCATCCTAGAAGTAGAAAGATGTGTAGTGATTTTGAAGAGTATTTTTGGTGGGAAGGCATGAATAGAGATATCGTAAAGTTTGTATATTGGTGTTTAGTATTTCAACATGTTAAGGCTAAGAGAAAAAATTCTAATGGGATGTAAAATCCATTACCCATTCTATAATGGAAATGGGGAAACATCACAATGGATTTCTTCATTGGACTCACCAAAATGTATAAAGGGAATAATCCAAAATGGGTTGTGGTAGATCACCATATAAATTCAACACACTTCATCTCTATCATATAAGACTTCTCTCTGGATCATATTTCCAAGATATACATTAATGAAGTGGTAATTTTTAATGTAGTTCCATATCCCATTATGTCTAATCAGGATTTGAGGTTTACCTCAATATTCTGGAAACTTCATTAGCAATCTCTTAACACAGAGTTGATTTTTAGCACTGCATATCATTTCCAAACATATGGTCATTATGAGAGAATAATTAAAACCCTAGAAGATATTTTTATATCTCGTTATTTTTATTTTAGTGGTGGTTGGGCTCAACACCTTCCTCTAGTTGTGTTTTCTTACAACAATGGCTTCAATCAAGAATTTAGATGGATCCTTATGGAGCACTTTGGGAAATAAGTACAAATATCTAATGTTATATAATAAAGTTGATAAATAAATATATTAGGACCTATTATATCTAAATAAATTTTATATAATGTTATATCCATTCAATATCTCATAAACGTATCTTAGAGTAGGTAGAAAATTTATGCTGACAATTGATGATGTGATCAAGATTTTGAATTTTTTATTAGGTGTTTCTAATAATTTTTCCATGGAATAAGGTAATGAGATTTGGGAAGAAAGGGGAACTAATCCCACGATATATTGGTCCCCTGAAAACTATTGATATTATCAGGATGGTAGCCTATTGGTTGGTGCATCCATCCAAACTCCCTATAGATTATGATGTGTTTCATGTATCTCTCATGAGTAAGTGCATACCATATCCTTTTCATGTACTGAACTCAATGGCCATACCACTAGAGCACATTATTTCTTATAAGGAATAAACAATGGAGATACTGAATCATATAGATAATTTTCTATGAAATAAAACCACTCACCTGATCAAAATTTTGTGGTGAAATCCGCAGTTTTAAGAAACTATGTTAAAACATAAGGATATGATGAGGTATAAGTATCATCATTTGTTTGAATCAGAGTGATGAATTTCAAGGGAGAAATTCATTTTAGGGGGGTATAATGTAACACCATTAGTGTTCATGAAAAAATTGAATACATTAAATTCATTTTATTCCTTATGTTACACGCAACACTGTGTTTAGATTATGTTATATGAAAAACTAATTTTAACAAACCCATATATATTATTAGTATAATTATTTAAACATGACCATTATATAATATTCATTAACAATATTTATTTAAATATTTTCAACTTATCTCCTGATATTATGTATAATGGTTTTATATAAATAAATCATATTGATAAAAAATAGTTAATTTTTGTTAAAGTCTATATCTATTTCGAAATTACTATTTTCTCAGAAGAAATGATTTTTCTTTCCATTTGTGAATAATAATAAAATTATTTTTTGAAAATTTTAAAAAATTATTTTTATAATTATTTTTTTTTGAAACCTACATTTCAAAATTATCTTAGGGTGAATTTTTGAGATTCTTATGAAATCATAAATTTTTTTATGAATATTGAAAAATTGCGGTTTTTATCAGGAATTTTCATTTCATTAAAAGCTTTTGAAAACATAAAAATTGTTTTCATACAAGTAAAAATAGGTAAATTATTTGTATATTAATCCATTTTAGGTCATTATAATTAATTTCATATTGAATTTTGATATAAAAACATAGTAAACTTTTGAGCATTTTTTCTTAAAACCCCTATTTCTCGTCACGTCCATGGGCTTAATTTTAAAATAAATTTTTTCACTTATGTGAATGGGATATTGAAAAATGGATTCGAAATTTGAAATCATAATAATTTATATTATATAATAAGGTCAAACTAATTTTTCACCCAAATTAATAGTAAAAAAAAGAAAAATTATTTACCATAGTTAAGGTAAAACTAGGTTTATCGAGGGTTAAAACTAAAATGATAAGGGTTAAAAAAATTAAAATCATTTCGAAAATATATTTTATGGAAATATTTCGACCTAATATCTTCTATGTTCTTGAATTGGCCAATTTTTAACCTTTTTCCATGATAAAATCTTGGGTACACCTTTTTCATTCTAAAAATATATATATTAGTGTCACTCACCTCACATATATGATGGCCACCCCATATCCTATCTTATTTACACCCTAAAAGCCTTTTTATTTCATATAATACCAAAAAACAAATCCCCTCTAAAATTAATTAATCCAATCCTATAAGCCTTCGTTTTTATAGAAATCTTTCTTAGGAAGGATTTTGGTGAAAACATAAGGAGGATACCTAAAAAAGAGGTAACATTCATCAGCGAGTGTTTTTATATTATTTATTCCTCTAACTTAGTAAATTGTATTTAAACCATGATGATATAATAAATTTAGTATCTTATATATACTAAGATGTCTTTATAATAATTAACTAACCAATAAACATCTCAAATTCTATCAAATGGGTTATGAAATCATCATTCGTGTGTATGGCGGAATACCGCCTTGCGAACCGATGTCATTCATTTTTTCATTACCACCACTCTGGGATGGTTTTAATGATGTGTTTAATTTTTATATGTGATATTTATGATACTATTATACATTATAAATTATTATATCAGACATAAATTCATACTTTCTATTGTATGGGTATACGATAACTTCTTTAGTGTGTGTGACATACTACTGTCTCGTGAAGTGATGTGATTTATTCAGTGTATGTATGGTTACCGATAACCCATAAACCGGCTTTGATAAAATGAAAAAATGGATTGCAGGCCATATTAACCACCTATTTATTTTATGTGGTGTATATACTTACCAGGAATTTATTATATTATTATTATCTTGAAAATAATTTGAATTTTCATATCCATTCTTTTATCTCTCTTTCAAGGGGGTTATAGTTCAAAAGATACCAAAGGGGTAAGGGATTTTTGTCTCAATTTTCCTTCCTTGAGACATATATTATGTTATACACCTATATTATTTCACGAGCTATATATATAACCCCCATGACATGTAATATCATGAATTTATTTATTATAATGATATTTTAAGTTTAATGTTTTTTATTCCTTCATGGAGTATTTGATCCAATGTTACCAAATTGGTAATGATTTTATGTTACAATCCCATCAATTATCATGATCATTTATGATTATGTTTCTGATGATAAAATATTATTATCCATATCTCATGAAACACCTGAATTTTATTATTCTCTGTTTATTTATATTATTTTCATGTAATCATACCATTTTTTAATCTTTGGTACTTAAAATAATTGAAAAAATGATTCTAAGAAAATGTCACATAATGTTTCTCTTTAGTCAGAATTATTTTTTCTTTCAAAACCATGTTTACAAAAAAAAATTTAAAAATGTTTTAATATTCTCATATAATTTTAGAAGAAATTTTTACATATGTTTTACTTATAAAAAATTTTGAAAGGAATATTCATGTCATTTTAAAAATGGTGCTCATTTGTCTTTTAGAAAAAATGTGAAAGGAATATTCATTTTAATGTGTGCCGTATAAACAAAATTATCTTTCATAATGAACCATAATTTCTTTGAAGATTCATTTATAATATTCCAAGATTATTTTCAAATAAAATTATTTTGAAAATGATTTCTGTTTTTAAAAAAATCAAATAAGAAAGGTTATTTTCATCAAGAAATTTTATAAATGATTTTTCAAAATTATTTTCCATAGATTATGATATCTGTTGAAGTTACCTATGCCTTACTAGGGATATGATCCAAGAATACCATTATTATTCTTTCTATGAATTGTATATTTTTATGATCACATGATTTTTATAAAAAAGTGTCTCCATTAAACAGGTTATGATATGATTAAGTGTTTATAAAGCCCATTTTATTTCATGGGTTATGACATGATGAATTTTTATGATCTTATGGCGCACATAGATATGGTTTTATAATATATGATATGTCTATGAAGGGTTCCATTTTTTAATAACATAGTGGTAGATGATGTAGCTAACTTATAGAAATGTTTTTTATGTTAAAAAGTTTCCTAAGGCTCTAAAGATAAATGATTTTTGTGTGGATCATTTTTCTATAGAATGAATATTTGTCTAATATGACTTAATATTTATGAATAAGAAGTTTGGGGTTGCTACATTCTCCACATTTTATCCATGACAGAAGAGAAATACAAAATTATTCCTATAAAGGTTCTATCAACCAACCAAATCTTAGTCTACTTAGGCTATCCTGGAGTAGAAAACATGATAGTTTAATTAAGATAATAATGTTTTCCATTTACTCACTTAAATGTGAAACCTACTCAACCTTTCTCTCCTTAAGGTATGGTCAACATAGTTTAACGAATTTTAAAAAACTTTTACTCACTTGAACACACATAATAAAAGCATTCAAGTGTCTGGAATTTATTTCCCATTTGGTTAGATAATCACTCCCTCCTAATGATAATATTCAATATAAACCAAAAAAAATTAAAAGAGTGAAACCATACCTCATTAATCAACTTTTTAAGGAGTTATCGAGATTTTCAGTTTCAAGTAGAATGGTTAAAAAATATAGAAACTTCACATATTTTTACCCCCACCCCACCCCCCCCCCCCCAAAAAGGGATGATTTATATTATACATTATCTCTAATTCTAGACATATTGGCATAAAAATATGGATATACGAATAAGGTCATTATCTTCCAATTTTCAATTAGAAAAATGGGGATGAGACTTATTTATCAACCCATGAAATTTCTTAATGGAATCACTAATACATTCATAAATCTTTATATAATCTCTTCACTTGATTTTATAATACTATACACCTTTTAGAATCCTGCATTTATTATATTTTAATCTTTACTCCAAGATAGAATTCCCTTCTCCGTTATGGAAAATAAAGCACTATTATTATTTTTAGTATGCTTCATTCTCTTAACCTCTTCCCACTATTCAGTCTGTATGATTAATAGATATTTAGGCCCATTCCCAAATAAATTTTGGTGTGTTAACTACTTCTTCCTAGAATATTTCTTGGTACTATGAAAATTTATTTCTTCCCATTTTCTTCTAACAACTTCTTTTGTTATGTTAGTGATGTCATTAATTTAATAGCATTGTGACCTTCCATATTTCACCTTCTACACACACCTTAATTATATTTTAATTTTCTATTCTTGGTTAGCCTTTCAACTTCTTCATTTTGGATTTCTATCACCATGCCAATCCTACTATCTCATTATTGGATTGACACTTTCCGTTTAAATTCTATTTTCTCCCATTTACATTTACATTCAAGGACCTCTTGAAATAGTTTATGATGTAGCCTATATTTCTACAATAGAATCAATTATTTACTATAGGTTGAACATACTTGTAATATTTATTCATTGTCTTCTCTAGTGTACTCTTTAGTATTGATTTTTGTTAGTTCATTACCAATGAAGACATTCCTTATTTCTCATATTTCTTCACTTATGGTTGTGTACTTCTATTTTAATGATTACTCAAGTTGTGTTGGGATAGTATTACCAATACTCTTCATAATAGTTTCCATAAATGTTTAAAAAAATAATATAATTTTTCATTGTGTTCAAATATATTCCCTATGGATAGATTATTCTTTTTAGTTCAAGCATTTTTCCTTAAGTAGGTTATCTTCTTATTTTATCTTTTCTATTCTTTATTTAGTGATTCTTCCATGTGTATACACAGATTTGTTATGATAAAAATCCATATCCATATTCCCCAATCTCCAACATCATCAATATCTCCCAATCAATCTATTTATTTTCAATTAAGGTGTAATTTTTTCAAATTTTCTAGATTTCACAATATATTGTTTTTAGATTAGTACACCACTATTTTTGGCTTGGTTCAGAGTGATGCTTTTCTTTTACATTCCAACATTCACCCTTGACAATGTAATGGATTTTTTGGGATTTTCCGATTTTTCAATTGGAATGATGTAAAGGTTTATCAAAATAATCGCAATATATCTTTACCACCAGTATGAGTCACTTTTTATGAAAAATCACATCTCATATACATGAGTTTCAGTACATTAACTCTTAGTAGATTGGGAAGACCAAGATTGTGGAGGTTCTAGATTTTTGAATTTCATTTCTAACTCCAGGAACTTCATTTTGAGAGTATACTTCTTAACCTCAATTAACTCATTCATTCTTACCATTTTCTTTTAATCATTCCATCTTCATCCACATTCATATTATTAATTTTCTTTTGAGAAATAACAAGTAATGATATCTTTTATCCTTAACAATTAGTTATTTATCCATGATAGTCATTGAAATTTTATGTAGTTTTTCAATGGAATGAATAACTTTTTTAATAACATTATAAATGATTTATTTTCTTACATAAATAACTTTTATATTTATCATTTTTCACTAAAGATTTATTATTTAAAATTAAAGAAGTTTGTTCTTTGAATTTAAAAATAATTTTGAGTGTTTTGTAAATACTCGAATTATTTTCTAATTCTTCTTCCAAAGAATCAATTTATACTTATAGATATGAATTTTGAGTAGGTAATCCCTTAATGAATCAGAATATCTAATTCAACAGTTAAATGGCTGGAATTATTTAAATATTCCTTAACATCAAGGTAAAGGTATTCAGTAGATTTAATTAACCCTTTATTGCATATTGAACTTTAATCCTTAAAGGAATAATAATCAAAATATTTAGCTAATAAACCCCCTCCATTCTGATTACCTTCATCTAATGGAATTTCTTCTTACTTTATTGAGTTATTTCATTACGTCCAAACCTGTTTCTTATAAATGTTTCTCAAGTTATCCACTAAGACCTCTGAATTTCATTGAAAGGGATATTACTAGATTATCCCCTCTAAAGAACTTTTATTTCAAATATTCACTTCATGTAATCTTGTAAAAGATACTTTGAGAAATTTTTTAGAGCCAATGAGAGATACCCTTTATGATATGATGTCAAAGGTAGTAAAATGTAAAACCAAATAAAATATAACCTAGACATTAATAGAACTTATATGTTTTAGTGGACTGTACAGATACACATAATAGTTGGGGGTGAATCGTGTGTTTTCTATTTTTACGAAATTCTAATTTCTTCTTTGATCTTTTACAACACCTTTAGACATGAACCTATGAAACCTATAAAACTATTGGGTATTTTCTTGTTTAAACTATTTTACAGATATATTAAATGTAGAAATATTAGTAAATGGAAAATGTTTTATACATGGTTCTTCCCTTTCCAGGAATCCTACGCCTTTCCATGTTCAGCCCCCATTGAGACATGGATTCTCAACTAATAATCTTACTGGAAATACAAGTGGAGTGTGGTATTCTTTAATCCTAACCTAAGAACATCATATTATATAGGTTTGGGGTCAAAATATAGTATACGTTATCTATTTTACCCATAGTTTCTTTATATTATCTCCCATGAGATCTTTAGAAACTTCCTCTTTCTCTTGAAGTAGATTGAAAAAATATATCCAGGTATGTCACTATATCCAATATCATATATCCTTCCTCAAATACAATGAAATGTAAACTATTTTATGATATTAATTTCTAAATCATTCAACTATACATTTAAATATTTGTACAACTTCTAGTTCTTCTGAATATGTAGCTTTACTCAACTCAAATCTACTTCTCTCAAACTAAACACTATAATATTTGGAGGACACAAATTTCTAGATAAATACCAACTCAACTAAATGAATTCATACTTCTTCTTATTCTTATATATTATACCACAATTGTTTCTCAACAGAAGTATAGATCATCCTATTTTTCTTCTTTGAAAACTAGATAATTATATATCTTATATAGGCTCGACAACTATTCTTATATTTCCTCAAGATTGAACATACTTCCTCTTGGTTTCTACTTCTTTCCTTTATTTCTTTCTTTCTTGATATACTCAATCCCATATGAATTCATGGCCATATTAAATTCTATATCACATTTCCATTATCCAAAAATATAATGCAAGTAAGACTTCCTTATTTCTAATTGAAATCACTATGATAAAATGTATATGTTTCATTTCCTATGATATTTTGGTGTGATTCTAAAAAACCCGCATGAAAAAAATTTTCAAAAAATACTAAACAATTTGATAAAACTTCCCTCTTTGTTCTTCATCTTTTGGAGACATGTATAAATATGTCTTCAAGAATACAATAGTAATATCAAATATTCTTCCTTCACAAAATACTAAACAAAAACCACATTTTAATCATCTTAATATGTTTTATGAATCACACAGTTGAAAAAGATCGTGATGTGTTTAATCTTTAATTTGGATTGAGATCATGAGTAAAAACCTATACAAATTCATCTGGAATTCATAAAAAAATATAGTAGATCAAATTCATTCTTAATATTTTCCTCAATATTGAATCAAAAATAATTTTATGTCTTTTATCCAATTAATAACTACACATTCATTGACTAAATTTATTTTCATCAAAATATAAAATTATGAAAATACCATTTCTACTTCAAGAATTGATCTTATATTCTAATTCTTGAAGATTAGAACCTATTTTATTAAATTCTTAGATTACACACAATTGTTTTTATTATTTTTAGAACATGATTGAAATTTTTTTTCATCATCCCATTTTTTCCTGGTGATATTCTTTAATCTAGAAACTCATGTTTTGATCCCATGAGAACTTAGAATTTTTTAATGTCTAGATTGAAATTTATCTAGATCCTGATGAAAAAATTTTATACTGCATTGACACATATTTATGTCAATTCACTCATATATAGGACTATAAATGAGATATACACATCTTATAATTACAAATAAACATATATTGGATGAAACATGTTTTTATTTGAATTCACACATACGTAGGTCATTCCTTTTCCATATTTTCATATCTACATATCATAACACATACATAGATTTCCAAATGTATCATGTAGTGAGTGTAATTACTGATACACTGATGAATTCTCCATTTATATGACATGTACACAAAGTACATATAACTCACATGACCCATATGGAAATGACTCATATGGTGTTGGGACTTTTTCAATTTTCTAATTTCTATATCGAAGTTCTAGAACACTTGAAATTGAATTAGAATCACTACAAAATCATCTCAGGCCATCTTAAACCTCTTCAAACCATATTTTAACAACTCCAAATAATTTTATGAACTATTAAAACAATTCCAAAACCTATTGATATCACATATAAAGACCCAAGAAACGTATAACTACTAAAAAATATTATTTTATGAACCCTCACTTTTATTATACATTCAACATCGTTTCAATCTCTATAAACCATTATACAAGTGTAGCATGACCCATATTTTAGATGTTGTTTATCATATTACAACAAGGATGGTATCTCCAACATATCATCCAACATTTCACACCATTAATCTATAGGTATACAATCTCATCATATTGCTAAGTTTTCCAAATATCTCCAAACTATTGAAGATAGAATAAGAAAATTATCAGCAGCACTTTATTAGAACATCCATGAGGGCCATATCTATCAATTGTATGATTTTATATCCACTACCTAGAATTTATCCATCCAAGTCTTTAAAGATACTGACAACATTTTCACTTCCTTTTCCAACATGATATTGACTCTACTTTGAAGGTTACATGGTAACCGACTCTACATTCTTTTGCATAGATTGACTTACTTCATATTGAAAATAAATATAATTCAAGATTCTTAAAATCCGAGGTTGCCTAATTATGAATAATATTTCATTTTAAAAATATATCACTAATTAAATAATGTTTACATATATAATATTTTTTTATAATTTCAATGAAAAATAAAATTAACTATATTTGAATAATACATAAGAAATTATTTGTGTGTATGTGTGAAGAACGTGTAGACATGTGTGTCTGTGAAGAATGCGTAGACATGTGTCTGTGAGTGTGATGGTAAACCAACACACAAGTACGTATATCTAACTATAAACAACGAATATAATAATAAATTTGTTATAATTTCTATATAATACTATATTAATGACATTAAAACTAATTATTAAATATAAACATAATTATCAAATATATAAAATAATATTATTAATATATAAAAAAATTTATAAAATTTTATAAAATTTTAAAAGTATGATAAATTCAAGTTAATCATTAAAATAACATATTATTTATTACAATCAAGAAATATTTATTTTATTTATCTTAAATAGGTATATATATATATTATCACCATAATTTTGTGAGTGGAAAATAAAATATTGAAAATGGTTCCCTTATCATCACTAAAATAAGCACTTATAAAAGTATACTTTTATCATCAATAGTAGTGGCACTTATAAAGGTTGAATGTTCTCATAAGTTTTTTTAACATTGATAAAAGTTGATTTTTATACATTCGTACAATGAGTTATCATTAAAGGAAATGCCATTTTTCCATCATTTTGTGGTAGTGTAATATTATTATCATATAAGTAAATTGTATAAAATAAGTCCACATAGAAATCATAATGATTGAAAATAAAATTCCAAAATTCAAATGATTATAAATATTAAATCTGATCGCATCATCGTATTTAAATCCTAATTCCTAAACAATAATATCTTAAACTAAAAAATACTATACCCTAAAATATATTAATGATGTAAATTATTTTATTTTTATTCTTTAAACGGATGAAGTCAATATTGGTATCTTGAATTATGATATAGTCAACCAATAGATCCTTGAATTGATGACATGATGATAGGATATATCATTAAAAATGGAATATAATCGATTTGTAATTCTGTCAATGACATGAAAATATAATAATTTATTAAAAAGGGTAAGAATTATGAAAATTATTTAAAATTTAATTAATTATATTATATTAAGATTACAGATAAAAAAAATATAACTTAATATCAATTTTAAACAAAATCTTGAAAATTTTATTTATATGAAAGTAGCCAACAATATTTTTATTAATAATGTCAATGTGGAAATATGTGAGGAACATCACTATCACATCCTTGTATATAAATGTTTCATACATATATACTTCATATTGTAATATATAGTGGACAAACATATATAGAATATGGTTCTTCTTTACTATAAGGTTATGTCTTAATTTGTGTTGTATCTGGATCTCCATGTTGTGGAATAGACACCAGACCAATATATGAGTAACTAGATATGGCATAAAAATGGGTTATATCTAAACAGACTCATCTATGACACAAATGTAGACAAAGGAAATTAAATCATGATAATTTCATTCACTAGAGTATCGATTATATATTGATTATAATCCAAAACAAATGAGAACGGTGTCCCTTCTATTGTTTATTATAATCAAAGTAAGCCTAATTTGATTAATTTACATCGATATCGGGTTGAGTTTGAGATGATGAAGGTATACCCTCTATCTGTGTGAAATATATTGTGCCACATGGATACCTCTACAATGTCAATGTCCCTATCATGGAGGTTTTCCATCATCATCAAGGGAGGATATGAATGATAATGGTCCTAATGATATATCTAGGGATCCATTTCCACTATAATATATAGTGTGAACATGATTTTTAATGTCCAATTCAGATATGGGGGAAATCAGAGAGTTGAAAATTGATTCTTCTTCATGATTCGAGATGTGCGTGGTGAGATAAAATACCTCAAACTAAAATAGATTAAGATGAAAATTAATAGTAATTATAAAATAAAAACAATAATGAAATTGGTTTTATTCACCATGTAATAGAGTAATCAACCATGGCATGTGGGGTACCTAATAGTATTTTTTTGTATATAGACTTGTATTCACCTTGAGTAGTAATCATGAGTCATTGCATTGTCTCCCCTTACAAAAATATAATAAATTCAAAACTTCTATCTCATGAGTCCATGTAAGAGGCATGATAATGCACCCATTTTGTATCCGACCTCCTCATCATCTTTAAAGAATATATAGTATAAAAAAATTTCTTTTAGTGATAGTTTTGAAAATCATATCTAAATGTTTTTTTTATTTTTATAGCAGTGGTTTTTTTAGAAATCATTAGTAATTCAAGGTATCTTATTAAAAAATCATAGTTATTTAGAATTTTTTTTCGTGTTAAAAACCATCTCTAAATGTGAAATTTTTTTATTCTTTATATAATTTTAGCGAGGGTATTTTAAAGAGTACGTCGAAATTTATAATAATTAATGATAAATAATAATAATGATTTAAAATTTTAATTACAAGTTAATTATTAATTATTTAATATTTAATATATATAATTATTTATTATTTATAATTTTATTTAATTATTAATTATCAAATATTAATACTTATTAAGTAATTATCAATTATCAATAATCAATTATCAATTAACAATGAATAATTTTTAATTTTTAATTTTCAATAATTTATAATTATTATTTATATGTTATTTAAAATTATAATTACTTGTTACATGTTAATTTTTATTAATTATTTTTAAATAAAAAAATATTATTTATTAAATAATTAATTGTTAATTAATTAAATAATTTTTAGTTAGTAAATATTAATTATTAATTTGTATTAATTAGTATTAATTAGTATTAATTCATTATGAAATTATAATTTTATTCATTAGTTGTTTATATAATATATTTTATTTACCAAATAGGTTAAATAACATTTATTCACAAACTATTACATTTAAATTATTTTTGAAGAGAGGTTACTACTTAGAGTTAAGTGAGAATGGGTGCGAGTAGTGTAAGGATATGTGATCTCCCAGAAACATTTTTTGAAATGTAAAAATTATATTGAAATAAATTGACTAAATAAAATTTAATGATAGAATAATATATTTAAATGTATTTGGTGAATTATTTATTACTTAGAGAGTTATGTGAGAAGTAGTGATAGTAGTATAAAGATAAGTAACATTCTTAGAAGTTGTTGTCACATTTATAAAAAAATCAAAATAAGTAAAAAATAAATAAAATTGGTAAATAAATAAAACAATAATTTAAAAAATTAAGAATTATATAATTTATAAAATTGTATTTTTAATAAAAAAAATAAAACATTCAATAAAAACTGATCTCTAATCACTTAGGAATGTTTTAAACCGCTATGAAAAAACCACCACTAAATGATTATTATAAGTTATGAAAATTGATCCAAATTGATTATCGTCACAAAAATCCTTGACATTTTGTAGAAATAATCATAAAATATTTAGTGGTGGTTTAAAATACTGCTAAATTTTTTTGTTATAGTGGTAGATCTTTGAACTATCTGGGAACCCTAGAAAGATGTTATACATATCCAAATTTCCAAATCACCCTATCAGGCCAGTGTCACTCAATTATATGGTAATGAATGAGAGGCACCACCATTGTGTGATCCTAAATCAAGTTAGTATGATAATATAGAAGTATCAAGAAGACATATCCATGATATAGGGACCCTACAACCTGAAATGACACTCGATATGATTAATTTCAAAATATATTAATAATGTATGTTCTTCATCTTGATACCATAAAGTAAAGTAAAATAAATTTTGTTTATACATATATCATGAGGACAAATCCTATCGAAAATATTTCAAAATTTATACAAACCATATCTCAATGTGTGAATATGATGTTGAGACTTACTCCATGTGAGGAAGAAATTCTGACAAGTTTAATTAACAAATAAAAATATTACTTTAATATTTTCTTCTACATTAATTAATAAAACTTAACAATGTCCTTGTAGATTGTTCTTTAATAAATGAATAGGAAGTGTAATAATAAATCATATTGTAATGTGAAGGACTAACTTGTAGCATCTCAACCTAACTCACTATGAATAGTAACTGAACTACTGGCACTACATGCCCTAAAGTGTACATCCTTGTACACCGAAGGCTACCGACTAGTAGTGGTGGTCAAAGAAGTTGTCATGGGTAGATTATACCCCCTATATAAGATTGCTGAAGAGTAAAATAAAACGCCACATGTCATACATAGTCCATAAAAATCATAATATGTAGAAATAAAAGAATCGTCCAAAAAATAATAATATTTGAAAATGGGTAAATAAATACAATTATACAATCATATAGGACCGATCAACCATATGGAAGATTTTTTAACGATCCATTCTTTTAAACAATGAACTTTACCTTATTATATAAATTTTTAATATTTAGTAATGTAGTATTATAGAAAGAACATGCAACAAATAATGAGAACATTAAAAAAACTAATATATTGACTTGAAAATTACATTTAATATAAAATAATGGCTATGAGAATTAAAAATACTATTATAAGATAAAAATAGAAAATAAGATAACTAAAATATGAAAAATTGGTTCTTCTCGATCCATCAGAATAACTGTACTCCAGAACAACAATGTCGAAATGAAAAAAATATTAATAATACAATATATATCTTGAAAATGAAAATATATATAACCATGAGAGAAAATATAAATGAATGAAGGATGAATGGAATATTAGATATTAATCGAAATTTGGTAACCCATTGGACCATTACAAATTTTACTATTGGAATAGTAATCTAATCATTGAAAAAGTAATCTGACCATTAGGAACAGTGACTTGATTGTCAGAATAGTATGCTCACCTATGGAATTATAGAATAATATTTATTTATCTTATAAAATAAAAATATGTCATATTTTTGTCATTATATAAGTAAATAAATGTTTTTACAATGATAAAATAAGGGTTTTTATTTTTATAAAATATTTTTACCTTAATTGAAATTTTATAAAAAAATTAATTATTTAATATATATTTTATTTTCAATAAAATGTATTTATAAATTAAAATTAATTAATTTTATAATAATAATATAATTTTATAAACACTTGTGTAATTTTTAAGTGCATTAAAAATTGATCATAATATTCAAATTTGTATTTTTCAAATAAATAAGGATTTTATTTTTATATTAAAATTATTATATTTAGAAAATTATTTTCCAAAAATAGATTTCCTTTTTCAAATATTCACATAAAAAATGGTTTGGGTGAATTTTTAGTATTTTTATAAAAAAGTCGAATTTTTTGTGAATAGAGAAATATGGTAAAATAACGTATTTAACATTATATTTTATATACATGGTTAATTACATAAGGGGTGATGTAAGAATCCATTAGTTCATAAAAATCCACCATTTACTACATATATTCACAAGAACCAACACTATTGGTAGTCTTGATACAAAATAATAAACTAATGAATATGATATTTAAGAACACCCCCTCATCTACTTATAAATACCACAACTCATGACACATTCTACTTACACCTTATAAGCCATAGTGATTACCCAAACTATATAAAGCATATCTCCTCATATCTTCAATAATCCTTTATATGCATTGGTATCATGGAATTAAAATTCAAAGTGGCTTAATTGGAAGCTTAAGAAATGACATCTAAAGGAGAAGGTAATACATTCAACTAAATGTTGTATTTTTTTTTCAATCCTCTTAATCCTCCATAATAAAACCATTTAATATGGAATAATAACTCTGGAGGCATATATATTCTATAATTTAATTTTGTTAATGGAACAATCTATCATCCATCCTCTCCTATTATCCTCTTATTCTAAAAATAAAAACATCATCCATATTATGTCGATTCACAGCCTCCATAGACGATGAGTTATTTTTTTCCATTACCTTCTTAATGGAATGTATAAATTCACATATAATAGTCTAAAGTGACATAAATATTTATATTATATATCATTTCACAATATAAAATAAATATATAGTCTTACTAATAATAAAACCAAACTACTTCTTGATGGTCAGTAAAACCTCTTAAATGTACTAATTTAATGAAATTAT
Source organism: Viscum album (assembly GCA_963277665.1). NCBI lineage: Eukaryota > Viridiplantae > Streptophyta > Magnoliopsida > Santalales > Viscaceae > Viscum > Viscum album. The sequence goes on along the minus strand of OY728138.1, from coordinate 1,525,099,487 downwards.
TATTTTACTAAATGACTCGTCCCAATGTATGAAGATATATGTAAATTTAGAACAATTTAATTTTATGAATAACAGTTCATTTCAATTATGTATTTTAAGCTCTATTTGAGAATAATATCAATAATTATCCATAAGCAATCCAACTTTGGAACCATGAAATGAACATCCTCAATATGGAGAAATTAACTTTATATCTCAATGACTTGGTTTTAAATAAACATAAAGTAGTTATAGTAAATAAAATATAGATGTAAAAGGTTATAAATTATGTAATTACTTAATACAATTTTATTATTAAGTACATTAAGGGAAAGTTCATAATGATTCTCTAACCTTATGTAATATATCACTTCGAACCACCTCATTTTCATTAGGTTATTCATTATATCTTTTTAACTCTCTTTATATATCTATTGTTATTTTATAATTATTCTATATTCTGTAATTGTGTCCCACACATATATAACTAGAGAAATTAACCTTAACTTGATGGGGATATACATGTTTTAACGGTTCCCATCTCAATTTATTTCGTTATGATAAGTCCATTAGAAGGGAACTTCAGTTTTTTCTTTACCTCATTTTAAGTATCAATGAATTAAATGTTTTAAAATATAATGGTATCCAAAATCAAATATTTTATATATATATAACATTTTTTGTTCAATTCTAGTTTTATAGAAACCATTATGCTTTTACCCTCTTTAAAGACTGTTTACTCTTTTACCTAAAATCCAGCTAATGTGGTGCATTTCCAAAGTTACCTATCAACTCTTTTTCACATAATCACTGCAGTTGGACATTTTTTTCTTGATCTATGATTATTTTCATACTTTTAATTTACATGTATTTTTTAATCCCATCTTTTATAGAAACCATCATGGTACACCCTCCAGTTATGCTAAAATACATGATTATGTAATCCATTTTTTCATGGGTAATCCTTATATTTATACCTTATTTATAATTCCCATTTTATGAACACATAAGAATGTACATTTTATTATGGGTGCACCAAGATAGTTCTCTAATGAATTTTTTAATTTTTATGCCTCGTGAGATAATATGTATGGGATTAGTGAGTTACCTTAAACCATGATGGGACTCTATCCACCATCAGATGTTGTCTTGGAAGTAATCCTTGACTTATGTGAATGTCATGTTTTGTGTTTCCACCACATTCCTATGATTCCATGATCTCTGGATTCCATGTCCTTTATGTGAATATCTCATATTATTATCCATTATCCTTGTCACTTATGATATCATATTATTCCCTCTAACTCATATGATAAGCTTCTGTTTCTGACGCTTTCGTCGGGGCGCGCGCATCCATCCGTCCGCAGAGGAGGATGCACTGCACTGTTGCCCCGCATTCCCGCTTTCCAATGGCGGGCGGCATTCACCCCTTATTCAGGGAAGTCTGCTCCTTGATCAAAACGGGATGATGGGATGTCGGTTCTTCCTTATGCGGATTCCTCCTCCAAACTCATCACCTAGTCCGGGTCTCCCTCGTAGATTTAATACATTGTTCATGACACTCTTCCCAGTGCCATGTTTCCATGGACGCCGGTTAATTACATTTCTTCTGTTGAGACATTCCAAATGGTCCGGTCAGGGCAGCAACCTTCAGTCGGGGGAGTAGTCACGTTGAGGCATCAGTAGCGTGTCTGGATGCTGGGGAACCGGCATATCTGTCTATTATCCCTGGTCATAGGGCTTCTCGAGGGCATGGAAGCCCGAGGCATCCCACATCGAGCGCGGGGAATTATATGCCATAGACACATATCTAAGGTTTTCCTCAGCTTCTTGTGTTTAACATAGGGTATGCCGCGAGTTTAACGTCCAGCGGAGATGGATCATCCCGATCAGAGCATTAGCTAGAATGGATCGGATTGAGGTATTTCCCTTGAAGGGGTGCTGATATCAGGACCAGCCCATGGGCGGCTGTGAAGAGGAGCGTACTAACATGGTCTCACCGGGATATGACGGTCCGGGCGAGAATCAGGGTGGATGATGGATGGATGAATGAAGTGGAGGGGGGAATGGCAAGGTACCATCGCAAGGGCGACGGTGAAGTTGGGCTTGAGCCTCGAAGAGACCTCCTACGTATCATCGTGGCAGGGAATCAAAGTCCACGTAGTTTGGGATGGTTCCGGTGAACCGGCATGAAGGTGGACCTTGGTCCGATGGATGTCGCCAGTGAACCAAAGAGAAGGTGGGCCTTGGTCCGATGCGTCAGTGAACCGACACGAAGGTGGACCTTGGTCCAAATGGTGTGGGGCTTACACACTAGGCTGCCCGGGTGTGGATGAACCAGCGTGAAGAAGGTCGGAGTGACCAATAGGTGGTGGGATTGAACCTCTGAGAGGCTTCCTACGTACCATTCCATGACATGGATCAAATACCACGTAGTTCAGGTTGGACATCGGAAGGCCGACGTGAATGAGGAGGACCAGGAGGGTCCTAGTGGTGGTGGGCTTGAACCTCGTGGAGGCTTCCTACGTACCATGCCGTGACATGGATCAAATACCACGTAGTTCATAGGGGCTTTGTCGGCGAACCGACGTGAAGGGGGACCTTGGTCCGATGGGTGGTGGGCTTGAACCTCGGGGAGGCTTCCTACGTATCATGCCTTGACATGGATCAAAGACCTCGTAGTTCAAATGGTTTCATCGGTGAACTGACGTGAAAGTAGACCCAGGGGTCCACTAGTGGTGGCCTTGAACCTCATGAAGGCTTCCTACGTACCATGCCTTGACATGGATCAAAGTCCTCGTAGTTCGGATGGTGGGTGTCGGCGAACCGATGTGAAGAATGAGGGACCTTGATCCACAGGGGAATGGTCTTGAACCTCAGGGAGGCTTCCTACGTACCATGCCTTGACATGGATCAAAGTCCTCGTAGTTCAGGTTGAAAATGGGGTCTTGGCACACAGAAAAGGAGATAGTCTGGGCCAATTATTGTTGGGCTTGAACCTCAGGGAGGCTTCCTACGTACCATGCCTTGACACAGATCAAAGTCCTCGTAGTTGGGGTGGTGACAACGGCTTGCCGTCAAACTGGAATGCAGTTTAACGTCATGCTGGACGAAGGTAGAACTCGACATGAATTGGATGACGGGTGGGCTTGAACCTCGTGGAGGCTTCCTACGTACCATGCCTTTACATGGATCAAAGACCTCGTAGTTCAAATGGGTGGGCAGTTTAATGTCACGTGGGACAAGGGCATACAGGTTAACATCATGCTAGATGAGGTCATGTAGTTTAACATCATGCTGGATGAGGGCATGCAGTTTAACATCATGTTGGACGAGGGCATGCAGTTTAACATCATGATGGAAGAGGTATTGTCATGGCCAATGCCAACTCTAAGCCCACGTGAGTTATGCTCGGTGTGAGAAACAAGAGACAGCAAGGACCTGATGATCACGCCGTGAAGGGTGCGTCCGTGAGAAGCGAAGAGGGGCTTATGCATTAGGCATCCCATGGTGTTGGGACTTACTCCAGGATGGAGGCCCGAAGTGCGGAAAAGCGCAGCGAAATAGGGATTTGGGACCAATGATGGGAGGTGCCTCGTTCCCTATCACGCCCTCCACTGACTTTGGTAGTGGGGAAGTACGGAGATGCAGGGGTGCAGCCATCCGTTGGGGAACTAGGGTCTCCCTTCTCTTGAGAACATACGCCGCTCCAATAAGGAGGATATCATCCCTTGTGGAGGGGTGATTCCACTCCCGTGGAGACGAGTGGCATAAAAAATGTTCGAGCTGGGGGAGCCTTCGTGCGAGGCACGAGGTCGGGTCACAGTTTAACGTCATGTGTTGAGGACGTGGTGCTTGGCAGTTTAACGTTCTGCAGCTCGGACGAGGTGGGTTCACTCCACACCCCTAGGACTTACATAACTGGTACCCTTTGCTCCTTGGGGGAGGGAAGGTACCAGTAAGTCCATGGTGAAGGGGGGTTTTGGAGCGAACCATCGAGGGGTCCACATTAGCCTGGCTATGCGAAGAAGCAATAGTCGTTAGTGTGACTATGCGAAAAATCATTAGGCGAAGCAACGCTACGAGTAGTATTGTCTGTGGGACTTTGAAATAACATCGTGCATACCTGGAGGGTCGCACGGGAAGTGAAATTGCCAAGAAAAGGAGTGTGCTTCGTGAAGTGGAGTGCCTTGGCCTTAGCATGGGGCATAGGTGTGAGTGGAGGGTGCTTCGCGAAGTAGAACAGTATTCGCGGAGCACTGCCTCGCGAAGAAGAGGTGCCTCGTGAAGCGGGGTGCTGTGAAGCAGTGTGCTTCGTGATGTGTAGCGATCCTGTCTTAGCATAGGGATCACTAGTACAGGTTGGGTGTTTCGTGAAGCATAAACGCTCCATGGCTGCCCGAGTTCCCTTGGGAATCCCCCTCCTTTGCGAATGCCCTTGAGCTTCACGAAGGGCATCCCTCTCGGAATAGGGGCTCAAAACGAGACAAAGCGAAGGCGTCACGCGAAGTAGAAGTACCTCATGGAGCTCATGATTCCCGAGGGCAAAGGGTGCTTCGCGATTCGGGAGAGGAGAATCCGAAAGGTCGTATTGTCTGTCTTCGGGACTCAGGGGGAGCTCAGTATTTATAGGCGAGGGGTGCGGCGAAGTAGAACTCACGCGGCGTGAAAGGGCGGCAGTTGCTTCGCGGCGGGGTCGCGAACGTCACATTCGTTCGCGGAGAGGTACAGCCTCCAGTCCTTTGTGGCACGCTCGCGAACGTCAAATTCGTTCGTAGAGAGTTACCGCCTCCGGAGCTTCATGGAGGGCTCGCGAACATCAAATTCATTCACGGAGAGGTACCGCCTCCGGAGCTTCACGGGACCACGATGCTCGGGGTGCTTCGCGTCGGTGCTTCGCGAGGCAGCGTGCGGGACGTCTTTTTCGTCCCTTCCTTTCATGCAATATTTTGGCACAAACAAATGCCCCCCCTCGGACTTGGATCCGCAGAAGGCTAAAAGGTCAAAGTCTGAGGGAAAATCGCCAAAATTGTCGGCGGTGCGCGAAGCGACTTCGCGAAGGGGGTCGCGGTGCTGACCGGGGCCACGAATCTGGATGCGCCGCGATGCTCTATGCGGGTGGGGGGCACCGCGCTGCTCCAGGGTCGCCACCTATAAATAGGGTGGTCGACCTCTTTTGTCTACATGCAATTTTCTTGTCTTTTTATGCTCTCGATTTTGCGAAGCTCCGCGTACTCTGCGCCTGCTCTCCGCGAATTGAGCTTCGCGGCGAACCGCGGGTCACTGATTCCACGACCGCGCCAAGAGAACTCATGTTTACCAGCCTCAGTCAGACTCCGCGGCTTGGTCTCGTGACCGACCTTCGCGATCCGGCTTCGCAATCCAGCTTCGCGATCTGTTCTGAAAAAATACTTTTCTGAGTGCCGGAACTGAAATGACCCATCGAGAAGCTGTATTGGGGGTGCTTGCAGATGCCGCCCATCGGGATGAGATGGACAATTGTCCAGGCCTTGGGGAGATGGTCCGAAGCCACTCGGACCACGTTTCTTTGACAGATCTGCTATCGGGGGGTCAGAAGAATTATCCGCAGTGTAAGAAACTGCCATTATAAGGATTCGGGTTGAGGGATGACGTCTTCATCCCTGAGGTGAGTAGAGACGAACCAGTTTGCTGGTTTAGGAGCATGCCATGTTAGCACCAATAGTTCAGGGCGGCCGATGGTCATGTGCAGGAGGACTTCACACCCATTACCACCGACTGTCTCTACAACCACGTGAACAATATTGACGGGAAGCCACTACAACAGGAGACATCCCCTCCTCTCTACCGTACCATGCTGAAGGCGGCTTTGCAAGATTCGAAGAAAGGATGGTCCGATGAGTGGGACCTGTGCTAGGGTGACAACTTTACTGATGACTGGGCCTGGGCCTACTGGGTAGGCGCCTCATGCAAGGAGTTTGGTGTCGAGCTGAGGAGAGCGGGGTTATATGAGGCGGCATGGGCCTCCCAATTCCACATTTACCAACCGAAGCAACTGATGCCGGAATTGCTGAGCAGATCGTCGTCTAGGACCAATACCTTTCACCTGCATCACAGGGAGGTGGGCATCAGCCTGTGGGATGTCCACCAGATTTCTGGGGTTCCTATCATTGGGACCATGTATGATGAGTTCCTCCCCATCATGACCGCGTGGGAAGATACATAGCAAATGCCGCGACTGGCGTCAGGGCTGATGGAACTCGTCCCTGGAGAGGACAAGGAGGCAGTGAGGGATGTCCACTTTAAAAGATGGTTCAAGTGATTCCTGAATTTCCCAGAGAATCGAGAGTTCCCTACGAGGCCTCGAACTTATCCGAGGGAGGCCCAACGGGGTAAGGGGCACTTGTATTGGTGGGTCTTGGATGACATCCAATGGAAGACTTGGGGTTTCAGTGTCAGCACTGAACAACAGCCGATAGTCAGGCTGGAGATGTTCTTCGCGGCTCTCATCTACGGTTGGATCCTACCGGTGAGGGATACAAGCATGGGGGTGTGGCCCAGCTCGTTTATTATGGCGTCCATGTTGGCCATGGGGTAGCGGGTCAATCTGGGGATTCCAATGCTCGCCAAGCTGTACAGAATGTTGCGGCATATTAGCGAGGGTAAGAAGCCACCAAGGATATGAGGGCCCTTCCACCTCCTGTGTGGGTGGATTGCGGCACACATCAGGGGGATCTATGAGTATCCAAATCCTATTTCGCCGTAGGGATCATACTTACGCCCCTCCATCCTGAATGCGGTCGGGAGCTTCCCCTTCAAACTAACTGTGCCGATGGTTTTGAATCGGGTGTGGAGGGTGGATGAGTTTAATTTCCACCCCTTCACATTGCCGACGGGGATACTTACTGACGATGGGTGGGGAACGGAAGAACATCAGGCTTACCTCTTGGCCTTTCGAGGTGTATTTTTTGTGGCACGAGTATATCGTGAGCCACTCTGCGAACCGTACACCCCACATCGGTTTGCGAGGCAGTTCTGATGCCTCCAATGGCTGACCCCATAGGTCTACTAGGAGGTGCGTCACGAGGAGCACTCGTGTTTGATGAGGCAGTTGTGGATCATGTTCACATGGGAAGATGGGAAGATTTGAATTGCATTGCCTCCATCCACCGCCTCTTTTGGATTGGTGAGGGAGTATGCCATTAGTTGGGAAGCTTCTTACCCAGGGGAGATGCTGAAGCATCCAACTATTCGGGTCGGTGACGGTGGGCCTCCTTTATCTTGAGGTCGGGGTCGGAAGGCAGTTAGGGCCTCTCGCGGTGGTGGGGCTGCCATGGCGGCGAGACCCACACCGGACGATGGTGTGGCAGCAGTGGAGGATCCGGTGATTCCGGAAGAGCAAGGCCATCCGGAGGGGCAGCCACCGAGGGGATTTCGTAGGATATACACTCAGGCTCTGGGGAAGCGGCTGCGTCATATCGACATGGCAGAGGATGCCGTTTTCCCAGAAGCCTGGGACATTTGGGATGTCAACCAGCAATTCCTCATCCAACCCGAGATATGGTCGCACTTGAATCGCCTCGGGATGGAGTTACCGGGAATAGGTCCAGTCCGGGCTGGTTTCATGGCATCTCCGGCGGAGGCAGAGCAATACTTGGACGAGCTGAAGGATTACGTTCACTCCAGTGGTGTCCCTCGCCCAATGACAGACCGGGTGAGGGTACTGCTAAATCGAACGGTCCCCCCACAATTATCGGCCGCCGACCTGAGGGAGTGCTTCCCTTTGCTGGAAGAATCAGAGGACTCCTCTTGGGAGGATGAGGCTAGATGAGGGAGCCCATTGGAGGAGGGCGAGGTCACAGATCAAGGCTCAGATTCCGACTACTTTGCGGAGGCTCTCAAGGTATCATTCCGAACTTCTTTCTTCATGGTCCGTTCTTGGGCCAGTATGGACTTCTCACCGATGTTTGAGCCATGTAGGGGGAACTTGTACACAGGCCTCATTCTCGCCTCTTGGCGGGTGATGATGCAGGACCTTCAGAACCCTCGCCTATGGTCGCATCCAGTTCCGCGTCTGGTGGGACCAGAGCACTCGAGGTGGCTCCTCCGGAATTTCTAGACCTTCCAACAGTATACGGAGGGCCTCGTCTCGGGGTCCTGCCAGTATCGGCTGAAGACCGGCACCAGGAGGTCGATCTCCGTAAGTTTCCTCTACCGGTTTCCATATCATCATATGTAGACTATTCCCACTAATGTTCATGTCCCTCTCTATTGTATAGTTCTTCGACTGGCGTGGGATGTTGCAGAAACACTAGTCGGGATGTCCGGTGGCATCCCTCCTAGGGGCATGACGGTGATAGTAGCGATAGTCCCCCCATCTCCCCGAGATGCAACACACATCATCACCGGTGGGACCACCAGCAGGGTCGTGCCCGAGGTCATTGAGGTGGACTCTGATGAAGAGGATCGGTCGGCCGGTCCCACTCCTGTCGCACCTGCCTTGGCACCAGATGTCGCGCCGAATTAAACGCCAGATGCAGATCCCGCCGAGGACTTCCTGCAGGTGTATCCTGCGTACGAGCCTACCAATCGCGTAGACTGGGACGAAACGGCCTCCAACGAGGAATACAGCAACATAGTTCGTCGCCGGTCATGGAAGCTAATCACGCGCTTCATCAAGGACACCCCCCAAGCACTATGGCTGGCCAAAATGGACAGACTCTGCTCGCGGTTGCACGAACTGTGCGCTGGGGGAGTGGATTCCCAACGTCCTCACGCACTCGTCCGAGATCTTATGGCTGAGAAGATCCGGGAGCATGATCGTGGACTCAGCGTGGGCTGGAAGCGGAGGAAGGCGACTAACATCAAGAAGCTCCAGGAGGTCGAAAGTGAGGTTCAACAGCTGCAGACCTGGGCGGATGAGCACTCATCCTCTCTTAATGCACAATCTGAGCTGATCTCCCGGTTGAAGACACGGTTGGCAGAGGCATAGGAGCATATGAGGTAGGCTTCCGGAAAGATGGCTGCCATTCAGGATGAAGTAGAGAGGGCCAGAGCCAAGGCTGAAAAACTGCGCCCGGCCGCTACTGAGGAGTAGCGGGAGCTGAGTCAGCGGCTGCAAGTCTTGGACACCACAAGTCGAAGGGTGGCGGAACTGCAACGCTCTTTTGACGGGGTCAACCCATCCATGGGGGGAGTCGACCCCCAGGTACTGTAACAAACTAAAAACCTTTCATTGGTACTTTTGCACTTCAATTTCTACCTTCTTTGTTTTGAATGTCGTACCACGCACGATTTCCACTGTTTGAATCGGCTCGTTACATCCCTACAATGTTTGCGGGATGTTCGGCGATAATTCCCCAAGCCCACGTGGGTCGAGCCCGATGTGAGAAATAGAAGATAGTTGCCTTCTCATCCCACCTAACATAGGAGTGGAGACCATGCTCCGGGCATCCGAGTTTTGGATTACCAGTCCGAATTTATGAAAGATGGGAGAGGCCTGACTGGAGGAGGAACTTTTCGGAATAGCTAAATTACCGTTTCTTCAGCGTGCCCTCATGTACAAATGGTGCAATACGAGGGGCACTAGAATCAGTCCGAATAGACGGAAACGGGAAGCGTGAATTACGATGCCCAAGATTCGGAACACTATGGGTATGGCGTGACAATAAAGGACAACCGTTAACCATGGAGGAGAAGCGGTATCCTTACTGTGTTAGCCTGTAATGGGGACAAAATGAGGGTCAACCATTGACCATGTTCGAAACACGGTACCATGTCACAAATATTGTCGGTCAATATTTCGGGACATTGACCCAGGACAGTTGGCGGACCATAGGTCAGACATCCATACTGTTAGGGGGTCCTTCCAAATATGATCAGTCTTCCGGAACGTTGGCCCAGGACGGTAGGTGAGCCGATGCGGCATGAGACTAGGTCGTTAGGGGGTCCTGTCAGACATGAAAGGGGGCGAGGGTCCGAATAAGGGCCACGCAAAGCATGGAATATGGATTGATGTTTTGTCCAAACAGAATCAAACACTTAGGTAGTTACACCACCATGGTGGGAGTACACCATATGGGCTCGTTGGTTTGGTCATGGATCCTTCCTTCTTCGGGACAGGGCCTCTCTAGCGAGGGGTCCGACCAGGGGGCCGGAAAGGGGAAAGATGGGATTGATGATTTCTATGGGCTGGACCCTGGGAAAAATACCAGGGTGTCTCTACGTATCCCATGAGGATGGGAATCAATCCATATGTAGTTCTGGAAGCATAGTTTAACGTCATGCGGGGTGAGGAAAATTCTGGTCGTGTTGGTACACATCCCGCCAAAACTACTAAGCCCACGTGCGTCATGCTCGGTGTGGGAAACAAGTAGTGGTGGGGCTTTCCCGACACAGAAAAGGGAAGGTTACGGTGGAAAGACTCTTGGTTAATACCAGCCCCATGATACTAATACGCCCATGTGGCACACTTGGATGCGTGAAGAGATAGAGCCGAATATGTTGGAATCCCACTTGAACATGAGGAAGTGGAAATGTGTGAATCATGACGCTCGAGATTGGGATCACAATGAAGGCAGCATGATGATAGAGGGTAACTGTTAACCGTGATGGAAACGCAGCGTCCATATTGCATTAGCCTAGAATGGGGAAAAACAAATGAGGGTTGACCGCTGACCATATTCGAAACACGAGACCATGTCGCAAATGTTGTCGAAGATCCTTAGGGACATTGGCCCGAAACGATTGGAGGGCCCTTAGATCCAGCATCCATGGAGATCCCTTAAACCTAGTATCCATGTCGTCTGAGGGTCCTTTTGGATTTGGAAGAGGATGAGGATCCAAATAGCGAGGTCACGAAGCTTGGTCATGGGACGAAGGGAATGTCCCCATGAAAATTCCACACTTCGGGCTTTGTCACAACACATCTGAATACGACAATGAAATGTATTAGATAGAGGGAGAAAACATAAGAGGCACATGGTGGAGTAACTCGAACACCTGGCGTGAAAGAGGACATAGTCCCACATCACACCACACGACCTCCTTGGGAGAGGTTTTTGGTCAAGGGACCGAAACCGAAAGTTAGGCTGGGCCCGCGGGGATGTTCCCGGGTGCTCCTACGTATCTCGGAAGGATGAGAATCAAGCCTCATGTAGTTCTTGATGGATCTTAGTTTATGGTCTTAGAGCTCGGACCATAAATGGGTAAAGGGAACAGAGGAGACATGGCAACAAAACCCAATGTGAATGAGGACATAGTCTCTACTTACCATGTGTTCTCTAGAGAAATGCTCGAGTCAAGGGACCGAACACGAAGGTTAGGCTGGGCCCGTGGGGAAGTGCATGGGCGCTCCTACGTATCTCATGAGGATGAGAATCAAGCCATACATAGTTCTGAATGGCAGCACGGTAAGGTACCAGTACCAGGGAAGATGGGAGTGCGGGCGTGGCCCTTGCACTAAAAGAAGCGGAATTTGATAAATCTTGTTTGTCCTTTAAGGTGAGTGGTTTTTTTGTGAAGCGACAGGCCTAGAGTAGTAGTTCGTGGTGTCGCCACAAGAATCAAGCTGTGATAGGCATTGAAAAATGGCATGGAACGTGACCAATACCCAACGTGATGTCCTCTACAACGAGGTCATCACAATGCAGTGCCGTTTTTCGTCGTGCAGCCAGGACGATAATGTCACAGTTTAGGGTCGTATGATAGGACCAAGCATGCATTTTAACGTCATGCAGCGCAGACGTAGCAGAGGCGATGTTAGGCGGGGAATGTACGCAGTGTCATGAAACACAATTGATGGAGAAATGATCCCACATCACACTGTATGCCACTCCGAGAGGGAGACCTCAGGCCGAGGGGCCTATACGGAGGTAAGAGGTGAAAAGAGGGGGGGAGAGACTAGCTCCCTAAATGGGCTGGACCTGACAATGCGTTCGGGCGGTCCTACATATCCCATTAGGATGGGAATCAAGATGAACGTAGTTCTGAAGGGTGCCTTTTAATTTCATGCGGGACAAGGAATAGGAGGGCTAACTCTCAGAACGGGGTGCGCGTGGTGCAGCTATTGCAAACCCGACGTGAATGAGGACATAATCCCGCACTACACCACGCGGCCTCGTAGTCGGGGTCCTGATGGCTGGACCAGAGAGGCAAATTAGCTGAACTCAAGATGGACCCAATGAAAGGAGGTTTGGGCATTCCTACGTATCCCATTAGGATGGGAATCAAGCAGAACGTAGTTCTGAAGGTGCAGTTTAACGTCATGCGGGACAAGGAGGCATCTCATTTGGGGATATGTAAGGTATGACAAGTAATCCGACATGAATGAGGACGTAGTCCCACACCATACCGTACAATCCCTCAAGAGGGTGAGTCGGCAGAGAGCCCCGAAGGACACCTTTGACGTGGCTTCTTTCCCCAATGTGCAGACGTGCACGGAGGAAAAGTACCAAGAGTTCCGAGACTCCACTTGGACATGATGAAGTGATGAAGGGTGTGAATTGTGTACCCGAAATTTTGGGCTTAATGGGTTGGCGTGGCGATAGAGGAAAATTATTAACCATGGTGGAAAGGCAGCATCCATATCGCGCTAGCCTGAGGTGGGAACAACAAATGAGCATCGACCACTGACCATATTCGCAACGCGGAATTTTATCAATTTGTTGTCTGAAACCCTCGGGGGCGTTGGCCCGTAACAGTAGGAGAGCCCTTGGGCATAGTATCCAGGCTATTCTTGGGGGTCCCTCCGGGTGTGAAAGATGATGGAATCCCTGATGCAGGGATACACAAAGCCTAGAAAGCGGGTGCGGACGTGTCCGAGTAAAGTTTGGCATTCCAGGTAATAGACCAGAGTCCCCTTGGGCACATTGGTGAACCGCCAAAAAGGGGTCGACGAAACAGCTCAGGAGGGAGAGGTACATGGTGTGGTCATTACGAGATCGACGTGAATAAGGACATAATCCCACACCACACCATATAATCCTCTCATGGAGGAAGGGTAGACCAAGGGGCCAAGGTGGGACGAAGATTCCCGAGAGATGGGGCTGGACCCGAATGCTATACATTCAGGTGGTCCTACGTATCCCGTGAGGATGGTAATCAAGCCACACGTAATTCTCTAGATGTAGTTTAACGTCATACGGGACGAGGGGGAGAGTAATATACCCCCAAACAAGGGAGGTGTACAGTACGGTGAATAAACCGACGTGAATGAGAAAATAATCTCATGCCACACCATACACTCCTATAGGAGAGGACCTGGGTCGGGGCCCGAAAAGTACAAGGGGCCTAATGATTAGACATTGGTCAAGAAGGCCTGACCTGCTTGCAGTTTAACGTCTTGCAGTGAGGACGAGGGTTGGGGACCCGAGGAGGCCAAGGGGCCTGAGGCTGGGCCTCGTAATCGAAGGCGTATGGCATGGTACATGATCCCGACATGAATGAGGACATAGTCCCACACCACACCGTACACCCTGGGTAAGAGATTGGGCGGAGGGTCCCGAGAAGGCCAAGGGGCCTAAGGTCAGGCATCATTCAAGAAGGCCTGACTGGTTTGCAGTTTAACGTCTTACATGAGGACGGGGAAAGAGATAATTGTATCTAATCTGGAGGTGTGTACGGCATAGAAAGTAACCTATCCTGAATGAGGACGTAATCCTACACCATGCCGTATATTCCTTATAGGGGAATTGGGGCTGTGGGCCCGACCATTAACACCGCCCGGAGGGAAGTTTGTCACTTCGGGATGGGGTAGAACGAATCATTGCACTTGATGTTTGGGACATCTCGGGGTGGAACCGAAGATCCAGGACACTGTTGACCATGTTCGAAACACATCGTTCCTATGGTGACCCGATATGGGAGCAACAAATGAGCATCGACCGTTGACCAAATTCGCAACGCGGGACTTGTATTGGCTTGTTGCTTGAAAACCATCAGGGGCGTTGGCCCGTATTGGTAGGAGAGCCCTTGGGCGTAGTATCCAGGCCGTTCTTGGGGGTCCCTCCAGGTGTGCAAAAATGATGGAATCCCAGTCAAGGAGTGGTTGAAGCATAGCAGTATCCATCCACGAAAGAGGCAAACATCTCTAGGGGGGATGTGCAGCCGGGTCGAGGCTTTCTCGATGTGATTTGGGGAAAAAGTGTGCACCCTGCCATATATCTTGACCCGAGGGGAATATTTTGGCTTTTGGGCTGGGCCAACGGACGAAATACCCGAGTGTTCCTATGTATCCCATTAGGATGGGAATCAAGCCATACGTAGTTCTTGAAGGCCATGCAGTTTAACGTCATGTGGTGAGGACGTGGGAGGATAGAAGAATGGGAGTGGGCACATGGTGAAACCCTTACAATCCTTGTATGAGCGGGGTTGTATGAGCGGGGCTAAGAAAGCCTACTCCTCACTACACAAGGATCCTCCAAGGAAACTATTCCCAGGAGGGATAGTGGAAGAGAAAATCTTGGGGCTAGGCTCAAGACGAGGTGTCCGAGCGTTCCTACGTATCCCATTAAGATGGGAATCAAGCCACACGTAGTTCATGAAGCACGGTTTAGCGTTGTTCTTGATGAGAAATGTGTCTCAACTGGGTATATGTACGGTACGGTGGGTAACCCGACGTGGATGAGGATGTAATCCCACACCACACCGTACAATCCCATTAGAGAGCCAGAGTCGACGCAGGCCAAGGGGCCAGAGGCTGAGCCTCGATCAGGAAGGCCTGACTGGCTTGCAGTTTAACGTCTTACAGTAAGGACGGGGGTCGAGGACCCGAGGAGGCCAAGGGGCCTGAGGCTAAGCCTCGTTCAGGAAGGCCTGACTAGCTTGCAGTTTAACGTTTTACAGTAAGGACGGGGGCTAGGGGCCCAAGGAGGCCAAGGGGCCTGAGGCTGAGCCTCGGTCAGGAACGCCTGACTGGCTTGTAGTTTAACGTCTTATAGTAAGGACGGGGGGAGATCTTAGTTTAAGGTCATAGAGCTCGGACCATTTTGCAGTTTATCATCTTGCAGGACGAAGATGCAGTTTAAGGTCATGCAGGACCCTACAGTTTAAGGTCATGTTGGACCATAATGTGCAGTTTAAGGTCGTGCGGGACCCTTTTTCCCTAGGAAAAGTATCTCTTGAGGAACTTGGCGTTGGTGGGAGGGGTTATGCGCTCTCCATCAGTGGTCACCAAGGAGTATGCTCCATTGGGGTAAACCTTATGGATTATATAAGGCCCTTCACATTTGGGTTCTAACTTGGGCGGTTTCCTACCGGGGATCATTGGTGCTCGAAGGGATAGTACTAGGTCACCCTGTAGAAAAGAACAGAGACGAACCTTCTTGTTTAAGGCCCTCGCTATCTTATCCTGATGCCTTTCCAGATTGTGCAGAGCACGAAGCCGGTTCTCGTCCAGTGCTTCTAATTCAGCTAGATGGATTTCGGTTACCTCATCTGATGTCTGGTGATCATAGACTGCAGTGCGTAACGATGGAAGCTGGATCTCAATGGGTAGGACGGCCTTAGCCCCATACACTAGGGAATATGGGGTCACCTGGGTAGAGTTGCGAGTCGTCGTCCGATAATCCCAGAGGGCGTTGGGGAGCTTGTCCGGACAACTTTTCTTATTCTAACCAACCATCTTCTGCAGAATGTAAGAGAGGGTTTTGTTGAATGCATCGATCTGTCCATTTGCCTGCGCATGGCAGCGGGAGGTATGGTTCGAACGGATGTCGTACTTTGTGTACAATTTCTTCAGTTCAGCCGCTCGGAAGTTGGTGCTGTTATCGGTGAGGACGGCGTGAGGGACCCCAAACTGGTGGATAATATTGGAGCTCACAAAGTCGACGATGGAACGGGCCTTGACCTCTTTGAGTGGAAGTGCCTCTGCCCACTTGGAGAAGAAATCTGTAGCAGTCAGGATGAACCTACACTGGCGGGCTGTTGCCGGTGGATATGGTCCCACTACATCAAGTCCCCATACCGCAAATGGCCAAGAGTACTTGGTGGGGTGGAGGGGCTCTGGTGGTCGATGCTGGAAGTTGGTGTGAACTTGGCACGCATGGCATCTCTTGGAATACCCAATACAATAGTGGATCATAGAGGGCCAGAAGTACCCCAACCTCCAGATTTGATGGGACAGCTTCGGCCCAGCTTGATGGGCGCCACAGGAACCAGCGTGAACCTATTTTATAACTTGAGGAATCTCTACTCCTTGAATGCAACGGAGGAGGATGCCATCGAAGCTCTGCTTATAAAGGACCTGTTCAAGACTGGGGCCGCTCTGGAGGGTAAATTGCAGCGCGCGGCGTCAGATTCTCTCGCGCTTAGCCCGGTCGTCCGGGAGGCGACCATTTTGGAGATACTCGAAAAAAGGTGCCTCCAGTCGGGAGTGGCTTCAACCACTATATCTGACAAACCCGGGACCCCTGGCGTAGAGGGTCCGGCGGTGAGATGACTTACCCACAGGCCATCATTGTCCTCTTGGGTGATGGGGGAAATGACTCTCCGGTGTGCCACATGTATGATCAAATCATCTTGCTTGGGTTCTGCGAGAGACGCGGCTTATCCATCCAAGGCGTCTGCTTGACCGTTCTGTGACCGTGGGACATGGGTAATCTCTGGTCGAGAAGAGAACTGGGCCATTAGGCGGAGGGTGTACTCCAGCAATGGTACAAGCTCCGGCTTCCTGATGACATAGTCGTCATTGACCTGTTTGATTACCAGCTCGGAATTTCCTTTCGTATGTATGTGGGGCACGTCGAACTCAAGGGCCAACTCGAGGTTGGTGATGAGAGCCTGGTACTCTGCCTCGTTGTTCGTACAGCCTTCTGACAATAGGAACGAGTATGGCAGGACGGCTTGCGCCGGGGTAATGAAGACAATACCCAGGCCCACTCTATTAAGCTTAGGATCGTTGAGCCTCCTACCGGTGGGGCTCCGGGAGGCACCGTCGAAATGCATTTGCCAACACGGGACGGCATGATCGACTGAGAGGATCGTCTCATCGGAAAAATCCAGGTCCAGGGATTGATCCGCGGAGGTTGGATGGGCAGCTAAAAAGTCTGTCAACGCCTGTCCCTTAATGGCCTTCTGAGGTACGAACCTGATATCAAACTGCTGGAGAATCACCGCCCACCGTGCTAGTCGGCCAGTCAGTATGGGGAGGTTCAGGATGTACTTCAGTGGGTCTACCTGGGAGAAAAATTGCACCTCATGGTGCTGCAGGCAATGTCACAACTTCTGTACGGCGAAGACGAGTGCAAGGCAGCTCTTTTCGATAGGGGAGTATCTGACCTCCGTATTGAGAAGCATGCGGCAGAGATAGTAGAGACTGTTCTCGGTACCCTCGTTATTCTTCTAGGCGAGCACTGCACCGAGGGATCTTTCCAGGGCGGTCACGTAAAGGACCAGCAGCTTTCCGGAGATGGGTAGTATCAAAACTGGATGTTGGAGCAGATACTGCTTGATTTCCTTGAAGGCGGTCTGACACTCCTCATCCCATTCATAGGCGGCGCCCTTCTTCATGATCTGGGAAAAGGGCTTACACTTGCCGTCCAGATTCGCGATGAATCGGCATATATAGGCTAAGTGGCCTTAGAGGCCTCGAAGTTCCCAAATGTTGCTTGGGGAGGCATTTGGATAATGGCCTTGATCTTCTCTGGGTCGATCTCAATGCCTCGTTATCTAACAACAAAGCCCAGAAACTTCCCATAGGTGACCCTAAAGGCACACTTCAACGGGTTCATCTTTAGGTGACGGGAACAGAGTAAACCAAACACCTTCTCAAGGTCTTTGATATGGTCCTGGCGCTGACATGATTTGACCACTAGGTCATCCACGTAGCATTCCACCAGCGTCCCGAGAATCGGCTTGAATATGCGGTGCATGGCCCTCTGATAAGTGGAACCTGCATTTTTCAAGTCGAATGGCATAACCTGGTAGCAAAAGGTACCTTGAGGAGCCCTGAATGCGGTGGACTCCTCGTCCTCGGGGACCATCCGGATCTGGTTGTACCCGGAATACCCATCCATAAAAGAGAGAGCATGGAACCCGACCGTGGAATCAATCAATAACTCTGTCACCAGAAGTGGGAAGTCATCCTTTGGGCAGTCGCGATTAAGGTCGTGGAAGTCAATGCAGACTCTGATCTGCCCATTCTTCTTCTTGACTGGAACAATGTTGGCAAGCCACTTAGGGTACTGGACTTCCTTAACGAATTTGGCTTTGATAAGCTTGTCAAATTAGGCCTCAACCATAGCACCATGAGAGGGGTGCTTCTTCCTGGGAGGCTGCTTAAACCCACGATGGTTTACCGGGAGGCCCAGACGGTGAACGACTACTTGTGGATCTAGTCCTGGAATCTCATTGTAACTCCAGGCAAACACGTCACGGTGTTGTTTGAGAAAATCTACGTACTTCTGCCGCTCCTCGGGGGACATGGCTGCACTGATCAATGTGGGTTTTGGATATGTCTCGCTACCAAGGTTCATCTGTACCAGTTCATCAACCGTGGTAGAGACGCCTTCCTCAAAGGCGGGGGGAGCATCCTCCAGGTCTTCCTCTCCACCCGTGGGGGGATTTCTCGCGACGGGAGCTACTTCTGGGCTATCAAAGCCTAAGGGGCAGATGGTGTCGGCATGGACAGCAGTGGTCATCATATCAGGATACTCACTCGCCATTGAGACCATAGCAATGAAGGTAGTCGACCCTATCCCATCTGGCCTTCGGCCTAAGGGGCCACGTTTGATGATATCAAAGCAGTGGTGACGTGTCAGCCTGAGTCGGTTGATTCCAGCCCGGCAGAAGAGACACGTATGGCATACCACCATTGTCATAATCTTGAAATTCTGGTACCATACAGGGGTAGGAGGTTATAGGATCACCTGAGCCTGGTTGACGTAGGAGTACGAGGTGATTTTCTGTCGTCACTTGGACACGGGAAAATGCTTTCCTTGTGTACTCGAAACAACAAAACATTGCCCCATGTCAGGGTTCGTGGCCTCCAATCGGTGGATTGGGAGGATGTAGGCGTCATCCATGATTTCCCAGGGATCACTTGTGACCGGGGTGGGTTCATCCTCACTTACTAGGATTTTCTTATCCTTACTCTTGTAATAATCAGCATCCAGATAGCAGGCCTCACAAGAGGCGAAAGGAGACGCATCTCCTTGGAGCATGCCTACTCGACCGTTGAGTGAGTATTTGAGGCACTGGTGATACGATGAAGGGACCGCTGCATGCAGATGGAGCCTTGTCCTACCCATCAACGCGTTGTAGGTGGTGTCCTGAGAGACGACCATGAACTCGGTGCTGGAAATTAAGCCACTGAACTGAGTCTTCAGAAGGATCTTGACGACTGGGGTTTGCTCGGTCTTGTTGTACCCCTGGATTCTGAGGTCAGAGGGAGTTAAATCACCTTCAGACAAATCCAGCTTTCACAGTGTCTGAGTCGGAATTAGGTTGATTCCGGAACCCGTGTCAACGAGGCAGCAGCGGACTTCCACACCATTGATGTGGCCAGTTATGTACAGCGGGCGAATTTTCCCCTGTATAGGAGGGTCCTCATCTTCACTGGAGAATGAGATAACCGCCTGACATTCGGTGTTCTCAATTGTCCCGACATGGAAGGCTTATGCAGCTGCTACCTCCGTCTCAAACTGGAGGGGGCTCCTTAGGGCCTCGACAAGTGCCTCTCACATTTCAGATGATAGGCGAAGGGCCTCAAGGATAGAAAGCCTTGCCGTAATGCCGGCCAGGTGCTTCAGGACATCATACTTTCGTGCCAAACGCGAACCTATGCTTATAGGAGGTCGTTCAGCAGTTGCAGGTATAGCGGGTATTGCCGGTTGAACCGGCGGTCAGCTAGTACTGGGTACATCCTGCTGTCTACTAGTTGAAGCCTGGAGAGTAGTCGTCGGACCAGGATCAGACAGAAAAGACTGGCCTATAGCTGGGCAAGAATGACTGTGATATGAACGAGGCAGCTCTCCCTGATCTAGTAGCATAAACGGCAGTAAAGGTAGAGATGAGGGCCTTAGATGGGGCTGCGCGTGCTGAGCTCTGCGCTGATCCTGCTATCTGGTCTCAGTAGCGTGTACGGCTTGGCTGAAAGTGCCCACTGACGTACCTCGGTGACCGGTGTGGTTGCGGTTCCACTGACGTTGACGTCGGCTGGAAACGTTGGGGAGGTTCGCCTGGCGTTCCCCCTCATCGGGAGTCATATAGGGCCTTACCAACTCCATGGTGTTAACCGAAGCGCACCCCTGGCTGTTGCTCGACGATTCATCCACCAACGGGCGGATTCTGGGAGGAATCCACATTTCAGGGGGCATAAAGTCGCCGAGAGTGCGGGATGACGATGGCACCAGTAGAGCACGTTGCTTCTTGCGTCATCGCTGCTTGCCCTTTTGGGAAGAGGTCGACTGTGACGGCGATGCAGAGGTACCAGCTACTTATTCTGAAGGTTCTGGCTGCTTCAGGCGTGCCTGGATGATACCATGGGCAAAGACGACGGTTCATCGAGCCATCCATTTTTCGTATTTCTGGGATCCGCGGCTGGGAACCTGCTGCCACTCGCCTTCACTATCGCTACCGATCTCGGACCCTACAAAGACACCCGCCACTTGTGTCGGTGTCGGGCCCAAACTGACTATGTTGTTGTTGACCTAGTCTTGAAGCCAGTCTTTAAACACATAGCATTTCTTGAGGGTGTGCCCCAGAATCCGATGATAAGGACAGTAGTTGGGTTGATTGGTGAGATTCGCCTCTGCCGGCCTTCTTCACTTGGGTAGGCGCACAATCCCTTGCTCTAGAGCACTTCGGAAGTAGTCAGGGACCTGATTTTTGTTGAACAAATAAGTCTGGTGCCTTCTTTCCAGATAGGGGGCCCTGGGGGCCTAGCCCTGACGAGGAGCTGGAGGGGTCCGCCGAGGAGGTGGCGCCTGATTGTCTCGCCTGGGAGGAGGTGTCTCATTGCGCGGGGGAACCTGTCGATTCTGAGGCGGTCGCTGCTGGGCAGGAGCCTGTGCTTGAGGTGGAGGACCTCTGCGGGGTTGTGGGGATGGTGCCACTGGCAGTAATTCCAGCTGCCTAGGGGCTTCTATTTGGTCCACTGTGGCGGGTTCGGCTCTGGCGGTCCTCCTGGCTGGGATCATAGGGGGCAACAAATATGCCTGACTAGCCTGTTGCAGAGGCTCCTCAAGGCGTTGAGCCTTATCTGAGAAATCTCTGAACCCTCTAGGGTAGTTCTGGGTAATTAGGAAGGGTACCAGCTCCGTTTTGATGTTCCCCACACACATCGTCAGTAATTTCTCCTGAGTTAGTGGCATATCGAGGGAATATGTAAGTCCCTTCCACCGGGCGATGAAATCTGTGACTCGCTCATCAGGCCTTTTCTTGCACTTGAAGAGGTCTGCAATGCTGGTCTTCCGCGTGGTGGAGCTGAACTAGTATAGGAACTGCCGGCAGAGATCCTCCCAACCGGTCACCGATCCGATAGGGAGCTGGCTGTACCAGACAAATGTGGGACCTTCCAATGTCTGCACGAAACATCGGAGCTTGGCAGCTTCTTGCTGGGCTGGGGTTCCCAGCATGGGGCCACACCTGGAAGAAAAATGAGCCAAGTGCTGCGGCGGGTCCCCTATCCCGTTCAAGGGCGAGAAAGTGGGTTTCCCAAAACCTGGGGGTGCAGGCATATCATCCACCCATGTGGGATACGGCATTCCATCCGGTGGGACCGCCACCTGCCGCGTTTCCAACGCTTCGAGGCGGGCTGTGAGTGCCGCTATAAGATCATCCGGGTGGGGGTCCCTGTCTTGATGGGGATCCCAAATCACAAGTGTGTTGTCAGGTTCTTCAACACGGTAGATGGCATCGTCAGATCACGGATCGACTGGCGGAACGACCTGTGGGGCGACTGGGGGAACCCGGACTGGACTCTTCAGGTTGCCCCGTCGTTCAGGGGGGTTTGGCGAGACGTATCGCGCCCTCTTGCCGTAAGTTCCGGCTTCTTCCCTGTCTGCGGAAGTAGCATGATCAGGGTTGCTTGGAGGCATCTCACTGGGGGGAAATTGTTCCTGCCCCTGCTACCCCGGCCTGGGATTACCATAGTCGGGTCGCCGCTCTACAGTGCGCTCAGCCAAGAGTTCGTCAACCAGCCTCTTCTGCTCAGCAAGTTGGTGGCGTAATGTGGCCTTCTCGGGATCTTCTTCCATTTTCTGCACAGAGGAAGACGGGTCGGAGTGCTTGATAGTTCCGATGTGCTCCTTACCCTTGCCAGTATTTCGAATGAGTACCAGCGACTCGGTGGGTACAGGGAGGCCTAGTAGGTTCCTCTGCTGACAGGTAACCCTACCTGATGGGTCCAGTAGTGGCGGTACGCCCTCGGGGGGCAAGTCTCCATCAAGAAATTCAATATAGTATTACTTGTCCACTACGTCAGCCATGTGGACCGCGACCCCTCTCGGGGGCATGTCCTCAATGTCGCATAACGAATCGGGCTGTCGTCGGATAGGGTCGAAGATGAGAGCGGCATAGTGTCCCCAACCACGGACTTGCACATGGGGGGTAGCTTCCCTGACAACTCTATGGAGTACTTTGAAACTCTGAACACATTTCCATTGAAGGGCACTCTTACGGCCTGGTGACTCAGGGAGTTGGGCCACAAGGAGTTCGGCCAAGTCGATTAGGCGACATTGCTCGCCGATTTCTTCAAAGTGATCTCGGCTTCTGGGGTACACCACCTGCTCGTAATGAAGGCGGAAGTGTGTCTCCCATAGGTTTCGACAAAAGCACCCCACTTCTTCAGGGGTAAGGGACTCTGGTGCGCGAAAGTTCAGCGTCGCCATCAGCCAGAACATCTCTGGGAAGTAATCTGCTGCGAGAATGCTCCAGAAGCTCCTAGGTTCGGACTCGGGGTCTGGCCCTGTATTTCCCCACTCATCAACCGAGGGAGGCTGAGGGACCGATAGCGGTACCGAGACGGACCTCTGGGATAGTAAACTCGGCGGCGGAGAATACAGCGAACGAGCTGACTGGCCGCCGAATTCCGGGCCATCCTCTGAAGAGTGAGGTGACCTGGCCACGATATCACGATACGATGGGATGATATCCACAGCTTTCGGCACAAGATTCGTGGCTACCAGTGATAGGTCATGTCATTTCTCTACCTCTGTTGGTCCCCAAAATAGCTCTCTGTGATCTCTGGTAGAGGTAGAGAGTGCTTCTGGTGACAATGGTGGTGATTGCACGGTCGAGACCTGCGGAATTTCCACTATTTCTTCCTCCTGGATGTACCTGCAGAGAGAGATGGGAATCTGGTGGACCTCACATTCTGAGAGAATGAGGCTAATGCGCCTGGTTCCTACCCTAGTCCTTGATACGGAGGAGCGGGGAGAAGGTTCCATCACTAAGTCGCATTCCCCTTCAGAATCCGAGAAATGGGCCGGTTTGATCTCCACCCGGGCCTTCCCAGGACTCTTCTTGTGGCGGCGACAACTCGCTCTTCTACCCCAGGGTGGCTCTTCGGGACAGGATTTATTCCCAATAGGTAGTCTTGGGGCGGCTATGGCGTCGTGGCAGAGAGGTCCCCTGCTCGAGGTGGCCGGGGTGCGAGGGGCACCAGGGAAAATGTCGAATGGTACATGGGGAGGACCTCCATGGACGGTGTGGGAGGAGCAAGGATGACCTTCACTCCCCAAGTTTCCGGGGCGAGGAGGACCTTCACCAGTTGCAGAGAGGAAGTAGGGAGGACCCCCATGTTGGAGAAGGATCGGATGGACAGTGCCTTCAGATCAGCGGTCGGGGGCAGGAGGATGGACTCCATACCCTGTATAGTGGGCGCGGGAAAGGTTTACGCGCCGAGCGTCACTGCCGCGGGGCAGGTCTTCCTTCGGGATGGGGGTAGCACGAGGAATACCTCCATGAAGAGCTTCAGAGCGGGGAAGGCCCACGCTCTGTGGAGTAGTGGTATGGGGAGGGCCTCCGTACGGGGTGACATCACCGCGGGTTAGTTCGCAGTGATCACCACTTAGGCCTGCAACCCGGAGAGTCAACCCAGCCTGCCCGTGGGGCGGTTGGGGTCTCGATCCTGGTTGGGTGAAGGAGTTCCCTACTCAGTGTATGCAGGGACTCCATGATGCATGTCGGTGGTGGCTCAGGCCACTGTAGCTATTGACGTCGATGCATCTGGGCGAGCGTCCTCAGCCCAGGCCCGGCACTGATGTCGGGTCAGACGAGCTGGCGCAGGTGGTGTAGGGGCATGGCCTGCCAAATCTTCTTGCGTAGTCGGATGGCGGCGCTGACGCGGCCGAATGGGAGCCCCTTCCTGGAGCCCTTGGGTCGGGACCCTGACCGGGCCGAGCCAGACATCACCCGCCTCATTAGTGTAAGGCGAGGAGTCGTTGAGGCATTCCGGGGACAGGCTCCCGAAATGATTGAACGTTGGGATGGGGAGAAAGGGCTCCCTGTGTGGCCTGTTAGGGCAGCGTTGACGGCAGGGCCTGGATGCCTCCAGGTCCAGGCGGGCCATTTCCCGAGTTGGGATGACCCCTTCCTCCTCGTACCTGCGTAAAAGGTTGTTGATCACCCTTCGCTGGATGATCTCTGATGGGGAGAGGGGACATGGGCTCCCCGTATTTCGCAATGTAGTGGTCGTCGTGGCGGTAGAGGAGCCATGTAGGGTGGCTGTGCTGGTGTTGCCCCTGCCCCTGCGTAGGCGAGCGGGCGGTGATCGTGTCTCTACAACAGCAACCTGGTTTCTGGGAAACGAAGGGATCAACTCATCAGCACTGCGAGGAAAAGGATTGACAACCAGTGCCCCAGTGTCCTTCCATTCTCCACGTCTGTAAGAAGGATCCACGCCAACACGTTGCTGAATGGAGTGCCCCATGTTCTACTGCCCCGACTTCCGGTGAGTTTCATGACAGGCCCGCTACTTGCTTGGCGGGACCAGGCGCCAGATATCTGGATCCGGTGACACGTCAATCTACCGGTGTCTCGAACGCTACTAATCTCCACATTGAGGAGAATAACTTCACGTTGGGTTCACCATTTTTGTTTTCAACGCTTTCGCCGGGGCAAGTGCATCCGTCCGTCCGCGGAGGAGGACGCGCTGCACTGTTGCCCCGCATTCCCGCTTTCCAAAGGCGGGTGGCATTCACTCCTTATTCAGGGGCGTCTTCTCCTTGATCGAAATGGGATGATGGGATGTCAGTTCTTCCTTCTGCGGATTCCTCCTCAGAACTCATCACCTAGTACGGGTCTCCCTCATAGATTTAATATGTTGTTCGTGGAACTCTTCCCAGTGCCATGTTTCCATGGATGCCGGTTAATTACACTGATTCTCTCGGGACATTCCAAAGGGTCCGGTCAGGGCAGTAACCTTCAGTCGGGGGAGTAGTCACGCTGAGGCATCAGTAGCGTGTTTGGATGCTGGGGAACCGGCATGTCTGTCTATTATCCCTGGTCATAGGTCTTCTCAAGGGCGTGGAAGCCCGAGGCATCCCACATCGAGCACAGGGAATTATATGCCATAGACACATACCTAAGGTTTTCCTCACCTTCCTTTGTTTAACACAGGGTATGTCACGAGTTTAACGTCTAGCGAAGATGGATCAGCCCGATCAGAGCATTAGCTAGAATGGATCGGATTGAGGGATTTCCCATGAAGGGGTGCCGATACCGGGACCAGCCCATGTGCGGCTGTGAAGAGGAGCAAACCAACATGGTCTCACCGGGATATGATGGTCCGGGAGAATCAGGGTGGATGATGGATGGATGAATGAATTGGAGGGGGGAATGGCAAGGGACCATCGCAAGGGCGATGGTGAAGTTGGGCTTGAGCCTCGTAGAGACCTCCTACGTATCCCTATGTCAGGGAATCAAAGTCCACGTAGTTTGGGATGGTGTCGGTAAACCGGCATGAAGGTGGACCTTGGTCCGATGGATGTCATCAGTGAACCAAAGAGAAGGTGGGCCTTGGTCCGATGCGTCAGTGAACCGACACAAAGGTGGACCTTGGTCCAAATGGTGTGGGGCTTACACACTAGGTTGCCCGGGTGTGGATGAACTGGCATGAAGAAGGTCGGAGTGACCAACAGGTGGTGGTCTTGAACCTCGGAGAGGCTTCCTATGTACCATGCCGTGACATGGATCAAAGACCACATAGTTCAAGTTGGACATCGGAAGGCCGATGTGAATGAGGAGGACCAGGAGGGTCCTAGTGGTGGTGGGCGTCCTACGTACCATGTCGTGACATGGATCAAAGACCACGTAGTTCAGAGGGGCTTTGTCGGCGAACCGACGTGAAGTTGGACCTTGGTCCGATGGGTGGTGGGCTTGAACCTCAGGGAGGCTTCCTACGTACCATGCCTTGACAGGGATCAAATACCTCGTAGTTCAAATGGTTTCATCGGTGAACCGACGTGAAAGTAGACCCAGGGGTCCACTAGTGGTGGGATTGAACCTCATGAAGGCTTCCTACGTACCATTCCTTGACATGGATCAAAGTCCTCGTAGTTTGGATGGTGGGTGTCGGCGAACCGACATGAAGAAGGAGGGACCTTGATCCACAGGGGAATGGGCTTGAACCTCAGGGAGGCTTCCTACGTACCATGGCTTGACATGGATCAAAGTCCTCGTAGTTCGGGTTGAAAATATGGGCTTGACACACTGACAAGGAGACAGTCTGGGCCAATGATTGTTGGGCTTGAACCTCAGGGAGGCTTCCTACGTACCATGCCTTGACATGGATCAAATTTCTCATAGTTCGGGTGGTGACAATGGCTTGTCGTCAAACTGGAATGCAGTTTAACGTCATGCTAGACAAAGGTAGAACTCGACGTGAATTGGATGACAGGTGGGCTTGAACCTCGTGGAGGCTTCCTACGTACCATGCCTTGACATGGATCAAAGACATCATATTTCAAATGGTTGTGTAGTTTAATGTCATGCGGGACAAGGGAAAATTGTTTAACGTCATGCTGGACAAGGGCATGGATTTTAACGTCATGCTGGACGAGGGCATGCAGTTTAACATCAAGCTGGATGAGGGCATGCAGTTTAACGTCATGTTGGACGAGGTATTGTCATGGCCAATGCCAAATATAAGCCCACGTGAATCATGCTCGGTGTGAGAAACAAGAGACAGAAAGGACCTGACGATCACGCCGCGAAGGGTGCGTCCGTGAGAAGCGAAAAGGGGCTTACGCGTTAGGCGACCCATGGTGTTGGGACTTACTCTAGGATGGAGGCCCTAAGTGTGGAAAAACGCAGCGAAAGAGGGATTTGGGACCAATGCTGGGAGGTGCCTCGTTCTCTATCACGCACTCCACTGACCTTGGTAGTGGGGAAGTACAGAGATGCAGGGATGCAGCCATCCGTTGGGGAACTAGGGTCGCCCTTCTCCTGAGAACATACGCTGCTCCAATAAGGATAATATCATCCCTTGTGGAGGGGTGATTCCACTCCTGTGGAGACGAGTGGCGTAAAAAATGTTCGAGCTAGGGGGACCCTTCGTGTGAGGCACGAGGTTGGGTTACAGTTTAACGTCATGTGTTGAGGACGTGGTGCTTAGCAGTTTAACGTCCTGCAGCTCGGACAAGGTAGGTTTACTCCACACCCCTTGGACTTACATAACTGGTACCCTTTGCTCCATGGGGGAAGGAAGGTACCAGTAAGGCCATGGTCGAGGGGGGTTGTGGAGCGAACCATTGAGGGGTCCACGTTAGCGTGACTATGCGAAGAAGCAATAGCTGTTAGCGTGCCTATGAGAAGAAGCATTAGGCGAAGAAACGCTACGAGTAGTATTTTCTGTGGGACTTTGAAATCACAACGTGCATACCTGGAGTGTCGCACGGGAAGCAAAATTGTTAAGCAAAGGAGTGTGCTTCGCGAAGCGGAGTGCCTTGTCCTTATCATGGGGCATAGGTGTGAGTAGAGGGTGCTTCGTAAATTAGAACAGTATTCGTGGAGCACTGCCTCGTGAAGAAGAGGAGCCTCGCGAAGCAGGGTGCTACGAAGCAGTGTGCTTCGCAATGTGTAGCGATCCTGCCTTAACATATGGATCACTAATACAGGTTGGGTGTTTCGTGAAGCATAAATGCTCCGCGGCTGCCTAGGTTCCCTTGGGAATCCCCCTCCTTCGCGAATGACCTTGAGCTTCGCGAAGGGCATCCCTCTCGGAAGAGGGGCTCAAAATGAGACAAAGCGAAGGCGTCACGCGAAGTAGAAGTACCTCGCGGAGCTCGTGATTCCCGAGGGAAAAGGGTGATTCGCGATTCGAGAGAGGAGAAGCCGAAAGGTCGGATTGTCCGTCTTCGGGACTCAGGGGGAGCCCAGTATTTATAGTCGAGGGGCGCCGCGAAGTAGAACTCATGCGGTGCGAAAGGGCGGCAGTTTCTTCGCGGCGGGGTCGCGAACATCAAATTCGTTCGCGGAGAGTTACCGCCTCTGGAGCTTCGCAGCGGGCTCGTGAACGTCAAATTCATTCGCGGAGAGGTACCACCTCCGTAGCTTCGCGGGACCGTGATGCTCAGGGTGCTTCACGTCGGTGCTTCATGAGGCAGCGTGCGGGACATCTTTTTCGTCCCTTCCTTTCGTGCAATATTTTGGCGCCAACAGCTTCATCATCATGTTTATTCCCTTATTGGGATTTTTAGCTCACCCCTTTAGTTTATAGATTCCCTAAGTTATCCTATGCAGTTTTGAGAGCTCTAATATATTTCTGATTTCATTAGTTAGATTAAAAAAATTGTTCTATTTTAGTCTCATATTGGTGTATTATGAAACTAGTCATACAAAGACACTTTACATATCAATATTTGGGTTTTTTTACAGGATATTTAAGTTAAAAATTATGTAATAATATTTTTAAAGGTATTATTTCACTATATATTACATATACAGAATAAGATAAAATAAAAGTTAAAGACCAAATAACTAGTACCAGTGGCTCCACTACAATTCTCGAGCCTCACCTCATCTCGAACTGAAAATCCCATCTAAACTTCTCCAGCTTGATCATAAAATCTTGGTTCTATCCAACCTAAACCAACAACAAGGGGGTTAATTAGGTGCCCAAGTGAAACTGATTCCTAAGAAGGGTGTGATTAGAAAGCATAGTGGGGAACCACCAACAAGGTCCCATATATAACTAGAAATGTATTAATATGTGGATGTGACATTATCTAATAAAGTAAAAAACTTCTTTAAATAAATAAAAAAATCCCCCAACAATGCCTACTTTATCCCAAAGAAAGAATGTCTCTCAGAATGTCATGGGGACCATGCCAACAATAATATAAAAAATTACATTAGGATGTGTGCATATAACTTGGTCCAATCCCAATAACCATCCTCGATCCTCATGTATATGACCCTGATCAACATTACTTGCTTCATCTAGTTCTGGGGTGTGTTTGAGCATGTCATAGTAAAAATTTCAACCAATATAATAGAAACTGGTATCATTGGTATACAGAAAAGAATCATTATCTATAGAAACCCCTAGATAGATTCACCCAATATGAAGGCTCAACATTGGCTCCAAATTCATGGCAACACCACTAATAGTACAACATATCTCCCCTATTATAGTTTTCTTATCCATGTATCATAGACCTCCCCTATTGGAGTTCTCTCATCCAGAAACATAGACCTATGTGAGTGAGTTTTCATTATGAGTAAAATTTACCACCCCTAGAGCTGTCTTATCATCTATGTATCCAAGGAACCCTAAGTAAATTTTCCAAACATAATAAAAGATCTCACCTATGAGATTTTTTCCAACACATAAATAAGGGACCAACATTGCATGAATTTTCATTTAATAGTGTCAGGCTGATGATCTAGATTCTATAAAAAAATTGTGCAACCACAAAGCCCTGAAAACAAAAACAAAATTTAAAAAAAACACAGGTTTGTCGAATGCCAAAACCCATCACCACTGTCCACAACCACTTGGGCACACATGAAAGGTATTGGTTTTATTGTGCCATTGGTAACCACCTCTACCCATGCCTAAACATGCCCTCTTAGGCTCAACGCAAAACTAGGATGCCTATCATATAGCCTCTAAGGCTACATAGGGTATGCCTCCCATGAAATAATTTAGAGAGATAGAAAAATCCCAATCTCAAAGTGCAAGGTCAACCAAGGTCTAACCACTCACCAAACCAAAATTAATTAGTATTAAATCTCTAAGGTATCTTAGGTGAACACTATAATTAAGGCTATTGACATTGGCAGATGTGGTATAAAGGTAGTGACCAAGGTCCTCAGTGGTCTTGGAACATTATTTATCACATGGAATCTCATTTTATATTAAATAATTTTCTTAAAATACTAAAAACAATTAAATGAAACATATTTATTCCATAGGTTTCATGACCACGCATCCCATTCATTATAAAAAATCATAAATTACATAGGGAAAGCAGGCAGAACTTCTAGATTTTTCTGAATCTATTACAATTTAATTATTAAGATGGAAACCTTTCCTAAGCTATCCAAGACTCATCTTAGATGGATCCATTTACTAAGAATCTATTCCAAGGTATAGCATCTGAAATTTATTAATTATAATTAAAAATTAAGTAATTTAATAATTTAAAATTTATTTTTAAACTCTCAATGTCAGAATAATTGAATAAACACCTATTGAGTGGCCTCATCCCACCCAATCAATGACCAACCATCAACTGAGTGTTTTTGACATTCCTATAGAAAAAATAGAGGTAAAACCATTGAAATAATGTTCAAAATATATAATAAAATTAATTTTATTTTTTGAGAAACAATAATAAAATCAACAGAAAGGTTTACCTTTAAAAAATAACTAAGAAATGGCATGCAGATATCATCAAGAGACATCATATTCCAAGGTAATGTGGAAGACCCACTATGGTCACCTAATTCCATCATGGTCTAGTGTAATTTGAATCTAATCCCTTTACATAATAAGAAATAATCATGATTAGAAGAGAAAGATATAAGAAAACCCCACAAGAGGGAGAGAACTAACTTGAATCGCCACATAAAACACCAAATATCCCCCACACACATCAATGGTGAAGATAGGATAAAAGGGGAGGGTCCTCTCAACCTTCACACCAAAAGAAATTGGAGAGGAGTGTTATATCCTCTAAAAACAAAGGGGGGATGGGTATTTTGACCCCTTTAATGCCCACTGTGTGACACACCAAAACATTACAATATTTTCCTTTTAGAATAAATATATATATTTTTGGAATGCTTTATACACAATATTAAACGTACGCTACATACAACACTAAATTAACTTGTGTTACATGTAAGACCGAGTTTTACCACCTTTTAATGATGAACCAGTTTTAAAACAAAATTTTGACAATTTTATTAATTTTATTAATTTTATTACTAAAAATAAAAATACTTTTTGAATTAAAAATATAAAAATTTGGTTAGGGTTAATTTTTTGGTATTTTTCTGAGAAACTTCATTTTTTTGGTGAATAGTAAAAATTACTGCAAATTAGTTAAAAATAGCCTTTTCAGTTAAATAATTATTAATGATAAATTATATTTTATATTAGTTTTATTGTCACATTATATAAATTATACATCAATTTATAATGTTAAGTTCAGT
Source organism: Viscum album (assembly GCA_963277665.1). NCBI lineage: Eukaryota > Viridiplantae > Streptophyta > Magnoliopsida > Santalales > Viscaceae > Viscum > Viscum album. Next base: position 1,525,067,924 of record OY728138.1, on the reverse strand, counting down.
AGAATTAATTTTATTTTCAAATTGAATATAAAAACATAACAAACTTTTTAACATTTTCCAAATATAAAAACATGTTATTTCACCCCGTCTGTGGGATTATCATTAATCATAATTTTCCCACATCTATAATTTGAATTTTTAAAATCTAACATAAAATTTTGTAATTAGTATGATATTTGTGTTCTAATAAGATAAACTTAATTTTAATACCAAAATTATTAGTATATGTGATTAAGATGAATTACATTGATTGAGGTATGAGTAACCTTAATATGGGACAAAACATTAATATCAAGGACTAAAATGACTTGGAAACTTTTTCAAAATATGATTTCTACCAATAATGTGACCATTTATCCACTTGGTTTGAAATATATGGGTGATTTTGATATTATCAGATGGAAGTTCCCAATATAAAAGGGTAAGTAAGGAAAAAAGGAAAAAAGGGAACTTTTATTACCTTTAACATTTATAAAACATTGAGATACGTAAAAATATCATATATTCGGTTATATATATCCTTTTGAAATATATATGGGTAATTTTATCATAATAAATTATCAATAATTTTTAGATATTGTTTAGGAACATAAAATGATTAAGAAACGTCATTATATTGATTGTTTAGTTAATAATTAACTTAAATAAATGATACTATAAATATTAAAAGTGAAATTAATTGATTTAATTATTGTATTTATTTATTTCGGTACATTAATATATCATATTACACACATTTAAACCTAATATATTTGAATTCCAAAATAATATTGATATTTTATAATTATAATTAAATAAATAATATCGAAATTGACATTATTTTTAACATCACGTTATGCTTTCAAGTACTTTTGATGTTTCTAAGTACCTTTGTTTTGGAGTAATGACTTGGGGTGCGTTTGGGTGAACTTTTAAGGAAAACTAAAGGACAGTGGGTTGTGCACGGTGTGTGCATGGTTTATAGTACCCTCGGTTTCGAGTATGTAACCCTTTCTTAATGCTTTTAATGTTTTTAAAGTAAGGGTGATGAATGAGAGAGTCGGGAGAACTTTAAATGATGTTTTGTGGCAAATCGGAATTCGCATGGGCGGCGCACGGGTTGTCAAAACTGTGCGGCCAAACCGTGCATAGTTGGTCTTGGAGACAGTAGCATCTGCATGAGCGGCGCACAGTTTTTCAACCCATGCATCCAAACCATGCATGGAGTGTCTGCCAAGGTAGTGGATAATGCACGGTTAGTGACTAGTTTGTCTAACCGTGTGGGCAAACCATGCGGCCACTTAAATGATATCCTATAATAGTGAATCTCACTCATTTTTTGCCTCTAAGTGCCTCATTTTTCCTCTTAAATGGCCATAACTAGGGTTTTTTCTTCTCCTAAGGTCAGAGAAGGTTCTCCCATCGTTCTAGAGGTGATCCAAAGGCTTATCTTGGTGAATTGAAGTCGGATTCTTGAGTTATGTGATCGTTATTCATCATTCTTGATCGGTCTCTTAGATCTACTTAGATCTACTTCTCCTCTTTTCTTGGATTCTTAGATCTACACCCGTTATGGGTATATCTAAGTGTATGGATACCAAATATGATGATATTTGGTATTGATCTTTCTAGGAGAAGAGATCTAAGGCGGGTTCTTGAAGAAGCAACTCGGTTTTCTTTAGCGTTCTTCGACCATTGTGGTTTTTGTCAAAACCTTTGAAGTAGGTGGTTCCATCCCGACTTTCCAAATTGATCATCCTTGTATTTCTTGCTTTATTTCAATTGTTAATTTAAATTAAATTTCTCAAATTTGATTTCAATTAAACTGATAAAAACTCAATTTCAGGGAATTAAGATATCTGAAATGGGTTTGGCATGGAAATTTGGAAAACCCCTATTCCATTGAATTGGGTGTGTTGATGGAAATTGGCCGATTTAAATTGTTTAATTTAAATTTTGGATTTGATGGAAATTATTTCAATTAAATTGTTGAATTTAATTGTGGAAATAAATTGTGTAATGATGGAATTTGATTTGAATGGATTTCAAACTAGTGAAAATGGATTAAAATTATTTGATAGAAACCCGGTGGTTTTATCTTGTGAAAAAGGCATGTTTTTAAATACAACCAGTTTGGTTTTAAATGGAATGAAATTGGCACTTTTTAAATGGAATAATGGGATTGATCGTATTTTTAATCATTCTTAAAATCGTTCGCCCATCATGTAAGAGCGCATTCAAAACTTAGGTAGTTAGTGGGTTATTTGGATACACTCTACATTGTGACAACATTCTAAAACATAATTATGGCAGGTCACATCCCCAGAAAGTTGGTGATGAGTCTCATTTGGCCAGTTTCATAGGGACGTGTGTATACACATTTTTCTGAGTTCACATAGAGAGTGCGGAATCCTATAACTGGTCAATACTATCGTACTTTTTGGTAGATGACCATGTTGCTCACTTTTTTATTTATATCTAAGATATAAATTTATTCCAATAGTTTTGAACTACTTTACATGCCTGTTGAATTTATATAAACTGTTTTATATAAATGTTTTACTTAAGCCATTGTTTTAGAAATATTCCATCATTACTTAAAATATTTATTTCCATCATTTGAAAATGTATATCATGTTTTGTTAAAATATGTTTTTGAATTTCCAAACCTATTTATTTGAAATTTGAAATCTTTTCTTTGGATAATCTATGTTTCGAATCTATTACAGAATCTTTGGTGGTATCCTACTGGGCTTAGGCTCACACCCTACTTTTTCCTTTGGGTGTTTGTAGACTTCCTTCTTCTAGGTTCGAGAAAAGGAAAGGGATCTCTTGGAGTAGGATCCAGCTGTTGATCTTTGGTCTTGGTGAGTTGTGTCCTTAGGGACCTTGGGGCTATTTATTCCATTTCTAGTACTTGGGTTGTAGTACTTTGGACTTTTTATGCCTCTTTGTATTCTTGTACATTACTCCCAGTTGATTTTATTTTTTTTATTCATACTATCTTGTTTATTTTCTTCTGCATTGTTGGTGGTAAAGTCGCTCCCACATGCATGTTATGTGATGTCATGTGCTAGTCACCAACCCATGGGGATTGGGAACGCCCTTAGGCTATGTCAAGGACGCCTCGTTTATTGGGTTACCAGGGTACCCGGGATGGTTTGTGACAAAATGGTATCAAATGAGGTTAAGAATATTTTCTTGATGACAGTATGCATTTGAGTATTCTTGTCAGGACATAGGAGGTAGTTGTGATTGAGTGTCTATCCCGCTCTCACCGCAATGAACCATAAGTCACCAGGGTTGGTTAAAGAAATACGACTTGTGGATTAGTTCTAGTATCTTCCCTGTTTTGATTTGGATAGAGTGGAATCCAAATCTTATTATCCATTATATTAAGAATAGTTTTCCATGTTACTATGTTTGAGAGTTAATATAATGTCTTTTTATGTTGTGTAGCATCATGCCTCCAAGAAGACGTGGAAATCAGATATAAAAAGAGGTTGTTGTTGAATCTCAGCAAGTGAGTCCTATTGTGGATCCGAGTATAGTTGAGGTGATTGTTCTCATGGTCCAAGATCTAGGATAGGCACCACCTCCAATTCCTGTTCAGGCTCCACATATAGATCCTCATAGTGATATTCTCCTAAATCGTTTTCAAGAGTTCCTATGCTAGAATCCACCAGTTTTCAAAGGCTCCACAGACCCTCAACATGCTGAGGAATGGTTGAGTAATATTGAACTTTTATTTGGGTTCATAGAGACACCTAATGTGATCAAGGTGAAGTGTGCGACCTTCGTGTAGGAGGGACCAAGTAGGAGATGGTGGGACACGATGGTGACGGCTGGGAAACATAAGGGTTTGGAGCGGAAATACTTTTGGGTTCTTTTCACTAACCAGTTATATCCAGAATCAATGGTGTTGGCCAAGGCTGTGGAGTTTTTCAAGCTTGACCAGGCCAACAAAACCGTGACTGAGTACTAAAATCACTTTTCTGAGTTAGTACATTTTTCTTCTGAGATTGTATCAAATGAGAAGATGAAGGGTCGACGATTCGAGTTGGGACTTCGATCAGATATTCATTCTCATGTTATCATACTAAATCTACCCACTTATTATGATGTGTTGGATAAGGCGATGATGGTTTATATGGACTTGGATGGAAAGTCATGGTTGAAGGAAGATCCTTTTCCACCTTGTGGCAGTGTTGGTTCCTTTAAAGGAAAATGGAAGCTTGATGTTTCTCATGGTAGTTCTCAATAATAGATTCATCCCAGACCTCCGGTATCACCAGGAGAGGCTTCATTGACATGTTATCAGTGTTGAAAGCCAGGAAATTATAATAGGGTTTGCATTGAGACACCCAAGAACCGTAGCTCTTGCGGACGTTTAGGTCACTTACAGAGATTCTGCCATCACTTCTCTACTCCACTTGGTGGAACAAGATCATCAACACCTCCAAAAAATGCAAGGCAATAAAATGATTCACCTACAAAAGGGTTCTAGCCACAGGAATCCAGAACAAAGCTTCTTCATGCAGTGGAAGAGTCACCAGAGGTAGCTGATACAGGTCCTTCAATAATGAGAGGTACTATTACTATAGCTTCATCTTTAGTGACTGTTCTTTTCGATACTGGTGCATCTCACTCATTTATTTCAACCCATATTGTTAATCTGCTTAATCTACACGTGGATATTTTATCTTGTGCGATGGATATTACTATACCCCTTGGTACAATGAGAGAGAAGGGTCTATGTAGCCCTGCTTGTGTCTTCTCTCTATCAGATGTTGATCATGCTTGGATTTCAGTGGAAGGGGAATGAATTTTCTTTAGCTAGTGTCCAGTTGACATCTGGTATTCTCGAACTAATTCTTCAGGAACAACAACTGAATAATGAATTCCATAGCATTAGGGACTCTCGTAATGGTGGGGAGACCGACACGCAGTGGTCATTCTCTAAAGAGGTTGTTCTGTGTTTTCGAAACCATTACATTGTGCCATTAGCAGCAAGGAATGACGTGATAGGGGACTTCCACAACTCTCAGTGGGATGTGCACCCGGGAACCATGAAGATGTTCTGTGATATGCGGTGATAATTATAGTGGCCAGGTATGAGAGGAGACATTGCTGTGTTTGTATCTCATTTCTATACATGCCAGCAGGTGAAAGCCGAGCACCAGAAACCTTTGGGTTTGTTTCAACAACTTCCAGTCTCCATATGAAAGTGGGATGAAATCTGGATGGAATTGTTGGTAGAGTTACCTCGAACCTAGAAGAAAAAGAATGCGACATGGGTTGTGATCGACAGGATGACCAAGTCGGCTCACTTTATACCTATTCGAGATACAACTAAATTTTAGGAGTGGGGAAATATCTATGTGAAAGAAATTGTTTGTTTGAATAGAGTTCCATCTTCTATAGTCTCTGATAGGGATCCTCGGTTTACATCTTGATTTTGGAGAGGCCTTCTGGTGGCACTGGGATCTCAGGTCCATTTGATAACGGAATACCATCCATAGTCAGATGTCCAGATAGAGAGAGAAATTCAGATCCTTGAGGATATGCTCTGCACATGTGTTCTTGACTTTGGTGCATTTTGGGATGATCATCTGGGGCTAGTTCAGTTTTCTTATAACAACATTTATCAGTCTGTGATCAAAATTAATCCTTTTGAGGCATTGTATGGTCATCCTTGTAAATCTTCTTTATGTTGGTCATAGATTGGTGAAAGTTCCTTGGTAGGACCGAGTTTAGTCCAAGAGATGACAACGAAGATCCAGTTGATTTGTCAGAGAATGTTGACATCACAGAGTCGGTACAAGTCTTATGCTGATCGTCGCTATAGAACATTAGAGTTCATAGTTGGTGACCAGGTGTTATTGAATGTTTCACCCCGATTAGGTCATTGACAGCTTGGGAGGAAAGGGAAGCTTGCTCCTCATTTTGTGGGACCTTTCGAGGTTGTTGTTCTTGTAGGAAAAGTTGATTACTGTCTATCTTAACCACCAAAGCTGATGTCGATACATAACATGTTTTGTGTTTCACAGCTGTGAAAGTATCTCTCTAATCCATCTCATGTTTTGAGATGGAGTGATCTTGAGATTGAACTCGATTTATCTGTGACTCAATGATCAGTCATGGTTGTTGATTCTGAGACCAAGGTACTTCATGGGAGAACGATACCTCTGGTTCGTGTACTATGGAAGCATGGTTCTGATTCTCATGAGATGTGGGAAAGGGAGGCACTACTGAGAGAGAAGTGTTCTCATCTTTTGGATGTTGAGGTTTCTTCATAGGATTTCTGGGGATATAAGGCTCTTATAGTGGGGAGGTTGTAATATCATGTTACGTTTTCAAGTACTTATGATGTTTCTAAGTACCTCTGTTTTGGAGTAGTGACTTGGGGTGTGTTTTGGTGAACTTTTTAAGAAAACTAAAGGACAGTGGGTTGTGCACGGTTTGCACACAGTTTGTAGTACACCCAGTTTCTAGTATGTAACCCTTTTTTAATGATTTTAATGGTTTTAAAGTAAGGATGACAAATGAGAGAGTTGGGAGAACTTTAAATGATGTTTTGAGGAAAAGGGGAAGTCGCACGGGTGGCGCACGTTTTTTCTAAAATGTGCATCCAAACCCTGCATAGTTGGTCTTGGAGACAGTAGATTTCTCACGGGCGGCGCATGGTTTGTCTAACCATGTGGCCAAACCATGCATGGAGTTTCTACCGAGGCAGTGTCTAATGCATGGTTAGCGCATGATTCTTCTAACCGTGTGGGAAAACCGTGCGGCCACTTAAATGAGATCATATAATAGTGTATCTCACTCATTTTTTCTTTTAAGTGCCTCTTGTTTTCCACCCATGAAGACCTAACTTAGGTTTTCGCTTCTCCTAAGGTCATAGAATGTCCTCTCATCATTCTTGAGGCGATCCAAAGGCTTATCTTGGTTAATTGAAGCCATATTCTTGAGGTATGTGATCATTATTCATCGTTCTTGATCGGTTTCTTAGATCTAATTAGATCTACTTCTCATGTTTTCTTGGTTTCTTAGATCTACACCCATTATGGGTATATCTAAGTGTTTTCATGCCAAATATAATGATATTTGGTCTTGATATTGCTAGGAGAAGAGATCTAAGGTGGGTTCTTGAAGAAGCAACCCAGTTTTCTTGAGCGTTCTTCGACCGTTGTGGTTTTTGTCAAAACTATTGAAGTAGGTGGTTCCATCCCGACATCCCAAATTGATCATCCTTTTATTGATTTATTTATTTTAATTGTTGATTTAAATTCAATTTCTCAAATTTTCTTTCAATTAAATTGATAAAAACATGATTCCAGTGAATCGATATATTTGAAATGGTTTTGGTATGGAAATTTGGAAAACCCCTATTCCATTGAATGGGTGTGTTTATGAAAATTGGCCGATTTAAATTGCTTAATTTAAATTGTGGATTCGAGGGAAATGATTTCAATTTAATTTATGGATTTAATTATGGAAATAAATTGTGTAATGATGGAATTGGTTTTGAATGGATTTCAAACTTGTGAAAATGGCTTAATTTTTTTTGATATAAACCGAGTGGTTTTATCTTGTGAAAAAAGGCATGTTTTTGAATAAAACCTATTTGGTTTTAAATAGAATGAAATTGGAACTTTTGAAATGGAAGAATGGGATTGATCATATTTTTAATCATTTTTAAAATATTTCACCCATCATGTAAGAGCGCATACAATCCTTAGGTAGTTAGTGAGTTATTTGGATACACTCTACACTATGACAATGTTCTAAAACATACTTGCAGCGGGTCACATACCTGATGGGTTGGTGATGAGTCTCCTTTGGCCAGTATCATAAGTACGTGTGTATACACATTTTTCTGAGTTCACATTGAGAGTGTGGAGTCCTGTAGCTAGTTAGTATTATAATACCTTTTGGCAGATGACCATATTGCTCGCTTGTTTATTTATATCTGAGATATAAATGTATGCCAATACTTTTGAACAACTTTAAATTCCTGCTGAATTTATATAAACTGTTTTATATAAATTTTTTAATTAATCCATTGTTTTAGAAATATTACATCATTTGTAAAATTATTACTTAAAATATTTATTTCCATCATTTGAAAACGTATAGCATGTTTTGTTAAAATATGCTTTCAAATTGCCAAACCTATTTTATTTGAAATTTGAAAGATTTTCTTTGGATAATCTATATTTAGAATCTGTTATAGAATCTTTGGTGGTATCCTACTAGGATTCGGCTCACACCCTACTTTTACCTTCGGGTGTTTGTAGACTTCCTTCTTCCAGGTTCGAGCAAAGGGAAGGGATCTCTTGGAGGTGGATCCGGCTGTTGATCATTGGTCTTGGTGAGTTGTGTCTTTAGGGGCCTTGGGGATATTTTTTTAATTTTTAGTACTTGGGTTTTAGTACCTTGGTCTTTTTATGCCTCTTTGTATTCTGGTACATTACTCCCAGTGGAGTTTCTTTTTGTTATGCAAACTGTCTTGTTTCTTTTCTTCCGCATTGTTGGTGGAAAAATCATTCTCACTTTCATGTTATGTGATTCCAAGTGCTATTCATCGACCCGTGAGGATCGGAAATTCCCTTCAGGCTATGTCATGGTTGGCTCAGTTATCTGGTTCCCAGGGTACCCAGGCTGGTTCATGACATTATTGTTATTTTAATATAAATGAATCCTACAAAATTATTTAAAATTAATAAAAAACTATATTATTCCAAGTGACTTTTAAGAGTTAATATATATTAAATATCTTATATTAATGAAATAATTAATCTTTTATAATTAACATACTGACCCATTTTATGTAAATACGTTGTTAACACCGTCTGGGTTCAAACAGTGTTTTAGCACGTCACATGCACTTATTTTAAAATTAATTCACAAAAAAATAGGATTTTAATTTAATAAATTAGATATAATATTAATAATTAAGTGGATTTATATTTTATAATAAATATCACTTTTTTTATTCTTAATGGGAAAATTAATTATATTATAAAACAAGATGCTTTAATAAAATCCAATATAAAAAAATTGGGGAATCTTATAAGTTAGGGAACCAAATTATTTAAATGCACATATTTTTTTGTGGATTAGGTTTTATCGACCATGTTTCTCATTTACTCCATTATTTTTCCATTTTGGAGGCACATTAGGTATGATTCACCCCCCAATATTGAATACCTTTTGTTATTTACCAAAGAGACACCCCCCCCAATATAAAAAGGAATGAAATCTACCCATTCCTCACACCTCTAAAGCCACATTGTATCATCCAATATCTATCCAAATAGTCTCCCAAAATCCCTCACCTTTACCTAGAAGCATCACCTTGGGAAAAAATATGTTTATGGATTCTTTTGGTACAATCCAAAAGTGGTTACCCGATTAAGAGGTAACGTCTTCTATCATGCTTTATAATTTCATTCCCATTATCCACACCCTATAAATATCTTATTCTATTAATAAATAAAAAATAGTTTCCTAAATATTCTATTATTATTTATGATAAGTTTTATACCTACCATTACACACTCCTCTATATAATGGGTAATGAACGTAGTATTTCTATGTATGGAGAATTATTGGCTCACAAAATAATGATGGTTCAATTTACCTTCAACACCTCTCAGGGTGGCCATTATGATGAACAATATATTTTTATATAATATATATGTTATTTATAATAACTTTATAATCCTATAATTTTTATTTATAACATACAATTATGCCTTCAAAGTTGTGTAAATACGATAATTTCTTTTGAGGAAGTGTGGACTACCACCCCCTCAAAGTGATATGACTCGTTCATTCCATACATTGATTGTATAAAGGATGATATTAACAAAAATATGAAAAATATATAATATATATATGATACTTAACACATATGTACTGTTTATTTTTCATTTTTTTAATAAAATAATTAAATGAAAGTAGAGTTCATGCATACGTACGGCCTACCGTCTCTATGAACGGTGCACTTCATTTCTAATATCCAAATATTATGGACTATTCTAAATAGGTATTTAATAAATATATAATATACATTATTCATGATTTACATTTTTGATATGATGAAACCATTAAATATTTAATATGAATGAAAAATAACAATTCAAAACATATTTGAGAAAACTAGACAATTAACACCTGAAATAGTTAAAATAATGAAATAGTTTTAACAAATGGGTAATAAAATATTATAAGAAGTTAATATATGGTATTATAAAAATTATTTTGGTTAAGGTATTAGTTACTAAATTATTTTAATCTACTATATAAGAGTTTAAATTCCACCAAACAATAGGAAGGTTAAGGTAATGGAATTTCATCTCAACTTACATTTCATTGAAAATTATTTGTTATTACACATCAATTCACTCTTATTCAGTGTATATACTTCCATTTTCATGTTATATCATTAATACCCTTATTACTATCATATTTTAAGTTAAATTTTTTAATACATTTCTGGATATTATGATGAAAATGTATTGAAGTAGTATGGGACACTTTGGAATGTTTAAAGATTATTCTCCCCAAGAATGTTCTTAATCTCAATTTCTTTTGTGATTGTTAAAATTCCATTAAAGAAGTCACTTTATTGTAATAATTTTCATTGTAAATTTAATTTAATATACATATCCTCATACAATGGATATTATTATTAACAAAACCTTGTACCATTTTCATACGGTGGTCACTTAGATAATTGTTTGATTAATTGAGGAATTATTATTAAATACGTATTTCTAAATTCAATACGGTTATTTGATAATTCATATTAGTTATTGTGATTTTTAATTTTGAGGAATTATTTGGACAGGAAATTAAAGGTGTATCTTGGACTTTATATATCTCCTAAATGAATCGAGAGGTTCTCATGAGACAAACAAGTATGCCAAAATAAATGGGTTTCTATCTGTGTTTTAAATCGTCTTGTGAAAGGTCTTGATAGTAATAAATCTCCATGTGTATGAGATATGACATACTATAAGAAATAAATTTCCCTCTTTTAGTATCATTTATTGCTTAACCATGAGATTTTGCATCAAAATATCTATGGATGCAGTTCATTCTCTATTTGTTGATTTATGTCATGTGTTTTAGTTTCTAACTTACCACATTTTTAATGCCTTGTCTAGTTATTTTTATGTAATGTTTAGTCAATTATTTACCTTTCTATATAGAATTATTAATTATTTATTACATTTTAGTTACCCTTTTTGAGAATTTGAGCTCACCATTATTATGTTTCTGTCCCTAAGTTATGAAGAAGAGAACTTTGAATAAGCTTTCAGGATGGATTTTATTTTAATTTTTGTATATAGAATGTTTTATTCTATTCTCCCAATGTATTATGAGTATTATGTAGGTAATCTAGTTTTCCATGACAACTAAACTAAATGTACCTTCAAGATTTTATTCCTTGTAATAATTCCAATGTAATGAAAAAATTAATCGGCTCTAGGATTCTGTGGTTGGGGTGTTACAGTTGGTTTCAAAGGAAGTTTTACAGCAACCTTGGAAACTATATTTAGAAAAATTAGATTTTTGGGAACAAACCTAAAATAGACATTGAGTATAAGTGTGTAAGAACATCCTAGAATTTTTTTTTGAGTAAATATTATGTGGTAATTCTTAGAAATACATACTTTTTGGATACTACAATTGGACGTGGTTCTGAGATAGATGTACCTAGGAGTAAAAAATCTGACAAGTTATTATGATCTTGACTCGGGGTAACTTGGTACATGAATATGAGACTTACTATGCACCTAGATTTACCCTCTCGAGGGATATGCTTAGGATGATTCACATTTTATTTACCTACCATTATGAAGGATTTAGAAGTAATGATTTCCCCAATATAACCAATGTTTATTGTTTTATGCATTTATGATGCATAAATTTATGTTATATTTCATACCATATTTATAGTTATAAAAGGTCCATAATCTTATAGGAAAATCTATTATATTCCATTGTTTGGAAATGACGCCTTGTATAAAGAATTAGAACTCCACCAGTGCATGTGATATAAAGGGTAATAAGGATCATATATTTTATGTTATTAATCCATAATTTCAAAGGTAGATAGTCTCCCAAGCACTCTAATCATATGAGTAAATAGTATTAGGTGTTCCTAATATAATTAATGAATTATCAGAGTCTAATGGATTTGAAGGGAAGAAGAGGATGTAAGATAAAATGATTGATAAAGGTAATAAGGGAAAGAAGTATTTTCCTACATGTGATAACTTTGGAAAGAATCACTCTAGTAAATTCTTGAAGGGAATGGGAGTTTGTTATAAGTGTGGAGAAAAAGGTCACCAAGTTTGTGAATGAGAGGGTAATCCAAAGGATTCCAATGTTCAATGCTTCCATTACAAGGATAAGAGACACTATGTAGATCAATGTCCCAAGAGTCAAAGGAATATACCCTAAATGATGATATTGGATAGAGATAAAGTTATGATACTTCAATAGATGAAGAGGAATGGTTAATATTCTTGTTCAAGAATTATGTAATTTGATTATTTTATTAGAAATGTACTTGTTATAAGATTTATGGAATTTATGAGGATGGTATTTTAGTACTTTTTCATCAATGACTTGAGACCATATGTTGAATGGTGCTAAGAATAGATATTTAGTAGAAAGTTAAGCTTTTTTGGAAAACACATTTTTGAGGGAAATAGAACACTTAATTTGTTCCTAATATTGAGATAATGATAAAAGAAATGATTTATTTGGATAAGTTTTGATTACCTTGGAATTGATTAATGACTTACTGAAAAGTGGTCTAAGCTATCATTGATGGAGTTTACAAAACTTTTGGATTTAAGGCATATATCGAATAACATGTTTCTTACCTAAGGAATATAGAGGAGTTCTTGTTTACAATAATGTTTTATAGTAATTCAATTTATTACCATATTTCAAGAGGATTCATGATGATGTTGTTCACATGTTTGGAATGTAAAAATTTAGAGTTCATTCATGTTGATTAAATATTAATGATAATTTCATTTAGAAGTGATCGGTTCACTATAATTTGGAGAAGTCAACAATTTATAAAATGGACTAATTGGATGATATTTTAGATGGTAATGTATTAAATCACTATATGTTATAAGAGAAGAAGTAGAAATAGTTTAAGGTGTAGTCAAAGGATAATATTATGTTTATAGAAACATATATTTAATTATTTTCTTAGAGAGTTAAATAATTACTTAAATATAGAAAAAATGATCTTGAAACCAAAAACTTTGTCATAGTAACTTCATTTCTGCTGAATCAAATGGCCTCTTAGATCATTGTGTATTTATGGCCTTTTGATTGTTAACATTATCCTAACCATGCTCTCTAGCAGTTTCCATCAAAAAATAATGCTTATATTTTCATTCTGTATCCATATTTCCATTTCCCACCTATGTTCTCCTACTAGAGAACCTAAATATGGGACACATGTAATTTACTTTTCCTCTTATTAATAAAATGTGATATTGACCCTTTTCATGATGTGCTTCTTTCAAAAATAGTTTATTTTCAATCCATTGATTACTGAGTACAAGTTTAAATTGTTAATATTAAATTTAATTAAGTTGGGGATAATTTGAAACCCCAAGACTTTAAAATATTTTCTTTTTAGAATAAATATATTTTTTGTTGGATTTCTTTATACATAATGTTAAACTTATGCTACATACGACGCTGAATTAACTTGTGTTACACGCAAGACCATGTTTTACCAACTTTTAATGGGGAACCTATTTTAAAACTACATTTTGAAAATTATATTAATTCTATTTTTAAAAATAATGATCATTTTTGAATTTAGAATATCGAAATTATCTTAGGGTTAATTTTTGGGATTTTTCTGAGAAACTTCATTTTTTGGTGAATAGTAAAGATTACTATAATTTGGTTAAAAATATACTTTTTGTTTAAATAATTATTAATGATAAATTATATTTTATATTTGTTTATAGTCAAATTAAATCAATTTTACATCAATTTATATAGTTAAATTCATTATAATTAATTTCATTTTCAAATTGAATATAAAAAACACGAAAAACTTTTGAGTGTTTTTCTACTACAAAACCATGTTATTTCTCCCCTTCTGTGGGATTATCATTAATCTTAATTTTCCCAATTATGTGATTTGAATTTTGAAAATCCAACATACCCAGATGTAATTAGTTTTATTTTTGTGGTCTAAAAATATCAACTTATTTTTTTGACCAAAATGATAAGTGAATGTGATTAAGATTAATTACATTGATTAAGGTATGATTAAGCTTAATAAGAGACAGATCCTTAATATTAATGACCAAAGTGACTTTTAATCTTGTCCAAAATTCATTTTATGCCAATAATGTAATCATGTACCCACTTGGTTCTCAATATATGGGTGATTGTGATATTCTTGAAAGGAAGTTCCCAATATAAAAGGGTAAGGGAAAAAAACAAAAAGGGAAATTTTGTTACCTTTAACATTTATAAAACTATGAGATATGTCCAAAAATCATATTTGGGGTTATTTATATCCTTTTGAAATACATATGTGTTATTTTTATCATAATAAATTTTCAATAAATTTTAGATATTGTTTAGGTACATAAAATTCTTAAGAAATGTCAACATAATGATTATTTTGTTAATAATTAACTAAAATAAAAGATAATATAATTATTAAAAGTTATTTTAATTGATTTAAGGCCAAAGAGCTCATGCCCTAGTGGTAAGGCCTCCTTCTTTGTGTCCAGTAGACCTAGGTTCGAAACCGGGTGGAGATGAATTTTCAGGGGTACTGTAGTAGTATTGTTGCAGTATTGTGGAATTATTTTAGTATGTATTGTTTGGTACTATAGTATCTGGAACTATTCACCCTATTTGGGCCTTCGGTGTAACACCCGAGATTTTTATGAGTAATATTTTGTTTTTATATCATCAAAGGAATCTTTTTCTACACAACACTTGCTTGGCTTGCTTTACACGCAATCGCGACCTTCCTCGATAGCTTGCGTCGTACGCAATACCGAGTTTCACTAAACAACAATATGCTATTAAAACTAGCTGTTATGAATAGTAATAACCACTTTTTGAAATTTTATAAATTTTATTTTTCAAAATGGACTTCATTTTTGGACTCAGAATATCGAAATTAGCCTAGGGTGAAATTTTGGTATTTTTATGAAAACTTTCAATTTTTGATGAATAGTGAAACCACTAAGTGGTAGGTTAAAAACTGAATTTTGCATAAAACTTAATTTTACCGCTTATGTAAATGGAATTTCAAAAATCCGACAGACACGGTTTATATCAGTAAGTAAAATGTGGTTCAATGAGATAAAAATAATTTTTTGGTGAATAGTAACTTTTTACTTTTTTTACCGCGGTTAATAGTAAATAGGGTAACTAAGGGTAAATATGATATTACTATTATCCTAACACATGTCCTAATTCTATTGGACAAGTTTAATTCGAACAGAAACAAACTTAGGAATAAAATATGACCATTTAGGCCCACTTGGATTAGATTAGGACATTTATTATTAATTTATTTAAAGAAGGGTTAAAATAGTTAAAATCAAAGTTTAATAAGTAAATCATTTTTAATATGGGGTTATACATAAGATAAATTCGATTTTAAATATTCATTAGAAAGCTAAAAAGATTTCCTACATGATGGTATTTTATTTGTAATTTTTAGACATTAAATAGCTTAATTTATTTATGACACAAAGATGATGCAGTAATTATCTTATTAATGAAATATTGACATAATTGATAATATAAATACCAAAATTAATGTACTTTAAGACTTTTTATGAATTACACTAATTTTATAGGTTACTATGATATAATAGTGTTGATTTAATCAACTTGGTTCGAACATATAATTCTGTTATGACTTTCACAAAAATCATATATCAAATAGTGTCAAAATTGACACAAAATAGTTTTTAAATCAAATATTATATTATTAATTGTTATCTTATTCCTAAAAATCTAAGGTTCGGCCAAATGACTTAGATAAGGATATATATATTAATTATAAACAATTTGGGGTTCGTTTGGCATGTTATAGTAAGTGTATTAACCATATAGTGAAAGAAAACAAAAAGACACGGTAAAAGTTAAATTATTTAACTTAGAGTTAAATCTAATTGATAAGGTTAAAATAATATCCTAAACTTGTCTAAATACTATTTGTTGATAGTATTTCGACCCATACCCACTTTAGCTTCGAAATAAGATCCTTTGGAACCATTATAAACCGATTTTGACTTTAATATAAAATAATATTTTGAGATATTCCTAAGGTGCCCCTCTCCTCCCTTATAAAAGGGCACCTCCTCCCCCTCCTCCTCACACCAAATTGAGCACTCAAGCTCGGCCAACCCCTGCCATTTTCTCCTCTCCACTTCCCTAGAATAATCCTAGAGGTCATGGTCTTCTTCAAAGACCAATATTAGTTCCCTAAGTGGAGGATTCAAAGAAGCGTTCCAAAGAAGAGGTAATATCCATTACCGATCTTTTCAATTTCTTTCTTCTTCAACTTCTTCTTATTTAGTTGTTTCATGATAAAGTAATAACATAAGTATTACTTACATACTGATATGTTATTATAAATATGAAACAACCCTAATTCACCTTCTATCCATCCTACGGAAAAATGAAATCACCGCGCGTGCGTACGTACGGAATACCGTCTCCACGCCGTGGTGTAATCTATTTTCCACCATCACTTTACAAGGATGGGTATAATGGTGTAATGAGTAACTATTTATGATTATTATAAAGTAATATTGATACTGAAATAATATATATACACTCCAATACAATTCCACGATCATAGGAACGATATCATCACTCGTGCGTACGTACGGAATACCGTCTCCACGATGTGATGTGACTCGTTCTACATGATCATCATTACATAGTGATTATATAAATGAATTGAATGAATAAATATGATATATGTTACACTAATACCATTCTGTATATAAGGTATCTATAACCTTAAAAGAAGAATAAGAATGTATTCGTCAAAATACGCATAAGAACAAAAGGCAATAAAGACCCGAGTAACAAGTAACAATGAAATATTACTAACAAGAAGCTAAGAATATGACCATATATGATATCATATCAATATGTATGATTCTGGAATAAGTCAATAACATGATTTAAATCATTATACAGAAGGTTCGGACACTTACAAAGCAAGTCGGACCTAAGGTAAGGGAAATATCACAATCTCATTTTTATCCGAGATTGTTTATTCGTAAGTATTTACTGGGGTGTATTTTATCATCCACATCCATGTTCCCTCAATATGTAATATTGTTTCCATCCACTTACAATAGTTTAAATCCAATTTTACCCTTCGGTGATTTTTTAGTAAAGAATATGAAAGGAATCTTTTGTCGTTTTTTCGTACGAGGTACTTTTTTTACTTTTCCGACAAAAGTACGAAGAATGTTTTTTTTAACTTATACGACATGAATGGATTTCTAAAACATTATTTCCAAGAAGCTTCCTTTAAAAGTATTCAAGTTTATTTTTAATCAACTTCTTTTAGTTTAAAATTGTATGACATGTTAAGAAAGGAAAAGTGTTTTTGAAGTAGAAAGGATATTTTCCTCAAGAATGAAGTTCAAGTATTTTATCAAAATTATTTTCCATCTAAGATAATAAAAGGGTTCTGTTTTTATCCCTATTATTACATGGATTTGATTATTTTGTGATGGAAACATTTTTATAAATTCCTTTATCTTATATGAATTATTTTATGATGTCATGTTGTTTAAGAATCCCATTTTTATTACATGGGTTATGCGATGATGTATGATTTATGATTATGTGGCACACATAAGAAAGGATTCATTATAAGATGGGTGGGACCTATATCTCCCTCCAATGCATTGGGTAAAGATTTTATATCTCATGAGATATACATGGCTGGAACGGAAGGTTATTTCGGTTCAGTGATACAGGACTAAAACGAGGAGTGAACTCGGTTCAGAAAGGGACTTTGTCCACTAAGATAGTCTTGGAAATGAGTCATGACTAACAAGAAATGATTTTACATGATTATGTGTGCATGCCACAAAGTTTCAAGTTTTATGTTATGATTATGGGGATCTCATTTTCACTTCTATGATTTATTCCATGATAAGATATTATGATCTCTTTTGCAGGTTTTGATTTTCAAAAAGATATGATATGATTTTTATTTCCTTTATTTTCCCTTGCTGAGCATTTGAGCTCACACTTTTATGTTTTCTTTTCCCCAGGTCAGGAAGATGGATATTAAGTAGAGTATGCTAAAAGTGACCCTAGATATGATGAAATAAATGGGAGACACTATAGAAGATTTATGAACCAGTTGTTTATGTTTCCCAGTTTCTAAAGACACTATACCTATACGGTCCTTTGTGGTTATTTCATATGTTGTAATAAGTGTGCTTCAATTTTGAAGTATTAACAATGTATGTAAAATATGGGTCGTTATAGTTGGTATCAGAGGAAAGGTATAGTCAACCTTTGGAAACTAGGATGTGAAAGCCTTAGTAAGAACCCTAAGGATAAGTCTAAGCATAGAACACAATCTTAGTGTTCTAGAAATGTCTTTGAATAACCTAGGATAAGACCTTAAGCATGAAAATTTTATTCTTGAATTATGTGGTTTTCCTATTATAATTAGTGTTGCTCACACTATTCTTCTTGGTTTTAGTCAATGGCTGGAACCCGAAGGAACCGTATTAATGCGGAATGTGATGGGCAATGCAATGATTGTCCCCCTGAGCAACCAAACGATATGGGAGCTAGAATGCAAAATCTTGTAGCCATGCTCACACAACTTTCTCAAGCTATGAATCATGCAGGACTTCCAAATGAGCAAAGGAAGGAGCAACATTCTGTTGAATCCTTCATGAGGCAGCGTCCACCTTCTTTCAGCGGGTCTACTGATCCATTAGTTGCTGAACAATGGATTAGTACTACTGAAAAGATATTTTCAGTTCTTCAATGTTCTGAGCATGATAAAGTCATCCTAGCAGTGTATCGTTTGGAAGGAGATGCTGATCAATGGTGGAATCTTATTAAGAATACGAGGAAAAGGGATGAAATTGAGTCTATGGAATGGGACGAGTTCAAGAACTTATTTTTCAATAAATACTTCCCTCGTATTCTCCGAAAAAAGATGGAGAAAGAGTTCCTTGAACTGAAGCAAAGGGATGATGAATCTGTTAGTATCTATGAAGCAAATTTTACAAGACTTGCAAGGTACGCTTCTGGTATTATTATCCAACCTGAGAGTAAGATCGATCGATTCTTTAGTGGCTTAAAACCAAGTCTTCGAAGGGCGTTATCCATAAGGGACTTCAATAGCTACGAGGAAATCGTTCGATGTGCTCTCAAAGTCGAGATGGAGATTGGAGTAACCCATCAGTCACATGGGTTTGATAAGAAGAGGAAGATGGAATTCAAAGAAAAATCTAAAGAGCACACGGAAAAGAAGATGAGCTTTTCCTCATGCTCAAAGTGTGGAAAGAAACATGGAGGGAGTTGTCTTAAAGGGACAAGTAAATGTTTTAAATGTGGAAAGGAAGGTCATCGGGAATTTGAATGCCGCGATAATGGGAAGAAGATATATAATGATGCAAACAAAGGAAGGGATACAGAGAATGAACCTACTACACTTCAATGTTTCAAGTGCAAGGAGATGGGGAATTATGCCAATCAATGCCCAAATACAAGGGTTGATGATGATGGTCGACGTCAACAAAATCTTAAGGCTAAAGACAAAGGAAAGTCACATGAAATTTCTATCAGCGATGTGGAGTACGATAACGAAGTGGTGAAAGGTACACTTACCGTCCACTCTAAAGTAGAAAATGTTTTATTTGATTCTGGATCCACCCACTCTTTTATTTCTAAAGAATTTTCTAAGGGTATCACCGTATTACCTCAACAATTAGATGTTGAGTTAGCTGTGACAACACCTAATGGCACAACAGTCGCATAAAAAGTTTATAATTCTTCTCCGATCGAAGTTTGTGGGAAAGTGCTTCCTGAAAATCATGTGATCCTTCCTTTAGTGGAATTTGATGTGATTATTGGCATGGATTGGATTTCTCTACATGGAGCTCATATCAATTTCCAAAGAAGGGAAGTCACATTTCATATTCCAGATCAATCTACGATCGTATACCAATGCAAGGATGAACATAACCTTCCAGTGGAAATTTCTTCCATCTTATGGGTATTGATTCCACTAAATGAAGGTTATTTATCTCAAATGGTTGGTGAGAAACTCACGATTAAGAATATGCCCATTGTACGGGAGTTTGATGATGTCTTTCCAGAGGAATTACCGGGTCTTCCACCAAATCGTGAAGTTGAGTTTTCAATAGAACTCTTACCGGGCGCTTTGCCAATTTCAAAGACACCTTATAGAATGGCCCCAATTGAGTTGCAGGAATTGAAGAAGCAACTCCAAGAGAATCTTGATAAGGGATTCATACGCCCTAGTGCGTCACCTTGGGGAGCACCTGTTCTATTTGTTAAGAAGAAAGATGGATCAATGAGACTCTGCATTGATTATCGAGAACTTAACAAGATCACTATCAAGAACAAATATCCTCTCCCACGCATTGATGACTTATTTGACCAACTACGCGGAGCTCAATACTTTTCCAAGATTGATCTTCGTTCAGGGTATCATCAATTAAGGGTCAAAAGGGAGGATATACCAAAGACGGCTTTCCGTACAAGGTATGGACACTATGAATTTATAGTGATGCCATTTGGTCTTACTAATGCCCCTTCTATCTTCATGGATCTAATGAATAGAGTCTTTAGAGACTATCTTGATCAATTTGTGGTAGTCTTTATAGACGATATTCTTGTCTATTCAAAGAGCAAGGAAGAGCATGAAGATCACTTGAGAATTATATTGAAGACCCTGAGAAAGGAGAATCTTTATGCCAAATTTACCAAGTGTGAATTTTGGCTTCAAAAAGTTTCATTTTTGGGTCACATAATCTCAAAAGAGGGGATATCTGTGGATCCAGCAAAAACAGAGGTTATCGAAAGATGGTCGAGACCAACAACAGTAACTGAGATCTGAAGTTTTCTTGGTTTGGCTGGATATTATCGACGTTTTGTAAAGGATTTTTCACGATTATCTAATCCACTCACCAAGTTGACTCGGAAAGGAGTTAAGTATGTCTGGACAGAGGAATGTTAAGAGAATTTCAAGGAGTTGAAAAGAAGGTTATCCAGTGCACCTGTGCTCACACTGCCTTGTAGTGGAGAAAGGTTTGTGATCTACAGTGATGCATCCAAGAAGTGATTGGGGTGTGTTCTTATGCAAAATGATATGGTGATAGCTTATGCCACACGACAATTGAAAATCCATGAGCAAAATTACCCAACACATGATTTGGAGTTGGCTGCGGTAATCTTTACATTAAAGATTTGGAGGCATTACCTTTATGGTGAAAGGTGTGATATTTATACTGATCATAAAAGTTTAAAGTATATTTTCACACAAAAGGAGTTGAATATGCATCAAAGAAGATGGTTGGAGCTGATTAAGGATTATGACTGCTCAATCCATTACCACCCTGGGAAAGCAAACAAGGCGGCAGATTCATTAAGTCGACAAGACCATGCTAGTTTATCCATGATGAGGATCAAAAAAGATCCAATATTTATGGATTTACAAAGGATGGATCTTGGAATTATAATGGAAGGGGAAAAATCTTATCTTTCTCAAATGAATGTTCAACCATCTATACATGTGAAGATTAAAGAGGCACAGAAAGAAGATGTCGAGTTACAAAAGATGGTGAGAAATGTTCCTGAATTCAACCTTGATTGTGATGGGATAATAAAGTTCAGGAATCGGGTTTGTGTTCCTCCCATCCCCGAATTAAAGAAGGATTTGCTGGATGAGGCTCATAGTTCTTCATTCTCTATTCATCCTAGAAGCACGAAGATGTATAGGGACCTGAAAGAGTACTTCTGGTGGGATGGCATGAAAAGAGATGTTACTGAATATGTCTCTTGATGCTTGGTTTGTCAATAAGTTAAAGCTGAGAGACAAAAGTCTAAGGGGATGTTACAACCATTACCCATACCCGAATGGAAATGGGAAAACATCACTATGGACTTTGTCACAGGACTTCCTAAAACATCCAAAGGCAATAATGCTATTTGGGTCATAGTTGATCGTCTTACAAAGTCTGCACACTTCATTGCAATTAGAGAGGATTTCTCTCTAGATCAGCTTGCCAGGATATATGTAAAGGAAGTGGTAAGATTGCATGGAGTACCACTTTCTATTATATCTGATCGGGATCCGAGATTTACCTCGAAGTTCTGGCGAAGTCTTCAGCATACTCTGGATACAGAGTTGAGTTTCAGCACTGCTTATCATCCCCAGACAGACAGTCAGTCTGAGAGAACAATTCAAACCCTAGAAGATATGTTGAGAGCTTTCTCTATGGATTTCAAAGGAGGTTGGGATCAACACCTACCTTTGGTGGAATTTTCTTATAATAATAGCTTTCACTCCAATATTCAGATGGCTCCTTATGAAGCTCTCTATGGAAAGAAATGCAGGACTCCAACTTACTGGGATGAAGTTGGGGAAAGAAAGCTATTAGGACCTGATCTCGTTGATGAAATGGCAGAAAAGGTCAGATCTATTCAACAACACATAAGAGTAGCTCAGATTCGACAGAAAAGTTATGCCGACAACCGAAGAAAAGACCTAGAGTTTGAAGTGGGTGATAAAGTGTTCTTACGAATATCTCACTGGAAGAGGGTTATGAGATTTGGAAAGAAGGGGAAGTTGAGCCCTAGATATATCGGTCCTTTCGAAATACTGGATCGTGTTGGGAAGGTAGCTTACCAATTGGTGCTTCCACCGAATCTCTCTCAAGTTCACGATGTGTTCCATGTATCTCTCCTGAGAAAGTACATACCAGATCCTTCACATGTACTCAGCTCAGAAGTTGTACCGCTGGAGCAAGATCTTTCTTATGAAGAACAGCCGATAGAGATTCTGGATCATAGCGAAAAAGTCCTACAAAACAAGACCACTCTCTTGGTGAAAGTTTTATGGAGGAACCACCAACTTGAAGAAGCTACATGGGATCTTGAGGATATGATGAGGGAGAAGTATCTTCAACTGTTTGTTACAAAGTGACGAATTTCGAGGGTGAAATTCTTTTTAAGGGGGGTAGAATGTAACACCCGAGATTTTTATGAGTAATATTTTGTTTTTATATCATCAAAGGAATCTTTTTCTACACAACACTTACTTGGCTTGCTTTACACGCAATCGCGACCTTCCTCGATAGCTTGCGTCTTACGCAATACCGAGTTTCACTAAACAACAATATGCTATTAAAACTAGCCGTTATGAATAGTAATAACCACTTTTTGAAATTTTGTAAATTTTATTTTTCAAGATGGACTTCATTTTTGGACTCAGAATATCGAAATTAGCCTAGGGTGAAATTTTGGTATTTTTCTGAAAACTTTCAATTTTTGATGAATAGTGAAACCACTAAATGGTAGGTTAAAAACTGAATTTTGCATAAAACTTAATTTTACCGCTTCTGTGAATGGAATTTCAAAAATCCGACAGACACGGTTGATATCAGTAAGTAAAATGTGGTTCAATGAGATAAAAATAATTTTTTGGTGAATAGTAACTTTTTACTTTTTTTACCGCGAATAATAGTAAATAGGGTAACTAAGGGTAAATATGATATTACTATTACCCTAACACATGTCCTAATTCTATTGGACAAGTGTAATTCGAACAAAAACAAACTTAGGAATAAAATATGACCATTTAGGCCCACTTGGATTAGATTAGGACATTTATTATTAATTTATTTAAAGAAGGGTTAAAATAGTTAAAATCAAAGTTTAATAAGTAAATCATTTTTAATATGGGTTTATACATCAGATAAATTCGATTGTAAATATTAATAAGAAAGCTAAAAATATTTCCTACATGATGGTATTTTATTTGTAATTTTTAGACATCAAATAATTTAATTTATTTATGACACAAAGATGATGCAGTAATTATCTTATTAATGAAATATTGACATAATTGATAATATAAATACCAAAATAAATGTAATTTAAGACTTTTTATAAATTCCACTAATTTTCTAGGTTACTATGATATAATAGTGTTGATTTAATCAACTTGTTTCGAACATATAATTCTGTTATGACTTTCACAAAAATCATATATCAAATAGTGTCAAAATTGACACAAAATAGTTTTTAAATAAAATATTATATTATTAATTGTTATTTTATTCCTAAAAATATAAGGTTCGGCCAAATGACTTAGATAAGGATATATATATTAATAATAAACAATTTGGGGTTCATTTGGCATGTTATAGTAAGTGTATTAACCATATAGTGAAAGAAAACAAAAAGACACGGTAAAAGTTAAATTATTTAACTTAGAGTTAAATCTAATTGATAAGGTTAAAATAATATCCTAAACTTGTCTAAATCCTATTTTTTGATAGTATTTCGACCCATCCCCACTTTAGCTTCGAAATAAGACCCTTTGGAACCATTATAAACCGATTTTGACTTTAATATAAAATAATATTTTGAGATATTCCTAAGGTGCCCCTCTCCTCCCTTATAAAAGGGCACCTCCTCTCCCTCCTCCTCACACCAAATTGAGCTCTCAATCTCGGCCAACCCCTGCCATTTTCTCCTCTCCACTTCCCTAGAATAATCCTAGAGGTCCTGGTCTTCTTCAGAGACCAATCTTAGTTCCCTAAGTGGAGGATTCAAAGAAGCGTTCCAAAGAAGAGGTAATATCCATTACCGATCTTTTCAATTTCTTTCTTCTTCGACTTCTTCTTCTTTAGTTGTTTCATGATAAAGTAATAACATCAGTATTACTTAAATACTGATATGTTATTATAAATATGAAACAACCCTAATTCACCTTCTATCCATCCTACGGAAAAATGAAATCACCGCGCGTGCGTACGTACGGAATACCGTCTCCACGCCGTGGTGTAATCTATTTTCCACCATCACTTTACAAGGATGGGTATAATGGTGTAATGAGTAACTATTTATGATTATTATAAAGTAATATTTATACTGAAATAATATATATACACTCCAATACAATTCCACGATCATAGGAACGATATCATCACTCGTGCGTACGTACGGAATACCGTCTCCATGATGTGATGTGACTCGTTCTACATGATCATCATTACATAGTGATTATATAAATGAATTGAATGAATAAATATGATATATGTTACACTAATACCATTCTGGATATAAGGTATCTATAACCTTAAAAGAAGAATAAGAATGTATTCGGCAAAACACGCATAAGAACAAAAGGCAATAAAGACCCGAGTAACAAGTAACAATGAAATATTACTAACAAGAAGCTAAGAATATGACCATATATGATATCATATCAATATGTATGATTCTGGAATAAGTCAATAACATGATTTAAATCATTATACAGGAGGTTCGGACACTTACAAAGCAAGTCGGACCTAAGGTAAGGGAAATATCACAATCTCATTTTTATCCGAGATTGTTTATTCGTAAGTATTTACTGGGGTGTATTTTATCATCCACATCCATGTTCCCTCAATATGTAATATTGTTTCCATCCACTTACAATAGTTTAAATCCAATTTTACCCTTTGGTGATTTTTTAGTAAAGAATATGAAAGGAATCTTTTGTCGTTTTTTCGTACGAGGTACTTTTTTTACTTTTCCGACAAAAGTACGAAGAATGTTTTTTTTAACTTATACGACATGAATGGATTTCTAAAACATTATTTCCAAGAAGATTCCTTTACAAGTATTCAAGTTTATTTTTAATCAACTTCTTTTAGTTTAAAATTGTATGACATGTTAAGAAAGGAAAAGTGTTTTTGAAGTAGAAAGGATATTTTCCTCAAGAATGAAGTTCAAGTATTTTATCAAAATTATTTTCCATCTAAGATAATAAAAGGGTTATATTTTTATCCATATTATTACATGGATTTGATTATTTTGTGATGGAAACATTTTTATGAATTCCTTTATCTTATATGAATTGTTTTATGATGTCATGTTGTTTAAGAATCCCATTTTTATTACATGGGTTATGCGATGATGTATGATTTATGATTATGTGGAACACATAAGAAAGGATTCATTATAAGATGGGTGGGACCTATATCTCCCTCCAATGCATTGGGTAAAGATTTTATATCTCATGAGATAGACATGGCTGGAACGGAAGGTTATTTCGGTTCAGTGATACAGGACTGAAACGAGGAGTGAACTCGGTTCAGAAAGGGACTTTGTCCACTAAGATAGTCTTGGCAATGAGTCATGACTAACAAGAAATGATTTTCCATGATTATGTGTGCATGCCACAAAGTTTCAAATTTTATGTTATGATTATGGGGATCTCATTTTCACTTCTATGATTTATTCCATGATAAGATATTATGATCTCTTTTGCAGGTTTTGATTTTCAAAAAGATATGATATGATTTTTATTTCCTTTATTTGCCCTTGCTGAGCATTTGAGCTCACCCTTTTATGTTTTCTTTTCCCCGGGTCAGGAAGATGGATATTAAGTAGAGTATGCTAAAAGGGACCCTAGATATGATGAAATAAATAGGAGACACTATAGAAGATTTATGAACCAGTTGTTTATGTTTCCCAGTTTCTAAAGACACTATACCTATACGGTACTTTGTGGTTTTGTCATATGTTGTAATAAGTGTGCTTCAATTTTGAAGTATTAACAATGTATGTAAAATATGGGTCGTTATATTCGGACCACTGGTTTGGGCCTTCGGGTTATGAAAGGCCTTCGGGCCTCAGGGCCTTTGGGTCATCGAGACCATGGAGTTGCCTAGTTCACATAGAGTAGGCCCTAGAAGAGGATAAGAGCAAAGAGTAGTAGTAACCATAAGCAGATCTAACCAGATTGGAAGAATGAGAGGGTATGTAAACCTCCATCAGGACCAGGCACTGTGCAGCTTTGTATAGGGAAATTCTAGTCGATTAGCAATGCAAGGTGGGGCACTAAGAGATCAATGATGCAGAAATTGTGGAGGGGCGGTTCTAGTGGGTTGGGCCTACAGGTCATGTAATGGGAATAGTATGCCTTTGGGCCTTCATGACATGTATTGGCCTTCGGGTTGTGTCGGGCCTTATACCTTGGGCCTACGGGTCATTTAAGGGTTCCCCTTCAACACTTAAAAGGGGGATTGTCCATAATAAAATAAAATAACAGGCCTTTGGGCCATTCGGGCTATGTTAACTGATTAAATAACTATATTTATTTATTTTTTGTAGATTAATATATCATGTTACACACCAATAAACCTAATATTTTTGAATTCCAAAATAATATTGATATTTTAAAATTAACATTACATAAATAATTTCGAAATTGACATTATTGTTATTTTAATATAAATGAATCTTATTGAATGATTTAAAATTAATAAAATTCATGTATTCTACCAAGTGACATGTAAGAGTTAATATATATTAAATATTGTCTATTAATGGAATAATTAAACTTTTATAATTAACATATTGACCCATATTATGTAAATACGTTGTTAACATGATTCGGGTTCAAGTAGCTTTTTAGCATGTCACATGCGATTGTTTTAAAATTAATTAACAAAAAAATGGGATTTTAATTTTATAAATTATATATCAAATTAATAATTCATTTTATTTATATTTTTTAATAAATCTCACTTTAATTTACTCATAATGTTTAAATTAATTATATTATAAAACTAGATGCTTTAATAAAAACAGAAAGGAAAAAATTAGGGAATCATAGAAGTTAAGGAACCAAATTATTTAAATGTACATATTTTTCTTTGGATCAGGTTTTTTCCAAACATTATTATACTTTATTCCATTATTTTTCCATTTTGGTGGAACATTAGGTATGATAGAGCCCCCAATAGTGAATACCTTTTGTTATTTACAAAAGAGCCACTCGCCCTCCATTATAAAAAGGAAAGCAATCTACCCCTTCCCCACACCTATCAATTAACATTGTCTCATACAATATCTATCCAAATAGTCACCCAGAATCCCTCCTCTTTACATAGAATCCTCTCCTTGGTAAAAATTCAATTCAAGGATTCTTTTGGTACAAACCAAAAGAGGTTACCCGATTAAGAGGTAACGTCTTCTCTCATGATTTCTAATTTCATTCCCATTCTCCACTCCCTATACTCATATTATTCCATGATTATATAAAAAACTAGTATCCAAAATATACTAATATATTGTTATGAAATTTTTTTGACCTAAACTTACACATACCTTCATCTAATGGGTAACGAACATAGTATTTTTACGTATGGTGAATTGCTGCCTCACGGAACGATGATTGTTCAATTATCCTTTACCGCCTCTCATGGTGGCCATTATGATGGACACTATATTTATATATAATATATGTTTTATTTATAATTTCTTTATGAATATATAATTTTTATTTATAACATACCTTTTTTCTTTCCAAGTAGTTTAAATACGATAATTTTGTTTGAGTAAGTGTGGACTACTGCCCCCACAAAGCGATATGACTCGTTAATGCCATACTTGTAACGTATAAAGGATGGTGATAATAAACCTTTGAAAAATATATAATATAGATATGATACTAGAATTATAATATACATACTTACCATTTCGTTTTTATTCTTTTAATACAATAATGAAATGAATGTAGTATTCATGCGTACGTACGGTCATCTATCTCCATGAATGGTGAACTTCATTTTTAATGTCCAAATATTATGGAATATTCTAAATACATACATACAGAATATATAAGATAATTTAGTAATGGTTTAAATTCTTTATTGGATAAAACCATGTTATATTTCATATGAATGAAAAATAAAAAGTCAAAAATGTATTTGAGAAAACTAGAAAATTAACACCTGAAATAGTAAAAAAATAATGAAAGAGTATTGACAAGTGGGTAATAAAATATTATAAGAAGTTAATATATTGTATTATAAACATTATTTTGGTTTAGTTATCAGTTAGTAACATATTTTAAACCACTATATGGGAGTTTAAATACCACACAACAAGATGAGGGTTGGGGTAATGTAATTTCATCTCAACTTACATTTCATTGAGACTTATTTGTTATTATGAACCAATTCACTCTTATTTGGTATATATAGTTCCATTTTCATATTATGTCATGAATATCATTATATTCATGATATTTTAAGTTTAAATTGATGCCATAAAATTTTTTATATTATGATTTAAATGTTTCTATGTGGTATGGGACACTTTGTAATGTTTAAATATTATTCTCCTAAAGAATGTCCTTAATCTCACTTTCTTTTGGGATTGTTAACTTTACCTTGAATAAATAGTTATACAATAATCATTTTCATTGGAAATTTAATTGAATATTCATATCCACATACAATGGATATTATTATTTCCTAAACCGTGTACCATTTTCATAT
Source organism: Viscum album (assembly GCA_963277665.1). Taxonomy (NCBI): domain Eukaryota; kingdom Viridiplantae; phylum Streptophyta; class Magnoliopsida; order Santalales; family Viscaceae; genus Viscum; species Viscum album. The sequence goes on along the minus strand of OY728138.1, from coordinate 1,525,038,318 downwards.
GGTGGTCGCATTGACAATTATTTGATTAATTGGGGAATCATTGTTAAATCTGTATTTCTCATTCAATAGAGTTATTTGATAAGTAATATTACTTATTATGATTATTCATTATAAGGAATTATTTGGACTATAAATTATGGGTGGATCTAGAACATTTTATAGCTCCTCAATTCATCGATAGGTTCTCATGAGACAAATAAGTTTCCCAAATTAAATGGGTTTCTATCTGTGTTTTAAACTATCTTGTCAAAGGTCTTAACAGTAATAGGTTTTCATGTGCCTGAGACATGACATCCAATAAGAAATAAATTACCCCCATTTTGTATCTTTTATTGTTTATCTGTGATATTTTGTGTTGATATATCTATGGATGTAGTACATTATCAGTTTATTGATCTATGTTATGTGTTTTATTTTCTAACTTTCCACATTATTAATACCTTATCTAGTTATTTTTATGGAAAGTGTACTTAGTTATTTACCTTTACATACAAAATGATTCATCATTTCATCTATTTTACGTAACCTTACTGGAAATTTGAGCTCACCCTTATTATTTTTCCTTCCCCATGTTATGAATAAGATAACTTTGAATAAAATTTTAGGATGAATTTTATTTCAGTTTTTTTATGTAGCATGTTTTTTTCAGTTTTCTAATGTACTATTGATATTATGTATCTAATCTGGCTTTCTAAGAATTTTAAATTGAATAGTCCTTTTATATTTTTTTCCTTGTAATAATGCCAACATAATGTAAAAATTACCCAGCTCTAGGCTTCTAGGTCCAGGGGGTTACACAATGGCTAGCCAGTGAACACAGGTAGAAAACTGAATAACCATCTTGACACTGGGTAGCCGACGGCTATAGGCTGCTACCACCTTACAGCCCAACCGACATGTCCTTATCCCATTTCTTCCCAAACCCCATGGCCTAGATTTTTAGCTTAATTCTATATCCAATTACACCCATTGAAGGTATCACACATCCATAATTCTATTTTGGGACTTGGTTAATATTCAGTTCTATTCACTAAAAAAAATCAAAGTCCACCTAAACTATAAGACCGATATGTACACATGGGGTATTACAAAATCTGAATTGTAACACTAATCATCAACGATAAGTCCTAGTGGTTGTACAATTAAACATCTTGGCCTACCCAAGTCATTAGTTCCAGATCGAATGACCATGAACCGTCTCCAAATGCAAAACACACTTCTACAGTACAACTGTAACATACGGTGCTTAATCTGTTGAAGCACGATCCACCACTCATATTAATAATTTAAAAATTGAGATAATGCTCACCCACACCCTTATGCCCCCAAGAAACCCAAGATTTCCTTTTATGATAGATCATCTAGTATATAGTTCTCTCCATAATACAACAAGAATTATAATGACCAATTCAAAGTTACAGTTCCTCCACCTTCATAATTTCCTATTAAAACAAGATTCTAAAATAAAAATCAATATCTTGGTGGGGTCCCCAATAATATTACATGAAATAATGTGAAATAAATTATCCAATGTTTGTACCACTCTAATACTTAATTCCAAATAGAACTAGATAAGTTTTAATTGCCTAAGAATAAGGCTCGATCATGTTGTATTTTCCATGAGAAACCATTTTCAAAACCCAAAACCTAAATGTTGCATAGAATTTTTTGAAATCATTAAAATTTCCATCTCACCTCACCCAATATCACACAAAATGAAAGTATGGAACTCCTCTGGACAATCTATTTTCGGTGTTCTTAGCTTCAACTGCCAGTGTGTTACCAGAATACCAAATCCCGATGCCCCAACTCATAAAGGCACTTCATGGTCATTAAAATATAATCACAAAATACAATTATTACTTTTAATAAAGATCCATAGCTAAAACATCAGTCATCCAAAACTATAATTATTCTTCCAATTGAGCATTTAGTCATCTCTTACCTAATCCATTCTTGAATTAACTAAATTTTTATCCTGATCTTGAAGCTGAGGCTTGGGTTCCGTACAAAAAAACTTGGGGTTAAATAATTTATTAAATAAGATATAAATATGAAACCATGATAACTATATTAATTTCTCTTATAATTACTTCAAATTATCTTACCATCCCCGATCATGATGACTCGACAGGATATCTCTCTCATACCCAGGTGTTAACATGAAAAATCAATTAATTTCCCACTCTTAGATCACAAAAATTCTACCTATGACAACCATTGAAAAATTATTCTACCTAGGGTCATTCCCCCAAATTGAAAATGGTTCTCAGCATACTATATTTCTTAAAATAATACAATCATCAATAACAACCTCAATAGGTCTTTCAAATGAGTGTCTCTCCTCCCGAGCCATGCTCCCCATCTTATCAATACATGACCAGGATTAACCTAGGTAGGTTTTTCTACCAAACCTGGTCAATTTTATGATGTCTCCTCTACCAAATAGGAAAATTTTCCATTTTCACCAATTCTTGGGAAAATTTTCCCATGAAATTTCATCTTGACTAACAGCCCTCGGCCCACAAACAGTCACTGTTGATTTCATCCTCAACTAGTACGATTTATATACAGTTTGTGTCACCTCAATCTCCATAAAACATAATGGCCATACACTCCCATACCATCCGATTATTGAAACCTATAATAAGTTCTTTCACATACTTGAAATAGACTATCCAATATTTACAACATGTTACTTACATCATACAAAATCACCTTGTGTACTGCTCTTCAAATTTACGCACTTCACTAATTCCATGGCCTATCACATGACCGTCAGTCAATGATATCATTTTCTAACCATGAGCGCCTATCCATGTTATCACCATGTTACTAAGACACATCATAACTACAAGTTTATTTACCCAAATTTTATTTCTCTTCAAATCCATTCTTGATACCATGACACTCTAAGTGTCTCACATCCCCAAATCATGAGGCATTTACCTTCATTTAGACCCCAATAATAGTATTCACATACATAGGGAAACCCATGTCTAATATAAAACACATCGCTCAGGCCTACCCATCCCATGAAATCAATATGAAGGAATCTACATGCCTAAAAACATCCCGGATAGCACCCTGTATACACTAATATCATTTAGAAGTATCTACACATGATTCCCAGATTTAGGGAAGTCATGATCCTAGCTTAACCCCTCTAATGGGGTTCCTAGTAGTCACTAGGTGCAAACTCAAAAACTCCATAGCTATATATCAATGGGTCACTAATTCTCACACCTAGTCTAACAAGACAAGCCTCTCTTAAACCAAGACTCACATGGCATTGACCCAAATCCTATCTGAAATATCACCTTATATATAATGTAAAGAACACCCACTCCAGGGTCTCATATAATGCATATATTGATCACCTCATTCCAAGCCATCATCCCACTAGATAATTGATTCTCATAGATCAACCACATATATGGTTTCTACGTGGAGTTTCTGGTCACATCACGTAGGTGTACACGTACAATCAGCATAATATGATGATGATCTATATCCAATAGATCACACCTCATGGTTTGGTTAAGTAGAATACCATTCCAAAAAATATAGAAAAATACCATATAGTTTATTAATAACACTTTAAATGAATATACCTATAGGAAATAATCCCCATGGGTTCTATCACTAAGTGGTCATGTGACTTAACAAACCCACCAGGGTCACCACAAATCCTAGTCACATGGAACATCGTCATCATCATTTCCATCGATTATCATACCATATAATACACATGACCTATCATCAAAAAGTAATTTATGTACATGGTGTCCCAACTATGTATCATTCTACCAAGAACCTATATGTTAAAAATATATATAATCTTTTGTAGACACTTTAAAACCCTATTATTCATTGTTCCTTAATAAAAAATCACACTATTTGGACTATATGTAATATAAATCCCAACATTCCAAGAATGATTCTTATAAAAACATATTGCCTATTTGGAACAATAGTCAAAACCCATAGTAAATAATGATCATCAATCCAAACGTAATGTGCATCACACAAGGTGAAATCATAAAATTGTTACATTAAACACCTAGAAAATCAATCATAAATCCATGATAACATGGATTTCCCTCTAAAATAGGTGTTTTTGATGGACCACACTAGTATCCATCATAAGCTCTAACACATTCCTATATATCCTATCTACCCTGAGAAAAATTAAGTGAAAAAACAAACCACTAATACCTCTTTATAACACATAGGCCTAGCTCACTATGAATAGTAATTGGGTTGGGGTGCTATGTGACCCCAGGAATTCCTCCTCGTATGCTAGAGGCTACCAACTAGAGGAATTTATCTAAAGAGGAATCATGGTGAGACTATTTTCCCAATTTGAGAGTGTGTAATTGTAAATGAAATAGCCACATATCATATATAGTCCATAACGATCAAACTATGTAGAAATAAGAGAAATATATCAATATTAATAATAGATGAAATGAACATAATAATAGTCATACAACTATACAATAATGATCACCCAATAGGACTATCAGATATACATTATAAAATAAATGAAAACGTACAAACCAAAATAAAAGTTCAAGAGGATCCACTACAATCTATGATCCTCACCTCTTTATAAATTCTAAGTCTCATTTGAGATTACCCAAATTTATCATGTAATATCGAGACCCATCCTAACAAGAAATCATAAAAAGTGAGCGATACTCTATAACCCAAGTGTAACGATTTCCTAGGTAGTGTTAAAGTAAAAAAATCAGTAGGGTACCCCCAACACAGCCCCATATAAAATTTAAAATGCGGTGATATGTCCATGTGACATGATCTCATAAGGTAAAAAACTATTATAAATAAATAAATAAAACAACCAACACTACCTACATTGGATCGATGTCAAAATTCCTTTGAGAGAATCATAAGTAATATTCCAACTGTAGGATCAAAACCAACATGAGGGTGTGTGCATATAACATGGTCCAAGCCCAATAACAATTGTCGATCCTCTAGTCTGTGACCTCAATAGACCATACATACTTTGGATAGTGTATAAGTGTCTCTGAGCATGTCATTGTGATAGTTCCAACCAATATAATAGACCAAATCCTCCCCAACATATGGATATTTATCACGGCCTGGGGACGTCCTTAAAAATATTCAACTAATATACATGAACAACATTAACTCCAAATTCATAGAATCCTTACAAATAGTATCACAAGCCTCCCTTATGGGAGATTTCTTATTCATGTATCACAGATCTTCCATTTTAGATTATTATTTTCTAGAAATAGAATCCTCCCAAAAGGAGTTTTATTTATGTGTAACAAAAACCTCCCTTATGAGGGTTTTCTTGGACAAGTATCCAAGACATCCCCAAGGGAGTTTTCTATACATAATAAAAGAATTCCCCCATGGGTATTTTCCATACACACAAATAAGGGAATTCCCCTTTGGTTGTTTTCCAATTTTTAGCATCAATATAATGAGTCAAATTCTAGTAAACACAATTGGGAAACCACAATAGACTAAAAAGAAAACAAATCAAAAAAAACCTCATGGGTTGGCCGAACTCCCAAACCCATCACCACTATCCACAATCCCTCAAGCTTACATGTGAGGTATGACTTATAAGGTTCCACCCATAGCTACCTCTACCCATGACCAAATACACCCACTTAGTACCAATATAACATTTGGACACCCACCTTATAGACTCTTATTCCAAATATAATATTCCTCACAAGAAATAGTCTATAATGATGGCTTAAGTCTCTTATCAAAGTTTGAGGTCAACCTAAGATATCTTACTCACCCAACCAGACTCAATGATTCTAATGAATCTATGGTATCTCTGGTATACACTATAATTAAGGCTTCATCCATTGGTGTCCAATGGATAAAGTTGGCCCCCAAGGTCCTTACTAGCCTTGAACTTTATTCATCCCTTAGAATCCAATTTTAAATTAATAAAATTACATAAATTAAAAAAAAAAGTAAATACAACAATTTCCTAAGTGGAATGACCATACATACAATTTATTATAATTTATAATAAATTCTATATGGTAAGCATGCCAACCACCTATATTTTTCAAAATCTGTTACCATTTAATTCACATGCCGACAATTTTTCCTATGCTCATCCAGACTCATCCAAGCTATATCCAAGCATGATCCATAAACTTATATTTTAGTACAATCCAAAAAATCAAAAATTAATTAATTATAATGAATACATAATTAATTTAATGATATAAAATTTAATTATAAATTATAAAACATGAAATAATTGACAAAACACCCACCTGGTGGCTTCGTCAAACCCGACCTATAACCAGCCATCCACCGGAGGTCCATTCCATGACTTTGGCACAAATATATAAAATATACCTAACCCACCCCACAAAATATATAATTATCATAATTTAATATTAAATATAAATATTAATTAAAATAGTAGTGTGACTTACCTTTACTGAATCATCGAGAAATTTCCAATAGACTTCATCCTGGGACAAAATCTTCCTAGGCAGAGTGGAAACCGCATCATGCACAATCAATTTGACCATGCTCTAGTGGAACTGGCATCAAATCCATATCCATAGTACGTGAAAATCCTAAAAAGAGGAGGAACATAAAAGGATAAACCACCAGTGCAAGAGGATTAACTCAAATCATAATAAAATCATCCAAGAACCTCCCCTGTAACAAGGGTGAAGAGAGGAGGAAAGTAGAGGTTCCTCCTGAATGTTGCACTAAAATAAACGGTATAGGAGGGTATGTCCCATCAAAAAAATTCAAGTGGGTAAATGGAATTATTTTCCCCTTTAAAGGAAACCATTTAGATTGTACAGGGACGCTGGCTAACAAGTGAGCCGATAAAGCAAGTCATGACATGGTCTAGTCAGTGGCTATCAAATACCTTTGAGTTATAACCACCTTATAGATCAATCACCTCATCCCTCTCCTAGTGCTTCTTGACCCCCCCCCCCCCACCACATATATTTTGAGCTTTAATCCACATAAAATTAAACCTTTTGAGGTTTTAAAACTACTATAATTATATTCTTTTCCCTTATTCAAATTTCACCACGTCCACTAATCTAAAAAATCAAAGTCCTAATAAATTAAAAGACCTATCTGTGCACATGGGGTTCTATAATACTATCATGACCACATTAATGGAAGAGTAACACATCCTTTAATCTAGAAATAATCCAAAAAAATATTTCATAAATAAGGATCTATATGTAAATTCCAATTCTTTAAAGGAAAATATATATATATATATACATGAACTTGTTTTGTCCTTAAGTAATGGAATGTACATTATAACTATAAATTTCATAGAAGTTTTAGTAAATAACCTCCTCATAATGAGTAATTAATTATATATATGTGTGTGTGTGTTTGATAATAGTTATCTCATCGACATCATTGACCAATATTTTGAAGTATTCATATAACCAAATCATATATAAGTGACTCTAAAAAGTGACTAGTTTATTTTTATTAATATATATATTGGGGAAAATCCTTTATGGTAACATGTTAGTGATTTTGGATTGTTTTTTATTAAAAAAACTGCTCGATGAATATGGATGAAAATATTTCAGTGTAGTAGTTGATAATGAGTGTTGGAAATGTTCTAGGAAAATGGAGACCATTCATTATTTTTGAAAAATGTTTTAGGAATGTGTTTATAAATTTGATAAAGAAAATTGAATCAAAGGAAGTATTTTTCACAAGCATAATATTGTGGGAACATTTGAATATTTTCATGATAGTAGTGATTCAAGACCTCCTTATTCAATATGACACAAAGTAAAGAGTTTTGAAAACATTTGGTGATTTAGTGGAAAATGGATTTGTAATAGCATGGTTTAAACATAAGGGAATATGTTCCTAGATATTTAGTGATAGATGAAAATATATAGAAAAGATGATATGTTTTTTGGACAGGAAAACATGATAAAAATTTCAGTGGCTCGCATAGAGTTTCATGAATGGTCAACTACACTAATAAATTAGTTATTACCCCCTAATTTAGGTAGATAAATACTTAGTGAAAATCTGAAGGATCAATTTTTAAATAACACTTATGAGGATGTACTTATATCATGAATATATTTAAATCAATATCAGTTTCATGAATAAAAAAACATGTCTTTCTATAAACAAGTGTGTTTGGCATAATTTTGAATGTTTCATGAGAGTAAATAGTTTCATGAAAGTTTGAAAGTGGTACTTAAGGTTCAAAAAGGTTGTGAAAAGGTGAATTTTACAATAACCTCATGTAATTTCATATAGATTCTATGGTAAATATTTATTGATCATTTTGATAAAACAAGAGCTTCACGGAACTGAAATTTCTATGTAACCAAGCATGATTAAAATAAATAAGTAAGTTCTACAGAAGTAATAGAGAATATAATTTATAAGGGATATAAATAAGATTATAAAGAGTGAGTGGCTATAAACTAAGGTTGTTGAGTATTCTATGAACATTGTAATAGAAGTCCACTTTAGTTATTCTGGTACATTAGAACATTTCTTTTTTTTCTCCCTTGATTATCTTTGTTAGGGTAAAATAATTATTTTTTGTATCATTCGTTATTTCACTTTAGTATTTACATTTCTATGAGAATAAGAGAGATAATTTTTTTTAATGATAAATCAATATCAAAATTCGTAATTTTTAAATCTAATATACCATGATTCTTCACCCCCCTCCCCCACTAGGAATTTGGCCTATTGGTGCTAATAATTGGTATCAAATAAAATAGTTAAAGTTAATGAATCTCTCTCAGTATATTCCATGGGCATAGTTAATAACAAATAGATTCTTATACTTGGGGGAAATAATTCTCAATATTGTAAGAATTGTATGAAATACTACTTTTGATTTTATGTATGGGTGTATACAAACTATTACACATGAGATTATAGTCAACATGGAAAATGTGGATTTATCGAAAGTGGACCATAGAGAACTCTATGTTGATGTTAGGGGTATCAATGAATTTGGGAGATATTTATCCAACATAAACTATACAATGTTAATTCCATGTAAATCCTCACATGAAATGTAGGAAAAACAAATTAATGCCTATTCTTATAAGTTTGTGAATGTAAATTGTAGGTTCTGGGGAATAAATGTGAGGACATGAATATGCATGAAAATGAATTTTTTGATGTATTTTTTTATATGGTTAATGTAATTATGATGTAAATTATTATAATTAGTGAAACCCTTGATGATGTAAAGATCACCAAGAATATCTTGAGAATTCTTCCACCCTAGTTCAATCAAATAGTCTCTAAACTTGAGTATGAGGATACAATGAATCCAAATTTGGATATTTAACTTAGTATACTTACTTCATACTAAATCCTAAAAAATTATAATGAGGCTTTGAAAAAGTTTAATTCTATATAGGTTTCATTCAAACACATAAATAAACTCACAATGAATGATTTTTTGGAAGAAGAATAGGTGGATAAATTCATGTCATTCCTTTTCTCTAATATTAAAAGGGGAAAAGGAAAGATTATTTGGAGGAGATTTTATGTCCTCTATTTGAGTTGTGAAAACCTATTGGGAGTGTGATGATTGAGGAGCATTTTATAAATATGAAGGAATAAAGAAGATAAATTTTTAATCTATGAAGTATTCCATCCCTAATGAATCATCCACAAAGGTACGATTTATCACATTAAATACAATGAGGTTGCTATTGATAATAGATTTAAGCTATGTCGATCCCCGATTCATTCTCGAATGATTATTCAGTATGGGTAAAACCTTTTAATGTTGATGACCTCATGGAAGGATTAAATGCAGTTTAGGAATTCTTAGAACATAGATGAATTTTTATTTGGAATTATTTCTTCCATATTCCTTTTATGTCTGAAAAATTAAAATTTTGGGCAAGGGGATTTAGGTCTATCTCCCTAAATATAAGTTTGGTCATCATTCTGGAGTGCGAATTTCGATTTAATCCTTTCACTTTAATGAACATCAGGGTCCAGGTTTAGATCAATGTTTTTGGTATGAACTGGATATTATGGCATCCCAACATTTTATTTAATGTTTCATTAGGCATTGGAATCCCCATTAAGATGGATAGAACCACATAATTGGATATATTTTTCTATTATTCTAGTATCGTAGTAGAATTTTTCCTTAAATCTACTTTATTTGATCAAATTTCTCATTCAACATCAAAAGACGATATCAATTTATAGATAAAATATAAGAAGCAACCGATTTTTTCATGAATTTTTTAGTCTATTGGAAATCTTAAGTAGAATTTTTTTTGGAATGATTTATTTTAATTTTTTTCTTATAAGGCCCATAATAAAATCTCTACATAAAATTAATAAAAAAATGTAGGTATGGTTCCTATACTTCTAATCTGGAGGGAGACTCTAAAGGTAATCTCACAACTATTTATTCAAATTATTCTAAAGGGACTAGATTAGATAATGATAGAATTGAAAATCTACTAGATATACAGAATGATGTTCAGTTGAATTTATCTCAAGAACATCAATTAGTTTATTTCTAGAATGAGATCTTTAAATTTGGAAGTGAAGAGGCTGATCTTGAGATTTTTATTGGCAATGTTTAGGTGTAGGAATAGGGTCATAAATTCCAGTATTTTTCTACATATGGATTTCCAAACGATGGTTGTCATCTATCTATATAGGTTGAATGTAATATTGAGGGTTTCAATATTCAATTCATTGCGTAGATAGAGTTTAAATTGAACCCCACAATGGTGTAGAATCTTTATTAGAGATATCAAAATATATATAATCAAACTTCTCCTTCATATAATTATTAGTGGTCTCTCAGTGAGGGAGATACTTTAAGGAAATTTGTTAATATGGAATCTAGTTCTCTGGAAATTTTAGATACCCAGATCATGAAATAACTCAAAAAACATTAGAGTTTAAATAAAATTGGGGGAATTGGAAAGGGGGTAATGATGAATCACCATATAAAAGATCTTATCAAGATGATACTAAAAAATGTAAGGTGGAGGAAAACGAAGGTTTCTCTTTGGATTCTAAGAATAATCCAAGTCCAATGAATGAATACTCACATTTAAATCCCACCATTAGAATTATATCTCTTTGAAATAGTAAAAAAGTTCATGGTAACTACTTCAGTCCATCAGAAGAGGAATCTAACTGTGATTTTGATGATTATAACCATTTGAACTCTGATTTTCTTATTTTCCTTTTGTCACTTTTGGTTTTTGAATGAGGGATGTTTTCCTTGTCTAGCCTCATTTCAATCCTCCTCCTATATATTCTTTTTCATTAATAAATGGTATTGGTCCCACTTTTTATAAATAATTATTGTTTAAATGGAAACTTTCAATTTCATTATTTGGATGTTGAATGATTGAGATAATTATAACAAAGTGTCCCAAAAAATTTAGGATAAAGATAAAATCACTGTAAGTAAATATTCCTCCGATATGGTAGGAAGCATAAGTATGAAATGTAAATTCTTCTAGAAAAATATCATGCTTTCATTGGAGGATAATAGGTTTGAATAAATTAAAACAAACTAAATTGATTACTATAAAGACCACAAAAAAGATGTTCTTATGGTCATTGTATAAATTTCATAGAAAAGGGAAGTGTGTGATGATGTTGAATGAGAATAGGAAGGGAGATATTATCTCGAAGAAGAGTTAGAGAATTATCTTTAAGAGGTATATAATTATAGATCCAAATTGAAGATATCCAATAGAGTGGTTCATGATAAAAAATTCTATGTATAGAAATAAGAAGATGAGTTGTTTGAGTTAAAGGTAGCTATTGAATAGCATAAAATAAAAATCCTTAAATCACAAAGAATATTTTTGTGTAAAAGATCAAATTTTAAGAATATTCTAGGGTTTTCAGTGGGTTTACCAACATAGTAAAAAGTGTGTCTAATAGATTGAAGAGATTGGAGAGGATTTGGTTGTCCTATGATGAAATTTTGAAGATAAGGAAAGGCTCTGGACTACAATTATGGAATTAAGAAATAAAATCATATAAATGATTGAAAATAAGAATGTGAAGAAGGGAGGTCTAGTAAAATAAGAAATAGTGTTTTAGGAAAATTAAAAGACACATCTGAATGAAAATGATGTTACATGAATTCATCACAAATAAAAAATTGTAATGGTTGTTAAAAAACCACAAGAACCCACTCCAAATTTGATGATTGATTTTGGAATGAATAAAAATTGTAATACTCATATAAACCAAGGGAAAACTAGTATTATTGCAGAAAAACACAATATTACACCTCATATTAATTTTTTTATTTATTAGAAGTGAAGACATTCTACAAACTGATTAATCCATATCCAAGAGGTAATAGAGGGCATAAGAGTAGAAAAGAAAACTAGGTAGAGTTCAATATTCAAGGTATAATTTTGATGTTAACTATTTTTTATGTGAATTATTTGAACATATTTCCAGCTATATTTCATCCACAATGTAGAGGAATGTGTCTATGAAGACTGAAAATAGACATCTGTCGCTGCTCAAGGAATTGTCTTCTGGGTTGAAAACACAAAATCAATTTGCATCTTTGAATGATGAATAAAGTCCATCCTTCTATGAATAATATCATCCATTTTATTTTAAATGTGGTATGAATCCAAACACATGGATAAAAAAATAGTTGATAAATTAGTGGTTATATAGGTTTTTATTAATGAATTATTTCATACTATTGTATACATCCTTGATAGTGTTTGAACATCCCACAAGAATGGAAATAATGATATGGACACATGAAATAAAAATGAAAACAATAGTGTCTTATAATTTGGTAATGATGAATGCCTAAATATTATTTTCTTGGGAAAATAAAATATTGGGGGTAATGATATGATACACAATGATGTCTTAGTTATGAAATATCTTAGTCATAATTTGATGAGATTTGGTCAGATGTGTGACTTTAGGATTGTGATAAAATTTACCAAGCGGACTTGTATCATAATGGAAAGGATGGTTCTATTGTTATATAGGGGAATAACATGAAGGAGAATCTCTACCATGTCAGTGGAGAAGAAGACATGTGATTTCAAATTAATGAAGAAGAAAATTGTTTATGGTATAATAATATTTATTATTTGAGCCAACAATCCTAAGATGATCTCGTTAAAAATGATATATCCAGTGATCTATATAAACAATCACATGGTCATATTCAAATTTTCAAAAAAAATCAAAAGGGGATGATTATGTGGATAACATATGAGGAAAATGAACAGAATTCAATGATATTTCTTGAACTTGTGCATATTGATTTGTATGGACCAATTTCACCAAGATTCATTGATGGTAATAGATATTATGTTCTTTTTATGTATGATTATAGTCGGATGGCATAGATAATTGTCATCACTCATAAGTATGAGGTGTTCAATATCATTTCAATGTATTAACGGGATGATAAAAATATTCTTAGATAGATAATTATGATGTTTTGGACTAGTAATTGAAATATGTTTACAAACCTATAGGTGGAGGATTATATTTGGAAGCATGGGATAAGGAATCAATTCTTAGGAGTGAGAACTCATCAACAAAATAGTGTAGTTGAGAGGAGAAACCATATCATGAAAAACATTTCCAAAATTATTCATATCAAGAAATACTAGTAGAGACGTTTTGGAAAGAATTATTAGTAACATTGAACTATATTTATAATAAATTTTTGTTGTTCTAAGGGAATAAAAGATTCCAGATGAATTGTGGTATAGAACAAAACCAACACTAAATTTCTATAAAATAATCAAAAGTAAATTCTTCATTCTCAATAAGTATAGGCATTGTAAATTTCAATCTCATTGAGATAAAGTAGTTTTCCATAGCTACTTAATATAAAATAAAATCATATAAGTGATTTAATAAGATCCTGGAAAGGTTATTAAAAGAAATGTTTTCACTTTTGTGGAGAAAGAGAAAAATATTTAGAGAAATAGTGAGAAGATTCAAGTGGATAGTAATGAATATTAGAGAAACTCAGGGGAAGCATAAAGGCCTTAGTAAAATTTAGAAGAAGTTACTTATGATGAGAAGAATAATGTTTTACCAAAATATTCATAGAATCCAAAATACAGATCTAAAATAGTTGAGTAGGATATCATTACTGATTAGATAGCACTAATTAAAATGATTAGAATGAAGTCTCTATAAATTTTTTTACTTATTAATGATAGAAACAAACTGTTTTTAATAATCTTCTGAGGATGAGAATTGGTTTTATATGGTGAAGGAAGAGCTTTACAAAATTGAGAATAATAATACTTGGGAGCTTCTTTAAAGAACAATACACAATAATGTCCCCAAGACAAAATGATTTTTCCATAATAAGATGAATTGAGATGACATAGTGGTTCAACACAAAGCACGAAGGGTGTGTTAGGGATAATCTAATATCAAGGGAATTTATATAGATGAAACATTTATACCCATGACATGGATGGAGTTAATTTGAATATTTCTTTCCATACTAGTGCAAAGGAAATTTAACTTTTTTTAGATATATGTCAAGTAATAATTTTTAATTAGACTTCTAGAAGAAGATGTAAACATTGAATAGTTGGATGGTTTTATTATCCATGAATATGAGAATACATTTTTCCTATTTGGGAAAGCACTTTATGGGATAAATTATGCACCAATAGTGTTTTTTTAAATAGATCAATACTTGAAGAAGCTATGGTTCTTATGTGCTAGAGTTTACTACAATCTATATATAATGTTTGATAGTTATCATAGGATTATGGTTCTAGTGTATGTATATTACATAATCCTTGATGGATCGAATGAATCATGGTGAAAATAATTTTAAGATTTTATGATGTGTGATTTTTAGATGTTGATGATCAGTGAATTGAATTTTTTTCTTTGGTTTACAGGTTATTCCGGGAAGGCAGATTACCATCATTACTAAATATAAATATGAGAAGCATTTTATAAAATATTTTTAATGGAGGATTCTTAGGAAATGAATTACTTAGTTTCTTCCCAGATGAAGTTGACAAGAGATGAATAAGTAAAAGTAGCTAATGTCATATAATACAGGCATGTTATGAAAACAAATGTCTTCAATTCACTTTAATGCATGATTTATTACATAAAAGTACACATAATAAAACCTAAAATATCTTGAGGCATATATTTTTTCAGAAATTATGTTCAAAAAATTACAACTTTTTAAATATAAATACAAAACCATTATTTAAAAAAACCCACAACATGTACTTATATTCCATGGATCTTAAAAAACGTCACGAGATAACCTAGAGGCATAAATAAGAAATGAGTGAGCTATAAATCCCAATAAGGGAATGTGAAAATCATAGCATAATGTAAAACAACACATGGCATCCAATAGGAATATCAAGGTAGAATAATGAGGGATTAGAATCATAGTCTTCAATAATTATTCATGATATAAAATGAAATAATAAAGGCAATATGGGGATGTGGAAACAACATAAAACATGACATCATAAATACAACTAGAGGAAACCCACCAAGTCATCATAATATAATGTGCATAGGATAACCTCCATTACACCATACATGGTACCTCATGACATAAAACATTACCTAATGCTTTGGAGTATTATCTAGGTGTGTCCATCATTTTATTATCATGTACATGCATAAGTGTGCCACATGGATCATACAATATAAATATTATATTCATCAATTTTAATCCCACAATCAAGGAGTGTGGGTTACATAAATGGGATTACTCCTTAAATTATGGATCTTTACATCTAGGTTAATACTCTTTAGTGGAAATAAGGATTGGTATTCAAAATAAAAAAAATTGGTATAGAAAAATCACATGATAATTCTAGTAGCATAATGGGGGTACGTGAAGGTTCATGAGAGGTATTAATGAGAATAAATGGGGTATATCATAACATAGAAATACTAAGGATGGTAATAAGTTTATTTAAAAATATTTTCAAACATTAGAAAATGGATATCAATAGACATAACACAAAGAAGGCTCTTGAATAAATAGAAGAAAGAGAGGATACCTTACCTTGAGGGGGAACATATAAAATATTTGGAGGAGATTATTATGATCTTGGGTCACCTTGGAAGTGACCTATAGATGGATGGAAATATTAATTTCATGGTATATGGGTTTTCAGTGAATATTAATGGGATTTTTTGTGGGTTTATATAGAAAATTAGAGGGGGTATTCTTTAATAATTTTCAAACTTATGTTTAGGACTCAATATTATAAAGTAGTAAAAATCAAAAACATTCCCATGTTTTTGCTTATGGTTTCTAAAAAAGTGGAGTGGGTTTTATTATTTTATAAGGCTATGAAACGAAATCATTAAAATAATACCCTTGGTGATGTGGAAGTGAGTCATGCTCATTAAATTGTGATTTTAAAACCTTAATATAGAATAAAGGTTTTGGAGGATTCATTATGGATTTATAAAATTTATCAAATAAATTTAAAAACATTTTATTTTAAAGGTAAAATAATATTAGGACAATGTGTACCTTTTAGTTACTACATTACATCACTTTTAGGCCATTATGATGTCATAATACATATCTTATCTTTATACTGTATTTAAATTTTACCCAAAAATTCTATTATCTCATAAAATCATAAAAAAATAACCATTGGATATTATTTAAACTTGGATTTAAAAAATAATATTTAATTTATTATAAATATTCTCTAAATATTATATTTTAAACTTTTAAATAACAAATCCCCATTAATAAAAAATCCTAGTATTTTTTTTGCAATAACAGTGTTCCGACCCTTATAAAAATTACATTTTACTTTGTAAAATTATATTATCATTTTTATTTCATTAAAATTATTTAATAATATTATTTTATGAAAAATAATTTATTTATAAAAAAATGAATTCATTAAAAATAATTTCTTTATTGAAGCTATATATTTCCCAAAAATACAATTTTTGTTTCATTATATCAAAATTTTGTTTTTATAAAATGAATTATATAATTATTTATATAGTATTTTTAAAAGGTATAAATATAACCATTTTATAATTAAAAATAAAATATAAAAATTCAAACTATTAGGGTCTAGATACATAGCCCTTTACTACACAAGCAAATGCTCGAAGGGTAAGGTGTGCAGTGGTGAGACTTTCTTGGGGTGGTTCGGCATAAATGGTTTGGTCCATGATATCAATGAGATTTAAATACTTCTATAAATGGTTTCTCTCATGTTTTATGTTTTTTATCATATCTTGGGATTGATCAATGGTAATTCCCAATAATGTAATCTCCCACAAAAACTCTGATAAATGGGATTCTTAGGATATGATCCCATTTTTTTTAGGTTTTCACATCCTTTGTGTGTGTCAATTGGATTTTTTATAACTCTATATATATATATATATTAATCAAATGAACATTATATAATGGTTATAAAATCAATGGTTATGATGCTTAACAGGCTTTTGAATCTGATAGGATATAACTTATAATGGTCTAAAACACAAATTTGTCCATGTATATTCTATAATTTCATTTATTAATAAGTAATTTAATTATTTAAAGAAGGGTTTTGATTTATAAAAGCTCATTTTGTTACATAGATAATTTAGAACCTATTTTACTTAATAGTTATATCACCCAATATTTTATTTTCCATGTGTCATGAGATGAGGTATGAATGTGGCCCCAAAAAAAGAATAATTCTTCTAGTGAAAAGAATATTAAGTTATATCAAAGACATTGTTGATTTTTATTTTTTATATAGTTAAACATGATATGAATATTTGATAAGATACGAAAAAAAAAATTATTGGTGTGATTCAAAAGACGATAGAAAGGATACATTAGGAATTGAATATTATACTATTTTATTTTTATTTCTTATATTAGTAAGAAAAAAGATTATATTTCACCCATTACTATACAAGATAAATATATTTCACCACCCAAGTATGTATAAAATTAATGTTCATAAAGAATTATCTTGAAGACATGGGATTTTAGGTGAATTCTCTTATAGGAATCAATTGTGATAATTCATGTTCTATTAATCATAGAAAAAATATTATTCATAACTGAAGGACAAATCACATTGAAATAAAGTTTCATTTTTTCAAGAAGAATATGGGGAATGGGTTAGTTAACATTAAGTATGTTCCTACAAAACATAAATTTTCATAAATATTGATAAAGGCCTTATGTAAAGAATAATTTTAAAGGAATCAGCAGGCTCTCAGAGTCCAGTCGACTCGCCACAATTAAAATAATCTGGATAAGAAACCCCCACTCCCTGATGTGTGTTATAAATATCCCTATGTGTTGATAATTTTTCTTTTCTTATTACATAATATAAGATAGTGAGCTTTGGGTTTTCTGAAAAAGGGGGAGAGATATTGTTCATAATAGGGGAAATATTTTGACAAACCTTCTACAGGGGATTGTAATGTGATGAAAGTGGAGATTTTTTTTGTGATTAGTATGGGGGAGATAGGATGTTGAGGGAGATCTATATTTTATGATGCTAATGTTTTTCTATTAATTAATAAAAATCATTAAAGGAGTGACCATTAAGATTTTGATTAAAGAAGTTACCATGTGTGGTTTAAGAAGTATTCATCTTATGCGCTATACTCTATATAACAATTGGGATCAATCAACAATGTGGTATCGAGAATGAAGTGATTTGTTAATGATACTTTCATGTTAATCTTGATTATTACATAGAGATTTTCTCATGTGGGATTATATTACATGTTTAGTGAGTCTATGATCAATATCTAGAGTCATAGAAGTGGAAATGGAGTTTGAAGATGGAATAGAGCATGTTCTGTTTAAAATAAGTTTTTAGAGATTTTAATGTGTTTTTATCAAACCCAAAGTAGGGGTTGTTGGGAAAAAATACATCAAGGTGTCATTTTCATATTGTTTTATTATTGTGTTTGATGAAAAAATACATTTGATGAAGCCAATTGAAAAAGTTCCAGAGTAGTTATTAACAAAGAGTGTTGTTAAAGTTCATGGACCATGGAGACCTTGTGTTATTTATGAAGAAGTTGTCATTATGTTTTTTAAAAAGTTGAGTAGGAAAACTAGAGTAAAGGTCGGATTTTTACACAAGTTCCATGTTAAGAAAACTTCTGAAATATTTTGAAAAAGTAGTGATTTTATACCAATTAATTAAATGTTTATAAAAGGATATTTTTTCTTCAATGTTTAGTAAACAGGTTGGAAATATAGTAATATGATTTTGGAGTATATAAATGGGAAATTGTATGAAGACTGTGTGTTTTAAATGTAAAATAATAATGGAGGTGACTTTTTTTCTATCAGGGCAAGTGATAAAAAAAATTGGGCATCAGGAACATATTTTCATGAAGGGTCCTATTAATAGGCTAATACTCCCCTTATTTGGGTAGAGTAAGACATAGAGAAAATCATAAGGATTTATTTTTTCATATGAATTAAAAGAATTTATTTATTATATGAAATGATTTATATGAACATCAGTTTGAATAAATAAAAAAATACCTGAAAAGTTGAGTTTCACATAATTTTGAGAGTTTAATAAAATAAAGTAGTTCAGGGAAAGTTTATAAGTTCTGTGAATGGTGTACAAAGGTTGTGTGAAAGTGAAATCTATGTGAATATAAAGGAATTGAAAAAAATTATTGAAAATATTTATTCATCATTTAGATAAAAGTAGATAATTATGGAACACAAATTATGGTGTAATCAATTGTTATTCAAATAATAAAGGACTTTCTACTGATGGAATAATGAGTACACATAAGAAGAGTGAGAAGTTATCTTTTAAAGAGTTAAGGATTGTAAACCAAGGGGGTAGTGAGTATACTATGAGCATTGAAACAATATTATGCTTAATTTATTTTAGTATATTAGAACATTTCCTATGTATGCTCATTGGATTATCTCGATTCAGGTGAACCAAGTAAAATTATTATGTCTCGTCCATAATTTAATTTTATTCTTTAGTTTTTCTTAATAATAAGAGAGGATGGACTTTTTTTAATTATAAATAAAGATCAAAAAAGGAATAATTTTAATCTGAAATACTCTGATTCACCCACCCCCCCCCCCCCCGAAGGAATTTAACTTGTTGGGGTAAACAATATATGCCCAGTAAATTCCCAACAATTTTATATTAATCTTTCACTGTCGATATTGTAATTGTAGCCTCATGAATAGGGAGACCCAAGATGAATGAAACAACCCCTAAATTAATTTTCGTCTCTTCCCCAGGAAAATAAATTGTGTATCTCACAGGTATCTATCTCTCAACAAATATTACTATAAGATGGTAATTGATGGATTTAAAATTATACATAACTACACCATAAAATTCACCACATCATCGAAAATTAATGATGAAGTCTAGAGGTGAAATGTAATGAAAATTATGTGATCAATAGATCATGATTTTCTATTAGGGTGGTTCCTTAGTGGTAAACCTATTAATCCTTCATTCAAAAGACCCTGGTTCAAAACCATTTAGGGGTGAATTTCTGAGTAATTATAGAATTTTTCATAGTGGCTATTTTAGTGGGTACTGTATCAGTTATTGTTTATTTTGAACTATTCACTTTAGTTGGGCCTACAATACATAGATTTGGGCCTTTGGAACAAAGGGCCTTCAGTAAACTTGTTTCCTTCAGTTCATAGGGCCTCTGAGACACCTAGATCCCTCGTTCCATGGTATTTTAGGAAATATGGCCCTTAGTCCATGAAGCACCTAGATCAGACCACATAAGAGAAGACCCCATATGAGAGGAGTAAATGAAAATAGTATCCACTAGAGCAGAGCTAACAAGATTGTGAATCAAGATAGGGTAAGGCATCTTCCTTCAATACCAGGCACTGTGCAACTCTGTACAAGGAAATTCTGGTTTTTCATCAATGTTATGAGGGGATCTATGAACCATTAAAGACGCATATGGTGGGGAGGGGTAGTTCTAGAGCATTTTGGTCTTTGGTCCTTTAGGTCATATACTAACCATTGAGCCTCTGGACTAATGGTTTAGTTAAGGTTTCCCACTAAAACCAGTTCAAAACCTTATTATCCAAAAATAAATAAAAGTATAAGGTATTTGGGCCATTACATCTCACTATAGGTCTTGATTTATCTAATAGGGTTACACACTAGTAGATAATTTGATTTGAGTGTCTTCTAGATATAAGTTTTTGTAATATCACTCATACCTATATATGATATTTTCATTAATATATGTAATAAGTAAAATGGTTATGATGTGTTAGAGTGTATGATTTTTTTTGTTTATGGATTTATGGATTGTTGTTGTATTTTTTAGGTTTATATTTACATGTATAGTAATTTGTGTTTAAAAAGGTATAAAGTTTATGAATTTATAGTATCATAATGTAACATAAAAATATTTCATTCCTAACTTAAAAAATATATCAACCCATCCACTAAAATAATACTACATAATGAAAATGTTTAACAATACATTAAGCAC
The DNA here is from genome assembly GCA_963277665.1 of Viscum album. Classification (NCBI taxonomy): domain Eukaryota; kingdom Viridiplantae; phylum Streptophyta; class Magnoliopsida; order Santalales; family Viscaceae; genus Viscum; species Viscum album. The sequence goes on along the minus strand of OY728138.1, from coordinate 1,525,016,775 downwards.
ACAGAATATTCGAATCCTACCTTGAAATGGTTAGATAATTTTTTCAAATGTGACATTTCTCATAGAATGTAGTGTATATAAATTTTAATCCACATTCCTGAGGATATTCCACATCATTTTTAATATGGTGGGGCATCAACCTCCCTTTTGATTGTAACCTATTTTTTATCAAACATGTAGTTGTGTTAGTGGGTATGTTAAATCCATGATACATCAAAACATGAATCATTTTTGAACATTAACATTCTCTAATAAGTGTTAGGTGATATAATAAATTTATTAATTCATCCCAATATAGTTGAATATATGATTATGTTATAATGACACACACACACATATACCATAATTCTTGGAAGTTTTAAAATTCACAACAACGTTGTTATAGTAAAACCACTAACACAAGACCATTATTACCTTTGAGGGGGTCATGAAATTCTATGTCCTCAAATATACTTCTTCCTTGATCAAATGATCAGATAAAAATGATATATCTTATTTTAAAATTATATCAATGAACAATTGAAATAGTTTACCATATTGAAACCCTTTATAGATAACCTCTTATACTTTCCAAACTATTTTGATAAAGTATTTCTTGCAATGATAGAATTTTTCTTTTGATAATAAAAAAATGGGAAACTTATAATCTCTTTGGAAGACCTGATTGATGTATTATATAATATTTATGGTAATATTTCCATATCTACACCTTCCATTATAAAATAATTCACATATATCATTTGGAATTTTCATCGTAAAATCATAAACATATTTCATTTCACTATGGATATGTTCTTAAAATTACTCCATAATTTTATTTTGTTTTTCACATTCTATGATAAAATTGAGTTTGATATGTAATGAATAAATTTTATGGGTATTCCAAATACAAATTTATATAATGAATTTTATGGAAGTATTGGTCTTTTCTTCCCTAGTTCACCCACTCCCTCACTCTCAACTCCACCAAGGTTTTCCTTTTGGGAACCTTAACAATATTGATGGTGATGCACCCAAGCAACATAATTTCTCTTCCCATATATATTCTCCTCCATTATCACATCTTTAATTATTCACCTTACTTCAATGGTGTTATTTTTTACATTGGTATCTATTCCATGTGTCTCATTCCATAACATATCCATGCTAGTCTCTGTGTTCCTTGATTATAGATAATCCCATGATCAACATGAATAGATGTGGACATCATGTGGTGAGTTAACTATTTTAAATTTATTTTCTTGTTCCTATTTTAATTGAAATACCTAAAAAAATTCATTGTCTAGGATGTCTTAGGTGTCATATTTGGGGTTTACCTCGATTCTGAGTGGTGGACCTTCTAGCCTAAAGTGGTGTTAGTCTGCCTCCCGGACTTAGTGACCATTTATATTTTGATAAGACCATACTTGATTCCTAGAATGTATAAGGATTATTTCATGGTTTTTACAATTACTTCTTGGTTTTTCTTGTTTTATTTCCTCTATAATTATGGGTTCATCTCGGTGTATTTTCCTTTTGTTCCTTAATTGGTCCCGCTAAAGGCTTCTTCCTTCAACAGCTTCCTTCTACTACCATTTCTATATTCCATTCATAGTTACTTGGTTCTATCATTAAGATAAAATTTTAGGGTAGATGTTTTAGATGATATAATAAGTGTTTATTCTCTATAGAATCAATTTTTTTAACATACTATTCAAACTCATGAGTTAACACATAAACTCATAAGAGTTTATGTGCTCACTAGAATAACCAAGTAAACTCAATTGAAAATTAATTTTCAGATAGACTCAATGTAAAACTCCTTAAATAATTATTAAAATAATGATAAACTTATATACTCATGGTAAACTCTCTTAGGATCTCCACTTTGAATTATTTTATCAAAAACAAAATAAAAAATTAAATGTATACATCTAATAGTGGAACAGGTTGAAGTAGACTCTTACAAGTCTACATGTTTTGTGTACGATTTGAGTCTGGTGGACTCAAATATGTCTAAATAGACTCTCAAGTTGTAATAACTTGGTTTTTGCACTATGCAATCCTTTTAAGGAGTGACATTGTGTGTTGGTGGTGGTGGGATGTGACGCAAGGTGAGCTATGATGGTGGTTATAGGCTTTGGGTGGTATGTTATTCTTAAAAGGAATTTTTCTTTAGTGGAATTACTAGGATGTTATGCTTTTGGTTAGACATCTCATTATTTATTTGTGTATTTTTTGGTACAGTTTTCATATTAGGATGAATACACGCGATGGTGATGGGCGATGTTGGTGACAGTCATGGGTGATTCTCTAGTGCTCTAAATCCTAGAAGGGTCCTAAGGTAATGAACAAAGGCTCTATGATTGATTTTTTTACCTAATTCTTCTTGCATAATGCTTTCCTCGATTGACCTGAAACATGGGCTGTAGTGATGTAGGATCAATGTTGGTGCCCAGTTTTGGAATTTTTATTTATAAATATTTTTCTTTTATCCATTGATGTTATGGTGGTATATTGTTCTAGTTTATCCTCTTTGGTTCATACTCACCTGATGACAATTTGAAATCCAGAAAAATAATTATCTATTCATAACATGATTGTGAATAAAATCCTTGAAAAAACTCCAAGTTGAAAAATTATCTTTCTTAATGAAAGAAAATTCCAATGGTAATAGGGAAATTCACATATTATGGGTGATCAATCCAAATCATATCACTATACTTGTCATATAGAAAGGTTTCATTAATTTAAATTAATTTATTATAATAATCTAACATAGATATATAAGGTATGAATTACTAAAATAATATTTAAAATGTAACCCCTGCACTATCAAATCAATTTTCATGGGTGTCTTATTCTATTGTTTGTAATCAATACATAAATTTTTTGTCATTGAACAATAGTTAGATCAGTTATGGTAACATTCAGTAAGAAGTGTTATGTAAAAATAAATCCATTAGGATTTCTCAAAGACTTCCTCTACCTTAATGAGGGGTGTAGTGGCATATATATATATATATATTCATGGTCAACCTTTCACGCAATTTTTTCCTTTGGAACTGATGTTTCTCTTAACTTTTCACAACTAGAAGGCATGTCTCCATCATCATCTCTTTTCTTATGTAACACAGCATCTTCACACAATATACCATATCTATAAATCATGTTCACAAAACACTTTTTTTCAGGAATTCTTCAAACTTTCATGAAACTCCTACCTTTTCTAAATATTGAATGATTTTTTCTCAAATCACAAATTATTCTAAAATTTGTACCTATTCACGCAACATATAACAAGTGTGAAAATAATTCTTTTTCATCAATTATTTTGATAAGAATTTTTAGAACCTTCCTAAACCATTCTTAATAAATAATTTTTATTATATATATTCTTATAACATTTTGAACACGCTTTTTCAGAAATCACACTGTAACTTTTTTAATCGGATTTTTCAACAAACACAACAATCCAAAAACACCAAAACTTCACATTGGGGGATTTTTCCTTCATATTTTCATTAAGACCATATGTGTCACCAAAAATTCCTATAAAATTTTTAATATCTGCAATAAAATCCCTTTCAAAAGTTTCTAAATTTGTGATTCATTTTGATATCCTGATGCTAATAGTAGGGGATGATTAAGAGTAAGGTGTTGGTACCCACGTATCGATTCTAATTGTTCTTCCATGACTTCTTCTTAGTAAATGTCCACCCCTACTATCCCATCCCCCAATAATTCATTTTTCAAAAGTTTCACTTGCATCATGTATTCATTCTACAAAGGTATTTCTCAAATAGTACTTTTTATGTGTTGTTAACCATGATCATACTCCTTAACATGAATCAGTTGGGATCTACCAATATATGCACTACTTTGGGACTATTGTATTTTTATGGTATGTCATGGTATTATATAGTTGAGATAAGACAACATTAATTTGTATATAATAATCGTAAACAAAAATATAAATCTAGTATCCCTCAATTGTAGATATATTCACATATAATTTAATAATGAAAATTTCTTGTGGTTATATAAATAATGAAAATTCTTATTTCCAGTCTTAAAAATAAATTAAAGGATATACTATCTACCACTACCTATATTTATATTGAATATTTATATATCTGATTGATTTTATAACCGAATAAACTATTTGGTTTAACTTATTACAAATTTTCCTCTAAAAATTTCTATTATTATACAATTAAAAAAATAAAAAATCTTATATGTTGTATACTATAACATACTCCTTGACCATTATGAATAACTACTACATTATAATAAATATATAAAGATTTCATAATTGTCTACATAAAAAATTTATATTAGGCTTATGAAAATCATCAATTATATGAATCATTTTAAAGCATAAAAACATTAATTTCAAATAATAAATTTATTGTGATTTTATCCATAAATTTTAGAATTCAAATCATCATTAGGATACAAATTTAATCTACATATTCATCTTATATTTTATTTTAAAATTATGAATATTATTTAAAAACATCAAAAGATGATAATCAATATAGTACTGGTAAAGTACACATGATACATTCGACTAACCATAGTCAAGGAAATTCCCCCAGGACTATACAAAATTGGTCCAAAGTGATGTCATACTCTCCCAAATTCCCAAAATGAATCAATATTGTCAATTTTTTATTAAAATAAAAATCATTATCACAATCTAATTTGTTTAATTATTTCTTTTAAATGCATTATATTTTTAATGATCATTATAACATTTGTATTCAAGTAAATTATAAATTAAAATTCACATATAAATTAATATTTCTATTTACAATCAGTCTACCAAAATTTAATAATACTAAACATTTAAATGAAAATAAATATTTTTTAAAATAAACTAGAAAATATATCTATATATTCAATATCTAAAGAAATTTAAGAATTCTAAATTTTTTTTTCAAAATTCCCCATGAATGAGCTTCGAGAATCAAGTGGAAAAAATGAGATGTTGGATTGGTCTTTTATAAGACAAGATCTGAATTGTATGAAAACATTTCATACATTTTGTGAGATCTATATATGTAATCTCTGAAATGGTTTCACGCATTCTATACATGAGTCTCACAAAATATATGAAACTATTTGACACATTATGTTTGACATATTTTTTCAAGTTCCATAAATAATTGGTGAAATGGTCAAACATATTCTGTGGGATATACAAATGAAATAAAAGATATAATTTCATGCTTTAAATATAAAAAACCCAAGAAATGCATGAAATTGTTTCTCATAAAGGGATACCCTTATTAATAAAATATTTAACCCTAAACCCATTTAAAAAATATAATTTTTCATAAAAACTAATTTAAAAAAATTCTCCACAAAATTATGAAATATTAAAAAAATAAACCCCTTAAATCCCATCACCAATGAAATTTCAATAATTTGTTTTAATAAATTAAAATTTTACTGTTAAACTAAAACGAAAATTGTTATTTATTTAAAATTATTATTTTTAATAAAAAATAGTTTTAAAATGTCATATCCTTTTCATGGGTAGGGAGTTTAATTCTACTATTTGAATGATTATAGTGAAAAAAGATTATAGTGAGTTATTTATTTAATGTTTTCATCATAGTATTACTTCAACACAGGTTTAGACAATTCAAACAAGATTTCTTAAAAAAATTAAAAATATTATGCATATTCGGTATTAGAAAGGTTATAAATATTAAAAAATTATGTTTTAATTATACTTATGTGTGTGTTTGATATCTACCTAGGGGTGTTAATGTATTATTACATTAGTGAATCACTACTACAGAACTAAACGTTCTCATCGCCTAGGATTAAAATTATCATAGATTAAAAATAATATTTTTTCTTGAGTTAAAGAATATTAATGGACTTTATAAATTCCAATTTAATACTGATAAAGGTACCCCTTTATCCATACTTGATTTTATCACCGATAAAGTTATAGATTTTATTGGAACCAATTTTTGGTTCTTTTAAAGAGAAAATTTTACATTTGTAATATACTTATAGTTTTATATTGCACCTTCCAATTTTAAATTAATTTTTTAAATAAATAAATAATACTTATTTATCATATTTGATAATAAACTATTGTAATTTTAAATATTAAAAAACATTACAATACCACACATGAAAATAATAAAAATGATTAATTACGTTTACGAAAAACATTGAAAGTATAAAATGATTTTCTTTATATGAAAAATAAATCCAAACATGTATCAATATATAAAGTTCACACAACAAAGAGAATTAATATTTTAATGCATTGTAAAAAACTTATTTTTTGATCAACCATCTCTTGACTTTGTCAAAAGTAATAAAGCTCGTCAGTAGTCATAGATAGGTAATAATAAATCATATTTGTTTTATAATTAATAAAACAAATTTAAAATAAATTCTAATATATCATAAGCATACACACATTCTAGGAAAATAACTTTTTTATTAATTTCTGTTTTGTTATAATATGTCATAAATTAACTGATGTTAATTTTACTAAATTTTCGAAATATTCTAATTTTTTATCTTGGTTTTGATCATTTTACAGGTCTCGATAGATCTTAAAAGATTTAAAATGAAATTTATAAAATTATAGGAAAATAAAAAATTGGATATATGTGTAAATTGTTCCTACATTTAAAATATTTATCCAGGGTCACTGTCCAAAATTATCCTGAAAATCTGACCTTGTTTTCTTTGTTTCCATTATTTCCATGTGATTCAAATAAAAAAAATATTTATAATTATAAAAATGGACTTTGGGAAATTTCAAATTCATTAAATTTCATATTAAAATGTTGTTTATTCACAAAGGTGACAGATTAATTATAATATCTATGAACTCATGCACTCAGATCCCTTTCTAAAAACATAATCTTTATATGTCTGGCATTGATACCAATAAACTTGACAAAACTTTAACAATCTATAAATATTAAAAAATAGAAAATAAATATTGTATCACTTATATACCCAAGGGACTTTCCAATTTTGAGTTTTAGAGAATTATGAAAAATTATTTCTTAACATTACCTATTTCATTAAGTGACCATTTTTCCACTATTCCTAGCTTCTCATCATTCACATTATATCTTCTATATGTCCCATTAATTTTTCCACACATGTAACCTTTTTATACATAACTGACTTAACATCATTCTTCATACCCAAGGGATGATGAAACACAATAAAGGGTGATCTCAAATGATTAGTGCGGGTATACATAGTCATTAACAATTTAATATCTTCAATGGGCCTAAGAATTTAATAAGAGTATGAGAAAATAATCAAAGTGAATGATCGTAACATATGATAATTAATAAAAATAAAAACATGGAACATAAAGAGTGATACATGGAATAAATATTTAACAAAATATAAGAGACATGCATGTCAAAAATCATTATCCATGTGAAAAATAATCCTCGATCAAAGAAATCATTAAAATATATTGAAATAATAATGAAACTATACTGGTAACTTCAAACATCAAAAATTCATTTTGAAATAACTTCAATAAGATAATTCCAACAATCACATAGGAGGTACATACATTTGTTAACTCTATCATCTCTTAGGAGAAACTAATATTCATTAAACTCCATTATCTCTTATGTTAGCACTAATTTTTGAAATTTTTAATTTATTTTCAATTATTATAACCCCATTATTAATTCAAACACCCGTTAATTAATTATTTTTTGATACTTTGTGAAATTTTTTAATTTATAAACAAATTTCATTAAATGTGGTTTAATTGATGTATTCATTTTTGTGGTTAATGAATAATCCATGCAATTGAAATTGAATATTATTTTTAAACATGCATTTAAAATTTTAAATATTCAAATTGGAATTAAATTATTAAATGGATTATTTTTTGGGTATAAATTCTTTCAAACATTTTTTGAGTTAAATTAAAACCATATATTAACATTGAAATTGGAAATTAAATTGGGTGATTCTATATAGAAGTGATGTTCTTAAATGGATTAATTTTTTGATTTTAATTGATTTATTAATAGTTAATTTCAATGAAAATCCAAAAATTAAAATTATTTTGAAAAATATAATATTGAATTTTTTATTTTTAATCTCGATATGAACATGATTTTTGAATGGTGAAAAAGTTTTGTTTTAGATATCTTGAATTGAATAGGTTAACTTTATTGAATTTGAAATTACTTTTGGAATTTATTTATTTCATGTATGAAATTATGATTATGATTATTTTATTATTATTAAAATTAATTGAACAAAATTTTATAGTAAATTATTATTTTTTAAATGTAGGTTGAATGTGTAAAAGTCTCCAAGTGGCCCTATGTTATATGTAAAGTGACCTTGCACATTGAATCCAAGTGACCGCACTTGAAAATTTTGAATTTTCCATGATTGTTTAAAAGAAATAACCACACAAGGACACTAAAAGTGAATGTGATCCTTCTCAGGGTCACTTTCATCAACCTATCATTCCCTGATGAAAATAGTAATGTTTTTATATAACGATACATGCTAACCACAGAACCACTAAAATTATTGTACCTCGCTATATTCAACATACTATGAGATCCCCTTTAAAGTTGTTGTTTGGCCATAAGATACCAGATATGCTCTCCCTACCAACCATGAGAACCTTCTTCCATGATCACTTCCCCTGTTTACAAACCTATCACATAACAGCTTTCAACCTATCATAAATCCAAGCATATATATCTCTTTCTTCTGACTCATCGCACTCACCCATGGAACCCGTGATCCACCTTCATCTTCAACCAAACATGAACCACACTAATGAATGATGATTCTATCAGAATCCATGGAGGTCGGTCTAAGATATTCCCTAATCATGAATCTTTGTTCGAGCATGATAGAGACTATCAGATGAACGCTGAACTGAAACCTCTGATCCTGATAGATTAGGAAGAAATCAACACCACCTATTCTAATGAAGCTTCAAAAAAATATGACTATATTTTTTCTGACATTTTAAGGAACTAATCTTAATGAATATGAGGCCAACACAACTACTACAGATATTCCCTTCAACAACACACAAAAATAACTTTAACAATGCAAAAAAACATGATTTTCTGGAGCATCATTAAGGGGGGGTATCCATATCAATTCTAAAAAAATTGTTGGTAAAGGAAACCCTTTATCAGTGATAGGTTATCACTAATAAAGGCCCCCTTAATCATAAATTTCACTAGTGTTAATAAAGGCCCAACCTGTTATAGTTTGTTGTTTAAATAACAACACACTACAACAAATACTTGTAACATGTATGCAAATATATATTTTAATTGAAATAAATTTTACATTATGAATACTAAAAATCAATAATATATACATTTCAAACAATTTTTTTAAATGTACCTTAAAAATTATCACCCACAAAAATTTAAGACATTAATGTTTCAACGTATTTGGCACCCGTGATCCCCTCTCAAAAAAGTTCTCCCATGGTATTTTTTTCTGAAAAATCACCTCAACATGAGAAAATGAATCAAACTATATAATAAAAATATATTCTGTTTTTAATAGTATAAAAAATAAATTAATCATTAGTATTAATGAATTTATTAATAAAATTTCAATTTAAAAAATGGAATACTTGGAGTTATACCCATCACATCATTCATTATATTATGGTGTTCTTGATTACTACATGTGAAAAATGAGTTATGGGTTGTTTTCCTAATGTATCCAAACAATTTGAATTCATTTTCTCAATTTTGAGTATGTCACCTATTCTTTTAACTAAAATTAATGTCTATTTTATATAAAAATACACACATTGAGTTATTATGATGACAACATGCATCAGATTGTGGTGAGGATAATTCTTAAACATAAAAAATTATTTATTGATTGATTTACTAATGTATTAAAACAATCCGAATTCTTTTTATCGGTTTTCTATATGACACTTGTGTTTTTTACTAAAATGTCACTTCAAATGGGAAAAACCCTCTTCAAGTCATATTGATCCCATCGTGTGTCATTTTGATGTGAGACTACATACTACATGTCAAAATGACTTATAAATCTCTATCTTAAATTATCAAGATAATTGGATTGCATTTTCTTGGTTTTCAATGAGTGACACACGTTTTGAACTAAAATGCCAATTTTAAACTGAAAATAGACACTTTGTGTCATACTGGTCATACCGTGTGTAAAATTGAGGTGAGGTTGATTCCTATACATCATAATTTACTTATGTATCATTTTACAAAAGTATCAAAGAAATATGAATGTGTTTTACTGATTTTCAGTATGTCACGTATTCTTTTTACTAAAATTAACTTCAATTTTAAATAAAAAGATACACTTGGAGTCATATCATTCACATCATGCATCATATTGAGGTGTGGTTGATTAATATATGTAAAAATGACTTATTTATTGTTTTCATAATGAATAAAAATAATCTCGATTCTTTTTCTTAGTTTTTATTATGCCACTTGTTCTTTTTATTAAAACTAATACCAATTTCAAATAAAATGACACATTTAGAGTTATACCAATCACATAATTCATCATATTGAGCATTGGTTGATTCCTATACATCAAAAAATACTTATGGATCATTATAATGTGGTATAAAAACAATATGAATGCATTTACATGGTTTTCAATACATCACTTTTTCTTTTTACTAAAATTAATGTCAATTTCAAATAAATAGACGCACTTGGAATTATACTGATCACACCATGTGTTAGATTGAGATGTGTCTAAGTAATACACATAAAAAATGATATATTTATTGTTTTCCTAAATTATAAAAATATTCAGAATGTATTTTTTATGTTTTGGGTATGTCACTTGTGTTTTCTATTAAAATTACATTTGAAACTGGAAACTTGCACTATTAGTCATATCAGTCGCATCGTATATCAGTTTGATGTGAAAAAACCTCCTAAAAATCACAATTGACTTATGAATAATTTTACTAAATTATCAATAAAATAAAAACTTGTTTTCTTGTTTTTCAGTGAGTGACACATTTTGAACTAAAATAATAATTTTAAACTGATACGGGATATTTTGATTCATACCAATTACATTGTGTGTTGTATTGAGGTAAAGTTGATTTATATACATAAAAAATGAATTATGGAACCTTTTAAAAACTATCATAAAAATAAAAATGTGTTTTCTTGGCTTTTAGTATGTTAGTTTTTATCTTTACTAAAATTAATGTCAATTTTAAATAAAAAGACACACTTAGTGTTATACTGGCCACACTATTTGTCAGATTGAGATGGGGTTGATTCGTACATGTCAGAAATGACTTATAGATTATTTTTATAAGGTATCAAAACAATATGAATATGTTATCTCATTTTTTAGTGTTTCACTTGTTCGTTTTACTAAAATTTCATTTGAAACTGGAAACATTCACTATGATTCATATCAGTCACATCGTGTGTCGGTTTGACGTGAGACTACTCCATACACATCATAGTTTACTTATGAATCATTTTCCTAAATTATCATGAAAATTATAGCACATTTGATTGTTTTTCAATTAGTGACACTTATTGTGAACTAAAATGATAATTTTAAACTGATAATGGACACTTTGAGTCATGTCGGTTGGACCATGCATCATATTGAGGTGCGGTTGACTCCTACTCATCATAAATGATTTTTGGAACATTTATATAATGTTTCAAAATAGTATTAATGTGTTACAATAGTTTTCAATATGTCACCTACTGTTTTTAATTAAATTAATGTCAATATTAAATAAAAATATGCACTTGGAGTCATACCAATCACACTATGCATCAGATTGAGGTTTTGTTGATTCATACACATCAAAATTTGTATATGGATCATTGTCCTAAAGTATAAAAACAATATGAATGTGATTTATCCATTTTTTATACAACACTTGTTCTTTTTTCTAAAAATAATGTAAATATTAAGTAAAAATACATACTTATAGTTGTATCGGTCACACTATGTGTCAGATTGAGTTGCCATTGATTCTTACACATCAAAAATGCCTTATTTGATCATTTTATTAAAGTATAAAATCAATTTATATTTTTTTACTCTGTTTTGAGTATGTTAGTTTCCTTTTTTTACTGAAATTAACTTCAATTTTAAAAAAAGATGCACCTTTAGTCATATCAGTCACACCATGTGTCGAATTCAGGTTTGGATTATTCCTATATTTTCCAAATGACTTACATATAATTTTCCAAAAGTATCAAAACAATATGAATTTCCAATGTAACCAATATTTTCATTTCCTTTAATTGTTAAACTTCCAACACATCATACTGATTTGATGTTCTTTGATGAAAAAACCTCTTTTATTCTTCTAGTTTTCAACAACAACAATGGTTTTTTAGCTAAAAACATTCAACTAATATGTAGTGTTGTCAGTTATATAATTAAAGGAAATGGAAAGTGTGGTAACATTGGAAAAAAGTAAAATGTTATCTATTTTTTGGCTCATTGCACATAGTTGAAAGAAAAATATGAGGTCCCAAAACATCCAGGAAAAAAACTAATTAAGTATTAGATAAAAATCATAAGGAAATTAACATACAAATAGTTGATAAAATGATGAAAAACTAATTAAATAAGCAGTAGTAAGTCACCAGCTCGTTATAGTTGTATACATTCTTGACCCATTTCCTTGTTTTCATTATCTTAGATATAGCCTTGAATTCCAATATAACATGATTTTATTTCTTTATGATCTCTATAAAAATTAACAAAAATTATATCATATAGAAATTATGAGGAAACTAAATTAAAATTATATAAAATGAGGAGAAAATCAGTTAAGTAAGAAGTAGTAAGTCACATATTCATGATATATGTGTACATTCTACCATCAGGTATGTTTCCTATTCAAATATAACCCAATCTTTTTCATCTTTTGAATATGTGGATTTTTGATAGCCATATTAGTAATATAAAAATAAAACACACAAAGTATTAATAAATTATTTTAATGAAATTGTAATTATATTTGAAAACACATATTTGTGGAAACTAGTTTATTGATGGTATATAATCGATCTCATAAATTTTCAAACATAATAACCACAATATTTTCTATTTGTTTTTTTAGAAACTACAGGAACATCGATAAAAATAACTAATTATTTTATATGTGTTTGGATAGTGAAATATTATTATATATACCCTGATACTTGTCCACTTTTATACCTTTTCAAGGTCCTTGTTTGCATGGATTTTCCTCATGACATGACTTTCATAATATTAAAAAATCACATTGTCATAAAATATTTGTCATTAAAATATAATATAAAATATATAACTTGATTTTCAGTTCTAAAATGTTTTATTTAGTGTATTAAAATTTTAATAACGACATCATGTGTGGTCAGTTATTTGGGTATTCCTGCATTGAATCCAGGAAATAAATCTTTTGAGTATCTAAATTGATCATAATGAATATCTATTGTTCCCTAAAAACACAAAAAGGGGTAAGTAATGAAATAAATTAAAATTTATTTAATATGATTAATTTGTTTTACCCCTGCGTCATCTGTATTATAAGATTCTATCATCTGTATGTTTTCTTTCAAAAAAATTGGCTAGTTTTTCCAATATTTCATCAATTTTTTATTCTATTTTTTTCCTATAGAAGTGACATGATAACTAATGATTCCAAATTAATGTTCATAGTTTAATACCTTCAATTGGAATTCATATATATGCCTTTAAAAAATATGAAATGTATTTATTCATAATTAACATAGTATATCATCTAATGGAAAAATAATAATGAAAACACACCTCATGAATATATTTACAACTAAAACACATATCTATTCATATATAAGGATTTAATTTACGTAAAGAGGAGCAATGTATTCTATAATAACATCTCTATTTATTTGTTCTTCAAAATCAACTATGTGATTACTACCACATTGTAACTTTGTATCTGTATGAACCTTCAGTGTTTGTAACTGTGGATACTGAACAGGTGAGGTAAAGGTGTTTTCTAAAGACCTTTTTGATTGGTTGGTTGATACTTTAGAATTTTTTTATTTGACCTTTCATTTCACCCCTTCCCTTTGTCTGTCTTTAATAGAATTGTTCGGTTTAGAACTTTTTTCATTGATTATTAAAGCTTTAGCATGAAAAATAAATTGGAAATGAATACCTCTAAGTCAACACATTTTTTTAAAATATCTAAAAACCATTATATGAATGTTCCAACATCTTGGTTGACCATATGAATATATGAATCATCATATGGAATAGTTATCTCAATGCTCGACTCTTTAGATATGGTAATCCCCACTCTCACATGACCTATTGGAAGTATTCTGTTGTGTAGAATATCTTCTTGGATATTGAAAATGGTAACCCTCACCACATGGTTATGGATGGGTGTTGATAGATATAAATCATTGTCATTTTAACCCTGTTGAATATCTGTATAGGAAAGGTGTTAGTGTTTTTCTAATTCAAATTTCATATAAACAATTATGAGAATATTGAATACCTAATCTAATATAGCTCTTTGAGGGGAATGGATCACATAAAATCTATTAGGGTTGGGGCGGGATCTAAATATAGTGGTTATTCTTGAGTTGTTTCTTCAATTTTCTTCCCCTCCATGAAATTTCCTAGAAACTCAAAATTCCGATGAAATTTTTACACAATATCATTTAATCTTCCTTTTATCTCTTATATTTCTTTATCTTTATCCTACTTTTGTTTCTTTTTCTGAAAATATGTTCTGGGTGTCACCCCAAAACCCGCACCTGGGACATGGCCATACTGTTCTAGCTGCTTCAAGGACACTGATAGTAGGTGTTCATCTATTACAGGTGTTAATGATTCCTATGTATATCTGGGATATAAAATATAGGGGAATAGGTAATCATAATTATATAATAGTGACTTAAATAAAACAAATATTATTTCTTACTTACACGTGTTTCCCACACTTAGTGTGTGTTTTCATCTATTAGTATCTAATCTTTATTTACTAGTGCCTCCTTCTGTGGAACATGATCTAGGATGTAAGTGGATTTGTTTTTGGATTCATCATTCTGCATATAAATAGTGGAACATAAATATGGTGTTGTTTCATGTCACATAAAAGTATTACAATATATTTAAAATACGTAGCAATTTTTTCAAGTGAAGTGTACCCCATCATTGATTTAGGAAAGGGGTATGTTGGTTTTCATGCTTGTTCCTTATTTATCACCCAATTGTTGTTTTATAAATAAAATATTCTTAAAGTGAAGAATACACGTATTATAAAACAATTTATTATCATCCAAAATGTGACTGAAAATATATCTCCCCATAATTACCATCAAACCCATCCCATGCTACTTGGCTTATCATTTGTGCATATATAATCATTGGGTGTGGGTTTATTTTCCATTCAGCATCATTAATATAAAATCTCATTAGAATTATGATAAATCCTCTATAGCTCTTTCTGGTGAGAATTAATAAAAATTTACTTTAGGAGTAATCTACTATAAATTCACTCCCCAAGAGACTATGAAGAGTAAGTCATTGTTTCATTGATTTATTTTTCACTAAAATAAAGAAATGTTACCATAATGTTATGGTAATCTCTTCAAAAATAAGTGTCCTAAGTATAGGAACAACATGGTTCCATGAATCTACATCAATCAGTATGAACTTTCAAGTGATGATCCCAATGTAACTACTAAAAATTCCCATGTTAGAGTTAACAGGTTGGCAGCACACATTCCATCCAACCTCAAAATCGATTACATTACTCATTTCTATTATAATTTTTTCTAAAACTTCTAGGCTATGGTGCTCTGTTTTTTTTGTATGAAGTTGATTCTTTGGTGTCTACCATTTCCTCAGATTCAACGTCTTCAATATGTTGTTCATCTAGATTGGTAGCATCAACATGTGCATAAGGACATTGTACCTCTATATTGGGATCAAAAGCATATTGAGAAACTTGTTGCTTCTCTAGATTGATAACATCTTCATGTGTAGAAGGTTGTTGTTCCACTCCACTAGGAGTGGTAGTAGGTTAAGAAAATTTTTGTTCCTCAGGATTGGGAGCATCAACACATACAGAATTCATTATCTACAGAATTTGTTTAATGTTTAATTTATATTATAAAAAGGTAGCAGTGAATAGATAATAAAATGAGGTAATTCAATGTATATTGAAAAAAAAATATATAACCTAATTTTTTAACTCTATTTTTTAAAATGTTTGAAGAGATTTTACACCACTATCGAGTTTTCAAATACCATCATTGTGCTATCCTAATACATAAAAAAACCATCTACATTTGGTCCACTATGAAATGGTTGGTACTTCCTAATGAAAGGGTCATCATCAGTTGAATTTTCATATGACTATTTAGTGGTTTTGGTCAATATAAGAATAATTCATCAATTTTGGTTTTTGGGATCTGGAAAATAAAATACTTGTACTACTATAGGTGACACTAGGAATGGTTCATCATTGTACTCACTGTTTCTAAAATTCACATTCAGAAATCTCAATCTATCTATTTTAATAGAACTCCTATTTTCAACCCACTTACATTAAAAATCAGAACTTGGAATGTTGTATAATCCAACTCGCATATTATTGTTTTGATGACGACAAAGTATGAAATATTCAAATAAATTGGATTTATATCCTTAGGATTAGAAACATGCATCATTTCATCCACAAGTGCAACACCACTATTTTTCAGGGTACTGCCTTCATCATGTTCATTTGTATATAATGCATAACCATTAATTAAATAACCATTTTAAGATAATAAATACAAACTTGGTCATATGGATAGCCAAAAAAGTTATTCTAAAATTGAATTTTTGTTTTCATATGACTCCTTAAAAATATGTTCTTGAAACATTCCTATAAACTATTGATTATGTGTATTTGATATCAATCTTTTAGCCCTTGGTGGATTCAAATTATTAATAAATTCTTTGTGGGTTTCAACATAAGGGGAAACCTCTCAACTATTTTTCAAAATTTAAAGGTGGTCCTACTCCCATTCTATAATATTGATTGTGAAAAAATATCTTCCATAAATTCCTTCACCCACAAGCCACCCAGTGTGTAGAGATTTTGGTAGACCATTTCTTTACACATCGAAGAGGTAGTCAGTACATAATTCAATAGATTCCTCAATAATACACCAACCAACAATACAACCCTCTAGATGACTTTGATTTGTGGCATACCCTTTAAAAATATTCATATATCATTTAATGGGGTACATCCATATATAATGTAAAGGACCACATAGTTTAATATCTCTCACCAAGTGGACCATCATATTAAAGAATGTTGGCTAGAAGGACATATCCATTTCACAAAATATAACGGAACTTTCATTTTACATAATTAAAATTTTCACCAGGTCTATAAATTTGTTGCATATAGAATTGAAAAGGGAACAAATTTTGGTTAATGTATGAAAAAAATTCTTGGGGTAAATGCAATGTAAAGCTACAAGAATTAGATCTAGAATCAAAACATGATAATCATGTGATTTAACACCCTTTAACTTTAAATCGATCATTGAAATTATATTATTGATATTTTATGAATACCCATATAGAACCATTACATGATTTAATAAGTTTTAAAACTGATATCTCACATTCCTTTAACGAGTGTAAGTAGCTATAAGAATAAATTTCTTTTTTTCACCCTTCACTAGCACCAACTCTTCCCATATTCCCATGTCAACCATGTCTGACGTAGCCTTGATTTCATCCTTTGTATTGTTGGGTTACCCTAGTAACATTCCAATGAAAATATAACATACTTTTTTTCAACATGAATAACATCAAGAAAATATCCAATGTACCATAATTCCAGTATGGTAATTTTTTTTGGAAAAAAAAAAGATCTCTTTTCCAACTAGTTTTCATAATTAATTGAAACAATGTTTACCAAAATGAGTGTCAATATATTTTACTTTCTAAAATAGTTCATCACCTGTTAGCAGAGACAGTGGTTTACATTCTTATAAAATCTCATTGAATGATGTCATCCAAGACCAGTACTTATGTCGTAGTGGTAGAAATTAGTGATGTCCTAGCAATACAGATTTGACGAATGTTTCAACCTAATTGCTTTTGTACCTTTTTAACAAATGGGACACCCTTGATTTCTTTTAATGATATATCATAAAAAATTAAATAATTAGGAAATTCATTTATCATCCCATACAACATGGATCTCACTATGAAATATTAATTTCTATATGCATCATACAACATAACACCAGAATCCCACAATAATTTCAAATCATTCATCAAAGGAGCCTAATAAACATCAATATCATTATCGAGTTGTTTTAGTCCTAATATAATCATAGATAACATAATGTATCTTAATTTCATTCATAACCATGGTGGAAATTTATAATTTACCAACATAAGAGGACATGTGTTGTGAGTACTTCTTTGAGATCCAAAAAGATTCACTCCATATATAGATAACATAAGACAAAGGTTTCTTGGCTAGTTTCTAAATTCTGGATACTCATGATCAATTTTATTCCATTGAGGAGAGTCTTCTAGATGAAAAAAATTCTCATCTTTATTTCTTTTATATATATATTTTATTCCAATTACCTTTTAGTCTCCTCACTTTCATATAGGCACCTAATCCTTGGAATGATTGGAAAGTACCATACAACATTCATAAGACCCCATTCAGCTTTCTTATATCAAGAATCACCACACATTGGGAATTATTTAAGTGATTTATGGTCCTTGAAAAAATAGTATACATTCATTTGGACAATCATGTATTATTTTAGATATGATAACCATCAAACATGGTATTCTTTTAGTGTCATATGTTCTGTTATAGATCTCATTATCATTTGGGATTATATCATTCAAGAGAGAAAGTAGTTCTGTAAAACTGGAATCACTCCATACATTGAATGCTTTTTAAATTTAACTACTTTAGTATAGATGAAAATATTATATATTTAGTGCAACTATAATACAATGGAATCTTTATACAACTATTCATCTTCTCAAATAATTTTGAACAATCACAAAGTTCATATTCAACTATCATTGTCGTTTCCTCAATATGCTCTTCATCATCATTCACACCTATAATCACATCCTCAATATGGTCTTATTAATTTTCCACACATTTAATCATGTCAGATTTTCCATAAAAAATAGTGTTATCCCAGTCACTAGCTACATTTTCTTTTCCCCCATTTTTATTCCAACATTTATAACATTGATCAATTCCTTGAAAGATCTAGTGTTTTTTCATCTCCTCTAGACTAATTAGTATTTAATAAAAATAGTGTAAACACATAAAGTATTTTTGTTGGTCATATGCATCATCTTTTTCAAACATGATTAACTCTTTCACCCCATCTTTATACTCTTTTTTCATATGATTGGCATACATCCATTCTTTGTTCCTATCGATCCTATCTGATTTGGTAATATTAATATTTAAAAAAATAAATACACAAAATGGGGAATTTAAGAAAATGGGAACCCAACATTTTAATGTTTTAAATAATTTCATCATGCATTTAAGGAAATGGGTAATTGAATTTAAGAAAATAATTACTCAACTAGTGGTAGGTATTATCCTTTGGATTCATCTAGAATATATGGGGGTGAGTATCAGGAAACAAAATGAAATAATATTTGATCGAGTGATACAATGATGTGTATAATATTTATTACTTCACTTTTTTCCCAAAGACTCATCCCCTTAAAATCTAACACCAAATATGAGATAAGATGTAGTTGTGGAGAACTCCCCTAATTTAAACCATGTCGGTGATGTTGGATGCAAAATAGTTTTAGGAGTTGAAATGGGGTTAAACATTAATTCATGTTTTGTGTGAGTGAGGTCGTTATGGATATATTATGGGTTAGATAGAGTTAGAGAAATTCTATTTCCATTGTGTTATTATAAATCTATATTATGTAGGAGGTGAAGAAAGTGCAAAGTGAAGCCTATTTTAATTCAATACATAAAAACTATACTAATATTTTTTTTATGTGTTATCAATTTTAAAACCCCACTCTCATCCTCAAACACCAATTTATTACCCTAAAACATATTTGATTAAGTTCAAATTTTTTTATGGAAATTTTAAGGGTTTTAAATCATTATTCTATGAATTTATCTCATTATATTTTGAGATAAATCTACATGAGATAAAAATTATAATAAATATAATAAATAAAACTATAATATTATATTAATTTATAAATATTGAAAACTATAAAAGTATAAATAATTAATAAAATTTTGTATTTAAAGAATATATGTAAATATGATATACTATAAAATTTATAAAAGTATATAAATCTATAAATGAATAAAATTAGGAGAAGTATGAAACCACATTGGGAAATGTATGTGTGATTCTAGAGTTTAAATAAATCCAAAATTTACTATGAACCATCAATTGAATTAAAGGTAAAATGGAAAAAAAATATTAAAATAGATATCTATAATCAATCCTAAAAATAATTCACACCTAGACAATATAATTTGATATCCTAAAGACTAATTATCATCTATTCATTAAGTGTTATCTGTGATATACTTTAAATAACACAAAACATAAATCGATTCATTCATGTTTTCCAACTCATATCAAATGATCCCAAAAGAAACCACTAGAAAAAAACAAATACAACTTACCAAGATAAAATACCTTTTTAAGAATCCAATTTTCTCTTAAAATATCAAATATCAAACTAAAAGTTTAAAACTCTCTTTAAAAAACAATTACCCCATTGAAAATTTTCACCTCATTTGAAAAACCAAAAGCTCTACGGTATGAGTTAAGATTTCAACCTTGATATTAGAGAGTTAAAAACATTTATAAATATCAAATTCCATTTTAAAACATTTTCAAAATTCAGTTATGAAATTAAAAATTTTACAAAACACATCATAAAATTTAAAATCCATTTTCAAATAACCCATCCAAAAATATTAAGATAACAAGTATATTATCAAAACATTTAATCTTATTTGGAATATTAAATCAAACTCAATTCACAATTTTACCATAAATTAAAATTCTTATTATATAATAGGGGAGTTCAAATCATTTATTAAAATCCTCCACCTTTTCAAAATAATCTCAAAATTTCATTATAAAACCATCTCCTTTTAAAAATACTACTAGAGAATCAAAATATATTTGCAACTAAACCATAAATTTTTGATTTAAAATCAAAACCATTCATGAAACATACCTTTTCCCGTAATCAAAAATTGAAAACATTTTACCATGCCAAAAATTCACCATTCATTTATAAAATTTTGAACCATAATAAAATATTTATATCTTCACTTACTAAATTCTTGTTAGTCACCTTTTTAACACCATCAATGACATATAGAAACAACACTTGGTTTTTAAATCATTTCAAAATCATGCCTTATAAAAACTCATACATCAGAACCATTATAGGAACTCAAAACATTTTATAAAACCCCACAAAGAATCTTAATCCTGTGATTTGAAAACATAGTTACATGATTTACTCTCTGTATTCCTTCACACATATACTCCAGCTATGTTGTCGATGATTATGCCCTCTCACGGTCACTCGAACTCACTTGAAGCACCCACCTTCCCCCATAGTATAGTTTTCATTTTGGAAATAGGTAAGTAGGGGTGGTGCGATGTGGTCTAGGGGTGGTGCAATGGTGTGGGGATTCGTGTTGTGAAGGGGTGGTGTGATGTGGTACAGGGGTGTGATGTGTTGTAGGTGTGTGATGTGGTGCAAGGATTCGTCACATGCCTTAGATTAGAGAGGCATCATTTGTCCTGGAACACACTAAAGGAAAAAAGTGGTGGTGGTATTATATTTCGGTAAGAGTGATGATAGTAGAGGCACGACAGAAATAGGGTTCCATAAGAGATTGAAGTTGTTTGAGAGAGAAGCCTCCTGTTAGGGTTATCTTATAAAATCGACTAAGGCTTTTATCTGTGCATTCTAAAAAGCACTGATAAAATGTACCTTATTCAACACTAAAATTACAACGCTACTAAAAAATGGGTGTTATCATCATTTTTTAACGATAAAAAATATCTAGTCTTGATAATTAATTTATAGTACTCTGTATATTTATAAAATAATTTATATAATAAATATATTTATTTATTTATTTCTAATTATAATTATATATATATATAGTTGGGGGACTACCTGAGTGGTAAAAACTCCTTGAAATTTTGCATCAAACCCATGATCAAATTAGGGTGGTCATAGGTACTATTATAATACTATACAGGCAGTGATGTAGATGATGATGCAGGCAGGCGGCATCGTAGGAATGACGCAAGAAGGCGGTGACGCAAGCATGATGATGGCTTGATGATGTAGGTAGGATGATGTAGGTAGGATGCTACACTGGGCTTTTAGGCCATGTTATGGTCTTCAGGTCCACTAGGACTAATGTGTGTGAATTAAATATTTAGGTCTTGATGGGTGGACTATCCCTTGGTAGGATATGGCCAACTTTTCGGTCTGTGTGTGTGGTATTTGTGTGTTTGAATGTAATTTTACCCCTAAGAAACTAATATTTATTTATTTTTTTGTTTTTTTTTTGTTTGTTTATTTATAGTTATATATATTTATGGATGGGGAGGTCATCTATCTTAAATGGAGAGCTTCCCTCTTCTGTAAATTTCTTCGGCAATTCCATTCTGGTGCAACATGTTCTAAATGATGAAATTCTTGGGCACTTCGAGTTATTTGTAGCATGTGGTGAAAATATCATAAAGATATAGAGGGGTTTATTACTGGTTCTAATAGGGACGTTTCATCTTTTAAGGAGGATCTAGTTCTAGATTTTGGTCAGGAAGTCTGATGCAGGACCTCATTCTCGGGGCTTTTAAAAGTACGGGCCAATCATGAAGACATTCTTTATGGTGGTGCGGGGAATGAAGGGTTGTGCCTCCCATGACTTGAGGAGGGGAAGGTGTGGGTTTGAGCAGGCGACTGATGGGTGTGGTTTATGTGAATACATATAGGATGGAGCCCTTCAGGATGTGTGGATGCCCTTGGGATCTCACCAAACGATGTTGATCTGACATACGATGGCAAACTGCATGGATGGAGTCTGGATGTCGACATTTAGCGAGGATCAATAGATCCTCATGGTGGAGTGATCTCGACAGACCAGAGGAGACAGTTTTCTAATGGAATGTACTATTTAAGTCATCACTCGAGACAAGACGTGCAGATCTATTTACATATATCTATTATGATTTTATAATTATTTAAATATATATTTATTTATTTATAATTATGATTATAAATATATATATATATATATATATGAATACATAATTATAAATATAATAAATATATTTATTATAATTTTATAATTATTTAAATATATCTTTATTTATTTATAATTTTAATTACAAATTAATATATTTAAAAAAGTATTTATATATAAATATAAATATATAATTATAAATATAATGAATACATTTATTTTTTAAATTTACTTATTGTAATTTTATAATTATTTAAATATGTATTTATTTATTTATATTTTTAATTATAAATAAGAATATTTAAAAGTTATTTATATATATTTATAAATATATTTATATAAATATATATATACTGATATATAATTATAAGTAAAACAAATTTATTTATTATTTAAATATATTTTTATAATTTAGTAATTATTTAAATATGTATTGATTTTTTTTAAAAATAATAAATACTTTTTTAAAAAATTATATGTATTTATAATTGTATACTTAAATATTTAAATAACAAAATTATTAAAAAATCATTTAAATCGATTAATTATATAAATTTTAAGCATATTTTAAATTTTGAAACCTAATAAATAAAAACAAATAAATATTATTCATACAAATCACAAAAATATTGAAAATATTACATGTATATATGGTAAATAAATATATGTATACATAAATATTACAAAATGATTAAATATATTTTTAACATTTTTAATGAATGTATAATAATAAAAGGATAATTAAATTAAATAAATTATAATAATATTAAAAATGGAAGAAGTGTGCCCCAAGTAAAGGTGATTTATATCGGAAACCTGGTGTTTTCTGATTTCATGAATGGTCAATCAATTTTGATCCCTATGATATGAGAAATATCTTTTCTTAGATCTGGATTCATTTGTATGATCTTAATGAGGCATTATGGCATCTGAAAATCCAATATTACATTGTTGGTTCTATTAGTGTTCCTATTCATCTTGATAAAGAGACATAAATTTCTAGGTTGGGTAACTTTGCAAGGATTTTGGTGGGGGTTGACCTTAGTCAGGTTCTCATTAACAAGGAAGTTTTTTCTACTCTAAATGATGATATTAACTTACATGTTTTCTTTGAAAAGTTCCCAAATTTCTGTGAGGAGTGAAAATTGGTTGTGAATCTAAAAGATAATCATCAAAGGTTGATTTTTTGTGGTCTCTATGGATTTAAGGGGAATTTTAATGATGCCTTCAAGTGGTCAATCTCTATGAGAGGTCAAGAAAATCAGCACTCCAAGGTTGCCCATGTTAAGGAGGTAAGGAGGGATTGTGCTTGGTTACATTTAGGGTCACCTCAGGGTTATCGATGTAAGTAGGCTAGTACATTTAAGAACAATCATCCTATTAGGCTGACATCAATTCTAATGCTCCGGGAACTTCCAAAATGTCACATGGACCTATTCATAATTCTAATTTTCTCCCTCAAATTCATCCACATTTGAATCAGACATGGGATGATATTGTGGATGTAGAGAAGACTATTGATAGGAATCCTCATAAAGGTATATCCTTCAGTAATTCACTTTATAATGGCATAGAATCTAATAAGTTATTTGTTGAATCCTCAAATGACCAATTATAATTTGAGCTTGTTATTCAATTTGCGGTGGACTGGAATTGTGGAAGGAGAAATTATTTCCACTGTGAAATATAAAGGTAAAACTAAAATGGTGGTTACATCTTCAATGAAACCCAAGAAGTCCTCCACCACTCTTACTAAAACTAGTAGATTTCATTCTCCCCAATATGGATCAACCACTATGTAGGATATGTCTAAGAGGTCTGTGGCTATTAGGAATGTGGTTCCTATCACATATGTTGTTAAAGATGGCCGCCTAGACACTATTTTGGTCTCTATTCTTAGAAGGAAAAAATGCTTCTTTAGATATTGTGGAAGTGGAGATGTTGGAAGATATAGTTGGTCCTAATATTATTGTGGAGGGATCTCTTGAGACACCTCAGACCACACAACATAAGATCACAGGGGTGCTACATACAATAGTAAACCCTACTATAAATATATCTAAAAATGGAAATGATGTACTAGGATTCTCACTTAGGGAAGAACAGGTGGACGTTAAGTCCAGATTAGAAAAAATAAATCTCATCCTCTCATGGTAAAAGAAGAGTGTGGATGAATTCCTTTGAGATTTTTTTCCTCTTAATGTAATAGTGGACAATAAAATGAGTGTTGATGATGTCGAGGTGACAATTTTTTTTATGATGACCCTTAGAATGATGGAGGTGGACCATTGATGTGTGTTAGTACATGGGGGAGGGGAATCCATCCTCATAGTTAGGGTGGATGGCTCCATAGCCATAGTATGAGTACTCATTCTCACGTTTTCTAATCACCAGTTGTCACAGGGCAGGGTGGGGATCGATGCTTCATGGTGGGTGGTTATGGTGGTGTGAGAAAGGCAATGAAGGTGGGAGGTACAAGTTTAGCAGCATTTGTGAAACAACATGCGGGAGGGGTCTACGATAAAAATGTGACATGTTCATCTTTTGAAGGAAAATACCCTAGAAGTGATTCATAGGAGATATATGATGGTGGTGAACACGGAGGAATGATTTAGCATATTTGGACGATGATTATTGATGATCAATAAAGGGGTTCTTTATCTGATCAAGGGACTGATGAATGGTAATGGAGAACCCCATCTTGTTAGGTGGGGGTGGTGGTCCAACGGTTGTATGTGGAAATACAACTACACCAAGAGATACAATGGAAGGATGGGTCATGTCCATCATTGGTCTATAGGGGAGGCCCATTTAGGTGGTTCTTGGTGATGATAGAGTTGTAAGGATGATATTGAAGATAGGTTGCTCTAGTAGCAGTGATGAAAAAAGAATCGTCCAATGGAAAAGGCAATGTAATGGGCCTCTAGGTCTCATATGTATGTGGGTTATGTGGACCTTTTGTATACTTAATAAAGAATTTATGGGTAGGTTACCCATTTGGGGCTATGACCATCCCATTCAAACATGTGGGTTTGTGTGTTGTCTATGTGTTTAATTGTACTTGTACCTCAATAACCTAGAATATGTAAAAACAATTATTAAAACATCATTTATATATGTTTTAATTATTAAAAAATATTTATTTATATATAATATTTATATTCATTATAAACATACATTTTTTAATTAATGTATAAAAATAAATGTCATTTTTGAATATAAATAAAATAATTTTATATATATTAAAAATATTTTTTATTGAAAAAATGTATTATCACTAAGAATAGAACTTATGAAGATCATAATTTATCATCACTTTTAGATATAAGTAATAAAAGTGCCCCTTTTATCACTGATTTTTTTTTACCACTGGTAAAATCAGGTGATTCCCTTATGCTGATTTGTGGTTGTGCACCTTGGATCAAAGATCATTGCCATATGAGGACCTATCTCCTCCCAACTATTGAAAAATATGACATCGCCTATTGAAACATCATTTACAATCCAGGAAGAGGAACACCTAAAGGACCCCATAGAGATCTACTTCCATGATGAAGATGACCAAAAATCACCCACCAATAGAGAAGATCTTCCAAATACAGACCATCATTGAGAGAGATCCAGACCATGAAGAAGAAGGAGCCATACACCTTTTCTCCCCCTAGATGTGTGATGAAAACGTCCATCATTATGTTGTATTATTCAAATTTAAGGTGTTTAACCCAATAACTATCATGTGGGAGAACATATAGCCACATCCAAATTAGTCGTAGTGATTGATCAGATAGAAAATTCCTCTATGGCCATGAAAAAATAGTGATTTCATGTCGTAAATTGATGAAGTTGTTAAAGAAGAATGGATGAGATTCAAACTAGATTGCTACCCTGAAAGCACCTCTAGATCTTGAGAAAACATCACTATTAGAGGATACTTCTAGGTAGGGTGGATTTGATGGCACCTACCCCCTCTACAGAAATGTATGATTAGAGTTTTAAAACAAAGGATTCCTGATGAGTTTGGTGTTGGTGGCTTGGGTGGCACCTACTACACCAAATCTGTATACTTTTACTTATCTCCATTTTTTACATTTGCTTTTGTGTGTGATTTTATTTCTATAAATATGTGTGGTTTATTTCAATCCAAGATAGAATAAATAAAACCTTTTTCCTGATGTTGTAATTTTTTGTTCAAGTGATCACCCCTAGTGATCAATATATGCTTCCACATGCATTTTTGCTTTCCTCTTTCATATTACACATTTACAGGTATCAAAGGTAAGAAGTTGTTTCTAATGGTTTTTCTAAATGCATTGGATTTTTTCTCCCAATTGGTTGTAGCTTCAAATGGAAGAAGAAGGTTAATTGTGCATTCCATCCCACTTTGATTTTCATTTTACATTTATCAGTAAAGGTGTGAATATTTAAAAGTTCTTTTTCTTGTCCCTTCCTCACACAACATTTTTTGTGAGTTTTTATCCCTAATAGTCCCCATCTAGTTGGTCATTTTCTCAACTCCTCCCCTAATATTTTCTCTATAGGAAATTTTTTCCTCATCTAAGTCTCATGGCTCATCCATTTTCACCAGGAAAACAATTACACATCTATTTGATTTCCTTCACGCCATCATCCTATTCAAAAAAATTCCACTCACTTTTTTTTTAAATTAATTGGAATCCTTCAATTCAATACAAACAAATTTTAGTCCCCCTATCCAAAACAATTGGCATTCTACACAGCTAAGACAAAAAATATATAGCAGTTTGTAACTCTAAAAAATTAATTTGTATCTATGGTGAATTCAATTTCATGATATTTGATCCTAAATCTAATGAAGAACAATTATGATTATTGGTGCATACATATTAGAGCACTCCATGGGACCCTATATGTCATTCAAATCACAGAGGATGGATACACTGATCCATAATCCAAATTAATGAATGCTGATTAACCAGATGTTCAAAATGTCGCACTTTGGGAAGAATAAAAGTGGTACTTCAAGGAGAAATCCTTCATTTATCAAGGCCTTAATTAAGTGAATTTAAAAATAATCACTTATTAAAAATCATCAAAATAGATCTAGGATAATATTCATAAATCATTCAAATGATCCAACAATGTGAAGTGGATATAACTTCAATCTCTACGAGGTGAGTTCAAATCCTTGTTTATGAAATCTTTTTAAACTATTGTTAAGTATCATACTTATATAATGGTTTTTGTTAACCAAATACAAATAAATAGAGAATATATATTTCTGACATGATGGTATATGAAAAAATTTTGTGATCCCTTGAACCAAAATTTGATTACATAGTCGTTTCCATGGAAGAAACAAAAGACCTGGAGAAGATCTTTGTCAAGAAATTTTAGGGTCTCTACAATCCCACAAACTAAAGGTGAATCGCTGGAGTGATACTAATGGAGTTGAGCATGCCCTGAAATCAATTTTGTATCTCAATAACTCAAAAAATGAGCAAGGGGTTACATCTTGAAGAACCTGAGATAGATTGTTTCATGGATGAGAATTTTATCTGAGAAGAGGATTATGTGGTGGAAGAATCCCACATCAAGGAGGTCATGGGTATCAAAACTATAATCCTTGAGAATGAGGAAGAGGAAGAAGTGGTGGATTCAATAATAACCAACCCGACAAAAGAAATTCTCTATGCAATAATTTTCAGATCTATTGAAATTATAATAATGAGGGTTGGTATAAGAAACCTATAAATAATGACACCGAGGAAAATAACACTAAAGTGAGGGAAAATTTTGGTGAGTCCCATGTGTTGATAACACATACATCCA
Source organism: Viscum album (assembly GCA_963277665.1). Lineage (NCBI taxonomy): Eukaryota > Viridiplantae > Streptophyta > Magnoliopsida > Santalales > Viscaceae > Viscum > Viscum album. The sequence goes on along the minus strand of OY728138.1, from coordinate 1,524,987,656 downwards.
CATAGTATCATGGTATGTGGAATCTTGAATCTAGAGTTAGAAACTACATTATAAGGCATAAGAGAATTTTTTTTCAAACCATAGTGAGAGGGTTCTAGGTGATATTTCATTTATAGATCTCTCAATAATATTTTTCTTTTGAATAAGTGAAATTTTGATCAATAAAAAATACAAAAAACATGTTATCATCTCTAATGTCTACTATATACCTAACATGAAGACCAAAATCTTGAGTTGTGGGAAGTTAAGTGAAACTTTATTTCACCTAATCCTAAAAAATAAACAAATAGTAATTTTCAATGATAGAGGAAGTCTGATAAAAAGTAATAATTGTGAGGAATATCATTTTTTTAATGATCCAAACCGATATACCATGGTGTTTAATGATGGTACATGATTATAAAGACTATATATGGAATCTTAGGTTTTCACATTTAAACTTTGAAATTTTGTGATTTTTATAGAGCAAGAAGATGGTGAATGGTATTCCTAACATTCAACACCCGAATAAAATATGTGGTAGTTTGATTCTAAGAAAAAAACATTGAAATAGCTTTCCAATGAAAGCCAACTCGAAAGCTGCAACGCCACTGAAGCTAGTTCACACCGGCATGTTTAGTCCATTGAATCCAAAATCGAATTGAAAACAGTGGTATTTTTTGACATTTATTGAATATTATAGAGGGAATACATGGAAATATTTTCTCAATATGTAGTTTTAAGTGTTTAACATCTTCAAATAATTCATGGAACTGGCCAAAAAATCAAAGAAAAAACACATGAAAAAATTGGGATCTAATCAAGGTATAAAGTATACCTAGGATGTTTTTAAAGAGTACCTCAAGTAGTATGGAATTTAATACCATCTAATTCTAGCTAACAAACCCCAACTAAATGGAGTAGATGAAAGGAAAAATTAATTATTCTCAATATGGTGAGAATAATGTTGAAAAATAATGGAGTGCCCATGACTTTCTGGGCTAAATCAGCTTTGTGTGCTGTGTATCTACTCAATAGATTCTCAAACAAAAATCTTGAAGAAAATGCATTTCATGAATCTTGGAAAACTCACAATACAAATGTAGACCATCTTTTATTTTTTTGTTCCATTCTCTATGTCATGATCCCATAGGTAAAATGAAAAAATATTGAGTAAAATGGAGTGATGTGTGTCTTAATGGGATACCATGATCGAGAAATAGGATATCTTCTATAAAAACCCATCACCAAGAAGATTATATTTAGAAAATATGTTATCTTTGATGAAAATGAGACATTTAAGTGGAATAAAGAAGATAATTCAGGAGAGGTATGACTCACTCAAGAAGATGAAGATATATTTAAGAAGTAAAATTCTAGGAATGGGAAAATGAAGAACCACTAACTTTGTCACCACATACTCCAACATATGAAGATATTGAAGAAGAACTTTATCATATATGTCCTCAAAACATTTAAATCCTTGTGGATTTATATTAGAGAATGGAACCAATAGTGGAGTATGTAAATTTGTACTATCTCTTATTGAATTATGATCTAGTTAGCTTTGAGGAAGTTAAAACAGATGAAATCTAGAACTTAGTGATAATTGATAAAATCTATTCCCTCGATTATACAAAAAGATACAAGCAAATGAATGTTTTGACTATGATAAAGTCATTGAACCAGTTTTTCAGCCACTCTAATATGATTAAAAATCATGGGTTGATGAAACACAATTTTATTGAATATTGTATTGATAATAAATGAAAAAATTTCCACACATTATGTTAAATATTTTTATTTACAAAATATTTGGGATTAGATCATTCATTTGAAAATTTTATGGGAATTCCATTTTTTACGGAATAAAATTCACTGTATAATTTCAGGCATAAATTTTTTTCTATAATATTATTTGAACATAAATTTTGTAACAATGTTCCTGACATAATTTGATACAACTATTATTCCCTATATTGGAGAAAAATTGTGCATTATTGGATTAAAATGTCCATTAATTCAAAGATGGGTTGGACTCTCCAGATTGGCCATCACTTATGTATTTGGGCTATAACTTCTTCATTTTTTTCATAGATTATATTTAACCATTGAGAGGAGATAGAGAAACTAATTTTTCACGAATCACCCTTCTGGATAGATAGATGGTTCCTGCATTTTGGAGGTAAAAATGTCAATGCAATTTTCCTTAATTTGTTTGGACGAATTTCCCCATTCAAACTTGAAACCTCTTAAATCCTAGCCTCCCCTTCACCCTATAAATTGGTTCTTTTCTCATTTGGAAGGTTTTGGATGTGTCTTAGAGGATTGGGAGCAGATTTTAAGTGGTTGCTTTCCATTTCAATTCACCATTGAATGAGGGAATCAATCAAGCTAGGATCTCCTCCAAAATTCTCTTCTCTTCCTCTTCTTTGTTGAAATATTGTTATTCTTTCAATAAAATTTAAGTTTCTATTCCATTTATTCTATTATTTTCAATTTCCTTCTTTTATTTACATATTTTCTTCTTTAACTAAATAATATAAATTTTATTGGGTTATACCATTTCTAAACCTTTGCAAATGCAATACGTTTTTATGATGACTACACCGCCCAAGGAAGAGTAGTTTTTATAGTAATTCATCTACCTATTACCTTCTACATTTATTTATTCAGAATCAATGATATACTATTATTAACATAATATAATCCATGAATTGAGTTTTTAAATTAGAATTAACTAATCAAGCAACAGAACAATTAACAAAAAAACATGTGAGGTCGAGATTTGTATAAATTGTGACAGCACAAACTTAATTGGTAAAATTTAACCACACAGTATAAATTTTTAGAGTTAAAATATAATACCTAACCTCAATTCATATTAATTTTTAGAGTGTATATGTTCCCTAATTTACCACTAACCAAAATCTATCCTTAGAACATCAATCAAAGTAGGGTTCTATGATTGCATATTTCGAAGCTAGCCTAGTGATAAATTTGTTTCATCTATGTCGTTAAGTTAACTCACATAGGATTCTAGGGTTATCATATTAGGGAATTTTAACTGAGGTGATGTTAATTTAAATTATAACTACTAATTTTTAAATTAAGAGGTATAGTTATATCGATTACTTCTTAAAAAATATGTTCTAAAAACATCTTCTCATTTCATCTTATTAATCAAATTTCATTTCAAAAATAAAATCAAAAAAATGAAATACTCTTCCAGCATACTTCATCTAGCTTTATAAAAAACACCTCATAATTTTAAGTATTTTTTTCTTAAATTTTACTTTATTTTCAAAATAACATTGATAAGATTTTAAATTACTTACTCCTTTGAGAGATAACCTTGGTCATCCACAATATTGCACCTAAGTACCCAAAAATCACACTTTATATGAGAGTGTCCACGATAGCGCATTTCATATTATCACATTTCTAGGGAGGAAATTATTTTATTCAACTAATTTGAGGTATTTTTTACTTTTATTTTACCCTTTTGTATTTTCTTCTTTCTTTCTTATTTCACCTTTATAATTTTTTTTGTTTTCCCATTTCTTATTTTTGTTTTGAGACCATCAACTCAACATTATTTTCATTTTATTATGGAACACTTTTATTCATTTCCATTATTTATTTATTTATTTATGACAAAAAATAATCATGAGGATCTCTTAAATCTTGACCCAGAGCTTGAATGTAGCCTTAGGTCTCAAATCCCACATTCCTAGCAAATGAGAAGTTTGAACATTCAACGAGTTAGAGAATTGGATACACCATACATTAACTGTCATCCAAATTGTACTGCATATCAGAACCTTGAATCAGAATTTGAATTAAAATCTAGCTTAAATCACCTACTTCCAAAATTTCATGGATTATCTGGTGAGGATCCAAAAAAATATTGAAAATAATTTAACGTGGTTCCTCAACCCTTAATCCAAGAAATGTTTTTGAAGATCAAATTGAATTAATATAATTCCCATTATATCATGATTGAACTAAAAAAGATAGAATGAACTATTTAGAACCTAAATATGTAACTTGTTGGAATGATTTAAAAAATCTTTTCTTTTTGTGATTTTCTCTAGCATCAAGCAACACTACTATTCAAAAAGATATCTTAGGAATAAAGCAATCCCAAGGGGAGTTAATGTGTGATTACTGGGAGTGATTCAAGAAGTTGTGTACAAGCTACCCACATCACCAAAATAGTGAGAAACTTCTCATTCAATAATTCTACAAGGGACTCATTCCAATGGAAAGGAGCATGGTGGATTCTGCAGCAACATAATCATTGGGGGACAAAACACCAGTATCCACACATGCATTGATCGACATGATGGCATTAAACTCCCAAAAAATTGGTAATAGAGGTACACCTCATGTCAGGGGAGTACATCAGGTATGTCCTTCTTCTATTGAAAATAATTTTATTCACACTAAGTAGAAAGAATTGAAAACTATAGTTAGGTAGATTGATTTTTCTCAAAATATATCCAAACCTACACCTATGAGGCCTTGTGGAATTTTCAATTAAATAGAACACTGAACTGATTGTTACCCCCAGCTATAAGAGACGAAGGATTGTGCTGTAGAATTTCTTATAAGACCGTATCCATAGAAACAATATCCACTTACCTTGAAGAATTATGATTCATTTTCTCTAACATACAACCAAGGGTGGAAGGATCGATTAGACATGCAGTATGACTCTATAAAACAATAAATTAACCCCTTTTAACAAAACTTTCAGCAACCATCTCCTTACTAATAAGGTTTTCAACAACCACAAAGGATATTTGAATCCTAGGAATCCACAAGTCAACAACATGGAAATTGTCAACAAAATTTAGATTCTAATATTGATGATATTTTGAAACAAATTGATATTAATAAATAAAATGAGATGAAGAGTCAAGGTTCTGAGTTGAGGGAGTTCAAGACACAAATGAGACAAATATCCCCCAGATTCCATGAACTGGTAGGTAAAAACTCTAGAAATATTCCTTCCCAACCGACTCCAAAACCCACAGGGTATGTCAATGCCAACACATTGAGAAGTGGGATGAAAACGATAGATACATCTGCACCAATATCCCTACTGGGATTCACCTAAATTCCAAAGAAGCCCCATTCCAAAACCAATAATGAGAAGCCAAAGGATAAATACAAAGGTAATAAAAATATTCAATTTTTTCCTCCTAAACCCCTTAAATTTCCAAACTGAGACGAACCAAGAAGATGGATGAAGAGGTGATGAAAAAAGGGGTTTTGGACACATTCAAGCATGTTGAGATCAGCCTCCATCTACTTGATTCCATTAAACGAATACCAAGGTATGCCAAATTATTAAAAGAACATTGTACCAATTGAAGAGGTATCAAGGGAAATGATAGGATCAATCATGGAAGGAATGTGTCAGCACTCATTACACCAACTCTAGCAATTCCAACAATGTGAAAGGATCCGGGGATATTCACCATCCCATGAACCATAGAGGAGTTACACTTTTCTGATTCATTATGTGATTTATGATATTCAATAAATGTGATGCCTTACTAGGTATTCTCTCTTTTATAGGTTGGTGAGTTGAAGCCAATGATAGTACTGGTGTTGTTGGTAAACTAAGCTATAGAATATCCAATAGGAGTCCATGAGGATGTACTTATTCGGGTAAGAGACATGATCTTTCCAACATATTTCAATGGGATTATCCTGGAGGATTATCCGGAATGTTCTAATTCTATAATTATATTAGGTAGGACCTTCCTCAAAACTGAAAAAACAATCATAAATGTTCATGATGGTACAATTTTCATCATGTTTTGATAAGAAGTTATAATATTTAATGTTATAGAATCCATGAAGTACCCCTCATAGTACCATTATACTTTTTTTATCTCCCATTTTGAACCACTAAGAAAAAACCCCATAGAATTTTATTTTCCTGTGCATAGGGATATTATGATCAAGGGTTCTAGTTTGATGTCTAAGATCACTTCCACACTTGTTTCTAATGAACAAACCTTTCTTAGATTTGATTTTGAAATTGATTCATCTTCTGATTTTGATCTTGTGAACTCTGATTAAAACAAGCATGTTAGGTATTATGATGGATTTTATTCTTTATTCTAGGATTTTAATGATCTATATTCTGATACTGATGTTCATTGTGCACATATTTCAGTTTCTTCAATGTATTCATCCCTACATCACCCCTGCATTGGATCTCAATCAATTTCTACCAAATTTCAAATAATGATACTTATTGAGTGGTGACAGATTAACTATTATAATTCATAAAAATATCCCTTTTTAACATGAAGAAAATCTTTGGATTCTTTTAAGGGATAACATTAGGGAAATAGAATGGACCTTGAATGAAATATCAGGTATTATCCCCTTTATTTTCATGCATAGAATTGTTTTGGAGGATGGGACTCAACCAGTTAGGCAACCACAAAGGTGACTCAATCCAAACCTTCTAGAAGTTGTTAAAAAATAAGTTGAAAATTTTCTCTAGGTAGGAATAATCTATCCCATTTCAGATTCACAATGGGTAAGTCCTATTCAATTTGTGCCTAAGAAAATTTGTGTTTCCTTAGTTGAAAATGATAGAGATGAGTTAGTTCCAATGAGGGTTCATAATAGTTGGTGTGTGTTTATTGATTATAGGAAACTAAATCAATCCACTGAGAAGGACCATTTCCCCATCCCATTTATTGATCAAATACATGAGATACTATTTGGAAAAACACACTATTGTTTCTTGGATGGATTTTCTAGATATTTTCATGTTCTGATAGCTTTAGAGGATTAGGAGATGAGAAAAACTCACTTTTCATTCAATAACTTTTCCTACCAAAGGATGCCATTTGGAATTTTCAATGCCTCAGGTACCTTCCAGATATGCATAGTGAGTATTTTTTAGATTTCATTGAGACCTGCATGGAGGTTTTTATGGATGAATTTATAGTGTATGGATCTTCATTTGATGAATGTATCTTTAGTTTGGTAAAGGTGTTGAATCGTTGCATTGATAAGAATCTGGTCTTGAACTTTTAAAAGCTTCATTTCATTGTAGATAATGGGATTTACTTAGAGAATTTAGTATAAAAACATGGGATATAGGTTAATAGATCTAAGGTAGATAATATTTCATCCTTACCCTATCATTCCTGTGTGCGTGGTGTAATATCTTTCCTAGGGAATGTAGGATTTTATCGGTGTTTCATAAAATATTTCAGTATTATTTTTCTTCCTATGTTGTGATTACTTCAAAAGGATTCTGATTTTGTGTTTGATGATTCTTTTAAGACTTCCATTAATGAGTTAAAGAAGAATCTAACCACTCCACCAATCATATAGCCACCACTATGGGAGCTTCCATATGAGCTTATATGTGTCCAGTCCAACTTTGTGATAGGAGTTGTCTTATCTCAGAGGGTGGAAGGATATTAACATGTGATTGCCTATGCATCAGGGAAATTAGATTCACCCCAATCAAACTACACAACCACAGAAAATGAGTTTCATGGTATCATATTGTCTTTAGATAAATTTTGTTCATATTTATTGGACTCTAAATTAGTTTTCATTTTTGACCCTGTAGCACTGACGTACCTCTTGAAGAAGCCAGATGCAAAGCACAGACTTATCTGATGGATTCTCCTTCTTCAAGAATTTGATATTGAGATAAAGGGAAAATGGGTCAGTAAACCTGGTGGTGGACCACATGAGTAGGATTTCTCACATACTAGAGAATGACACCATGGACCAGGTACCACTTCAGGATACTTTTCTTGTTGAAAATCTTTATTCCATCTCAAGAATGCATCCCTGGTATACTGATTTAGTGAAATTTCTGGTTTCCTATAAAATTCCTACAAATTTCAAGAAACATTATGTCTGAATACTAAAGAGTGAGTCTAGGATTAATGTGTGGGATTATCCCAACCTATGGCGCATGCATAGTGTCCAAGTTGATAGGAGGTGTGTTCTTGATCATGAGTTTGAGTCTGTTTTACATTTTTGTCATAAACATTCTTTTAGTGGACACTTTGGACCCCAAAAAATGGCTAAGAAAGTATTAGACACTATATTATATTGTCATATCTTATTCCAGGATACCCATTTGTTTTTTAAGTCATTATCCAATTTCCAAAACACTAGGAACATTTTTAGGAGACATGTGATTCCCCAAAAAAGCATATTATTTAGTGAAATTTATGATGTTTGGGGAATTGATTTTATGTGTCCTTTTACAAGTTCGTTTGGTTTAATGTATATTTTTGTCGGTGTTGATTATGTGAGAAGATGGGTGGAGGATAAGGCCACCAGGATTGAAAATTCTCATGTTGTAGTGGACTTCGTCAAAGCACAAATGTTTTGCAGGTTTGGAGTAACAAAGGCTATAATTAGTTATTAGGGGACACACTTTTGCAATCAGAATTTTTCTTCCCTCATTTAGATGTATGTGGTGACACAAAAAACATAAACATCATACCACCCCCCAAAAAAATGATCTGGCTAAGGTTTCAAATCTTGAGTTGAATCAAATTTTGGAGAAAACCATGCAGTCAAATAGGAAGGATTGGAGAAACCGCATGGATGATGTGTTTTGGAATTATAGAAATTCATACAAGTCCCTCATCGGTATATCCCCATTTAGGATTGTTTTTTGTAAATCATGTCATATCCCCTTGGAAGTCAAGCATTGGTCTTATTGGTCTATAAATAATTACAACATGGATTTGGCCTAAGATGGAATTCTAAGGAAGATTCAAATTTAAGATCTTGAGGAGAATTTATTGTCATCATATGAAAAGTCAAGGATCTATATATAAATATGAAAAGTGACACATGACAGAATGATCCAAAAAAAAAGGAGTTTCATGTTGGAGATAAAGCCATACTCTACATTTCATGACTAAAGTTGATGTTTGGTAATTTGTGCTCCATGTGGATAGGTCCTTATGTTGTATCCAATTTTTTTCCTTATGGTGTAGTGGAGATCACACAAGAGGACACTAGAAATAAATTTATAGTCAATGGAAAACTTTTGAAGAAATACATTGAGAGACTTCCCACCCATGCAGTTGATTTCACCACACTGCACGAACCCATCATCACTTGGGAATATGAGGTTGTTCCTAACACTTTCACTTTTATATTAGTTTTCCTATTTTAAATTCTAAATTTCATATGCACATATTATCTCATAAGTTCAAATTGAGTTCAATGCAGTATTTAATGTGTCAGGGAGGGGAAAACATTTTTTGGTGGATATTTAGGATTTTCCTTTGTGTGTTTTGTGTGTGTGTGTGTTTTTTTATGTTTTAAGTTAAATTTTCAAAAAAACAAAACATAATAAAACAAAAAAGAAACTTATCATGTAACATGATCATTATGATATGGCATATATAGAAAATTCATATTTTAAAAATTCATTAGTATAATGATAATCAAGAGAAAGACTCATTCATAAAAGGGTTGATTTTTATAAAAATTGAAGTTGATGATGATATGACATGTTATTTCATTTTAAAAACTTCTAGATTTTGACACCACTCTTTGTGATATTTGTTCATGGTAAATTGTGTCATTGATTTCTCCACACAACTTTTCACTCAAATATGTATTGTGAAATTGTTCTGACTCAATTGAAGATATATCTCAATTAGGTAAAAACATTCATCTTATATCAATGGTTGATGCATACATTTGTTTCCCTTACGATTGGTTTCATTACAGTACTGAATTGACATATGTGTGTGTACCTGTTGTCTAACTATTGTATGCCCTCAAAGACAAAAACAATAAAATAAAAAAAATAAAAAAAAAATTGGTTTGTGTCTTTGGAATGTCAAAACCCACTCTTCCTCAACCATTGATCTTGATATAACTATTACAATTAGTCTAATGAGGAGATCAAACAAGGGTTGAGAGTTGAGTGTGAGATTTGTTCCAAGTGTAACATTTGAAAAAAAAAACCAAAATAATAAATGAGGGGGGTTATGAAATGAACAACATGTGGGGATATCTAGGTCGAGATCTTATGGTTTGACTTTCGAGAATGCTTATGTGAGTGGATATTTAAAGTTGATTGCAATGGAATGTTGAACAGGTTCGGTGAATTAAACCAAGTAAGAATAATTATTTTATAGGACCTGAATATTCTAAATAAAGGGTGGAGATATGAACATAGAATGGTTGGCACACACACATGTGGGGAATTAGTGGCATGCACTATGCCCAAATTTGTATTTAACGGCAGTTGTTTTAGGGGTGGTTTAAACCGCTGCTAAATTATTCTACAATGGTTTTGAAAAACCGCCACTAAATCGTGTGTCGGAATTCCATTAGCGGCATTTTTTTAAATCGTTTCAGAACGATTTAGTAGAGTTTTTTTTTGTTTAGTAGCAGTTTAAACTGTTGCTAAATCGTTTTTATTTTTTTATTTTTTTTTATATTTTTTTTTATTTTTTTTATTTTTATATGTTTTTTTATTTTTTTCGTAATCATTTAATTTTATTTATTATTTATTATTTATTATTTATTATTTATTTTTATAATTACTTATTATTTATTTTCATAATTTATTTATTATTTATTATTACCATGCTCATTGCCATCGCCATGCACAGGCCCATGTTTAGACACATGCCCATACCATATATTGAAATTCTAGGTTGGGTGAAATTTGAACCCCTTACCTCTTGTTTATTCTCCAATGACTTTATCACACCATCAGGCTCTTCATGTGGTCGATAAATCGAATTATTATACTTATATATATATATACATTAATTGTAAAAACAAATAATACACACTAAATAATAAATATATAATATATAACATATAACATATAATATATAACTAATGTATAAATAATAATTTATTTAATAAATAATTTAATATATGATAAATTATAACAAATTAATAATACATGAATAAATAATATATAAATAAATAAATACTGAATAAATAATATATAATATATAATAAATATTAAATATTAAATAACTAATAACTAATAATAAATATATAATAATTAATAATTAATAATTAATAATTAATAATAAAATAAAATATCATTAATAATTAATAATTAATCATTAATCATTAATCATTAATCATTAATCATTTATAAATAATTACTAGTTAATTAATAAATTATTAATAAATAAGTAATTAATAATTAATAAATATTGAATAATGAATAAATAAATAATAAATAAATAATAAATGAATAATAAACTAATAATAAATTAATATTTTGGAAATTAAAAATAAATTAATAAATAGTAAAGAATAAAGAATAATTAATAATGAATAATGAATAAATAATAATTAATAATTAATTAATTAATAATAAATAAATAAATAAATAATGAATAATAAATAAATAAATAAATAATAACAAACTAATAATTAATTAATTAATTAATAATTAATTAATAAATTAAAAAAATTAATGGTTAATGTGTATATAATAACTAAATAATAAACAAATAAATAAACAAATATTAAATATTAAATATATATATATCTCTCAACAAATAAATTGATAAATAAATAAATAATAAATTATACATAATAGATAATAGATAATTAATTAATTAATTAATTAAAAAATTAACTAATAATTAATTCAATAATTAATTAATTAGTTAAAAAATTAACTAATAATTAATTCAATAATTAATTAATTAGTATTAAATAAATAAATAAATAACAAATGAATGAATAAATAAATAAATAATTTATTAATTAAATCAGAAAACGTTATAAACCTCAGAAAACCCAAAAAACACTAAAATGACCATAAAATATGATCCAGAACTCCTTTTTTAGCACCACAACTAGGCAAATCAATGACCATGAAATGAGATTCGATATGATATGTGGTACAGGCCGAACGGAAACATAGATCAAAAGTTATAACCATTTGAATTTTAAGAAATCGGGGTTTGCCACTATAACTTCTATTTTAGGGGCTTTTTGGTCCTTTCTGGTTGAATAAAATGGGTAACCACACTAAAAATGTTGGTACCAGACCTAAATAGCGTAGAGCTCATTGTAGGTTTGAATTTGATATGTTGTAGATCCCAAACCGACACCTGGATTAAAAGTTATGACTGTTAGAAGTTCGAGTTCGATTTTCAATTTTTGTAATTTGAATATATTTTTTCCTTTCATTATCATGTGATTTAAATCACACATGGTTTTATCTCATTTTATAAGATTCAATTAGATTGGTTATAGATCTGAACTGGACTCCGGGATCAGAATTTAATGTCATTTGATGTTGTAATATGTTTTTCAACTTATTAAAGATTTGTTTTTGGTTTAAAAATATTATTAATTAATAATTATAAATATTTACAAACTGACACATTATAAATAATAATCTATATTTTATTTTAAATAATAAATAAATAATTTGTTAATTTTTTTTCTACAATTTTTAGTGGTTTAGAAAAACTGTCGTTAAAACAATTGTAATTTTTATTTTTGAATAAATTTTAAAAAATTTATAAAAAAATATTTCAAAAATATTTAGCGGCGGTTTTTTCGCGGAGGTTTTGCCGCTAAAACAATATTTTTTCATATTAATGGTGGACCCATGACTCGTTTCTATATGATTAGTGTAATTAATATCACTAGATTATATTTGGACATAATTTATTAGATAATAAAATTAAAATTTATTGATATTTACTCGTTATGGGATTCTTACTTTTCCTATATATCCATTGTGGATTGAGAAATATGAACATGCATAACTTGTCACAATTTTTTAGAAAACATGATTTGAGGTTTTTCCAAAAAGTGGAAAAGGGTAAGTGTGGGGGAGTCAATAAAACCCAATTTTATTGAATATTTTATGGATAATAAATAACATAATTTCATCACATTATGTTAAATATGTTTATTTATAAAATATTTGAGATTAGATCATTCATTTGAAAATTTAATGAAAATTCCATCTTTACCCTTTAAAATTCACTATAGAATTTCGAACATAAATATATTTCTATGTATTGTTTTTACTTAAATTTTTAACTATGTTCCTGACTTAATGTAATAAAACTCTTATTCAGGACATTAGAGAAACATTGTGCCATTGAATGGATTAAAAGGGCCACGATGTCCAAGATGTGCTAGACTCACCAGATCAGACATTGGTTCTATATTTGGGTTGTAACATCTTCATTAATTCTTTTATTGGGTCCAAATTTTGAGAGGGGATAGAGAAAACAATTTCTAAGGATTCATCATTTTGGAAGGAAAGTTGGTTCATGTGTTGTGGAGGTAAAATAGGTAGTTCAATTTGGATTAATTTATTTGGCCAAATTTCCCCCATTCACATTTGAAACCTCTTAAAACCTACCATATGATCCACTCTATAAATTGGTATTTTTCTCATTTATAATGGTTTGGACTTGACATAAAGGATTTGGAACAGAGCTGAAGTGGTTCCTTGACATTTCAATTCACTATTGGAGGAGGGAAGCTATCAAGCTAGGATCTCCTCCAAAATGCTCTTCTTTTCCACTTCTTTATTGTAATATTGTTGTTATTTTAATAAAATCTTAGTTTTTATTCCATTTCTTCTATTATTTTATATTTAAATATTATTATTTTTAATTATTTTGGGATCAAACTAAATATTATAAATGTTATTCAGTTATACTCTTACTAAACCTTTACAAATGCAATACGTTTCTACAATGACTACATCGCCCATAGAAGAGTAGTTTTCATAGTATTCAATCTACCTATTACCTTATATATTTATTTATTTTGAATAAATGAGATACCTTAATTCACATAATATAATCCATGAATTTAGTTTTTAAATTAGATGAAACTAATCAAGCAATATAACAATTAACACAAAAACACATGAGGTTGAGATTTATGTAAATTGTGAGAGCGCAAAATTAATCAGTAAAATTAACCCACATAGGGTAAATTTGTAGTGCTCAAATATAATACCTAAACTCAGTTCATATTAATTTATTTAGTGATGATATTCCATAATTTACCACTAACCATAATCTAGCCTTAGAAATTCAATCAAAGCAGGGTGTTGCGATTGCATGTTCTGAAGCTAGCCTAGGGATAAATTCATTTCATCTTTATGGTTAAGTTAACTCTCATAGGGTTCGATGGTTAAAAAATTATGAGATCAAAATTAATTGGATGTTAATTTAAATTATAATGATAAATAAGTAAATGAATATTTATAGTTAGATCGATTACGCCTTCTAAAAATATTTTCTCAAAAAACAACTTCTCATTGTGTCTTATTAATCAAATTTCATTTCAAAAATAAAAACAAAAAAATGCAATCTTCATCCAGCATACTTATTCTAGATTTATATATTAACCCCATCCTTTTAAGTAGTTTGTTTCTTTTTTTTATTTTATTTTCAAAATACATTCAATAATTTTTTTAAATTACTTCCTACTTTGAGATATGACCTTAATCAGCCACTCTTCTCCACCTAAGTACCCAAAAATCACACTTTATTTGAAATCATCCATGAAAGATTATTTCAAATTGGCATCGTTTCTGGGGAGGTAATTATTTTATTCAACTAATTAAAGATATTTTTTACCTTTCTTTTATCCTTTTTTATTCCCTTCTTTCTTTCTTCTTTCCCCTTACATAAATTTTATTTTTGTTTTCTCTTTTATTATTTGTTTGGGACCATTAACATGAACTTATTATTATTTTATTATGGTCCACTTTTATTCATTTACTTTTTCTCTTTCATTGTTTTATGACACAAAATAATCCTGAGGATCTCTTAGATCTGGACACTAAGATTGAATGTTGCCTTAGGGCTCGAATCCAACAGTCTCAGCCTATGGAAAATTTGAATATTCAAGTAGTTAGATAACTACTCCATTCAGGTAACATCTAAATTGTAAGTAATTCATTTTCAAACAGAAAACAAGAACCAATGGCTGAAACCAATAATAATGAATGCAATAGAACTATTTTAGAATTGGTTGCACCTGATATTAACTATCAACCAAATTGTATTACATATCCAAACCTTAAATTAGACTTTGAATTAAAATCTGGGTTAATTCACCTACTTCCAAAATTTCATGGATTATCTGGTGAGGATACAGACAAACATTTAAAAGAATTTAATTTTGTTTAATCAACCCTTAAACTAAGAAATGTTTAAGAAGATCAAATTAAACTAAGAGCATTCCCATTCTCACTTGATGGAACTGCAAAATACTGGATGTATTGTAACGACCCAAAGTTTCTCAATGGAAAATACCTTCATAAAATTATGTCATAAAATAACATGAAAACACAACATAATGAACTACTAAGTGATAAGTGACATTTAAACATAAGTTTTTCACTTCTGTGTTTGGAATTTTGAAAATCCAACATACACGGTTGTGTTCAAGATGATTTTCAGAGTCTAATGAAACAAAAATAATTTTTGGTGAATAGTAACATACCCTCATGAATAGTAATATGACCCTCATGAATATTAAATCATCCAACATAAGAGTAACCTTACCTATGAATAATTAAATAAAATTTAGACATCTTAGAAAGTGACAATTTTACCTTAGTGAACGTTTCGGTATTTTGTAAGTCATAAATAATTAATTATAATAAATAAATTAATCTAAAAGAAAATGTATTTTCCTAAAAATTTTCATAAATTTTCAAAACATTATCTTATAGTTTTTATATAATTTTATAAGACCCTACGTAATTTTTGAAAGCACTATAAAATCAGTTTTAACTTTTAAAAACTTTTTTTTGATAAAATTATGATTTTAATTAAATATTAAATTAATCATATTTAGAAAATTATTTTTGAAAAATGGAATTCATTTTTGGATTCTACATGTAGAAAAATGGTTGGGGTAAATTTTTGGGATTTTTCTAAAATACTTGAATTTTTTATGAATAGTGAAATACCGTAATTTACAAAAATAAGCTAAATAAGCTAATTAGAGAGTCATGTGTGATGTTATGCTGATATAAGCCCACTTGGTTAGATATCACATTATAAAAATACTATTCTTGGTCATTCAAGACTCACTATTCCTGGTCTTGGGGGAAATTAATAAACTAATGAATTTTATATTAAGGAAACCCCTCTCCCCTCTACTATAAAAACCACCCTTCACACCCTCATTTCCTCACACATATCAAGCTCCAAGCCTTCTCTAAATTCTGCACAAACATCTTCCCTATCCCCTATCCTACGTTCAAGAGCTTATGGTATCATCAAAAGACCAAGCCTAGCTTCCTTAAGGAGGATCTCAAGGGGAGGATTTAAGAGGTAATTTCTCTCCCTCTTCTCCATTAATTTCCTTTCAAGTTCAAGTTCATTTCTTGATCTCTCCCCACCTATCTTCATCAAAATGGTATTGTAACTATATTATTATACATTAACTGTAATTTTATGATGCTAATGGGATATTATATCATCCAACCCCCTTTCCCTCTTCCTTTTATTTTATTAAAAAGAACGTTGTTCGTGAGGTGTTAATTTATCACCTTCAAGAACGAAATGTTTTCTTCTTCCATTTCTACCTTCAGATATGGTCATGAAACAATTTTTATGGTTGAACCAGAATTTTTTATATGTATTATTCCCTATTTAATGTTCTGGAACTAACTTATGACCATATTACTAGTGATAAAATAAAACAAGTTTATTATGATCGAAAAACCTTTCAAATTAACCCAAACAATCATCATTTAATTCTTATATAATGATTCATCCACATGGATATAATATGATTCATTATAAGATCATCCAATATCCTGTAATATCATTAATAACATGTAATATTGGTTATGGTTGTTTACCCACTTTCTACCCGAACATAAATTTAAGAATACAAGTGAACCACTCAAGAAAACCATAAAAACAAACATTTTCGAAAAATGTTTTTAAACTCTATAAATCATAAAAAGGCACATAAAATCACTTAATGAAACCATAATGATACATATTAATGTACAAAAGTTTCTTTATTTCTAATTAATGAATATAATGTCATTATACAGGACATTAAATAGAGGGAAGCATTCGGATACAAGGTAATGCAAAAATCGTGAACCCAATTTTCTTTCTTCAGGTTCTCCCTCTTTCACTCCAATTTGGTATAGTCACATCTTATAAATAATTTTTTCATAATTCACTTAACTTTTCTTGGATATACATTTTTTCTAATGATTTTTATGTCAAACCGAATGTTTTCCAAAAGAACTCTTCTTTTAAGAACTCAACTTTTACCTCTCATTCATGGTTGATAGTTCTTGTATCAAGTATGTTGTTCCCTCTTTCTTTGGGAACCCAAAGCTTATGAATGTATTCTTATGAGATGAAACCCATTCCTTAACATGGGTTAGTTATGTTCATTATTGATATATGTTCTATGTGGAATTCCTGATAATGATAATATTATGAGGTGACGGGTGCGCCCAGAATTATATAGCGCAATATGAATGTTTGAATGTGATGGGTGTTCCTGGAATTATACAATGCTAAAATGCATTGGGTAAGGTGATAAATCTCATGAGTAAATGTGAAATGATTTGTGAACAAGATTATAGCTTGGTTCACAAGTATTTGTGGTAGATAACCACTAAGACATGATGTTTCATTTTTATGCATTGCCACATTTCAAGTCTTTTATCTATGCTCCTCTCACATTCATGATCATTTCCCTATGTCCTGATTATGCTCACCCCATACTATATTCTTTTTATATATCCTGTTACTGGGATTTTAGATCACCCCTTTTTATGTATATCCTCATGTGGCTACATATACTAAGGAGAGGACAAGTGCCAATAAGAAGCTAGAGAAGAAGAAATTAAATAAATTTTTATGCTTGATGTTGTAATTGATATGTACTGTCCTAGTTTTCCCAAGACACTAAACCTTTGGATCCTCTATGTGTAATACTATTATGTTGTTTATCTTTAAAATTATGTAATAGTATTGTATGAAAAGGCAGGGTCTCTATAGTTAGTATCAGAGAAAAGGTTTAGTTAATTTGGGAATTAGGATTAGTAAACCCTAGGGAAAACCTATAGCATGAGACTAAGTACAAATATGCACACAAGAATATTTACATAGGTATCCCATATGTTATTTTTTTGGAATAAATTGTTTAAATGAATAAGTTATTTATGAATTTTTTACTTATGTTTTGTTCTAACCTTTTCTATTTTAGAAAATGGTGGGAACCAGGAGAAATCAGGCCAACAACTCGTGTGAGGGCCAATGCAACGATTGCCGAAATGATATCCCCAATGATTTGGGAGGTAGAGTTCAAAACTTCATGGTGATTCTTATCCAATTATATTAGTTTATGAACAATAACCATAATAATGGGGAATTTCCTCCTTCACCAAAGAGGGATCAACTAGCTATCGAATGTTTTATGCGACAACGACCACCGATGTTTAGTGGATCTTCTGATCTACTAGTTGCGGAATAGTGGGTCAACTCCATGAAGAAGATATTTTCTGTTATCCAATGTTTTGAGATGGAGAGGGTGACCCTAGCCATTTATTGTCTATATGGAGAAGCTTATCAATGGTGGGAGTTGATTAAGAACACCAATCCAAGGGAGGAAATTGAATAGATGGAATGGGAAGCTTTTAAGATAATGTTTCTTAATAAGTATTTCCCATGAACTCTTCACATGAAGATGGAGAGATAATTCATATAGCTCAAGAAAAAAAAGGAGAATCTATCACAACCTATGAAGCGAATTTCACAAGGATTTCAAGGTACGCTTCCGGTTTTGTTATCAACAATGACAGCAAAATTGATAGATTCTTTAGTATATTAAAACCACACCTTCGAAAGGCTCTTGCAATTCGAAACTTTGGGAGTTATGAAGAAGTAGTTCGATGTGCCCTCAAAGTGGATATAGAGTTTGGAGAATGTTCCCATGGCTATGAGGATAAGAAATGAAAGATTGAGTTTCAAGCTAGTGGATCTAATGACAAAGGTGGGAAGAAAACTCAACGACCCACATGCCAAAAATGTGGGAAGGTTCACCATGGGAACTGCCTCAAAGGGATAGGGAAGTTCTTCAAGTGTGGGAAAGAAGGACACCATGCTTAAGAGTGTTGAAAAGACACGAAAAGGAAGGATGATGTAGCCAATGAAAGGAGACAACCACTCATGGTTCAATGCTACAACTTTAGGGAGCTAGGGCACTATGCAAACCAGTGCACTAAACCACGAGTTCTCGAGGGTAATCAGTGTCAGCAGCCACCAAAGACAAAGGAACAATGGAAGGCTTATTCCATCACTACTATGGAGGTGGAGCATGATAATGAAGTCATATAATGTACAGGTACTATTCACTCAATAATGGAAAAGTCTTATTTGATTCTGGTTCTATGCATTCCTTTAAATCTTGCATGTTTGCTAGAAATATAGAATCGAAACCCCGAAACCTTGGAGTAGAGATATCTGTAAAAACACCAAGTGGTGAAATCATTGCAACCCAAGTGTTTGACTCTTCTCCTGTTGGCGTATGTGGGAGGATTCTTTTGGAAAAACTCGTAATGCTTCCCTTGGGGTAATTCGACACTATAATGGGAATGGATTGGCTCTCGTTACATAGAGCACATATCAGCTGTCGGGAAAAGGAAATATATTTTCATATTTTGAACCATCCCATGATTCTCTACAAATTCAAGGAAGATCATGAATCTCCTTTGAAAAATACTTCAATGGTGTCGGTGTTGATTCCCTATAAAGAAGCATACCTCACCCAAATGGTTGAGTCGGAGAAAATTTCTAACCTTGAGGAAATTCCCATCATGAGGGAATATGGAGATGTATTTCCCAAAGAGTTACCCAGAATTCCCCCAGATCGTGAGGTAGAGTTCTCAATTGAACTCATACCCGGAGCTAATCCTATCTCGAAGTGTCCCTATAGAATGGCTCCTATCGAACTAGAGGAGTTAAAGAAGTAGCTACAAGAGCATCTGGACAAAGGGTTCATATGCCCTAGTGCATCACCTTGGGGTCCACCAGTGCTCTTTGTGAAGAAGAAGGATGGAACAATGCGGTTTTGTATCGATTATCGGGAACTCAACAAGATTACCATAAAGAACAAGTACCCTCTTCCAAGGATTAAAAACCTGTTTGATCAGTTAAGAGGTGCTCAATAATTCTCTAAGGTGGATCTTCATTTTGGATATCATCAGGTAAAGGTGAAGAAGGAAGATATTCATAAGACTGCCTTCCTAACAAGGTATGGGAACTATGAGTTTTTGGTGATGCCCTTCGGACTTACTAATGCCCCAGTAATCTTCACGGATTTGATGAATAGAGTCTTTAGACATTACCTAGACAAATTTGTGTTAGTGTCTTTTGATGACATTCTCATCTACTCCAAGAGCAAGGAGGAACATGAAGAACATCTAAGACTTGTGTTGGAGACTTTGAGAAAGGGGAATTTGTATGCCAAGTTCAGAAAGTGTGACTTTTGGATGAAACAAGTCATGTTCTTCGAACATGTGATCACAAGTGGAGGAATTCCTGTGGATCCTTCAAAGACAAATGCGATTGAGGAATGGCCCATGCCTCACAGAAATCTGTAGTTTTCTTGGATTAGTTGGGTACTACCGACGTTTTGTGAGAAAATTCTCACAATTTTCAAGCCCGCTAACTAAGTTAACAAGGAAAGGTGTAATGTATGGCTGGATGGAAGAATGTGAGGGAAGCTTCAAGGAGCTTAAGAGAAGGCTGATCAAATCACCTGTACTCATACTACCAAAAGGTGGATAATGATTTGTGATATACAGTGATGCTTCAAAGAAAGGCTTGGGTTGTGTACTCATGCAAAATGATAATGTGATAGCATATGCCTCACGATAGTTAAAGATCCATGAGAAGAACTACCTAACGCATGATCTAGAGATGGAAGCCGTGATTTTTTCCTTGAAAATATGGTGGAACTACCTTTATAGCGATAATTGTGACATATAAACTGACCAAAAGATCATAAAGTATATATTCACACAAAAGGATCTCAACATGCATCAAAGGATATTGTTAGATCTAATCAAGGATTATGATTTCTCTATTCACTACCATCTTGGAAAGGCGAACAAGGTAGTTGATGCTCTAAGTAAAAAATAACCCACTACTCTATACATGTTATGGATTGAGAAAGACCCTATCTTCTTAGATATGCAATGGATGGATTTAGAAATCATAAGGGCAGGGGATACATCCTACCTTTCCCAAATGATTGCGCAACCATCTATCCAGGAGAAGATTAAGGAAGCACAGAGGGATGACGTGGAGATACAAAAGAGGGTGAATGCAGTAAAGGAATGGAAGCTGTAGGAGTTCCATATCGGTGATGATAGTGTGATTCGGTTTGGAATGAGGATTTGTGTGCCTTTATCACTCGGGATAAAGAAGGATCTATTGGAAAATGCACATAGTTCAACATTCTCTATCCATCCTGGGAGTACCAAGATGTACCGTGATCTCTGAGAACACTTTTGGTTAGATAACATGAAGAATGAGATTTCGGAATATATATCAAGGTGCTTGGTATGTCAACAAGTTAATGTTGAGCAATAAAAGTCCAAAGGTATGATGCAGCCATTGCCTATACCCATGTGGAAATGGAAAAATGTTACTAGGTACTTTGTCACAGGTCTCACTACGACGTCGAAGGGAAATAATGTGATATGGGTTGTGGTCGACTGACTCACCAATAATACCCATTTTATCGTTATTTGGGAAGATCTCTCACTTGAACAACTTGCAAAGATATATGTGAAGGAAGTGGTGGGGCTGCACAATGTTCCACTCTCAATTGTCTCTGACCGTGATCCATGGTTCACATCTAAATTCTGGAGGAGCCCTCAACATGCTTTGAGTACTGAATTAAATTTTAGTACGGCCTATCACCCCCAAACTAATGGCCAGTCTGAAAGAACTATTCAGACACTTGAAGATATGCTTAGAGCCTGCTCTCTAGAATTCAAAGGTGGATGGGATCAGCATCTCCCATTGGTTAAATTCTTATACAACAGTATCTTCCACTCGAGTATTCAGATGGCTCCATATGAAGATCTGTATGGAAAGCGATGTAGAACTCCAACCTATTGGGTTGAAGTTGGATAAAGAAAGCTACTTGGACCTGAACTTATTCAAGAGATGACAGAGAAGGTCCAAGTCATCCAGAAACACATCAAATCTGCTCAAAGTCGGCAAAAGAGTTATGTTGAAAACCATTGAAAGGACTTGGATTTCGACATTGGGGATAAAGTCTTCCTTTGAATATCACCACAAAAGAGAGTAATGTGGTTTGGTAAGAAAGGGAAGTTAAGCCCAAGGTACATTAGTCCCTTTGAAATCCTTGACCGTATTAGAGCCGTGGCCTATTAGCTTGCACTTCCACCAAATATGGATCGAGTTCATGATGTGTTTCATGTATCACTACTGAGGAAGAACATATCAGACCCCTCACATGTACTAAACTCAGAGGTGGTACAGCTGGAAGATGATCTCTCATATGAGGAGGAGCCAGTAAAGATTCTAAATCGGAGGGATAAGGTTCTACGCAACAAGAAAACCCATATTTTCAAAGTGTTGAGGAGGAACCATATGTTTGAGGAAGCAACTTGGGAACTATAAGAGGCAATGAAGGAGAAACAGCCTCACCTGTTTGTGTAAAGTGAAATTTTGGGGGAAAATTTTCTTAAGGGGGAAGAATGTAACGACCCAAAGTTTTTCAATGGAAATTCCCTTCTTATAATTATGTCATAAAATAACATGAAAACACAAAATAATGAACTAATAAGTGATAATTTACCTTTAAACATATGTTTGTCACTTCTGTGTTTGGAATTTTGAAAATCCGACACACACGGTTTGGTTCAAGATGATTTTTGGAGTCTAATGAAACAAAAATAATTTTCGGTGAACAGTAACATGCCATTATGAATATTAATATGACCCTTATGAATACTAAATCATCCAAAATAATAGAAACCTTACCCATGAATAATTAAATAAAATTTAGACATCTTAGAAAGTGAAAATCTTACCTTAGTGAACGTTTCGGTATTTTGTAAGTCATAAATAATTAATTATAATTAATAAATTAATTTAAAAGAAAAATAATTTTCCTAAAATGTGTTAATAAATTATATAAACATTTCTTATAGTTTTTAGATAATTTTATAAGACCCTACATAATTTTTGAAAGCACAATAAAATCAGTTTTAACTTTTAAAAACAGATTTTTTTGGGAAAATTATGATTTTAATTAAATATTAAATTAATAATATTTAGAAAATTATTTTTGAAAAATAGAATTCATTTTTGGATTCTACACATTGAAAAATGGTTGGGGTAAATTTTTGGTATTTTTCTGAAATATTTGAATTTTTGATGAATAGTGAAATACCGTAATTTACACAAATAAGCTAAATAAGCTAATTATAGAGTCATGTGTGATGTTATGCTGATGTAAGCCCACTTGGTTTGGGATAATATTATAAAATTACTATTATTGGTCATTCAAGACTCACTATTCCATTTCTTAGAGGAAATTAATAAACTAATGAATTTTATATTACAGAAATCCCTCTCCCCACCACTATAAAAACCACCCTTCACACCCTCATTTCCTCACACCTCTCAAGATCCAAGCCTTATCTAAAATCTTCCCAAACATCTTCCCTATCCCCTATCCCACGTTCAATCTCTTCTAGTCTCATCAAAATACCAATCCTATCTTCCTTAAAGAGGGTCTCAAGAGGAGGATTTAAGAGGTAATTTCTCTCCCTCTTCTCCTTTAATTTCCTTTCAAGTTCAAGTTGATTTCTTGATCTCTCCCCACATATATTCATCAAAATGGTATTTTAACTCCATTATTATACATGTAATGTAATTTTATGATGCTAATGAGATATTATATCATCCAACCCCATTTCCCTCTTCCTTTTATTTTATTAAAGAGAACGTTGTTCATGAGGTAATAATTTATCACCTTCAAGAACGACATGTTTTCTTCTTCCATTTCTACCTTAAGATCTGGTCATGAAACCATTTTTATAGTTTAACCAGAATTTTTTATATTTATTATTCCATATTTAATGTTATAGAACTAACTTATGACCACATTACTAGTGATAAAATAAAACTAGTTCATTATGATCGAAAAACCGTTCAAATAAACCCAAACAAACATCATTTAAATCTAATGATTCATACACATTGATATAATATGATTCATTATAAGATCATTCAATATCCTTTAATATCATTAATAACATGTAATATCAGTTCTGGATTTTTATCCATGTTTTACCCGAACTTCAATTTAAGAATACAAGTGAACCACTCAAGAAAACCATAAAAACAAACATTCCTGGACAATTTTTTTTAACTCTATAACTCATCAAAAGGCACCAAAAAATCACCTAATGAAACCATAATGATCCATATTAATGTACACATGGTTATTTATTTCCAATTAATTAATATAATTCCATTATACATTACATTAAAGAGAAGGAAGAATTCAAATACAAGGTAAGGCGAAAATCTCGAACCCAATTTTCTTTCTTCAGGTTATCCCTCTTTCACTCCAATTTGGTATAGTCAATTATTATAAATTATTTTTTCATAATTATCTTATCTTTTCTTGGATATACATGTTTTATAATGAAGTTTATGTCAAACTGAATGTTTTCAAAAAGAACTCTTCTTTTATGAACTCAACTTTTACCTCTCATTCATGGTTGATGGTTCTTGTATCAAGTATGTTGTTCCCTCTTTCATTGGGAACCCAAAGCTTATGAATGTATTCTTATGAGAGGAAACCCATTACTTACCATGGGTTAGTTATGTTCATTATTGATATATGTTCTATGTATCATGCATGATAATGATAATATTATGAGGTGACGGGTGCACCTGGAATTATATAGTGCAATATGAATGTTTGAATGTGACGGTTTGCCCAGAATTATACAGCACTCCAATGCATTGGGTAAAGTGATTAATATCATGAGTAAATGTCAAATGATGTTTGAACAAGATTCTATCCTGGTTTACAAGTATGTGTGGTATTTAACCACTAAGACATTATGTTTCATTTTTATGCATTGCCACATTTCAAGTCTTTTATTTATGCTCCTCTCACATTCATGATCATTTCCCTATGTCTTGATTATGCTCACCGCATGCTATATTATTCTTATCTATCCTCTTAATAGTCTTTTAGATCACCCCTTTTATGTATATCCTCAGGTGGCTACATGTACTAGGAAGAGTAAAAGTTTCAATAAGAATCTAGAGAAGAAGAAATTAAATAAATTTTTATGATTGATGTTGTAATTGTTATGTGAGGTCCTAGTTTTCCCAAGACACTAAACCTTTGGATCCTCTATGTGTAATACTATTATGTTTTTTATATTTAAAATGGTGTAATATAATGTATGAAAATGTAGGGTCGCTATATGTATTATTTACAACCTGAATATGTAACTTGTTGGAATGATTTAAAATACCTTTTTATTGATATTTTTTCCAGCATCATAGACCACTACAATTTGAAAAGAGATATCAGGAATCAAGAAATACCAAGGGGATTCAATGTATGAGTACTGGGATAAATTCAAGAAGTTTTGTGCAAGCTATCTCCATCACCAAATTATTGAGAAACTTCTCATCCAATACTTCTACCAAGGCCTCATGCCTATAGAAAGGAGCATGGTAGATGTTGTGGCTGGGGAATCAATGGTGTAAAAAACACAAATATCCACACATGAATTGATCAACAAGATGGATCAAAACTCCCAAAAAATTACAATCGAGGTACACCACATGTCAGGGGAGTACATCAGGTAAGTACTTCCCTTTAAAATCATTTGATTGATGCTATGTTAGAATAATTTATCATTATGGGGAGACTGATTTCTTTGGCTCAAAAGACATCCCATCCTACTCCTATGAGGACCTATGTAATTTTCACTAAAACAGACCACCCAACTGATTATTTACCCCAACCAAAAGAGATGGAGGATTGTGAATCATTATTCCTTGGGAGACTATATTAGCAGTAGTAGTAGCCACATACTGAGAAGAAGTATGATTCCTTTGTTCCAACATACAACCAAGGGTGGAAGGATTAATCAGACATGAGGTATGGTTCTAGACAACAAAAACAGTCCCCTTTCCAACAAAACATCTAGTATCCTCCACCTTAAAAATAGGATTTCTAACAACCTAATAGGAGATTTGAAGCCCAAGCATCCACAAGTAAACAACAATGGAATTCTCAACCAAATTTAGATTCTAATATTGATGATATTTTATAAACAAATTGTTCTTAATCAATAGAATGAGTTGAAGAGTCATGGTTATGATTTGAGGGAGTTTAAGACACAAATGAGACAAATTACCACTACCCTCCATGAACTAGTAAGAAAGAACTCTAGAAATATTCCTTCCCAACCTACTCCAAATCCCAAGGGTAATGCCAGTGCCATCACATTGAGAAGTGGGAAGAAAATTATGGATACATCTACTCCTATCATTCCATCAGGATTCACCTAAAATCACAATAATCCTCATTCAAAAACCACTGATGAGAAGCCCAAGGAAAAAAGAAAAAGGTATGAAAAATATTTATGATATTCTTCTTAAATCACCTCTATTTCCAAAATGAGTTGTACAAACCCAGAAGATGGCTGAAGAGGTGATGCAAAAATAGTTTTTGGACACTTTCAAGTGTGTTAAGATCAACATCCCTCTACATGAATCTATTAAACTAACACCAAGGTATTCCAAATAATTAAAATAACTTTTTACTAATATAATATGGATCAAGGGAAATGATATGATCAATATTGGAAGGAATTTTTCAGCACTCATTACACCAAATCTAGCAATTCCAACCAAGTGAAAGGATCCGAGGACATTCATAATCCCATGCACTATAGAGGAGTTACACTTTTCTGATGATTTATGTGATTTATGAGATTCTATAAAAGTGATTCCATACTTTTATTCTCTTATTTTTTGGTTAGAGAGTTTAAGATGATGATACTAGTGCTGCAGTTTGTGAACAGTTCTACAAAACATCCAATGGGAGCCCTTGAGGATGTACTTTTCTAGGTAATACACATGATATTTCCAATATATTTATATGTGATTAACATGGAGGATGATCATATATATACTCATTATACCATTATCTTAGGTAGGAACTTCCTTAAAACATAAAAAAACTTTCATAAATGTTCATGAGGGTACACTTTACATGGAGTTTGGAGATAAAGATGTGATATTTAATGTTATGGGATCCATGAAGTACCCCTTAGAAGACCATTATACTTTTGTTATCTCCCATTTTGAACCACTAAGTAAACACCCCCATGGAATTTTATTGTAATATTCTTAGGTAGAATATGATAATTAATTCTAGTTTGATGTCTAAGAGCACTTCCACACCAGTTTTTAATGCACAAACCTCTCTTGGATTTGATTTTGAAATGGATTCATATTCTGATTTTGATCATGTGAACTATGATTATGACATGTCCATTGAGTATTTTGATGGATTTGATGATTTATTCACCAATTTTGATAATTTATAATCTGATACTGATGTTCATTGAGAAAATATTTCAGTTCTATCAACGCCTCCATCCATACATCACCCCATACATTGGAACTCAAGATATTGCCACCAAATTTCAAATAATCACACTTGTTGAGTGGTGATAGATTACATGTTATAATTGCTAACAATCTCCTGATTGAAAATGAAGAAAAAAATTTAAATATTTTGAGGGATAACATCAGGGAAATCGGGTGGACCTTGGGTGACATATCAGGTATTAGACCCTCCATTTTCATGCATAGGATTCTTTTGAAGGATGGGGATACAGTAGTTAGGCCACCACAAAGGGAACTCAATCCAACCCTTCTAGAAGTTGTTAAAAAAGAAGTTAAAAAAATTCTTGAGGCGAGAATAATATATCCCATTTCAAATTCACAGTGGTTAATTCCTATTTAGGTTGTGCATAAGAAAATTGGTGTTAGAGTTGTTAAAAATGAGAGATTGGAGTTAGTTACATTGAGGGTGAAAACTGTTGGCGCGTGTGTATTGATTATAGGAAACTGAATCAATCTACTCACAAGAACCATTTTCCCATATCATTTATTGATATAATGCTTGAGAGACTAGCTAGTAAAACTAACTATCGTTTCTTGGATGGAGTTTTTGGAAATTTTCAGATTCCTATAGCTCCATAGGATCAGTAGAAGGCAACATTCACTTTTCAGTTCAGTACATTTTCCTATTGAAGGATCCCATTTGGACTTTAAAATTCCCTAGGTACCTTCCAGATATGCATGGTGAGTATTATTTTTCAAATTTCATTGAGACCTGCATGGAGGAATTTATGGTTGATTTTACATTGTATGTATCTTCATTTGATGAATGAGTATTTATTTTGGGAAAGGTGTTGAATCACTTCATTGAGATGAATCTGGTATTGAACTCTGAAAAGTGGAATTTCATAGTAGAACATGCAATTATCTTAGAGAATATGGTGTTAAAACATAGGATAGAGGATGATAGATCTAAGGTAGATATTATTCCATCCTTACCCTATCTTTCTTGTGTGTGTGTGATGTAATATCTTTCCTAGGGAATGTAGGATTTTATCAATGGTTCATCAAAGATTTCAGTAATATTTCTTATCCTATGTCATGATTACTTCAAAAGGATTATGATTTTGTGTTTGATGATTCATGTAAGACTTAATTTGATGGGTTAAAGAAGAATTTGACTACCCCACTGATCATATATATCTTACGGTGGGATATTCCTTTTGATCTTTTGTGTGATGCATCTAACTTTGCAATTGGAGCTATCTTATCTCAGACGACAGAAGGATGTTCCCATGTGATTGAATATGCATCAATGGAATTAGATTCATCCCAGTCAAACTACAAAATCATAGAAAATTAGTTTCTTTCAATCGTATATTCTTTTGATAAATTTTGTTCATATTTATTGGGCTCTAAATTAGTGGTCTTTTCTGACCATGAAACACTGAGGTACCTCTTGAAGAAGCCGAATGAAAATTCCAAACTCATCTGATGGATTCTCTTTATTTAATAATATAATAATGAGATAAAGGAAAAAAAGGGGTCAGAACACCTAGTGGTAGACCACATGAGTAGGATTACTCACACACTAGAGGATGACACCATGAAATAGTAACACTTTGGGATAGTTTTCCTGATGAGTAACTTTATTCCATCTCTGGAATGCATCCCTAGTATGATGATTCAGTGAACTATCTTATTTACTCTAAAATTTCTAAAATTTAAAGAAACATCAATTCAAAAAATTAAAGAGTGGGTCTAGTTTCTATGTGCAAGATGATCCCTACCTTTGTCACATGTATAGTGACCAAGTTATTAAGAGGTGTGTTCATGGTCATGAGTTTGAGCTTGTTTTACAAATTTGCCATAAACTTTATTTTGGTGGACACTTTAGACCCCAACGGATGCTTAATAAGGTCTTAGACCCTGTATTATATTATATTATCTTATTTCATGATGACCATGTGTTTTTTAAGTCATACTCCAATTTCCAACACACTGGGAACATTTCTAGGAGACACGAGATGCCCCCAAAAACCCATATTATTCTATGAAATTTTTGATGTTTGGGGAATTGATTTCATGGGTCCATTTTTGAGTTCATTTGGTTTCATGTAAATTTTAGTTTCTATTTATTAAGTAAGAAAATGGGTGGAGACAAAAGAAACTAGGACATAAGGTTCTCATGTTTTAGTGGAATTTGTCAAGGAGCAATTTTTTTGCAGGTTTGGAGTACCAAAGGCTATCATCAGTGATCAGGGGACACACTTCTACAATCATAATTTATCTTCCCTCCTTCAGATGTATGGGGTGACACAAATAAACATCAATGCCATACCACCCCCAAATAAATGTCTAGGATGAGGTTTCAAATCGTGAGTTGAAAAAAAATTAGAGAAAAATGTGCAGACAAATAGGAAGGATTGGAGCAAGATATTGGATGACATGATGTGGGATTATAGGACAGCATACAAGACCCCCACAGGTATGTTCCCATTTTAGAAATTTTTTGTGAAATCCTGCTATCTCCCCTTCGAAGTCATGTATCGGGCTTATTGGGCTATAAAGAAAGAAACTTGAATTTTTTATAAGATAAAATTCAAAGGAATCTGAAAATTCAAGAGAATGAGTAGATTTTATTGTCATCATATGAGAAATAAAGGCTCTGTAAGGAAAGATCAAAAGAAAAACATGACTGAATGGTCCAACAAATGGAGTTTCATGTTGGAGGGAAAGTCTTACTCTATAGTTCGTGACTGAAGCTGATTCTCGGAAAGTTGTGACTTATTTGGAAAGTTCCTTATGTTGTATATAATTTTTTTATTTATGGTGTAGTGGATATCACACAAGAGGACACTGGAAGGAGCTTTATAGTCAATAGAAAATGATGGAAGTATTACATTAAAGGACTTTCCACCCATTCAGTTTATTTCATCACACTTCATGACCCCATCATCACTTGAGAATATTAGGTTGTTCCTAACCCTTTCAATTTTATATTATTTTTCATAATTAAAATTCTACATTTCATATGCACATATCATCTCATAAGTTCAAATTGAGTAAAATGTATTATTTTAATTGTGGGGGAGGGGACAATATTATGGGGTAGATATTTAGGATTTTCATTTATGTGTTTTGTGTGTGTTTTCTGTGAAGTTTTTGGTTAAATTTTTAAATAAAAAATCAAAAAGAAACATATCATGTAACATGCATATTTAGATATGGAATATATTTAAAATTCATATTTAAAAAATTCATTAGTAACATGATAAGTATGAGAAATAGTTATTCATCTGAGTGTTTATTTTTATAAAAATTGAACACGTCGATGATATGATTGGTTATTTCATTATAAAATTATTCATATTTTTACTCTATTTATTGTGATATTTTTTCAGGGTAAATTGATTCACTTATTTCTCTATAAAACATTACACTCAACCATGACTTTTGAAATTTTTCTTGATCAATTGAAGGTATATCCAAGTTAGGTAAAAAATCATCTTATATAAATGGTTGACTCATACATTTGTTTCTCTATTCCTTTGTACCTATTATCCGACTATTATTCACCCTCAAAAATGAAAAACAATAAAATCAAAATAAAATAAAAATAAAAACACAAAAATATGGGTTGTGTCTTGGGTATGTCAAAACACACTCTTCCTCAACCTTTGATCAAGATATAACTATTACAATTAGTGTAATGAGGAGATCAAACAAGGGTTGAGAGTTGAGTATTAGATTTCATCCAAGTTTAACTTTTGAAAAAATAAAAGAATAATAAATAAGTGAGTGATGAAATGTACAACATGTGGGGATATCTAGGTAGGGAGCTTATGGTTTGACTTTCAGGAATACTTAAGTGAGTGGGTCTTGAAATTTTGATTGCAAAGGAATGTAGAATAGGTTTGTTGAATTAAACCAGGTAATAATTATTATTTTAATTGAACTGAATATATTGAATAATGGGTGGAGATATGAACACGGAATGGGTGGCACACACACACGTGGGGAATTAGTGGAAGGATGGACCCATGACTTGTTTCGCTATTATTAGTGTTTTTAATCTCATTGGATTTTATTTTGACATAATTTAAGAGAAAATGACTTTAAAATTTATTGATATTTAATCTTTATGTGATTCTTACTCTGCCTATATTTCCATTGTGTATTGATAAATATGAACATGCATATATTTTCACAATTTTCTAGAATACATGATATAAGGTTTTTCCCAAGAGTGAAAAAGTGTAAGTGTGGAAGATTTGATAAAACATGATATTTTTGAATATTTTATTTATAATAAATGAAAAAATTTCCTCACATTTTGTTAAATATGTTTATTCATAAAATATTTTGGATTAGATCATTCATTTGAAAATTTGATGAAAATTTCAATTTTACCATTTAAAATTCACTTTTTTGTATTTCGGGCATAAATATTTTTCTATGTATTATTTGAAATTAAATTTTTTAACTATGTTCCTAAATTAATGGTATAAAACATTAAAGGAGGACACTAGAGAAAAATAATGCATTTTATTGTAGTAAAAGGGCCATGAAGTCAAAGATGGGATAGACTCGCCAGATTGGACATCAGTTCTGTATATGGGGCATAACATCTTCATACGTGCTATTATCAGGCCCAAATTTTTAGAGTAGATATAGAAAAAAAAAATTAATCATCCTTCTAGAAGGACATCTAGTTCTTTTATTTTAGAGGTCAAATAGGCAGCACAATTTTCCTTAATTTATTTGGCCAAATTTCCCCATTCACACTTGAAACCTCTTAAAACCTAGATTCCCCTCCACTCTATAAATTAGCGTTTAAATCATTTTTAGGTGGTTCGATGTGCTATATATAATTAGGAGAATAGGTGAAGTGGTGACATTCCATTTCAATTCACTATTGGAAGAGGGAAGCAATCAATATAGGATCTTCTCCAAAATCATATTCTCTTCCTCTTGTTTGTTGTAATATTACTGTTCTTTAAATTAATTCATAGTTCATATTCATTTTAATCTTTTATTTTCAATTCCAATCTTATTTTATTTAATTATTTTGGGCCGGAACTAATGAGTATAAATTTTAAGGTTTATACCCATTCTAAACCATTGCAAATTCAATGTGTTTCTATGATGACTACACCGTCCATGGAAGAGTAGTTTTCTTAGTAACCAGTCTACCTATTACCTTATTTATTTATTTCTTTAAAATCAATTTTTAATTTAATTCACATAATATGATCCATCATAATTTTTAAATTAGAATAAACTAATCATGCAATTTAACAATTAACACAAAAACACACGAGGTCGAGATTTGTGTAAATTATGAGATTGTAAAATTAATCGTTAAAATTAAACCACACGGGATAAATTTCTAGAGTTCAAATATAATACCTAAACTAAATTCATCATAATTTAAAATGTGTATATGTGACTTAATTTACCAATTAACTTAATATATCCTTATAACATCAATCAAAGTGGGGTACTATAATTGCATGTTCTAAAGCTAGCCTAGAGACAAATTCATTTCATCTTTGTCGTTAAGTTAACTCGCATAGGGTTTGAGGGTAAAAAAATTAGTGGATCATAATTAAGTGGATTTTATTTTAAATAATAATGATTAATAGTTAAATTAATTGGTATTTTTAGATAAATTACACCTTTTAAATATATTTTCTAAAAAAAAATCTTCTCGTTGCATCTTATTAATCAAATTTCATTTCAAAAATAAAAAAATCCAATATTTTTATAGCATACTTCTACTAGATTTATAAAAAAACCAAAAATCCTTTTAATTAATTTGTTTATTTATTTTTATTTTATTTTCAAAATACCTTTAATAATTTTTAAAATGATATCCCCATTTGAGAGACGACCTTGGTCAGCCACTTTTCTACAGCTAAGTACCTAAAATCACACTTCATTTGAGAGCACCCACAACATCACCTTTCATGGCTTATGAAGAGAAAAATTATAAGGGGGATGTTTTAAAATTAAAATTTGGATTTACCTATATTTAACCTACCTACACTGCTGTAATGGAGGCTTGTTTTTTTCAAATGAATGATGCATGGCATTTTTAGCGCCAGTGGCTTGGGCGGCACTTACTCCACCAAATCTGTAAACTTTTATTTATCTCTATTTTTACTATTTGGTTTGGTGTGTGATTTTATTTCTATAAATATTTGTGTTATTTGTGTTGAATTTCAATCCAAGAGATGAAAAATAAAACACGTTTTTATGATATTATCTTTTTTGTTACTACGATCACCACCAGGGATATGCACATTCTTCTGTGTGCACTTTTGTTTTCCAATTCCATAATCCACCTTCATAATAGTCACCAAATTCAATAAGGCCCACACCCAAGGTGTGAGATCGAATATTTCAAGAAAAATATTAATTTTCTTTTGAGTATATTTTTCTTATATAGATTGAATACTAGAGGAGGTCTAGTTTCTTTTGAATATTGTAGATTCAGCATTGAAAGAAGTAACACACCACATTCCTGTCAAATTTCACCATCACATGCTTGATTTATATTCCAATTACAATGTTCTCAAAACAACACAATTTTTAATTGAATTAAATATTTTAAATAATTCTTATAAATTATTTTTGGTTTTTAGGTTGGAATACATGAATCCTAGTTTTTATGGCCCAAGTATTCCCTTTTTCAATCTTTTAACAATCCAAAACCAATTTCAATATGTTTATCATATTTTTCCTCAGAGGTTTCAATGTCGTTTTTTCTAAAAAATAACTCAATCACTTCACCTGAAAAATTTTATGAATCTTGATCATGGGAGGAGAAAGAATCGAGTTTGGAAGATTCATCATGCCATCACAGTCCTTAAGATAAAAATGTATCAATTTTCTAAACTCACAGAGGCTGGATAATGAAAATTAAGGAACATTACTAAAGAAGTTGAAGAAACATATTCTAGTAACATGAATAATTTCAATAGGATCCAAGGATTACTGAGTGTTATTCTATAAATAACACATTATTCACAATGTGAGAGACTTTATTTTGGTGAAAGTTTCTCACTCTCAATCTCGCTAGCTCATTCTTGAAGGTTATTTGATGATCACCCTTTGTTTTTATTTCTTTCCTTTTATTTATCATCATAATAACTTTGCTTATGACACACTAAGCTCTTAGTGGTTGAGCCAAGAAGACTCCCATATCCACTTTATTAATGAATTATGTGTTTTGACTTCTTAATCAAATATGTTAATATCTATATTTAATTGAACATTATAACTAATAGGGGATTTTTTATTTCTTTCATTTTAAATTAATATTATCTTATTCATTGGATCATACACACAGGCTACTTAGGTCTTCTCCATTGCTTAATGATTTGAGTAGCATATTAACTTAAGTGTAGTCAGAGCTCTTTCATTACAGGGCTAAGGGATATTTGAGTTTGTAGTGATCCTTAAATCCCTTACCTTAAACTTAAAATTCATGGAGAGTGTAATATAATGATATATTTTTTTATTATGAGAAAACATGGGAGTAAAAATTTTGAATAATGAATTAACAATGTAGGTAAGGGATAAATATCATGTCCACTATAGAAACAAATCTATTTTTTTCAAAATCCTATTATTTTAATATAACCTTGGAATATTATGAAGTAATATTCAAAGTAATTAGTGGTCATGATGTTTGATAATTATGTTTATTTTTTATATGTTAAAATAATGATTCCTTTCACATTTTTTGTAAAAGCTAAATAGGAATTGTTTGGAAAATGAAATGAAGATATCTTTAAAAATATTTTTTAAAAATTAAAACAAGGGTAAAATGAATTTGATAAATAATTTGGATAATTTTAAAAACATTTTTTAAAATACTTTTAGAAAACATGGCTTTGGACAAAAAATGGGTTTTAAACTGAAAAGAGAAATAAAGATGATTTTTTACAAAAATAATGTTTTAAACTATTGAGTGTATTTAGAGAGAAAAATAAATGGATAATTTATTCTCATTAAATAAAAATAGGATAATAAATTTCATGATTTTTTTAAGAGATGGATTATAATGTTTCATCATCAGAAGCATAAGTATAAACAATCCTGATAAATGGTGATATTGTAACATAAAACTCTTACCACTTTGGTAAAATTGAATCATAGTCCCTATAAAAGAGAGATACTAAAATGGATATAAACCCACATAATTTTCTGGGTAATAATCATAACATACATTCATGGGTAGTATGTAGACCACATAAAAAATAGGCGGTGAATACAACATGTGTCTCATATAAGTAAAAGGTGATTTGAAAATCCCTTACCTTAAGTTTCGACTTCATTCATATTGGTTAGAACCTCTTGTATAATGAATATAGTTTTATTATAAATATATTAAATAAAAATAATTATATATATATAACAATCTATCATTTAATTATGACCATTTATTACTCATTTATTAATAATTCCTTGTTTAATTTATGCTTTGGGTAATAACTGCTTTGTTTTCCATGTATGTTTTGGATTAGTATTTTCGGTTCTTTTACTTTTATCATAATTATATTATCTAAAGAATGTTAAATATGAAATTATTATCATATATTTAAATTACATACATATTTATATCCATTCATAATATTTAGATAAAAAAAGATGAAATTTACCATTCATGGAGACGGTAGGCCTTACGTGATCATGAACGTTGTTCCATCATTCAACTAATGGATTGAAATAAAAGTATCTAGTTATTAACCTTTATATAACCATTATTATTTCATAAATATAACATATTTTTATTTACATAATCCTTATTACCTTCCATGGAAATCAATAATGAGAAGGAATCGCAACGCTTCGTGAGGAAGTAGTCCGTCATAAACATGATCGACACAAGAATATCCCCCATGGAATCGAAAGTAAAAAAGGTATATGTGATATTATAATTAAATAATTGAAATTATGTTAAAATTTTAATGAAATATATTAAATCCAAAATTATACCCAAATATGATTGCTGGTGATGGAAAAATAATTATGTTAGTTCGTGAGGCGGTAGTCCACTGTACAAAGGATCAAAAGTTTCATTTCACATTTGAAGGAAATGTATATGAATATAGGTAATACAATTAACATAAAAACTTATAAATATATAAAATATATAGTGGATATTATATTATAATTTTTTAACAAGAATTATATGAGGTTTAAGAATAAATAAAATGAAAATGCATAGTTAAGGAATATACCTCTTCTTTAGGAACTCATTTAGGTTTATGCCTAAAGCCTTCATATTAGAGATTTATAATATAAATAAGGCCAACAGAAAGTGAGGAATAAATGTAGAATTTTATTTAGATAGTAATTGGATAAAATTTTTTTTTTTAAGTCTTAATAGGAGAGGAGAGGATAGGTCCTTTTATAAGTATGGAATGGAACCCACTTGGAAACTACTTTGAAATTTCTCAACAAACTCAAAAATGATAAAGTAACTCACAATAAAAAAGCTTAAAAATTACCCAATATTAAAAAATATGAAGTAGAATATGGAAATATTTCAATATAATTTGATTTAGACATGTTTTGGATCATTTTAAATCCTTATTTATTATTTTAACCCCTAGTAATACCATTTTTACCTTAACCAAGGTAATTAATTTTTAATATTTTTACAATTAAATATTGTAAAAATTTATGATTACTATTTTATATAATATTAATTATTATTATTAAAAATATCAAATCAATTTTTTTAAATTCCATTAAAAGAAGTGGAAAATTTTCTTTTAAAATTAATCAGGTAAATACGAGAAAAAAAGTTTTCCCATGAGAAAATGTTCACAAGTTTAGAATGTTTTAACATCCCTATTCAGTAGTAAGTTGATTAAAATGACCTAAATTATATTAATAAATATATAATTTAACTAATTTTTTATTTTAAAATAAATTAATATAATTTTTTAGTGTTTAAATTCTTTAAAATAAATGATAATTCTTAATAAAAATCAGTATTATTCACTATTCATAGAAAAATTGACCTTTTCATGAAATTTTTAAAAGGTTAATATAATATGGTTTTAAAATTTTATTTTAAAAAATTAAATTTAATATTTCAAATAAATTTTATAAATGTTTAAAAAATTAATTATAAAAATATGTGTAAAAAATGCGGCAAAAATATTTTTAGAAAAATAGAGTTTTTAATCTTAAAATTGAATTTATTATTATCACATACCTAAAAACATATAATATGATTTTTAAAATATTATATAGAATATATAATTTATAAATTTCATTAAAATAATTAAAATCATTCACCATAATTTATTTATTCAATTTATTTTGTTAAAACTTGTTTTCACACTTAAATTGTTAATTCTATAAAATATTTTCATTATTTTTAATTGATCGCTATTTTAATTTTTATTAATTTATAAACCAAGAATTAATTTTATATTTTTGAAAACCATTTATTTCCATATTTTAGTAACTCTTATTCATACCCATCATTCCAATGGTTAGGCAATAAAAATCATATAAAATGATAATATTTTAATAGTATTTCACATTTTGTTAAAACATAGTGTTATATGTAACAATAGGTAAAACCACTATTTTTTGTAACTCAAGATAAAATTGGTGATGCATGTAATGTAAGGTATACTTGGAATTTTGTGCAATTTATTATAAAATCAATGTAATGTGTAATGTATTCTATCAATAAAATTTAAA
This sequence comes from Viscum album, assembly GCA_963277665.1. NCBI lineage: Eukaryota > Viridiplantae > Streptophyta > Magnoliopsida > Santalales > Viscaceae > Viscum > Viscum album. The sequence continues at coordinate 1,524,949,236 of OY728138.1, read as the reverse complement.
TTTATTTAAAAAAATTCAAAAAATGTTGGGTTTTTACATTCTACCCCTCTTAAAATTAATTTCACCCACAAAATTCATATATATCTTCAATGGATTAACATATGATAATTCCTTTATTGAAACCCTTATTGTAAAAAGGAATAATAAAACTTCTCTTAAATGTAAAAGTGTGAAACATAAATTTATCCTAAATTAACACGTGATCGGGTTTCCAGTAAATGAGAACATTGGAGGAAAGCTAAAATATGGACTTAAAAGAGAGAACTAACTCCCAAGGACCAATATGTAGTGATGTAGAATATGGTTCAGAGAAAATTAACCACCATAAATCCATTATGGGTTAAGGGACCTTTGATTTTTCAAAAATTGTGGTAAAATTATAACTTTTTTATCTCAAAATAATTTACTTATAGTTGAGGTATTTTTAAATATCATGATAGAAAAAATGAGAAAATATAATTACTTGATATCTTTCCATTTAATATAAACAATATAATCCTTTTTTTAAAATCAATTTCCACCTCACCCCTTACACCATTAAAGGAAGAAGAAATTTATGTCTGAAGCACTAATGGATCGTAAGATCCATAAATGAATGATAAGTCATATTACTTCTATCTCTGGTTTTCATCAAAACCAAAATGGTTAACATGAGTTATCTAATATGGATAAATCTTCATACGATGAAATAAAAAATTAATCTCTAAAACATTACATAGGGTTCAACTTGAACAATTCAATAAATTTCTAACCTTAAGACTCTTCAAAATTTTAAAAATTTATAAAGAAGGTCAATATATTTTTGAAATAAAAATAACATTAATTGACAAAACATCATAAACTAGCTATTAATTTTCACATAAAAATATGTGAACTCCTTTTTCATATATTCTCTAGAAATATGGTAATAACCTGAATTACCATAGAACCATAATGAAAATATGCATGCTTTAAAAAACTAACTCATTCACCATTCCTTATGTAAAACCATAGATTATCGAATATATTCCATGAATCCAAAATTTCATAAACTACACCACAAGGTTATCAAATCAGTAATCAGTTACAAATTCATCAACACAATCTAATTTACTTTATCCATATCAATCATCTCTATACCCCAACATCATTATCTCAATATCAAGAACATATTAAGGGTTATTTTTCCCTCAATCAAGTTTTTTCCATAAAATATCACCTTACCATTGAAGAAATGTTATGGTTCATCAGTACCTTTCAACATATTATTGAAAATCATTAATAAAAACTTTTATAAACAATCCTTATATATTCCATGATTCCTATAACATAATTATTGAATTTTAATAAATAATTACATTATTCAACTTAATTCTTAAACCATTAACTAGGTTTCATCATCTTATTCCTTAATACATCATTCCAACAATATGAAATATGAATCAAGTCTTGATATTCATCAACATCAATTTAATCATTCTTCTTATGTTTAACATAAACAATATTGTTAACATATATTATAACTTTTATATTTCATTCGTAGTCTCTTCAACTATAGTATTATAACTATTTCTCACACAACCTTGCTTGTTTTCTTCACAATATTTCACCCTTGGACATCTATTTACATAATTACTATATGTTACTAATTTAAAATAGTCATTTTTTAATAATACCTTAGGGATTTTGGATCATAACTATATATAATGGCAACAAGAAAGGGTGGTGAATTGTAGTTTAAAAATTAAACTCACATAAAAAACACAAAACATATTTTGTTTAAAATATCAGACTCAAAATTAATCCAATGATCAGAGTATATATATCAGACTCAGATATTTTCTAATAAATCCTAGTTATTAATTGGGCTCATAGATATTCTGATAAATCATATATTACAAATATTTACTAAAACAAAATTTCTAATATAAATTGGATAGTGGGAAATCAACTTGTTAAAAAAATAAATATAAAAGCTTATAAAAAATTAATAATAACATAAAAGCTTTATAAAAGATTATATAGTATTTAACCTCAATATTTAAGGAGTCGTAAATCCTAAGTTCAAATATCCATTGTTTTTAACCTAACTATGTGTTCGATATTTCCTTACTAATATATTCCTTGATATGAAGATTTGTGTTAACTTTGTCGTCCAATACCCTGGAATCCCTTGATACAATGATCAGTATCACTTTACCCCTATCCTTATTATCCGTTGATTGTACCCTCAATCAAAAAAAGAATAAAAATTCAAAAATGATATATGTATTTTACAACCCTCACTTGGATTTATTATAAGGAAAACTCTTTGAATGATTAAAAAGCATAATAATGAGATATTCTTGAAGAGAGATCTTTAGATGTGTTCTGTTTCAAATGCATCAGCTACTAGATCCTTGAATTCACCGATTTTATAGGAATCCATTTAATGATTATATTTATGTGATTATCATATTTGGATTTAATAGCCTCGGATGATCTGCACTTTGAAAACTCTGCAAAAACATTTCCATCTAATGTCATTCCAGTAACACCATTTCAATGTTGTAATAAATTCCTTCTGGTAGAAATAATTCCATCAATCTGACTATAATATTTTAACAACAGGATGAACCAAAATTTTATAAATCTGATGAAATAAACAATGGTAAGTCTGATGGATCTAAACTAAATTTAGTATGATGGATATGACTTCAATCGGTCCTATGGATAGAATATTATTCCATCCAATGGACAGAACTGTAGTTAGTATCATAGACCAAACTCTTAGTCAGTTTGATATATCAGATTAAAAATATAAATTTTATGTTATCTTAGTTATAAACTATTTCTACATTTAGTAGAAAATTATTTTTTCTAGAAAAACATTCTAAAATACTTGGGATATAAAATGTTTGTAAAATAACTTTTCAAGAAAGTTTTTATGATTTTCAAAACAAAGGAAAGGAAAATTCATTAGTTAAAATATTCGACTCAATAATATTACCATTTTTGGAAAGCAAAAAACACAACAATAAATATTAAAACAAACATATTAACTTGAAAAACATATAACCCTTTGTTCATTTAATAACTTCAATGAAATTAATCCTAATAAATATCTCTCCTTTTATTATATAAACTCCTCATTCATTGAAAATTTATTTTTGTTCAACATTCTTCATCCGATAGAAAATATTATTCCACTTGATTCTCCACCTTAGATATTTCCTCTCACATTGATAGTTCCTCATACTTTGTGATTTTCAAAAATGAATAGGGAAAGTAACATATTTTATTGAAATATTATAAAGTATAATTTTAAATAATGGTGTTTGAACAACTATCCATCCAATATAAAAATAATTACCATTGATCCAAATAAAATTGGAAAACATTCAAATAATAATGAAATTAAAGAATAAATCATTCAAAATATATATCATTCAAAATGTTTGATTGGCATGAATATATGAAGAGTTCAGAAAAAAAATCATTCTTTCTTGTAATGTTTCATGAAAAAGGTTTTTATCATCTAGAAATAATCTTGAATGTTCTCAGTCTCTTTATCTAGATATTTGATCTTGGAAATATTATCTTTCATCATTAAGTTATTTTAATTCTCTACTTTCATAGAAACTATCTATTCTTCAATAATTTAGAACTTTTTTTCTTCTTTCATCCTCAAAAAGTCTTCATAAAAACCTTGCATTTCATAATTCTCATCTTTCAATTTTTAAATCTCTTAATTGAGATTAGAGATTTTTTTATTCTTGTGATATTATAAATCCTAGTACATTTCCACAAACTTAAATCTATTAGAATCATATAATTATAAATTTTCAAAGGGATCATCAATGTCAAAGGATACATTGTTGACTTCCTCAAACTATTTTTCATGATATTAAAAATATCTATCTACTTATTTTGATAATTTAAACATCTGAGTAAAACTCCTTTTTTATTCATTTGTTTTCTATTTAAAACACTTTTAATCATCTTAATTTTGTCTATTATATTCACTCAACAACTTCAAATAATCTAATTTTTCATTCAAACTATTCTAAACCTACTTGTACCGTGCTTCAATATTTTGATTAAAAGGAATTAATTATTTAATTTTTTTAAAATCATGACAAATATAATCAATATTATTTTAATATTTAGTGATTAATGTGTCTGATGAATATGATTGAGCTTCTAAAATATAATGGTGAGATTTTCCAACATCTATCTTTTTTTTCTTCAACATTTTAATCATCTAAAACTCTAACCACATAAATATATGTATCGATCATAGTTTTTTTATGAGACTATTATGATTTCTCTACCTCAAGTGATGATTATTGTTCATTCATAGAAATATCTAATTCTGGATCTTTATCAAACTTGGTTGATAAGGAAGTAGAAGATGATGATGACACTAGTTATCTTTCACATTCTTTTCCTTCTTCTTATTCTTATTCTTCTTAGTTAAAATATTTCTCTAACTGCCTTTTTGTTTTTAAAAATCCCTTTGAAGACTTTTAAATAGTTATTATAAACTATCTTCATAGATTATTTTTTTACATTATGTTTCACATATAGTTATTTTTTCTTACCCTTTTCAACAAAAATTAGAACAACATTTGCTGCAATAAAATATAAATCTATTGGTGCCATTGGATCAGGAAATATCTGATCGGAAATAGAAAGTGTTCCAAAACTATAAACTAGTTAAAATATAGATAATAGTGAAACTGATAAATTTTGGATGGATGATGCTTTTTATACTCCTTTAATAACCATTTTCATTATTATTTATTCAGAAAATCTTTTCTTCTACTTTTTCTTATTTTCTTCATCTTTCATTACATTTTCTATTTTTATGTTCAAATCTAAAACATTAGTTCTATAAAGTCTAAAATTTGGATCCCTGATTGTTTCTAATAATTTTGATTATGAAACTTAGAAAATTAATTATCAGGAATATCTTCCCCTTTCTTTTTAATCTTTATATGAGATGATTCTTCTTTCCTTTTTCTTTCACTAATTTTTTCCTATTTAACTACAACATCATTAGATACTACCTTATCCAATTTGTCTACAAATTTTTTAGTTTCAAATTTAAGAAAAAAATTATTATTTCCATAGTTTCTTCTCTAATAAGTGAACCCTTTTCTCAAACCTCATAATTTTGATTCTTTGTTTAAAATAATTTCACACAATTAACCAACATCTTATTTAAGAAATATTGGAACATAAGAATTATATATTTCAAAGAGGATTCCTTGATCTCCTCAATCAATAGAAACACAAACTTTAACAAATTTATCTTCCTCATATTGATAAGGAGATTCAATATGAATATGTCATGAACATTCAACATACACTTGTTTCCTTTTCTCAGAATCATATAGCATTGTTTAGATAAAGTAACTACCCTAGAATCTGAATTAAAATGGATTACTTTTCTAACCTTATCATAAGAAGAGAAAAAAGATGATTCATATTTTGGTTTTTAAAAACATCCAAGATTCTCTAGAAGCTTGTTAGATGTAAGGTAAGCCTCTCATTACAATGGAACTTCAACTAAATCAGCCACTCTCTGAATAGATATTTTGAAGCTTTCACCAAAAATATTAAAAACAATGACTTCCAAATTTTATTACACACTAAATTACACATAAGAATAAATTTTTTTAACAATTATCTAATAATGTAAATCGAAATCATCTTTTTCTACAAAAATATTATCCAATCTTTGAAAATGTATAACTTTTTTCAAAAGCGAATAATATTTATCATACCATGTCTTCTTGATAAATCATTCCTTTACAACTTCTCGCTTTATGAAATCTTTAGTAGATGCCTCTGAACTGAAACTGATGTTGAGAATCATAGTGAAGAAGTGATTTTGGATGAAATTCTAAATTTTCCATACATAGCAATAAAAGGTGATCTGAGAGTCGATAGCACTTCTGAGAATCGATGTGGGATAGAGTGACCTACTCCCTTATATATAGGTTTAAGGGGATAAAATTTGTATTCCAAAGATATAATAGTTCAAATTGAATACCAAAATATAATCTGATGGTTATCTTTCATCCTTGAATGATTGACTAATAAATTATGCACTCTTAATTTTTTCATAAAACATAATAGTATCATATTATAGTATTCCCCAATTAAATAAAATTTCATATTTGAAATGAATTTAAATTCTATAACAAAAAGATAATATATAAAACAAAATAGAAAAAAATAATTGATGATTTCAAAAACTAAAAATTAGAATAATATCTCCCATTTTAAATTTAAATTCTTGTATGAATTTTTAATCCTGTAACTTGTTCTTCTTGGGTTTTTAAAAAAGGAATTGAATCTGATAATATTTTGAAAAAATATATTTGAAAATTTTTAGTAGGAATTTTTTAGTCCAAAAAACATTTAATAAAAAATATTGACTTGGAAAAAAATAAAAAAAATACTCTGAAAAAAGCTTTTAGTTAATATTTTAATTCTGAAAATCATAAAGATACAAAAATAAAGAAACCAAAAAATTTAGAAAATAAATGTTTTTAGAATAACACAGTATATGTTCTCCCCCTTTTAAAAGGATTTTATTAATGTAAGAATATTGATAAACATTAAGTAGATATGAATGATCATTTTATGTTGATCATTATTATCTTATTTTTGATATATTAAAATCAATCAAAACTAAGGGGTTCTGAAAAAATATCTGAATGTTTTTCTTTTGTTTTGATGAATTATAAAATGATATCTCCATTTTTTGTTATTCTGAAGGAAATGGTGTCTTATATCTATGTGATTTTATCATGAGTGATGTGTTGGGTTTTTTACATAAATAAATGAAACTTGTGTTATCACATAATATTGAAGTTTTATTAAAATTCATAATATAGTCAGTGAGTGTGTGTCTTATCCACAACACTTGATCATAAAAGCTTTTGGCTACCATATATTAGACTTCAAAAATAGAAAGTGATAATGAGTATTGTTTCATACAAGACCAAGACACTAAATCCTCTCCTAAAAAATAAAAAGTTCTAAAAGTACTTTTTATCCATTTTACTTCCACCAAATTCAATATCTGAAAAACTTTTTATTTAAAAATATTTTCTGAAAGAGTAAAACAATCCTAATTCCATAGTTTCATTAATATAATGAAAAATACATTTTATAGAGTTAATATGGGTCTATTCAAGATTTTCATGATATCTTACACATAATCATATAGAAAAAATTAAATCGTGATGACTAGAAGTTAAGTATAGTAAACTTCCAATCATTCCAATAAAGTTCTTTTGATCAATTAAATTCCCATAATCATCAATATCTAACGTATTTGAAGTTTTGATAGGTGTATTAATACTCTTTGTATTATCATATCCTAACTTCTTAAGAATATATTTTAAATACTTATATTGTTATATAAAAATTCCATATGGTTTTCATGAAATTTTAAAACCTGGAAAATAAGTATGTTCTCTGATCATGCTCATTTCAAACTCACAAATCATAATATATGCAAAGGAATATGTTAATTATTTTTGAGTTAAACCAAATATAATATCATTAACATAAATATGAATAATAATTATGTTTTTAGAAAGTTATTTTATAAAAATTGTTGAATCCACAGCTCCCTTAATATATTTTTTGTAACAAAAATCAAATTAGCCTATCACACTAGGCTCTAGGGGCTTGATTAAGTCAGTAAACTGCCTTAGTATGTATAAAAAAAATTCTTGATGTTTTTAAATTTCAAAACCAGGGTTTGATCTACCTAAACTTCCTTATAAACATGTTCGTTAAGAAGCACACTTCCCATCCATTTGAAATATTTTAAAATTTAAAAATGCTGCAAATGCTTAAAGTATAAGAATAATCTCATGTATAATTATCAAAGTATAAGTTTCTACATAATCTATGCTTTATTTTTTATTATATTCTTTAGCAACTATTATATCTTTATTTCTAACTATTATTCCATTTTTATCACATTTGTTCTGAAAAAGACCCATTTTAATCTAATTATAGAAGTATAATTAGAGCATTCAACCAAAGTCCTAACTTGATTCCTCTTAAATTCATTGAGTTCATACTACATTGATTATATCCATTCTTCATCACCTAAATCCTCATCGTGAGTCTTATGTTCAAATTGATATAAAAATGAAAAAAAAATTCATTTCTAGGATAACTTCTAGTTCTATCTGGTTGATCTACATCACCAATGATGTTATCACTAGGATAATTCGATAGGATCAACTGATTCCTTAGGTTTACAAAACTATTTTTAATTGATCAAATTTGGCATCATATATCCATATAAAAACTATATCATAATTTAAAAATACCCTATGATAATATATGTCTATGAAATCTTGGTCACTCGTTCCGCATTGATTTAATGAATACATAGTTCACTAAACAATTCCCTAGTACATGGGGCCTAGGGATCAGAGGAACACCCCCACAACTGAACCTCCTTTGGTGTCAGAAAATCAAGTCCCTAGGATAACAGATACTAGGTAATAGAGAAACACCCCATGAGTTAGCTCTATATATAAACAAGTATAAGAATCAATAATAAAACATCCTCATAGGTACCCAAGGCTTCCATGTGCTACATAACTCATGTAATGACCTGACCCACTAAGGTATTCTTGGATGATGATTACTCATGTATGACTACATTAAGACCACCACCAATAGGCCAGGGGTTGGAAACTATCATTAAGTAGGAATAACAATCACATAGGGGACCTAAGCCTCTACTATATGTATGCACAAACACATCTCCATGACCATACAATTCTGAAGTGTAAAATTCAACTAATACCAAATGCATGCATGCATATAAATCCCACAATAAAAGTATGACTATAATAAAGAAAATAAAAAGGTTCAAATACTATCCCACAAAAAAACTATAAAGAGGTAAAACCAACTAGAATGTGGGGTCAAAAGTAAAATGTGACTCTTGGAATGAACTCAATCTACCTAGAAATATAATCTAAGTCTACTCATGGTCCTCCAATAACCCCATTGAATGTTTGGTTATCTATATAAGACACAACAAGTGTGGGAAGAGACTATTTAGGGGTTGTAGAACAATACCCAGTACGACACCTTAAAATCACTATGCATAAAGAATCAAGATAATATTAGCCATATCATCATAGGTATCTATTAATAAAAAAATATACATATAATAAACATCCATATATACTTATAGTAGACACAAACTATTAAGGTAAGGTCACATCCACATTTTTAACCTAATATTCTACTTTAGAGTTCATAACTACACTTTCCTAGGAGAACTCACTCTGTAAGTCAGATAGCTCTAATAGAGTCCATCCAAGATATCATGCTCACATGGTCTCACCATAAGGAAGTAAATTATAGAAGTGTGAATTGATTGATACATATATACGGATCACACCCAAGTCCATGGATTAATACCAACAAACCCAATATATAATAACCCACTATGTAGTTGAACAATTCCCATGTAGTGTTGGTCACACTGATTCTGGGAACCCCAAATAGGGCAGAAGATAAAAAAGGATCCCACTCTTGGCCTCATGGGTGGATAATAAAACTCCATCCAAAATGAGTCCCACAAAGGGAATCACAATCCAATTAGGGGGATGTAATGCCTCACTATACCTCATGGAAGGAGGGCTGAGGGGACTCATGTAAGAACCCAAAACTTATTTTCAGGTATGGGTTTTTCTTTTCTAGTGTTTTTTAGAAAAAAGAGGAGATTCTAGAAATTTAAGGAGTACACATCATGTACTTAATAGTACACATAGTGTACCCGGTTGTCGCGGGTGACCGTGTACTGGCCGGGTAGCGGCCGAGTACATGACCATGTGGGGGGACCTAGAGACCGCCTAAAGCGGGGCCCAGTAAATGCATATACACGCCATGTACTTTTAAAAGGCACGCTATGTACTTTAATTTTTATTTATTAAATTGGATCAGGGTTGTGTCTAATTGGAAGAAACACCTTCTTCTCGCCTCATCTCATCCAAGAGCAACCGAAGCAGACAATTCTTCTCTAAGCCCCCGATCCGCTATCCGTTCACCGAATCAATCACTGTCAATTGCATTGGAATCTCCATGGTATGTTCTTTCGTATTCTAGAGCCTCATTCATTGATTTCTCCTCTTTAGTGAGATATCCCTGGTTGAATGTTGTTTATTTTTTTGTAGATCTACTATGTTCTAGGTCGATTCAGGGGCCAACGCCGAAGTATATTGATCGTAAAATGCCGAGGTAGGTGGTTTGTGTCTTTCTATTATTAGTCTTTTAATTCTATGTGAAACATTTCCCAATACCATAGAATAGGGTATTACATGTTTAGGGGTTTTAGCCCTGTTAATGATTGTTATGTCTTGTGTGCCTGATTAGAGGTTGTTTGATTGTGAATAGGGTTATTTTCCATACTATGTATGTGTTTCCCATGTTTGTTTTGATATTGACCGTTTGGTCAAGCTTTTCATATTAGGCTTCTTGTTTTCCATACCTAGTTTTGTTTGGATGGAGTGATATTATTTGATGTTGTGGTATGATTGTAGTTGTTTATCCAAGCAGTTATTGAAAGCTGTTAGCCAAATATTTCTTAAGGTTTACTTTGGTTTTTGAACATCATTGTGCACAATTGACTTACACAGGACTGTGGGAACCCGGTGTAGTAGACCATAGGGGGAATGGGTTCTAAGGGCTTCTCCAGAGTGTTTGTTTACTTTTACATTGTGAGACCATAGCGGGTGGACTTTGTGCTCCCTCAGAGTGTATGTAGTTCCACATTGTGAGACCAAAGGGGGAATTGGATGTTGAGTGCTTCCTCAGAGTTTCTATACTTACTGATATGAGACCACATGGGGAATTGATGGTGAGTGCTTCATCATAGAGTTTTTGATAAAGATGAACTAGAGGGGTTAGTCTGTGAGTACTTCCCAGAGGTTTTCTTGTATTTGTTTGGTTTAACCATAGGGGATAGGGTATGAAAATATACCAAAGGTTTTCTTGTTTTGGCTTGGTTGAATAATTGATTAATGTAAATGAATGTAATTGAAACTATATGACTGTTTACTTTTGAGTACTTCCTTGTTTATTACATCATTTTTCTTATTTCTTGCCATATATATTCACTGACTGTTAGGCACAGATATTTGGGTGGTTTCCTACTGGGATTCATCTCACACCCTATTTGGGTCATGCTTTTTAGCCCAAATAGATTATATTTCTACAGGTATAGATAAGGGAAAGAACCCTTCTACTTCAGGTACTTGACTGCTATGGAGCTGGAGAGCATGGGACAAAACTGAGCCTTGTGATGATGATGAGTTGTTTACTTGTTTTCCTTTCTACTTCAGTTTATTAATGTATTGCAGCATTGTGACTTGTTTGGATATTTTCCTAGATACTTATGACATACATCATTATTGATATATATATATATATATGTTGTAATTGTCTATTTATCTTCAGTATCCTGCTGTTTACTGTTGTCTGGTATTATTACTACTTCTGCTATTGTTATCTATTTATTTCTGTTGCATTACTCTGCCAATGGGGGCATTGTTTCCCCACTATCACACCCAAGGCCCTCACTGCTAGTCAGAAGCCTCTCGCATTCGGGGAAATGTGCTTGAGGCCATGTGACCAACCAGGTACGGGGCACCTTTGGGCGGCACCCAGAACTGGGACGTTACATAGTGGTATCAAAGGAATTATTTTCTTCTTGACTTGCTATTTAGAGCCTATATTCAAGGATAGGATGGAATAGGTACTTTGTAATAAGCTGTTCTCGGGAGTAGCTAACCCATGTTTAAGGAAATTCCAATTTACCTCATTTGTTGCAATTTTTCTGGTTTAGTAATTATTACAGTAGATTTGATTTCACCATTGGGTGATTTAAATGTTTTTTTTATTGTCTTTGATATTATTGAGGTTCTATTTCTGTTACAACCTGATGATATGAGGGTATGCCATCTGATTAATCATATAGGCACTTGCTAGAGATCACATGTCATGCATTCTTTCTATGCCATTTAGGATGCATTACTAATTTCATGTTGTTGTGATTGATGTTGTGATGTATATGCATGCTATTGTGATATATGCCTTGATATAATACCAGCTATTTGAAAGGGTATTGAATTTTGTAAGGTTTCATTTGAATAAATGCCAAACTTTGGTTCTTGAGGTGTTATGGGCCCTCATGGATCGGAATTTGATGGATCATTGCATTTTTATGCTTGTTTATGACATGTATATGATTCCAAACATTGATTTGTGGGGAGTATGGGCCCTCACGGATCGGAATTTTGTACTTTAATGTTCATTTCAGTGTTTTTCTGGGTTCCGGGGAAGTTTCTGAGGCTTACGGTCCAGAAAAACCCAGAATACACGATGTGTATTGCTGTATACATGCCATGTATCCTTCTCTTTGGGAAATAATTGTATTTCTTAAGTAAACATTGTGTACTTAATGTAAACGCCATTTAGTCTCTAACTGTGTCACTGGCCTTGTGGGCAGAGACATGGGGTTCAGAAATCTTTGGTGGAACACGCCGTGTTTATAGACCATGTGTCCAACTGTGTGACCAACAACACGGGTGTATTATGGGTAGTTAGTATATGATGTGTCTGGAAAAAACATGTCGTGCAGAGTCAGCCATGTAACCAGCCATGTGACTAACAACACGGGTCGGTGAAGTTCCTTCTATTACACATTGTGTCTGGCACAAACACTCTGTGTAGTCTTTATCTAGGAGAACCTTGTAGGTTAAGTAATGTAGAATAACTCAGGAAGGGGAAAAGGATTCAAGTATATGACATGTGTTAGAACAACACACCATGTGTATGTGGTGTTACATAACCTAGGTTGGCAAATGTACACGTCCATATGTAATTTTGAGGTAACACATCATGTAGGAGTTGTGCACGCCGTGTATCCACCTTTTTGAAATATTGAATGATTTCTTTATCATATTACCTTCTTGAACATCTAAGTTTCAGTCCTTGTTAATATTGATCTAAGATGTACATTTCACCTTGCAGAGTCATGCCACCGAGATGTCCTCCGGTTGTATGCCAGTAATAGGGTAGTGACCAGACACCAAACAAGGAAGATCAGGAACTACCAGCAGATCCTCCAGATGTACCGGTCTTGGATGTAGTCATTATCCCAGATACAGGTGTCGATGAATAGTTCTGAGAGGGATTCATGAGATTTATTTAGACCTTCTAAGGAGTACCGCCTCCTACCCCATCTATGGAAGAGTTGAAGCTGGTATTTCAGAAGCATCATCCTCTCACTTTCTTAGGGGATAGATATCAAGAACTGAATCTGGTCGCCGCCAAAACTGGCACCCGACCCGACCCGTGGCAAGTCCCGAAGGGCGTTACCGATCCCCACGGGCTGGCACAAGTTCCTGGGTATTAAAAACTGAAAATTGGGAATGATTTACCCGAGTTTTTATACTTAAAACAACAAATGAATCCAAGAAGTCAAATCTGGATTTTTCAAACCAAAACATCTTTTACTAAAATTCAGAATAGAATTACACATTTTTAAACAATGTTTGAACACCATTACAAAGGTACAAACCCAAGAAAAGACAGCCCAAGAACCTCCACATGGAAAGAGGCACTGCCCTCAAGCCATCTCCACGACACTGCATCACAATGGACCACTAAAAACCCGAACCAAAGGCATAAAACCTGTACCCAAACCTGTGACATAAAATAAGCAAGTATACTTACACCCAAAGGTGTAAGTAGGGTGTGAGGGAAACCCCAGTAGGATACCACCTCTATGATATTCCATGTGATAAACATTTCATGACAAAATGGTATCATAGGAGGTTCACTCTATTTGAGTCATGTTATTTGGGAAATAGTCGGGATAGTCTGGAGTTAAGATTATCAGGACATGAAATTCTGATTATCGGTAGTGTTCTTGATCACCACACCTCATGTCGGGATTCAAGTCGCTAGGGGAATTCGGTATTTATCTATGTCTTTTGGTTTTCTTGGTCTGATGATGATTAGGTGAAATGAAAAGAGAGTTGGGTTAATGGTCTCAGTGAGCTCACAGGGTTTGGAAAGCCATGTGGAGCCAGGGATATTCCCTAGAACACTCTCTATGATGGTGAAGTGAATGTAATATGGCTTCCAACCATATTTCCAAGTCACCCACTGAAACTAGTTTCCTCTCGCATTGTTTTGTGCTTTAGTTTTGAAATCATGGAACTTTGGTTTTAATGTAACTTGGTTTTACGAAGCGTAAAGTTTTTGTGAAATGATTTTCAAATAAAGAGGGAATGGTTTGATTTATGAAATGGAGGACCTGAATTTTCCGAATTATTTTCAAATGGAAAATAGTGTGCTTACACCACTTTTGAAATCATAAACCATATTGAAGTTGGTTTTCAAAAGTGTTTCCAATATAGTTTTTTAAACAATTAAATGGTGTTTTAATGGGATGATATGTTTTCAAATTGATGTGAATAACTTGAAAGTGAGTTCTTTTCTAAATAGTTTTGTCCTTATGAATAGTTTTGTAAGATGTGAATTGAGATTTTGATCTCATTTTTAGCAATTTTGAGAAAAAGGATGGGTTGGTTGACCGTTTTGTTATTGAAAAGTGGAAAGAATTTTTGTTTTAACCATTGGCATTTACATGAGAGAACACATACATTGGTTTATCTGGGATGATGGATGGTTGATGGAATTACTGGATGAGTGTCGTGAGGAATATGAGGAGGGTGCCTGGTGTGGCACAGAAACATGCATGTGTGAGGCCCATGGGGTACCATTGGTGGATACGCTAACTGCTGAACCATTGGTTTTCAAAGAAATGTTTTTAAAGAAAAAACATGATGTCTTGATGAATTGTTTGGGATGGTGTATATTATGTGTTTTTGGAAAATGTTGATGTTGTGGGATGTTTTAAGTCCAAGAACCCCTCTTGTTTGAACTGTGTTTTGGGTTTGTGTTTGGTCGGTAATCTGGGTAGAAGGTCCGGTTAGTAGTCTCCTATGATATATGTTTCGGGACACCTTTAAGGTGGTTCCATTAATGAGTTTGGATTTGTTTTGTGGCATGTTTTTACCAATGTACCAGCTTGGTTGGGTCCTTGGGTTCTCTCTTTGGATAAGGTATGCCCCCATTAAGGTTTAGTGCACAACTGAAGTGCAACCCGGATTTTTTTTCCATTGAAAAATCCTCCAGTTGATCCATGTAAGGAATCTTTTCTTGAGCTTTCTATAATGAGTCTACACCATTTACTTTCTTGTTTTTTTTGGATCCTCTTGTTCCATAAGAGTGCTCATGGATGGTTGAAAGAGACCTTAGTTTCTTAAGCAACCTAATTCATCGAAGGTGAAAGTTTTCTGGGGTTGTCAGTATGGATAGTGTTTAAGAGGGCCTCTAAGTCCTTCGTACTCTCTTCGAAGAAGGGGTTTATGTTAAACCACCAGTGTGGTAAATCTGGCCACGAGAGGCTATTATGGCCAATTTATGGAATTTTGTGATTTTTGGGGGTGTTGTGTAAGGCCCCCTCCTTGTATTATTTCTATCAGCCGCTTTGGTCATGTTCGGTGACGCGATGTGATGTCGCGTACTCATTTGATTGTAAAGGTGAAGTTGTACAATATTTTGTGAGTCTATTTTTTCAGAAGTGTTTTTCCTTTTGGGAGATCTTGACATCCTAAATTTTAGAGGAAGGTGTTTATATGTGTCCTTTACTTCTATGGTTTCTCACCCGAAAAAAACAAGGTGTGATGTTTGTGCATCTTATAATCCCTTGTTTCAGTGAAATATTGAGTTAGGGTAAAGTGAGTTCTGGAGTGTGTTATGTCCTGGTGAACCCATCTGGGATTGTGTGTAGATGTTTGTAGCATCAAAAGAAGAGATTATATTAGGGGGTTTCCAAATCCTAACTGCGAGGCCGAAGATGCTTCAATCATTCCAGCTCCAGCCATAGGTTCCGGAGAGAAGCTGGCACGTAGTCAAAGGAAATCCCGGTGTAGTTTTTAACCTTGTACAAAGAACTATTCTCAGTATGAGAGATGGGAATAGTTTAAACATTTGGTGTTTTCATCTTTCTTCTTTTGTTCCCGTTTGGTGGAAAGAGGTGGAGGGTCTCATCCCCATGTTATCTCCCAATGACTTTCTTTTCCCCTTTGGTTTCTTTTGGGTTTGGGGAAAGGTTTTGGATTTGTCTAGACATGTTGAGTGAACATTTAGTAGCAACAATTCACCAAAAAACCATGTAGGTATAAGTATCCACATGTTTAGAGCACAGTTTCCCAAACTGCGTGGGCTAACCGTGTGGTTGTCCCAACTCTTTAACTTTCGGGGTCTATCTGTGTCGGCCCATATTGGTCAGTTAAGATGGTTGGTTCTTATGGTGGGGAGCCCATTTGTGTATCCTTGAACCAGTAACTCACTTTTGTCCTTGGTCTTGGCTTAGAAGTGGGTAGTCTCGTTCGGAGCTATATAACCCCCTACATCTTCCTTGGGTAAACATTGGGATTGGAGAGTTCTCAATGGTTTAGTTATATCACAGTAAGTATAACCTTGTTTGATGTTCTTGTTTGTTTGGGTAAATTTCTTGAGCCTTGTTCAGATAGTGTTTGAAGGGTTTTCTTTTAGGATAAATCCGAATGTGCTTGATCATTTCAGTAAATAGGTGTATGTTTTGGTTGTGAAGTATTCCTTCCTTAATGGATCATTGGACGTGTTTTGGCCTTTGGGGGCAAAGCTTAGCAAAGGAGTCCATTTTTTCCTTTCGGTTGGGTTTGGTTTTTTTTTCTTTGTCCTTGATGTAGCTTTCCGAGGGCGGAAAGTTTTATGGTGGGGATAATTGTCACACACGTGACTTTTTTATATATTCATATTACATTTAATTTCCATTACTGATTTTTTGGGGGGTTTACCACTCATTTTGGTGAAAATGGTCGGTTTTGAAAATTTGGGTCAAACGGCGAGCTCAATTCCAGATTTAAAAACTAATTTTGTTTCTTCTATAACTCCTTCACTTTTTACTATTTTAAACCCATTACACTTCCCAATTGGCATACCATGATATATTAAAATCACCATATCCCTTTGGACCACATATAAATCCAAAATCATGATGGATTTGGGTTTTTGATTTAGTTAATGGGCTTGCCCGTAGGCCCATTTCCTACTTTAAATATTGTTTTAAAATTTTCCATATCTCATTCATTTTTTACTTTTTTCCCATGATTCCACCTCCCTCTCAAAGCCAATAGCCCGAGGATCATCTTCATTATCGGTTTTGCAATTTTGGAGCTAAGGTGAGCCGCGAAGTAGGGAAATATTTCATACTCTTTCTTAAATAGACCAGATTTGATGAGGTAAAATTAATCTTTCATAAATCCTTCAATTTTCATCATTTTCGCCCATTGCATTCCCCACATGACCTAATATGACTCCTTCGAACCTCCATACCAGTTTTGGGTACTTGGAGATTCATAGTTAGGTGGATTGGGGTCGATTTCTTCAAGATATTTCAAGTAAGGGAATTCCTTCTTAGTTCATTCCATCCTCTTTTAGTTTTATTTCCTATTTCTTGAAGTTCCTCATATCCAAAAGTTAGTGTTCGATCCTAAGGTCTTATTTGGTATCTTTTGGGTCAATATTTGGTGGTCTAGGTCTGGATTTATATTTCTTGTGGTGCGGCGGTGGTGCGCTTAAGGTTTCGCACCAAGTTTTGAGGGTTTCGACTCAAAAGGTAGGTGATTCCATGTTTAACCATTTTATGATGATTTGGCTTGATTGGTTTATTAATTTAGTATGTTTATAATCTGTTTTTTGTGGTGTGAAAATTGTTTTTGATGAATTTGGTTAAACATTTAATTTTTAGTTGTATTTTATCTTGAAATTGGGTACTTTTCATGTGTGACTCTTGGGGTAATGTTTGGGTTTAGTTTATAACATATGAAAGTGATTTATTAGTCTTGAAAGGGGAAGGAAATTCTGGTTTGTTAATCCCTTATTATTATTTGGGCCTTGAAAAGTGGTTTTTGATTGAGTTTAAGGTGTAAAATTGTGTTGTACTTGTCAAAGGTGATTTATGAAAACATGTGTTTTTCATGTGTATCTTTGTGGTATTATTTGATGTATTTTTATAACACTTGGGGGTGTTTTAATAATTGTTTTAGGGCTGAAAATTATGTTTTGTATAGTTATTGTTATGATTTTGGTTTTGAATGAGGGGTTTGAAAAGGGTTTAGTGTGAAAACAATGGTTCTACCTCTTGGGTTTGTTTTATAAAAACTGCAAATGTTTTATTTGGTTAAACAAAGTTGGGAAAGGGTGTATATGTACTGTTTGGGTGAGTGTGTTCACCTAATGTGGGTTTTTGAATGGTAAAGTGGTGATTTGAGATGTCAAACATTTTTAGAATGTTTTATAAATTGCCGAAATGTTTTACTAAATTGTGTTTCATGTGCGAAACATGGGTGTGGGATGTTTCGTGTGAGTTTATTGATAAAATGAATTGTGAAGGTGAGAAGGGTATTATGTGACATGTGTGTGGGCTTTTATGTGAGTTGAATATCTTGTAATGGTTTTATAAAATCATTTAAAGGATTTGTGGAAGTGTTAAAGAAATGTGAAAAGTGTTGTTGGCAATTTTGGTGTGAGTTTGATTTCAAAATGCATTTGAATGAAATGTGGAATTTTTGACTTGTGTGATGTACATGGGGATGTTTGGTTAATGTGTTATGTGGAATTGATATTTTCATGTGAAAACTATACTTCTTGGATTGTTGAACTTGTTTGAGCACAAAGGGAAAACTCGGGTATCTAGGTGGGTGGACGTGTACTAGTATGCTAGTGAATCCGTGGGGTTTGGCCTCAGTTTCACTTAGCAAGATTGACGCTTAAAACTCTAACTAAACAATGATGATGATGATTGGGGACCACTAGGTTATGGGTATGATCTCTACTAGTGGGTCGTGCACAAGAACGGATATTTTTTTGTGGTTACTCTCACCAAGATACGAGGTACCTGGGACCCACAGCTAGCTAGTGCCTAGGGGTTATTTCCTATCACTTGTGCTCATTAGATCCTTTGTACTTACTGTCGATATACGGTATTGTTGGCTGGAAAATTCAGTAGATTTGTTATTTATTTTAAAATTGTTGTCCCTTTAAAATTATCCCACATGAAAACTGTTTTCATTTATTATTGCATCCTTTAGAAAATTGTAACTAGCATTTCTTATTTACAAAACTTGCAATACTTTTTGTCATGAAATGTTTATCACATGTAATCTCGTAGAGGTGGTATCCTACTGGGATTTTTCTCACACCCTACTTACACCTTTGGGTGTAAGTAGACTTGCTTATTTTATATCACAGGTTTGGGTACAGGTTTTATGCCTTTGGTTCGGGTTTTTAGTGGTACATCGTGATGCAGTGTCGTGAAGATGGCTTGAGGGTGGTGCCTCTTTCCATGTGGAGGTTCTTGGGATGTCTTTTCTTGGGTTTGTACCTTTGTAATGGTGTTCAAACATTGTTTAAAAATGTGTAATCCAGTTCTGAATTTTAGTAAAAGATTTTTTGGTTTGAAAAATCCAGATCTGACTTCTTGGATTCATTTGTTGTTTTAAGTATAAAAACTCCTGTAAATCATTCCCAATATTCAGTTTTTAATAACCAGGCACTTGTGCCAGCCCGTGGGGATCGGGAACGCACTTCGGGACTTGCCACGGGTCAGGTCGGGTGCCGGTTTTGGCGGCGACCAGATTTGGTTCGTGACAATAGAGGACCTCACGATGTAGAATCATGGTTAGATGCCACACTTTCGATATTCTAGATTCTGGAGACACCTCCAGAGAGGATGGTGAAGCACGCTACATATATGCTTCGGGATTCTTCCAAGAGATAGTGGGATGGGATCTCATAGGCGGGACACCAGTAGGTTATGGATTGGGATGAGTTATATGATGCCTTCTATGATTACTTCTACCTAGAGACATTGAGGGCCAATCAATCCCAATAGTTTATGATTCTATATCAACATACTTTTTTAGTCATTGAGTATTCTTCTCATGTCATAGTGCTGTTGAGGTTCACACCCATTCCAGAGGGTGATGAGTTATCTCTGGAAAGGAAGTTTGAGGATGGTCTTAGGCATGAAATCCGATCTCAGGTGAACATCTTCAGGCTGACTTCCATCACCTCTATAGTCAACTAGGAACTGATCACAGAGCACAACCTGAGGGATTCTAAAGCTATGATCCAGAGTTGCTCAGCATCTAGAGTTCTTACCTCTCCTATTGACAGTAGGAACCACAGTAGGGAGTCTATGCGTGGGGATCTGAGGAAGTGAGTTTTTTCTTCTGGTAGCTAGGTGGTGTTATACCAGTGCAGGAAGAGAGGGAATACGAGGCCACATTGACCGAGAGACCGAGTGGAGTGCTGATCTTACGACAAGATGGGTCATCTTCAGTGTTTTTGTCAGTTTTTCTCACTAGCAGCTGGTGGTATGAGTTCTTCTATGACTCCTCATTTAGGAGCAACACCACCAGTTTCTCATCAATCTAGGAACCAGAGTTCTTCCGGTTGTTTAGGCCGAGGTGTAGGCCACGGTCATAGTAGCTAGTCGGTAGTCTTTTAGCGACAACATATTGGTCAGGTAGGGTCACAGGGCCACGGTACAAGCTAGACTTTTACAGTGGAGCAGACCCAGTAGGATCAAGATCCCAGACCCTCTACCACTACTACAAAAATAGGAAAGGGAAGCGCTATACTTTTATCGATGCTAATAAAAGGGGGTCTTTATGAACACTAAAAAACACTGATAAAGATTCACATTTAACAGACCTAAAAAACACTGTTAAAAGTGACCCTTTAACAACGCTTTTTTTAGTACTGATAAAGCCCCCGCCCCTTATCTGCACATTTTTTTAGCGCTGTTAAAGGGGACCCCTTTATCAGTGCTTCCTTTAGTAGTGCTGATAAAGGGGGCTTTATCAGTACTTTTTCCTAGTGCTGATAAATTTTATGTTTCAAAAAAAATAATTTTTCATGAAAAATAATATATTGTTATATAATTATATTTATATTGATATAAATATAATATATATTTTTTAAATATGTTTTAGATAAGTATAAATAGACTATTACATTTAATATATAAGAAATTTAGTGAAAATGGCTTTAAAATATTTTAAAAAATATAATTAATTAATAATTTTCTAATTATTGTTGATTAAAAATCATTTAATAACAATTTGAAGACACAAAAAATCAAAAAAAGATAATAAAAGATCTAAAATAAGTTGAAATTGTAACTCAAACCTTAAAAGTCCATAACTTTTGATCCTGGTGTCTATTTAAGCTCTACAGAATATCAAATTGAATCCTATGATGATCTCTACATGCCAGTGATTAACACAAAGCTTCTATCACAATTTCAAGGCCAAAAAAGGCCCATAAGGCCTCCAAAACTGAGTTTTTAGTCGGGATACCTCAATTTTTTAACATTCAAACTAGTATAACTTCTGATCCAGATGTCTGTTAGGCATGTACCACATATGATATCAAAGATTCTTTCATTTTCTTAGATTTGACTGGTTGTGGAGTTGAAAAAGGCTTCTGGATTAGAAGTTATGGTCGTTTTAACATTCTATGTCTTTTCAAATACACATATATATATGTATTTATTCGTAAATATATATATGTTTGTGTGTGTGTGTGTCGTTGTGTGTGTTTTATATATGTATGTATGTATGTATTTATTTATTTATAAACACACTTAAAAACATATTTTATAAAAGTATTTAAAACTAATCTTATAAATGTATATTTTTATACAAATAAATATTTAGATAAAAATTATAACAAAAAATATATATATAAATTAATATAAATATAAATTAATATATGAATAAATATATATATACTAATATATGAAGATATATATTTGTATTAATATAACTAAATATATTTATATTAATATGAATCTATATTATGATACGAATAAAAATAACTATATATATATTAATATATATTAATATATGAATATATATATATATATATTAATATAACTTAATATATTTATATTAACATGAATCTATATTAATATATGAATAAATATAACTATATATATATAAATAAATAGATATATCATTAAATAGAAAAAAAAAAGAAATGGCTTAGTGGTAAAGGTGCAGGCGCGCAAGGGGGAGGTTGCGGGTTCGAGTTCTGGTGGAACCAAGGAGGTGTGTGCGGGGGGCATGTGTTGTACGTGCAGGAAAGTGCAGCGCACTGGAGTAGTCCACCTAGCGATGATAAAGGGGGTCAAGCGCTGTTAAAAGTCCCCCCCCTGAATTATATTTTATTTTTATTTATTTTTTTACTTTTATTAGTGCTTTTTAAAAGAGTTGATAAAGGGTACCCCCTATCTTTGCCTTAATTAATATTGCTTTTTTAGTGCTGTTAATGCACTTTTCTAGCACTGATAAAAGCCATATTTGTAGTAGTGTACAGTTTGATGTACGATCCTAGTTGCCTCAGTTTTAGCTTCTTCACTTGTCGATACAGGGGATTCTCATAGTTTCATATCTATAGTTGTTGTAGAGTCCCTTGGTCTCTATATCTTTACTTCTACTAATGTCTTTACACTGGAAAATCTTTTGGAGACTAGAACGGCTAGTGTATGTCAGTGCAAGGAGTGACCTCTTGAGCTAGGTAGGTGTCACTTCTTATGGGACCTTTATCTCCTAGAGATGACAGGATATGATTTCATTCTCAAAATGGACTGGTTAGTTCCCTTTCAGGTTGTGGTTGATTTTTATCACCGTATGGTGAGTTTCACGTCACCATAAGGCGGTTTCTTTCTACACAAGGGAGAATGGGATGTCCAAGCGAGAAGAGAGGGACCCAAGCATCATGGGTTGAGAGGAGTTACAACCCAGATTGCTAGTCTATATCTGGATGACTAGGGGACTTCACAATTGGACTTTCCTCCAGTAGTAGATCATTTCAGGGATGTATTTCCAGAGGAATTTTCAGGTTTTCCTCTGGTGTGGTAGGTGGACTTTTCTATTGATCCTCTGCCCGGGGCGGCACCGGTGTCCATTCCTCCTTATATAATGGATACACTAGAGTTACAGGAGCTCAATAAGAAGTTAGAGGAGTTATAGGCGAAGGGTTTTATCTGACCCAGTACTTCCCCTTGGGGTTTTCCTGTCCTGTTTGTAAATAAGGCAGACGGTACCCTCATACTTTGTGTGGATTATCGGAAGCTGAACTAGTTGACAGTCAAAAACTGATACCACTTGCTGAGGATTGATGATCTCTTTGATTAGCTTTGAAGAGCCCGAGTGTTCTCGAAAATTTAATTGATATCCGGTTATCATCGGTTGAATGTTAGACCATCTAATATACCTCTTACAACCTTTTAGAGAAGGTATGGTCTATACGAGTATGTGGTTATGCCATTCGGTCTCGTGAACGCGCCTGTAGTTTTCATGGCATGGATGAACCAAGTGTTCGATCCATACTTGTATTCCTTTGTGGTGGTTTTTGTGGATGATATATTGGTGTACTCTCACACTCGACATGACAATTCCACACATCTTGAGATCATTTTGAGTACACTGAAAGAGCATCAGTTATATGCTAACCTCCCAAAATGCCACTTTTGGAAGGACCAGATTCACTTCTTGGGTCATGTCATCTCAGAGGAAAGAGTATCAGAAAACCTAGATAAAGTGAGAGAAATAGTTTCCTAGGAGCATCTGAAGAATATATTTGAGGTACGGAGTTTCCTAGGGCTGGCTGGTTACTAACGATGTTTCTAACAGGACATAAAACGCTTAGTAGTTCCACTGACGAGCCTAACTAATAATTTTGTGAAATACTTGTGGTCATATTCTTGTGAGTCATCTTTTCAGGATCCAAAAGGGAGGTTTACTTTAGCACCGATACTAGTATTTCCAGAGCTGGGAAAGATTTATACTATTTACTATGATGCATCAGGTATTGGGTTGGGAGTAGTGCTTATGAAGGGGGAAAGGGTCATTGTGTACGGGTATCGGAAGTTGAGGCTACATGAGAATAATTTCACCATGCATGATCTAGAGTTGGTTGTAGTTGTTCATGATTTATGTTGTTGGAGACATTATCTTCTGGGAGATAATTTTGTGGTTTTCATTGATCACCAAAGTCTCAAATATATCTTCACTCTGCACGATATGAATTTGAGACAGTGAAGGTGGGTTAATTACCTTCAGTCTTTTCACTTTGAGCTCACCTAAATGCCTAAAAAAGGAAATATAGTGGCTTATATTCTGAGTAAGAGGACTTATATATAGGCAGTTTAGTAGGCCAGTAGTGAGTGGCAGCTTATGGCTATATTCTCTGAGATGCATTTGGAGGTGCACGACAGACAGGGGAAGACGTTTCTTTCTTTTATAGTTGTTACCTCTACTCTTCTTAAACTAGTGCGAATGAGGAATCTATTAGATTCGGAAGGCCTAGTTCTATGGGAGAGTCTATTAGGAGAGGACCTTATTCCTAGATGGACCTTAGGAGAGGTTGGGATCTTGTTTTTTCATGGACCTGTATGAGTGTCAGTAGACATACGTGATGAGATGATGCGGGACTTTCATTCCTTAATTTGGGCAGTTCATCCTAGTGTCACCAAGATGTATTGTGATATACACCGATAGTATTGGTGGTCAGGTATGAAGAGAGATATTTCTGGGTTTTCATGAGGTGTTCCATATATCAGCAGGTGAAGGCAAAGCATCAGCGACCAGCAGGGATTTTGTAGCAGTTACCCATTCTCGTGTGGAAGTGGAATGATGTCACGATGGATTTAGTGACAGGTTTACTGAGGTTGAATTGAGGTAATGATGTATTATTTGTTGTCATTGACAGACTCATGAAGGTTACACACTTCTTTCCGATCAAGAATACTTTTAATGTTGATGATCTGGGAAGGTTGTAAATCCAAGAGATTATACATCTACATGGGGTTCCACACTCAATTTTTTAAAAAGGGACACATGTTTTAATTCTCTGGTTTGGAAGGGATTACAGAAGGCTTTGGGTACACAGGTACTTCTAAGTACATCTTTCCACCCCCAAACAGATGGATAGTCCAAGCATACGATACAGGTGCTAGAGGACATGCATTTAGCATGCGTCTTAGATTTTGGAGCTTCTTGAGAGAAGCACATACCTCTTGTAGAGTTTTCCTACAATAATAATTTTCAAGAAAATATTCAGATGGAAACTTATGAGGCTTTGTACAGTAGGTCATATCGATCACCCTTATGTTTGCTGGAGGCAGGAGAGGTAGCTATGTTGGGACCCTGTCTTGTCCCGGAGACTATAGAGAAGATAGAGTTGATTCAGAAGAGGATGGCTACTACACAGTCACGACAGAAGTCTTATGCTAATCGATGAAGATGACCTCTGTAGTTAAAGGTTGGAGAACTTTTTTCCTACATGTCACACCGAGGTTGTAAAATAGGAGGATTATGAGACAGGGAAAGATTTCGCCGAGATATGTTGGACCATTTTGAGTTTTTGGAGATACTTGGTTGGTTGCCTATCAGTTGATGTTACCTCAGTGTTATCGGTCTATGCATGACATCTTCCATGTTTCTTAGCTATGATGTTACTTATCAGACCTGTCTCATGTTTTTCAACCTGAGGAGGTTGAGCTGGTGGTGGATGCATTGTTCAGAAAGCATCCTATCTGGATTGTTGATCGTAGTTCAAGGGTTCTCTATGGCCAGTATGTTCCTCTGATACAAGTAATATGGCAGCACGGGCGAGTATAGGATGAGACAAAGGAGAGGGAGGGTAATGTACGATCACAGTGGACGGATCTGTTCAAGGATTCTTCTTCTACACCACCTTTCTAGTAAAATTAAAGGATGAATTTCTTTAAGGGGGAAGTTTTGAAGAACCCAGACCTTATTTTTAGGTATCGGTTTTTCTTTTTTGGTGTTTTTTAGAAAAAGAGGAGAATTTGGAAATTTAAGGAGTACAATCCATGTACATAATAGTACATGTCGTGTACCCGGTTTTCATGGGTGACCGTGTACTGGCCATGTAACGGCCGATTACATGGTCGTGTGGGGTGATCTGGAGACTGCCTAAAGCAGGGCCAAGTAAAGGCATATAAACACCATGTACATTTAAAATTCACGTCTTGTACTTTTCTTTGTATTTGATAAATCGGACTGAGGTCATGTCTAATTGGAAAAAAATGCTTTCTTCTTGTCTCATCTCATCCAGGAGCAACCAAAGCCAATGATTCTTCTATGATCCCCTTCCCCTATGTGTTTTCTCTGAATCAATTATCATTGATTGCATTAGAATCACCACAGTGAGTTTTTCCTTCTTCTAGAGCCAAGTTCATTGATTTCTTCTCTTTTGTGAGATATCCTCAGTTGAGAATTTTTGATGTTTTTATAGATATACCATGTTCTAGGTTGATTAATGGTCCGACACTAGAGTATATTGATCATACAATTCCAAGGTAAGTGGTTTGTACCCTTTTCGTAGTTAGTCGTTTAATTCTATATGAAAAAGTTCCCAATACCCTATAATGGGGTGTTGTGTGTTTAGGGATTTTAGCCCTGTTAATTCCTACTATGTCTTTTGTGCCTGAGTAGAGGTTGTTTGATTGTGAATAGGGTTATTTTTCATGCTATGGATGTGTTTCCCATGTTTGTTTTAATATTGATCGTTTGGTCTAGCTTTTCCTGTTAAGATTATTGTTTTCCATGCCTAGTGTTGTTAGGATGGAGTAATATTATCTGATGTTGTTATATTCTTGTAGTTGTTTAGCCAAGTAGTTCTTAAAATCAGTTATCCAAGTAGTTCTTAAGGTTTAAATTGGCTTTTGAACATCATTGTACATGATTGACTTACATGGGGTTGTGGGAACCTAGTTTTGTAGACCATAGGGGGAATGGATGATGTGGGATTCTCCAGAGTGTCTGTTTACTTTTACGTTGTGAGACCATATGGGGTATTGACTTTATTATTGCTTAGAGTGTTTTTAGTTCCATGTTGCGAGACCATAGGGGGAATTGGATGTTGAGTTCTTCCTCATAGTGTCTATAGTTACCGATAAGAGACCACATGGGGGAATTGACGGTGAGTGCTTCCTCAGAGATTCTTTTCTAAAGCTGAACCAGAGTGGTTAGTCTATGAGTACATCCCATAGGGTTGCTTGTGTTTGTTTGGTTGAACCAGAGGGGATATGTGGTGAGAACTTCCAAGAGGGTTTCTTGTTTTCTCTTGGTTGAATAATTGACAAACTTAAATGAATGTAATTGAAACTATAGGACATTTTACTTTTGAGTACTTCGTTGTTTATTGATTCATTTTTCTTATTTCTTGCCATATATATTCACTAAATGTTAGGAAAAGATCTTTGGGTGGTTTCCTACTTGGATTCGTCTCACAACCTGTTTGGGTCATGCTTTTGGGCCCAAACAGATTATATTACTATAGGTATAGATATGGGCAAGTGCCCTTCTACTTCAGGTACTTGACTGTGGTGGATTTGGAGAGCATGGGACCAAGCGAAGGCTTGTGATGCTGAGGAGTTCTTTACTTATTTTCCTTTGTACTTCAGTTTATTACTGTATTCTAGTATTGTGAATTGTTTCTATGATTTCCTAGATACTTGTGACATGAATCATTATTGATATATATATATATATCGTAGTTGTCTATTTACCATCATTCTTCCTTTGTTTATTGTTCTATAGTATTATTACTACTTCTGCTATTGTTATCTGTTTATTTCCATTGCATTACTCTGCCAATGATGGAATAGTTTCCCCACTATCACACCCAAGGCCCTCACTGCTAGTCGAAAGCCTCTGGTATTTGGGGAAATGTGCTTGAGGCCATGTGACTAACTGGGTATGGGGCACCTTTGGGTGGCACCCAGAACTGGGATGTTACAAATAACCCTATGGAAACTGGTTAAATATAAATAAAAGAAGGACTCCAAGACTTCTCGAAATAAGTACAGGATGTGTACTGTATATACATGGTGTGTCACTTTGGAATTGGGTCTACCCATGTATCATGGAATGTTCCTATATTTCTTCCCATGTACACCTAGCATTTCTTTTGTACTAGGTATTGTCTAAGTACGCGGTTCATCTCATGTACTCTACTCATGTCTTGAACCTAGTTTTTTTCCTTGTCTATGTACCTACTTGAATAAATTTCAATCCTACATATTGATACACATTCCTTGTGAAATGTGCCACATGAATTGTGATACTTTCTTCACTATATAAACCCTAGTGTCACAGCCAGGGCCCCACAAATAATTAATTTCAGGATTACACACTATATATATCAGGATTTTTTAAAAACCACAGATATTATTCACGCATCATCATCTACTCATCAGACCTATGATATTTTAGAAAATAACACCCATAAAAATGGATATGTTATGTCCAAGCCCTGTCATCACCACTCGCCTAATTCAAGTTATCCCATTCATAAGAAAAATAATCTCATGGAACCATCTTATTATTGCACGTCAAACCCATGTAAAGAACTCTAATCCAGTATAATCCTTTTTTCTTTCCATTGTATCTTTATCCCATCATCAATAAGTATGTAGCTCTGTAGCATCAATCCATTGCACAAAGAAACGGTTGTTCCGTGAT
Organism: Viscum album; assembly: GCA_963277665.1. Lineage (NCBI taxonomy): Eukaryota > Viridiplantae > Streptophyta > Magnoliopsida > Santalales > Viscaceae > Viscum > Viscum album. Next base: position 1,524,920,533 of record OY728138.1, on the reverse strand, counting down.
TTATTATCAGTTATTTGTCGAACCACCGGCCAAAATAAATGTCGGTAATAAACGAATGAATAACATGGGAGTAATGAAAAAATAAATCAGTAATGGAACTAATTCACTTTTCATGTTGGTCTTGATTCTTTTTATAATGGTGAATGAAGAGATATAAAATTTAACTGCATGAGAAATCCTCAAATTCCTAGTAAATAATCCATACTCACAATATGGTCGATCTTGAAATCAATCCGTTTGTTTGTTGATTATCATTCATCATAGGATAAAAATATGAGGATAAATCTAATTAAAAAAACATCCAACCTTTATATGGATTGATTGCTGATTAAGAACGAATCTGAATCATTATCGTTAGAGAGAACCTTTATTTACATTGGCATGAATGGTCCTCATTCCATAATCATCGACAAGCCTTTATCCAATTATCTCCCTCAATTATTAGGGTTAACTGGAAAACTCAGGGAATTTTACATAAGTATTCTTAAATAGAGGAATATTTGGTCACTCTGTCAACTTAAATAAAATTTATTTATTTATTATTTATTCATTTAATTATTTAATATCTTGAAAAAAAATTCACAAACGCCTGACACTGAAAAATATTATTTCATGCCTAGGGAACATACAACATTATAAACTCAACTGTAGTCTCATATTTTCGATCTAAGACTTCATTATGGATTTATTACACTTTTTTTGGAAAACAATGGGCACATGATATCAATATATTTAACATTTTCTACGTATCAATTACAGGCTCACCCATCCTTGGAATCTCATTTTCTCCCTATACTTAAAAATATTACAATATATATTTAAAAGATTTACAAGGAAAAATTAAGACATTACATGTCAAATATATCAATTTTTTCAAATCATTTCATTAAACAGTTTCCAAAACAACCCTTTTTCTATCAAATTAATTCTTTGAAAACCATTTCCAAAAATCATTTCATAGTGCTTTGAAAACCTCTTTCTTTTACTAAAATAATGGGAAACCCCATATTTTATCTAAAAAAATTTACATAGGAATATAAATAAGATCAAGTATTATTCCAATCATCATTTAAAGTTTAACTTAAAAAATAAGAACATGTGTGGTCTACTAAATAATGACTAGGGAAGGAATTAGCAACCTCGCACTTGGGTTAGCATAACATGAATAATGGGATACTAACCAAAAAGATGTACGGATCATAAATAAGAAATAAGTGGTATTAAACTAAGAAGTTCATATCACGAAACCAAAATCCAACATCCTTAAGAGAAAAGGAGACAAAGGGAGCTTTATACCTCATCAATTACCATATAATGGTCAAGGAAAGCCAACCTATGTATACCTTACATAGATCTCCCATCATGGTGGAATGAGAACTAATACAAGAGTAATCATATCACCTTTTACAAAAGATATAACATCCAAAGATCATCCAAATATATACTCAATAATAAGTTAAAAAGAAAACCCTTATAGTAGAACAAATATGAGGATTTAACAGGGGATAAAATCTAGTCAAAATTCATTAGAAACCTCTTAATAAATACTTTATGAGTTTCCCTATATAGGAAAACTCATACCTCAAAATAAGAATGTAAATCATCCATTTTAAATCCCAAAACAGATGCCACCACAACATGGTGGTTGTTCACAACACCTATGGTGCTCCCACCATAAAGACGGACATGCACACCCAACATTTCATAGTCCCAAAATTGTGTCTATTTTGGGCCATCCATGGCCTTTACTATTTCATGGTGAGTATTTATTAACTCTAGTGAATAAGGATACCATTGATGAGCCAAAACTATGAAAACACCCTACTCTGGTCATGGGGACTCATGCCATTTTGTTCAAGATCCCTTTAGATACACCATGGATGTGGTGATACTTGTGTTTCATAAAAATTAAAAAATCCCCCTTTCATAGACACAAAACCCTTCCCAAGGCTTCCATAACCTAGGAAGAAATATCCCAAAACTCAAAAAATGGACATAACTTAGGCTAGTATTTTTCTTGGTGCTTTACACACCAAAACAGAGTCACATTGTGTCATGGATATAGAGCCCCACTAGAGAAAGAAAAATCACATTTTGAACCACTAAAGTTTGGATCCATAAGAATAAATACCCCTATCTTATCCTAGTTTCCCCTACATAAACTAAAAATGATATACCTCCATGAAAAAAAAGAACCAATGATATTCTCATGTACCTTTCTTTAAGAACATAAATATCTAATTCTATTGATTAGATCTCATATTATCACAACTCTATCCAAATCATAAACTATAAAGATCTTCTCAACTACACTAAATTCTTAGTTGTTCAGGTCTTCTACTCTATTTAATAAACTCCTAGATTTGGTCTCATAATATCTCTTCACTTTATCACTTTTTAAGTATTTATTTTCATATTCTTCTTCCTTATTGAGAGTATTTAGTTCTCTCAATGATCACTAAGTTCCTAACATCCAATTTTTGTGTGTTTATTTACGATAATTTTTCCCTTCATACTCACTTATCTTCAATATTCATGATAACCTCAAATAGTAATCTCCCGAAATAACAACATTAAAATTCATTGATCAACACCAACATCCATAAATGGAATACCTTGAAGACTATTCATCCTCGAGCCGAAATCAAAATCAGAGAATAACTTCTCTTGGTGTCCCCATGATGATATGTTTGATCCATAACAAATATTCAATCATGGACTATATCTCTATACTGAGTTTCCAAATTACACTTGGCATTATTTTATCTCACATGGAAGCTTTGAAACTCCTATAAGAACTTAGAAAAGGTAAAAATATTTATCTTCCTCAAAAATCATTTGAAATAATATTTATTTTGTTATTCACAAATAAATTGTAAATACATAAAAATTTTATAATTATGCACACCTAATACTCAAATTTTGACTCAACTAATCTTCTTCTTCTCTAAAATCATCCATCCATAACTCAATGGGAATCTAAAATGATTTTGTGATATATAAGCTCTGAATAATTATCTATTTAGAATAACTCAAACATACACATATTTATTTCTACATTTGGCTTGAAAACTATTGAAACTCTTTTTTCTCTTTCACAAATAACTTCTTATTAATCATCATCTTGAATATCATACACCATGAGTGTTAAAAATGTTTATGAACTTTAGAGAAAAACACCAGCATAATTATAGTTATTTTAAGCTTTATTTCTAAAATAATTCTTCTTATATCTTAAGGAATAACTCATTTTCCATGGAATGTCACATTTAATTTTCTTCTCAATTTATTTTTTAATCATAAGTAATTTTTATGATGTTTTTATCCATGAAAAATTTTCTTTGGAATTGATTTGTTTGAATTATTCATCAAAATTATAATCCTTGAAGCCCTGTATTTTTTTATGTGAAAATCCCAAAATTTCATTAAGTGGCTATGTTTACATAGAATTATTCATCATTAAAAATAGCCTAAATTATGGTTTGAAAACACCAAATCATGTATACACAAAGTCATGGTGTCTATGTAGAATCAAATCAAGATCACATAGAAGCTGGATGATGGTAACGCAGGATCAATTGATCCTTACAAATATTTCCTTTACCACAAAATTATAAATAATAGTATTACAAATAATGGTTAAACACATACAAATTACATATAAACTGGGTTAAAATGATGCTTATTCACATTAGTAATGAGTTTTATGAATAATGACTTAGCCACTCAAAATCTTTCTCGGAATTTAAAATTCATCTTCAACCATCATGATTCTTTATCCAAGTAATGTCAATCACTATAAGAAGTATTCTTCAATATAAATAAACACTTTTAATAGATTCTATAATAATCATATTTTGAAATCCATATCGATAAATCCATGGATGGTATCATATACATCCTGAGTCTTCAATATTTCTTTGATCTAACATTGAAATCCTTTAATCACAACAATTAATTTAATTAATTTTTTCCAAATCAGTATCTGCATTAGAAATATCATATTCTATATTCCCTAAAACATATTTCATAGATAGATTTATCAGAACAATAGTTTCTCTTTTGGAAAAAATATATAATAAAAACACATTGGTATAATAGTGGTCATGACTATGGAGTATTCTGCACTACAGTGTGTCATAGGCTATATCTCTCTATTAAGTATGAACTAACCTCACTCCAAAATTCTACCAGGAATTAAGTTACACCTTGTGATGATCTTTCACTACAATTATGAGTCTCTTATAGGATATCCACCAATATTTTTCAATAAACACAACTGAAAAATGAAACCATGGATTTTTTATAACATACTTAATGAGGTACATAGGGGGGCATAGGGAATAGGATTTAACTAATAAAGTTGTATTAGACTAATATCAACACCCCAGACCAAATGGAACCCTTTTTTGTGGTTTTGGAGAAGTATGGAAGATCATATTAGTAAATATTGATGAAAATTGATTAATTTATTATTATTTAAAAAATAATTTAACCATTTGAGATATTAGAAAATTGAATGAAAAAAAATTACACTATGATGATGTGGAATAACCTAGTGAATGAGATTATTTTATTAGGTCCCTAAAGGGACATAGATGTGAGATACCCAGGGTGAGGGAGAATTTGTGTATGGTAACTATTTTATTCTTAAACACTTTACCTTAAATCTCACACAGCCCTTGATGATCTTGACCTCTTAATTATAAAGGTCACCCATTTTGTCTTATTTTAATTATTGATCTGATTACTATTTATCTTAATCTGGAATTATCCAATATAAAAAAATTTCCAATTTATCCCATATTAAATAGTGATGTTATGTGTATAATATAAAAAGGAACGAATAAGGGACACACTAATTTTTTACTTAGTTCACCAATAAGGAATAATACAAGGAGTATATGGTCAATAATGTGTCAATGCAATGAATCACTAAGCTTGCTTCCTGTGGGTTTCTAGATAGGTCACTCCTTCCTAAGATCAGTTCACATACAATGGTGTAGGGAAGATGTAATATCTCTTTATGATCACCTCCCTCATAGTTCCATCCTTCACTCACAGTTCAAAATGGAAAAATAGAAAGCATGCAATCCAAATAACAATATAACTTATTGTTCAATGAGTTGAACCCAGTATGGATTAGAGCTCTTTATATTTAGGCTTCTTCTTCATAAGAGTTTTTTGAAACTTTCCTCAAATAATGTCATCTTCATTTTACGTGAGATTTTATGGAAACACCTTCTCTTTTTGAATGTTCATCAAAAGATGTCAAAATTCCTTATTCAATTATTTCCAACCCTTTATTCAAAATTCATCCTATATTTATGTCATTAAATCCAGGATGCCTCCACTTTTATCCATAATATAAATCACATTTTACTCTTCTTAGAAAATATATCTTCAAAAATGTATAAGTTACTTCCTTTATTTATTCTCTATAAAATTTTAATCATAAAATGTTATTATCTACCTCTATTCTTAACTACTGAGAGTGTTTGTATAAAACTTCCAAGAAACCACCCCATTTGATCTAATGGTTGGGAATAAAAACCCCTTTATCAATGATTTTTTAAAAATTCAATGTGTGTCACATGGCTTTGGTTGGTTATTTATGTTCAATAAATTTTAAGTAATCACATTCAATTCATTCTTGTTAAACACAATTTAATTTCTAATAAAAACTACTCATAACACACATATTTTCAGAACCAAGACATGGTACATTATCAAAAACACGTTTTGATATCTTCATCATAAATTCCATGAAATTATGAATTGAATAGCAAAACATCGTTTCATTTTCATGTGAAAACTCTATTTAATATAACTTTCACCATGTTCAACTTCTTGTTTGGAAAAATCTCTAAATTTCTTGATTCACAACACACGAAACAAAATGACCTCCATCTCAGCATGAAGATATATATAGTCCTATAGTTTCCTCCATCAACTCAACTTACATGGATCTGTTATAAATTCTAAAATTAATGTTCTGTGATCCCCATTTGGCACAGGTAAGTTCTCAAGATGAAATATGGAGTTCCATGGAACTGATCACTCCTATAACACCCCATGATTTTATAGTATGCTCCTTTTTAAATAAATTTAACATCGATGATATCTTTTAGTGAACGAAACCCCAAAACTTTAATATGAAACTATTTTCGATATCATATACAATACAAAACATTGATCTTAAATGATCAACGATGTACTATTAAAATATTATTATTTTAACATTGTCATTATAAGTCATCCTTTAAATTAGAAATCATGAATAGGATTTAAAAAATTATGAAATATAAATAAAGGAATTAGTCAATACAAATTTAATGGATAATTCATAGGAAATTACAACTCAATTTTTACTAAATTCATATGATTCTCCAATTATATGTTTTCTTCAAAAATGATTTTAATTAGTATTTTTGTGAGAAAATACAATAATTAGTTTTTTTAACTTTTTAAAAAAAATATTTTATTAAATAAAAATAACTTTTTAAATAATTATATCAAAATTATCTTAGTGTTAATTTTTTATATTATTCTATATATATTGATTTCCTATTGAATAGTAAAAAAATATTGCTTTTATAGAAAATTTGATTTTTATTTCAAGAATTTTTAGGGTAAATTTTGTTTTAAAATAGTTTCAAAGTATACTTAGATAAATTATATTATTAATAATCCAATTATGTTCATTTTAATCATTTTTATTATTTAATTTAGTATTAAAAACATTTTTATTCATAAAATCCCATTTTTATGAAAATATATTTTTCATTGTGTTTTATCGTTTTATATTAAATTAATTTCGAACACTTATATGAATTAAATAATTAAAAATGGATATTATATTTGGGATCATAAGTTCAAAAAAAATTATATAATAACCTTTTTCTCTATATGAATAGTATCTTTGGTAAATTTTGTTACCACAATAATGGTTTAATCGAGTAATGAAGCTTAAAAATAAAATGTTAAGGACTAGCAGATGACAGTAACACTTGAATTGATTTTATTTTATGGGTATATTTTATCTATAATCAAATAATATTTGGTTATATGAATTTGCTTCCATTTGGGTGAGATTATGACCATTATAATACTTTATGTAAAGAAAAGTAAAAAATGTCACACTCTTGTTTTTAATAACTATAATATTTTTTACAAGGGGATAACTAGAATATATGTTAGATTATAAAAACTATTTTTTATTATAAATTATTTATTTTCATCATGGTAATTTTTTTTTCATTTTTTTGAATAAATAATGACCTTAAATGCTTATACAATACTGACTCAGTAATTATTTAATTAATGGAAGATTAAAATAGATTGTATTAAAATTATTAAAAGTTATATAATTTGAAATAATTAATGTTTTCCATTAATTTTATATTAAAAAACATATTATAGAATTTTGTATTTATTTTATTCCAATTCATTTGTTGTACTTATTTCATTAATGTCAAAGTAAATGAATTGTTCAAAAATTGACATTATTTGTATTTTACAAAAATAATATTTTATTAAATGATTTTAGATACATAAAAATATTATATTAGGAAAAATTAATGGGATATGGTTATTTAAATTTTCCATGGTCTATTTATGGGTCTTTTTTCATTTTATAGTAAACTTTATAACCCTTAAATGTTAGAAAACTTTAATATTAGGGTAAATATCAAAAGGATTAACGAAGGGTTAAAACAAAATGGTAAAGGTAAATATGTTATCCAAACTTATCCAAATATTATTTTATGAGATTATATTGACTTTTAATAATATTATCTTTAGTATTATAAATTGGGATTCATTTTGACATCAAAATTAATTTATATTAATATAATATTTTATGAAATTTCAAAAGTAACCCTCGCTTCAATTATAAAAGGGAAAATCCTTACTTACTTAATTACAACACATTGATCCATATAGCTAGATAGACCACTGAACATTCCTATTATTAACATCCTTATTCAGAATCTTGATTTTATTTTCCTTAGAAAAGATAAACCCTATGTCCTTTCATATTACATCTCAAAGAAGTCCTTCAAAGAAGAGGTAATCAACTTTGCCGACTCTTTCAAATTTATTTATTCTTGTACTTGCAATTAATTTGTTGAAACCATAATAAAATAATAACTCTAGTTTCATATATATATTTAAATTATATTATGATTATGATACAACCATGTTCAATATCTTTTCCATCTTACGTAAAGTGAAAGCATTAGTCGTGCGTACGTATGGCTTACCAACTCCACATAGCGGTGTAATTTGTTTTTGTTGAATTCTCTGTGAGATGGTTATTTTAATAATCCCAAATCATTGTTGTATTTATGACAATTTAGTCTTTTGTTGAAATTAGTCTAAATGGGTTTAATTTGTTTAATTCATGTTTACATATGTTTATCTATGTTATTTTATGTGTTACTGGTGACCTGGAAGTATTCTTGACTGAATAGACACTTTGTGAGAATTTCATGTTTTGACTCACCGTTAGTTATATTCCTGAGTCATTGATGACAACGGTCTCACCGAACGGTCGCACCGATGGCAACGGTCGCACCGATGGTTACCGAAGATCTAAAGAGCTACCGATGATCAATGAGTTACCAATGCTGATGCTACCGATACCGATGATCATGAGTCATCGATACCGATGATCAATGAGTTACCGATATTGATGCTACCGATACTGATGATCATGAGTCACTGATACCGATGATCAATGAGCTACCAATGCTGATGCTATCGATATCGATGATCATGAGTCACTAATACTGATGATCAATGAGCTACCGATGTTGATGTTATAGATACCGATGCAGATTCAAAATGACTCACCGATCTCATGACTCATCGATAGTCATGAAAACTGTTTGAATTTCTATAAACTCTTATTTAATTCCAACGGTCATATTAAATGTTTTTAATGCAATTAATGATATTTAATGTCAGTTTTTGGCATGTCAGGGGACCGTACCTCATACCTATGAAAAGGTAATCATTCCCATTTCCAGAGCATGTGGAATAAAAGGAAGATTGAGCTATAGAAAAAGAGCACGTGGAAAGGCATAGAGATAGAATTATTCCATGCACATACATACATGAAAAGAAGAACACACGAGAAACTCGAAGAGGACATTACAAGATCTTCAAAGAACTTTCATGCATGCAATCCAGCACTACTGAAGAATACATGAAGAACACTGGAAATTAGGGAACACACTCACTTGTGAAGTACATCAAGTTGAATCACGATACACTGTTTTTCAACAGAAAAACCACAGAAGGACTCATAAGCATTTCTGCTAAATCCAACGAGTCCAAAGCTACACTGCTAATCACTAGAGATTTATAAACTTTTATATACTCTCTCTAAGTGAATTGTTATTTACTGTTGAGCAGTGTGTGTACTCTGTATATATTTTACACACACAATGTCTCTTGTGCTGAACTGGAGGATACTAAATCCTCATTCCAAACTCCATACATCATACTGTATCCCACTGAGGATAGTGGTAGAGGTCAAGTGTGACCTGGACAGCCTGTGTGTTGTTGTCTTTGTTTTCCCACGAAGAAATGTGGCAGAGGTCTTAGGACCTGGACAGTATTGTACTATTGTTAACCTCGATCCTGGGTGTGGATAAAATTTATATATAAATTTGAGAGGACTAAGTCTCTTTTTGATACTGAACCTCTTGGTTATATCTATTGTGCTTTTTAGTTTAAGTCTATAGTATACTACATATATCTTTTATATTCTGCTGCTATTACTTTGAAATACAAATATATTTTAAAGTTACTTTGATATTTAAATTAGCAAGTGTTTATACTTATTGTGAACCAGTAGGTTAGCTTAAAAAGATAATTTAATCCTATGATTAAATTGACTGATATCTAATCAATCTTTAAGAAGCTATTTGAACATTTACAATCTGTATAAATTCACTACAGTTTAACTTTTTTTTTAAATTGGGGGATTTTAAGAGAAATAATTTTAACAGAAATTTTAATTGGAACTCAATTCACTCCCCCTCTTGAGTATCCACTCTGACCAACATTTGGTATCAGAGGGATTTGTTTTGTTTATCAAAGTTTTCAAATACTCTGTTTTGCAACTGTGATTTTAGTTATATTTTAAAGATCTTAAATTTATGTTAGTTCTAAATTTTATTTCTTTAAATTTATTTCTTAAACTCTAGTTATAGATAATAGACTAGAAGGTGCTGCTACAAACATGCCACCTTTCTTTAATGGTACAAATTATGCCCAGTGGAAACTGAAAATGAAAATTCATTTAGAAAGTGTTGGATTTGATATCTGGACTGCTATAGAAACTGAATATAATATTCCAGCAACTATTAGAACTACTTGGGATGAATCTAATAAGACATATTACAATAATAATTGTAAATATTTGAATGCCCTGTACTGTGCTTTAGGAGATGAAGAGTTCAATAGAATGTCTGCTTGTAAAACTACCTATGAAATATGGGATACTTTGAGTGTTTCTCATAAAAGAATAACTAATGTTAAAGAATTAAGATTGAATACATATACTATTAAATATGATAATTTTAAAATGAAGACTGATGAACCTATATCTAACATGTATCTCAGGTTCAATGAGATTGTCAATACAATTATCTATCTTGGAAGAGATGTCACTACTAAGGAACAAATCATGAGAATATTGATATGTCTACCAGATCGATGGAGAGGAACTTCTGTTTCAATTAGAGAATCATGTGAAATAAGAAAGCAACCAGTCAAGGAGCTCATTGGTAAGTGTATGATGTCTGAGGAAGAACTCAAGGTGAATAAGGAGGAAGATGATGAACCTAAAAGGAAGTCTGTAGCTTTTAAATCTATTGCTTTGAAGAGCAAGGACAAAGGCAAAGTTCAAATACAAATTGAAAGTATGACAAGTGAAGATTCAGACTCTGACAGTGATGCTGAGATGTCTCAAATAGCCATGGGATTCAAGAAGTTTTATAGGAAGAAGTGATTCTTTATAAAATCAAATTACAAAGGAAAGTATGACAACAAAGGACATTGGAAAAAGGATTGAAAAATCCTGACAAGAATGATGAAGTTCTTTGCTATGAATGAAAAATGAAAGGACACATAAAAGCTGACTGTCTAAAACTGGAGTTCAAGAGGAAATGCGACTACAAGGATAGTAAGTATAAGAAATCCCTGAAATCTACTTGGAGTGCTTCAGAAGACAGCACAAGTGAATCTGAGGTTTCTGATTCTGAAAAGAATCATGCCAACATGTGCTTCATGACCAATACCTCTGAGGTACATGTTTTCCCTATGCTGAATGATTATTATTCTGGAACTGATTTTGAATATGAAAACATGTCTAGTGAGGAACTATTTCAATATTGTAACATGCTAGAAGAAACTTGTAATGAACTTAAGGAAAAGTATAAAGCCTTAAATAAATATCATGTTCTAACTAATACTGCTAAATCTACCCTTGATGTAGAAAAGGAAAAGAATGGTCAACTGATAAAGGAAAATAATGAACTGAAGTTGTCTAATGAGCAATTAAGGAAGGACTTAGAAAAGTTCACAAATGGAAAAGACACTCTAACTCAAATTCTAGGAAATCAAGTGTCACCAAAGTATGCTACTGGAATAGGTTATCAACATGGAAAAAGACAGTTTACTAAAACTAAATTTATTCCTAAATCTGGACAAAATTGTGCTAGTTCTAGTTCTGGAAATTCATATGCTTCAACTAGTTATTCACACAGTTATAGATCAAATAGAGTTTATCTTTCAAAAACTGTTGAATCTATTAATTACATGGGACCAATAAGACAAATTTGGATACCTAAATCTTTGATTTCTAACCTATCTGGACCCAAGAAGATCTGGGTACCAAAATCATTTTCCATCTAAATCTGTTTTGTAGGAAACATGTTTGAAGAGTTCTCATAAGAAGATATGGTACTTGGACAGTGGATGTTCAAGACATATGTCTAGATATTACTCATTCTTCAAGAGTTTAATCAAAGTTGATGGAGGCCATGTCACCTTTGGTGATAATTCTAAAGGAAAAATCATCAGCCTAGGCCAGATTGGTAACACTGATTCAGTTTTGATTTTTAAAGTTTTATTTTTTGATGGACTTAAGTATAACCTATGAAGTATTTCTCAATTATTTGATGATGGATTTAATTTGAAATTTGAAAATGATTCCTGTAATGTTTTTAACTCTAAAAATGTTTTCGTATTTTCTGCCTTGAGAAATGAAAATGTTTATGCTGTTGATTTAAATTCTTTAGCCAAACAAAATGTTACTTACCTAAATGCTTTTCATAAAGAATCTTGGATTTGGCATAGAATATTAGGACACTGCAATAAACATTCACTTAGAAAACTGACTAGGAAGATGTTAGTTAGAGACCTACCCAAACTTGAATTCCCAAATGAAAAGGTTTGTAATCCATGTCAAAAGTGAACGCAACATAAAGTTTCTTTTAAATCAAAGAAAGAAGTCTCAACTTCTCAACCTCTCGAGTTGGTTCACATGGACTTGTTTGGACCTTATAGAGTTTCTAGTTTAAATGGGAAGCACTATGTCTATGTCCTAGTAGATGACTTTTCTAGATATACTTGGGCATACTTCTTGGCTCACAAAAGTGAAGCTTATTCTTAATTTATTAAATACTCCAAGTCTGTAGAAAACCTTAGTAGACTTAAGATTAAAACCCTGAGGAGTTATCATGGTCGTGAGTTTAAAAATCATGAATTTGAATCTTATTTCTCACATAATGGCTATAATCACAACTTTTCTGCTCCTAGGACACCTCATCAGAATGGTGTAGTATAAAGAAGTAATAGAACCCCTCAAGAAAATGATAGAACCATGCTTAATGAGTATGACCTGCCTGTTTATTTTTGGGCTGAAGTTATAAATACAGCTTGTTATATTATCAATAGAGTCTTAATTAGATATTTTTTTTAAAATGCCCCTTATGAGTTATGGAATAATAAGAAACCTAAATTTAGTTACTTCAGAGTCTTTGGATGAAAAGTTTTTATTCTTAATACAAAGGATAATCTGGATAAATTTGCTTCTAAAAGTGATGAGGGAATCTTTCTAGGTTATTCCGTATCCAGTAAATCTTATAGAGTCTTCAATAAAAGGACCAAATGTGTGGAAGAATCTGCTCACATAAAGTTTGATGAAACTGATCCACATGAACCTAAACCATCTCTTGAGAATCTTGAAGAATATTTGAGTATTCTGGACCTATATGATAAAACTAAAGAACCTGTAGTAAAAACATCGAGTTCTGGACATATGCCAGAATCTACTTCTGTTGAACCTGAACCTATAGATGAACCTGAAATTTCTATTCCTAACTTTACTAGATCAACTAGGATTCTAAATAATCATCTTTTGGATGTTGTTGTTGGTAATCTTGATATAGGTACACAGACTAGAGATTCTCTAAGAAACCAGGTTGAACATCAATCCTTTCTTTCATAGCTAGATACTAAAAATGTCAATGATTAAATCAATGATGAATTTTGGGTAATGGCTATGTAAGAAGAGTTAAATCAATTTGAAAGAAACAAAGTCTGAGAATTAGTTGACAGACCCAAGGACACCTTGACAATAGGCACTAAATGGGTTTTTAGAAATAAAGTTGATGAGTCTGGAAACATAGTTTGAAACAAAGCTAGATTAGTTGAACAAGGATATAGTCAAAAGGAAGGTATAGACTATGAATAAACCTTTCCACCTGTAGCTAGATTAGAATCTATTAGGATTCTACTTGCCTATGCTTCTCATCTGAATTTCAAGCTATATCAAATGGATGTTAAAAGTGATTTTCTAAATGGTTTTATTATTGAAGATTTTTTTGTTAAACAACCACCTAGATTTACTAATCCTCATTTTCCAAATCGATTTTTATACTTTCTAAAGATTTATATGGTTTAAAACAAGCTCCAAGAGCTTGGTATGATAGAATTGGTAGTTTTCTTATTTCAAAAAGTTTTACAAAAGGGAATGCCGATCCAACTCTTTTTATTAAAAGAATTTCTAAAGATGTTTTAATAGTACAAATATATGTTGATGATATTATTTTTGGATCTTCTAAACATTCTATATGTACTGATTTTTCAAAAATTATGCAAAATGAATTTGAAATGAGCTTAATGGGAAAACTCAAATATTTTCTTGGATTTCAAGTTTTCCAAAATGAAAATGGTATTATTTTGAATCAAAGTAAATATACAAAGGATCTTTTAAAACGTTTGTTTTGGATAGTATTAAGGAAAGTGATAATCCTATGAGTACAGTCTGTAAATTGGATGTAGATGAAATTGGGAAACCAATGTATCAAACAACTTACAGAGGTATGATTGGAAGCTTACTTTACCTTACTACTAGTCGACCAGATATTATGTTTAGTGTGTGTATGAGTGCAAGATTTCAAGCTAATCCAAAAGAATCTCATTTACTTGTTGTTAAAAGAATTTTCAAATATCTTAAACATACTGCAAATTTAGGTTTGTTTTATCAAAAAAACAATCTTTTGATTTAATTAGTTATTCAGATGATGACTTTGCTAGTTGCAAGCTAGATAGGAAGAGCACATCTGGAACATGTCATCTTTTGGGAAAGTCCATGGTATCTTGGTGTAGTAAGAAAGAGAACTCTGTTGCATTATCTACTACTGAAGCAGAATACATTACTGCTGGTAGTTTTTGTGCACAGATTTTGTGGATGAAACACCCTCTTTTGGACTGTGGATATGATTTTAAGCATGTTTTAATCAACTGTGATAACACTAGTGAAATTAACATATCAAATAACCCTGTGTCTCACTCTATAACCAAACCCATTGATGTAAGGCACCACTTTTTGAGAGACCAATACCAAAAAGGCGATATTACTATTGAGTTTATAGGTACTGAACATCAATTAGCTGACATTTTCACCAAGCCCTTATGTTCTGAAAGGTTAGACTCGATTAAACAAGAGTTGGGTATGATCAATCTATGAAACTGATATGTCAAAACGATCTGTCAAATCGGTCAGTGAAACCGATCTGTGAAACCGATCTATGAAACTGATCTGTCAAACCGATCTGTCAAACCGATCTGTCAAACCGATCTGTCAAACCAATCTGTCAAATCGATCTGTAAAACTGATCTGTGAAACCGATCTGTCAAACCGATCTGTCAAACTGATCTGTCAAATCAATTAGCGCTACCGATAGGGTTGTACTGTTTTTAAAAACATTTTTTTTGTCTGTTTAAAATGACGATGTTTTACTTAATTGATATTTTATTATTTTGCAACCCTAAATGATACAAATAATGACCCACAACTATTTCTTTTTCTAAGAGATCGTTGACCTTCCATTTCCCGCCGAACTCTCTCTTCTCTTTTCTATAACTCGAGCCTTTTAAATCATTCCAAGCCTCTCGATTGTCTCAAACCTATGAATTGCCAAGAAAAAGTGACAGAGCAAGGAATCTGAAGGATCTTCACCTGTCAAGCATGCTCGAGGTGAGTCGAGCAGTACAACACAGAGGTCTGTGAACCCAGAGTTAGTAAAATGGGAAGTTATAGCTGAAAAGGAAATATGTTCAGAATGTGTTTGATCTAGCAAGTATGTTCTATTGAAAGTGTTGGAAATGCAAGGATGGAAGAATTGGTTCTGCGATAATGATCGGGTTTTTTACCCGAAGATGGTGCATGAATTTTACTTAAACTTAAGTACTGTTTTGGATGGAGTAGAGGTTGTGATATTTTCTTCGATAGTTACAGGGAAAAATATTTCTTTTTCATCGAAACGGTGGGCTGAATGTTTGTGAGTACCTCACAATGGAAGATATGAGGATTACATTGGTAATATCCCTCCTACTACTGATTACTTTTCTTATGAGCTAGCCCTGGAGTTGTTGACTGGGAATTCTTAATCGAGGAGGATAACTGCTACTGAGTTGGATGGTGAGAATAGAATCCTGTTTAAATTTATTCAACATCAAATATGTCTTAGAAAAGGTGACTTTGCTTCAATAAAGTATCAGGATGTATTTCTATTTTTTCTTTTGTTGAATAGTGAAAATATCAATCTGTGTAGATATTTTTCTGAGCATATTGTTGAGATGATAAAACCTTTAAAGAAAGAAACTACTTTGTTTTATTCTTAGCAAATTTCTTTCATGTTGAAAGTCTTGGGCTATGTGGATGATGGAGATGAGTGTATCTCTTCAATTAGCTTCTGTTTCAAAAAAGTTATTCGTAAGAGGATGAAAATCAATTGGAATCCATGGAATAAAGATTGGGTTACTGATGAAGAAAATTTATATGAGTCCTTCAATCCTACTGATCATCCAAGGAGACCAAAGGAGATAAGAGATCCTAGTTTAAAACCTGGTGAGGAAGTGGTTTATTCAAATGAAGAAGAGGAAGTTGTAGTTCCTAAGGAAACTGGTGAATCCAGTAAGAAAGGAACAGAAGAATAAGAATCTGATGATAATATGAATGCTGAAGAGGAGGATGAATCATCTCCTGATGAGAGGAATGATCCTGATACTGTTAGCCCGAAGAAAAGAAGGATGGAATTTGGTTCGGTAATCCCTCCTCTCAAGTTACCAGAGATTGAACCTCTTTTAGATGATGAAGAAGGTGAGACTGATGAATCAACCTCTGAGGAGTATGAATCTAGAATTACATACAGCTCAAGTGAGAGATCAGTTAATGATGATAATGATAATGATAATGATGATGATGAAGGCAATGATGGTGATGAGGGTAATGCTGATGGTGATGGTGATAGTAGTAGCAGTGATAATGATAGTGGTGATGTTGATGATGATGATGCTCGACCTATAGAAGGTCAGAATGTGATCCAAGATGATCCTCAACACCAACCAGTTGAGCAAGAAAATTTCCCTGAGGTTGAGAGGACAGAACAGTTGGAGAGTGATGAGGATGAGGAAGTCCTTCCTGAAAATTCTAGACGGTCTCAGTTTGTGAAACCTATGTATCATTCATACAAAGCCGCATGGGAAGAACATCCAGATCTTGTTGTTCTAGGATTAGATTACCCAGAGGAAGATGAAGATGTAGAATTGGATCTTGCAGTAGTAAGTGATTCATTTAAGTCTCAATTAGTTGCAGAGTTTTTGCAAAGAGCAGATGTCAGACCTGATTCTTCAGTGTCTCAAGCTAGACCTGATCCTGCAGTTGCTAAATCTGATTTTGACAGATTTAAGGTTGAATTGATTCAAGCTGTTATAGAGACTATGAAAGATGAGTTATCTCATGTTCCTTCTCCTACTCCTATTACTTTATCTGAAACTTCTTTGAATGATTTGGATCAAAGAGTAGTAAGCCTTATCAAACCAGACCTGTGCAATTATAGTGAGTCGATTGGCAGGCACATTACCTCTTTGAATCAAACACTCACAGATTTAGGTAGCAATCTAATTTCTCTGTTAGGAGAGTTCAGAACAACCATCTCTGGTATGATGGAAGTTTTAAGAAATCTAATAGAACATTTGAAGAAGGTAGATTTTAGGAAGTTGAAAGTTGAGATCACGCAAGTTTTTGCTCAGGCTAGTTCCTAAAAGGTGACCGAGGTCACTGGTTATGAGTTTAATATTTTAAAGGATGTTGTTAGAGAATAGCTGGAAGCTCTTGGAAATATCTTGTATTTGGATTCTTTGAAAAAGATGAAAGATCACAGTGATCATATTCATAAAATGGTGCAGTTGTATTCAACTAATGCTACCAAAGCTCAAAAAGATATTAAGGAGAAAGTAGATCATTATTTCTATAAGATCTGCACCAATCATGTGTTGAATCATCATTTTAAAGTGTTGGCTAACAATTTGAGACTCCCTCCAGTTACTCAAGCTTTTAAGGCTCAAGTTCAGTAGTTGAAGGATTTTACTCCTACTTTGGAAAGTTTCATGCAGAATAAGGATGATTTTGAAAAGGCTATGAAGTACGGTGGAGAAGTAATTCAGGACTTCATCAATTTTCTCAAACCCTACCTTCATGTGCAAGCTAAGGCCATTGTTTTTCCTACTTTTCAGCCTCTTAATTCATCAGATGTTTCTCCCGGTCAGATGTTTGTCTCTGAAGCTCTCTCCAGTATTCAGCCAATCTTTCAACAGCCTCCTTTAGAAAGATCTTTTACTCCATAGTAGGTGACCTTGGAACTCACAATTCGTCCAGCTCGAGTCGTCCTGTCTCCTTTCTCCATCCGGCCAATTCAACCTTCCACCCAGCCACCTTCTGGACCATCCATTCCTCCCACTTCCAAAGGAAAATCTCCCTTGCACCCCGAGAAATAGCTGTATCTGTCAATTTTTGATAGGGTGTCTATTTCCTGTACGTTTTACTTTTGTATGGGATTTTTGTACTCATTTTCAAACTGTATTTTTGTATGTAATCTTCTTTCTTATCTTCATTCTCTCTTCTTTTTGATAATCCCAAAGGGGGAGAAATCAGGGAGCTCATGCATATGAGTGGGTGAACTGAATGTGAATATGAGCCTATGCTGGCTTTTTACTACATGCATGCATACACAGGGGGAGAAATAATGCCTCTATGTCTCCGTGGGAATAATGATGAAAGGGGAGAATGATTTGTATTATCTGACTTATATTATATGGGGTGAATGACTCAGTTATATAAGTTCTATTTGCTATTCTAACCCTATTTTATCTTTTGGCATATATTCTTTTTATATAGGGGGAGCATTCTGAATAACACACTATCTTCTCTCTTCATTTATGTCATTGATTTTTGATTATCAAAAAGGGTGGGATTCTTGAACTCTCTATGAGATGGTTATTTTAATAATCCCAAATCATTGTTGTATTTATGACAATTTAGTCTTTTTTCTAAATTGTTCTAAATGTGTTTAATTTGTTTAATTCATGTTTACATATGCTTATCTATGTTATTTTATGTGTTACTGGTGACCTGGAAGTATTCTGGACTGAACAGACACTTTGTGATAATTTCATGTCTTGACTCACCGTTAGTTATATTCCTGATTCACCGATGACAATAGTCTCACCGAACGTTCGCACCAATAGGAACGGTCGCACCGATGAAGAGCAAGTCACTGATGACAATAGTCTCACTGAACGGTCGCACCAATAGGAATGGTCGCACCGATGGCAACGGTCGCACCGATGGCTACCGAAGATCTAAAGAGATGCCAATGATCAATGAGTTACCAATGCTGATTCTACCAATACTGATGATCATGAGTCACCGATACTGATGATCAATGAGTTACCGATGCTGATGCTACCGATATCGATAATCATGAGTCACCGATTCCGATGATCAATGAGCTACCAATGATGATGTTACCGATATCGATGATCATGAGTCACTGATATCGATGATCAATGAGCTACCGATGATGATGCTACTGATACTGATGCAAATTCGAAATGACTCACCGATCTCATGACTCACTGATTGTCATGAAAATTGTTTGAATTTCTATAAACTCTTATTTAATTCCAATGGTCATATTTGATGTTTTTAATACAATTAATGATTTTTAATGTTAGTTTTTGTCATGTCAGGGGACCGTACCTCGTACCTATGAAAAGGTAATCATTCCCATTGTCGGAGCATGTGGAATAAATAGAAGATTGAGTTGTAGAAAAAGAGCGCATGAAAAGGCATAGAAATAGAATTCTTCCATGCACATACATACATGAAAAGAAGAACACATAAGGAACTCAAAGAGGAAATTGCAAGATATTAAAAGAACTTTCATGCATGCAATCCAGAGCTTCTGAAGAACACAAGAAGAACACTGGAAATCAGAGAACACACTCACTTGTGAAGGACATCAAGCTGAACCATGATACTCTATTTTTCAACAGAAAAAGCATAGAAGGACTCAGAAGAATTTATGCTAAATCCAACGAGTCCAAAGTTGCACTGCTAATCACTAGAGCTTTCTAAAATTTCATATAATCTCTCTAAGTGAATTGTTATTTACTATTGAGTAGTGTGTGTACTCTGTATATCTTTTACACACACACTGTCTCCTGTACTAAACTAGAGGATACTAAATCCTCATTCCAAACTCCATACATCATACTGTATCCCACTGAGGATAGTGGTAGATTTCAAGTGTGACCTGGACAGCCTGTGTGTTGTTGTCTTTGTTTTCCCATGAAGAACTGTGGTAGAGGTATTAGGACCTGGACAGTATTGTACTGTTGTTAACCCCGATCTAGGGTGTGGATCAAATTTAAATATAAATTTGAGAGGACTAAGTCTCTGCTTGAGACTGAACCTCTTGGCTATATCTGTTGTGCTTTTTAGTTTAAGTCTAAATTATACTATATATATATTTTATATTTTGTTGCTGTTACTTTGAAATAAAAAACTATTTTAAATTTACTTTGATAGTTAAATTAGCAAGTGTTTATAATTGTTGTGAACTAGTAGGTTATCTTCAAAAGATAATTTAATCATGTGATTAAATTTACTGAGATCTAATCAATCTTTAAGAAGCTAATTGAACATTTACAATCTATATAAATTCACTACAGTTTAACTTTGTTTTTAAATTGGGGGATTTTAAGAGAAATCATTTTAACAGAAATTTTAATTGGAACTCAATTCACCCCCCTCTTGAGTATCCACTCCGACCAACAGTTTTATATAACCCCTTTACTTGGATGGTTATAAATATAGAAATAATGAATATATATGATATATATATAGTTAAAATTATTCTTCAAAGGTTAATTATTCTTTATATTTCCTTCATTCCATCCATTGAAAATTAAAACATCGTTCATGTGTAAATACAGCCTACAATCTCTATAAACAGTGCAATTCATTTTTCTATCTATATATTATATGGATGATTATAAATATCAATTTATTTAATATATATGATATTTATTTAATGAATAAAATTATAGAGATTATGGAAATGTGATAAATATGCATGGACCAAGACATCTGAATCAAAACATACATAAAAAATAAAGATGTTAACACCCAAGATAATACTTATAATAAAAATATTATTAAAAAATGGTTCATAAAATATTATAAATAGATAATATATGATATTTAATACTTATATATGGTTATGTTAGGTAATTATAATAAATCAAAAAAATTTATAAAGGAGGTTAAATTCACTTGTGAGGAAATTCAAACTATAGGTAAGGTTTTTTCATCTCAATTTTGTTTCGTTGAGACATATTTGATGGTATGCACCAATTTATAAGGTGTATATACTAAATCATTAATATATAAAATCATGAATATAATTTTTCCATGACATTTAAAGGTTAATTTAAATTTTTTATTTCATAGGGATTATTTTTCAGATGTGTCCAATGTGGTAGGGGTTTAATTCACAATCTCGTCATTATTTGAGTTTCTTCATATTTCCATTGGGGGAATATTTTCTTTAGTATCCATATTTTTTTTTTAATGTTTTAATGACTATTTTTAATATCCTAAAATTATTCATTAAATACAATATTATACTTTTTGGACCTTTTTACAAAAATTGGTTTTAATAGAACCTCCATTTCATCTTCTAAAAGTGATACATTTTTTACTTTTAATAAAAGTGTAAAAGGAATGTTTTTTAACTAATACAGCATGAAGAAAATTTCATACCATCATGGTGACTCAATGATTTAATTATTACATTACAATTTTACAAAAAAAAATCAAATAAAATTTTTTTTATTACGTTCATAGTTATTAGATTTTAAAATTTGATTTTCTAAGTAAAAAAGGGGTTTTCCTCAGCAAATTTTCTAATGAACTTTTTAAAAGTATTTTCATCATTGTTAACTCCATTTTGTGAATATTATATTTTGTATATACTCTAATGATATCATCCACCAAATTTATTTGTATTATTTATGATAATTGTGACTAGAGAATTTATTTATTTTTAGTATACTAGTTCATTCAATATAGATAATTAATGATTTTTAAGGAATGTTGATTAAGATTATTTTTTTATCTATATCATGAATGAATTAAACTTATTTAGTGATGGTTGGGGCCTTATATATCCCCTTTATTAATTAATATATCTCCTAAGATAACTAGATTTGGTTTTGGCTGAGTCCATACCATTTTATTTTCATATGTCATGCCACAAGGCCTTGATGGAATTTTTAGATACCTTGGATACGGCCTCTATGATACGTTTCAGATGTCCAAAATTATTCATTCCATCATTATGAATTCATATATTGATGTACATGTGATTGTTTTATTTTTTATGATATCTATGGATTATTTTTATATCATGTGATTAATATGGAATTATTTGACCATCATTTATTCTTTCCATGTTATTAATTCCTTATTAGTTCCCATTGTATACATACCCTTATTAAGCATTTGAGATCACCCCTTTCTTATGTCTCTTTTCCCCAGGAAGTCAAAAAGTTTTTTATGATTAATATATAGGGATATTCTAAAGGGAATGGTGGAGTTATCAAAGAAAATACTATGTTATATTTTATGTTTTCAAATGTTATGTGTAATTTAAGTATCTATCTAGTTTAAAAATATTGTTAAACTCTTTGGTCCTTTGGTATATGATTACTTTTATCTAATACCAATACAAAAAGGTAATCAATGGATTTAAGATACCATGTTAAGGGTATTTTTATTGGTATCAAAGGGGTTTTTAGTATAAACCTTGGGTACTATATTTAGAAAAACATGGATTAGGGAACATAACCTTATGAATAACATTGAGGATATTCACAAAGAAACTAATCATATGATTTTGAGATCAAATATATATAAATTTTAAATTTATGTTATGTGATTCAATTGTTTAGAAATTTTACATTATGGTTCATAATTTTTTGATCTAATTTAGTATATTCTATTATTTAGAAATAGTTCCTAAAAGAAGGAATGTAAACTATATCAATACATGTAATCTATGTATGGATTTCTCTCATAGGTATGATAATGAAGCTAATGTTAGATATGCATATGGAGCTGAACAAATTATAAAACTTCTAGTGAAACTGACTTAGGTTATGTATAATAACCTTTACCATATGGAGTATCATGTTGATCCACAATACGGTGTAACAATTATAAACTACTTCATGTATCAACAACCTCCATCTTTCAATAGAACTACGAATCCATTTGTAGCTGAGAAATGGATAATTTCCTTAAAGAATATAGTTATCACTTTTTGAAGAAATGAAAAGGGTAAGGTTGTCATCATAGTTTATCATCTCTAAAGATATGTAGAACAATGGTGGTCATTTATTCAAAACACTAAGGATGTGAAAGAAATATAAATCATGGAATGGAATAATTTTAACAAAATTTTCTTGGAAAAAAAATTCCTCGTGAATAATGAGTGTATAGAGAAAATCAGTTATTTAGTTTGAGGAAAAAGGAATAGAAAAATGTTTCTATGTATGAATTCAACTTTACACGGTTAGCAAGTAATGTTGAAGACTACCTATATAATCCAAAGAGTAATATTATTGCTTTATTTGATGGGATAAATCCAATCCTTTGACGGGAACTATTATCCCAAAAATTCACATAATATGAAGATATAGTATCATGTGATATCAAGATATAGAAATAATTATCTAAGTCTTAAGGCCTCGAAGGAAATAAGAGAATAAAAATATAGAAAAGCAAAAATAGTACATAGGGAAGAAGAGAAAGAAGGGTTTTCCCACATGAGATAATTATGGAAAGAAAAACCTTCGTACATGCATGAAAAGAATGAGAGTTTTCTTTATTTGAAGATAAATTTCATCAAGAACATGAATGAAAGGAAAATAAATAAAAAACTAATGTTCAGTTTTCAACTATAAGGAGATGGGGAACTATGAAAATAAATTCCCTAAGCATCAAGAAAATATACCTAATAAGAAAACAAGGGATAATGGTTAAGAATATACTATTATTATAGCTAAAGTGGAATCACTACTACAAATACGAGCATTAACAGTGCTAAAATCAGGCTTTAACAGTGCTAAAAAAGCGCTGTAAAGCGCAGTGCTGATAAAGGGGTCCTTTATCAGTGCTAAAAAAGAGTTTATAAAACACTCCTTTATCAGTGCTAAACATGCGCTGATAAAGGTAGACATTATCAGTGCTAAAAGAGCGCTGATAAACGTATCCTTTATCAGCACGTCTTTAGCGCTGATAAAGGTGTAGTTTATCAGTGTTGTTTTAGCATTGATAAAAGAACGATTTATCAGCGCTAAAAAAGCGCTGATAAATTCTCTCTATGATGCTAAAAAAATATCTGCAGCAGCACACCCAAACACCTGCAAAAAATCAGCATCTCGATAAGCTAATTGAAGCAAGTCTACCCATACAAAATTAACTCATAAATCATAAGCTAATTAGACCAAGTATACCCATACAACAAGTATACCCATACACCATTAACACATAATTAATAATTTAATTAAGTACATAAAGAATTTGATTTAGAATTCAGGGGGTTGGGGGGATGTTCAAGGGTTTGGGGTGGCTGTCCAAGGGGGGTAGGGGGTGTCCGGGGGGCTTTCCAGGGGGGCTGGTGTCCAAGGTGTTAGGGTGGCTTTACAGGGGGTTGGGGTGTCCAGAGGGGTGGGGTGTCTAGGGGGTGGGGGCGGTCCAGGGGGTGGATTGGTGTCTGGTGGGGCTTTCCAGGGGGTGGGCTGGTGTCCAAGGTGTCAGGGGGGCTTTACAGGGGGTGGTGGATGTCCAGAGGGGTGGGGGTGTCCAGGGGGTGGATTGGTGTCCAGGGTGTGGGGGTGGTACAGGGGGTGGATTGGTGTCCAGGGGGGATTTCCAGGGGTGGGCTAGTGTCCAAGGTGTCGTGGGGCTTTACAGGGGGTGGGGGTGTCCAGAGGGGTGGGGGTGTCGACGGGGTGGATTGGTGTCCAGGGGGTGGTGGTGGTTTAGGGGGTGGATTGGTGTCTGGGGGGATTTCCAGGGGTGGGGTGGCGTCCAAGGTGTTGGGGGGGCTTTATAGGGGGTGGGGGTGTCCAGAGGAGTGGGGGTGTCCAAGGGGTGGATTGGTGTCCAGGGGGGTGGGGGTGGTCCAGGGGTGGATTGGTGTCCGGGGGGCTTTCCAGGTGGGTGGGCTGGTGTCCAAGGTGTCAGGGGGGCTTTATAGGGGGTGGGGGTGTCCAAAGGGGTGGGGGTGTTCAGGGGGTGGATTGGTGTTTAGGGGGGTGGGGGTGGTCCGGGGGGTGGATTGGTGTCCGAGGGGGCTTTCCAGGGGCTGGGGGCGGTCTAGGGGGTGGTCAGTTGTTGTTTCCACTTAAAATCATGTCTATTTTAAACAAAAGAGAGACCCTTTGAGTGGTACCAGCCACACCGTGCCTCTGGTTGAGATGGGGTTGACTCGTACGCATCACCAAGGACCCGTGGATCGTTATTATAAAATATCAAGGCAATCCGAATGCGTTTGGTCAGATTTTCATAGGTCAGTTGTTGTTTTCAATTAAAATTGTGTCCATTTTAAACAAAAGAGAGACACTTTGAGTGATAGCGGTCACACCGAGCCTTGTATTGACGTGAGGATGACTCATAAACGTCACAAAGGACCCGTGGATCATTATCTTAAAGGATCAACATAATCCAAATGTGTTTGGTTGGATTTCCGTAGGTCAGTTGTTGTTTTCACTTAAAATCGTGTCCATTTTAAACAAAAGAGAGACCCTTTGAGTGGTACCGGCCACACCGTGCCTCAGATTGAGGCGGGGTTGACTTTTACACATCAGCAAGGACCCTTGGATCATTCTTATAAAAGATCAAGGCAATCCGAATGCATTTGGTCATATTTTCATAGGTCAGTTGTTGTTTTCAATTAAAATTATGTCCATTTTAAACAAAAGAGAGACCCTTTGAGTGATAGCAGCCACACTATGCCTTGGATTGAGGCGGGGATGACTCATAAATGTCAAAAAGGACCATTGGATCATTATCCTAAAGGATAAACATAATTTGAATTCGTTTGGTTTAATTTCCGTAGGTTAGTTGTTGTTTTCACTTAAAATTGTGTCCATTTTAAACAAAATAGAGACCCTTTGAGTGGTACTGGCCCCACCGTGCCTCAGATTGAGGCGGGGTTAACTCATACATGCCACAAAAGACCAGTGGATCGTTCTCCTAAAGGATCAACACAATCGGAATGTTTTTGGTCAGATTTCCTTAGGATAATTGTTTTTTCACTTAAAATTGTGTCCATTTTAAACAAAATAGAGACCATTTGCATGGTACCAGCCACACCGTGCCTCTGATTGAGGCGGGTATGACTCGTACATGTCACCAAGGACACTTGGATCATTCTTATAAAATATCAAGGTCATCCTAATGTGTTTGGTTGAATTTCCGTAGGTCAGTGGTTGTTTTCACTTAAAATCATGTCCATTTTAAACAAAAGAGAGACCCTTTGAGTGGTACCGGCCACACTGTGCCTCGGATTGAGGTGGTGTTGACTCATACACGTCAAAAAGGACCTTTGGATCGTTCTTATAAAATATCAAGGCAATCAGGATGCATTTGGTCATATTTTCATAGGTCAGTTGTTGTTTTCAATTAAAATTGTGTCTATTTTAAACAAAAGAGAGACCCTTTGAGGGATAGCGGTCACACCGTGCCTCGGATTGAGGCGGGGTTTACTCTTACACATCAAAAAGGACCCATGGATCATTATAATAAAGTATCAATACAATACGAATGCATTTGGTCAGATTTTCATAGTCCAGTTGTTGTTTTCACTTAAAATCGTGTCCATTTTAAACAAAAGAGAGACCCTTTAAGTGGTATCGGCCACACCGTACATCAGATTGAGGTCGGGTTGACTCATACATGTCACCAAGGTCTCTTGAATCGTTCTACTAAAGGATCAACACAATATGAATTCGTTTGGTCAGATTTTCGTAGGTCATTTGTTGTTTTCACTTAAAATCGTGTCCATTTTAAACAAAATAGAGACCCTTTGAGTGGTACCGGCCACACCATGCCTCAGATTGAGGCGAGGTTGACTCATACACGTCACCAAGGACCCTTGGATCATTCTTCTAAAGGATAAACATAATCTGAATGCATTTGGTTGAATTTCCGTAGGTTAGTTGTTGTTTTCACTTAAAATCGTGTCCATTTTAAACAAAAGAGATACCCTTTGAGTGGTACCATCCACACCATGCATAGGATTAAGGCGGGGTTGGCTTTTACATGTCGCAAAGGACTATTGTATCGTTCTTCTAAAATATCAAGGCAATCTGAATGCGTTTGGTTGGAATTTCATAGGTCAGTTGTTGTTTTCAATTAAAATTGTGTCCATTTTAAACAAAAGAGAGACCCTTTGAGTGATAGCGGTCACACCTTGCCTCTTATTGAGGCAGGTATGACTCTTACACATCACAAAGGACTCGTGTATATTTCTCCTGAAGGATCAACATAATCCAAATGTGTTTGGTGAGATTTCAGTAGGTCAGTTGTTGTTTTCACTTAAAATTGTCTCCATTTTAATCAAAAGAGAGAACCTTTGAGTGGTACCAGCCACATCGTGCCTCAGATTGAGGAAGGGTTGACTCTTACACATCACCAAGGACCCTTGGATCGTTCTTATAGAAGATCAATGCAATCTGAATGCGTCTGGTTGGATTTTCATAGGTCAGTTGTTGTTTTCACTTAAAATGGTGTCAATTTTAAGCAAAAGAGAGACCCTTTGAGTGGTACCAGCCACTCCGTGCCTTGGATTGAGGCGGGGTTGATTCGTACACATCACCAAGGACCCATGGATCATTATTATAATATATAAATGCAATCCGAATGCGTTTGGTGGGATTTTTATAGGTCAGTTGTTGTTTTCAATTAAAATTGTGTCCATTTTAAACAAAAGAGAGACCCTTTGAGTGATAGCGGTCACACCGTGCCTCGTATTGAGGAAGTGATGACTCATACATGTTAAAATGGACCCTTGGATCGTTCTCCTAAAGTATTAACACAATCCAAATGCGTTTGGTCCGATTTCCTTAGGTCAGTTGTTGTTTTCACTTAAAATCGTGTCCATTTTAAACAAAAGAGAGACCCTTTGAGTGGTACCGGCCATACCGTGCATTGGATTGAGGTTGGGTTGACTCGTACATGTCACCAAGGACCCATGGATTGTTCTTATAAAATATCAAGACAATCTGAATGCGTTTGGTCAGATTTTCATAGGTCAGTTGTTTTTTCAATTAAAATTGTGTCCATTTTAAACAAAAGAGAGACCCTTTAAGTGATAGCAGCCCCACCGTGCCTCGGATTGAGGAGGGGATAACTCATACACATCACCAACGACCAGTGGATCATTCTCCTAAAGGATCAATATAATCTGAATGAGTTTGGTTGGATTTTTGTAGGTCAGTTGTTTTTTCACTTAAAATCGTGTCCATTTTAATCAAAATATAGACCCTTTGAGTGGTACCGGCCACACCGTACCTCGGATTGAGGCGGGTTTCACTCTTACACGTCACCAAGGACCCTTGTATCGTTATTATAATAGATCAAGGAAATACGAATGCGTTTGGGAAACTTTCTGTAGGTCAATTGTTGTTTTCACTTAAAATGGTGTCCATTTTAAACCAAAGAGATACCCTTTGAGTGGTACCGGCCACACCGTGCCTCGAATTGAGGAGGGGTTGACTCGTACACATCACCAAGGACCCTTGGATCATTATTATAAAATATCAAGGCAATATGAATGCGTTTGGTCAGATTTCCGTAGGTCATTTTTTGTTTTCAATTAAAATGGTGTCTATTTTAAACAAAAGAGAGACCCTTTGAGTGATAGTGGTCACATCGTGCCTCATATTGAGGCGAAGTTGACTCTTAAATGTCACAAAGGATCTGTGGATCTTTCTTCTAAAGGATCAACACAATCTGAACACGTTTGGTCAGATTTCCGTAGGTCAGTTGTTGTTTTCACTTAAAATTGTGTTCATTCTAAACAAAAGAGAGACCCTTTGAGTGGTACCGGCCACACCATGCCTCGTATTGAGGTGGGTTTGACCTTTACACGTCACAAAGTACCCTTGGATCGTTCTCCTTAAGGATCAACACAATCTAAATGCGTTTAGTTGGATTTTCGTAGGTCTGTTGTTGTTTTTACATAAAATTGTGTCCATTTTAAACAAAAGAGAGACCCTTTGAGCGATACTGGCCACAACGTGCCTTGGATTTAGGTGGGATTGACTTGTACATGTCACCAAGGACCCTTGGATCATTCTTATAAAAGATCAAGGCAATCCGAATGCGTTTGGTCGGATTTTCATAGGTCAATTTTTGTTTTCAATTAAAATTGTGTCCATTTTAAACAAAAGAGAGACCCTTTGAGTGATAGCAGCCACACCGTGCCTCGGATTGATGTGGGTATGACTCGTACACATCACCAAGGACCATTGGATCATTCTCATAAAGTATCAACATAATCTGAATGCATTGGGTCAGAAATCTATAGGTCAGTTGTTTTTTCACTTAAAATCGTGCCCATTTTAAACAAAATAGAGACCCTTTGAGTGGTACCGGCCACACTATGCCTCATATTGAGGTGGGGTGACTCATACACATTAAAAAGGTCCCTTGTATAGTTTTTATAAAATATCAAGGCAATCCGAATGCGTTTGGTCAGATTTCTGTATGTCAGTTTTTGTTTTCACTTAAAATCGTGTCCTTTTTAAACAAAAGAGAGACTCTTTGAGTGGTACCAGCCACACCATTCTTATTATTGCGGATGGGTTGACTCTTAAACATCACCAAGGACCCTTGGATCATTATCCTAAAGGATCAAGGAAATATGAATGCGTTTGGTCAGATTTTCATAGGTCAGTTTTTGTTTTCAATTAAAATTGTGTCCATTTTAAACAAAATAGAGAGCCTTTGAGTGATATTGGTCACACCATGCCTCGGATTGAGGCAGGGTTAACTCTTACATGTCACAAAGTACCCATGGATCTTTCTCCTAAAGGATTAACACAATCCGAATGCGTTTGGTCGGATTTCTGTAGGTCAGTTGTTGTTTTCACTTAAAATCGTGTCCATTTTAAACAAAAGAGAGACCCTTTGAGTGGTACCGGCCACACCGTGCCTCAGATTGAGGTGGGGTTGACTCTTCAATGTCAAAAAGGACCCTTGGATCGTTCTCCTAAAGTATAAACACAATCCGAATGTGTTTGGTCGGATTTCTGTAGGTCAGTTGTTGTTTTCACTTAAAATTGTCTCCATTTTAAAAAATATAGAGACCCGGCCACACCGTGCCTCGTATTGAGGCAGGGTTGACTCTTATATGTTACCAAGGACCCTTGGATCGTTATTTTAAAAGATCAAGGAAATCCTAATGCATTTGGTTGGATTTACGTAGGTTAGTTGTTGTTTTCACTTAAAATCATGTCCATTTTAAACAAAAGAGAGACCCTTTGAGTGGTACCGACCACACCATGCCTCGGATTAAGGTGGGGTTGACTCATACACGTCACCAAGGACCCATGTATTGTTCTCCTAAAGGATCAAGGCAATCTAAATGCGTTTGGTTGGATTTTCATAGGTCAGTTGTTGTTTTCAATTAAAATTGTGTCCATTTTAAACAAAATAGAGACCATTTGAGTGGTACCGGACACACCATGCCTCGGATTGAGGTGGGGTTGACTCGTACACATCACCAAGGACCCTTGGATCGTTCTTATAAAATATCAAGGCAATATGAATTTGTTTGGTCAGATTTTCATAGGTTAGTTGTTATTTTCAATTAAAATTGTGTCCATTTTAAACAAAAGAGACACCCTTTGAGTGATAGCAGCCACACCGTGCCTCGGATTGAGGCTGGGATGAATCTTACATGTCACAAAGGACCTATGGATCATTATACTAAATGATCAACACAATAATAATGCATTTGGTCGGATTTATGTAGGTCAGTTGTTGTTTTCACTTAAAATCGTGTCCATTTTAAACCAAATAGAGACCCTTTGAGTGGTACCAGCAACACTATTCCTTGGATTGAGGTGGGGTTGACTCTTACACATCACAAAGGACTAGTGGATCATTCTCCTAAAGGATCAATGCAATCTGAATGCGTTTGGTTGTATTTCTGTAGGTCATTTGTTGTTTTCAATTAAAATGGTGTTCTTAAACAAAAGAGAGACCCTTTGAGTGGTCCGGCATTCTTGCATGTTGATGGTTCATATCATCTGTTAAAATAGGAAAATGACTCATTAGATAAAGTATGTTTTATTTAATAACAATTACAATTTTCCTACGAACATTTACATACAACAATGTTTCATCTTTTGATCCCCTTAACCCCTCTCAAAAATGACCTCCAATTGTACATGTCCCGAAGTTAGATCTTCATTGTATTTGTTTACAATCTGCCATCAGTTATGCGGACCACTCGTTTCTGAACACATCTATATCATCTTGTGAGTATGAGGCTTTTCAGCAATCAGATTAGTACATCAAAATATAAAAATAAATAATTAATAAATAACTTAAACGAACTAGTAGTTGTTTTTGAAAATACCTCTTTAGGGATGCTAGTTTGCTGATGAAAAACGATCTCTTTCATAAATTTACAAACATAATAACTGAAATCATTATAGTTTGTTTGTTTTTGACATTGCAAAAAAATTTATCATTAGGAAAATAAGTAACTTGTGTTGAGATGTGTCTGGATAGTGAAATATTATTATATATACCCTGATATTTTCCTAGACGTAGTACTTGATCGCCTCCATATGCTTTTCCCCTGTCCTCATTCATTTTTTTAGATGATAATGATACACCAACCTATCATAACAGAATCCTTAGTAAAATATAATATAAATTATATTACTTGATTTTTAGACCTAAAACGTAAGATGTAGTGTCTTACAGATTCACAAACTCCATCATGTGTGGTCGGTTTGATGGATATCCTTGCTTTGAATCCAGAAAATAAATCTTCGGAGTATCCAAGTTCACCGCAATTATAAACCAATGTTACCTAAAAACACAAAAATGAATAAGTAATAAATGAAGTTAAAATATAATTGATATTCTTTAATTGAAGATTATTACCCCTGCATGGTTGGTATTAGGAAAATTTTGTCATCTATAATCTTGATTTCAAATGTTTTCAGCAAGCCTTTGACTATTGCATCCTTTTTGATGGCTCTATTTTTGTTAGGTGTGTTGATGTGATATGAGGACTAAAGAGTCCAAATCTTGGCTCATGGGAAAATTCCTTAAACTTTTTTTCATAAATGCATCTTTCAACAATATAAAATGCATTTAGTCATAATTTTCACATTATATCAACTTTTATAAAATCAATTCACGGAAACATACCTTATATATACATTTACAAATGTGATGCCTAGCCAACCGTTTTCAAGGATCTCATTTACATTTTCAGAAGCAACGAAATCTTGACTTTCCTCTCTGTATATATTCTCTTTGAAAACCACTATATGATTATTACCATCTTTTAGCTTCGTATCCACATGAGTCTTCAATGCTAGTAAATGTGGATAGAGAACTATTAGTGTTATTGTACTTTCAGTAGATCCTTGGGATTGGTTGGTCGATCTTTTAGATGGTTTTGAGATGACGTTTGTCACCCCCATCCCTTTCTCCATCTATAACAAAAATCATTGGATCGGATTCTTTTTTCATTAATTGTTAAGGGTTTAGCTTGAAAAAAAAAGGAAATAAATACCTCTTTGTCTGCATGTACTCTTACAAGTTGTGACGGCCATGAAATGAATTTCCCAATAGCCTTTCCGACCGTATGAATATCATCATCATCAAGTGGAATAGGTATCTCTGCATTTGGCTCATGAGCTACAGTAATTGTCACTTTCAGATGATCTTTCGGAAGTGGAATATTATGCAGTGTGGCATTTGGGATATTGAACACTATATCCCTCGCTACAAGGTGATAGGTGGGTGTTGACAGATATAAATCACAATCATTATCACCTTGTACAAGATCAGTACAGAAAACTTATCAGTGTTTGTCTAATTCACATTTCATGGGAACAATTATAAGAATATTGATTACCACGGCTAAGACAGTTCTTTGAGGTGAATGGCTCTCCTCAAAGCTGGTGGGGGGTGGGGCGGGATGTCCACACGCTGGTTGTTCCTGAGTTGTGTCTTCCCTTTGCTTCCCACCCATAAAAGTTTCTAGAAACTCTCCCTGCCATTGCAATCATTCTTCAAGGTTTGATATTTTCTTCACTCATTTGTTCTATTTTTTCATCTGTATCATCCATTTTATTCTTCTTCTCAATAATATACTTGGGGTGTCACCACAAACCCTGTACCTCTGATATGACTGTATTTTTCTAGCTACTTCAAAGCCATCGATAATAGGTATGTATCAACTACAGGAGTATCTGATTCCTGTGACTGTCAGATATAAAAAATAACTAATTGTTTTTAAGTAATAGAAATTTTAAACAAATCTATTTATATTCGTGTCATACTAACACATATTTCCCACACTTTCTGTGTGTTCTCATCTACTAACTTCCCTTCTTTGTTCACACATGCCTCCTTCCATAGAACATGACGTGGGATGGAAGTGCATTTGGTTTTAGACTCATCAATCAACATATAAACATAGAAAGATAATTATGATGTTGTTTATTGGAACCTAACAATATTACTGTAAATTTAAAATACGTACCATTTTATTTTCTAATGAAGTGCACCCCATCCTTGCTTTACGATAGGGGTATGTTGGTTTTGATGCACATTCCTTATTTTCAGTACAGAGTTTTTGTTTCATAAATGAAATATTGACAATAAAAGTGATGAATATAGGTATCCTCAAACAACGTATTATCACCCACAATGTACCTGAAACTTCACATCCCCACGATGGCCAATAAATGCATCCCATGCTTCTTGGGATATCAGGTGAGCGTAGACAATGGGTGGGTGCGGGTTTATTTTACCTTCAGAATATTTCAGGTGACATCTTGTTAAAATAGTGAAAAAACCTCGATGAATCTTTCTTGCAAGCCTTAGTACATAATCCTTTTGTGAATCGTCTACTATAAATATACTCTACAAGAGATTGAGAAGATTAAGACATTGTTTCATTATTTTATTTGCTAGTAAATTGAAGAAAAAAATTCATAATGTTACCGTAATTTCTTCCCAGATCACAGCCTTCAGCCCGGACACAACATGGTGCCATGAATCTATTTCAATCAGTACGCATTGCCGAGTGACAACTCCAATGTAGCTGCTAAACATAGCCTTTTTGGGATTCACATTTTGGCCTCATTCATTCCATCTAACTTCAAATTTGATGCCTTTTCTTTTTACCTTAAGAATTTTGGCTAACACCGTCAAACTACGACGCACCTATGTTTTCTGCGACGTCGGTCCTTCATTCCCGACCATTTCATCGATATCATAATCATATATATGTTCATCTGGAATGGTATCAATGGCATGTGCTGATGGTTGTTGAACCTCAACACTAAGAGCAGCAGGAGCCGCAGCAGCAGGAGCAGCATCAGCCGCAACAGGAGCAGCAAGAGCAGTAGGAGTAGCAAGAGAAGCAGGAGCCGCAACAGGAGGAGCAGCAAGAGGAACAAGAGTCGCAGCAGCAGCAGAAAGAGCAGCAGAAGCCACAGGAGGAAGATCAGCAGGAGCAACAGGAGCCGCAGTAGGAGCAACAATAGCAGCAACATGAGCTGCAGGAGTAGCCGCAGCAGCTGCTGCTTGAGAGACTTGTTTAGCCTCAAGGTTAGGAGAACCAGAATATGCAGAAGTCATTATCTGCAAAAGTGGTTGAATAGTTAATTCATATTACAAAAATTTATTAATGATAAGATAATAACATGAGATAACAAGATCTATATTACAAACAAAATATAACCTATTTACAGAACTCTATTTCTTTTTTTCAAAGGTTGAAGGGATTTGACACCTCTATCAACTATCCAAATCCCTTCATTGTGGTCTCCTATAACATACAAAACATCATCTTCATTGGGACCACTCCGAAATGATTGCAAAGTACCACTAAAAGGATCGTCCTAAACTAAATTTTGATCAGAACCTTCAGTAGTTTTGGACGATAATAGAACAGTCGACCACTTTCAGTTTGCGGGATCTGGAACATAAAAAACTTGTACCACTTATGATGCCATTATAAACTATTCGTCTTTGTACCCTTATTTACTAAAATCAACTTTCAAAAATCCCCATTCATCTATTTTAACACCACTATTGTTATCAATCAATTTGCATTGAAAAAGCAGCAATTGGAATGTCGTATAATCCAACTCCCATATTAGTTTGATAATTCCAAAGTATGACATATTTTCATAAATTGGATTTCTGTCCTTACTACCAGAAACATGCATCGCTTCAGCCACTAGTGTAACTCCACTATTTTTCATGGTACTATCTTCATCATGTTCATTTGTATAGAATGTATAACCATTAATTACATAACCACTGTAAGATAATACATACACACTTGGTCCAACAGCTAGCCATCGAAGTCGTTCTGAAATTGAATTCATATTTTCATCCAATAGCTTAAAAATATGGTCTTGAAACCATCCTATAAACTAGTGATTATGTGTATCTGATAACCATTTTTCAGCCCTCGATGGATTCAACTACCTAAGAATTTCTTTGTGAGTTTCAATATATGGAGCAACCTCCCAATTGTCATGAAAAACATAAAGATGAGCCTGCTCCCGATCTGTAATACTGATTGTCACAACTTCTCTTCCATAAATTCCTCACCCTCAATGTGTCCAGTGTGACGAGATTTCGGGAGACCAATTCTTTTCACGTCAGATAGGTATTCAGTACAAAATTAAATGGCTTCCTCAATAATATATCGCTCCACTATACAACCCTCTGGCCGACTTCAATTTTTGACATACCCTTTCAAAATCTTCATATACCGTTCAATGGGATACATCCATCTATAGTGCATAGGACCACAAAGTCGAATCTCTCTCACCAATTAAATCATCAAATGAACCATCATATCAAAGAATTTTTGCGGGAAGAACATTTCTAATTCACATAATATGATGACAATTTCTTTTTCCATAGCTGGCAATTTCCCCGGGTCTAAAACTTTTATACATATAGCTTTGAAAAAGAAACAAAGTTTGGTTAACGTATGACGAACAGTCTTGGAAAAAATTCAACGTAAAGCTATAGGAATTAGATCTTGCATCAAAACATGGAAATCATGTGATTTCAAACCTTTTAACTTCAAATCATTCATTGACACAATGTTCTTGATATTTGATGAGGATCCCTATGGAACCTTTACATCATTGAAGAAGTTGAAAAATTGATATCTCTCCACCCTAGAAAGAGTATAAGCAGTTAGAGGAAGAAACATTCTATTTTCACCCTTCACAAGAGCCAACTCTTCTCGTATTCCCATGTCAATCATGTCCAACCTTGCCTTAATTCCATCTTTTGTTTTTCCAGAGGCATTTAGCAATGTTTTTATAACACCGTCACATACATTTTTTTCCATAGGCATCACATCAAGAAAATGTCTAACGTACAAACAATTCCAGTATGGTAATTCAAAAAAACTGATCTCTTTTTCCAACCGATTTTTGTAAGGTTTTTCGAAAATGGTTTACCAAAAAAAGTGCTCAGATCTTTTACTTTCTCAAACAGCTGGTCACCTATTAGTGGAGACAGTGTTGCGCGTTTTTCTAAACTTCCATTGAATGATGTCGTCCAATATCAGTACTTATGCCGATGAGGTAGAAATATACGATGTCCTAGAAACACAGATTTCGATGAATGTTTCAACCTAATTGATTCTATATCTTCTTCACACATGGGATACCCTTGAGTTCCTTTAATGCTATAGCCTAACAAATTTCCATAACAGGGAAATCATTTATTGTCCCATACAACATCGCTCTCAACGTGAAGTATTCACTTTTATAAGCATCATACAACATTACACCTGAGTCCTACAATAACTTCAATTCCTTGATCAATGGAGACAGATAAACATCAATATCATTACCTGGTTGTTTTGTTCCTAATATAAGCATAGATAACATCATGAATTTCCGGTTCACGCATAACCAGGGTGGAAAGTTATAATTTACCAACATAACAGGTCATGTACTATGAGTACTGGTTTGAAAACCAAAAGGATTCACTCCATCTGTAGATAATGCAAGACGAAGGTTTCTCAGCTCTTTTCCAAATTCAGGATACTCATGATCAATTTTCTTCCATTGAGGAGAGTCGGCTGGATGACGTAATAACCCATCTTTATTTATTTTATCTGCATGTCATGACAATTGTCTTGAGTTTCTTCACTTCCATAAAGACGCTTAAACCTTGGAATGATTGGAAAGTACCATACAACTTTCATAGGATTGGATTTATCTTTCTTGTATCGAGAAGCACCACACTTTGGTCATTCTGTAAGTGATTTGTTCTCCTTGAAAAACAATATATAGTCTTTCGTGCAGGCATGTATTCTTTCAAAAATCATTCCCATCGAGCGTAGCATTTTTCTAGCTTCATATGTCCAACTTGGGAGCTTATTATCTTCCGAGAGCATGACATTCAAGAGAGCAAGTAGTTCCGTAAAACTGACATCACTCCATCCGTTGCCTTCTTTCAATTTATACAACTTCAGTACAGCTGACAATGTTTTATACTTAGTGCAAGCAGCATACAATGGCATCTTTGCACAACTCTTTAACTTCTCAAACAATTTTGGGAAATCACGGAGTTCATCTTGAATTGCCTTTTTCATTTTCTCAATACAATCGTCATCATCATTTACATCTGTAATCACATCCTCCATACGGTCTTCTTAATTATCCATATTTGTATTCATATATGGCGATCCATAAAACGCAGTTTTATCCTAGCCAGTAGCTACATTTGCTTTTTCTCCGTGTTTATTCCAATATTTATAACTCGGATCTATTCTGTGACATATCAAATGTTCCTCCAACTCCTATGGAGTAAGTAGTCTATAATAACAACAACATAAACATGGACAAAGGTTTTGAGAAGGATCCTTTGTGTGATCCTTTGAAAACTTGATGAACTCTTTCACTCTGTTCTCGTACTCTATTGTTAAATGATTAGCATCCATCAAATCTTTATTAATCTTCATCCTATTTGAATCTCCAATATTAGTATTTATGGTTCAAGTACACAAAACAAGACTTCCAAATACAGTAGAAGAGAACCACTCCCTTATAATGAGATCAATTAGTCTAACCTATAATCAAGATTCATAAAAAAGAATATTAGATTCACTAAAAAGATGATGATATATCACTCTATAAGGAGGATATAAGAGGAGATACAGGATTTACAATTGATGAGAGATCCCCTTATCATAGAGAAACCAAACGCATCCGCTGGAGCTTCTATCTGAGAGGAAGGTATTTTGGAGGAGTTAAAATGACTCTTGTAAGCCTTAAAGAATCATGATTTCAAATGAGTTTTGTGTAGGAGAAAATAGAATATAAAATGGGGCTCATGGAATTTAAGACTATAAAAAAAGATACCATGTTGCAACCTCCCATGGACATGGTACAGAAAGGATTTAGAAAACCATACTATGGTGTAGACTTCTTGTCATGAACTAGGCCAGGTTGCCATCCCACTTGACACCTGTCCCAACTCATGGGAAGGTCCAAAGGGAATTACCAATCCCCATGGGTTGTAACTAGTTCCTAGGCATTTAGTAACACCTTTAGGAATGGTTTTTTCATGTAAAAAACCATAAATATTACATAATAATCAAATAACATATCATAACCAAATTTCACAATATAATAGACCAAAAGATAACACTGCAATAGGGGATAAGCATTTAACAATTTCAACCAAAACCAAAATAACAAAAAAAAGGTAAGAGAATCAACAATACAACCAAGCCTCCATGAAACATGAGGGTCAACATCCCCATTCCACAACCAATAACATTCACTAAAAGGGGAACTACTAGCACATATATCCACCATCACCACCAAGGAAACCTTGCCTTTAACTGGGTAAAACATAATAAGGTCTACATAAACCTGAGGGTGTATATAAGGTGTGAGCCAACATACCTAGTAGGAAACAACAAAAATAGATTCCATGTAATGACATTATGATAAACATTAACATTTTATTTTTTAAGAAAAAGGAAGATATAATTTAAATAAAACATTTTTTGAAATAAAAGAAATAGTAAATGTGACAAGATAATGGTAAGAATAGTATGAGCACTATATAAAATCTCTAAGGTATTAGGGTTAATAGGGTCCTAGTTTCCTCGTACTCTTGGTGATCACATATCTTAGACATGAAGGTCCTATTTGAGCCTCCAATCCCTAGCAGATGAATTTTTAGTTAGTGTTGTTATGTATATCCTTATTAAGTATACCATTCATCGGCCTGACTAATTCACATAATATACTAGACCTAGTCTACCCACCTAGAAAACTAGGATTCCATTGTGCTCAATTCCACCCCCTATATAAAATTATATCTATTTTATATAATCACACTTCCAATAATAGAAACACACATGACAAACAACCATTTACAATAGTCAAATCATTATCAAACCCTCACGAACAACAAAAAAAATTAGAAAACATGTTTCCCACAACCCAGACAATTTATAAAACCATTTTAGAACCAAATAAATCATAATAAACACCTAAAACAATGTCAATTAATGTAACAACCTACCTATTTATTGATATCTTCACAAAACTAGAATGAAACCACCAACTGAACTAAGTAAATTCTCTAAGGATTCAATTAAACACCATAACCATAAAGATTTAACCCAAATAAATGATATTAAAGCCAGGCTATGTCAAAACCTTATCTATAGAAAAATAACCCAAGAGAGAAAAAAGCAGTGACCAAGAAAGGAGAATAAAAGAGAATATGATATTCTTACTTAGAGATTCCTTGTAGATAAAAGGCCAAATCACCCTAAAAATAGAGCCCAAGGGAAGAGAGGAATGGAGGGAGTTTCACCTTGGGATGGAGGGTCAAATGGGAAGATTCACTGAATAGAGGATAACTGTGAAAAAATTAAAATGAACAGATAACCAATATTCCCAAGAACCCTTAATGTATATCCTCCAAGAATATCATACATCTCCAAATGACACGTCTACATCACCAGGAAGAGAGAAAATCCCAATAATTTCCAGATACCTAGCATAGGTCACCTAGCCATTTAAATTTTCACTAAAATGGTGGGACATAAGATGGAAATATACTAAGGACAGATCCCTTCACCCAAATAAGAGAGTAAAACCACTAACCATGAAGAACCACTAAGAGAATAATTCGAAACCTAAGTAAAGGTACACACAAAACATACCAATGAATACAAATGAAATAACCCAATCAATATCCATCAGTGATTCAACCAAAAACAAGAACAATATTAAAAAAATATGGAAAACATGCCTTAAAGGGAGGTCCGGAAAACCGAAGAGGGCATTGTGGGAGGCGGAGGTCTGGAAAACCAAAGAGGGTGTTACGGCCGGTGGAGGTCCGGCAATGAGAAGTCAGGCATTGTGGGCAGTGGAGGTCTGGAAAACCAAAGAGGAAGTTACGGGCGGTGGAGTTCCAGCAACGAGAAGCGAGGGAGGCAGAGGTCCGGCAAGGAGAAGTGAGGGCGGCGGAGGTCCGGCAAAGAGAAGCAAGGGCAGTGGAGTTCTGGCAACGAGAACTCAGTGGGCAGTAGATGGGAGTCGCAGGGTTCTAGTACCACGAGAGCTTTAGGTCGCGATAAAACGAGGTCATTGTGCGACCGACTTTATAAAAAAATGGACTAAGGTTTTATCAGCACTAACAAACCGCTGATAAAGACTACCTTTATTAGCGCTAACATTTTATCGCTGATAAAGGTGTCCTTTATCAGTGCTTTTTTAGTGCTGATAATGGTTGTCTTTATCAGCACTAAAAAGCGCTGATAAATCATTCTTGTATCAGCACTCAAATTTTAGCACTGATACAGAGAGTCTTTATCAGTGCTTTTCTAGCGTTGATAAAGGGTTATTTTATCAGCACTTCTTTAGTGTTGATAAAGGTTACCCTGTATCAGTGCTAAAATTTTAGAGCAGATACTGGGTAACCTTTATTAGCAGTTTTGCTTAGCGCTGATATAAGGGGGTTCTTCCCTTGCCCGTTTTTGTATTAGTGAATGATTCAAGTAATTATGTTTTTATATTCATGTAATATGTTGAATAAGTTCTTTATCAGTGGTATTTTTGTTATAAGAATTGTAAAATGTATAAGGATTATACTATAGTAGTTTTTCTTTAATGATGTGAAATCATATGTTGAATGGTACAATAACCAAGAATAGTGATTAGTGTTAAGATGATATTTTTGGAATAAAGGAAATATAACACATAATATGTTCATGATGTGGAGTTGATAATGTTTAGTTAGGATAAATAAAATATTGAAATTGATGAAGGAAATGGGAAGTTATTAATGACCTTGAGAATGGTTAGTGATTTTATTTATGATGGAGTTTACTACAATTTTGGATTTATGAAATATATTTTATAATTTGAGATTTTATAAGAATATAGTTTATTTTTTGAAGCATTTATGTTTTAATTAAGGTTTTATGTTGATCACCATGTTTTAGGAGAATATAAGATCATGGTATTTAAATATTTGTTATTCAGTTATATTAGCTGCTTTATAATATTTGGAGAACTAATGTTAAGTTGATTTTAAAATTTCAGTCACCCTATTTATCGATTTTCATTATGGTCAGAAAAATTTTGGATGATCCTCAAGGTTAACTATTTATGAAATGGATTATGTTGAAATTAGGGCATTATTAGATAACTTTTTATAACCATTTTAGTTTGGGTAAATATTTTCAAGGTGAAGGAATGACTTATGGGCCTTATGATTCACTAAATAAAATTCTAGAATAAAAATAATTTTCATCGTGAATAATAATTTCCCAACATATATAATGAAGTGGAAATTTATTGAAGCACAACCGAAGGATTAGTTTTTCTTTTGACATGGAATGAAATCAAGTAAGTGTTGTTTCAGGTTCATTAACTCGATAATAAAAGAATCCATTGACTTTAGGAAAATACCATGAAATAAAAATATTGTCATTATACTTTTATTACTGAGAAATAAAATTTCTTTTAGCTCATCACAGATTTATAGTTTTGTGACCATGTTCTCTATGACTCTCTATTGGCCCTCAAGTGTTATTTTTTTCTTCCACATCCATCTTTTGAATTCCTGATAGTGTTATCCTATTCAGGAACCAATTTTTTATTTAGTATAACCATCAAATTTACCTTTCCCACTTTTAATAGGAAGTTCTTTTCCTCCTTTTTTATGATGTGTGTTTTCTCTAAAAAATAAAATATCAAACCCTTGATTACCAAAAAAAATTCAAATTATGAGGATGCAATTTATTTAAGGGGGGAATGTAACACCCCAAGATTTCATGGTATGTTTCCTTTTAAATAAATTTAATCTCTTTGATAGCTTGAATTCCACCCAAACCTATGATTTTAAAATGACACTATTTTTGACATCACATACAGCACACAACATCGATCTTAAATAAACAATGATATACTGTTAAAATATTATGATTTTTACATGACTGTTATAACCTAATAGTTAAATTAGAATTTGGGAATAGTATTGAAAAAATTATGAAATATCTATGAATTTTTTCATTAATAAAAATTTATGGATTAATTATTAGTAATTAAATACACTATTTTTAGTAAAGTCATTTTATTCTTCAAAAATCTTTTTTTTTTGCAAAAATGATTTTTATTTCATTTTCTGAGAAAATAATATTGTTAATTTTTTCCGTATTTATAAAATTTATTTCATAAAAAACTTCAATTTTTAAATAATCATATCAAAATTATAAAAGGGTAATTTTTTTAATATTCTGAAAATATTGATTTTCTTGTGAATAGTGAAAATAATGTTTTTATTGAAAATTGTATTTTTATATCAAGAATTTTCAAAGAATCGTTTTGTTTCAAAGTAGTTTAGATGTAAAATTAGTTACATTATATATTTAATAATAAAATTAATTCCTTTGGAATTATTTTTATGATTTAATTTAGTATAAAAACATTTTTATTCAAAAAACTCATTTTTCTGAAAAAAAAAATATTTTTCACTCTGTTTTGTGTTTTGATATTCAATTAATTTCTACTAATTATAATAATTGAATCATGAAAAATTGATATCTTATTTTGAATCATAATTTTAATTTTTTTTAAATAAAATCCTTTTATTTTTTCTCAACATGAATTGTAACTTTAATAATTGTTGTTACCACGGTAATGGGTAAATCAGGTAATTACGGTTAAAAATAAAATGATAAGGACTAATAATAACACTAATACTTAAATTAATTTTTTTGGATTATTATATTTCATCGATATGAATCCAAGATTCATTTATATGACATGTTTTCCATTTGGATGAG
The DNA here is from genome assembly GCA_963277665.1 of Viscum album. Classification (NCBI taxonomy): domain Eukaryota; kingdom Viridiplantae; phylum Streptophyta; class Magnoliopsida; order Santalales; family Viscaceae; genus Viscum; species Viscum album. The sequence goes on along the minus strand of OY728138.1, from coordinate 1,524,876,971 downwards.
ATTATGGTAGTTATAATACTTTTGTAAGTAAAAGTCAAAAATGTCACACTCTTGTTTTTAATAAACATAATATTTTTAACATGGGGATCACCAAAATATATGTTGGGTTATAAATAAAAATTTTAAAGATACATGATTTATATTAATAAAGGTAAAAAAATTTAATTTTTATTGAATAAATAATTAACTTAAATTCTTACACAACACTAATTCATAAATTACTTAATTAATGGATAAATAAAATACATAAATTTATTAAAATTAGTATAATTTGAAATAATTAATGTGAAACACTAATTATATAGATAAAAATTACATATTAGATAGTTTTTTATTCATTTTATTATAATTAATTTATTTAATTTATGTAATTAAATTCAAATTAAATGAATAGTTATCAAATTTATAGTATTGACAATTTATGAAAATAATATTTTATTATAGAATATAAAATTCATAAAAATATTATATTTAGAGAAATTAGTGGAACATGGTTAATTAATTCATCCATTAAACATTTATTGTTCTTTTAACATTTTATATTAATATTAATAACCCTTAAAGTATATAAAACATTAATATTATGGTAATTGAAAAAATGGTTAATGAAGGGTCCAAACAAAAAGATAAGGGTTAAAATGTGATCCAAACTTTTCCCAGATTCATTTTAATAGTTTTTTATCACTAATATTCATATTATATTTTAATATTATATATTTTTATCTATTTTTTACATCAAAATTAAATTATATTAATTTAATATTTTAAGAAATTTCAAAAGTGCTTGTCACCTCAATTATAAAAGGACACCCCTTCCCTTACTTTTTTACAAAACTTTGAGTCGTATAACTTGACCAAAACATTACCATTACTCATAAAAAATCCTTATCTAATTTTATTAGGTTATGGACCTTCTAGAATATTAACCCTTGGTCCCTTGAGAAGATAACTTAAGGAAGTCCACAAAAGAAGAGGTAATCGTATTTACCGACACTTTAAAGTTTAGTTATTCTTCCAATTACTCTTCATGTGTTGTAACAATCATAAAATAATAACTCAAATATAATAAATATACTGATATGTTATTATTATTATGTGAAAACCAAATTGTATCTATTTTCTATCCTATGTAAATCAAAAACATCGTTCGTACATATGTATGGCTTATCTTCTCCATGTTGTGGGGTAATTCTTTTTTCATTACCACTTTACTTATATGGTTATAAATATGGAACTAATCAATATATTTGATATATTTGACATAATAATGATTTTATAAAGTTTAATTATTCATTTCCACTCTTTATTCCATCCATCAAAAAATAATGATAGCGTTCAGGTGTATGTGTGGCCCACCATTTTCATGAATAGTGTAATTTGTTTTTTTATATCTATCATTTATATATGATTATATATATATATATATATATTTAATATATATTATATTTAAATATTTAATAAAATTATTTAAATTATGTAAATAAAATAAATATACAATTACCAAGATTTCTAAATCAAAACATACATGAAAAATGAATCTGTTAACACCTGAAATAATGATAATAATAAAATATTATTTTCAAACGGGTGATAAAATTTAATAAATGGATCATATATTATATTATAGATATGTATATAGTTTTTATGTATAACTGTAATAATTCTAAATTTTTTATAAAGGATATTAAAATAACTTATTAGGAAAGTCGAACTTGATGTAAGGGTTCTTCGTCTCAATTTTTTTGTTGATACATATTTGATGTTATGGCCCAATTTATGTTTATGATGTGTATATACTGAATATTGGAAATATTAAATCATGAATATACTTTTTTGTGATATTTAAATTTTCATTTGTATTTATTCTTTCAGGGGGCTTATGATACAAAAGTTACCAATCTGGTAAGGGTTTAATTCACAATCTCATCATTATTTGAGGTTGTTTATATTTACATTAGGGGAATCCTTTCTTCCAAATCCATATTTTCATAAAAATGTTTTAAAGAATACTTTTAATATCCTACATTTATTTATTAAATACATTATTACCCATGATTTAACTTTTTAAGAAATGGTTTTAATGGAACCTTATTTTCATTTTTTGAATGAGGTAATTTTTTAATTTTAATGAAAGTGTAAAAGGAATTTTTTTACTTATACAACATGAACATAATTTCATGTTGTCATTATGGATCAATGATTTGAAGTATCATTTATAATTTTAAAATATTATTTTCAAATAAAATAATTTCTTTATTATGTGTGTAGTCTGTATATATTAAAAAGATATTTTTAAATTAAAAATGGTATTTTCCTCAACAAATTTTCTAGTGAAATTTTTAAAATTATTTTCATCAATTTCAACACACTTCTTTGAATCATATATTGAAAAAATTATCTAATTATATCATCCACAATATTTTATTTGATGGTTTATAACTATTTTAACTGGGGAAAGTATTGATTTTCCTTATGCTAGTTCATCCAATACAAACGATTATTGATTTTTCAAGCATGTTGATTAAGTTACTTTTTTATTCATATGATGAATTCATTGTAATTGGTAAGTTACATGTGGGGTATTTTATATCCCCTTAATTTATTTATAGGTCTCATGAGACAAACTATATTGGGTTTTGGTTGAGGCCTTACCCTTTTATTTTCATATTTCATGGCATAAGGCCTTAAATGTATTTTTAGATGTCTTGGCTAAGGCCTTAATAGTATGATTCAAATGTGAAGCATTATAAATTACATCATTATGAATTTAAATATTGATTTCCAAGTGATTATTTTATTTTTTATTATATATATGGAATAGTTATAACTCATGTGACTATTTATAGGGAATTACTTGACCATAATTTATTCTTTCCACATTATTCATGCCTTATTAGATTTTATCGTACGCATACCCTTACTCAGTATCTGAGCTTATCCCTTTATTATGTTTCCTTTCCCTAAGAAGTTGGGAAGTGTTTTTTTATTGATATGAAGGGATACTCTAAAGGGAATAATGGTGTTCATGAATAAAATACTATATATTTTATGTTTTTAAATGTTTGTTTAATTCAAGTATGTAACTTGTTTACCAAGACTAGTATTGTGTTTGGTCCTTTAGGATGAGATTCCTTGTATCTGATGACTAGATAATAAAGTTATCACCAAATCTGGGATACTAGGTTCAGGGTATTTAAAACATAATTATCCCATTTTGGCATCATAGTTTCTTTTATGTACTACATGTATTAAACCACGTTTACTGAAACACTGAGATTATGATTCATACTTTCTTATAGAAAATATCTCTAACCACTACGCCAAGTGAAAAAAACATGTTGATATCTTTTTTCAAACCATATTTAACCAAGACCACCTTGAGATCCACTACGCCCTTTGAATCACCTCAAACCAATTCAAAAATGCATGGTATATAGCTTCTCTTGGTAAAACACTCTTCAAAATGGATGGCACAATGACCACCTATTCATTTTGTCTTCATGCCTAGATAACTAGATACACTCTATTATCACCTCCAAAACATAGATTTCTCCTGCTATCCACTTTTTATAGTTGAACTACAACTCCACAACGATCACCAAAAAATCACGGTATCCTCTTCAAGCCCATTTACAAACCTCATGCATAAATGAATCGGACAAAGGTGGATGATGAAGAGAAGGGAACCATTTTTTCTTTCTAAGAATAGATTTTTAATGGATTAATAGTACCCCATATTTGATTTAATAAATTGAAATAAATTTCAGTATCCCTCTGTCTTATTACCCTTGACTTAGGATAAAACCTATAAATAAGTCCCTTGGGTACCTCCCCATACTGTTGGTCAATGTACTATGCATCCCCTTCACATTTGTTACTACCAACCCATGGTAATAATCACATGCACTCTTCCACCTTTGTATTTTCATACCCATTGATATTATTGTACCTTTATGTGTGAATTTCTCCATCTAGCCTACTATAGGTTTTCCGTATTTTTTATAACTCTTTATTCCAACATATAGCCAAAACAGAACTCCTCCATGAATATATAATGTCTCCAAAACCAACACCTTAAAATACAAATACATATATATATTATAACTTCATGGATAGAACCCATAACCTATACTACCTTTTCATCTTTAACATTATGAATTTATTTAATCAATGATATAACTCCAGGAATCACTAACAAATCCAATATTTTTTTACTATTAACAAAACCATAATACCATTCATTAAATAATATCAAAAAATCCAATACAAACCCCGAGTTTCTCAGCAATCTTCCCCATTGGATTTTTTTCAATATCCCCTTAAATCCAACTCTATAAAATTTACACCAAGTTAAAGGAATCTTATCACTTCAATAAAAATATGATTTGTATTACTCAACACATTTTTATTGAAAACAAAAGGTTTAATTAAAATCTAACTCTTATATGAGAGAAATATTGAAACTTCTCCCCCTTAATTCTTGAATTTCATAAGGATATATCTTCATCTGTTTTACCCATTTAAAAAAAAATAGTGGGTTACCTTTATTATTTCACCCCTATATAAATGGTATATTAGAGGGATACACCATGATCATTTACTTTACCTTTACTTCTAAATTATATATGAAAATATCCTTTTGTTTCATGAAAATTATCTTCATTTTTCAAAATCTTCTATAAACTGTTGGTTCTTTAAACCTACTATTATACAATTAAGATTAATTTCTCTAAATCTAGAGAAATTATCCTTAGATTTTTTAAATTAATTTCCCTATAATTACCTCATAACCTCACAAAAATCTAGTGAGTAAAGTTACCAATTATCAATTATGGTATCAAAAAATCCTCAATGACTACTAAGACTAGGATTAGTTTAGGAAAAAATGATTATAAGGTAACACTAACATGGATATCCATGTCACTCACTTCATTTATTATGTCCAGGTCATCTTTACCTTTCCATTTCATCAACATATCCTTTGATCTCAATCAAACACACACAAAAAAATTAGTATATAAGATTATAATCACAAATAGGGTATGAAATACTACATGTAACATCAATTGATAGCATTTGTTAATACCAAATAGGTAATTTTACTTATTATACACATTATATGTGATCTCATAGGTTTATTCATTAAGTATGAGGAAAAACATAATTTAAAATTTCATCACCAACTCCCCCTTAATTTTAGCACCATTTATTTAAGTATTCTTTAATTTTTGGGACACAACTTATTAAGAATTAAATCCTATTGATCTATAGAATTTTAGGATCTTGATAAGATAAACAACTAACACCAATTGTTTGAATATAAATATATAAATAGAAAATCCACTAATGTTTCTTTTATAATTTTTCTTCCCCATTTAGAGGAATTATTACACTAAACACATAGCCTAAAAGCACTTGTTATAAGGTATATTAATTATGATATTGAAAAATAATTTAAATATATCTTTACGTGAAATATTTTATCAATGATGTTATTTTTTATTAATTTCTTCAAGACACTTAAACCATACATGTAGCCTTATGTATAATTCCAAATTGGACCTCAAATACATTATACACCACTCGATACATGAAACTTCCAAGATCTTTTTTCTACTCTAACATATGTGCTTTGTAAGAATATTTACCCAATGAATTGTGTCTCCCCTAAAGTTTTCACATATTTAAACAAGTTTAAAACATTTAAAGAATATGGGGAGAATGGTACCTTTAGTATTACTAAAAATAAGGAGCATGGTGAGTCACTATTGACCAAGGTTTTCTCTGTTTCCTTCATCTTGGAGTACATCTTCATATGTGACTTGGTTTTAATAGAATCCAAAATCATCTCTACTTGTTTTAGAATTGTATCTTCTTCATAATAAAAAATTTGTTTTTCCTTGGGAATCTTAACCCCTAATATTTACCATTATATAATTGGTTGGACTTCTTCTTCCAAATCATCGTGTTGCTTTGACTACCCCAATGAGGATTATTAGGTTTTCCACACATACCTTACCATGAGACACTTTTTTCACATGATATCCTCTAGTATTAGAAACATGTCAATTCCATTCTCTCTTCTAAATGTTTTTATTTTCTTTCCAAGTCATTTTAGATTTTTTATAGATTTGGAACTCTTATTGAAGTAACTTTTAGCATGTAGATATTCTTTATGAAACCCCTAAAATATATTTCTCATAAGGACTGATTTACCATTAGATGCATATTAGTTTCCAATGTTCACACCGATTGAACTTATCTTGATATCCTCACTAGAGACTTGGTTAGGATAGTAATAATTTTTGGAATAATTACCATATAGTTTTTTTTTGTTCTTGGTAACTCTATATTTTAAATTTTACACTCACCTCAGAGCATTTTATGTATTATAATTCCTTGGAAATAAAGTTTAATGTTTTCCAATAATAACATAAAAATAATAAAGGTTTACACACCTTTTTATAGGGATTATACAGTTTTTATTACCTCTTATAGGAACTCTTTTATATATATTTACAACACCTTATATATTTTCTCTTTTTTTTAGAATTTCAATTGAATTATTGTTTTCCAACTTTAAATAACATATATCACAGCCAAAAAATTCTTTTTCCATGGATTTATGTCCTTATGACATGATGGACCATTAATGATTATCCTTAAATATGGAATACTAATCCTTTCTTTCATCAAAACCTATCTAAGGGTAAGAAAAAAATAAATGAAAAGTGTATTTTAATTTTGACTTACCTTTTGAATCCAACTGATTCTTTGTTGAAGTTAAATCATGTTCCAATTATTGGATCTCTTTACTTCTTTATTTAAGTTAAGTATTTAGATATTACTCGAGTTTATTCCCACTTTACATCTCATCTACCAATTCATTATAGTTTTTTTACACTATATCAATATGCACCTATATCTTAGAATTCATTATAGTAATAGAATATATAATTCATATCATATCTTATTGTAGCCTCTATTTTTCATTAACCAGTTCAATCAAGTGTTCAACAATTTTATCTTTCATGGTCTTCAAATTCTAATGTTATTTAGAGTTTATAATCATAATTTTTTAATTATCTTTGAGTTATTGCATTTTATAATCCAATATTTCCAATTCCTTATCCTGTGAATCATTATTTCCCCTCAAATATGTATCCACTACAATAAGTCACTTGTTTAAACTTTTCAACTTTTCAACCTCAACATTTAATACATTGATCCAAATCACTTGAGACTTGTTATATTGCTTCATCTTCATATTTTCTATTCTTATTTGTTGATCCATATCCTATGAAAAGTGGAAAACATTATGTTTTGGACTTCTTGTAACTTCTTCATCATGAGTAGTCTCAACTTTACTTAGACTATCATTCTCTTTATTTATTCCTATAGTATCATTACATAGATAAATAGGTTCACAATATCAATTTTTCATAACATTTTACTCATGATTTTTGGATTCCTTCATCTATATTTCAATTTTTCATAAAACTATTCCATGATATGGAATTTCACTAGACTTATACTTCTTCTTTAGATTTATTCACATTAGCATGGAAACCAAGAATATAATATCAGTCTAAAACATAAACTTCTAAACCTATCAGATCAATTTAGGAAAAAAAACAAATCCAATAAAAGATAACCTATTCTTGGATAACACTTGTTAGATCTTCAATAGGATTATATGTGATATTCCTTGATATGGGGGATAATCAGGGTATGATAATTATTTTCTAATTAAACCCTTTACCTTTAACATCTCACAAACCATGATGATCATGACCTCTTAATTATAAGGGTCGCACTTTTTCTCTTCTTTTGGATATCTGATGACTATTTCTCTTAACCAATCCTTATCAGATCTATTAAATGGATCACTTTATCCCACCATATATAATTATTTTATGTACATAATATAAATAATAAATTACAAGGGACATGCTAATTTTTACTTATTTCAGCACTATAGGTTAATACAAAGAGCATGTGATTGGAAAAGTGTCAATGTACCAAATCAATAAGCTCCCTTATTGTTGGTTTTAGGCTAGGTAACTTCTATTTTAGATCATTACCCTTATAATGGCTTAAGGAATAAGTATTATTACCCAAGGATCACCTACCTATTATTTGCCTCCTTTACTCGCTACTCAAAAAGGAAAAATATGCGGCATGCAAGCCAAAGAACAATATCATATTTTTTTTGAGGATTTACACCTAGTATGGTTTGGTGATCATTGTCTTCATGATTATTTTTCTCGATAATGTTGTGAAACATCCCTCAAACTACCTCATATTAATATTCCCATGATATTCCATGGAAACACCTTCCCCTTTGGTGAGTTATCCATGAGATATAATAACTCTTTATTTTATTCATTACAACCCCATTTCTGGAATTACTTCTATATTTTTGTCTTTAAAACTAGGATTAATTCACTTTACTGTATACCAGCAATCACCTTCTCCTCTTCTTAGAAATAATATCTTTAACAATTTTCATGTAATTTCCTCTATATCTTCTTGGGTAAATTAGGATCATAAAAATTTCTTCTCCACCTATATTTTAAAATTATATGAGTAGTTATATGATGTTGTCATACAACCAACCCATTTTATCTGAGGGTTGGGAATTAAATTCTCTTAATCAATGCTTAAATAATAATTCCTTGTGTACCACATTGTTTTGGGTGATTTTTTTTGCAATAAACCAGAATTAATCTCTTTAAATTTGTGTGAGTTTTCCACCATTTAATATCCAATTAAAACTAGTTTTAACTCCCAGATTTCTAAAATCATAGAATGATGCATTCTAAAAAATGATTATTTTCATCTCTACCTCTAATTTTTTATAACATACTTAATTAAATACCAAATAATCATGTAATTTTTAGGTGAAAACACCATTTAAAATAGATTCCTCTACATTCAATTTCCCATTTTGAAAACAATATCCACATTTTCATATATATAATATTCTCGAAAAAAATCCCTCTAACTTGGAACTATGACATAGTGGGTCCTCCAGTTTCTTCCATTTAATCACTTTACATTGGTCCACCATGGCTTACAAAACACCTATAGTGTTCTACCCATTTCGCATATGAAAATTTACAAGATGAAATGTTGATGTTTGTGGTTTAGAGCACACCAGCTACCCATTTGAGCATCTCTAGTTATTCCATATACTACATGTCTTTAACCATAGCCTCTAAATTTATCAGATTGGGATTCACTATTTCTCACATGGAATCTCCCTAACCACTACTTGAATTGAAATGGCATGGTACTCCCCATTTCCACACCTCCAATAACCACGCCCGCCTCAAGCTCCACTACACCCTTCAAAACACCTTAAAAAAATTCACCATGGTATGGTGTAGATCATATCTAGTTAAAATGATCTTCAAAATAGTTGAAACCATGACTACTTGGTCATTTTATCTTTGTGTCTAGACAACCTGATACAAGTCACACTCACCTCCATAACATAAAGTTCTCCAGCTATCCATTTTCCCAAGTGAACTCTAACCCCACTACAGTCACCAAAATGGTTTGGTCTCTTATTCTAGCTTGTTTTCAAACCTCATGTATGCAAGAACCTACTAGAGGTTGAAGAAAAAGAGAAAATATTTATTTTGTTCTTTCCAAGTGCATATTTATAATTAATGAAAATTATATTGTATTTTTTATCCCATGTCAAAGGAAATGATGAGTTTCCACTCCCTTATTACCCTTAACATAGGATGCAACATCCAAACAATTCTGTTAGGTGCCTCCCCATATCAGTGGGTCATGTGTCAACCCACATGTGTCATATTCCTCCCTTCACACATGCTAATATCATCCCATGGAAGCACTCACATGCACTTTGTCTCCTCGGGCATGGTATAACCACTGTGTTTTTTACATCTTCATGATTTCCTTTCTTTAGATGCATTATTTTATGTTGGCCATATTTTTTCTATAACCTCATTCCAAAATATAGAAAAACAGAAATCCTCTATGAATATATAATTTCTTCAGAACCAATACCTTCACATATGTAAATATATATATTATCACTTCACGGACAACAACCATAACCAACACTACTTCTTTGTTAACATTTAGAATTTTTTGAATCCATAACAGTCCTCCAATAATCACTAAAAAATCATGTCCTTTTATATTTTCAATAAATCCATACCACCATCCATCACATATTGTCAAAAAAATCCAATAAAAACCCATAGTGGTTAAACAATTATAAAATGGAATATTTTCAGATGATTTCTAGTCAATTATTATTGAATTTTATAAATTTTATGATAATAATTATAAGAAATATTATTAAATTAATATGAATTATACCTAAGGATATGTTTGTTTATTTTAATATAATATTAATTTATTAGAGAATAATAGTGAATAATTACTTCAAGATAATGGAATTTATTATGTTTGTGGAATTATTAATAAATTTAATCATTATTTTATATATAATTGTACATTTTATTATGTTGAGATATTATAAATTTGAATATATATGAAATATCATTAAATCTATAATGATTTTTTCATGATAATTTAGTGATATTAAAAGTGAGATATTATTTAATAATATTGAAATGAGTTTTAATGTATTGGTATTTAATACATGGAAAGTAAATAACTATGGTTTTGAATTAAAGATGAAATGTTTAATGATGAGTGGGAAAAAAATATATTTAATAAGATTTTTTATAATATAAATTTAAATAAGTAATGTGAGTCACTAAACAAGTATTGATAAGTATTTAAAAATACATGGATATATTATATGTGTTTCTAAGGTTGAAATTTAGTGGTGTTGACTTAATTGACATACATATAATTCTATTGATTATTAATGTAAATTAATGTTTTTTAATATGAATTATTTAAAGTTGGGATTGAATTCTAATAGTGAGTTTATTAATTATTTTATTAATGATTATTTATTAACTTAATGAGTTTATGAATATTAAGTAAGTCATTTGGGATTATTGTAAAAAATGAGGAATAATTATATGAAACCCAAATTTTAAAGTGGTGTAACCCTTTAGTTGGATGATTCAATTAAGTTAAGGAGTGACCAAAATATTTTTTCAATACTTTGGAACTCTCATGATAAGGGGGATATTGAGATGTGCGGAATAATATAATAATTTCCATTTAAAAGTTATTGGATTCCAATGAGATATGGGTATAAAGATTCATGGAAAATGATATGATGATGTAATGGAATGTTTTGTGGGAAGACTTAGACATATAATAGGTCGATCATGATATAAGTGGAGTGATTTCATTGTCCAATCACCTATTTGGAATGTTTTATAGTACATTAGATGTTGGATATTAATGGTGATGGAATATTTTTGTGATTTTCTTTACCTTCATCCACTAAATTGGGTTAGATATTAGTGATGACATTTAACCTTTTCATCCAAAGTTTTGGGTAAATGTTGGTGAAAAACTATATATATATATATATATATATATATATATTTCCATTGACAAATAGCCCTAGGTTTGGGAATATTTAGGATACCAGAGTTTTGATATTTGATGATTCACTAGAGTGTTTACACTATTTCCCTCCCATACCTTTTCAATTGAGGTAGACGATGATGCACAATATTACCATGGTTTCTCACCCACAACACTAGGTTTGAGGAATTCTATATATTTATCTATGATATAACACAAACATATTTGGGGTAAGTCTAACTAGATATTTAGCCACAACTATAGTATGTAATGTATCATACCCTGAATTATTTTTTTTACCTTTTATTTTATTTATTTAATTATTTTTATTCATTATCTCAAATTTAGACCCATACTTTTTAAAAATATAGAATTTATACACAGGTTCATAGTTAGTGTAAATCATGTGTAGACCATACAAGTGTGTATTTAACCTTAAAATATCCAATCACATAGTCGATGTATGGTTTCTATAATTGTGTGCTTGGCCTATGCAAGGTTCTCTAGGTCTTCTATTAGTGGGTGCATAGTTGGAACATTGTTTGGCCAATTTTTTGGACAAACTGTGTATAGTTCCAAGTTCCTAAAAATTTGAAAATTACCGGGTTTTCCCTCCCTTCTATTTTCATCTAACTTATCCCTCCCCCAACCCTTACCTTCTCGTCTTTTAATATCCTGGGGGGATCTCTTGTCCACGCCTCTTATTCCTCCTTTTCTATGGATCCCTTCTATTTTCACTCAGGATCGCACTTTTTTTATTCTCAGTAAGGATTCATTTCCATTCATCTTTCTTTTCTTCTTTTTATTTCTCTTATCCCTCACTACTCACTCCCCATGGTCAAAACCTAACCTGATTTGGGGGGGGGTTTGTTTTATTCTTGGTGTATAATATTCTTGATACCCAATTAAGGCTAATTCAAGTGACATTTTTTGATGGCAATGAGTTCTTATTTGATTCCAAGTAGGGTTTGGTTTATTTCTTCTCTTTGGTTTGAATATAATTGGGTAATTCTAGATTTTTGGGTTCTTATTTTTCCTTTAGGGAATATTTTACCTCATTTAGGTGGAATATGTCTGCCATTATTAATGGAAATTAGTTTCAACTAGGTTTCCCCTTGTCTTGGTCTTTGAATACTAGAACCTTCACTACATGTTTTTTTAATTTTTGTGTTTGATGCCTAATATACTTATTATATATTATTAAAATCCTATTTAAAGAGTAATTCATGTTTAAATTGGTTTCCATTAAGTGTGAGGGTCCTTTATCTTACAAATTCATTGGTTAACAATAGGCTTTCACTTTCAATGTTCAATAAAATACTTGAATTTATTTTATTTGTGAATTTTTGTATTTTCAATAATTTTTTTAGTTTTAAAAGAAAATTATCAATTGGACTTTATTTTTTTCTTCTCATTTCATGTAAAACATGATATACTATGTATTAATAAAAAACTCAATATTTGGTTTAAAATAAAAATGAATGATGTCAAAAATTCCTTTTGATATATTTTGTGGTCATACACATATGCAGGGGTATAGATATATCCATGTGTGTGTACAAATTAACATGGGATTATGTGGATTTTTGAATTAAATGGAATATGTATATATATATATGTAAGTTTATATGAGTATTAAAATTAAAAGTAAAATTTTAATTTATGTTTGATGCATATTCTGACTTCCAAGATAAATTAAAAGGTGGAATTTTAGTTTGATTTGTAAAATGTATTTGAAATTCCCATTTGGAGTTGTGTAAATGAAGATGTTTTTTCATTATGGTTGGAATTATATTTATATTGACCCTTTATGATTGTAAAATTGGAGTGGATTATTTATTTTGGAATGTGGAGCTTCTTATTAATTGTTTGAAAAAGAAGATACATCTAGTGGTTAAAGTGGCTCTATTTCAAATATCATGGGAATCCCTATGTAGGTAAGCGAGAACTCTACGTACATATAATAAACTAGTTTAGTATTATGCTATGACTAGTGTTCTTGAGATTGACTATGTTTTTTTGTGGTATTGTTCCCCAAGTTTAGACCTTGTAGGGAAACATTGGGTGTTAGGGAATATTGATTAATATCTAGAATCAATCTTATTTAGTAGTTTTATAGTTGTGTACTGGTTTTCCCTCTGAACTTATAGGTTTCAATGATGAATCTGACTATTTTATACATACTTTAATGTGTTTCATTTGATCATAGTTACATTTTAAAACATATTTTTCTTCCTTAGTAATGTGTTTACTTTAAAGTGTATTGAAAATAATGTTCATTAATATTGTTTAAAAAGTAGTTTTCAATTGTGTGTTTTAATAAAAAGTGGTGTTTGACCAAAAAACATTATCATAGTTATTGTTTTAATTTAAATAAATGAAAAGGAAAAATTTATAAAATATTAATTACCTTTGACTAGTTTTTATTAAATAAAAATAACTTAATTTTGATAATATATCACAAACTATCATAAAAAGGATATTTTACTTAAAGAATTGTACTTAGGGTGTGGTTTATTTTGGAATTCATGTTGATCTTAATTTCCCATGCCTATAATTATTTCATTTTAAAGTTATTTTTCTGCTCTTGGCCTCTCTTTGAGCATTGAATTGGTTGTATTTGGATGGTTACCTATGGTCTCATGAACGAATGTTAGTATTTTTATCTATTTTAGTTCTCTTTATCACATCATCCAATTAGACCTTAAATTATTTATTTAAATTTATCATAGGTGCATTATATTTTTGGTGGTCAAAACAATGTCACCTGGAGGTTGATGTATATCTTTTTGAATTAGAGGGAGATTGGGTTGAGTGGATGTATTTATTGTTAATAATTATTTTGTCAGTTTAAATTGCTAAAAATAATTATATCTTATTTAATTATGGGATGGATGTCCAATGTATGGATAGTTTATGACCATTTTTTCTACCCTTGATAAACTCTAATTATTGGGTAAATTTTTTCCAATTAAAATTACTTTGATTCCCTTGCACTAGTTCATACCCAATAGAAATTAAGAACACACCTCAGGAATGTTCTAGGATTACTCAAGTGTCTGGTGGAGGTAGTTAATGGGTTGGTCTATGAAAAATGGTTTCATAAAAACCCTTTTATATTTGGGTGTTTCTAGTATAAGGGGATAGTAATGTTAGAACTCGAGAGGTTGGAGTAGAAAGAGTGTCATGAAATCTTACTTATTCAGTGCCTTGAGATTATATGGGAATTTCGGATTATGTATTGAGATTTTTTAGTTTCTTGATTGTTCTATGATTTTAGAGATGACAATGGGAGTGAACTAGTATCATGTGATGATCTTGAATAGCCTAGAAACCCATTTGGATCCCGAGTGTATGGTTCAATGTGACTTATAATAGTGGTTTCATGCTTTTCACATGGTCCTCTAGACCATGTGTTTAGGTCATTCACAACCACTAGTCCATATTAAGGTATTTTCTGTGTTTTTTATATCATTGGATAAATATTGAGTTGGCCAGTGTTGGTTTTAAAAATAATTGTGTTTTGTGTTTTGTGTTTTGATCTTAAAATTTGTTTTCTTATAGGAAATTAATTTTTAAATATAGATTTGAAATTTTTTAAGGATTTCAAAAATTTATTTATGAAAATATAAATTCCTTTTAAGTATAATAAAAAATTAATAATGTAAATTTCTAAATGAATTGAAATGAACTTGGTTTGAGGATTTTCTAAATAAATTTTAAATTGATATTTTTATTTGAAAACAAATTTCCAAATGAAATTTTGAAATTTTGAAAAAAATATATTTTAATTTAAACCTAAAATCATAAAAATTATTTCAATTTTATTTTATTAAATGTTGAAAATGCTTTTAAAATGGGTAAACATCATGTATTTATAGAAATTTTGAAAATAGAATTTAAAAAAATCAATGGGAATTGATTTTTTTGTGATTTGATTTTCTGATTAGAGGTAATTATGCTTTATTATTTGGGTTTTCCTTTTTCCAATGGTTTAATCAGTTGGTATGAGTTATATTTTAATTCATATTGATTTAAATTTTATGTTTTTCTTTTATTTTCATTCCTCCTTGAATTTTTCATTGGGTTTTGGGTTGTTTTTTATTAGGATTTCCTCAAGTGGTTTCTATTGTAGTTAGGGGGTGTAATATCCAGTTTAATGGTATTACATAGATATTAAGTGGACTGGTAAATATGAATCCCCTCTTACCAATTGATTTTTTATTTAAATTTTTTTTCATTTTTGTATGTGAGTCCCCTTACTCAAACCAATGGTTAATGATTTGTGGGGTGTTCGGTTATTGATAGAGGCCATCTTCCAAACCTGTATTGGAAGATATTATCATTTTACTTGGATGTACTTGAGGGTATAATTAATGGTTCCACGGTAACAAGTTTTATTTTTAGAGGCTCCACCAGGAAAGGTGGTGACCCTACATTTGGTCTCAGTGAAGTTATTTATCTTGAAGGGTAGTTTCTTTGTATTCTAAAGTGTTTGGGAATGAGTAGTTAAGTCCCCTTCTTCTGGGTTTATAAATATAATTATCATTGTTATTAGTTATAATATTTCAAGTGTTTTGTGTCTGGAGAATGTTTCATTATATGTTAATTAGTATCTAATAAATCATGTTCAATGTAGTTTACTTTTTCCCTTTCTCTTCATTTTTTCCCTACATGTTCTAGATTCGTGTTTTGGAATTCTCTATGATACATGTTTATGAAGACCTAGATGGTTCATTTGGGGAAAATTAGTGGTGTTTCCTTAAATAATTTTTTGGTTTATTTCTATTTATTTGGATCCTCTTTCAGTTGTGGTGTCTCTCATGGGGTTTTTCTTTTGTTCGGTTGAACCTTCAGGATAGTTGAGTCTTTATGGTGGTGAGATCTAGTATCAGTCTCAACTCTCTTTGATTGTCCCCTAGCGTCCCAAAACTCTTTTTTTGGTCCTAGTTTTGAATTGGTAATTAAATATATCTTTATTTTTCATAAATTTTTTAGTTAGGAAAGATATTTATCCTTGGGTCTAGTCGAGGATTAGTTTTTAGAGGAGTTTTAAAATAGTGGGGAGATTATAATTGACACTTGATCTTGCTTCTTTTTTTAATACAGTTTAAGGTCGCTCATAGATACATGTTTAGGTGAGGGGGTGTTTGAGTATTGATTTTAGATGTTCTATGGGAGATTAATTAAGTTTCATAGATCATTGTGGACCATTTTAGTTGGTTCCATAGGTCTTGAGTCGGTATAGTCATGGTGTTCCTCAGTTTTTGGAGGCTAAAGGTATATTAAGGAGGTCTAATCCTTTATTTCCTTCTAATACATATAAATAATTTGAGGCTATCTAGGGTAATAAAGTGTTACGGTGGGGATTTTTTCACATCCTGATCATATTATTTTCCTTTTTATTTTATTTATTTAGTTATTTTTAATCTCTCTCTCGAATTCGGTATGGAACCCCTTTATTATTATTATTATTTGGAAATTTTGAATTTCTACAAAGACACATTGTTAGGGTAAACTATGAATAGACTATGTAAGTTTGTATATTACATTAATAGATCAAATTTCATGGTCAAAACATTGTTTCTCTAACCATGTTCTATGCCCATGCAAGGTGCTTCAAGTCTTCCAGTAGTGAGTGCAAGGTTTTTCCAATTGTACATTGTGCTGGATTCTTAAAAAAGGAAAATTTTCAAACTGAACAACCCTTTTATTTTTAACACATGTGAACCTTCCCCTCACTTCACCTTCTCATCATGCACCAACCTATGTGGCACTCTTGTTCAGGAATCCTCCTCCTCCTTTTCCATGGATTCCAACCATTTTATCTCATGATTTCATGTGTGTTATTCCTTATAAGGTCTCTTGTCCATTCCATGTTTTTTTCTTGTTCATATTTCTATTCTACCTCACTGATCATGCCCCATGGTTGAACAATATATTTATTTGGGGGTACTTTTTATTATTATTGGTGTCTAGGGTTCATGATCCCTAATTAAGCCTGATTCGAGTGACTATTGTCAAAGGAAACGAGCTTTTCATAGATTTCAGGTATGTTTTGGTTTGATATTTATCTTTTGTTCAAATTTAATTGGGTATTTATTTAATTTTGGGTTCCTCTTTGTTATATAGGGTGTCTTTGACCTCAATAAAGTGTAATATCACTGTTTTTATCAATGGTATAAAATTTCAAGTTGGTTTTCCCTTGTCTTGTCCTTTGAATACTAGAACCTTCACTGATTTTATTTTTAATTTATATGTTTCATACCTTGTAAATTTATTATATATTTTGGTTTCCATTATGTGTGAGGTAACATTCCCTTCTAAATTCATTATTATAAGTTTTTTAAGAAATAATTTACAATTTGAATGTTCAATAAAATGTATGAATGAATTTTACTTGTGAATTTTGGTATTTTCAATAGTGTGTCTATTTTGAAATAAAATTATCAATTGGTCTTTCAGTTTAACTTTTAATTTAAATTTATAATTTAAATACCAATTATTAATAAAATAATAAAATATTTTTTAAAAATAAAAATGATATATTACATAAAGTTATTTGGATATATTTTGTGGTTATACACATATGTAAGGGTATACATATATGTGTGTGTTTGTGTAAGCTCACATGGGATTTTATGAATCTGTGTAATAAAATGCATATGTATATATCTGTGTAAATATATGTGAGTATAATAATTAAATGTATAATTTGAATTAACATGTGATTCTTGTTTTAGTTTCCAATATAAATTGGAAAGGGGGGATTTTAGTGAGACTTTTAAGAAGTTTTCGAATGACCGTTTGGAATTTTTTAAATGATGATGTCTTTTCATTATGGTTATTATTCAATTTATAATTTCCATTTATGATTTAAAAATGGAATGGATTATTTATTCTAGAATTTGGAACTGCTTATGAATTGTTTGAAAGAGGTGATATTTTTAGTGGTTAAAGTTTCCATATTTCAAATTTCATTGGAATATTTGGGTAGTTAGTAGGAACTCTAGGTATATATGCTACACTAGTTTAGTGTTTTTCTCTGAATAGTGGCCCTCATATATACTATTTTCCACTTGTGATAATATTCCCCTTGGTTAGGCAAGGTAGGGAAACATCATGAGTTATGAACGATTTATTGATATTTGGTGTTGGTATTATTTTTTTGCTTTAAAGTTGGGTCTAAGTTTTCCCCCATGATATTTTAGGATCCCATGATAACTCTAACAATTTTATATATGTAGGTGTGTGTTTCATTTGATCATGGTTCTATTTAAAACTAGGTTTTACTTATTTTGTAAAATCGTTACATAAAAGTGTATTGAAAAACGTGTTATTAATGAATGTTAATAAGGTAGTTTTTGATTGGGTATTTTAATGAAAATGTGTGTTAGACTAAAAAATATTTTCTTAGTGATAGATTTCATTTAAAGAAAAGAAAAAGAAAATTTTATAAAATATTAATTACCTGTGATTGGTTTTCAGTAAATAAAAAAAATATACTAATTATAATGTATTTCAAACTAGAATTAAAAATATATTTTATTTAAAAACTTAGATTTGCGGTGTGGTTTATTTTGGCATTCATACTGAGCTTAATTTTTCAAACCTATCATTATTTCAGTTTCAGGTTCTTTTTCTACTCTATTCCACACATTGAGAATTGAATTGGTTGTATTTGGGTGATGAACTATGGTTACATGGAGGTATTATGGTTATTTAAACTATTTATTTTTGTTTCTTTCATCGACCAAGTAGGAATTTACCACATTCTTTAAATTTATCAATGTTTCATTATATTTTTTTAGGAAACTATATATTTTTTGGAGAGGGATATTGGGTGAGAGGAGGGATAATTTGTTCTTATTTTAATTTTGGGTTCAAATTTTTAAAATTTATTTACTATTTATTTGATTCTAGAATGGATTTCCAATGTATGATTGGGTTATGCCCTTTTTATACTTATTAACTCTCATTATTGGGTGAATCTATTCACATTGGATTTACTTTGATAAAATGGCACTAGTTTCTAGTATGGGAGATCGAAAACACTCCTTGGGTGTGTTGTGGACCAACTCATGTTTCTAATAGAGGGACTATTCATGTTGGTTTTGGACTTGATGAGAATGAAGTAATTTCTCCAACATCATAGGATAACTCATCAAGGCTAGATCATCAAGTGAGAAATAATACGAACTGATATGACATGGTATTAATTATAATATGTTATTTCTATTTCATTAATATTATCCACATGTAAGGTGGATGTATTCTGATATACATGGGTAGTAAAGGTACTAGTTCAGGATTTGAACCACACTAATAGGGGTGAATCAGTGTTAGTGACCTTTAAGAAAATTTATACATTTTATCTCTTTTCTATTTAACTTTTTTTTTAGTTAAAGTGAATGGGTATCTTTGTTGTCTCTTATCACATTATTTATTTCTCACAATATAACAAAACACACACACAAACAAGAAAAAAAAACAATTTAAAAGGTTCACCCATCAGTATGAGATAGATAATCCTTGGTGAAATCTAGTAAAACATGAAGTAACAAAGCCCGCTAGTAAAACATTGTGATCCTTATAATATTATCTCCCAATAGTGTATAGTAAACATCCCACGCACTTTTTTAGGGTATCATACACTTAGGTAAATATTTTACCTTTGCAGTGAATTATAATGGTAACAAATGAAGAGTTTATCATCAATTTAAAAGTTTGTATTCTCATTGATTTGCTGCTACTTTTTCCTTTTTCTTCCCTTAAACTATAATAAGTTACTTCTTCTATTTTTATATAAAATGCTACATATAACCTCTTCTTCTTCATCATAGTAGAAAACTGATATACTACTAGTTATTCTACTTCCCTCTTCCTCTTCTTCTTATTCTTCTTCTTATGTGAAGATAGGACTACACATATCTTTACTTCTTCTAATGAAATTCAAGACTAAATTATCCACTTTTTTCTTCTACTTCTTAACCCTTTATCTTCCTCTCTAAAACCAAAACAACACTAGATCATCCTCTTAATTTCATTATCATAACATAGTGGTTCTTTATATAAGAAACTATATCAATTATTCTATTTCATTATTGTGAAACATAGGAAATACTCTTTTGGAATAATAGTCCCAAATATCAATGAAAACAATTTTAACTTGAAATAATATATATATATTTAATAACTACAACATTATCAGTTATCTCTTATCTTTATTTCTTGCATGACTATTTTCATAATGTCACATGAAAACTTATAATTAAAATCATCTAGAATTATCAAATCTATAAAACTCAAATACTAATATTCCTTTATAACATCCTAAAACCACATGTTTTTATGAATAAACCGCATTAATTAAAACATGTAAAATTATCATGGATTTATTTATTATTTCCATCTAAGAAATACACATGAATTTAAATCACCATGAATACATGACACTATGGATTTTTAGTTGTGAATAGCCTCATTCATTCTCTAAATCTCATTCATATTGCAAGGCACCAGCTTCACCATCTTCATGCTTGGCGGGAGGCGGCTTCGGCAGGCGACGGCCTCGGCTCTGGGTGGATGGGGGTGTCATGGCATCGGATCCAGGCTTGGCTTCGTCTATTCGGGCATGGAATCGTCTTCTCCGTCTAGTCACGCTCGTTGGATGGTGGCTTTGGAAGGTGAAGACGTAGATCTGGGTGGATGGAGCTGTCTCAGCGGCGGATCCTGGTTTGGCTTCAACAGGTGGAGGCTTTTCCTTGTCCACTTAGGCATGGCCCCCGCGTTAGCCCCGGTGTGGCGCGGAGGGGGGAGGGCCACTGGTTCAGGAATCTGGCGGTCCTATAGTCTCTACATAGGACTGATCTCGGTGATTCAAGGTTTTTTCTTGTTCATTACATCTATTTTTTAGTTCTACAGGTTTGCAGAGGGTCAATTCTGGTTTGCGGAGTCTCCTTATGCCACTTGTTGTTGGTTTCTTCCATTTCTTGTTCTTTGGTTACATCAGACTCTAGGTAGGGGCGTCTGCGATACTATTATGAGCAAATCTATTCCCAATGTGGCGTTTCTGGTTCAGAGCGGTCTATATATCCTCATTGGGGACGTTCCTCTGGAGTGGTGTTGGGCCATCCAGTTCTAGGTGATGATGGTCTGGCTTCGTGACTTTGATCATCTTCCATTCGCTCCAACATGCAGTGTGGTGAGAGACATGAGGTGTGTAGTGGATTGGATTTCATGGTGATTGGGTGTTGTGATTACTAGTTTATGAATGAGTTGGATGTCAATGGTGGTAGTGGTTTGTTTGAATGGTTTGACCTCGAAAGTGAGAACTCATTACTCCTGGACTCGTCTACTTTGATCATGCTCCAGAGGAGGATCCAGAGATGGTGTTTCATCTTTGCAGATCTTTTCAGACTTGGTGATTTGAGAGGGTATGGCGTTAGCCGTCATATCGGGCATGTGCTTTGACACAGGACACTTGCTCGCCGAATTTTCTTTCAATGGTGGAAAGCATTACTTTGATAATTTATTGGGAGGGGTAGATCCAGGTTTCCAGTCTGCTTGTAATCTTCTTTTTGCCTTCACTTGTGATTTTTATAAGTTCATGATGTCTTTTGGGTACCCCCCTTCATCCCTTAAAAGGGTGCTTTATCTATAATAATAAAAATTGAAGGACTTCGGGCCGTTGGATGGATCAACTTCTCCCAAACTTCACAAACCCCCTTCTCTTTATTTGTTTATTATAGTGACAATTTCATGCCATTATTTTCTCACTATTCCTAGAGACATACCAAATATTTATATTCTTATTTTCTTCTTGCATCACAATAATAGTGATATATATTTCATTTAATACCAACTTAATTTTCATTGACAAGAATCATCCTCTTCTTCTTTTCATGATCAACTTACCATACAATTGACCATTGAGTTGTGCAATCAATCCCCATCTGGTTATTCATCTATATTTGTGAAAATCCTACTGTATAATCAATTAATATGTAGTATAGTTGGCCAAGTGGTCATTTGAGCTACCATGAGGCTCATATTCACTCTACACACACTACGAATACCATGTTCGATTCTTTTCTTCAACTTCTTAGTGGATTTTTTTTCTTCCTTCTGAGTAATTCATGATCTAATATAGTGCATCTCAACTTAATATCGAGCTCAAATTAATCATGAGTGATTTTATTTGACCATCTATGTCATGTTCTATAGGAACCAACAACATCCATATTTCAAGGATTCCCCAATATAGAATATGATACAATAATAAAAAGTGAATTCATTTTTTATAACCAGTGGTGTGCCCATGTTCTATCTGTATACTTGGTTGTAGTGGAATAGTGCACTATAAACCCACATTCCATGTAAAACCCTCCTTCAACATATCCTTCATTAATATTAAAATCCAAACCTAATGCCTATAAATCAGGACTATAAGGGAGTTGGAGTTCAAACTCAGCCACGGGTGATGCACTACTTCTGAGAGGTTAAACTCCACTATCCTACAAGAGGTAACCCACATTAATGTATTCCTTTTCTCATAGTTAATAGACATTATGTTCCTATTAAATCCATTTATATTTTTCTAATGACCTTTGAGTTTGGTCAGACTGTCCCTATAATGGTCTGGCTACTCGGGTCTTGGTTGGCCTATTGTATGTAATATTTTTTTCCAACTCCATGTTTTTAAAATATAAGACCACAAAATGTAGTAAATCATTATCTTATTAAACTCTTATATTCTTTAAAACATCATCCATATTTCTTTTACATTACATGAAAGTGGATTTATCTTCAAAAAAACTCATTCATCATAGAGATATAAACCTCATCATTATAAAATATCAATGCAACTTCTTCATCAAGGACGTCTACTTAGAAAAGATTATATTCAAATTAACTAATCTTCCAAGATCATGATCTTCTTAATAATGAATCTTCTTCAATATATTTGAATTCCTTGACAAAAAATATAACTCACACAAATTAGGGACAACAAAATCCCCCTTGTATTTATTGAAAATACCTTCTAAATTATATGTCAATATGTGCATTTCTCATTTATTCATTCGCTCCCCTTTTTTTATCAATATTTATTTTAACTTTGTATACACCTTATTGATAGGAAATACAAAGTAGTTTGGAAAATGGTATTAGTTTATTATTAAGAAAATTTTCATCAATCATTTCTCTCACTACTAGAAATTGAGGTTATAGCCACACTTATACAAACACTATTTATAAAAACTGGGGCTATTGCCTAACATTTTTCATGAGTCATAAAATATTTATGATAGTATTCCAATAACCCATTTCTACCCACCTCACAATCTCTCATTACAATTCCCCTCCTCGCCCAACACTGTCTCCCAACCTCCTATTATCCTCCTCCTTTGACGTAGCCACCCCACATCCTCAACAATGCTGCTCCGAGGTGGCATCCCCACCTCCTCCTCTAGTACACCTCCAACATAGACACCCAACATCCTCATAATACACCTCCTCCAACACATATCCAATGTGGCTCTAACGTGGATCCAACATGGCTCTGTCACGGCTCAAACATGCCTCCAACTCTATCTTCTCCTTCACCTCCACCTCCTCCTTTAAAATACCCTCCCCCTCAAATCACTGTGTAATTTCTTTGTATTCTTCCTACATTCTAGGAACTCCTCCGCATCTCCCTGATTAGTTCTCTAGGATCGACCACTTCTGATTGGAATGTGGTAGGGTTTTTTAAAATGAAAATTTTTCTATTTCATCAAATATATGTTTGATTTTTTCTATAAGGGATTTGATTAACTATAATTTTATCTAATAAATAGGAGTATAATCATGTTTAATACAACAACATATGAATTAGGATGGTTCTACTTCTTCACATTCCCTCTGATTTCTTCCATTAATAAGTATTTTTTTTATTTCATATCCTTATCCTCTTAAATTATCATTGGGTAAGATTTATTTGTTTCGATTTCTTATCTTATTAATGGTCATATTTTTGTTGGATAATGTTTAGTAATTTTTACTTATTGCATAAAGTATGATTTTTTTATTTATTTTTTCTTATTTTCATTAGGTTTGACTATCTTATTAGTGTCCACAATTTCAGATTATAGGAATAGTAGGTTCACTATATGAAATTTATACTTCTGATAGTTTTAATTTATATTTTTATTGTATCAACTCTCTAAATTTTTCACCATATATATTTGTTTTACAAATGTACTATATTATTTACAATATGTATTATCAACATACCTATTCTCAATATAATAGCCATTTATAGTTCATTTCTTTAATTATCTAAACCATCTTATATAATAGCATCTTAATATTTTATTCTACAGGTTTTATTAACACTTTATAGGTGCTTGGTTTTGATGTTGATTCAAAAGTCACCCAAATGTCTTGAGAAATACATATTCTTCAGTATTAAGACTTATGATACATGAATATTTTATCAACTAAATTTTTTACATTTAAGAAACTTATTAATTTATTCAATGTATAATAATTTATTTATATAATTTTGATAAACAATTGTAATCTAAATTATAATTCGATGTGAAAAATTCCAATATTTTAGCCTATTCTTTAATATTAATGTTTGATTACTAATTCCTTATGAGTTTTCATGTAATGTTATTATTAAAACATCCCATCAATGAATCTTAATTATATCATGATTATAAAATTTTACACAGGTTTTTAAATATGAGTATATAAACCACCAAGCATGTATTAAAGAAATGAGAAAATTAGACATCATTGAAATCTAATAATGGATTTTTTTAATCCAAAATATTTCTTATGATGATAATTTTTATCAATCAATTTGGCATCAAAATATTATTATATTTCATATAAAATACTATAAATTTTTAAGATTACTTATCATTATGTTTAATATTAAATATTTTCATGTCTAATATTAAGTATTTTTTTGTTTACTAATGTTAAGTTTAACCCATTCAAGTTTAATATAGTTATTTTTTGTTTCGATAATAATATCTCCCTTATCCAAGAATATTCATTAAATATTGTTTTGTTTATTAAAAAATAAGTTATTATATTTTAAAATCATATATATACTTTTTAAATATATCCACATTAAATATTTTTATATTTAATAGGATATTGTTAATTTCATTTTTGTTATTCTCAAATTAGTTAATTACTTTTTCCTATGATAATATATTCTTTATTTCTTCTCTATCATCAATATACATTGTCAAATTTTAATATAGTTAAAAAAAATTAATACAACACATTATTTATTAATTTATTGTTTTCATATTTGTTATAGTATATCTTCATAAATATAAAATTGTGATGCAATTATTCAAATGTGTAGAGTTGTGCTTTTTTATTCACTATAAACATTATATGAAATTTATGAACAATTTTTGTAATTTCATTGATTGTGTAGTTGGTATTTTATATTGATTTTATAATTATAATTTTATAGTTATGTAACTATTGTTTCTTTGTTAAAAAACATAAATAAAATGTATATTATCTTTGGTGTTCACCATATATATGAAACATGTTTTCTTATTTTCTTATTTCGTTATATGTTATTTACTCTTATTATTGAATATTATACTTGTGTTATAGAAATGATATATATTTACAAGTGCTAATACATATTATGAATAACTGATGTGTATTTAGCAGAGCTATATGATATTCGACGGTGATATTTTGTGTTGATATCTTTTATTTTTGGGTCCTTCATAACTCTTGATGGTGTTTTTTCTTAGTGGTGTTGATTTCTAAATCTTCTGTTTATGGTTTGGGCTCCTAAAATATATAATGTTATTTAGAAAACCATATGTTTGTTTGTATTTATTTTATTTATTAAAACAAGGATAAATAATTTAATTATATATTATTATTGAAAATGGGGAAATAATAGTTGTTAGGATTGATTCTATAGAAAGTAAACTACCATATACAAACAACTGTGATCATTTAGATTACATAGTATAAATTTTTTAGTGGATGGCAAGAAACACCTCCCTCAATTATAGAAATAGTGTAAGTGAATCTATTGTAGTATGATTTTCTATATCAATATTTTATCTCTCTTTTATCTAACATTCTCATTAACCAAATAATTATTCATAACATATGAATTGTTTTATGGATTTGACTGACCCAAATGTCACATGATATGTGTAATCAAGGTATTTGAGGCATTTTGTTATAGTTGATATTTGTTGGTGTAAATTTAATCATTTTGTTATCTCTAAGGATGGTAATGGAAATGCTTCTTGTTAGTTGGTTATCATTACAAGATTTCATAACTTTTTATCATTATTTTTAATTTTTAATTGCAATTTTTTTACATGACATAATTTTCATCTTTATTGTTATTGTTTTTTTTATATTCTGAACATTGTAGTTCTTATAATTTTTATAGTACTGATATACCACTAAGGGGTTAATGTCAAACTTATCTCAAAGGATTCACCCTCAAATGATGAACCTCAACCATACATTTATTACAATGGAAACCTTTAGGTTATCTATATTTAATTATCAACCATCCATGGGTTAGTCTTTTCCAATATTTTCAACCTGATATGAATAATTTGATAGATGTATTTTTTGTTTTAAATAAGTAGGCATTGTTATTATTCAATACATGAAGGTACTTTTGTGTATTTGTAGATAAATCTTAAACTACTATTAAGGAACATGTATAAACGCAATGTTGTAGAGAGAGAAACCTAAAACATGATGAAAAGTGTTCCTTTTATTTTTAAATAATTTATGAACTAAAAACTAATGCACCCAAAAACTAATGTGTTAAGGATCATAGGAAATATTATGAAATTGGAAAACTAAAAATTGGTTGAATGGGGCTATATTTAGTTATGAAAAAGAACCTTTTTATTTATGGTAACTCAAATCATTTTGTTATGTTTTCATTTTTAATATACCCTTAATTATTCACGTATTTTAAATTTTTAATCAAACTATATTTTCACAATTTTTAGATTTATATTAATCAAAATGTAGTTATAACTTTATTCCCTTAAATATTCACATTATTCATCATTTTCAAGAATGTTGTTAGATATTTTTTTTATAATCAAACTACATTTTCATAATCCAGTATTATATAACTGATTTATGAATTATTGATAATTTTTTTAATATATAATCCCATATGGAAATGTACTTTTCATAATTTTTAATCTTGTGTGAATTGAATTAAAATACAATATGGAATATTTTTTCATATATTAATATGTTATTTATTGTAGGAGAATATACTACAAGATTTTTATAATAATGTTTCCACTACAGCTAGAAATATAGTCCTGAGTTTGGATTTTTCAATCATAGAAAGTAATGAAATTCATTATCCCTTTTCATCCCCTTCCATTATAAAGAAAATGAAGTCTGAAAAAATGGGAAACAATTTTCCTTCTAGGTGTGACTTTTAGGCATCTTTATTTATGATATACAATTGATTTCTAAAATTATATTATATTATTTTATTATAGTTATTTATGATTAATATTTATTCAATATCCAAATGAATTTTTATATAGAGGATATTTGTGATATATATTTTTTCTGGATCCCCATTTCAACTGTGTTTTTTGTGTGCATTTTCTCACATATGCATTTTATTATGATTTTATCACATCTTAGTATATGCTTATAATTAAGTCTATACTCATGTAATGAAATGAAATAAAAAAAACATTTCTAATTTTATAGTGAATATGTTTATGATTATCATTAATAATATGCTTGTCTTATGCATACAATTAGTTTTACAAAAATACTATAATACACAAATAATTTCAAACATTATAATATATATAACCTTACATGTATAGTTGCTTTAGATTATTCTTATACAAAAACTACGTTACATAAATACAAAAATAAATACATAATTTTCAACACTCTAATAATAATTCTTATGCTCCTACTTATGTTTATAGATACACTATAATATATATACATTTTCAATATTACAGTGCTTGTGTCTATTCTTATTGTTTTCTTATGATTATGCTTATGATTATGCTTAAGATTCTAAAAATAAAATAATATATACAAATTTTTTCTTAAACCTCATCTCTACCTTTACTTTGGGTCTCTACACCTTTCATTCAACAATTTTACCTTGATTTATTTTTATTATCCTATTTCCTTCGATCATAATTTATTTACAATAGTTACAAATAATTTTTTAAATTATGTTTTGTTTAATTTAGATCCTGTTTATTTAAATAATTGTTTCATAACTCATTTTTCAATTGTTTTATCTGTGGTTAACCAATATACCATGGTTTTATTATAACTTTATTTACTATTTGTTCTTTTATTTTTATAAATCATAATCAACAAACTATAAGGGGGAAAGCATGCCCACTATATGTTAAACCAAAATATGTGATGTTCCTTAACCAGGTTTGTTAAGGTGTGAGTTACATTCCAAATTTCTATGTAATGAAGCTAGAAATGAATCCTTAAATGGTTAAATAGGAAGAATAATTGGGTAATGGTTGGGTAATTGATTAACCTTGATAAGAAATTCTGGATATTGTAACCTTGTTTTACCAGTGTAACATTGGTGTGCTTTAAATGGTTAGCTAAATGATATAAAAAAAAATTAGAGGGATATAGTATTAATTTTAAGGGGGAAAAATGTCCAATGTATGTTAAACCATAATGTGTGATGTTCCTTAATTGGGTTTGTTAAGGTGTGAGTTGCATGATGAATTTATATGTAATGAAGCTCGAAATGAATCCTTAAATGCTTACAAAGGAAGAATAATTGGTCAACAGTTGGGTAATTAACCTTAAAATGAAATATGGGATATTGAGACCTTTTTTTAACAAAGTTTAAGATTTGTATTCTTTAATTGGTTTTCTAAATTCTATTAAAAATGATCAAGAGGAATATAGTATTGATTTTAAGAGGGAAATAATGTCTAATTTATGTTAAACTAGAATGTGTGATGATGTTCCTTAACTGGGTTTTTTTTAAATATATGATTTCTTGATTTTATCATTCATAATCTATATTACAAATACTTTTTTTTTTTGTTATTTCATAATATTTTATATATTCACATTGATGAATATCATAATTGTGTGTTACTCCTTGTCAAACCATTACAAATTTGTCACACAATAATTTCAATTTCAAAGAAACTTCCATGGAACAGAGATTTCATATATGATTAAAATGATTACACAAGAAGTATTATACTCATATAATCTTTTGACTATAGTTTAATGTTATACTTTAAATATATATGAAATTCAAGATGGAATGACAACCACTATAATTATTTTAGGTATATTTTTTACTTCAAATTATATCAGGAATATTATACACCATTTCACTCTCCTAGCATGATATATTGTATATTTTTAACATCTTAAGGTTTGTCTCGTCCTCTTTGATGACTATTTTAGGATTTTTTTTTTGATTCCCAATTAAATTATTATTTCTAACCTATCATGTTATAATTACTTTTACTATTTTTATCAAATTTTTCTTTCTCTTCTATTCTTCTCCTCATATATATCATTTATATATACAACTCATTAACTAACATTCACATGGTATTATTATTTATAATCATATTTTCTAATATATTTTTCATATATCTATCTATAATAATTAGTTTTATGGAATATTTTATTTATTTCCTGGTGCATGAAATTATTAGAACATCATGTTATAATAGTGGATTTTTAGAATTCATGAGTTGTTATCTAGACTGGATGGAAGCCCTATGGTATTCACTTGTACTTTATATTTCATTCATTTATTTTAAAATTTTATCATAACATGTTTACATCAATATATGAAATGTATTTTCCAATAATATTACCTATTTTATATAGATTCAACTACAGAAAAAATTTACATTCTCATATATCTTGATTCCTTTCTATGTAATTTTTTCTAAATTCACATACATGAATATAAATTTTTTCAACCTTCAATAACATTATGCTTATATTTTGAATTATATTATAGTTTCTCATACTAAAATTAACTTTAAAATATATAAACATTCTTAAAATAAAAAATATGGATTATTTTGTATGAAACAGCCACCATGATATTTATATATAAATAATTTATGCTAGTGAATCATGTTTTATATATTAATGAAATTACTTTTTCAATGTAATGAGATTTCTTTCTAGACATAGATGATTAAGATTCACTACAAGTTACACATTAGAGTGATTTATTTTTAACATTTCAATCTTTTTCTTTATATTTTGTTAGGTATGTTACATGTATGATATTATATATTAATCTCAACTCTTAATCATTATTGACCTATTAATAAAAAATAAGATCTATTCATCATATAAACTTCTTAATAAATTTGATTTTTTCAATTCAAAAGGTACACCTTTAATAAAAAAAATTCATTAACATATTTACATTTAAACGTAGGTTATAGTAAAATTTAAAAATAAAATTTTTAGTTCAATGAGACTCTTAGTCAATATTGACATTTTTTTAGAATTTATGAAATATTTTTTTCTTCGGTATATTATTTAATTTAGTTATCTTATTTACATCGGGAAATTTTCCTTGAGTATATCCACTTAATGTATTTATCTTTTCTCATTGATCTATCCACTATCTATTTTAACATATTCCTTAGAAAACCAACTTTAAAATAATTATAAACTTTATGTCTTTATTTTTGCTTTCATTTAATGTAGAAAATAATGTTATGTGAACCATGGATTCTTTACCTATTAATAGGAATGATTCGCCTCCTTATCTTCTTCTTATTTGGGTTTTATTTCCCAGTTATTCATCACTATTTTGGATACTTTTTTAAATGTAAATTTACATATAAATAGAGTACATTATTCTTGATCTAATTTTAATCTCCATTGATGTATATGATCAAGGTTCTAAAAAATTCCCTCTCATTATTAAAATTTCCACCACATTACAACCTCTTTTCACTTTGTCTTTTAGATTTTAACCCTTCTTAAAATTCAATTTTAGCTCATTGATTTAGTTATACAATTTCAATTCCTCATTCTTAATTTTATTCTCTAAGAGTAGTTGGTTTCAAATGTGTAAATTCAAGGTTCATTTCATTATTTTCCTCTTAAATGAAAGATTTACAAAAATATAAAATTTCTATGTGTTTTCATCCCAAAAATAGTTTCTCATGAATTTTTTATGGACGAAATTTACATAATCCTTTTCTAAGTGTAGATTAATTTATTCATAAAGTTTTAGTGGGTTCTTTATCTACAATTTCTCATAAACTCAATCTATTGGACTTCAAATTTCAATATCCTTGCCACTACTTGTTTTTATTTCTATGACACACTCCATAATATGGGTTTTAGTTTAGATCGACATAAATTCTGTCTCGCTTTAATAATTTCATTTCATAAGTATCTCCACTTGAGATTGAAAACCATTTATATAGGCATGGGTGTTATTAGAGAGATTTTTAATCCTTGTTTCCATACATGAGAATTTTAATTGACTACCCTTGATGTGGTCCTTATTTACTTGGATCTTTATTCTAATATTTTTTCTATTAAGATATTCATATAAATATGTTTTTTAGTCTGTGAACCTTAAGTAAACATTTCAGAAGAAGTTCAAAAACAAAAACAACTTTATATATCTACTTAAATATTCTTTTTTCATTATTGGTTATTGAGTTATATATCATTTATCATGTATAGTTGAAACACTGGTCACATACATATAATAACTCATTATATCTCACTTATTTTCCCATTATTTCCTTATACGAGGTTTCTTATGATGCAAGTTCATTGATAATTTACTTTTGCAATAATACTAATGATGTTTATTTACTTAGTGTCACATCTTTCACAACCCACTATTTTAACTTATTTTATGTTTCATAGTGATTTCCAAAGTTTCAAATCATTTTTAAAGGTACTGTAGTGGTAAAATTTTAAATTTTAGGAATTCATTCACATATTTAGATGAATGGAATTTTTAGTAATAGGTTTTTTTATGAATTATTATGTGTGTGTGTGTGTTTTATTTGGTATTTAAAATTCTTCAAGTACAAATTATTAATAGTTTAAATGCCTTATTATTTGGTATAATGACACTTGAAGCATTTCCTTAGGTTATTTTCTTGAATTTATCAAACATTAGCTATACTTTCCTTTCATTAGCCTCTTGGTGATTTAGGAAACATATTTTTTTACATCCAGCATTAGTGTTAAAATATTTGGTTTCAATTATATGGATTACTATTAGTTTTACGTGATCTAGAAGCAGTATTATTTCATTTAGAGTAAAATTCATTTGAATTCAAACTTGCCAATTTATAGAAGCATGCACTTTTTTATTTCTCTTGAATAATTTTTTTAGGAAACTCAAGTCATTTCTTGGAGATATAATGCTATCATGACTTTTTAAGTGGGTATGTATGCATTGAGTGTAAATGTGTAGGGAGTTTTTCATTTATATTTTCATATTATTTTTGATATTATCTAGAAATATTTCTAGATGATTTTAATAAAACATGTTCTTGGTATTAGGTGATGTATTTTGGTTTAGTGTCTTATTTTCATTTTCAATCATTTTTTATACGACACCCAAGAAATTTTATTCCAACATAATAGAATCTACTTGGGTTTTTTTTGGTCAATGTCATTGAATTACATTCATAGTTTTAGATTAGTTTGAATTTCTTTACAGACATCATATTTCGGTGTCATGTCTTATAAGTCAATTTAATAAATCTCTGCTTTGGGCTATTATCTTGTCTAGTAATATATTTAAGAGTTGTCTAGTGTAGATTAATATTCTTCCTAAATAAAATTCTTAGTTGGATTTGTTGTATGGGGTGCTATCCTTAGTTTTGAATCATATTTTGGTATTTCCCTTTACCTTTCTGTTTGTTCTTCTATGTGTGTTTTTGAATGTTATTTTTGGGTGGTCTCATCATTCAAATGATAATGGTGAATTAATAGAAGATAATGGAAAATTAATAGAATTTAATTTATTATTTTTATCTCTATATTCCATTTGATAAAATATTTTTACCAATAAAATATGTTTTTATTAATCATAGGAGTTTTTACATGGTAGTTTATGTGTTCATTGTCTTATGCAATGTTTCATTTAGGGTAATTTTTTAGGGGGTGGAGGTTGTGTAAGGGAGTGGGATCATCGGATATAGATGAATTCAATTTATTTTATTTCTTATTTATAGATATGTATAATTGACAAAGTTATTTTTTCACATTTATTTAACATGATGAAAATAGAGAAGTTAAATTTATATAATATGATTTCGTAGTTTACACCCTGAAATTTGTTTTTATAAGAATTATTAAATTTAAAATATGATTTTGTAAATTATTATCCATTATTTATTTTTTTACTTAATTGTATTAGTTTCTATAATTACATAAATAATGCTAATATGATTTTACCAAACTTTGTATTTTATTTATTTATTACTTTATTGGATTAATTTTTGTAATTATATAAATAATTCTAATAGCTAAAATAATCAGGAATGAAGGTGATTTTTTTATTTACCCTATTTTGTGTATTATGTTTTTGTGTGTGTATATATATTTATGTAAGAATATATGATTGTTTTCCTATCTCAAGAATTTTTCATTGGAAACTAAATACTAACCATAGGTATCCTCTCTAATTCATGATTATCAATTACTGAATAAATTATATCAAAACTAGTTTTTAATGGAGGTAATATCAATTAAAATTTAATAAAATTGGTTTCATGGAATGATTTTTTTCTATAATAATCTATTCAACTCATATATAATTCACTATTTCCCAGGTTTACCAAGATGTCACAAAGGAAAATGGTGTTCACAAATTGCTCAATGTTTCCACCTTATCTTTGCATTGTTTTTAATTTATGTCTAGTTCACAACTATTTTTTTGTGTTTCATTTTGAATAAAAGATAAATGCTGCTATTCATAATCTTTTATAATGAAAATCTAAAAAAATGTGTTACTTGTACATTTTAATTATGAATATTTAGAGTAGCATTGTTAACATATGTGAGAAACAATAAATTAATCTCTTCCTTCAAAGCCTTGTTTCCTAGACCTTAGCAATATAATAACTAAAGGCAATAGTAGTTGTTGAATTTGGAGATGGAATGATATTAAATAAAATATTTTTTTGTATTACATATACCTTTGGAATAATTATGAAAGTATACATTCTCATGAACTCTTTAAAATAAAAATAGTATGAAGAAGAATTTATTTGGAACCCTTTTCTTTACTCACTATTCTTTATGAAACTGTGCTAAATTAAAAGAGTTTATTTTTTTCATATGTAATGATCTCGTTTATACCTACTATATTTATTATAATTATAACCATATATGTGTTTTTTTTTATTTATCATGATCCATCTTAGATTATTGCAGTCATATTGAGTCTGATTAGCTGTTATTCAGATTTTAATTTCTCTAAATAACCTATTCATTGTATTTATCCTAAATAATTTTTTATTCATCATATCTTTCAAATATTGTTGTACAAGTGATTTTGGTCCCTAAATAATGAATCATGGACCTTATTGGTCAGGATTTAAAGTGTCAGAAATATCAAGGTAACCATTATAGTCACTTCTAGGTAAAATAATCAATGAAATTTTTGTTAGTAAGTTAAAATCAATTTTTATCTAAGTATCTGATTTAAATTTATCAAAATATCCTCTTATTTTAACTTATTTATTTTATGATATGGATTTTATGGTAATCTTAGTCTCTAGTTCATATATTCTAGGTGTAAGAACCATTGAAATTATTTGGCACCTTTCAATATTATCTTGTTTTTTAGTTATATTAAATTTTTTGTTTTTGTGGGAGACATGTTGTTGCCTACTTTTCGAAAGCCTATAGTCTCTTGATTAATAATTCTATGTTTGAATTATTTTCATCATGATCTAACATATTTATCTTGGAATAATAAATATTGTGTAGAACTATTTCATTTCATCCATTTTATGTATCATAAATTAGTTGAACATTATTTGATGACTCATTAATGGTATTTATAATGGTTATTAAAATCATTTAAATATTAAATGTTTTTATGGAACCTTGATGATATAAGTTGTGTTATGTGCTATTTTAACCTAAAAATGGAGTTTTATGAAACTGGAGGTTCAGGGTAAGAGTTTTTTATGGCCTATAGAGGATATAGCCATGGTCTTAACCCTGAAAGTATCTTCGAATTTACAAGGTTAAATCATGGTTGTATCAAGAAATAGACATGGTTAAAACTATGGATCTAAATGACCTAATTACATGATTTTAACCATGGTCTTATGATCCAATTACCATGGTTATATCCTAGTTGTATAATGGAATACCCACGGTTAAAACTATGGTTATTGATAACCTAATTCCATTGTTTTAACCACGGTCTTAGGAACCAATTTCCATGTTTAAACCGTGGATGTAGAAAGAAATATCCATAGTTAAAACTCTGGCTATATATGACCTATTTCCATGGTTAAAACCATTGAAATAGGTAGTACCTATTGCAATGTATCTAGCCTCCAAAATTTTCAAAATCATTCCAATTGGTTATTACCACAGTTTTTGGCTTGCAGCCATGGTTTGAAACTGTGGTCATATGTGAACACTCTAGTTTTATCTAATTGATCCATTATTGGGGTAGAAAATAATAAGGTTTTATTTAGACAAAAATTAGTCCCTTGAAGAAATAAAATGATACAAAATGAAATGAGATAACTCACAAAATATATTTTAGATTTGTTCAACTACTTTCATGATATCACAAGTGAAAAATACCAATTGAGAAAAAAATCATGAAAATTTCCAACATGAGTTTTCCTACACCAACTTGAATAAAGTGATTATAATATTCAATAGTAGTAGATGTAACAAAATCCTTGGAACTTCTTTAATCTTCCCACATTATTTCATTCATTTAAAATGATATCTCCCCCTTAATATTAGGATTATATTCTTAGTTACAAATTATGAGTGATTTAGAAATCATTCCTCTTCGATGATACTTTCTTAAAGAACTTTCAAGAAAAATCATATTTTTATGAAATGATAATTTTTGGAGATTATTTACTATTATTTACTTTTCTCCCCCTTAAGAATACACTCCTCCTAATCTTTATAATGTTTGATATCTTATAAAGAGTAATCAAAAGATATTTAATTTTGATAATAAAAAAATGGATCTTCTTCAAGTGGCTATAAAAATTTGATATTTTCTACATATTTATCAAGGATTAATTTATTATATTTTATCTTGGGATTATATTTTAGAAATCATTCATATATGGTTACTAATTCAACTTTTCTATTCAGTTTTTTAGCAGCCTTTTCAACTTCTCTATTTCTACCCCTGAGAACATGTTTTACCTTCAATTACCTATATTTTAATAACAAATACAAAAAATTATAAGGAAATAAGGTGGATATTATTCATCCTAAATGTGAACAACATGGTAAAGAGTATTTTCTCAACCAAGTTTCTTTACTCTTTAAGATTCCATGTTTGTTTTTTAGATTATATTTTGTTTTATAGAGAATGGATCTTCACATATATTTTATTTCCTTATGTGATATATTTCTCATTTCTTTATACATCAATTAAAATTTATATTATAATATGATCTTTATTAATTTAATGGATACTTATTTTGTTGTAAATTTTGTTAAAAAATCTCTTACACTGTGTCGATATTATTTCATTTCTCACATGGAACTTCTATAATATAAGGATTGTATTTTGTTTCAAGCCTCTCATGATATTCATGACCTTCATCTATAATCCTTTATTTTACTTTAGTATAATATTTTTCATATGCCTCCTCCATATTACTATAACTTTCCAAATCTACTATAAAGATAACTAAGATATATTTCATAATATATAGAGATTTTGGATTCTATTAATAGTTTATTCTTATGAGTGTTTGGATTCACATAGATTCTATATGATGTATCACTTATCATGAACTTTTTGAAAATTCTTTTAATATGATATTCATTATGTTTGGAGTGTAAGGTGAACTCACCCTTTTTATAAAAATTCTTGGGAGAAATCTATTTTATAAACTTATTAAAATTTATACCCAAATATAGATCTTTCTTATTTACTACTTTTTTCTTATCATCCCATGTGATTTTGATAACTGTTGTTATGATAATACACCATATTTGTTTCCCATAACCATTGCAAACACCATAGATTACTTAAAGCCTTCAAATCTAATTAATGTAAATATATTATTTTCAAACTATTGATTGTTCTTTTTCTTTTTATTTCTCCCCATAACATATTAATCTTCTGAAACTCTTAAACAAATGGATTATACTAAAAATCCATTTCTATATTTCCTATATTTTAAAACCACGAGAATTTTTCAATAAAAATTGGTCTCCTATTCTTTGTAGTATACATTATGGAATTTTTATATTTTTGGGAATGTTGTTTTTGGGACTCTTTTATCAGTATTTGGGTCTTTTTGGGGAACCAGCATTGATAATCATTCTTTTATCCACCATAGATATTGTGGGATTCTTCTCTTCCTTTTTATTTACCCATACTCGTATGGATTTTTTTTCAAACCTTCATAGACTATAAAATCATATTTATACAAATCATTCCAATAAGGTAGAAATGGTACCTCTTTAATCATGGATGCTTAGGAATGATCAATAGATAGTGAAATGATCTTCTTTCTATATAATAAAGTCCTATTAACACTATTATCGTCCTTTGAATAACTTTTGGTAGAATCTTATTTCATTTTAAACTATGAAAACTCAATATGGATCATTTGTTTATTAACTAGTTCAACTTATGATACTAGACACTTCATATTAATGGTGTTCATCTTATCTTCTATAAACATAACCTTCCTTAAAAATATTTCTACATCTTTCCAACTTCTTCATCGGGTAATATGATATTTAATTATAAAAAATGTGTCAAACTTCTTAATTATCTTATTATTTATGTCCAATTATTAATTCTTGATATCAATGTCATTTTTCAAATTTTCTTTTAATTCATGGATCTTCTTCTCAAATTATTCAATGATTGTATCCTTTTCACATAATGTATTATGATACTATTATAAAAACTCATAACATCTCACTTTGAGCTATTCATTCACTTCTTCATTGAAAATAACTTATTTAGATATCTTTTCACTTTTTAGATCTCTTTATATTAATGTTTTCTCCAAGTTATTTACCACACATTAATGTTACCTGTTCTATTCCTTCTAAATTTAAAAAAATCCCATAAATTAAAGAAACAATTTATTTAGGAATACAATACATTAAATCTTTTAAATCACTAACAGATATGTCAGTTGAGATGTGATAACTCCCACTAATTCTTTGTTCTTCTTCAGGAGTGTTCGAGAAAGAATTAACACATACCTCATGATCGATTGTATCTCTTAATGCGCATGAGGTAGAAAGACTATCCATTTACATAGTGTTAGTTTAAACCACCATAGCCTCTCCATTTACATAAAATATATCTTTGATAATATTATTACATGGATGATTTAAACCTTATTCCCTTTTAGACAAGAGGGGAATATTTATTATCTACTTCTTCTCTACATTGTTTCTATTTATTAATGCCTTGGTAGAAAATAAATTTTGATTTCAAATAGATAATTATTCACCAGAACTACACTTTATTATTAATAAAAAAAGTGACTTTAAATATTCAAAATAAAACAAATTCAAATGTATAGAATCTAATTAGAGGTGGATTGGTCTATAATACAAATTCAAGGGTCTGATGTTTTATATAAATCACACTAAGGGGGTGAATTAGTGTTGGTTACTTTTAATATAATTTATACTTTTTATTACCTTTCTGCTTACCTATCTCACTAGTTAAAGTGAATGGTATCTTTGTTCAATATTCTCACTTTAATTATTTCTCACATAACAACCAAGCACACACACAGACACAAGGAATATCAATTTACATGGTTTACCTCTCATTATGAGAAGGTTAATCCTTTGTGTAATTTGGAAAAAACCACAGTCACACAAACAACTGATAATACCCTATGAGTGTTACACTATCGCCTCCCAATAATGTAAAGTTCATCTCGCACACTTTTTTTGTGTTTCCCATATTCAGTAACATCTCATGCCTTTAAAATAAATTTTAGTGGTAATAATTATAGTCTCTATCACTAATTTAGTACTCTATTTTTTCATCGATGTGTTTTTACATCCTTTTTCTTCTTACCTTTCATATTATTATGTCACTTATTCTATTTTTATGCACATAAATACATAAAAATTATTCTTCTTATTCAAAATATAAAACTAATATGCTACAACTTTTTCCACTTCTATCTTCTTCCTCCTATTCTTCTTGTTCTTCTATTTAAATAGGAGTGAAAAAATATTTTCTTCTTGTGATGAAATTCAGGACCAACTCAGCCTCTTTTTTCTTCTACTTATCACTCCTTCCCCATCCTCTATGAAAAAAATATTATTGTATCATCCTATTCTTTTTTATTTAAAAAATATTGGTTTTTCAAATTGGAAATTATGTTGGGTCTTCTCTTTCCTTAACTTAGAAAATGTTTGAATTTTCTTTTGGACTTAAAATTTTAGAAATAAATGAGAAAATTTTAAACCTGCAATAATATATATATATATATATATATATATATTAACTACAACAACATCAGTTATATATTCTCCTTATTTCTCACAAAACTATATTTACAATGTCACATGAATTATTCAAATTAAAATCTCCAAAAATTATCAGATCTAGAAAACTAAAATATTGTTCTTCCTTTATAACTTTCTAAAACCACATGTAGTTACACTTTAACAATGCTAATTAAAATTTGTGGAATTAACATAGATTTCATATTTCCATCCAATAAATCCACCAAAATTTAAGTCACTTTGTATTTAAGAGACCATTCATTTATAACTATATCCATCCTCCTTTATTCTCATCTTCTCTTTCATCTCATAAATTATTATACCTTGTTTAATATTTACATTATTAATTATTAATACCATATAACTCTTTCAATAAAAATTATTTCACATTCAATCACCTATGATTACAAGAATAAATTTATTCATTTACATCAGTCTATGAAACTCCATTTTATACATAGAATTTTCCAGTAATTTTTTATTCAGAAATATTAATTAAACTACCTAAATTTGAAATCCCATTAATATTGATATTTTAAATTTAATATAATAGTGTATTATGATTTCATGAAACTAAATTTCAAACCATAGAAACCACAACCTACTCATTCAAACCTCTATCATCTCCTTATGTCCACAAAACTCACATAATTATTTTTCATATAATTATGCATTCATGAAACAACCTCAGTCATGAAAGCCTCATTGGTGGGATATAATTCTATGATGGTACTTCCTTATTCCACGTTTATTTGGATTTATCCTAGATTTCTCCCAAACATCATAAACCACTTCTCTTTATTCATATATCATAATGATAATTTCATGTCAATCTTTTCTCACTGATCTTTGAGACCTATCAAATATTCAATTTCTTCTCTGTTTTAAAAGATCACAATAAAAGTGATATAAGTTTCATTTAAGAATTAATTTACTTTCATCTAATAGAATCATTCTCTTATCCTTATCTTTATCAACTTACCATGCAATCTACTAATCATTTTTTGGTCAATTTTCATGTGGCGGGTCATCTAAATGTGATAACATCATACTATGTGGTCAATCAAATTGTAGTGTAGTTATTAAAGTGGAAATTAAACCTATCATGTGGATCATAGTCACTCTACCTTCCATGTGAAGGTTGTAACCAATTATTTTCTTCTACTTTATAAAGTTTTTTACACTTCCTTGTAAGATTTACATGGTCTCATATGACATATCTCAACATATTCTCAATCTTGGATTGATAATGAGGAATTCAACATGATCATGGAAGTCATGGAATGGAAGCACCATTGACATAAAAATTTATAGGTTTCCATGTTATATAATATAGTTTAGTGAAAATGAGATATTTCATCTTATATAACTTGTAATTTACCCACATTTTATCCATATAATTAAGTGTATAGGAACAATGAACTAAAAAACCACATCGCACATCAGAACCTCCTTTAACATGTCAATCCTTAATATTAAAAGATACTCCAAATTCTAGGAAATCAAGACTAAAAGGGTTTTAGAGGTTTCCCCTAGCCTTCCATGTTTCCCTGCACATAAGAGGTTGAACTCCACTATCCTCCAAGAATCGACTCATGTTCCTTCATGAACGTGTCCATACTATTCCATAATTATACACCTATCAAAACCGCTCATGGATGGCATATGGCCTTTCATCTTAGTCGGGATATCCCTTGGATGTTGGTATCTTGGGTCTTGATTGGCCTAGAGTGGGTAATATTTTTACCAACACCGTCATTTTAAAATATAGGACCATAGCCTGCATATAAATTCTTTCCAATCTGAAACCCCTGTCTTATTTCAAAATCCATCTATATTTATTTTACTTTAAATGAATATGTATAGATCTTCACAAAATATCATTCATTTTAGATATATAAATATAATCATAAAAAATACCAATGTAACTTCTTTTTCAACAACTTCTTCTTCAAAAATATAGGATTCAACATAAATAATCGTTTAAGATCAAGATATTCGTTATTGTAATTATTCTTCAACATATTGAAATTCCTTGATAACAAATACAACTCATAGAAAGATTTATTAATAGGTATCTAGAGTATTGATACCCTTACTCCTCTATTGGTAAACCAATGGTCGAGTCATAGCATAGTTGGTCTTAGATCCTAGGTATTATTACTCCTATTTGAAATCATGAGGTATAGATATTAGAATTGTTTGGTTGTGAGCATAAGTTTATAGTAGTATCTATTTGGACCTAGTTTGGGGGGGCTATATGTTCTTATATATAAAGAATCATGGGTATATTATACATATATTAATAAACATTGAAATTTGGTGAGTGTGGTGAAAGTGAGCTATGGGTAGCTTGATAAGACTGATCGTAAATTTTTTTATCAATGACGATGAGGTATTTTGTTTTTGTTGTTTTTTTCAATACATTGTTTATTGATGATGTATGTAGACACAAGATGATCATAAGGTTGACTCACTACTTGGAACATATATACTAAGTATCATTGTTCACCACAGAACATGTACTCATGTGTTTTTACATATCATGTCAAATAAAATTAGCATATACCAATGGTGTATAACCCTAAATGTTAGAGGTGGAAAGTGGATTTGGTAGATAATGGAATGTAGTTTTCATTATGATTACCACCTTTATATCATTTATAGTTAATGTCTCTTATCATTTGAGTGGATTTGTCTACACTAGTTACTAAAATGTGGTCTATTGGATGTGGGCTTATGGAGTTCACTTACCATTATGTTGAGACAAAAAAAATAAAAAAACATTAATTAAATAAATCAAACATATAATAAATAAAACAAACTAATATTTAAATAAATATACAAAAATATTCTAAACCATTAAAAACCAAATTTTATAAAAAAAAATTAAAATGTAAAACAGAAATTATATTTATAGGTAACAATTATGAAAATTTATGAAATGATACTTCCATTAACAACGTCAATATAATATTAGAGAAACGCTTGTGATAAGAAAGGTGGGGTAGTTGACCTTTTATATGCTTTGGCTAGGATTGTGTGAGGTAATTATATTAATATGATCCACACCAGTTGATAGAGCTATATTCAGATTGTGTGAACCACATTTGTGAAATATAGGTAGTAAATTTTTATTTTTTATGTATTATATTGGATGAATAACTAATGGAAAAAAATATATACTGATGATTTTTAACCACTATAATAGGCCCTCAAATCATTGGTATGGCCTATACTAACATTTTGATCAGTTGTTGGATGATTTTACATCAGGAAAGACTTATTCCAATGGTTTTACCAAACCCTTTGTATAGGTGGTTTATACTAACAATTATCATATCATTTGTATAGGTTCTTCCATAGAAAATACCTCTACAAAAAAATTCAAACTGTTTGTATATGTATTCTTTAAAAAAAATATGTTTGAGTATTGATCCTAAGACCACCTGGTTATTTTCCAATGATTTTACCACACTATTATAAAAAATTATGTTCATAAATTCATAAAAAAATATAAGAGAGTGTGTGTCAAAGTAATTATTAATTTTTAAGTATTTATTATTTTTATTATTATACATAAATAATATTACAATGGTTTGGTCAAACCATTGGTATAACAGATTTTATAAAAAAGAATATACCAATGGATTTAGAAAATGGTTGATATAGGTATACCTATAGCAATGGTTCGGTCAAATTGTTGGTGTAGGTTTTCATATATCATTATTATACCAACATTTTGACTAAAATATTGGTATATGTGACCATAAAACATACCTATACAAATAGTTTTCTGAAAATGTTGGTATAAGGTACTTATGCCAGTTGTTTTCCAAAGCATTACTCTGTTGGTATAGGTAAGATTTCTATTAGTGAATGTGGTTAATGAAATCCTTCAGAGAATTATATGACTTGTGTTTACTATGTTCTAGTTTCATAATGCTTTGAAAACCTATGTGAATGACATTCATATTTTTTAGAAGCTTTTAAAATGTTGTACGGCTTGTGTTATAACAACAATCAAACAAGTTATATAATGCTTTAACAGCTTTCATGAACAATATATATGCATTAACTAACCAATTTTAGTAAATATTTATTGACCTATCACATTAAAATATTGTTTTTTAGAAAAAACACCAAATAAAATACCCCCACTAACATGGCCCTCTCTATTTTATTATAAATAATATTTTTTGACTTTACTTTCAAAGTGTCCTCCCTGGTTTCAATTCCTTAGTGGTCATTGGATCTTAGACACAAAATGTATATATATTACATATATTGAGGAGAATATATGGAAGGTAAATAAAGAAAATAATTTTCTCCAATTTTTATTATTTGTTTGGGAAGAATCGGGCTATAAAATTGCTTAGTGTCTTGAATGTGACCCAAAAAATTGAATAGTACTTGAATCTCACCATCATAATACCTCAGGCCCACCTCATGGTTTCCAAAGGATAACATTAACCTTATGGGTTTAATGAAACATGAATGGGAGATTGTTATCCCCCTTTTAATGA
Organism: Viscum album; assembly: GCA_963277665.1. Classification (NCBI taxonomy): domain Eukaryota; kingdom Viridiplantae; phylum Streptophyta; class Magnoliopsida; order Santalales; family Viscaceae; genus Viscum; species Viscum album. The sequence continues at coordinate 1,524,832,194 of OY728138.1, read as the reverse complement.
TATAATAATATAAATAAGTTTTATGAACACAATTGGACTAACATATTTAGACATCAAGACTCCAAGTGAATAATCAGTTAATTAATTAATTAAGGTGTATTATAGAACAATACCACATGAATGAGATTATATAAACATGAAATATAATTCAACCATTTCTTAAAACATCCATAAGTTCTACAAAATGTGTGAAACTAGATAAAATATATGTGTGTGTGTGTGTGGAAATCCAAAAATTTCCTAAATATCCATAACTGGAAATCTAAAATATGAGATCCCACATGAATACTTTTAAGGAAACCCCTCTACAATCACTCTTCTCATCCATAAAATGGGTGAAAAATATTCCACCCAAACTCCAAACACTATGTGGTGGTAACTCCCATGCTATGACGCTTTACCTTTACATGGGTCATGTATAAAAGGAGTTGTACACATCCCATAGGGAATGTATAGGGTGTGAGTGTAACATACTTAGTAGGTGGTCACCACCCCATCCCTTACAGCCTATCCTAAACTAGAGCATATGTGAAAATGTTGAAAATACTATGGAATGAGAAATACAATGTTCAACATGGTATAAGAGGGATAACTATCAAGAATATGGTTTTTAACATATAGCCACAATATATAGAGGGTCCATACTTGTCTACTTTCTTCAAGCCTAAACTCGGAATCTAAGATCATCAAATACAACTAGATCATGGTTCAATACTCATCATATAAAGGGGAAAGGAAATATTGTATTTTTGGTCAGGGTGATCTTATGGCTCATCCCTTTGGGAATATGGGAGAGGTATACAATTATCAGGTGTTCCAAAACCATCCAATACTACCCACTTATTCATAATTACATGGGTACCTAGTCAAGATTTATAGACACAATATATATCCCTTCTAACAAACTAATATGGTATCAAATATCAACTATAATCAATTAGAAATTCCTAAACTCAACTGAGGAAATTTCCATTCTTTATCTTCTATAAATATAGAATTTACCAAGATGAATATTAACTCAAACTATTCTAGATAATGGAAATTTATAACCCTTGCATCAATTGCATACTATTTTTAACATATATAATAACCATGGCGTGCTAAATAGAAAATTAAGAAACATACATAACATTTATATAATAGTTATAGAATTCCAAAATGATAAACACTTGACAATTTAATCAAAAAATACCATTGTTTAAAAATAATTATGAAAAAATTTGTTTTCTGAAAACAATTGATGTTGTTTAATTCTCTCAGCCCCATATCATTACAAAAACAACACTTTATGATTATTAGAGTAAGAATAGGTTCAAAAAACAAAATAAATTTATAAGTTTTCTTTGAGGTCTAGAGGATGATGGTATGTCGCCACTCAAAACAACATACCAACCTAACATTAGAAAACATTAGGGTTGTAACCATTTCTACCAAAAAGGGTGATTTTGGAAAGTAAAAATAAATAAATACCTTAGTTTCCCTTAGGCTAAACCCCAGTATTAGCTAGACTATAAGGAAACTAAAGGAATCATTGAGATTCACAATCCCTGACTTAGGTAAATAATATATTTCATCTGATTTCATAATGAAACAAAATTATAAGGAAGATAAGAGGTAGAAAACACCATTACCTTTCTAAAGTTGAGCTCCTATGACCATTTAGGGGTACTTCAAACCAAGGATGAAGGTGTATTTTCTTGAGGTTGGAAGGAAGGAGAGAATATCTACAAGGTATGGACACAAGGTTTAAATTAGGGCCAATAAAAAGTAAATAGTGTTTTAGATGTATATTTTTAAGGTAGATTGATGATTATCCCCTACACTAAAAAACTTTCATGTAGTTCCATCAGGTACCTAGTCCAAATCCATTAAACCAGGTACTCATTTTATGCCCATCAAGTAGCTAGTGTTGTCCCAACACCTAAGTACCATTCCTTCTCATTTCCCCCTCCCTCCAAACTCCTCTAAATCCTTCTCAACATCAAATAAAACTAGATATATGAATTAAAAGAATAAAATTAAGTGGAATTACTAACCTGTAGAGATTAGTGTCTTTACAACCTCTTCACCATTATAACCCTCATCCCTCATATTCTTAAACTATCTACCTAAGGGAATAAGTTTGGACTATCTAAGAGAAAACATGAAGAAATACATGATCACCATCTCTAAACTCAGTGGGATTCCTTTGATGGTTACCATAGAAATTTTATAAACTTTGAGAAGTTGTGATATTCTTCTAAATCAATCTCACATGTTCTACTATCACTTGAATGATACTAGGCCCAACAAAAAATGATTCTCATATTTTATTCCAATATAGAGGATAACAACAAGGTATATCATAAATATATATAAACGGTGCCATTTTAATTGATGATTAGTAGATATTATTATAGATTAATTCTTCTAATGAGATGTGATATTCACATGATCCACTAAAATCAAGGATATAGTATTTAATCATATCTATAGGGGTGTTAATGGTTCACTCAAACTAGCCATTAGTTTATGGGTTAAAATTGGTACTCAATTTTACCTTAAAACTATATGCCCATTACAACCCTTTCTAGAACCATGATGTGAACCTTGGTCCCCTTTAATTGACGATAAAAGTTGGTACACCATGTATTTTTACATTCTATCTATTGTATATCTTCCCCATTTCATCCACTCGAGATGATTCTGCATAAGGAAATAAGTGATCTGTTCTAGTTGGATGATCCTCAATTAACCACATTTTATCTCGAACACTATAATATCTTGGGAAATTGATTAAAAATTCCACAATAATATCACCCCATTTCCATACCAATATAAGAAGAGTTTGAAGAACACCTAAAGGTTTTTTATCCTTCTTTTTCACCTATTAACTAGTGAAAATCATAAAATGAACCATGTAATATCCTTTTTTATGTAAGGCCACAAAAACTAGAAATGTGCCTCATGTTATATATTTGTGATTATAGTATGTACAACTCATATTGAAACATGGTATTCCTTCATTAATTCCTCCCTTAACCAAGTAGAAACCACTAGTCTTTCATGGGTTATAAGAAAGATGAGGAATCCTTGTACCAACCATTAAGGATCTCCCACTATCGATTTTCTCTAAAATAATGATATAATCATGATCAAAAATTTAAGAGACATTAAATCTCTCCATAATATAATATATAAGATCAATATGGTATATATTAATCCCACTTCTATTCTCAATCACTTTTAGGTGTAGTATGGCTACCAATAAAATCAATCATCATTCTTATTTTTCTTACCATGCCCAATGAGGGTGAACTTTCCTTTTTAGATCCTTGAAAACTATATTTACTTTCCCAAGAGAATATTGGATATCAAAATAAAATTATTGTATATATTCAACCGAATGACTCTACCTTGGATTCAAATCCCATTGTGAAAATATATAATTAATGTTTTGGGGATATTTTAATATCGTAAAGCATTTGATGAATAGATAATTCCTCCAACAATTTATATCATGAACAACATTAGTCGACTCTAAATAATGGGTTAGGTTGTTCCATTCAGGAATACATAGTTTTTTGGAACTATATGCCACTACTTGATTATCATGTATGATAATTCAGCTAATACCAACTAAGAATGAATCATAACATATCTCAAACCCTTCATCAAGTTTAGGTAATATGAGAACAGAAGTTATGAAAACTCTTTTCTTTATCTCTTGAAAAGTTACTTAACACTAGTTAAAACATACCAAGATCTCCCTTTCTTCATTAAAATTTCCATCATAGTAGGTATCTTAGGGAAATACTTATTGAGATTGTTATAGTATATTATGAGTCCAAGAAAACTTCTTATATCAAATATATTCACTAGAACATTATACTACATTACTGAATTTACTTTTTCATGATCTATTATGATTATAATAGTAAAAAATCACTTGATCATGGAACATCACTTCTTAAATCCAAAAAATATATTTAGACATCTTGACATTCAACTGGTGTTCTTTCATAGTCTCCAAGACAGTATGAATATGTCGATCGTTCTTATACTGAGAACAAAAATAGATTAATATATCATCCAAAAATACCACAAAAAAGAGTCTCAAAATAGAAGAAAAATCTTGTTCATTAATTCCATTAAAACAACTGGGGAATTGGTTAATAATAATTGAATTACTAGATATTAAAAATGACCATACCATATATGAAATTTTGTCTTTGGTTTGACTTCTAGCCTTACTCATATATGATGATAACCTAAGTGTAAGTTATTCTTAGAAAACCACTTTACCAATTTCAACTAATCAAACTGACCATCAATTCAAGGCAAGGGGTAGCAATTATTTATTTTTATTTGATTCATCTTCTAATATTCCACACATAGTCATAGATTATTATGTTATTTCTTTGTGAATTGGACTTCAGTGGCCCAAGGATAAGTTCTCTTCCAAAAAAATCAACTCCGTTGATTAAATCAGTTCCATATGATAATGTGGTATAAAGATAGTTTTAGTTTTTTTAATCAAGTATATGAAAAACTCTACCTCTCACTTAATTGGTAATCCTAATATATCATCTGGGAATATGTCAGGATAGTGATCCAACATAGGAGGTAAAACATGGCTCCCCTTACTATCAACCACTTTGATTAAAATAGTATTCATCGCTATGATGATTTCTCCAACTTGACATAGATTTGGACCTACTAAACTAGCATGAATCTCCTGTACTCCATGGAAAGTATATTGAACACCAGTGAAATATGAGAAGGATGATATTCAGTTATAGAAATAGTTATAGGTTTAGAACTAGGTTAAATGGTCCATACATATAACTACATAAAAACATATCATATTAGGGACCATCAAATCATATATATAACTTAAATAATCAATTACTTGAGCATAACATATACATTTCCTTTTTTTCTATATTATTTTCCTTAGAGGGGGTATCAAGGATCATGAATAAAAATGATACTTCCACTTTGAGATCATGAATATAATATAACTCCTCAAAGATAAATGAGTAAAAATAATGTTTAACAAATAAATGGCATGCTAAATTAAAATAAATCATAATAGTACTTTGAAAATAGGATCCCCCTAACTGGCATTGGTAGTAGATTGTTCCACAACATACACTCTTCCTATACCCTCATGTTGACATTGAGGTGGAAATACCTCTATAGAATATTTAAATATAGATAAGAGTATTTTACTACTATGTCGGCCTCCTTGACCCAATATCCCAGAGGGTAGTTAACTACCTTTGGTAGACTATGCAACAGATTGGGAAAGTGATACCTAGGATGTCTGAGGTTTCTAATCAATGCTACCTAACATGATTCTCTAGTAAAATATCTAAATATGGTTATACTAACCAAAAGAGTTTCACTACTTCACTTAAAAGGTATATTTAAACTTTATATGGCATAATCACTCACACTAATAACATTGATCTTGAGTTCTTCTAGAGTTAAGAGACAGAGGTACCAACACTCCCCTAGTTTCCCTAGTGAGATCCACCTCTGCTAATCTCCTCCCACCATTTCTTCCATCTATTGGATGATATATCACTCATGGATCAACTATGCAAAGTATTACTCACTCTCAAGCCTCTTTTTAACCCTATCATAAGGAAAATTTATTTTTGTACCACTTTAGGGAAGGTTTGTTGATTGGAGAGAATTAATTAGTTTTGCGGTAACTCTTTCATGCCCATCTCAAAGAACCTCACCTTAGAGTCCTCATCCCTTATCATATATATATATAAGCAATTAAAATATATGAATTTAGTAGTGTGATCCGTGATAGAAATTTATCACATCCTTTGGTCTATGAATTCTTAATATTTTACATAATGTAAGGTGTTAGGGTAAAAAAAATTAAAGACTGGCTCTTGAATGTTCTTCAATGAAACACCATTATTTCTCTTATAATTGAGAATAAAATACAACCATTGTTGTGTTGTCCCTTATAGAACGAAGGTATCAAACTAAAATCTATGTTTCTCTAAGGTTATCATACTCTTAAAGATTTTATAGAGTCATGAAATCCATTCATTGGCTACTTGGGGAGATACATCACCTTAAAATGTCAGATGACGGTAGGATTAGAAATCCATCATGATATCAATGGTCATGGAATCCCATCAATGAGAGTCCCGACTAGCATCTTGAACAGATAATTATGTACTTACAGAACTTTAGGATAAAAAACAGGTTGAATTGTTGGTGAATACTCATATACACCCTCCTACATGGTAGGAGGTGCCCATCTAGGAGATATACTCCAAAATAAAGTAGAGAAGGACATTAAAAACTTATTCCCAAAAATATACAACTAAAAATTCCTTAAATACATTACTATAGTAAGGTCTAACCACATTCAACAAATTTTATTTATTTACTAAAGAACTTTTCATTTTTTAAATACAATTTTTGAAATATTTCAAAAAAATATAACATAAACATGAATATTATAATGAATAAATCTCCTAACCAAAGTTTAAATCATTTCACATGATTTAGAATACCACTTAATGTAATTTAAATATATTTGGAATATAAACATGTAATATAAACAAATCATGGCTTCTCAATCCATGCAATAAATTGGGGATTCATATTAATGAAGTCATCAATAATAAATATATTGGAAAACAATATTTATTTATTTTTGTTTTTTTGGATAATATAGATCTTCAATTGGTTACGACAATAAATTAAATAATTAGGGACATGAAAGCTTATGGTATTAAATGATACTCTATTTTTTCCAACATACTAACTCATAAAATGATGCATGATACTCAAAAATATATGAATAACTCAAATGACTAAAAATAAAGCTTGTACTACCCTTGGTAACTCTAGATCCCACCATAATTATGTTGGTCAGATGTATTTATGGTTACTTATAGTGTCTCAAATACCCTATCTCTTGATTACTCTAAATCTTGTATCTAATTATACTTTGAATAATATAATATCATTTTGTATTGACTATTATTTGAACACCCAAAAAAATAACTGAATCACATTGTTACAACACCTCAGGCACACCTCTCAATCTCCAGAGGTTAGAGTAAATGTTTGAGGTTGAATGATAGATGAGTGGGATATGTTTTTACCCCTTTTAATGATATAGTAAACTAAATATGGTTCATGTACATAGTTATCATGGCCGATTGAAAACTAAATACTCTATGGAATAATTATTTAATCAAAGAAAGTGGGTGTATTATAGAACAATACCACATGAAGGAGGTGATATGAACATGAAATATCCTATAAATATGGATCAAAATATCTTTAAGGTATAAAAAATGTGTGAAACTAGAAAAACCAAATGTACATAAATAGGTAATACAAACATGCATTAATGATCCAAAAATAAAAATACCAATGGTGAGACCTCACATGAAGACTTCCATGGATATCCCTATACATCCACAAAATTTGTCCATAAAAAGACTCAAAATAGTCTACTAAAACATTAGACTCAGTGTGGAACACACTCCCATGCTCCAATGCTTTTCGTTTACCAAGGTTATGTATAAAAGGATCTTCATGCATCCTATAGGGAATGTGTAGGGTGTGAACATAACATACTCTGTAGGTGGTTACCACCCCACCCCTTACAAGTTATTACAAACTTAAGTGTATGTGGAAATGATGTAACGATGGAGGAATGAGAAATAAAATAGTCATCATGGTATTACAAGGATAGCTAGAATGAATATAATTTTTTTCATGTACCCCAAAATAGAGAGAGAGTCTGTACCTATCTACCTTCTTTGAGATAGAGCTCGAAATCTAATATGGTCAAATACAAATTATTCATGCTGTAATACCCATACCATCATAGGGATATGGAATAATGTATACATATTTAGAGAAATATTGAATCATATATCTTCGTGAATAGGGGAAGGGGTATAAAAATCTACGGCGTTACGATCCCAACACAAACCAAACACATGTTCATTAACACATAGTTACTTTCTCAAAATTTATATACACAATATATATCTCATATAACATGCTCATAAAGTACCAAAAGGAAAATAAAATTATGATTTGAGGCATAAACATGACTGAGTTAATTATCATTCTTTATCTTGTATAAATAGGTAACTTACCATGTTGAATATTAACTTAAACAATTAAGGACAGCTGAAATATATAACCATTACAAAAATTATATAAAATTTTCAACAAATATAATAACCATGGAATGATAAATAAGAAATAAAGAAATATACATAACATTTATATAATGGTTTGAGCTTGCCAAAATAATGAACACTTTACTATTTAGTCAAAACAACTTACCATCAACATAAAATAAATATGAAAACCATTATTAGTTGAAAACAATTTAATATAGTTTTATCCACTTTGACCTAAACTATTACAAAACCAACACTTAATAAGTATGATATGAAGAAGGGTTTCAACTAATTAAATAAATTCATAAGTTTATCATGAGTTCTAGAGGTTGATGGTATGTCACTACTTGAACCAATAGACCAACCTAACATTAGATAAAAATAGGGTTTTAATTTCTTTCAATAAGGAAATGATATTTCAATAAGTAAAATAAATTAAATACCTTAGTTTCACATAGATTAAACCCAAATATAAATAATAATAGAATTAAACTGAAGGAATCATTGATATTTATAATCATTGGATTAAGAAAATTATATATTTCATCTTTCTTCATGAAGATGTAAAAGAAGAAAGACTAGAGTGAAGAAACACCCTTATCTTATTGATGTCAAGCTTTTACAAACATTCAAAGGAACTCTGAACCAAGGATAAAGGCAGTTTTTCTTGAGGTATAATATAGGGAGAGTAGATATCCTATGGGATGACCATAATTCTAACATGAGGGTCAATCATGAGAAAATTAGGATTTATGTGTATATTTTATGGTGAAAGGATAATTTTCCCCATAGACTAAAAAATATTTAGTGAAAATAGGTACCCTATCTAGGTCTATTAGGTACATGGTGGTGCTAATAGTGGTGCTATAGCCACTGGGATTCCACTAAGTACCTGATTCATTCTCATTGTGTAACTGGTGTTGTCCCAAAACCTAGGTACCACATCTCCTCCTTTTCTCCCCTTCCAAACTTCTCTAACTCCTTATAAACATAAAATATAGGCTTTTTAAAGAAATTAAAATTCTAAAATTAATATGAATTGGTAAATTATAGAGGTTGGGTTCTTTACACATAGTGTGGAAAAAATTCACACCTATGTTGAATGATCAAGGACTTGAAAAGGGTTAACTTTTAATGGAATTTAAAAATTATTATTTTAGGTGTTTTATATTATCTTTCCATATTATTATATATAAATTTATATCACATAAAAATTTTGTGTGTGTTTTTATATGATGACCATGATATGATCCTCACTTTGATTACACTCAATAAAGAAGAAACAAATAGGTTATCCATGTGCCACATGACTTTTCAAACACCGAGTGATAATGATCCTTCAAAAAAATTTCCCATTCTATTGATTTTGTGTTGAGAACCTCATATTATAAGTAGGTCATGGATTTAATATATTGTTATATAATAGGTTTCTCTAATCTTTAGATGCATTTTCCAATATTATTTAGGCCTATTTTGGCTTATGAAGATGCACTCTATAGGTTAAAATAGTATCCATGGTGTAGTTTTCTTCATAGGATTTGATTTTACAATTATCAAATGAAAATCTAATACATGTATCAAAAGTTGTGGTCATTTTAAGTTGATGTTATTTTATGAATAAATTGATCCAATTCTTGAATTTCATTCCCATGCATCTTGCCCAATGCCCTCACATTCCCATGTTGAAGTTCATTACCATACGCAACCAAAATTGATGATCATGCATGCACTTAGGTAAAGTGTCGTGCATGCCTAGGGGAAGTGCCACACCACCCAAATGAACCCCAAATACACACCCCAAAGAAAAAATTAATTCCCCAGCCTGAATCACCCTATCTGGGATAGATTTACACATAGCCTTATGCACACCTCCTTATATACAACACATTTCCAACTTGTAGTGAGGGTGTGAACGGTATATTGGGGATAGTATACCATCGATATAACATAAGTTCACATTATTAAGAGATGTATTCAATGAAAATAAGTAAATTTGAAAGAAAAAAAACAATCACGTGTCGAGTGATCATACACTAACTAAGTCTCCATGAACCATGGTCATATCTACTTTTCTCCATGACAGATTGATTGTTATAATAATAGACGCATTACTTGGATCATGTGAAGATGTCAAATATGGATCAACTCAACAAGATGTAAGTTATTCATCTCTATTCCTCCTTAAAGGGACAATTACATTCCCACCTTTAGGGGATAGCTATGATTCTCCTTTAATGAATATTCATCCAACTTATCCAACCAGTCATGGTCACATGGTTTTCATGTACACATGATGGTACATCTAATAGGCACATGTAGAATATTAAGAACCATATCAATGCACTAGGGTCAGTCCCCTTTTCTATAATGTTTCTACCTCTAAATCATACCATTGGTATAGAAAACATATTTCCAAGACTCATACCATTAGCTTAGCGATCATCACTTCACACCTTGACATATACCATTGGCTCAGTGTCACCATGTTATCACATAATGATCACAACCTCTATACATGTCCAATCCCCATCAATAATTCATAAAATATCCCAACACTCACCATCATGCCATCATAGATCCATCATTCAGTAGTACCATAATCATGCACCCCCTCTAAGGATTAAACTAGTCACCCATGAGTATCATGTTATCTTGATACCAATAGAAATGTTTCCACAATCCATGAAAAATCCCTAATAAGGAAAAAATAGAAATCAAAAACACAATATATCAAGTAAAGGTTATAATGATAACACACACACCCATATGAACATCAATCAACAATTGATCTAACGAGATACACATGGACATAATCAAATCACAACATACAACCCTATATAAGGCCCTGAAATGGTATGGACTTCCTACCACAATCATGTTGACACCAAATAGTAATATCTATAAAGATTCATCACCAGAATCAAGATCTACCGCTAAGGATTCCTTTAAAAAATCTAAATTCATCAAGAATATGATTCTATAAAAATACTCAAAAAGAATCACATGATAAGGTATTGGATTCAATTAGGATTAACAAATTTTATTATCCATTTGTGGTTGATCTAGATCTATTAGGGAGAGAGAATGTGATTCATAGTAGATATAGGATGTGATCCATCAATGGTCCAAGAATTGTTTATTAGATAAAAAAGCAGTCTATATATATTTCCATAACAACCCAAATCTATGATTCATCCTATGAGAAAGAGGAATAATATATAGGGATCAAGAATAACGGAGGACAATGATCACAAACTTTTAATTATCATGACCGAAATACTCTATATTCATTCAAATAAATCTTTTAGGGGAAAGGATTCATAAAAAACCACCATTGGATTCCCTAGGTCCTACATACTTAGGTGCATGAGGAAGAATGAGTAGTTTAGGGAATATTTTGGGTTTAAAATCCAATTTTTGGATTGATTAAAATTGCATGCATAGTTTGGTCTCATAGTTTACCAAACAAAGCACTTACCATGGGAGGATCATTGAATCATCTAGGAACCCACATGGTTAGGTAAAACATGTTAGAAAGTATCATTTTTCCCATGTCCTGGGTCACATGGTTTTATGGGGAAAATTTTATGGTTATTTCTAATAGCGTGTCAACCATACACCACCCACTATACTTCTCCAACATGTCGCATGGTTTCCTAGGGAGACCCACATGGTGTCCCCTAACTATGCGCAAACTATAAACCCCCTTAAAGGCCTATAAAAACCTCTAAAACAATAAATAATCTACCCAAGACTTCACCCGATAAAGGTATAATTCATAAATCACTCAAATAAAGGCTAAAAGTAAGGTTTTAGGTACTGAAAAAAAATAGTCATTATAATATCTTCCTATAAGGAATTATCAACCCAAAGAACTGTCTCTATAGTTACTTATTAAACAACTCAGGCCACTGAGCTCATATGTTATATTCCCAATATAACACCATGAGATTTTAAAAAAATAAAATTATCTTTGATAGAATATACGACACATAACACTGAGCCTAAACAAATCTCAATATATTATTTTAACATGATTGTTATAACAATGATTTTAAAACTAGTAATATGAATAGGAACAAACAATTTTTGTAAATAAATATTTTATATGAAGAAAATATATTAAAAAATAACGATTCAATTTTTAGTAAATCTATTACATTCTTAAAAAATATATTTTTCATAAAAAATGTTTTTATTTATTTTTATGAGAAAATAATATAATTAATTTATGGTAACTTTAAAAAAAATTGTAAAAAAAATAAATTCATATTTGAAAAAATAATGTCAAAAATAAACTTAGTGTGGCATTTTGGGACTTTTATGAAAAGAGTTATTTTTCAATGAATGGCGAAAAATACTGCTTTTTACTCAAAACTATTTTTAAATACCTAATTTCATTAAATTTTAATTAATTAAAATAATATTGAATAATGAATAATTTAGTTGCATTTTATATATTATATATTTATTTATATTAATTTAAATTCATATAATTATGATATCTAGTCATATAGTTAATATAATATTGTATATTGCTTGAGAAATACATTTCTTTGAAATTTTGTTTTCCATCACATTTTTTCGGTTAAATATTAAATTAAACTTTTTCAATTATATGAATTGAATTTCATAAATTTGGTTCCAAATTTTTAATTAGAATAATTAATATTATGTAGAAAATTTAAACCTAATTTTATATCATAATGAATAGTAAAAATTGTAAAAGTTTGTTAATACAGTTAAGGGTAAAACGGGTTTACCAGGGGTTAAACTAAAGATATAGGGGATAAAATGACCAAAAAACTTGTATAAATACTATTTTATGGAAATAATTCAACCATATACAATTCTAAATTGTAATACATAACCATTTTAATGTTTTTAAATTTAATATGGCCTTATTAGAATTTAATATTTTAAGAAATTCCAAAAGTGCCCCTCCCCTCAGTTATAAAAGGGCACCTATACTCTCCTCTTTTATTCACACTTAATGAACCATTTTTTTATGAAAATACCTATCCAAATACCTTATTTAAATCCCTCTACACATCCTATATGATTTTTTTGATCATAAATCCAATCTAGGGAGGATTTAGGTATAATCCTAAAGAGGTTGTCCGAAGAATTGATATCATTTGTAACTGAGTGTTTTTTATTTATTTCTTCTTCCATATCCTTTAAATAAAATTCAACCATGAAAACATAATAAAATTAGTATCTACCATATACTGAGATATTATTATATAAATTTAACATCTTAAATTTATCTCCTCTTTCATAAAATAATAAATGAAACCTTCATTCGTGTGTGTGACGAACTACCACCTCACGAATCGAAGTAATTTGTTTTCCATCGCCTCCACTTACATCTGGTTATAATGAAAAATTTAATGTATATATATTATATTTGTGAAATTTTTATCATTATTAAAATATAATATATCATTTAATATCTTACATTTATGTTCACTAATAATGATAATGTCACACGTTCGTACGTGTGGACTACCACCTCTATGAGGCAATGTGATTCATTTTTCATCACCATATCACATGGATAATATATATAAGAATAATTAAATAAATAATATTATATTTATGATATAATTATAATTTTATAAATATAAAATAATACTTACTTACTTTCCATCATGATCATTGAAAAATGAATACGTTACTCATGCATATGTACGATCTACCATCTCCATAATTGTAATATAGATCATTTTTCATAAACATATTTATTGATTGGTTTTAAAAGTATAATTGATGTATAAAAATTATAATTATTTCATTATTATTAATATGGATATTATTTAATAATTACCTCATTGACCATAGTCAACCTAATGAATTCGTTTTAGACATATGAACCGAATATCATCGAAACGTCCAACATGAAATTAATTGATTAACTAATTACATATAACATAGTAATAAATAAAATAAAAGGAATAATAAACCTAAAAAAGAGTTCTTTAGTGGATAAATAATTATCAAAATTTTATTACTTAGGATGATAAATAATGTACATGATGATTCAGACCTGAGGTAAGGAGTTACATATCTCAATTTCCATTTATTAGTTTATACTTCTACTTCATTGATTATATTATGTCAGCATTATGTGTGAAGTGACATTTGATTTATTTATGATTTATTTTCACTTTTATTTTTGTGGATTTATATTTGATACACATAATCAATTCATTGATTAATCTTCACTTCAATTGTATGATATTTGTAAGGGATTTTTTCCCAATTTCCTTTCATTGAGTCGTATTTTAGTGTTATACAACAATTTATTTTATATAATGTATATAATTCCCTTTTACATGTTATATCATGAATCCTTCATAATTAATTGTATTTTATGTTTTAATTCAAATTGTTTCATCCAAGTGTATTTTAATTGAATGTTAACAAGTGGTAAGGGGTTTCATAACTCAATTTATTCTCATTAGGTTATATTGCTTCTTTGTTGTCTTTGATGTAATAAGATTACCTATATAATAAAATATGATTACATTATGATGGATTTCAACTTATTTTATGTGGATTTAAATTTTTTACATATAATCACTTCATTTATTAATTCTCACTTCAATGTTTTGAGAATTTTAAGGGTTCTTCATCTCAAATTATATTATTTGAGAAATATGTTATATTATACATATACATTATTTTATGAGGTGTATATATTACCCCTTTGATATGATATATAATTATTCCCATTATATTCATTGTATTTATTGTTTCATTTGGATTTATTTCATTCATGGGGGATATTATTCAAAAGTTACCAAAGTAGTAAGGGTTTATTTCACAATCTCATCCTTATTTGGGATTGTTCATGTTTAAGTATCCATTAAAAAAATATTTGATCTTTCTATTTTAAAATCAATATATTTTCCTCTACTATAGTTATTTATGAAATATTTTTTTTCATTTTATTCTTATAAGTACTCAAGAGACTGAATGAATAATTTTAAAGAAAAACTGACTTTTTTTAAACAGGTTGTTAGTCATGACCCCTTTATTGAAAGAAAAATAAGATAACCTCTTTTGAAAAATTGGAAAAGAGAAAACCCATTAAAAAATGAAAAATTCCAAAGTAAACCACACCCAAAGTAGGGAAAATGGTCTTGAGTGTCCTTAGTTAAGAATATTTTTATTTTATGTCTATATTTTCTATAAAATTTTTCAAAGAATTTTTTTACTATACTTCAATGATTTATTAATGACATATTTACACATGTATTAATTCTTACTAAATAGACTAAAAATTAATAATCCTTTAATTTTCTTTATAATTTATTTTTGGTATTTTTTTGAAAAATGTGAAAGGAATATTTGTTTTTAATGTGCTTAGCATGAACATAATTCCTCTTCATCATGACCGCTCAATGATTTGAAGCATACATTACAAGTTTATAAGGTTATTATACAATAAAAAAAATTCTCCAACTTCTCTAGAAATTTTTTAGTCTTAAAAAATTAAAATTCAAAGTGAAAAGTGTATTTTCCTCAAGAATGTGTATATTGATCTTCTTATGGTATTTCTATTCATCAATGACAAAAAACTCGTTATTTTAAATATACTCCATTGGGGATATTTTTTAAAAATACCATCCTTATAATTTACATATATTTTTTATGATTAGTTTGAATAGGTAAATTATTAACATTCACTTTATTTATTAACTTTTTGGTCATTAAAATTATATTGAAACATTCACTTTCATATTATTTTATTGACTCGGGGAAATCTTGATAAATCCACATTCTTTACTCAATACAGATATTTTTTTATAAGGCGTATTTTTTATTAATTGAATTGATCTTTCAATATATGAGGAATTAAATGGACATGAAATGATTGGTGGGGCCTGATTATATATATCTCCTCAATGCATTGATACTCTCATAAGATGAATCGAGTGGCAAAATTAAATGAGTTTTGGTGTATACCTACCCATTGATTAAACTATCTTGGTTCAAGGCCATGAAGGTATAAATTTCATGATTTCTGAAATCATGATGACCATTATTAATCACTTCCTTCATTTATATTTAATTTATTATTATGAATGAATTTTTTTGCATTGATATTATCCTTGTATGAAATTTCATTCTCATGTTATTGATTAAATGGCTCGGTTTTTCAGTTATTTATCTTACCATATAAATTATTCCATATTTAATCATGATAGTTTTCATTGTATCAAACCCTTACAGAGAATCTAAGATTACCCTTATTTATTTTCCTTTCCAAAAGATTTGAAAAAGGAACCTTTAATGAGTTCAAGGATTCATATCATTTTCTTTCACTGTGTTTTGAATTTTATGTTTTCAAATGTAATTTGAGATTCATGTATAAATCTAGATTTACAAGACTATTAAACTATTTTCTCCTTTAGGATTATATCCCTTATATATATGCCAATATAATAAGGTAACCACTAGATCTGGGATACTAAATTCGATGTCTTTTCATTTTGTATCATAGGAAATTTAGAGGAAATATTGGGAACTAGATTTCGGAAAACATAGATTTTGGAGCATAACCCTATGAATGAGGATAAGTATAAGTATAGGATAATAACCTAATTTTTTGGTAAGGTCAAGATTATATGGTTTTCATACAAATAAATTCACGTCTGGATATGCCAAGTAGATGTGGTTTTGGTAAAGTTGCGTCTAGGTGTATTAACCCCAGAAATATTTGGTCGAGTATATCATGACCATCATTCTAATGAATAATGAGTGTTCCTTTATTATACACCTATTTGGACACTCCCAGGGGATATTCCTAGATAATTTCACATTTTATTTATGAATAATTATGAAAAATTAAATAATATGATCTATGGAAACCTATCAAATTCCATAATAATAAGGGATAAACTAAATGTGTCACAGGATGATATGTTTAAGGTTAATCATAAGTTTAATATAATAGATACTCCTTCTAAGGTATTATGTGATGGGAGTTTAACATTATTATGGATATTTTGGGAGAAATTTATGGTAAAAATTCCCTTGGGTTTAGTATGGGTTTTAGTGAAAAGTTTAGTTGGGGAATGTTTCTTTAATATTTTATAAACATAATTTAAAAGGTATTGATGACCTTTAGGGTTAATATGATCATTAATTTTGATGTAAAAATAATAAAGTAAGATTATTTAATTTTTTAGAAAAAAATAATATATATTGAATACCTTAGTGGTTAAAAATTTATTTAATTATTAATTTTATTTCAAGGATATTCATCATATTTTTGAGAATGTTTAATGAAATATATAAATATAGTTTTAGAAAAAGGTAAACTTGTATACCAGGTGACAACCCATCATATTTGACAAGGCCATAATGTTAGAACCCACTAATAAAGGGTGGAAATGGTGAGGCACCTACCACTGGCCTACATGATGTCCTGGTTAGTATGACATTTTATTTACTTAAATGATTTTATGGATAAATAATAAGTTGATTATGGAAAACATATTACAGGATGATATATTTTTGAATTTTGAGGATTTTGATGTGACCAATGATCTCTGTCACTCCATATAATTATTTAGATTTTTTTTCTCTATGTCTATATTTTCAATTACCATTAATGTTCTCTTATTTGGAAAAAAATTATTTTTATAAATTACCTTTATATTTACCTTTCCATATTTTTATGTAGAAGTTTAATTATCCCTTTTTGAAGTGGATTTTCCATAATGGAATTTTCAAATGTAAAACCCTTGATCTCCAAGCACATGTTCAAATTGAGATGACATGATTTATTAAAGGTGGGGAGAATATAACAGCGTGATACTTTAAAAGAAGAAAATTATATTGGATAGTGTTTATGACATGCAACACCAAGCCTAAAAGAACAATGATATACTATTTAAACTTGACCATTATAATCGAGCCACTAAAATTTGTGTTATTAATAGGAATAAACACTATTTGAAAATAAATATTTTATATAAACTAAATATATTGGTAAATAATGACTTAGTGTTTAGTAAATCCCTTACATGCTTTAAAAATATATTTTTTTCAGAAATGTTTTTACTGTATAAATAATATAATTAATTTCTACCAATTTTTTAAGTTTTATTGTAAAAAATGAACTTCATTTTTTATATAATCGTATAAAAATTAACTTAGGGTAAAATTTAGGTATTTTTCTGAAAATAGTGATTTTTCAATGAATAGTGAAAAATACTACTTTTTATTGAAAACTGTTTTTCAAAACAGGTTGGAGTTCAAGCCCCAGTTATTGAAAATAAAAACAAAAAAAAACCTATTATGAGAATGGGATAAGAGGAACCCATTAAAGACAAATAGAAACAAATTCCATATAGAAAAATGAATTGAAGGTCAAAAGATAGTCCTGATTATTCTATGGGAAGCAAACATCAAGATGTGCAATAGAAAAATTCTCATCACCCCACCTGATAGAAATTGAAATAATGAAATTATAAAATGATGATGTGTTTCCCCTACCAAGAATTTTTATCGTGTTATTCCCACACAATTGGACAGAGCACCCCTCCGACTCACACTGATATGTGGAGGTATGACCGGATGATAGATGTCAACAGACCTATCCCTATTTTGATTCACCCACCCAATAATTCTTGGGATGAAAACACTAGTGTCAACCTAATTCAGTACAAAACCATTCCAACAACACTATGAAAAACCAATCAGTGTACCCATGCATACGTACGTCCTACCATGCGTATGTATGGCCTACTATCTCTATGATTGTAACATAGTTCATTTTTCATAACAATATTTATTTAATGGTTATAAAATTTTAAATGATGTATAAATATGATTATTTTTTTATGATTATTTTTTGATAGATAATGTAATAATAACCTCATTGATCATAGTCAACCTACCGAAGTCATTTTAGACATATGAACTGAATATCATCAAAACACCTGAAGTGAACTTAATTGATTAATTAATTAAATATAACATAGTAATAAATAAAATAAAATAAAATTATTAATAAACATGAAAATGGTTCTTAAATAAAATAAGTTTTTCATTCATGAAGATAAAGAATGTACGAGATGAGTTGAACCTGAGGTAAGGGGTTTTATAACTCAATTTCCATTCATTTGGCTATATTTCTAATTCATTGATTATATTATGCCAAGAATATATGTGAAATGACCATTGATTGATTTATGTGGTATTCAAAATTTTATTTTTTTGTATTTTTATTTCATACACACAATCAATTCATTGATTAATCCTCACTTGAATGGTATGATCTTTGTAAGGGATTTTGTCTCAATTTCCTTTAATTAAGGCATATATTAATGTTATGCACTAGTTTATTTCATAGGGTGTATATAATTACATTTTACATGTTATATAATGAATCTTCCATAATTAACAGTATTTTAAGATTTAGTTCAAATTATTTTAACCAAGTGGATTTGACTTGAAGTTACCAAGTGGTAAGGGGTTTCATGACTAAATTTCTTTTCATTTAGTTATATTACTTATTAGTTGTATTTGATATGATAATATTATGTGTGTGATTAACTATTATTACTTTATGATATATTTACACTTTTTTATATAGATTTACATTTGTTACACATAATCACTTCATTAATTAATTCTCACTTCAATGTTATGATCATAGTAAGGGTCATTCCCCTCAAATTGTCTTCATTGAGACATATGTTATGTTATACACATATCTTCTTTTATAATGTTTATATACATCCCCTTTGATATGATATATCATGATTCTAATTGTATTCTTGGTAATTAAAGTTCAATTTGGAGTTATTTATTTCATGGTGGTTATGATTCAAAAGTTACAAAAGTGGTAAGGGTTTTTTTCAATCACAACATTATTTAGGATTATTCATGTTTAAGTATCTAATAAGAAAATTATATAATATTTCTATCTAAAACCAATATATTTTATTATAATATGGTTATTTATGAAAATTATATGTTTTCCTTTCATTCTTTTCAATTAAGTACTCAAGAGACCAAATGAATATTTTTAAAGAAAAATCAATTTTGTTTCTACTTGGTTAGGAATATTTTTCTTCCATGTCCATATTTTAATTTATAAAATTTCAAAAATATTTTTACTATTATCCAATTATTTATAAATAAAATTTTTACATATGTTTTACTTTTTAAAAAATAGTTTAAAAATAGGAATATTCATGTCATTTTTTGAATAATGTAATTTTTAATTTTTTCCAAAAATGTGAAAGGAATGTTTATTTTCAACATACTCATCATGAAATACATTCCCCAAAATCATTACCACTAAATTAATTAAAGATTAATTTAAAATTATACAAGATTATTTTCAAATAAATTTTTTTTTAATATTCTATAAATTTGAAGTCTTAAAAAGTTAATTTCAAAGTGAAAATAGTGTTTTCCTCAAGAATGTTTTTAGTGATATTTTTATGGTATTTCTATACATCAATGAAAAAACCCTTTATTTTACATATAACCTACTAGGGATATTTTTCAATAACAAAATCCTTATTTCTTCCTTTGATGGTTTATGAACAGTTTGACTAGGGGATGTATTTACATTCACATTCCTTATTAATTTTGTGGTCATTAACTTTATCTTGAAACCTTCACTTTCCTGTGATAATTTGATATTAAAATTCTATTAAATATACATATTAATTTTATGATGGATATGATTATTTCCTAAACTACATAACATTTTTACATATAGTGTTTTACAATGAAAGTTATTTTATTGATTGGGGAAAATATTGATAAATCTGTATTCTTTACTCAATATGAATATTTATTAATAATGAATATTGTATATGAATTTAATTGGTTATCTAATATATGAGGTATTAAATGGAAATGAAATTATGGGTGGGGTCTGGTTATAGATATCCCCTTGATACATCAATAGTCTCACGAGAAGAATTAGTTATTCAAATTAAATGGGTTTTTGTGTATACCTACCTATCGATTAAACTGTCTTGGCATAAGGTATTAATGGTATAGATATCATGATGTATAATATCATGAAATCTACTGTTAAGAACTTCCTTCATTTAGATTTTATTTATTATTATCCATGATATTTTTTCATTGATATTATCCTTGGATTCATTGCCTTTCTCAAGTTGTTTCTTAAATGACATGTGTTTTCAGATATTTAGATTTACATATTTATCAATACATATTTACTCAAAATAACATATGTTATATGCAACCATTAATGAGCCTCTAAGATCACCCTTATTTTTTTCCTTTCCACGTGATATGAAGAAGGAACCTTAATTGAGTTTATGGATATAGAATATTTTCTTTCACTGTGTTTTTTATTTTATGTTTTCAAATGTAATGTGAGATTCAATTATGTATCTAGTTTACCAACACTACTAACCTATTCATTTATTCAATATTTTATCCCTTATATCTATGAACATTCAATGATGTAACCATTATCTCTAGGTTACAAGGGTTGGGGTCTTTACACCTGATCCCATGTAAACTATTGGATTCATCCATGCTACTAAAAAACTCAAAAAATGGTATTAATCTCCCCCTCAACACCATATCTCTTTAGTATACAATTTTTATTGGCCACTCCCTAAATGATGCATCAGGTTCCTACTCAAAATCTTCATTATTGATGAAATTCATTGGATCAGGTTCATACCTCCAAAGATAAGACAAATGGAAAATGTTATGCATACATCTATATCATAGAGGAAGGTCTAGTTGGTAAGCCACTACTCTGATATGCTTCGTAATCTAAAATGGTCCCATAAACCATGGTTCCAGTTCCCTTTATCTCTAAAAACATTTACATCCCAAATGTGGTGAAACCCACAAGAAAACCTCATCACCCATAGTGAACTCCAAAGTTAATATCATCTGGTTATCATATGATAGTTATTTACTCTAAGAGATAACCAACTACTTCCTTATCAACCATAACCTATCTACGTTATCCTTCATCATACTCGACCTAATAATAAATTACTCACCCACCTCATACCAACATTGTGGTGAATGACATGACTATCCATAAATAACCCCAAAAGGTTCCATTTTAATTAAATCCTATAAAATATTATTTTACATGAACTCCACCAAGTCTATATGATCATCCCATGATCCACTGAAGTCTAGGGTGAATTCCTAAAGTATATCCTAAAAGATATGGATTGTTCTCTCTAATTTTCTATTGATCTATGAATGATACATCATACACAATTTCAATTGAGAACCCAAATATTTCTATAATCCTTTCAAAAAATGTAATGTAAAATGAATGTCCCTTTCCAATATGATTTTGTAAGACACTCCATGTAGTCATAAAATCTCTCATATATAAAGCTTTTCCAACCCATGTATAGAGTGAGTATCATAGATCATCAAGAAAATTCCACTTTTATCAGTAAATTAACTATCACCCAAATATAATCTCAACTTCTTAGGGTCATAGAAAACTCTAGAAAAAATCACATAATCACTTCAATCCAATTCCATGCCTTTATAGGAAGTGGTTCCAATAACCCTCCTAGTAATTGATTCTCTAACTTGACCCTATGATAGGTCAGAAAATGATAGAAAAATCCCACAATTTCTCTCTTCATTCCCATCCATCAAAATTATTGCTTAATGTACTGATACATCTCCATAAAACATGGTTACACTTTACACTGAGAGACATGGGAGTCCCACATCAAATCTCCCCTCATATAAGTAGGAAACACTACTCTCACATGAACAGAGATCACATTTTCACTATCTATAAACCATCCTAGAACTAGGTAACTTCCAACCAACCATTACAAAATCACTAATAATTATGGATCAATCTCTTGAATGACCTTTACCTAGTCCACCAAAGATGACCTGATAATAAGGGAGAACATTTCATTTCCCCCTTAGTCATCAAATTTATCATCCAACCATTCTTCCAATAAACTCATCTATCATTATTCCTCCATTGAAGGTCTCTCTCCAAGATCCTATATTTTCCTGCTGAGATAATCTTCAATAGAATTAACATTCCCTAAAAAATAATAAATCTAAAAAAATTACTTCAAATAATCTAACTATAACTTATTATAGATATTCAATTCCCATGGATAAAAGATGTATCACAAGTACTTGTGGTCTTTGAATATGTAAAATCTATCATTTGAGAGATAATGGAGCCAACACATCAGAGATTGGACAATATCTTCCAACTCTAATTCATCTTTAGGTTAGTTCTTCTCATGGGTTCATATCTGATCAGACCCATAAAACACTGCTAGATCCCTCTGCTTGAGAACAACTCATAAATCAACACCTAAGGCATTACAGTAAACTCTATATCCAATATCAGGTTAAAGTTATGCCAATATCAGAGCTATCATCAAAATCCTCTTCATCTCCAAGAAATAATCTTTGCAATATTCAATCCATTCAAAATTCACCCCCTTCTTGGTAATCCCAGTCATTGGCACTGAAAAATGTGAGAAGCTATTTATGAACCATGGATAGTATCCCACAAACCTAAGGAAACCCCTCATCTCAAATGAATTTCTTGGGCATGTCCAAGATATTACACCCTTTGCCTTCTCCAAGTCCATATAATTTTCCACATTAGAGATCACATGCCCAAGAAAACATACATCCGAGATCCATAACTAATACTTAGATGGATTGGAATGAAGCTAATGTGCTCAAAGTGTACATAATGAAATATCCAGGTGTTTAGCATGCATGGTCAAGGTCTATAAGTATATGAGGATTTCATCAACAAACTAAACAAAAATGAGTTTAGATATAGATGGAAGATCCTATTTTTTAGATCCATTAAGACTATTAGTGAACTTTTTAGCCTAAAAGGAATGACAAGATACTCATACATATTGTATCTACTCTTGAACATTATATTAAGAATGTATTCCTCTCTGACTCAAAACTAGCGGTAGGACGATAGTAGTTCAAACTTGGAAAACCATTAGGCTCCCCAAAACTGATAAAACAAGTCATTGATCCTAAGTAATGTGTATTTATTCTTCATCGTCACTAGTTTTAGCTTCCTATAGTCCATACACAACTGAACACTACCATACGGATTCTTTGTGAATAACATTAGAGAACCCCGGGGAGATATGGTCGGTATGATAATACCCTTGGCCACTAAATCCTCAAGTACTACCTTCAATTCCTTTAACTCTTTTGGTGTCATATGATATGGAGGAATCAATATAGGTTTGACTCTTGGAACAAGTTCAATTTATAAGTTAGTTTTTCTATTGGGAGGAAGTACTAAGAAATCATCTGAAATGACATCCTAATAAATGTACACTATTGGAGGAAAAGAGGAGGGGGATATTTCCTGATCTTCCGAATGAACCATGCCTACTCATTTCACCATAATAGCTCTAAAATAACTTAGGTTCAGATCCATTCTACCTACTTCAACATCTCATTCACTGGTCAAAAAAAACTTCTTCCCCTTAGGTGTAATAAAGGATACTCATCTCTTAAAGGAGTTGTCTCCCATATATGTTCATAGCCAACAACCACTACATGAAAATATGAGAGTCTCTAGAGACAATACACTTTCTTCCCCAAGGGTGTATCAAGAGGGAGAAACTTGAAAGAAAACATGACCATCAATTCATCTCTAGCAACAACTTTAGAAGATATAAATAATTGGGGAGATCCTGAATCAAACAAAGTAAAAGAAATTTTAGAGGTAATCATGATCGTATCTCTTACAGTGGAAGGTCCATATTCCCTATAGCTAGAACATGGTATACTACATACATTCTTCCAAATTTTGAACTGTGACCCTCCCCTATATATCATTAATCACTTGGGTCATCAAGGTCTATGGAGTTTGAATATTTTTCTAAGGACCTTGGCCTTCACCCAGAATTGTCCTTCAAAACTTTCAATGCATCAGATGAAAATAGTAAAGCTAATGTTTTCCCCTATTTTCCACACTGATGATACTCCCACACCATCTTTCCATAAGACCTACTATAGTATCACTTGATCCCATAATTAAATAATATTTAATAATTCACTTCCATAAAGAAAATAGATGATCCCCTACTCTGATCCACCTATCTTCTACAACCCTAGTGTGTCACCTCTTATTTCCTCTTCCTACTATCATAAGAGGATCCCACAATATCACGGGAGAACCCACTCGCTAGATCAATGTGGGATGACAGGATTCTTGTTGCTTTTTCCTCTTCTTAGCCCTTATCAGTCTTCAAGGCCTTGGGTAACACCTAAGAATATTTCATTGGGTAAAAACTCCAAACCTAACACCTCGGCTCTGGATGAAGGTCGATCTTGAATTTTGGGCCTTCTGCACCTCATTCCCAACCAATAGAGGTGTTAAGAAAATAAACTCCATGAAATGAGTAGAGTATTCCAACATTGACATTTTACCTTTCTTAAGATCCATAAACTCTTGAGCATAGTTTAGTTTTAGTTTTATCTAAAAAAACTCCTTGAAGAAATGGTACTTGAAGGTCATACATGTAAGACCCTTGCATCCTTCTTCCTAGTTAATAACACCCCAGAACCACCTAGTGGGCCCCTAAATAATGAAAGATTCAATATTTACCCATCGATTCTTTTGTTTCTCAACCAAATCAAATATCCCCTCAGTGAAGTCTATCTAGTCCTTAACATCGTGAGAAACCCTAGTACCCAGAAGGCTAGTGGGTGTTAAAACTGAAATTCCTAAAGATAATAAACCATTTCTATTTGTGACCCTTTTACTTCAACTAGGACTAATCAAAATAATTTTGGCATTAACAGTTCCACTTTCTGAACTACTGGAGTGAGTGTGGGAGAATTCTCAAGTGAATCCCCCTACATAATTAGTGGTCGGATAGGTGCATCCTCCCTAGCGGGAGAATTTTAGTTTTCTTCTCTAGGAGGTCCCATAAAACATCTCTGAGGATACATTATCTAAAATTCCAATTGAACACTTATAATTCATATAATGGTTTACTCAGTTTACTTACAATAAAAACCTAAAAAATATATAGGCACGTGCAAGAGTTTTCTACTATAGACCTATCCTAAGAGGCTACCCACAATGATAAGGAATAACCCTCCTAGTACTACCCAAGGATAAAGACTAGTTATGCATGCCTACATATTAATCATAGTAATATACATATAACAATAGGGATTATTATGTCCAAATAATCTAAATGTATGTATGGTATATCATGGGAGAACAAAGCACAGTTCAAGACATATAATTAAATGAACTACCATTCATAGAAAACAATATGAATATATATATGGAAGGTGATCCTAAATTCCTATTCATGATGCATGAATTCAAAAAAATCCAAAAAATTATAATTACACAACATACTTAGGATCAGCATGAAACTATACAGTTGTAACTATAATAGCAGTCCCATCCCTAGATTCTCAGAGGTCCTCACATAAGAGATGATCATTAACTGATGTGACTCCCCTACCAGAGTTCCAAAAAGTATAACTCCTTTATACTTTTACCCAAACATAGTAAAGAATAAAAGAAAAGGAAACCTCATTTGATACTAATTTATAACACCCCATCCAGAATCACACAATCTTGGTTGGAGTGGAACATAGCCTCATATGTACCTCCCCATATGCAAGAGGTAATTGACTAGCAGTGAGGGTCTAAATGGTGTGGAAGGGAAACTATACCCTTTATATCAAAAGGAATACCTCAGAATCATATCAATAAAAGAATAAAAATATAAATGGTCATAGAATAATTTAATAAATAAAATTCTATAATAGATGACACATAAGTTATCACAATTCATGCAAAGAAATAAACCAAGGACCCCCAATGTGGAAGTTCAACCCATAGTTTAATAAAATACCATGAAAATAAATAAAATCATTATGGTATCATTATGTAGTATATCCTGGTATTTCCTATGAACCTAAACATGGTCTCCTCATCTCCCTTTTGTTGGGCCATTTCCCTTTCATGGACCCTTTATCATGAATTTTTCACGTGCATCAAGATACTTGTATAGGGTGAGAGTATAAACCCAATAAGACCCCATCAATGCATCCTTAACATATTTTCTCGTGAATAAGAAGTGTATACCATTTAAATAACTAAATTTGAAAGAAAATAAAAATCAACCATGTGTTGAGAAAATTGTAGGCTTACCAAGCCTCCATGAACCCCAGCCATACCTACTTCAGCTCCATGCTGGAATGAAAGTCCTAACAATAGATGCACAACTCGGATGATGAAAATATGTCAAAGACAACTCTTCTAACTAATTTTTCATTATATCATACGTGTTCCACCTTAAAGGGAAAATTTCACACCAACCATCAAGGGATTACTATGCTCTGCCTTTAAGGAGTAGTCACCTAACTCATCCAACTAGTCATGGTTTCATGGTTGTCATCTTCACATGATGGTATATCCACTAGGAATATGTAAACTCACAAGAACCATTTTAATGAATAGGGTTCAATACAAAATCATTACAACAAGTCCAACTCTAACTCATTCCATTGAAACAATATACATCTTGCCTTGACTCGTACTATCGGCTCAGTGGTCATTGAAACACACCCCAAATTGTGTCATTGGCTCGAAGTGCACCATGTTCTGAATCATTTATTTTTACCTATGTGAATGTCTAATCACCATCGAAAATTCATGAATTATCCGAACACTCACCATAAAACCATCACAAATTCAATAGTGAGTAATCCCTTTTCTGTAGTACCCCTCAAAGGAGTCAACCAATCAACCTTGAGAAATCTGTTATCTTGATACTAGTAGTAATGTTACCATAATTCATGAAACATAAGGCACAACATATCAAGTAGAAGAATAATGTATCAAGTAAAGGTTCCCATGGAAACACATACACCCATATGGACATCAAACAATCATACTTATCATGGGATACACATACGCACAAAATAAAATCATAGCATGAAACCCGATATAAGGTCCCAAAAATGATAAGGAATTCTTACTTATTTTGTGTTGATTCCAAAGAGTAATAGACAACATGAATCCTCACCCAAATCAATCCTGCCTAATATGGGTTCTAAGAAACAATCCCAATTTATTTTAAATGGGACTATATAATAAATTCATAAATAATGACATGATTAGGGATTTAATTTGATTAATCTTACCTAAGTAACTTCACTATCAATGTTAGATCTTAATCTGTTCAATAGAGAGATAAGGAAATTCATAATTTATATAGGAACTTATCCTTTAATGATTCATGAATTCAATATTAGAACACAAAGGAATCTATAGATCTGTCCATAGAAACCCAAATCTATGAATAATCCCAAGGGAAGGATGAAATATCTATAGGGATCAAGATAAATGGAGTAAAATTATCACCTAACATGAATTCTCACAACCCAATGCAATTAGATTCACAAAAACTGTATTTTTAGGGGAGAGAATTCACCAAAAACCACCACCGAAGTCCCTAGGTTCATGATCCCTAGGTGAAGGAGGATGAATAAGGAGTTTCAAGGAGGTTTTGGGTTTAAAATAAAATTTTGGGATTAATTAAAAATTTATGAATGGTTTGGTCATTCAATTTACCAAAATGAGTACCAAGTTTGAAAGGATCGGTACCTATTCTAGGTACCTACACAATTTAGTAAACCGGGTTCCAACAAGCCACATGGATTACTAGGGAGAATCACATTGTTCCCCCTAACCATGAGCAAACCATTTACCCCATAAAGGCCTCTAAACCCATCCAAAACTATCTAGAAGCTACCCAACACATCCCCCAAGAAAGGTATAACCCATGAACACTCAAATAAGGTCTGAAAGTAAGGTATAAGTTACCTAAATAATTCTAAATCATTATAAAATCCAAACACTCACCCAACCAAAGACCCTCTCACAACCTACTCAAATCTAGGCACATGATCTGCTGAAGTCCATTTGAATGTCCTTATAAACTCTGTGTGCATTCCCTTTCAATGTTGAGCTCTTTCCTAGACATGGACTTGGGAACCCAAACCATTATAGGTATTTACCACTAAAACCTGAGTGGCCAGGATAGGTAATGCCAACTTCACGACCTCCCATTTCAGGATGAGTAAAGTATATGTCCGACTTCCCAGAGAGTTCACACCATTAGAGTGAATAAATCCCTATTTTTATCACACTAATACTCCATAGACTCCCAAAAGTGATTTATGAATCAAAACCTAAGGGAAATGGATGGAAGGAAAGGGAAAATTATTATGGTTCTTAGGTATACCAAAGTAGATACATACCCAGGTATCCCAAAGTGGATCCATGATTAGGTTGTCCCATATTGGAGCCACACTTAGGTCTTCCAAAAATGGAGTCACACTCATCCTTAAAGGCCACAACTGGTTTCTCATTCACCCAAGTAACTTACCTAGGTTCCCATTCACCCAAGACATATACTTAGAAACTTACCCACCCAAGTCACCTAATTGGGTGAATTTACACCCTTTCACCCTAGTGGATTTAGTGATTTTATGGATCCACATTTACCTTGTCAAAAACACAAAATTCCTATTTTCCTCATCCCTCAAGGACTTAATATGTCAAAAAATTATGCCCCCTACCTCCTTCCATTTTTATTTTCACCCAGCTAAACTGAGGTGTTCCATACCATGGGGGATCTACCCCCACATCCCTTGTTTAGATCAATGATTAGCTATTCTATCAATCCTTGACCTATTCCCTTCACTTCAATAATTAACCCCATTAAATTTCATGTGTCGTACTATGAATTTTTTTTTTTGACTAATTCAAAAATGATTCATGTTATGATGCAAGTAATCTTCATAGTGATCCAAAGAATGACTTAAGTCAATATTTTCTTCTTGGATTTGGAAAATGACTTGAATTGAGATCCTCTTATTGGTTTCCTATAATTTATTGATCTAAGATCCTCCTATTTTCTTTTTAAAATATATCAAGTTAAGATAATCCTATAGGCTTTCTAAAATATGTTTAGTCGAGATACACTCCTTGGTTTGAAAAGTTTCTTGATTCAAGAAACTCATCTTAGTCCCTAAAATAGCTTGAGTTATGATTATTATATTGGTTCTAAAGGATTCCTTGAGTTTATATCCTTATATTAGTCTTCTAAAGTGTCTTGAGTTGAGATACATATCATTAACTAACCCATTCCACCCCTAAAATGATCACCCAAGCTAGCCTAAGGTAAGGATCGATGGGTGTTCCCAATCCCCATGGGCTAGAAATAAGTTCATGGGCACAAGGAATGCACCTTTTGGAATGATTTCACCAAATTAATAATTAAATATAAAATATATACCAAGAACATAACATTAACTCACTATATATTGGTGATTCATTCCCTTAGTATATGGATAAAAACATACATGTGACATAAACTAATGAAAACTATAAAATCAAGGAGCATAAACCTGAAGGAAAAGAGGGGATGAGATTACTTGTTGTTAGCATTAAAAAATCTTGAAGGACACCAAAAATCTAATCAAGAGGATGGAGAAGGAATCTCATGAATGAGGAGAGGATGGAGTTTATTGGTGGGAAGGGGTTTAGGGTATTAATTCTGAATAAGGATTGAATAAGAATTTCAACTTTTCATTTTTTTAAAATCTGAATAGTGGTACACAATGGCACAACCCTTCTAGCTAAAACATTTGAAACCTTAGCTACATAGAGTTTCCTCTGACAAAATTTTCATGGTGTGGATTTCAATGTTAGGTATTTTTTATGATTTCTAGAGGTTCTCTCTCTTATTTTTCTTATGGATTTGCATTATTGGCATGTCTTTTGGATTTATTAAGTCTAGTGGTTCGGTTTCTTCCCTTGTTAGTCGAACTTCTGGGTTATTAGATCTTTATGTTTTAGTATTGAAATTATCTATATATATATATATATATATATATCATGAGTTATGGAATAATTTATATGTAACTCTTTTTTTGCTACCTTTTGATGTCAGAAAATGGAAAACGTGTGTTTTATATGCAAAAAAAACTATTTATTAATTACTTGATGAAATTTTAGGTCCAATGATGATTTAATTTGTTCTTGATAAACCTCATGGGAACCTAGGTTGTAATGGTCTAGACCATTCTTCCCCATTACATTGTTATTTTTGGGTGTCGGGAGCCTCAAGATGAGATCAAGGAAGGGATAAGAGTGGGTAGAGTTAAATATGAAACTTTAGGTGGTGATTTATGTTATGAATCATTGATTCATGATGTGGATGATGTTTTTTAAGGGGGATTCATGACTAGAGAAACCTGTTTTCTAGAATTTTCTTCCATAAGAAATTTACGACATGAATCATTATTCACTGCGTGAATATTCATGATGGAGTTTTTGGAGGTTCATTATTTGAAGGTTTTATGGTATGAAAGACAATATTAAAGGTGTGAAATACCTCTCAGTTTTTTTATTAAGTGACTTATTTTTGACCTATGTGAAACATGTGAGGTTTATGGAATAAACTATCCATCCATGTCTTGAACAGGGTGGTTTCCAAGCTATGTATAAATTGCATCCTCCCTCTGATCTCCCTTATTCTCCCTTCGTTTCTCTCTAACTTTAGGCAATTCTAGGAAATTATAGAGCACTGAAAACATATAATCTTTAGAATTCATCCTTATCTTTGAGATTTATAATATTAATGACTCCAAGTGAGTTCTTCTTCTCATTCTATATGATTTATTCCTTTTTTATTTGAATATTTTTCGATGACCATTTTATTTGGAGTTGGGGGTTTATTGTACTACGTTTTTTATGAGACATCATTGCATTTTGGTTTGATTAAAGGATCCCTAATGTGGTTATGTCTATGAGAAAACACTTATTTCAAAATCCATGCATGGCACATCATCTTGATTCATTCTTAAAAACATTGGCAAGAATGGTAGGGTGAATAGTGTTATAAAAATATGCATTGAACTTGTGGAATTATTCTACAGTCACTCAATGACATTGAAAATTATGAGGAGGTTCACCAAAAAATCTAAGATGGTGAGATATGGAGTTAATCAGTTTTTTTACAACCATTTTAACTTTACAATGGTCATATTTTAAAAAAAAGTAATCTTAGAAAAATGTTCACTTCTATAGACTGGTTGAGATTCATAAATGAAAAATAAGAAAAGGGAAAGTGTTCTACAGACACCATATTAATGAAATTATTTTGGAATTATGTTGATTATATATTAAATGATATGGGACCTCTTTTAGAAGTTCATATATTGGTTGTTAATGGTAGAAACCCCACAATGGGTTTCATTTATGAATCTATGGACATAGACACATAGACCATTCGAAATATTTTCAAGAATGATGAATGATAATGGGAAAATACCCACAATGGGTTTCATTTATGAGGCTATGGACAGAGAAAAATAAACCATTCAAAATCTTTTAAATAATGATGAAACCACATATAAGGATATATTTGGGATAAATTATGAAAGATAGAATTTTTAATTTCGTCATCCATTTCATTATTCAGGTTATTATTTGAATCCTCAATTTTTCTATAGAAATACAAGTATTGAAATAGATGAATAAGTGTTGAAAGGAATATATGATTATATTGATAGATTATCTCTCAGGCTATTAGAGGAAGACAATGATTTTTTATAAATTGAAACATATATAAGTGTACAATGCCTATTTGGTGGGAAAGGTTGTATGAGACAATGGAGTACAATAGATCCTGGTAAGAGTTTATTTTTATATTGATTATTTAAGTACATGATCTTTAATTTATATAATTATGAAACAATTCTAATTAATAAAAATCATAGTTTAATGGTGGAATAATTATAGAGGAAATACATCATTTATAACAATTTCCATCAAAGTCTTCAACTTGACATGTAGCTCATGAGGATGTGAGAGGAATTAGAGTGTCTTTGTCCATTTAAGTAACATAGTATCAATACTCAACTTAATTTAATTTGAGCTTAAACATAATTTGTGATACTATTTTATTAATTATTATAAAATAGATTCATTCTTAAAAGTGAAGTTGGCTAGAACATCAAATGTTTCAAGGCTTTGTGTTCATCAAATACAAACAAAATTTGAAGGACTAGTTTGATACCAAAGATTTCATTCATCTCATTATCATAAAGAATTTTGATGATGGCAATAGTTAGTGATTTTTAGGAAAAATAAATGGTAATGAAGAGGGTGTTAAATATTAATTAGTGTTTGAGGATGAATACAACATGAATTTGGTATTAGTTAAGTAATCTAATGAGGCTATTAATACTTCTAATTATATAAGGAGGAAAAAAATGAGGAGGAGCTACTCTTGCTTTAATTTCAATCTATAAAGAAAATAAAAGGATGGTTATTGAAGAAATGATGATAAACCTAAATTATATGATGATGATGATGATGATGATGAAAAAATTATAGGAGATTTAAAAAAGTGATGATATTTAAAGTGATGGTGAAGAAGAAATAGAAGATCTTGAAAATAGAGAAAATGATTTAACTTTTATTGTTATTTTAGTTATTTCTTATGAACTATTTGATTAGACATGTGTTTCATGAATTATGAATTATTTTAATTATGAATTTGAATTTGTTTTTACTTTTTAGGTTTTGTGTTTAATTTTTCAACATATATATGTGTGAAAAATTATATAATTTAAATTATATTAACATCCCTATGATTGGATAAAAAAGTATCCACGACACAATCTATGTCACTGATATCCCACTATAGGACCCCCACTACATCGTGTTATGATCCGAGATTGAAAACTATGAGCATCAGATAATTCATTATTATATTAAGAAATAGGTTTCCCATATTTCATGAAAATGACTCCAATTACAGCCCCTGAATCATCATATTCCACCACAAATGTTTTAGAAAAGTCAGGCATCCCCAACACATGAGATGAAATTAACTATTTCTTCATCTTTTCAAAAGTTTTTTCAGCTTTAGAAATCTATTAAAATTCCCCATTCTTGGTTAAATCTACTATAAGCATGGAGATATTCATATAGTATTTAATATACTTATTTTAGTATCCCATTAAACCCTAGAATCTCTATGAAATTATATGGGACCCTCCACCCTTGTACTACATATATTTTTTTGATTCATGGAAACTCCTCCTGCAGAAATTATATTGCCCATATATTCCACTAATCTCCTCCCGAAGTTGCACTTCTTCTAATTAAAAAATAGAGCATGTGTTCACTTAAGTTGCAAAACATTATTTAAATTTTCCAAATGCTCATTAAATCCACTAATATATACCAATATGTCATTAATGAATACCAAAACCCCTTTTCGTAGCATTGTTCAGAACATAAAATTCATAGATTCTTTGAATTTTTTTGAAGCATTCATCAATCTAAAAAGCATTACTAAATATTCCTAGTTCCCCCCATGAGTCTTGAAATTTGTATTCCCCACATCTTATTCCTTCATTAACCCTTTATGGAATCCAATCATTAAATACACATTAGAAAAGTGTGTTTCTCTATTTGAATCATCCAATAACACTTTAATTATAGGGATTGGGTATCTATCAGGTAACCATTAACTTATTAAACACATGATAATATAAACACATTCACCACCCTCATCTTTTTTACTAACCATGATTTTATGACTAGTGTGTGGGATTGTGTTGTGCCTAATAAGCCCCCATGTCATCAACTCCTAG
Source organism: Viscum album (assembly GCA_963277665.1). Classification (NCBI taxonomy): domain Eukaryota; kingdom Viridiplantae; phylum Streptophyta; class Magnoliopsida; order Santalales; family Viscaceae; genus Viscum; species Viscum album. The sequence continues at coordinate 1,524,797,290 of OY728138.1, read as the reverse complement.
TGTTTTTTCACCTCATTGTTCATATGATATGAAAGCTTATATGGTCGTATAATAACTAGATCTACCCCTTTTCTTAGTTTAGCATCATGATAGATCTCCCTTTTGGGTGCCACCCCCTTGGTACTTAAAATACTGATTTGTATCAAAGTGTAACCATTGAAACCTATCTTTATGAGTGTTTTCTAATACTGCATCTTCAACCTCTTCACTATTGGTAGTTTCCCATTGTAATTCATTCATAATACATTGAACTCTCCCTATGTACTCTTGAAAAGATCCTGGTGCATTTTGAGGTTTTCTAATCCCTTACAACAATACAGTTCTCCCCTTCAAGACAAATTCATCATGATATTCCTCCATTGAGTAGAAACATACCCCAAGGTATCTAGATATGTAATTAACAACATAAGATCTAGTCTATAGGTATCAAATATATATGATTCAATGTCAAACTCCTCTACTCCCAATCTCAACTGTAAAGATTTAAACATCCTCTTAGATACCACACAAAGGGAATCATCCAACTAGATGTCAAATGGATATTTCTTAGTTATCCGTATAGTAAGAGACCCCAAAAGCTTCTTGGAAAAAAATTATATATTGTTCCACTACCAACCAAAACCAAAATTATAACTTCCCAAGCACTACCTTCCATGAAAATAAATTGCTTGTAGTTAATATGATTCTCCATCATGCATGCAGTTGTGCCCAAAATTTCAATCTTCCAATGTTCCCATGTTCTATCCTTCACTTATTCATCTGCCTCCTCCTAGCCATTTTGATCTAAACATTTCCAAACCATAAGCATGTATCCCTTTTTCAAACATTTATATCGTTGATTGATTTTTTTCCTCGCATATAACAGAGCCACTTAGAAATAATTTCTCCATATTCTTCCCTAGAAAAGTTTTGAACTATCCTCCATCCTGAAAGAATTTTTCCTTTTCTCTCCCAAAATCCTTATTTCTCTCATAGGAACAATTTACATCAAACTAGCACTCTAGCCTCTCCCTGGTTCTCTAATCATTCCATTCCATTGGATCACTATAGGCTATTTAATAACACATTTTACTAACATGTCCCTTTCCACTCTCCTTATCAATGTCAACAGTTGTGCTTTACCCTACAGGTTGTGCATCGGTGTTGTGTTTCCCATCTCTACCTTCAATCCCTTGATAAATAATATCATATAACACTTTCAGTAATTCCCAAAATCTATAGGTCCAATCATTTAAATTCTTTTATGTACACATTTATAATCTACATCTACCATAATCCTTTCATGTGTATTAGTGGATCTTCATCTATTGCACTTCTTAAGGTGAAAGTATCTCCACCTTAAGATGAAACCATTAGAGTCCTAGCTTGATCAACTTCAATGATATATAGTACTTCACCATACCTTCCATACACAATTTCAGCATTGGAACCTTCAACTCCTCCCATGTCTGATATATCAAAAATTATGTATCGCTTCTAGTGATCCAAGATACCAAATCCTCTACTATAAACGTCGGCATCTTGACCTGATTAGTGAATGTGAACATTAAATATAGCTCCTATAGATTGATACTTCTACCTTTCATTCCAGTCAAGTGTTGTAGAACAAAATTACCTTCGTCCACCATTGAGTCTCTCCCATCATCCTCAGCTAAAGTCAGTTTCACTTTACTTTCTTCTCAAGTTGAACTCTCTATATATGCCTTCTATGACTGAGTTAACATCACCTTCATATCTTACATCATAATCAAAAATTCTAAAATATTCACATCTAATATTTCTATGGATGTTCAAACATCTTCCACTCTGTTCTCCATACCTGTTGACATTCATCCATCCAATTAAAGTCTCTCAACGAGGGCACCAAAATGATGGTGGTGGAAAATTGTCCAGGTAGAATTTATATCTATATTTTGTGGAAAGATAAGTGGTAGTTGAAACTCATAGGGAGATCTCCACTCCTCATGGTTGGGCAAAAAGCCTTAGAATGTCTAACCAAATGGTCCCACATTACCTCCCCTCCAACTTATACCCCCAGATTTAATAATTGAATATATAAAATTACACAACTAATGCATCAGATAGTAACTCCATTACCCTTCCCAGGACAATCCTTACTAATGAATTCTCCTCTGATATGTATACCCTAAGGGCGGTCGAGGTTCACATTAATCATGCTTGGACCCCAAATTATTATCAATTCCCTCCCCTTGTTTATCAAACTTTTCCTCACTGTGGATATTGGGAAAACTCTTATACATCCCCCCACATAACTTCATCTTCCGTTTTTTTATTCTACTTAACTAACTACTATAGGGTTTTTCCCAAATGTCATTTAGACAAAATATTCTCCAGATAGTCCCCATATTTAGTAAAATCTATCATCATTAACTCTTATATTGTTTTTCCCATAACTTCTTGTAACTACGGTACATGAAAAAATGGATGTATCTAACTATTTTTTGGAATTTGGATCTTGTAAGAAACTAATCCTGTCTACCTAAAACTGGAAATGGGCCATAATATCTAGAATCAATATTCTTGTGGATTTTGGATTTAGAACCAGCCTTTTTTTCCTCAACTTCACCCATACATGGTCCCCTTCATTATAGTTCGCCTCTTATAGATGTTGGTTGGGATACTTGGTCGTATATTGTTGTGCTCTATGTAGATTCTCACAAATTTGTTTTAAATCTTCATCTCGATCGAGCAATGGAGTAGCCACTGCCTTCACTACAGTCTCTCAATCCATGCAATGAATTATTTGTGCGTTTTTATGACCATACAAAATTTTTAAAGGTATATTTACTATAGATGTATAGAAAAAAGTGTTGTAACTATATTCTTCCTAATCTAACAACATGATCCATTTATGAGGATATTCAGTTGAAAATCATATCAGATAAGCTTCCCATTCCCAGTTAATTAATTTGGTCTACCCATTGGTTTTTGGATGAAATGAATAGATTATTTTCAATGTTTTTCATTGAATCCTATAAATATATTGCAAAAATAAACTACTAAAAATTGGGCCCTTTTCACTAACAACAGCATGAGGAATCCCATTTAATTTAACCACTTCCCTTATGAACATGATTGACAATGATTTTTTTTTGTAATGATATTTGAGTGGTATGAAGTTTGAATACTTACTCAACCAATCAACCAACAAAAAGATTACTTCATTACCTTTTGACTTAGGAAACCCTGAGATGAAATCCATTGATAATTCCTACAAAATTACTTGAGGAATTGGAAACGGTGGTTATAACCTAACATGGTTCAGATATGCATAATTGTTTTTATAGCATATTTCACATTCATGATCATACTATTGCAAGTCCCAAATCATTCCAGCCCAAAATATTCTATTAGCCATAACATTCATGATCATACTGTTGCAAGCCCTGAATCATTCCTGCCCAAAATATTTTATTATCCATCCATTTATAAGTTTTAAAATATCCCAGGTGGCCTCACTTTGGGGAAGAGTGATAATATTGCAACAAATTTGAAATAAATATTATGATTTTTTTGAAAAAACAGACTTCCATAGTAATACAACTATCCATCCCAGTATATATAGTTCAGTTTCCCAGTTATTCCTCATCACAACTATTAAATAATTTTCTTCAGTTTTCCATCTTTGTGTATTCCACTATTAACTATTTGTACTTCCACCCAACATGGTTGTGACACACCCATTTTCAGTAAATTTTCATGCTCCCCTACCTGAGACTAAACATCTGCTACAACATTTAGCTTCCCAGTCTAGTAGATGACTTCAAATTCATATCCCAATAGTTTAGAATGGAAACATTATTGATCCATTGAGAGTAATCTATGACTAAGAAAATTTTTAAGGCTATTATGTTTGGTATATATTTCAAATCATTGTCCCATCAGATTTTTCTTCCAATTATTGACTGACTACATAATCATCATGATATATTTTTCATACACTGATTTAGTTAATTTAACATCAAAAAATTCTTTGATAAAGTAAGAAATAGGTATCCCCTCTTGCATGATAATGGATACAGTTCTAGGCCCTTAACCATCACATTCTGCTGTGAATGTTTTAGAAAAATTGAGGATCCCCAACACAAGGGTTGAAATTTACTTTTTCTCCATCTTTTCAAATCATCTTCATCTTAAATAGCCCATTTAAATTTCCCATGCTTGGTTAAGGATTTTATATGCATGAAGATCCTCTTATAGTCTTTAATAAAATTTGGTAGTGTCCCATTAAACCCATGAATCCCCTTACTTGAAATTTTGTGGCACCCTCCACCCCTATACTTACTATGTTTTTTTGGATCCATGGAAACTCCTCCTGTATAAATTATATGGCCCAAATACTCTACTAAGATCATCCTAAATGTGTAATTATTCTAATTAGAAAACAGAGTGTGGGCTCTTATAATCTGCAAAACTTTCTTTAGCTTTTCAAAATAATATTTCCATCCACCACTATATACCCATATATCATCAAATAATACCAAAACCCCTCTCCTTAGCATTATCTAAAACATGAAATTAATAGTTAATTAGAAATTTTCTATAGCGTTCATCAATCTAAAAGGAATTACTAAATATTATGTAGTGCCCCTTGTGAGCCATGAAACATGTCTTACCCGCATCTTCTTCCTTAATTCACTCCTGAGGAAATATAGACTTTAAATACACCTTAATAAAGTAAGCTACTCTATTCATCACAAATGATATCGGATATCAGTCAACTACTATTAACTTATTCAACTCATGATAATCCACACACTTTCCCCACCCTCTATCTTTTTTCCTAACCACAATTATAGGATAGGAGTATAGGCTTGTGTTGTGCCTAATAAAACCCTATGTTATCAGTTCATGGACCCATTTTTTCACCTCATTCTTCATATGATATGAAATATTATATGGTCATATATTGAATACCCCTTCTATTAGTTAAACATCATGATCGATATCCCTTTTGGGTACCAACCCCCTTGGTACATCAAATACTACTATGTAATGTATAATTAACACTTGAAATTGGTCTTTATAAGCATTATCTAATACTTCTTCTTCCACACATACAATATTTATAGCAATCCAATAAATTCCATTAAAAATACATTCCCCTCTCCCCTGGTACTCTTGCAAAGATCTTGGTGCATTCTGAGGTTTCCTAATCTCACGAAACTCTATGGTTTACCCCTTCCAGATAATCTCCATCGTCATATTCCTCTAGTGAGTAGTAACATACCCTAAGGTCTCTATCCATGCAATTCTCAAAAATAGATCTGGTATGGAGGTATCATATATATTACCATCAATATCAAACTCCTTTTCTCTTAATCTCAACTGCAGAGATTTACACATCCCCTTTGAAACCATGATTTGGTAATCCCCCACCAAGGTGTTAAGTAACTCTTCCTCAATAATCTATACCGTAAGAGACCCCAACAGCTACTTGTAAATAAAATTATGTCTCATTCCACTATCAACCAAACCAAAAATGGAATATCCCCAACACTATATTCCATAAACATCCACTATTTTTATTTAGTATGATTCTCCCACATGCAAGTTGGCATGAACAATATTTTTATCTCACAAGGTTCCCCAGTTCTCTCCTCTATTACTTCTTCTACCTCATCCTCCTCTATAATTAGCTCTACAAATTCCCAAACCAAGAGCATGTATCCCTTCTCTAAACTTTTATGTCCTATAGAGAATTATTTTTTTCATGTATAATAGAGACCATTAGCATAACTTTCTTCATATTCTTCCCTGGAAAAATTTTGAATCCCCCTCCAGCCTAAATGTTAGGGGTATGGGTGCACTGGCCAGAATTGAACCCACATATCCTTAAAGACTGAACTAGATATTTTTCACACAAAAGTTAAAATCAATAAAATCAAACATAAAATATGAAAGTATCAAAGAAATAAAAAATAACATAAAGATTTACATTTTTTGGTCCTTTTGGGACCTACGTTCACAGTAAGAACCCCACCCAGACACACATTTTATTAATGATCAAAAGAAAAAACAAGATTATATAATACATGTTTTATGAAATAGTTGTAGAATCTTAAAACACTAAAACTATAAGGAGATAATTAGGGAATTTAAAGAACTAATAGTATCATACACAAAGAGGTTCACCAACCCTGATCCCTTCATGTTGATCATTGCATACTGTTGAAAACCTTGTATTGGCACTGTAAATGTTTCTCTCCTAGTTTGAATTGATCTCCACTCAGGCATATCACCACACATATTCATGATCAAAGGATTTCATCTTCAAGAGATCCAACAGAAGTGATACACTAGTAGTGTATTATTGGAGGATGGTAGGCATAGATGTTCACTAATGAGAAAAAAAAGAATTACCGATGCTAAGTTTTATACCATAGAAAAGTAAGATCCAAATCAAAAGAGGAGTGGAGATGATCAAATGTTGAAGAGTAAATGGATGTAGGGTTCATAAATCCCTTGAAACTCATAGAGTCTTGAAATAGAACACCCAGTCAGAAGGATATATGGGTCCCTTCCAAAATGAATTCTAAAGGATGTACTTAATTAACCAGGACAAATGGATGAAATCAATACCAGGGTCAGAAAAGTGAATCAACAATAGAGAAATAAAAACCCCAAGGATATCCACAGTTCCATAGGAAGGTAGTGTGGTCCACATGAATAAGATGAAGGAACAGGCCCACACAGGAGTCCCAAGAGGCATAACATTGGCCCAACAACATAAATAATACCAGAAAAATAAATTTTAGTTGATAAAATAAAGATATAATTTTTCATGCATGAATAACCAAAATGTAAATGGGAGAATAATAACATAGGAATTATAATATATAAACCAAATTTGAATAAAATAATTCACAAATTTAAACCATTTTAAATTAAAATTGGTGATGTTCTTGCACCTTCTATTATAGAATTGGAACAAAATTAATTCTATCTAGGAAATATTTTAATTTAGACAATATCATAGAATTAGCAAAACTGTCAAATGGGTTATTATAAGTGTGTGCCTTTTTAACACATAGGGTTTTAGTTTCTATAATATCTCTAATAAAGTGTATTCTAATATTAATGTGTTTATATTTTCCATGGAATACTAAATGTTTGGATAAATACAAGGTAGATTGACTATGAGAATAAAAATTAACCATGGAATAATAAATTTTAAGTTCACCAGAAAAACCATTCATCCAGAAGGCTTCCTTAAGAGCCTTAGTTATGGTTATATACTCAAATTCCATAGTTGAAAGGGAAACCATATATTTCATCTTACACTTCCAGGATATAGGGCCTCCTCATGTAGTGAAGACATAACAAGTCAGGGATTTTAACTTATCAATATTCCCTGTATAGTCAGCATCTACATATCCAACTATAAATTTTAAAGTATCTATATTTTTACCATATCATAATGAAGAATTAGATCTATATGAAAAAATACTGATGGATTCATTTTATGGAATGCCTATTTGGATTCCCTTGAGTGGACATGAACCTTCTAAGGGTACAGATTATAAAGCCAATGTCAAGCCTAGTGAAAATCATGGAATACGTGATACTAGCCAATATATTAGCATAAAGGATTTTAGACATAAATTGAATATCATCATCACTGGTAGGTTCATGTGTTAAGGATAATTTAAAGTGTTATCTAAGAGGTAAACTAAAAAGTTTGAGATATTCAAAAAAGTATCTTTTCAGAATCATTAAAATATAAGAATTTTGTGATAAATAAAGTAGTTTATTAGTCCTGCCCATAATTATTTCAACACAAAGAATTTTATTATCTGCACCTATATCTTTCATTTCAAACATTCCTTTTAATTGAGATTTTAAAATAGTAATGAGACTCATGTTTTTGAAAATAATGAGCATATCATCAATATATAACAATAGATAAATCATGATATTATTAATTGATTTAAAATAATCACAATCATCATATTGGATCACTATAAATTGGTTACCAAGAATAAAATAGTTAAATTTATTATACCATTTCCTTGAGGTTAGTTTTAAACCACATAATAATTTATGCAAAAGAAAAAATTATTTAATTTGAATTCTCTTGAGTAACCATATGGAGGCCCCATGTAATTTTTCTCATTTAAATCACTATGATGGAATTCAATTTTAACATCAAGTTGTTCAATTTTTAGGTCACTATTGGATAAGAAAGTAAGTAACAACCTAATTGAATAATGCTTAACAGCTGGGGGGAAAATCAGAATAGTTTACTCCTTCTCTTTGAAAAAAACCTTTAGAAACTAGTATTTCATTGAATTTAATCTTATTTCTAACAGAGTTATATTATTTCATTTTATAAATCCACTTAGAACCAATTACTTTTTCATTGGTTGGTTTATTCATAATAGACTAGGTGTGATTTTTTCTTAAGGAATACATTTATCTATCTGTGGGAAAGATCCACTGTTTTGAATCTTTTTCATTAAGGTCTTTATTATAGGTTTGAGGATCATCATCAGCTAGATCCTAGGAAACATAAAATTCATAAGAATCAATATAACATTTTATGAATCGATAAGGAAGTCTAGGCACTCTCCTAACCCTATGTCATGTCAATTGATAGTCTCTACTATTGGAAAGAGGTTCTATTTCAGAATTCAAACTAGAACTGGAGTCAGATCAGCCTAGGTTATGGGATGAGAATTAGGTCGAGTGGGATAGATAGTAACCTCAAAATGAGTTAGAGGATTGGTTTCTTCAAACTGTTTTAAGGCTGAATCATTACTATCAGGTGTGATAGGCTTGGATTTTGGAGAACAAGACTCATGAAACACCACATACCTACTTAAAATGAATTTTTGGTAATTGGTTTTGTCAACACAAAGTTTGTAACCTTATAAACCCTATGGACACCCTAAAAGGATTCATTTATGGGTTCTGTATTCAAGTTTATCGATATTAACTTGAGTATAAATAGTGAAACTGAAAACTCTTAAGTCTCTTTAAGATAGTGTCTTACCATTCCATAATTCTTTTAGGGTTTTAAACTAATTATCAAATGAAGAGAATATATTTATAAGTTATAATATCATGCTGGAATCCTCTGCAAAAAATATGTAAGGAGACCCAAGCATGAAAACATGCTTTTGACTCTTTCTGAAATAGTTCTATTCATTATTTCTATAATCCAATTTTGTTTGGGGGTTTCCCTAATAGTTTCGTGTCTTTTAATATCCTTAGATTCACAGAATTGAATAAACTCAATGGATAGGTACCCAAAGACATTATCTATTATCCTAGTTTTGATCTTTCTCCCAATATGATTTTTAACTAAAACATTCCTGGTTATAAAGGAATTGAAAACATCGGATATATTTTTTCATAATTTAAATCCATACTTTTCTCAATAATTATTATAAAAAAGTGACAAAATAAGAACCTCCACCATGGGAGGTAGTCATAAATGTTCCCCATGGGTCATAATGTATGTATTCTAATAAGAGGATATCTTTAAAGATGGATCTATTAAAGGTGACTTTTTTGGCCTTTCATAACACACAATCATCGCAAAATGGAAGGTTTCTTGGTGGGATGTCACTCAACACCCCTTTCTTGTTGATTTCTTCTACTCTTTTGGAGATTACATGCCCCAATATCCTATTCCATAGTAGTTTATTATCAGTTTTAGTGGTATAGACAATACCTAACTATCTTTAATGAGTCTTTCTATTCAAAACATACAGCCCATTAATTATAGGACCCTTTTTAATAGTTCTACAGCCTTTGGAGATTTTTAGACAGCTTTTTTGTAACCTAAAATTAAACCCATTTTCATCTAGAATCTCGAATGAAATTAGGATTCTATAGAGGATGGGAACCCACATAACATCAATCAAAGTGATGATGAAATGGTCATAAAGTTTTATCAAAACAGACCCTCTTACCTCAACCTTTCACCTCTTATTATTCCTTATGAGGACATCTCCTTCTACTCTCACTATCAATCCTAGGAATGAATCTCTATTAGGACACATGTGAAATTAAAGGCCTAAGTTGAAAACCCGCTCATGATTCATACCATGGGTAGACACATTTAACACTTTAGTTGTGTCATAAATAGTGTCCACTTGAAGGGACTATTAATTGGTGGTTTAGATTTAAACTCTTTTTTAAGAAACCTATACTAGGTCTTAGTGTGTCAGGCAATACCACGATGAAATAAAACAACTATTATTTCCCTAGAATTAGACTTGGGTTTTAGTTTCATATTCTTCTTACTTTTATCCTTATTAAACTATTTATTTTTAGCTTTAGACTGGGGTCTACCCCTAATAAACAAGCTCTCTACCTCACCTTTTATTCTAGCCTTAGAATGTAATTCTTTTCATATAAGGAAAGACTTAACTTCTTCAATGGTTAATGATCCATGACCGTACATCATGGTTTCTAATAAGGTGTTGTAGGAATTATCTAATGAAATTAGAAGGATGATTTCTTGATCTTTACCATCAATGGTTACATTTATGTTGGATAAATCTAACATAACCTTGTTAAATTCATATAAATGGGCCTTAATAGAACTATCGGGCTTCTTTTTGAATGTGATCATTCAAATATTTTTTATAAATCCTACCAAATAAATAAATTTTCATGTATAACTTTTCTAGTTTAATCCATATACTAGTAGTAGTATATTCATAAGAAACTTTCTTAAGAACATTATCTCCTAAAGAGAGTTGCAAAGAACTATGAGCTTTAACTAAAACATCAGGGGAAACATCTTGATATTCATTAGTAGTCTATCCAATTTCATTTATAGTTACAGCTGGTTTCTTAGACCCACATAGGGAATCAATTAAGCCTTGGTAAAGTAGAGGGGCTCTCATCTTAATTCTCCAAATATTAAAGTCATTGTCTCTATCGAATTTATCAATTTAAAACTTAGTTGTTGACATGTTTACCCAAATGAGTGGATGCCAAGTTATTTTGGGAAATGTTAAGTGTATACCCGAAAAAAATATCCAGTCTCAGGGGTAAACTATACTTATCCAAATAAATTCAAAATACATAGGAATTATATATGTTACAATGGATTTAATCGTAAACAATAGATTAAAATAGGAGATTTAAGAATATATTGAAATGTGGAATTAAAAAAGAAACCAATATTGAATGTACGAAACATGTATGATAATAAAACCAAACCAATGAGGCTCTAATAGAAGTTTTTTAGGGGTATGGGTGAACTTTCCATAACAAAACACACATACCCTGAAGGAACAAACTGGTGATTTTGTGCAATGAAGTTGAAATAAAAATAATTGAACATACAAAATTCATGTATTAAACAAAGAAGTAAGAACGCAAAAATTTATATGTTTTAGTCTCACTAGGACCTATGTTCATAGCAAGAACATTTCCCACATAGATGTTTTATTCGTGATCAAATTGGGAACAAGATTACAAAATATGGGTTTGATGAAACTGTGGTATATGATTAAAACACTAACACTAGAAGATGAGAAGTAGGAATTTAAGAGGACTTATAATGTCAAACATGAAGTGTTTTGGTAGTCCTGATATCTTCTAGCTGCTTGTTGTATACTAATGCACACCTTGTAATCACGCTATATATGTTTCTCTATTGGTTTGAATCGATCTCCACTCAGGTACTCAACCACGCGTCTTTAAAATTGAAGGATTTAATCATCAAAAGATCCACTAAAAGTGGTACACCATCAGTTTTCACTTAGAGGATGGTCAGCATAGCGGTTCACCACTGAGGAAGAAAGAATTATTGATGTTAGTTTTTCCACTAGAGAAAAGAGGAGGAAGAAACTAGGGAGGAGGTGATATGAATAAAATTCAAATATTCAAGGGATGTAAGGGTCATAAATACCTTGAAACCTATAGAGTCTCAAAATGTAACACCCAATTAGATGGATCCATAGTTCTATGATGAACAAAACTCCAAAAGGCATACTTAATTAACTGGGACAAATAGGAAGCATTGCTGCTAAGGGAGGAAAAGTGGATCAAGAGCTATAAAATAAAAATACTAAGTATTTCTATGGTGGCACAGGAATGAATCATGGAAAATACATATAGGACAAAGGAATAGGGTCACATGGGAGGCCCATGTTGAAAAACATTGGCCCAACAGTATAAAGAATCCTAGAAAATTAAATTTGAGTAGATAAAATAAAGTTATAATTTTTTATGCATGAATAAAAAAAATGTAAATGGAAATATAATAACATAGGCACTTCAATATGAAAAAAATAATTGAATACCATAAATAATTCACAAGAAGGAATTCTTCCAGTCCACTCCGGATCCATTCTTTTTCCCACATGAACAATTTTCACAATACTAATTCTCTAGTCTCCCCTCTATGTTCTAAGAATTAAATTCCATTGACACGCCTTAGGCAATTTGACACCACCTTTTACTAATATCTCCATTTATGCTCTCCTTGTTAATTTAAACACTCATGCTTTACTGAGTGGGTCATTTTTTAGTACTATACTTCCAACCTTCACCTTCAATACCCTGATGAATAATCTCATATATAACTTTTCAGTAATTCCCAGAATCTATAGGTCCATTCATTCAAATTATTCTATGTACACATCTCTGTCTTCTTTGATCCATTTAATTACATAAGTGGATATTATTCCACTACACTTCCATAACACATAAGTATCTCCTCCATAAAATGAAGCTAAAAGAGTCATGGCTTGATTGAATTTGACAATATCATCTAGTATTACACCATTCCTTCCATGCACCACTATTATAGTGGAACCTTTGTCTCCTCCCATGTTTGATGAATCAAAAAGTATGTATATTCATGGAGAGTGATCCAATATACCAAATCCTCTCTCATAAATGTTAGCATCTCATCCTACTTAGTGAATGTGTTCATTCCCTATAGCTCCTATGGACACATATTTCTACCTTCCAAGTCCATCAAGTGAAGTCGTACAACACTACCTTCAACCAACTTCTATTTTCTCTTGTCTCCCTTAGATATAGTTTATTTTTTCATACTTTCTTATTGATTAAAACTCTCTACCTATACCCTGTAAAACTGATTCAACATCACCCTCATATCTAGAATCATAACCTACAGTTATAAAATATTTTCCTCTAATCACAGTATTGATGTTTCCACATTTTTCAATTTAGTCTTCATCCTCATCAAAAATCCTAGGGATAGATTTGATCCTCAGTCCTAGGTTCCAAACCAAATGGATCCACATGACCTATTCTACCGTGACTTATACCCCCAAAACTCAAAAATTAAATATGTACAGTTAAAAAACTACACCCCCCCCAACCCCCCCACAGTAACTCCCATATTCCTGTCATACTCCCTCCAATATTTTCCTACCTCTCTCAAATGATCCAAAAAGGCTAACAAGGAGGTTATGTAATGGTAACTGGGTTTTCTAACCTAAATTTGATAACCTTTTACTCCACTGGGTTACCCTAAAAATATCCATTTTAAGGGTTAAATGTTTAAGCTTATTAGTCTTAACAAGAGCATAAGCAGTGTAGCTGAAGAATCATGAGTAGTTATAAAAAGGTGTCTTACCATTCAATAATTATTCTAGAGTTTTAAACTAAATGACATAAAAAGGTCACCTATTTATAATCTAGACTACCTTGATGGTATCCTCTACCCAAAAATATTTACGGAGACCTGAGTATGAAAGCATGCTTCGAACACTTTCTAAAATAGTTGTATTCATTCTTTCTACCAGACCATTTTGTTGGGGTTTTCCCTAACAGTTTGACGCCTTTTAATACCCTTAGATTAACAGAATTGAATAAAATTTTTGGATATTTAATCTAAGACATTATATGTTCTCATGGTTTTGATCTTTCTCTCAAACTTATTTTTAACTAAAACTTTCCAGGTTTTAGAAGTTTAGAAAACATCAGATTTATTTTTTAGAATTTAAATCCTGACTTATTTGGATAATTAATCTATTAAAGTTAAAAAAAAAAGTAAGAACATCCTCCATAGTAAATATATGATCCCCATAGGTCAGAATGTATGTATTTTAAGGGGTTGGAAGCTTTAAAGTTGAATCTATTAAAGTCGAATCTCTTATACATTACCATTACACAATATTTACAAAATGGAAGGTTTTTTGGTGTGATATCACTCAATAGCCCTTTATTGTTATGTTCTTCAAGACCTTTGAAGCTTACATTCCCTAATATAATATTCCATAGTAAATTATTATCAGTATTAGTGGTATAGAAAATAAAAAATTATATTGAATGAGTCTTTCCATTTAAAAAATATATCCTGTTAATGAGATAATCCTTTATGATTGTTCTAGAGAATTTGGATATTTTTAGATAGTATATTTCAGAGCTAAAAGGGAACCCATTTTGGTCTAGAATCTATAAAGAAATCATATTTTTATGGAGGTTGGGAACCCAGGTAACAATAAGAAATTTGATGATGGAATTTTCATCTATTTCTATCAAAATAGGCCCTCTTCCCTCACCCTTTCACCTTTTATAATCCCCTTAAATTACATCTCCTTCTATTATCTATACCAATTCTAGGAATGAATCTCTAAAAGGAAACATATGGAAGGAACAGACTATGTAAAGGACTAACTCATGATTGAGATCATGGTTGAATACCTTTAATACTTTAGTTATGTCATAACCAAATTCCACTAGAAGGGAATGTTCAGTGGGTGGTATAGATTCAATCTCTTATTTAAGCTTCCTATAATCGGGCTTAGTGTTCTTAGGCTTACCACAATGAAATCAAAAAACTTTTATTTCCCTAGAAGTAGACCTAGGTTTGGATTTCTTATTATTATTGCTTTTATCCTTATTAAAATCTTTCTTTTTACCATTAGACTATAGTCTACCCCTAGTAAACAAGCTCCCTACCTCACCTTTTATTCTAGGTTTAGAATGTAATTATTTAGAGATAACAGAAAACTTAACCTCTTTAAGAGTTAATGAGTCATATCCATACATCATGGTTTTTATTAAGGTGTTGTGGTAATTATATGAAGAAATTATAAGGATCATTACTTTCTTTTCATCATCAAAAGTTACATTTATGTTTGATAAATCTTACATAACCTTTTTAAATACATCTAAATGGTCCTTAATAGAACTATCGGGTTTCATTTTGAATGTGAACATTTGTTTTTTTATAAATAATACCAACTAAAGAAGATTTCATGTATAACATTTCTAGTTTAATCCATATACCAGTAGTAGTAGATTCATTGGAAACGTCCCTAAGAACTTTATCTTCGAAAGAAAGCAGAAAAGAACTATGTGATTTAAATAAAAAATCAGGGGGGAAATATTGATATTTGGTAGTATTCTGACCAGTTTCATTTATAGTCATAATAGGTTTCTTAGGACCACAAAGGGAATAATTAATCCTCAGTGAACCAGAAAGTCTCACATATTTATTCTAAAAATATTAAAGTCATTTTCTCCATCGAATTTCTTAATTTCAAACCTATTTATTGACATTTTTACCTAGATGATTAGATATCAAGTTATTATGGGAAACATTAAGAATATCAAAGGTAAACTATTATTATTCAACTATATTCAAAATATAGAGGAATTATAGATGTTACAGATTCATTAATCACAAATAATATATTAAAATAGTCAATTTAAGAAGAGATAGAAATGTGGAATTAAAACATAAACCAATATTTAAAGTAAGAAATAGGTTTGAAAAAAAAATAACTAGTGAGGCTCTAATGTCACTTTGTGAGGGGTATAGGTGCATTTTCTAGAATTGAACATAGATACCTTGAAGGACCAAATAGGGGATTTTGGGAAAAAGTCAAAATCAACATAATCAAACATACAAGATGAAAGTATTAAAGAATGAATAAGGAAAAAATGATTTATATGCTTAAGGCCCATTGGGACCTACATGAATGGAAAAAATACTACCCACACACATGTTTTATTAAAGATAAAAAGAAGAATCAAGATTACAAAATACAGGTTTGATGAAATAGCATCAAAATCTTAAAACACTAAAACTAGAATACGAGAAGTATGAATGTAAGATAAATTATAGTGTCAAACGTGAATAGTTTTGGTGGTCCAGATCTCTTCTAGTTTCTCATTATATACTGTTACAAACCTTATACTCACACTGTAAAAATTTCTCACCTGGTTTGAATCTATCTCCACTGGGGTACTCCACCACATGACTTCAAGATTGAAGGATTTCATCGTCAATAGATCAACTGGAAGAGGTACACCATCATTGTACACTTGGAGGAAGGTGGGCATAGAGGTTCACCACTGAGGAAGAAAGAATCTTTGATGCTAGGTTTTCCACAAAATCCAAGTGGGAGACAAAACTAGGGATAATCCAGGATAAAAAAATGATGAAGAGTTGAGGAATGCAAGGGCCATCAATCCCCTGACACCCGTAGGGTCTCGAAACAGAATACCCAATCAGAAGCAGCCATATGACCATGTCGAACAAAATTCCAAATGTTATACTTAATTAACCAGGATAAATGGATTGAATCGATAACATGGGTGGAAAAGAGGATCAATAGCACAGAAATAAACACCTGGAGGATCACCACGATGTAATGGGAAGGCAGCATGATCTGCACGTATAGGCCAAAGTAATAGGTCTGTGTGGGTGGCCCAAGTGGAAACGCATTTCCCCAGTAGCATAAAGACGCCTAGAAAAATAAATTTGAGCATATAAAATAAGGATATAATTTTTAATGCATGAATAACCAAAATATAAATACCAGAAAAATAACACATTCATTTCAATAAGAAAACAAAAAATTAATACCATAATTCACATGAAGGAATTCTACCTTTCCACTCGTGATCCCTTCTTTCACCCTCATGAACAATTTTCACTATTCTAGCAGTCTATCCACTCCCCTATTCTCTAATAATTCCATTTCATTGGTGCGGCTTAGGTTGTTTGATAATTCCTTTTACTAAAATATCCCTTTTTAAATCTCCTTGTAATTGTAAACATCTACAATTAACTCAATGGGTCATGCATCAGTATTATGCTTCCAATCTCTACCATCAATCCCCTGATGAATAAGTTCATATAGAACTTTTAAACAATTATCAAATTTCATAGGGTAACTCATTAAAATTCATCTATGTATGCATCTTAGTTTTCCTCAATCCTTTTCAGTACATCAGTGGATATTCTTCTGTTTTACTTCAATAATGCACAAGAATCTCCTCCTTAAGCCACATCCAGAAGATTCCTAGCGTGAACAACTTCAATGATATCATCTATTATTACAGAATTACTTCTATTCCAACTATACTAAGGGAACATTCAGCTCCTCCAGCATCTGATGAATTGAAATGTATATATTAGTATAGTGAGTGATCCAAGATATTGAATCCTATTTCATAAATATTAGCATCTCAACCGAATTTTTGAATGGATCATTCCCTCTACCTCCTCTGGATGCATATTTCTACATTTAGAGTCCTTTAATTGATGTCATACAACACTACCTTCATTTGGTTTCAATTTACTCTTTTCACCCTCATCTAAAGACCATTTTTCCTTACATTCATCAAGGTCGAACTCTCTTCCATCACCCTATATAATTTATTCAACATCACCTTCATGTCTTTCATCTTAACTAGTGGTTCTGAAACAGTCACCTCTAATATCACTACGGATATTTTCATATCTATAAATATATTCTCTATCTTCATGGAGATCCATCCACCATGTTATAGTCTCTCAACCAGATCACCAAAATGATGGAGGTGGAAAACCCTCTAGGAATAATTAGTATATGAATTGGGTGGGGAAATCAGTTATAGTCCTAGGGAGATCTATTCTCCTTCATTTTAGGTTCCCAACCAAATGGACCCATATGACCTATTCTACCTAGACTTATACCCCTGACATAATAATTAAATATTCACAACAACACCCCCACCCCATAGTAACAACCACATTCCTATCATATTCTCACCAATATTTTGCAACCCCTGCCCCTTTGATGGTGATCGCTCCCGGATCATGGTGAAGTGGATTCGGAGCATGGATCTACACTCAAAGTTTCAATGTTTCTCTATGAGGTAGGTGGATTTATAATATTTATTCCCTGATCCCTTTTTATGTGTTGTTTTAAGGTTTTAGATCCCTTATATGACTACTAGTGATCTCCTGCGGGTAGATCTATTGATTTCATGAGGATATCATGGAGTTTTGGGTGGCTCATAAAAAATTCATGTTGGAATTTCTGATCACATTGTGTGTAGAATAGGGTTTTAAAAAGTGTGTTATTCACATTCATGGGATATGAACTTTTTTTGGATATATGATTTTTACTGGTGGTACATTACGTATAGTGAGCCCACATATGTAACTATGGGACATGGCCAGGGTGTCCATGTTGAGGGACATGGTCGTGTAGTAGGACACATCTAGGTACACAGATATGGGGTGTGATATACAGGCATGGTCTAAGGACACGGCCATGTAGCTAGATAGATAAGACATTTTGATTACCAAAGGTACATGTCAAGTTTCATGGTATGGACAACCAGTCATGTGTGGGAGATAACACTCCCAAGTGATTGGGTAAGGATGCATGCCATGTGGCTTGGGGTACACACCATGTAGTCTATTTTCACAATTCCAGTACTGAGAGGGGACACATCTTGGGCCATTCTTTAAAGGGCACATCGTGTACCAGGGGTACTCACCATGTACTCCACTTTGAGATTTCTCCCTTGTGAATCTCCATCTTCAAGACTCATATGGAGGCCTGTGAGTATCCTATCCTGAGTAATTTTATGCATGGAATGTAATGGTGTAAATGGTTTTGGTTTGGGAGATGAGATGAGAGGCAATTCTTGCAGGATGATTGTTAGAGATGCATAGATCAGCAATTGGTTGGTGTGGTTTCCTTGGTAGATTCCTAAGGGTACAGTGAGGAATTTTTTACTTAGTTCTAGATCATGATTGTAACACCCCAAGCTTCCATTGTACGCTTCTCTTTGAATAATACAATAGCGTGTGTTGTACGCAACTTCGAGTTTTAACACACCACAACCAATCAAACTAGCCGTTATGAATAGTAATACCCACTTTTTGAAATTTTATAAATTTTATCTTTTAAAATGGACTTCATTTTTGGATTTGGAATATCGAAATTATCTTGGGGTGAATTTTTTGTAATTTTTTGAAAACTTTCAATTTTTGATGAATAGTGAAAAAAACTGAGTTATAGTTTAAAACCGAATTTTTATATAAATAATTATTTATTTTATTTAAATTTATTTTTGGTCAAAATAGATACATAATACCTATATAAGTTCAATGTAATTCATTGGATTCAATTTAAAATAATTTTATATATATAAAAGTTTTATTGAACTTGTTATCGTCTTTTACCCACCTCCTAGGAGCATTTGCAAATTTACATAAAAATTAATTTTACCACTTTTGTGAGTTGAATTTCAAAAATCCAAGAGACAAGATTGATATCAGTAAGTAAAATTTGGTTCAATAAGATTGTTGGAATCCTCATGTATTAATCAGGTTTTAATGATCACAAATCTCATTACTATTTACAAATCTCAATAATAATTACAAATCTTATTAATGATCACAAATCTTATCAATCATGTGTATTTATGTTTCAAGTTATCTTATACTTTATAATGGTTAAGTTCAATTAATTTTATGTACATTACTGTTTAAGTCTGAATACAGTCGTTTGTCTAAGTACAAGACATTGTGTAGCTTGACATAGTAAGAAAGACATTGTGAGCAAGACACAAACACCGTGAAGCCTAAGTCTCAGACACCGTGACCACCAGACATTGTGACACAGTAAGTATGAAACCATAATCCATACACTCTACCAAACACAGTTAGCAAGACACGGTCATCAAGGCACCGTGAATCCATAAACTATAAGCAAGGCACCGGAAGCCATAAACCGTAATCCAGAAACCGTAAGTGAGACACCGTGAACAAGACACCGTGACATGGAGACACCGTGAAGGACATACCGTGAAGAATACACCATGAAGGAGACACCATGAAGGACATACCGTGAAGGATACACCATTTGCATAACTACTGTGACACCGTTTCTTAAACTCTTTTATTGTTTTACTATTTAACTTTTTAACGGTCATATTTGACGACTTTAATGCACTGAGATAATTAATGTTTATTTGTAGACATATTATGAGGTAAGAGGCACGAAATACATGGAACCTGTCGGCTCAACCTCATGCATTTGATGATAAAGAGAAGTGTGCCCAAGAGGAAGAATATACACGCAAATACAGACAATACACGCGAGCACTGTACAAAGTAGAAAAGCAATCCTGAGCACGAAGAAGACATTTTATGATCTTCAAGAAATGTTTTGTACCATACATGAAATTTGACACTACTGAAGAACACATGAAGCACAGAACATCTTCACTTGTGAAGAACACCAAGCTGAACCACGACACTCTGTTTTTCTCACAAAAACTAGAGAAGGACTCAAAGCTTCATCTGTCTCAATCCAAAGGAGTCCAGAGCTTCACTCATAACACTTAGAGCATTATAAACTCATCTCTATTTGTTTAATATCTATTGTGTTTCATTCTTTTACATTTTGAGTAGTGTGTTCTCTATTTACACACACTGAATCTCGTGCTGAACTAGAGGATTTCAAAATCCTCACACCAAACTCTTTACCCTTGTTTACCCACAACAACTGTGGAAGAGGTCCCTGTGTGGCCTGGTCATTATATTATTTTCCCACGAATAACTGTGGTAGAGGTATTAGTACCTGGAATACCTATGTACTGTTGTTTACCCCGATCTAGGGTGTGGATCAAATTTATATATAAATTTAATAGGATTAAGTCTTAGCTTGAGAGTGAACCTCTTGGTTATATCTGCTATGCATTCTTAGATTAAGTTTAAAGTATACTATGTATTTTATATTCCGCTAATAATTACTTTGAAATACAAATATATTTTAAAGTTACTTTGATAGTTAATATAGAAAGTGTTTGTAACTATTGTAAATCAGTAGATTAGTTTCAAAAGCTAATTTAATCTTCTGATTAAATTAACTGAGACCCAATCAAACTTTGAGAACCTAATTGAACTTTTACAGTTTTACAAATTCACTATAGTTTAAATTGTTTTATAAATTGGGGATTTTAATAGAAATATTTTTAACAGAAATTTTAATTGGAACTCAATTCACCCCCCCCCCCCTCTTGAGTATCCACTCCGACCAACAAAGATGAAAATAATTTTTGGTGAATAGTAACTTTTTACTTTTATTTGCCACGGTTAAAAGTAAATAGGGTAATTAAGGGTAAAAATGATATTATTATTACCCTAACACATGTCCTAATTATATTGGATAAGTGTAATTCGACCAAAAAAACCTTAGGAATAAAATATGATCTGTTAGATCCACATGGATTAGATTAGCACATTTATTATTGTTTAATTCAAAGAAGAGTTAAAAGAGTTAAAATCAAAGTTTAATAATTAAAACATTTTTAATGTAGGTTTACACATAAGATAAATTAGACTATAAATATTCATTAGAAATCTAAAAATATTTCCTACATAATAGTATTTTATTTATATTTTTTAGACACTAAATAATTTAATTTATTTATGACACAATTATGATGCAATAATTACCTAATTAATGAAATATTAAAATAATTGATATTATTAATATACAAATAAATGTAATTTGAGACTTTTTATGAATTACACTAATTTTATAGGTTAATATGACATATTAGGGTTGGTTAGAATAATTTTTTTCGAAGTAATAATGCAGTTATGAATTTAGAAAAAACAAAATACCAAATAGTGTCAAAATTGACATAAAAGAGTTTTAAAAAAATATTATATTATTAATTGATATTATATTCATAAAAATATAAGGTTCATCCAAAAGACTTATATAATTATAGGTGTATAATTAATGAACCACTTGGGGTTCTCTTGGAAGTATATAGTGAGTTTATTAATAATATAATATAAAAATACAAAGAGACATGGTAAATGTCAAACTATTTAACTAAGAATTAAATCTAAAATATAAGGTTAATATAGTGACCCAAACCTATTTAAAACCTATTGGTTGAGTGTTTTTCAACCCATCCCCACCTTAGACTTTAAATAATACATTTTGGATCCATTATAAACTAAAAATGATTTTATTATAAAATAATATTTCTAGCTTTTCCTAAGGTGCCCCTCACCCCTCTTATAAAGGGGCACTCCCCCTTCTCTCTAATTCACACCTTCAAATCCATTTAGCTCTTCCAAACTCTATCTAAACACCCTCTAAACTGTCCTACCTTAATCCTAGAGGCATTAATTTAGTCTGAAATCCAACCTAAGGGTCCATTTTGATCAAATCAAAAGAAAGAACCCGAAGAAGAGGTAAATATTTCATCACCTCTTTCGAGTTCTTTTCTTCTTCCACTTCCTCTTTTTTTCCATTATAAAATAATAACTACAGTATATTATATATAATGTGATGTTATTATAAATATTTTACAAACATATTCATTATTCTATCCATCCATTGAATGAAATATCACCATACGTGTGTACGTACGGCTTACCGTCTCCATGTCGTGGTGTAATCGTTATTTAATACATTATTATTTGGATGCGTATAATAATGATGTTTAATTGATGTAAATAATAAATATAAAATGATAATGATTCTGTATATATTATATACCATCCAATTATATATTATTTTAATATCAAAAGAATGATATTGTCGCTCATGCGCACGTACAGATTACCGTCTCCACGAACGCGATGAGATTCATTCTTCATCGTATACATTCAAGACTAATTTTCATTAGATGATTAAAAATAATGTTTAAAGACTTAATATAATTCTTAATATGAATAAGATAATTCCAATATATAACAAACATTACTTACCAAACAAATCATATAAAGGAAAATGAATCAGTTAACACCCGAAACGACGATAATACTAAGATATTATTAACAAAGCAATGTTAAAAGATCATATATGATATCATATTAATGTATATGATTATTGTATAATTTAATAACAATTATTTCACCATTATAACAAAGGTTAACCTACCCTCTACCAAGGAAAAGTACAAGGTAAGGGTTAATTTCACAATCTCTTTATTATCCGAGGTTGTTTTTACTTAAGTATCTACTAGGACCACTTTATCATCCACATCCATGTTTATTAAAAATGTATTTCAAAACATTATTAATATTTTATAGACTATGGGTTAAATTCATTTATACCCTTTTTTGACGTTTATAATATGTTTATAAAGGAATATTTCCATTGTTTTCCAAACAAGGTCCTTTATAACCATTTTGACAAAGTTAAGGTAACAATATCTTTTTTTAACTTATACGGCGAGTGCGACTATTTTCCGCCATTATGACATAATAAAAGCTTCCCTTACAAGATTATAAGAATATTTTCAAAAATAAATTTTTTCTATTATAATTACATGACTTTTAAATTATTTCAAAATAGAAAGAGATATTTCTCTAAAAAGTTTTTGAATTCATTTATGTCAACATCCTTTGATGGATTTTAAGTTTATTTGAAGTTGATTTATTATGATACAAAACTTACATATTGTATTGAAGGTTTTGTGATATGTTTGAATGTGGATGTGTTATTTTTATACCATTCATGGTTTATGGATAAAGTATTTACATTTCTTATGCTAGTTTTAATACGAATGTTTATGTTATGTTTAAACCTTTTCATATGAGGAATGCATTGGACTTAGTAAGTGATGGGTGGATCCCGCTATAGCTCCTCGATGAATCGATAGGTCTCATGAGACAAACTAGTGTCTTGGAACAAGGCCTTGAAAAAATATTATTTGTAGTCTTGGAACAAGGCCTTGACTATGTGGTTATGAAGTCTGGCATTATGCATTCCATCATTATGAAAGTGGCTACTGATATTGCATGTGATTATTTGACTAGTAGAATATCCATGTGAGTAATTAAATGGAACTATTTTGATTTATATTTTCCATATTATGATTAATTTTATGTTGAAAAGGCTTTTTTTTAGTTTTATACATTTTTTTAAATGTTTATGTTTATTTATGAAAGTTTCCGCTATATTGTTATCCTTACTGAGCATATGAGCTCACCCCTTTCTATGTTTTATTTTTCCTAGGATGCGAAGAAGTGTATTATGACTGACTTGTAGGGATATTATTTGGGATCTCAGTGTTGTCTATGGAAATAGTGTTGTTGTAGTTTTCCATTTTATGATGTAATGTAAACCTTATGAATGTATCTAGTATTTTTAAGGCTACTAAATTGATCAGCCTTTTGGGACATGATTTCCTTGTATCATGCCAATGTTATGTAATAATGCACCAACTCTGGGTAACTGGGGTTGGGGCGTTGCAGTTGGTATCAGAGGAATTTTAGTACAAACCTTGGAAACTAGATTTAGATAAACTCTGATTAGAGCACATAGCCCTAAGATATACTTTGAGGATTAGTATAGAAGAACTTCCTAGAATTTTGGTATTTTAGAGATTTTGTGAGTTTTCCAAGAAATACATCCCTGTCTAGATATGAGCAGGTAGAGGCAGCTCTGGAACAGATGTACCTAGGGGTAAAACCCAAAAACACTGCTTTGAGCTAGACTCGAACAAGAACCGGTGCACGACAACGGTCCTTGTTGCACTCTTGGTTACGACACTCCCAGGGGTCATGCTTAGGATAATTCTCATTTTCTTTAAAAACCATTATGAAGGGTTTATAAGTATATACTTCCTCAAAGAAAACATTTTTTATGATTATAGATTATATCCATAAACTTTAAATTTATGTTAACTGTTTTACAATTTTGGATTTATGTATTTTGATTCATAAACTAATATAGTTTATGGCATTATTTAGAAATGGAACCTAGTGGAAGTAATGGAAACTCTATAAATGCACGCACTCCATGTAGGGATCTCTCTCCTGCTCAAGATAATTATAGTGGATCTGGTGAAGCAATTGGTGTTGATCATCTTATCACCATACTGGGACAACTTACTAGGTTATGAATAATAACCTTACCCGTATGGAGCACCTTGATCTGTAGCTTGGAGGATCAATGATAGATCACTTCATGAGGAAACAACCACCAACATTCAATGGGAGTACAAATACATTAGTATCTAAGCAATGGATAAATTCCTTAGAGAAAATATTCCATGCCTTGGGGAGTAGTGAAAGGGAAAAAGTTGTCATCGCATTTTACCGCCTCACTGGAGATGCTGATCAATAGTGGTCATTGATTCAATACACAAAGGAAGATGATGAAGTATAAAATATGTAATGGAGGTATTTTAAAGATCTTTTCTTAGAAAAATACTTTCCTCGTGACCATCGAGAAGATATGGAAAGGCAATTTCTAAGTCTGAGGTAAAAGGAGGATGAGAATGTCGCAACGTATGAAGCTAACTTTACAAGGTTAGCGAGGCATGCAGCAGATTATATACATAACCCAAGAAGTAATATTGATCATTTATTTTATGGGTTAAAACCATTTCTCCATCGAGCATTAGTCTCACAATCCTTCTCATCATACGAAGATATTATCTCATGTACTATCAAGACAGAAAAAGAATTATCTATGTCTTACGACTTTAAAACAAAGAAAGAGAAGAAGAGATCTGCTGAACACTATGGAAATGGAAATAAGGGGAATAAGGGAAAAGTTGAATATCCATCTTGTAGTAAATGTGGGAAGAAACACCTCAGTACTTTCCTAAAGGGAATGAGATTCTGTTACAAGTGTGGTGAAAAGGCCACAAAGCTCATGATTGCAGGGGGGAAGAAATAGGTTGTCGATGTTGAATGCTATAATTGCAGAGAAAGGGGGAATTATGAAAATTAATGTCCTAAGAGTCAGGGGAACTTACCACGGAAAAGGGCAAGGGATCAAGGCCAAGTTTATGTTATCACTACTACTGAGGTTTAAGCTTCGAAACACATCATGGAAGGTAATTTAATGGTTTCCTCAAGTTTAAAAAATGCTTTATTTGATTCTAGACCATCACATTGTTTCATATCTTCCAAGTTTTCTAAGAAAATTAGATATTTCCAATTTGATTTAACAAGGGAGTTGTCAGTCAAAACTCTGAAGGGGAGTGTCATTGCAACAAAGTTTTGTGAACTAGTCCTCATTAGGGAATATAAATGTTCTTTATCTACTAATATCATCATTATACCCATGATTGAATTTGATATAATCCTCTGTATGGATTGGATTACAGACCATGATTCCAAAATTTATGGTAAGAAGAAGGAGGTTACTATTTTTGATGACGATGATAAAGAACACCTTATCTTTAGAGCAGAATCATCACCACCTAATTCTTATCTAAATCCACACCCAGTAAGTCAACTAAATTCAATTATTGGGGAGGAGGAGAATGAAACAATTATGGGTGAGAAAAAGAATTTTCAAATAGATTATGTACCTATTGTGAAAGATTATGTTGATGTATTTCTAGAGGATTTACCTGGACATCCTCCAGAATGAGAAATTGAGTTTTCCATTGATTTAATTCTTGGTTCAAGGCCCATATCGAAGACCCCTTATAGAATGGCCACTGTGTAATTAGTGAAACTAAATAAAAAACTAGAGGAATTGAGTAATAAGGGATTTATTCACCCTAGTGTTTCTCCATAGGGAGACGCTGTCCTTTTTGTTAAGAAGAAAGATGGATCTATGAGGTTGTGCATTGACTACAGGTAGATCAATGCTATAACAATAAAGAACAAGTATCCCCTACCTCGAATTGATGATTTATTTGACCAACATCATGCAGATCAATAATTTTCAAATATTGACCTTCAATCTGGATACCATCATTTGTGCTTGAAGAATGAAGACATTCCGAAGACAGCATTTCGAACCAGGTATGGGCATTACGAGTTTACAGTAATTCCTTTTGTATTGAATAATGCACCCTCTGTCTTCATGGATCTAATGAATAGAGTTTTCAAGGAATATCTTGATGACTTTGTAGTGGTATTTATTGATGATATCTTGGTATACTCCAAAATCTACGAAGATCATGAAAATCACTTACGCATTATCCTAAAGTCTCTTAGAAGACATGAATTATATGGGAAGTTTAGCAAGTGTGAATTCTAGCTTCAGGAGATTTCTTTTCTTGGCCATATTATCTCTAAGGATAGAATCTCTGTTGATCCTTCTAAGACCAAGGCAATCCAATAATGGTCATCACCAATGACTATAACTGAGGTACACAGTTTTATTGGTTTAGCAGGTTATTATCGACATTTTGTCCAGAATTTTTCCCGGTCGGCTAACCCATTTACAAATCTCACACTAAAAGCGGTTAAATTTGTATGGACAAAAGAGTGTGAAGAATGTTTTGAAGAACTGAAGATAAGATTACTCAATGCACCTATATTGACTCTACCATCAGGGAATGATGGGTTTGTTATTTATAGTGATGCTTCAAAAAAGGACTTGGTTGTGTCCTTATTCAGAATGATAGGGTTATTGCCTATGCATCGCGACAGCTAAAAATTCATGAGCAAAACTATCCTACTCATGATCTTGAGTTAGCATTTGTAATATTTTCTTTGAAGATATGGATACATTATCTTTATGGTGAAAAATGTGAGATATATACTGACCAAAATAGTTTTAAGTATATTTTCTCATAGAAAGAACTCAACATGAGGAAAAGGAGATGGTTTAAACTACTCAAGGATTATGATTTCACTATACACTACCACCCTTGGAAGTCAAATAAGGTGGCAGATGCTTTGATCAGAAAAGATCATGGTGTTTTGAACAAGATGAGAGTTGAAAAGTATCTGATATACATGGATCTAGTAAAGATGGATATGGTAATAACCATGGAAGGTGAAACATAAATGCTTTTTCAAATGGTTTCTAAACCATATTTACTAGAAAGGATAAAAAGTTCTTAGGCTGATGATGATGAGTTTCAAAAGAAGATTAAAGTTGTGAATAATGGGAGATTGAGTGACTTCGTATATGAAGATGGAATTTTGAAATTTGGGAAGAGACTTTGTGTTCCCGATATACCTGATCTAAAAAAAGAATTGTTGGATGATTCTCATATCTCCAATTTCTCTATACACCCTGGGAGCACCAAAATGTATTGAGATTTTAAGGAACATTTTTGGTGGTACAACATGGATAGGGAGATTTCTGATTTTGTTTCAAGATGTATGGTTTTTCAATAAGTGAAAGCTAGAAGGCAACAGCCTAGAGGAGTCTTGCAACCTCTTCCCATACCTGAGTGGAAATGGGATAATATTACGATGGACTTTTTCATGGGACTACCAAAGACTCCTAGAAGGAACGATGCAATATGGGTCATTGTTGATCATCTTACCAAGTCGGCACATTTTCTTGCTATAATAGAAGATTTACTACTTGAACATTTAGAAAGACTATATATTAATAAAGTTGTAAGACTTCATGGAGTACCACTATCGAATGTTTCTGATCATGATCCCCATTTTATATCAAGATTCTGGAAAAGTCTTCAGAAAGCCCTGGATACTGAACTTCGTTTGAGCACTGCCTACCACCCTCAAACTGATGGACAATCAGAATGGACTATTCAAACCTTATAAGACATGTTGAGATCATGATCACTTGACTTTCAAGGTATGTGGGATAAATATTTACCTCTGGTAGAATTTTCCTATAATAATAGATTTCATTCAAGTATTCAGATGGCACCATATGAAGCGTTATACAGAAAGAGATGTCGCACACAAACCTGTTAGGATGATGTTGGTGAAAGAAAACTCGTAGGCCCAGAACTTGTGGAGGAAACTATGGAAAAGGTTAAGTTAATCCAAAACCACATCAAGGCATCTCAAATTAGGCAGAAGAGCAATGCTAACAACAGAAGGAAGGATTTTGAATTTCAGGTAGGAGATCATGTTTTCTTGAAGATATCTCCATGGAAGGGTGTTATACGTTTTGGTAAGAAGGTAAAATTAAGTCTCAGGTACATCGGACCTTTCGAAATTCAAGAACGAATTGGGGTTGTAGCTTACCATTTGGAAATGTTGCCAAGTCTCTCCAAAGTTTACGATGTATTCCACGTATCACTGTTGAGAAAATACATGTCTGACCCAACGCATTTACTCACCTATGAAGAATTAGAACTAGAACCTGATCTGTCTTATTGAGAAGAGCCTTTAAAGGTTCTTGATACAAGAGAACAAGTGTTGAGAAACTGGACGACTCGTCCGGTAAAAGTTCAATGGAGAAACCATAAGATAGAAGAGGCAACGTGGGAACCCGAGGAACTTATGATGAAGAACCACCCGAATCTTTGTATGCAGTAATACTCTAGAAATTTCTAAGATGAAATTATATGAAATAGGGGAGAATGTAACACCCCAAGCTTCCACGGTACGCTTCTCTTTAAATAATACAACAGTGTGTGTTGTACACAACTTCGAGTTCTAACACACCACAACCAATCAAACTTGCCCTTATGAATAGAAATACCCACTTTTTGAAATTTTATAAATTTTATCTTTAAAAATGGACTTCATTTTTGGATTCTTAATATCGAAATTATCTTAGGGTGATTTTTTTGTATTTTTCTGAAAACTTTCAATTTTTTATGAATAGTGAAAAACACTGAGTTATAGTTTAAAACCGAATTTTTATTTAAATAATTATTTATTTTATTTAAATTTATTTTAGGTAAAAATAGATACATGATACCTATATAATTTCAATGTAATTCATTGGAGTCAGTTTAAAATAATTTTTGATATATAAAAATTTTATTGAACTTTTTCCCGTCTTTTACCAACCTCTAAGGAGCATTTGCAAATTTACATAAAACATAATTTTACCGCTTCAATGAGTTGAATTTCAAAAATCTGAGAGACACGATTGATATCAGTAAGTAAAATGTGGTTCAATAAGATTAATGTAATTTTTGGTAAATAGTAACTTTTTACTTTTATTTACCACGGTTAAAAGTAAATAGGGTAATTCATGGTAAAAATGATATTATTATTACCCTAACACGTGTCCTAATTCTATTGGATAAGTGTAATTCAACCAAAAACAAACTTAGGAATAAAATATGATCCTTTAGATCCACTTGTATTAGATTAGGACATTTATTATTATTTAATTCAAAGAAGAGTTAAAAGAGTTAAAATCAAAGTTTAATAACTAAATAATTTTTAATATAGGGTTAAACATAAGATAAATTAGACTATAAATATTAATTAGAAAGATAAAAATATTTACTACATAATTTAATTTTATTTATATTTTTTAGAAATTAAATAATTTAATTTATTTATGACACAATGATGATCCAGTAATTACCTAATTAATGACATATTAAAATAATTGATATTATAAATATCCAAATAAATGTAATGTGAGACTTTTTATGAATTCCACTAATTTTATAGGTTAATATGACATATTAGGGTTGGTTAGATGAATTCTTTTCAAAGTAATAATGGTTTATTGAATTTATAAAAAACAAAATACCAAATAGTGTCAAAATTGACATAAAAGAGTTTTTAAAACAAATATTATATTATTAATTTATATTATATTACTAAAAATATAAGGTTCATCAAAAATACTTATATAATGATAGGTGTGTCATTAATGAACCACTTAGGGTTCTATTTCAAGTATATAATAAGTTTATTAACCATATAATATAAAAATACAAAGAGACGTGGTAAATGTCAAACTATTTAACTAAGAATTAAATCTAAAAGATAAGGTTAATATAGTGACCCAAACCTGTCTAAAACCTATTGGTTGAGTGGTTTTCTACCCATAATCACCTTATACTTTAAATAATCCATTTTTGAGCCATTATAAACCGAAAATTATTTTATTATTAAATAATATTTCTAGCTTTTCCTAAGGTGCCCCTCACCCCTCTTATAAAAGGGAACTCCCCGTTATCTCTAATTCACACCTTCAAAACCATTTTTCTCAGAAAAACTCTAACCAAATACCCTATCAACTGTACTCCCTTCATCCTAGAGGCATCCCTTTATTCATAAATCCAAACTAAGGATCCCTTTTTATCAAATCAAAAGGAAGAAGTCGAAGAAGAGGTAAATATTTCATCACCTCTTTCAAGTTCCTTTCTTCTTCCACTTCCTATTTTTTGGTTTTTTACATTCTAAAATAATAAATCTAGTATATTCTATATACTATGGTGTTATTATAAATATGTTACAACCATATTCATTATTCTATCCATCCTTTGAATGACATGTCACCATACGTGCGTACGTACGGCTTACCGTCTCCACATCGTGGTGTAATAGTTATTCAATACATTGGATGGGTATAATAATGATGTGTAATTGATGTAAATAATAAATATAACATGATAATTATTCTGTATATATGATATAACATCCAATTATATATTATTTTAATATCAAAATAATGATATTGTCGCTCGTGCGTACGTACGGATTACCATCTCCACGAACGCGATGAGATTCATTCCCCATCGTATCCATTCAAGACTAATTTTCATTAGATGATTAAAAATAATGTTTAAAGACTTAATATAATTATGAATATGAATAAGATATATCTTATCCATAACAAACATTACTTACAAAACAAATCATATAAAGGAAAACGAATCAATTAGCACCCGAAACGATGATAATACTAAGATATTATTAACAAATCAATGTTAAAAGATCATATATGATATCATATTAATGTGTATGATTCTTTTATAATTTAATAAAAATTATTTCACCATTATTCATGAGGTTAATCTACCCTCAACCAAGTAAAATTACAAGGTAAGGGTTAATTTCACAATCTCTTTATTATTTGAGGTTGTTTTTACGTAAGTATCTACTGGGACCTCTTTATCATCCACATCCATGTTTCTTAAAAATGTATTTAAAAACATTATTACTATTTTTATAGACTATGGGTTAAAGTCATTTATACCCTTTTTTGACTTTTATAAGATTTTAATAAAGGAATCTTTCCTTCATTTTCCAAACAAGGTCCTTTATAGCCTTTTCGACAAAGTTAAGGTAAGAATGTCTTTTTTTAACTTATATAGCGGGTGTGGCTATTTTCTACCGTTATGACATCATCAAAGCTTCCCATACAATCTTATAAGAATATTTTCAAAAATAAATGTTTTCCTTTATAATTACATTACTTTTAAATGATTTCAAAATAAAAAGATATATTTCTCTAAAAAGGTTTTGAATTCATTTATTTGAACATCCTTTGATGGATTTTAAGTCTATTTGAAGTTGATTTATTATGATACAAAACTTCCATATTGTATTGAAGGTTTTTTGATATGTTTGACTATGGATGTGTTATTTTTATACCATTCATGATTTAGGGATAAAGTATTGACATTTCATATGCTAGTTTTAATATGAATGTTTATGTTATGTTTAAACCTTTTCATATGAGGAATGCATTGGACTTAGTAAGTGACGGGTGGAGCCCGTTATAGCTCCTCGATGCATCGGTAGGTCTCATGAGACAAACTAGTGTCTTGAAATAGGGCCTTGAAAAAATCTTATTTGTAGTCTTGGCATAAAGCCTTGACTATGTGGTTATGAAGTCTGGCATTATGCATTCCATCATTATAAAAGTGGATACTGATATTGCATGTGATTATTAGACTAGTAGAATATCCATGTGAGTAAGTAAATGGAATTATTTTGATTTATATTTTCCATATTATGATGAATATTATGTTGAAAAGGCTTTTGTTTTAGTTTTATACATTGCCTAAAATGTTTATGTTTATTAATGAAAGTTTCTGCTATATTGTTATCCTTACTGAAAATCTGAGATCACCCCTTTCTATGTTTTATTTTTCCTAGGATGAGAAGAAGCGTATTATGACTGACCTAAAGGGATAATATATGGGATCTCAGTGTTGTCTATGGAAAGGATGTTGTTGTAGTTTTCCATTTTTTGATGTAATGTAAACCTTATGAATGTATCTAGTATTTCCAAGGCTACTAAACTGATCGGTCTTTTGGGACATGATTTCCTTGTATCATACCAATTTATGTAATAATGCACTGAATCTGGGTAACTTGGGTCAAGGTGTTACAATGATCCCCTCAATGGAACTAGTTTGGATAGAGTTTTTGCATCCCTCTAAGGGCCTGGATTGTGATCCTCTGTATCTATTTTACTCATTGGGTTTTATGGTATTGACATGACCCTCTTTCACATGTGTTCACCGCATACATAGAGGGTAATTCTAGTGGGGTTTGTGTCATTGGGTGTATGATCCCATGCAAGATGAATAGAGTTTGTGTGTCCCTCTAGGAGGCCAGTGTGGGATCATCTGTCATCTATCTACCCTAGGTAGGGTTCATGGTATTGTCATGACCATCATAAAGGGAGGAGATCCCCTATCTAACAGGTTAGCCCAGTATTTTTTATGGCATCATCATGATATGATCCCCTACTTGATGGAATTTGGATCCAAATAAGGGTTTACAATATCTCTCAGTGGTCCTTGGTATGATCCCCTATCTGTGCATCTTGGTTCTGAGTTGGGGTATGGTTTTTTGAATCCACCAATGGTCCTAGGTATGATCCCATATCTGATCATTATGATTCTAGAGTTCCATATTGGGTTCATGGTGTCCCCCAGTGGTTTTGGGTGTGATCCCCTTTTTAAGAGAATAGATCATTGGGTTTCCAGTAGCATTCATATAGTCCCCTATCTAGGATAGTGAGATACCCTATCTTAGTGTCATGATCCACTGAGTGATAGTATTAATTTCTATCTGGAGAGACTTGATGAGTATGATCTTGACAATTTATTCCACTTGGGGTGGTGGGGACATGTTTTCGTCTTAGTGATACCCAATGGAGTGTGTTCTCTCATATGTTACATCAAGGATGGAAGAGTTGTTTCTAATGGAGTGATATATATTGGAAAAGTGTCATATGGGATGATAGAGTAATACCCAATGAGTTTTATCCCTCATATGGGTTCCATCATGGATGGTTGGGCTTGTGGAATGGGATCTCCTGAGTGAGTGTTACCTTTGAGCCTTGAGTAGAAACATTTGGAAAGTTGTGAGGTTGGGACCTCATGAGACCTGGAGTCTGAGATGAGTATATATGGGATATTTTGGGATATCTTGTCGTGATATCACATATCATTCATGAAACACCATGTGAAGATGAGCTGACTAGACAGGTATAGTGGAGGAGCGGTCAAGATAGAGTTTCTTGTTCTCTCTATCTTGGGTTTCCACCTCTGGGTCGGGATGAGTATACTATTTACATTTAGTCACGCCCTTTTATTTTGGGCTTTAGGGGTGGATAAAGGGTATTTTCATACTCACCCCTACATGATCATTGACCATAGATGTTGTATCTTGTGCAGATGATAATCCTTTCTACAGAGTCTTGGGGGGACTTGGAGCCGGTAGAGCTTAGTGAGCCAGATAGACCAAATTGTGTGTTGATGGTTGAATTTTAAAGTCATCCCCTCCAGAATAGGTTGGATGTTTTATCATTTTTTTGTGGGTTTATGTTTTTTCATTCTTCATGCTTTCAATAACAATATTGTACTCTATTTTAGGTTTAGATGTATGCATGAATTTTGTATCAGTTTTATTATTATCTCTACACTGTTTCATAGAGATTTATGTGGTTGAATGTTTAAAATTATAATAGGATAAGGACTCCCATGTGTGTGAAATACCTACTCGGTGATAGTACCATCCCCCCCCCCACAATGTAGCACGTGATAGAGAGGAGTAGGATCCCCCTCTTGCCAAACAGATGACCCAAGGCTGAACTAAGAAGAGGTGGCATTGTCGATCTTCGATCATGATAATGATCACTCCCAGATCATTGTAAAATGGATTTGGAGTGTGGATATAGACCTGAAGATTCATCATTTCACCATGAGGTCGACATATTTACGATATTTAGAACCCAATCTCATTTGATGCATTTCTTTTAAGGTTTTAGAGCCCCTATATGACTGATGGAGACCTTCTAGGGGTAGATCAATTGATTTCAAGTGGAAATTAGAGAGTTTTTGAGTGGCTCAGAGAAAATTACCGTCGGAATTTATGATCACAAGGAATGTAGTGGAGTTTCCCATGTCATTTATTCTTCCATTTCATGGGAGTTAACTTTTTGGGGCTATATAACATGTACTAGTGGTACAGACCATGTAGTGATCCCGGGTCATGTCATTGTGGGACATGGCCAGGGTGTTCGTATCGAAGGTCGTGGTAGTGTGGAAGGTCATGGCCAGATACATGGAAATGGGGTGGGATATAGGGGTATGTTCTAAGGACACAACCATGTGCTGGATAGGCAAGAAATACCATGTGTCGAATGAACATGACGTGTGTTGTGACATGGTCAATCAGTCATGTATGGGAGAGAACACACCCATGTGATTGGGAAATGATACATGTTGTGTTTCTTGGGGTACACACCATGTAGCCTCTTTCTACATGATTAGTACTGAGTGGGGAAAAGGACTTGGTATGGTGTTTAAGGGACACATCATGTATAAGGGTTACACATCATGTACTCCCCATTGATATTTCTCCCCCATGCATCTCTATCTTCAGGACTCAGATAGAGGCCCATCAGTTGAATATCCTTGGTATTTGTTTGTAGATTACATGATGGTGTCCATGGTTTTGGAATGGGATATGCGATGTGAGGTGATGTTTTTAAGATACTTGCTAGTGATGCATAGATTTACACCTGGTGGGTGCGGTTTCCTTGGTAAGTTCCTAAGGGTAAAACGAGGCATTCTATCCTCAATTCAATATCATGATGCCCTCGATGAAATTAGTTCAAATAGAGTTTTTTCATCCCTACAAGGGCCCATAGTGGGATCACCTATTTTGGTTTTCCTATGTGGGGATTTTGGTATTAGTGTGACCCTCTTACACGGCCATTGATCCCCTACTTAGAGGGTTGTTCGAGTAGGGTTTGTGGTATTTTTTGGGTGTATGATACCCTTATTGAAAAATAGAGTTCTTTTATCCCTCTAAGAGGTTGGGTAGAGATCCTTTATCATATATATACACTATGTATGATTTTTGGTATCATTGTGACCATCATATAGGGCGTAAATCCCTAATCTTGAAGGTTAGCCCAGTGGGGTTTATGGCATCACTGTGAAATGATCCCCTAATTTGTTGTGTTCAAATCTAGATGAGGGTTTTTGGTATCTCCTAGTGTTCCTCAGTATGATCCCCTATCTATGCATCATGTATCTGAGATATGATAGGGTTTGTGGTGTCCTCCAGTGTTCTTTGGAGTGATCGCCTATGTGATCATTAAGATTCTGGAGTTCCAAATTGGGTTCTTGGCATCTCCTAGTGGTTTTACAAGTGATTGCCTTTCTGAGAGATGAGATCTTCAGGTTTCTAGTTGGATTCACGGAGTTCCCCATCAGGGATGGGTGAGATCCCCTATCTGAGTATCAAGATTTGTTGAGTGATATCATGGATTTCTATGTAGAGAGACCTGACGAGCATGATCCCCTTGATGGAACTATTTCGGATAGAGTTTGGGCATCCCTCCGAGGGTGCATATTGGGATCTTCTATCATTATTTTTCTAAGTGGGGTTTGTGGTATTGGAATAACCCTTTTGCAGGGGAATTGATCCCCTACTTAAAGGGTTTTTCTAGAGGGATTTTTGGTATTTTTGGGTGTATGATCCCCTTCTTGATGAATAGAGTTCGTGTATCCCATTGGGAGGCTAGGATGAGATCCTCTATCATCTATCTACCATAGGTATGGTTTGAGGTATCATCATGACCATCATATATGGTGGAGATCCCCTATATAGAAACTTATCATAGTAGGGTTTTTGGCATCTTCATGATACGATCCCCTACTCGATGGCATTCAAATCCAGATTAGGGTATGCGGTATCTCCCAATATTCTTAGGTATGATACCCTATCTGTGCATCATGACTCGAGATATGGTAGGGTTTTTTGCATCCCTTAGCGGTCCTAGGTTTGATCCCAGATCTAAGAATTATGATTCCATAGTTCCAAATTTGGTTCTTGGTTTCCCCCCATAGTTTTGGGAGTGATCCCCTTTTTAAGGGAAGAGATCTTCAAGTTTACAATTGGGTCTATAGAGTCCCCCCTCAGGGATGAATGATATCCCCTATCTGAGTATCAATATCCAATGAGTGAAAGCATGAATTTTTTTGTGGTGAGAGCTAACGTGTGTGATCTACTAGATATATGCCACTTGGGATGGTGTGGTTGTTTTTTCGGCTTAGCGATACCGAATGGAGCATGTTCTCTTATATGTGCCATCAGTGAAGGCAGTGTTGTTCCTGATGAAGTGATATCTCTCAAAAGAGTTTTATATGGGATGAAACAGTTATTACCAATGAGTTTTATGTCTTAGATGAGTGCCATCAGGGTTTGATAGGCTCATGGAGTGGGATCTCCTAGATGGTCATTAACTTTGAGCCTCAAGTAAAAACTTTTGGCTGGTTGTGAGGTTGTGAACTCATGAGAATGATAGTCTGAAATAAGTATATCTAGGTTATTCTGGGATTACTTTTCGTGATGTCGCATATCTTTCTTGACACACCATGTGGAGATGAGCTGACTAGACTGGTATAGCTAAGTATTGGTCGAGATGGAGTTTCTTATTCTCTCTTTCTTGGGTTTCCTCCTTTATCTCAGGTCGAGTAGACTATTGTCTTTCAATTACTCCCTTTTAATTTGGGTTTTTTGGGAACATATTGGGTATTGTTATAGTAACCCATCCATGAGCTTTTCTCGCACATGTCAGGTATTGTGAAGACAAAAGCCCTTTAAACAGATTCCTAGGAAGACTGAACTAGGTATAGCTTTGAGAGCTAGACAGACCGAGGTGTGTGCTGGTGGTTCCTGTCATATTCTCACCAATCTTTTTCAATCGCTCTCAAGCAAGCAACAAAGGTTAACAAAGAGGTTTTTCAATGGTGATTGAGATTGGGTTTTCTTTCTTTTTTGAGGTGTATCCATTTTTTTGGGAACATGGTTTTCATGGTATTACCTACTATAAAATTATATTTTTTTAGGACTAGGATGAAACAATTTAGTTTGATAATGGAAATTATTGAATTAATGCATTATGGATTTTTTTTGTTTTGTTTTATTTTTGTAGATCACATATTTTTATGAATTTTAATTTGATTTTTACTCATAAAATGACCATATAAAAGGAATGTTACACTGAGTCTTCTTTCATGTTGTATGGTATACCCTTGTTCATTTATTATTTTAATTCTTTTGGGCCTTTGTTTTTTTATTAATTATTTTCCTTTTTACCTAACATTGAGTGAGCCTTTGTGTTTTTTATTAATTTTTTTTTCTAAAATTGGGTTATAAAGTTCATTAAAAAGTTTGATGTGGATATCCAATAATATTTTTATGGAAGCATATTGGTAAAGCCCCTGATATCTATATAAAATATTTTTTTTATTTGAATTTTCAAGTGTATTCATTTTTAACTTTCTCGCATTAGTTTTCCATAGTGTAGGTTTGTGTAATTCCTGTAACTCTTAATTTTTAAGTTGAGTTCCTTTCTTTTTCCAATCAACAGAAACCCAAAAGGAATAAAGGGTAGAAATTGGAATTTCACAACTTGGGGTTGAGAGGTTAACAAAGATGATTATACAACTTCCATTTATTGGTAGAAGAATTCAAACTCTAGAAAATTCATTGAAAAAATGGGGCTGATTTTTTCTCTTGTTGAACCATTGAAATTTTTTATTCTCTCACATACTCTTAATTTATAGATGTCAGTGCCTGATGTATTTTTTATTCAGATTTTTTATATGTTTTTTAAAAAACATTTATTAAAATATGTCACCTTTGGGTTATGGTCCAAAGTCGGAAAAGTCGATTTGCCTTTGCACAAATTAAAAAAAATTACAAATTTAAAAAAATATATGTGTCTGTATATTTAATATATATATAAATATATTGTTTTTATTTTATTTTATTTCGATAAATATATATACAAATAATTTTTTAATAATACTATTATTATTAGTAATTAAATTTTTTATATTTCTAATATAATGAAGATTCATTTTAAAAATATATTGTTAATTACTATATTAGTTACATAAATAATTATATTGTTTACATCATTATTAAGATTTATTATTATAATTATTGTAAATATTTAATTTTATATTTAATATATATTAATAATTTAATTACTAACATTTAATTATAATAACATAATTAATAATACTTCATAGTAATGTTATTAATAATATAATACTTAATAAGAATTGTGTCCATTAATATTTGAATGTGAAATTGTTATGTTTTTTAGCAATAAATTTTTTGACATGTAAATTATCATTTATTTATTATGTTTTTTTTAATTTTCAATTATGTTTTATATGTTGAGTCAGTTTTTCAAATTTCATTTTTATTGTATTTAAATTTTATAATTTAAATGCTTTCAAATTCAACTACATGAAACATAATAATGTTTCAAGTAGGTTTCTTGAATGTCTAAAAATAATAAAGTAGAAATACAATAAAAATGAAATTTAACACTTACTAAACATATAAAACACAATTGAAAATAACAATTATTTCATAAAAAATTAATGAAAAGTAATTTTAGTGGAATAATATTTTTTTTTTTTGAAAACATTTCATTTTTATTTATAATTTTTTTTACATTAATTTTATTTTAAATTATTTTTCATATATTTAGTCAATGTTTTAAATTTCATTTATATTGTAGTTATACTATTTGTTTCATGTATATTTTAATTTGTAAATATTAATTTTTTAATCAATGATGTTTGTTTCTTGTAAATTAATTTCAGTTGAATATATTGATGAAATTCTTATTATTTTCAAAAAAAATTATAGGTTCTGACCATGTTTTTATTTTTAATTAGATTGTTTTATAGTTTTTATTTTATAATTTTTAAAGTTACCGAGTTGAAATTTAATATGTTTTCCTTTGTTTCAAGTAGTCCACTTTGAAAACTTATAAAATTTAAAGAGTAAGTAGTACATAAATGAAAATTCAAACACTAGAAAAAACATGTAAAATTACATCAATTTAATAAATAGAAAACAATATAGATGATTTAAAATCATTTAAATAAACATAAAACATATAAATTAATGAGAAAATTCATTGTCTAGGATGAAGTCCCATCTCACAGTCTGGTGTGTGAATGGGAAGCCCATATCGTGATCGCCAACTTATATGTTGGGGTGGAGTATGATGATCTATAGAGAGCTCTTCCTTAGGTACTAAAACCTCAAATGTCAGATGTTATGGTTGTGACTCATCAGGAGGTGGTGTCACATGGATGCCATCATGTGAACCAGATTGTTCTCCCATTTCATAAGTAGAAGGACCTACCATCATCAACTGGGGGTAACATAAAGCCTGTGAAGGCTTGGGCATGAAAGGTGGAGGCATGGGAAATAACCACTTATAGAAGCTCGGATTAGCTGTGTCCAGAGAAAATTGTTGATATCCTAAAAACACAAATGGATCTCATGCCTACTGATGCACATCCCCAATCGATTGAGACTGGACTGCTAGAGGGGTGACCTCTACCTGTGGAACAAGTGAGGCCTCACATGATACATTATGTGGTCTACGTCATCACTGTCATGGCTCCTCGAGAAACTGCAAGAGGAAGTTATTTAGTCGGAACATCCACTCCCTTGGTAGAAACTTCATCTCCATGGGATGGATGATCAAACATTCTATTGTGTAGAACACAATACACTGGCATTATCCCCTACGCTGCAACATGGTACACTACCTAGCTAAAAACCTCCTCCTCTGGATCAGACATGTGGATATTATGTTGTAGTCAAGTATGTTGTAAAGTGATTCAAAATTAATTAAAAAATAAAAAGAAAGTGATGGAAATTTTTTAACTTACCAGATCCTGAAATCCTATGTCATGTGAGTAAGAAATAGTATGGACCTCATTTTATACCATGGATCTTACTTAAGATGCTCTGTTAGAGGGAATCATATCGTATTCATATCATCAATATGAAATGATGCTCATTTATCCCATAGGTCCGAATATTATGCATGTTGTTAGCGCCAGTTGATATCCTGCCACTCTATCATCTTCATGAAATGAAGCGTTGCGAACTGTCTAGGTGGAATTGGAATACGTTGAACATATCCAAACTGGTGAATGACTCTATCAGGATGGTGCCTCTCAACAATATGAAAGCGAATGAGTGGCACTACATCCCTAGCATCGTGAAGCCCATCAGTGTAGTATATGGGTAGCTGATCAAATAGAGACCAGTATGGAATCCATGCAATCTGAAATGGCATGTGACATTTCTTAAAAAAAATTACTAAAAACAAAAAATATATAATATTATGAAATTTATTAGTCAAGTAATGAATGTATATACTTACATAGGTTGGTGCTAAACTGTCCAACAAGATATGGTATTCACCCAAGTTATGCATCGATGTACTAAAAAGGTGGTATGCCAGAATCCACTAGTAACATACAACATCGAATGTCATAAATAATAACAAATTAAGTTCAATAACTCTTAGTATCATCATAAAACAATAAAGATGAGTGATCATATCAGCGTTCACAGAGTGTGTCATACAACACAACTATATGAAGATCATGACCAGCAATAATAGGGGAGAGAGGAGGGATTCACTCCCATTACCACATATAAATAAGGATGAAACATCCTCTAAGATTGGTGCAATCTAATTGGCATGTCGTTCAGAATGCTTTGTAAGTGTATGTCCAGCACACAGATCCCTAGTTATATCTCCCAACCTGATCAAAATTATTGAGTAGACCTAGATCCATCGTGTGCACATGCATACAAGAGTGATCAGTTCTTAGTGTCCCTCCAATGAGTCATAACATATATGTATAGTCATAACGCATGATAGTATGTTCTTCATCATTAGCAAGTAACTGTGAAAAGTGAATTTCAAACCATCACTTAGATAATGACCCTCCATCTGTAGAGTCATCATCCCCCATGAAGTCGAGGCCTAAAAATCATTGTAAAATCTTAGGCTAGTATCCACGGGTGGGTCTTACAACTGCATCCCCCTGTATTGAAAGACCAAGCATAATTGTCACATCCTCAAGGGTAATGGTCATCTCTCCCTCGGGCAAGTGGAATGTGTGGGGCTCAGGTCTCCATCTCTCAGTGAGAGAAACAAGGTGGTGATGATCAAGGAATGTAAAATCAAATATAGAAATTTTGTAGAATACATCA
This sequence comes from Viscum album, assembly GCA_963277665.1. Lineage (NCBI taxonomy): Eukaryota > Viridiplantae > Streptophyta > Magnoliopsida > Santalales > Viscaceae > Viscum > Viscum album. The sequence continues at coordinate 1,524,754,878 of OY728138.1, read as the reverse complement.
TGGAATATGTATGGTATACTGATGACTAGTGGTGGAATGTGATGAAAATGGTGGGCTTTATTCACCCTAATCTGTTGAACCTCACAGCCCACTAGCGCATCGTGTGAAACATGCCTATACTACTTAGTGAGTTGAATATTATCCTCTATCTATATATATATATAACTAAAAAAATTAAGTGTAAAATATAATTATAAAATTATGGTCAGCATAATGTTATGATTGGAAGAATGTAAGACATAACATGCCTAGTCCCGTTGTTTTATGATGTTTTTCTTACAAAAAGAAAAGAGCACATCTTCATGTTTCTCAAAGCATATTTACAAGGTGGTTTTAGATATGTTTTTACCTTGGAAGGGGTGTTTTTTAAAAATACATAAATAGATTCATGCTGGTATCCTACTGAGCTTCATGCCTCACACCCTACTTGGGCCCTTCCTGAGTATTTACAGATTTCATTTTCCCGATCTCAGTTTTTGAAGGTGGATGGTTTTTCATATATTATTTTCGGAATAAAGTCATGTTTTTAAGGTATTTTACTTAAAAATATATTTGTGCACACATATGTTATATCAGTTGGACCCACCTTAAGTATTGATGCTTTCTTTGATGTCTGGCATGATTATTTTCTCACGTTCTTTCTCTATAGTGTATCCATGGATAGTTTTGTTATTCTTTCATGTCATTGCACTTGTACTTGACATATTCATTGTATTTTGAATATAAAATGATTATTTGTAAAACAAAATTATGATTTACAAAATGGTTTTATCATGTGAACAGGATTTGTAATCGGAAGGGCATTATGTATATCAATGTTTCATTTATTGAAGTGATGTATCATTAGGAATGTTTAGATTATCTGTCACTTATGTAAATCATTGTATAATTTATCAAAATATCTATTATATGTTAGTAAAAGTATTCATAAATGTCACAAAATTCTAAAAATTATAGATTTTATTTTAGCACCATGTAATTGATAACATGAAAAGTTCACATTGGGGGAAATACAACATTGTGGCTCAGAGTGTGAACTCAATCCAACAATGTTAGGGAATCATTTCCTATTATGAACTTCATGATTACATATTATACATCTCAAATTTTTCCCCTATTCTTAAGGTCAGTCCATCTCATTCTACATCCTACTGGGCTTAGGTCTCCCATGTTATCGCAACCTCTTGATGTCAGGTATTAATATTGGCTAGTCTTCGGGCATTGGGAAATGTCAACTCCCTGATAGGCGACCGTGGTGCAGCATAGTAGTTAGAAATGGTTTTCATATGGTACATTGTATCAACATATTATTCCCATGATATGTTCATATAGGTACATGCTACGATGGTATGTGCACATAGAAATCATAATTCCTAGATGATTCCACATTGACTTTGCTTTGCTTCTAATAATACCACAAAGACTCGACCGTTGCTATTTTTGATGGGGTTCGGACACTATTTCACTTCAAATCGAGATTCTTCTTGGTAGAAAAGGTTCTCTCGATAAGCATAATCTTCTTCAATATTATTTTCAATCTCCCATTGAATGTGTCTTTAGTACCATATCCCATAGTGAATCTCATGCATGGTATGTTTTTTCTCTATCAAAAAAGTACATGACACAATGATAAAATGTCTCCTGAACTAGGCCATTTATAGGTAACTTGTGAAGCCCCTTAAAGACACCATTAATGCCCACAATGTTTGTGGTCATGTGTTTGGACCTCTTCCGATCATCATATACCAATTTCCATTTTTCTTTTGGAATCAACATCATATAATCATACACACCCTGATTAGACCTACAGATTTCTTTGAAATGTTGTTCAAAACTTCATTGATATGGCTCATATGCTGGACAAAAGTGATCATATTTCACATAAATTAAATTTATCATTATGTTGAATTGGTAAAAATTAAGAAATTGGTTACATACCAAGCCTTGTGATTTCCTTCTTCATAAGTTCATCATGGAATTTTTTTCACATGTTGTTAAAAATGTTTCTGATGCAGTACTAATGATGTGAATTTAGGGGTCTCTGTTTATTAGGATCCACATTTATTTCCTCATTGATTGCATAATGATGATCAGATATCAAACAGACACCCTAAATGTGGGGGAAATGGTTGTTAATACGTTCCAAAAACTGACACCATGATTTTTAATTTCCCTTATCCACAATGGAAAATACAATTGGAGGTTGTGAATAGTTTCCATCTTGGGTTGTCGTAATCAATAATACACACATGTATTTTATGCATATAAATGTTCCATTAATCTTATGAACATTTTGTGGAAACAAAATGTAGAAATATAGGGAAGGAATGCATATAAAACCCAATGAAAATTGAAATGAGATCGGTCAAGTCGATTAACTTGAGACACACATTCAGTATTATCAATATGGAAGATAACTTTGTTGTTTTTTTTCAGTATGGATAGAAAATGCGGTAACAAATGATACGAGTCATCCTAATCACTATAAACCTTGATAATTTTTTTCTATTTCATCATCCATACCTTATTATAGGAAATATTATAACCAAATTGTGTTGTATCCTCTCTTATACAAGGGTTGGATTGGAAGGTCCTAATAATATCAACAATAATATATGACACAAATTTGGCATCCAATGAAGTATGATCTGGTGTCAGGTTTGGCTGAACACTGGTATGAGCTACCTCAGTCTTAGAAATTCTCCAATATCCAAATTCATTGTCAGGAATCAACCTTAAGTGTAATCTACAATCATCCCCCTATTTACCGCATTGTATTATGTATTTTGTATAGATTCATTCCTAAACTAAATATCTACAGTGTCTATCAATATGAAATATTTTTAGTTTGTTTTTCATTGCATCATTAATTGGAAAATCTCTTCCAATATATAATGTTTTTACAGCTCACTAAACATATTCTGTACTTCTCCAAGAAACTCATTTTTATGTGTAATAACATTCTATTCGAGTTCGGGATGACATGCCATTATTTCCAACCAAAATGTGAAGAGTGGGGGATGATTTATTGTGCATTGAGGCTGTTGTACAACTACTGCATTTCTAAAAACTTCCCCTCCAACTTTTGCATCTTACTCCTCATCAACAATGTTTTCTCTGTTTGTTCCATCATTAGAAAATTCATCATTATCCAATGGATTTATATGTATATATAGGTGATCAATTAGGTTGTCTTCTTCTACATCATAGGGAATAACCTCATTTTCTTGGGATGGATCTTCTTCAAACACTCTTATTAGTTAATCATATGTTATTCATTAGTTAGTCCTTAGATAATCATTAGTTAAGCATTACTTAATCCTTATTTAATTATTCCTTACTCATTGTGTCACAAATATTTATTCAACAACCCCTTAATATTAATTCTTAATTATGTCACTAATATTTAAAAATTACCTTGTTTTACTAAATAACAATCATATTAAAATAATAATTCTATTACTAAGACGAATTATAATTATTTACTCAAAAGACATAAATAAATAATAATATTTTATTTACTTATATTAACTATTATTTCTAATCTATATCTAATTAACTAAACAACTAATTAAATAACATATTAAAAACTAACTAAAAATGAAACAATTATATAAATAAATAACTTTAAAATAAATAAGAAAAGGGGGCCCTTTTATAGGGTTTGGGGAAAAGGGTTTCACATTAATATAATAAAAAGGTGGCATTGATGATAACGCCTTTCTGAATTACTTTCTAAAAAAATTGATCGAGCATTATTTTAATTAATATTTTTGAAAAAAAATACGTATAAAAAATTCAATATTTGTTCACATTTCCATATCATTTGGAAATTTATTTATTCTTTTTCTTTAGATTGAGTGAAATTGTTGTTTCGAGGATTGGGAATGCAGTGGTTTGGTGTATGGTTCAAGTGGTGATAGATGAAACATGAATGTTCATATTATGTGAAGAGTTGAAGGGTTTTTTTCCTTTTATTGAATTTAGAACAGTTGAAGGGCTTTTTCTTTTATTGAATTTAGAAGTTCACTTATATAGTTTTTTTTTTGGGTTTTTTAGGTTAATTTTATTGGTTTCCATTGGTTGTGGTGGTTTTTGAGATCAATGCATAGGTTTTTAAGGGTAACAAAAATATGTGTGCATGATGTAAAAAAAGTAATTGATTTTATATAAGAAAATCATTTTCACAACTTATTCAACCCACGCATACTCATGCACCTACGTACAGGAGCAAAACCAATATAGATTTTTCCGCGTCCTTTACATGACACAAAGGATGGATTAATGATTTTTAATAATAATAATTATAATTATTACTGTTGTTGTTAAGTCTAATAATAATATAATAAATAATGATTAGTTTATTAATTATTACTAATTATTTATAAATATCAAATTAAATATATTATTAATTAAATTATCTATATTCATTATTAGAAATTAATAATAATATTAATAATATCATTATTAATTCCATTATTAATTCCATCATTTTTTTAAAAAATATATATAGTTTTAACACGGCATTATTTGTAATCATTGCTATGACATGATAAGTTATTATTTATTAAATTATAAAATAATAAATATTTTTTTGAAAATATGTTATGATTAATAATTTGTTATCAATATTTTGTTATTATAATTAATATATTATTCGGGAAAAGTGGTGTCTGAATCCCATATGGGAAACGTGAAAAAGATGTTAGAATATTGATGTGGGCGTTGGTTGAGATTGTTATATATATATATATATATATATAGATTGGAGGGTCCTCTTTAAGAGGGCGCCTCATGAAAGAGGTTTGATATACCCTTCACCTTGGTCTACATTTCTCGTTAAACAATATTTATCAGAGCTCTCGGTGGAGGCCCATATCAAATGAGAACTGTACCATTAACAATGGAAACAAAAACAGATTAGCAGCCTGACGCTTTTGGTTCAGAATTTTGAACACAGGATCAGCAATGGAGAAATCAACCAAAATAGGCAAATACAGGAACACAACGGACAGAGCATATGGCGACATGCTATTTAAATAGAATAAAAAAAAGACAGAATGGAAAAAGAATAAAGAAAACCACTTTTCAGGGAAACAAAATCGTTAATGCAGCAGTTGTGGAAGTGGAGAGTAATTAGTGGTTGGGGGAGGGTGGGAATCGTGGGTGTAATCCCACGTTTATGACCATGATTAATTACTACAATTATCGACTCCTGTCCTGATTCTGTATCTTCCTCATGAATACCCTCGTCAGCGCACGATCCGATGACAGAGAAGCCTCTAAGATTTCCAACCCCTAATTCCAATAATAAGGATAAGCATATAGAATAAAAAACGAGTTTGAAAAAGAAAAAGGTGATGAGAGTTGGATCATATACCTCCTCCATCCCCACTTCAACATCTTTGGCTTCGAGTGACCCGAACTCTTTGACATTGGAAGCATTAAGAACCGCGACGGTTGAGATCAAGGACGCGGGTTTCACTGTCAGGTCATCCATCACCATGTAAGTGACTACGTCCTTCACAAACCCCGCCGCACCACCTATGTCTTCCGAAACAATTTCGACATTTTTCGTGATGCTGCCCCCGCAGTTAGGGCACTTTCCCCCAGACTTGGCCGTGACCCTGGCAGCGCAATAAGAAGACGAGCTGGAACACCTGTAAAAAGTTTTAGGGAGGGGAGAAAACAAGTCGTCTGGGAGCAATCCACGGACGGTGGGAGTGAGAGGGGGCGGAGGATTACTGGGTCTCTGGATGGAGAGGTTGCTGATGGTGGGCTGAAGGTGGGAATCGCCCAGGCTGTGGACGCTTTGGTAGAGAGTGGAGAGGGAACCGGGGATGGAGGCCCGGGGGAGGAGGCGGGCGACGGTGGCCAGGGGGATACTCAGCAGCGTGAATAGAAAATCCACGAACTCCTTTCCCGCCTCCGCCAACACCACCTTCTGCGCCGTCTTGTCAATAAGGAGCTTCACCTTCACCTTTTGAGAGCCTGCCATGGTTGCAGTCGAAGCACAGCCGAATAAAGCATAAATAGGGCATCGTTAGAATGTAGGTTGTATTGGGATTATTTTTTAATTTGAAAAAAGAAAAAGAATCACGCATGCGGAGGCGTTGGGAACTCGCATATGTGCGGGGGAGCGGGTGAACACTTGGCGGGCGTACAAGCTGCTTCGAAGAGCGAGAAGGCCTGTTAGTAAAGGGAGACGGGAATCCACCCGGATTAATAATCAGGTAATAATTTCAAAATTAATTTTGTTATATATATATATATATATATAATTATATTAAGATATTTCTAAATATACATTTATAATTATATAAATATTTTTAAAAAAAATTATATATATGTATTTAAAATTATATATTTATATATAAATATATATTTAATATATATTTAATATATTAAAAATATATATATTTAAATATCTATACATTTATTTTATAAATATATTTATTTATTTATGAACGCATATTCAAATAATTATTTTTTACCTTGTAATTAAACCATAATAAATAAATATTATATATTCGTATAATTAATAATTCTCTAATAAATAGATATTTATTTAGTATTCAACTCATATAATGTTATATTGAATAATTACTGACTTAATATATGCGATCAACGAAACATGAATAATCTATATGTCTCGATATCTTTAATTAAGCAAGTTGCATACTGATGTCATCAACCTATGTGCTCAAAGTCTCTTTCTTAATCTTTTCGAAAACAAACTTGCCTACAGAACGCAATGACTATGAACTTAATCAAGAAGTTCCATTTTCATCAAGGGGGTGAGATATCAACTTCCATTAAAGAACCGAATAGAAAATTCTTTCTGACATTATTCATTAATGTAATATCACTCGTGACCCACCCAACACATCCTACCTCATCGTGATCAAATATTTTCATGGTTTTCGTTAAACATTAAAATACGTGATTCATGATATGTACTAATAATAATATTAAATTCTAACTATGACACTCACCATGTCAGTGTGGTGTATATTTTATGTTGTTTTATGTGTTTGAGGGCCATTTTAAATTTCATGAAGCATCAGCCAAAAACTTGATTTTTTTTGTTCTACCACACGGTTAGGGTGCCCAGTTTAAGGTAAAGGATGTGAACTCCCTTACGTGGTGCTAGGTAATCATTACGTGCAATTCATTTTGATCACATGAATTTTGGGTTTCATGGGTGACAGATAGTTGAGTCCAAACCGTGCAAATCCCAGGGGAAATAATTTGGAACTTCTGGTATGCAAGGGTGAGGGCGCACACCTTGCGCACAGTTGGGTAAATAGTACAACAAGTGTGTGAATCAGCTATGTAATTTGACAATGTCATTTGACACAATTAGTGCACAGTTTTTCCAACCATGTAGAGTCTCAGGTAAACACTGATAGTGGGTTTTTGGTCTAGGGTGTGACCAACACACTATTGGCACACGGTCTGGAAAATCGTGCAACTAAACCGTGCGACCTGTCCAAATTCATTAAAAACTAAAATTTTAGAGATTCCCTTACTCGATTTTAACTCTCCATCCCTCATTTCTCTCTCCCTCTCATCTGAACATACTAGGCACACCTCCTTGGGAGTCTCCTCCATTCTTCCTTCCATTTTGATGGGTTTTCCCCACGATTGGAAGCGTATTTCACTACGGTAAGTCCCTCTAAACCCCTTCCTCTCTTATATTCCTTCTTTTCCACTTTATTTTTCTCCTTCCAATAACCCTATTAATTATGTGGGTTTATTTTAGGGTTGGGGTTGGTCTGGATCATGGGGCTTTGCTTGTGTAGGGGTTATAGAGGGAATGTATTGGCTTGTGGGTAATAGTCACTGTACAGTTGGGAAAGTTGTTAATCTTAAAAGGAAGTCAAGTCAATGAGGAGGAGATCGTGTGAAAAGCTATTTGGGGAGAATGGATCAGAAGGCCCATAAAAAAATAGATATCATGTTGTTGGCTCATCGGTGATGATGGTATGATAATTTTTTATTTATCTTTAGTATAAAAATAATTTTATACATTTCATTGTCTATATTTTTAATGTCATTTATTTATTGGGTGTTTTCAAGCAGAGAGTAGTAGCCACCAGATGCACAGCTAACCGGATTGGAAGAATGAGAGGGTATGACAACCGCCATCAGGATCGGGCACCGTGCAGCTTTGTACGGGGAAAATCTATCTGATCCGCAATGAAAGGTGGTGAGTTAGGCGATCAATGATGCAGAAGCTAGGGAGGGGGAGATCTAGTGGGTTGGGCCTACGGGTCATGTAATGGGCATAGTATGCCTCTGGGCCTTCAGGTCATGTATTGGCTTTCAGGTCGTGTCGGGCTTGTGCCTTGGGCCTATAGGTCATGTAAGGGTTCCCCTTCAACCCTTAAAAGGGGTATTATCCAGAGTAAAATAAAAAGAAGGCCTTCGGGCCATTCGGGCCATGCAAATAACAAGTGCTGATGCGTTTTCTATGGCATATATTAGTGACAATGTATGTTTTAATTTTTTTATTTTTATTTAAAAAATAGGGGACAATGTATATTGAATTTGTTTACATATTATATAAACAAATTACAATAATTTAGGATTATAATGTTGGGGGTGTGTCTCCTTTGAAACATGTATAGTGCCTTTATTCATACAACTAAATTTTATGAAAGAAAATTTGTTGTTTGAGATGTAGATTTATGAGTTCATCTTTAATCAAATAATTCATTTTGCGGCATATGTTTTTTGTAAACTGCTCTGGTTTATATTAAGGGATTCATTCAGTGCAGTGATATAAAAATTAAAAACATAATGTGTGAATGATATTCTTTAGATAAAATAGTATTTCTTAGACATGTTTTCATATTTTGATTACAAAACACCTGTACTGTCTTTCCTTTTAGGTGTCAGTTGATATCTCCAAATTTTTTCATGTAGGGAAGTTAGTCTCAGTCCAAATTACTCTTGGATGTGTCAAGAATTTTTACAACATTTAAAAATTATATAATATATGTTGGTCTTCATTAATGATGTTGATATGTCCAAACCATATGTTATTCTATTGATCAAATAACAAACAATAATTCTATAGTCTAAACTTGTGGGAGCTTACTGCAGAGTTTCTTCTACTCATAGATCAATTAATAGTTTACATTTATTCATATTACTTTCTGAATTCCCCATCAACTGCTCTATGTATGCTTTCTACAAAATAGTATTAATTTTTTTTAATTAGAATACAATAGAGATTATATAGTTCTCTACCTATAGGATTATGTAAAACATAAATTCTTACCACTGCAATGGAATCCTCTATATATATCTTTGCCTCTCAGACCTGACATTGGTTGTATTGAATTGATGTATGCATATAGATTTATTTTCTATATCTAGAATGAGTAATGTCCAATGCAAGATTTTTTTATTGATGGGAAAGAATAAGAATTAAATTGATTGCATAGCTTCTAGAATTGGGTTTCCAATGAGGCTTCTTCTCATTGATTCATTCTGACATTTGATTAATCTCTACAAAGAAAAATGTGCACATTTAATAAATTTTTATTCCATTCACCAACATTTGAAGTCAAAAAATTTCAAACCTGCATCACAAGCACTTGTAATGAACACTGCATCCTATGTAAAATTATTTACGACACTGCTTCCTTGCACTTTCACTTAATGATCGCCCAGTAGGAATTGACAACCTTGTGTGATGATATTTTTAAGACAAGTGGTTATAATAATTATTTAAAAGAAGCTATGTAAGAATCACAAAGCCAGATGTCATCCCCTTATTCATCAGCTCTATAATGCCCTTCCTCAATACACATTGTTTTATATCAGTTTACTCCCACACTAATAACATGTACTTATCAAAATCCAAGTAAACAGAGTTAACATAAACATTTTATTGAGGTACTTACAAAAACTAATTTAATCATCACTTACGAGTCGGGTTCCTTTTTCATTTTTTTGAAAAAAATTACAAATGGCCTATGGAGTAAATTTTGATTTTTCCCTCAACAATTAAGGGATGGTAATATTAGTAGATGAATTTTCAAGAGCATTAGTTTTTAGATGTTGTGAGGCTAGATGTTTTCTCTTCCTTTGTCCAAGGTTATAGACATATACTGGGTCCAATTTTTTTTCTTTCATGGCTTGGAACTCACAATCTTAATCATTGAATGTGTTTATCATATATTTGAATTGTCAGAGGTTAACATCACTTCTTGATATGGGGAAGAAAAATATGTTTTTACATCTTGCCTATTTGACTGGGATTCTACCCTAATGGGGGAAATGATCCCGTGTTTTTCTTCAGATTGACTTTATGTTATGTCATCCATGTTATCTATTTTTTTGGTGCATTTATTTTTTCCTTTATCAAAATATTCAGCAAACCAATATTCTTATTTTTCTTATTTATTTTCTTCTGATGTTTTTGTACTACCTTGGTTAGCTTTACTATTTCCACCTTTAGCTCTTCAAATCTATTCCATTCTTTAGTAGTGTGTTGTGTCATATCTTCTATTTTTTTGAAAAACATCATCTATATTAGTATCAGTGTTAATTACATGTTCGTAATACGTGTTCAAGATAGTGTTCAATTCACTAAGTTTCCACTTTATAAAGTTACATTTCTTACCACTACCATTTGGTTATATTATTTTAGTGTCCTCACAAAACCAATACCGCATACTAAATGGGGTCAGAACATGTAAATGAATAAACAGTTTGAAATTGTTATGAAAAGTATATTTTCCTGGAAATCTACCAATAATGATAAAACTAATCCATATATCACTAAAAAATAATTATATTTTTCCAATAGGGGTATATCTATTGGTAAAATGTCATTTTTTTGGTAAAACATTTTACCTACAAAAATTATCCTGTCACAAAACTATTGGAAAAAACTCTATCGCTAAATGCTATTGCGACATATTAAATGATTCTGTTGCAACTTTAATAGTACCAATTGATAATATATATGTTGGTAAAAAAAATTTGTAACAGATTAATACGATTAATATATCTGTTGGTAATATTATTAAAATTTATAAACAATATCAACAATTAATATTTTTTTGTAAATTATACTCTAAATGTTGGTATTCCAATATTTATTGTCAAAATTTTATTTTATATTTATTAATATAATTATATATAATATATTATCATATTTATTATTTAACAATTAAAAAATTAGCTTTTATAAAGCACAAAAAAACTGAGACTTTATTTAAAAAACACATTCCAATATAATTTAAATACATTTCCAAACTTCATGAAAAGACAAGAAGCTCCATGAAACATATTACAATCATGTTTAAACATGTTCAAACAGTAAGAGACTTTACATGGAACTCAATGAAACTTTATATCCAATCTATTTCCCACAAACATCGGACATCTTGGAATCCCCATAACTTCACATGAGCTATTATCTAATGCAGTGAATCAATACATGCACAAACTCATTGTCATCTCTTTAAATGCAGTCCACCCTTCTATGCTTGAAGAATCACATGTCCCTTCTCCCTCCACATTAGACATTCATCCTTGTGAGCAACGTTCTGATCAAACAAAAAAAACAATTGTCAAATATTTTTCATTTAAATTCATGATATAAAAATAATAACACATGATATAAAACTATCATCCAGTGACCACAACAAAAAGATAATCTAACCAGTGGAAACAACAACTATTTGCTAATCTATCTAGATTCTACAATAACCATAAAATTATCCATCATGACCACAACAAGACTATATAATGAATATCAAAACAATTTCCATAATGTGTGATATAAAAATAACCAGTGAGAACAACAATAGAAAAATGAAAATTATAAGTGACCACATTAACAAAAGACATCCAATTACCAGAAAAAATGAAAATAACAACATGTGATATAAAAATAACAAGAATATTATCTAACATGTGACAAAAAACCATTAATAATGACCCCAACTTCAATTAAGAGTGACACATAACTAAAAATTCTATAATCTAGTCCAAACCATATGATACATGATTTGGTATTCCACCATACTCCCCTAAAAAAATTATTAAGAAAATTCAAGTTGCAGTGCATACGTAAGGATCAATTTCACCATCAAGGAATCGAAAGAGATTTCAAGTATTCATCACATTAACACACATATCATAGAGAAAGAAAGGTCACCCTTTTAGCCAAGCATCCCATCCATTATCTAGAAAAATCTGACTCAGATAGACAACATATGAAGAGGTTACAATTAGGCCATAATCAAAACCATTTGAGGGAAGTAAATCTGGAAAGAGATACTACATTTTTAAAATTGATTCACCTAAGAAAACACTCAAATTAGATAGAATGGAAGTAACATGAAGAAATTGAAGGGATTTATAAGTCATGGAATTTTAAATTGGAGATCTACACATGTTATTGTCAGGAAATGAGGTAAACAATAAATATAGGATAGAAACAACCAAAACTCCTTGAAGACCAAATCCTATGACTAAATAGAGGGAAAGATGCACAAATTGTTTTCCATGATTCATAGAAAATTCTTTCCTATATGACACTCCCCAACTATTTCAATCTAAATGTACTCCACATGAGCCTTTGAATCATCTAACTCCACATAGATATGAGGGGAAATGGGTTGGAATAGAACTTGTGTTCTTTAGTTTGCAAATAGGAAACACTAAAGTAGATGATCAATTGTAAAACCATGAAAATGAAAAATTCTATCAGAAGCAAGCAGCTTCAAACAAATTTAAATCCCAAACCCATACATCATTTCAAGGAAACAAAATGAAATGAAACAAACCTTATCACCAGAACATTTAATGATTGGGTAATTTATTTTCAATGTGGGCTACAGGCTTGTTTGGAAATTCCAGCAAATCAGTGAACTCCTAGAATAGAGACCTCGAGAAGCGAGTTGTTCCCCAAAAAATAGGTATCAGGAACCCATAGGTTTTTAGTAAGCAGTTGAAAGTGGACTTCACAAAATTCCCAAGAGTCTTGGTAGTTCCACGGGACGAAGTGAAAACCTCTTCAATACCAAAAAATTGCAAGAACTTCTTGGGAACCCTAACTACCATGATTCCTGAGCCATGGAGGATGAGACCATTCGAACGTTGACAAATCCACACTTTATAGTGACTTTATAGGGAATGGTGTGGGGAATACAAATCTTGTTTCCCCAATATTATAGCATCACTAGGATCACAAAGATATTCTCCATGATCATGGTGTTGTGGATGGCGGTTTCTACCTCCTTACTGCACTTGACCCCCAACCCCACATGACAATTTCTGTCACTAATGAGCATAAAGGCCTTGAAACACATCTACTGACCTGCGTAGTTCGGCTTCTAGATGGCCATGATCTTCATTACTTCGTCCATCAAGACGCTAAGTCCTAGGAGGGTGTCCATGATCTGAGACTCCCTGAGGCTGGAGGAGGAGGGAGGCACGCCTCTAGGGTTCGCTAGGGCATGGGACACAAACAGGAAGGGAAGGGGTGGGGTGAAGTTGGGGAGAAAGGGGGAAGGAAAATGTAAAAAGAAAAAATAAAATAAAACAAATAATAATAATAATAATAATAATAATAATAATAAAACAACATTTTTTACAATAAAATGAAATTAATTGGGCCGGGTATGACAATGGAAGTCACGGTAATGGTGATCTAATCAATGCGGCTCGAGGCTTTTAATTTAGGAAAGTGTGTGTCATATTATTTGTATAATTTAAAAAAAAGTCATGATGTATAATAAATTTTTATATAATTTATATATAATGAAAAGGTTTTAAATTTATATATATTTTGAATAAAAAATTATATTATATACATATAATGAAATTATATATACGTGACTTTATTTTTTTAGTTTTTACTACATTCGATCTTATTCAAGTCACCAAAAATTATAATAATTTATCATAAATTTTATATCATATATATATATATATTATCACAAACACATAACGTTTCAATGAAAACATATGAATATATGATTTTATTAAAATATTTATAATTTATAACATTTATTGAAAATAATATATATATATATATATATATATTATTTTTTTGGTAAAATATTTATGTTATTGGATAATTTATTGAAAAATATTTTTATAATAGTAGTATTTTTTGGGTAATAACAATTAAAAGTAATATAGTTATTTGTTGGTAAAAATTGTTAGTATTGATATGATAAAGAAATAGATCTAACTGTTGGTAAAACATGTGTCGATACATAAAATCCATACCAATAAAATTTAATATCTATTGGAATTGCTCATTTTTACCAACAAATATATCATCTATCAATAAATTTCTGTTGGTATAAGCCATTTTTTTGTAGTGTATGTTCCCATGATTTTTTTTGTGATAACTGTATATACGTCATAATATATTGATGAATATCTTGTGACCATGCTATTTGTTGGATGCCATGATAATTATCTAAAAAATGTATAAAACCTTATCTAATATAGTTACCACTTTGAGGGAGAAACATGGTTGCACATGTGAAAACAAATAATGATGTTGTTGTTTCATCAAAGTCTATACTATCCTTGCCTTGTACCACTTGTGTAATAGTTGTTCTAATTGCATTATGAGTTATAATATTTCTATATTTACTAAATATTCTCAACATTAGCTATGATTTTTTTAGTTTGTATGTATAAGATTAACTTTTTGGGATTGTTTCGTCACAAATTCAATATATTTGATGAATATCTTCTTCAAGAAATTATACCTCTTGTCCTGCAATGTTGAACTTATTTGTTTGGACATTATACAATCACAATATGTGTATCACAACACAATCATACCTCTTGTTGTATGAATAAGATACATTTTCCTTCAAAATCATATTAAAAAAAATTATAGAAATGTGTTTCCTTCAATGTTGGTTTATGATTTTTGGTGATGAGGGGGTGAATTTCCTTTAATAACCACTGTAGACCAGTCATGTTTGAACGATATATCATTTTCCTCAACTGGATGTAGTTTCCACATATAAATCTATATATAAGAAATACCAAATTTGTACATCATAATAATAGTTTTTGATATTCCAATGTTGTAACATAATAGATAAGTATTGTGCACTAAATTTGGTTAGAAAAAGAGAATTATATACACTAGAATCCCTGAGTGGAGATTTCCGATTCCAATACTACAAATATCTAGCAGGGGATTCGTAGCATCATTAAATTTTGTTGGATTATAAGGAAAAAATCTTAACAAACAATATTTTACATCATGTGGGGAATTTTACTATACCAGAGTTCATGATTCATAGATAAGTATTGTGCATTATCACTAGTTCTTTAATGGGAAGAGACTACACTAGAATCCACTGGTGTATATTTCCAATTCAAATCTAGAAAATCTCATACAGGGGATTTCTATAATAATTAACTTTTATTGAATTATAAGGAAAACAACATTAACAAACAAGGTTGTACATCACACCAATAGTTTTTTATATAATAAAGTTACAAATTCATAGATAAGCACCATGTACTAGAAGTGGATCTTATAAGGGAATTGACTACACTATAATCCCTTTATGTAGATTTCTAGTTCCGATGATGCAAATATCCTACTGGGGATTTTCACAATTTTTAACTTTGGTAGGATCATAAGGAAAACAACCATAAATAACAAAACTTCCTTTTATATTAGGCCTTTAGCTATGCATTTGGTAAGCGGTTCTTCTAAGGGAATCAACTCCACTCAAATCCCCATGTGAAGATTTCTTATTATGATCCTATAAATCTACTGTAGGGGATTTTCATGAAAATAACCATTTGTTTGATTATGAGGACAAAAGCCTTAATAGGAAAGGTCATATATCATAGCCAAAAAATTTTTATACCATAGTTACACCTTCATAGATAAGTACCCTATTTTGATTACATATTTTACCTAATGATATATCATGAACATAATAACATAATTCTATTTAATTCTTTTGTTGCAAAATATTACTTTGAATTTTTTAATTTATCTTTTCATATTGTTATTTTTTAAAAAGATAAGAATGAATTTTATTTTAAAGTACCCTACACTAGAAGTGGTTTGTTCTAAGGGAATCGAACACACTAGAATCCCCCAATAGAGATTTCTAGTTTTGATGATGAAAATATTCTATATGAGATTTAAAACATGACCACATATGGTGGTATTATAAGAAACTAAACCGTAAAAAAATCTTTACATTATATTAGGGATTTCCCTATACCTTTGGTTAGAGGCTCTATAAAGTGAAGCGACTACACTAGAATCTATGGGTGGATATTTCCAGTTATGATCCTGAAAATACCTTGTAGGGGATTCATAGCATCATTACATTTCCTTGGATTATAAGGTCAAGAACCCTAAAAAACAAAGTTGTATATCATGTCAGGCCTTTTACCATACCTGAGTTCAAACATCATAGATAAGTACTGTACACTATCATTGGTTCTTCAATGGGAAGAAACTATATTAGAATCCCCAAGTGGAGTTTTTTAGTTTAGATCCAACAAATATCTTTCAGGGTATTTTCAACATCATTACCTTTCATTGTATTATATGAAAAAAAACCCATAAAATAAAGGTTATAGATCACATCAGTGTCTTTTGATATACCATAGTTACAACTTCATAGATAAGTAGTGTGCACTAAAATTTCTTCATATAAAGGAAGCGACTAGACTAGAATCCCTTGGTAGAGATTTAAAGTTCCAATACTACAAATATTCTGCAAGGGACTTGCAACATGATTAAATTTTATGGGATTATAAATAAATCAACCATAACAAACAAATATATACATTATATCAGGTATTTACCTATACCTTTGGGAAGTGCCTCTACAAAAGGAAGTGGTCACACTAGAATCTCCAAGTAGAGAGTTATAGTTTTGATTTTGTAAATCCCTTTCAGGGTATTTGCGTCATTATTAAATTTTGTTGGTTTATAAGGGAAAAACATTAACAAACAATGGTTTATATCATGTAAGGCCTTTTACAATACCAAAGTTACAACTTCATATGTAACGCCCCGACCCCAGGAGCCCAGAGTCGGTGCATTATTACGTATCATTGGAATGATCACAAAAGATCAAGTATTGAAAGACCGATTAGTTTAGTAGCCTTGAAAGTACTAGATACATTCATAAGGATTACATTACATCATAAAATGGAAAACTATAACAACATTGTTTCCATAGACAACACTGAGATCCCATAGACTATCCCTGCAGGTCAGTCATAATATACTTCTTCGCATCCTGGGAAAAATAAAACATAGAAATGGGTGAGCTTAGATGCTCAGTAAGGATAACAATATAGTGGAAACTTTAATAAATAAGTATAAACATTTAAGGAAATGTATAAAACTAAAAAAAATCCTTTTAAACACAAAATTAATCATAATATGGAAAATATAAATCAAAATAATTCCATTTACTTACTCACATGGATATTCTACTAGTCGAATAATCACATGCAATATCAATATCCACTTTCATAATGATGGAATGCATAATGCCATATTTCATAACCACATAGTCAAGGCCTTGTGCTAAGACTAAAAATAAGATTTTGTCAAGTCCTTGTGCCAAGACACTAGTTTGTCTCCTGAGACCTACCAATGCATCAAGAAGCTATAGAGGGCTCCACCCATCACTTACTAAGTCCAATGAATTCCTCATATGAAAAGGTTTAAACACAACATAAACATTCATATTAAAACTAGCATACAAAATGTCAATACTTTATCCATAAACCATGAATGGTGTAAAAATAACACATCCACAGTCAAACATATCACAAAACCTTCAATACAATATAGAAGTTTTGTATCATAATAAATCAACTTCAAATAAGCTTAAAATCCATCAAAGGATGTTGACATAGATGAAATCAAAACCTTTTTAGAGAAATATCTCTTTCTATTTTGAAATCATTTAAGAGTCACATAATTATAAAGAAAAAAAATTATTTTGAAAATATTCTTATAATATTGTAAGGGAAGATTCAACGATGTTATAAAGGTGGAAAATATCCTCACCCACCGTATAAGTTAAAAAAAACAGTCTTACCTTAATTTTGTCGAAAAGGTCATAAAGTACCTTGTTTGGAAAATGATGGAAATATTCCTTTAAAAACATATAAGGTAAAATAAGGGTATAAATGACTTTACACCATTTTTTAGTAAATAGTAAAAATGTTTTGAAATACATTTTTAAGAAACATGGATGTGGATGATAAAGAGGTCCCAGTAGATAATTACCAATAAACAACCTCAGATAATAAAGAGATTGTGAAATTAACCCTTACCTTGTACTTTCCCGTGGTCGAGGGAAGGTTAACCTTCTGTATAATGGTTAAATAATTTTTATTAAATTATACAATAATCATATACATTAATATGATATCATATATGATCTTTTAATATTTATTTGTTAATAATATCTTAGTATTATCGTCGTTTTGGGTGTTAACTGATTCGTTTTCCTTTATATGAATTGTTTCATAAGTAATGTTTATTATGGATAGGATGTATCTTATTCATATTCATAATGATATTAAGTCTTTCAAAATTATTTTTAATCATATAATGAAAATTAGTCTTTAATAGATACGATGGAGAATTAGGCTCATCGCGTTCGTGGAGACGGTAATTCGTACATACACACGAGCGACAATATCATTATTTTGATATTAAAATAATATATAATTGGATGGTATATCATATATACAGAATAATTATCATGTTATATTTACTATTTAAATCAATAACACATCATTATTATACCCATTCAAATAATAATGTATTGAATAACAATTACACCACGACGTGGAGACGATAAGCTGTACGTACGCACGTATGGTGACATGCCATTCAAAGGATGGATAGAATAATGAATATGGTTGTACCGTATTTATAATAAAATCCATGTATATAGAAGATACTTAATTTATTGTTTTAGAATGTAAAAAACAAAGAAATAGGAAGTGGAAGAAGAAAGGAACTTGAAAGAGGAGATGAAATATTTACCTCTTCTTTGGGTTCTTCTTTTTGATTTGATCAAAAGGGATCCTTAGGTTGGATTTATGACTAAAGGAAGGACTATAGGATGAAGGTAGAACAGTTTAGAGGGTATTTGGGTAGGGGTTGGATAAGCCAAATGGATTTGAAGGTGTGAATTAGAGAGAAGGGGAAGTGCCCTTTTATAAGAGGGGTGAGGGGCACCTTAAGAAAAGCTAGAAATATTTTTTTATAATAAAATCATTTTCAGTTTCTAATGGCTCCAAAAAATATTATTTAAAGTATAAGGTGGGAATGTATCTAAAAACACTCAACCAATAGGTTTTAGATAGGTTTGGGTCACTATATTAACTTTATCTTTTAGATTTAACTATTAGTTAAATAGTTTGACATTTACCATGTCTCTTTATATTTTTATATTATTTGGTTAATAAACTTACTATATACTTCTAAGAGAACCCCAAGTAGTTCATTAATGATACAACTATAATTATATAAGTCTTATGGCCGAACATTATATTTTTAAAAATATAATATCAATTAATAATATAATATTTGTTTTAAAAACACTTTTATGTCAATATTGACACTATTTGGTATTTTGTTTTTTATAAATTTAGAACAACATTATTACTTCAAAAAAATTCATCTAACCAACCTTAACATGTCATATTAACCTATAAAATTATTTTAATTCATAAAAAGTCTCAAATTACATTTATTTGGATATTTATAATATCAATCATTTTAATATTTCATTAATATGATAATTACTGCATCATCATTGTGTCATAAATAAATTTAATTATTTAATGTCTAAAAATTATAAATAAAATACAATTATGTAGGAAATCTTTTTATATTTCTAATGAATATTTATAGTCGAATTTATCTTATGCCTAACCCTATATTAAAAATGTTTTAGTTATTAAACTTTGATTTTAACTCTTTTAACTCTTCTTTAAATAAAATAATACTAAATGTCCTAATCTAATCCAAGTAGACTAAATAGGTTCATATTTTATTATAAGGTTGTTTTTGGTCGAATTATAATTATCCAATATAATTAGGACATGTGTTAGGGTAATAATAATATCCTTTTTACCCTTAATTACCCTATTTACTTTTAACCGTGGTAAATAAAAGTAAAAAGTTACTATTCACCAAAAAGTTATTTTTATGTTATTGAACCAAATTTTACTTACTAATATCAACCGTATCTCTCAGATTTTTGAAATTCAACTCACAGAAGTGGTAAAATTAAGTTTTATGTAAATTTACAAATGCTTCTAGGAGGTGGATAAAAGACGGTAAAAAGTTCAATAAAATTTTTATATATCTAAAATTATTATTAACTGACTCCAATGAATTACATTGAACTTATATAGGTATTTTGTATCTATTTTGACATAAAATAAATTTAAATGAAACAAATAATTATTTAAATAAAAATTCTGTTTTAAACTATAACTCAGTGTTTTCACTATTCATCAAAAAATGAATGTTTTCAGAAAAATACAAAAAATTCACCCTAAGCTAATTTTGATACTCTGAATCCAAAAAACAAGTCCATTTTGAAAGATAAAAATTTCAAAATTTCAAAAAGTGGGTATTACTATTCATAACGGCTAGTTTGATTGGTTGTGGTGTGTTAGAACTCAAAGTTGCGTACAACACATGTTATTGATTTATTAAAAGAGAGGCGTACTATGGAAGCTTGAGGTGTTACATTCTCCCCTCCTTCAAATAATTTTGTCCTCGAAATTTCTAGAATATTACTGCATAAAAAGACTCGGGTGGTTCTTCATTATAAGTTCCTCGGGTTCCCACGTTGCCTCTTGCATCTTATGGTTTCTCCATAGAAATTTTACTAGACGAGTCGTCCGGTTTCTCAACACTTGTTCTATTGTATCAAGAACCTTGACAGGATCTTCGCAATAAGACAAATCGGGTTCCAGTTCCAATTTCTCATAGGTGAGTACATGCGTTGGGTTAGGCATGGATTTTCTCAACAGTGATACGTAGAATACATCGTGAACTTTTGAGAGACTTGGCGGCATTGCCAAATGGTAAGCTACAACCCCAATTCGTTCTAGAATTTGGAAAGGTCCAATGTACCTGGGACTCAATTTTCCCTTTTTACTGAAACATATAACACCCTTCCATAGAGATACCTTCAAAAAAACACGATCTCCTTCCTGAAATTCCAAATCCTTCCTTTGGTTATCGGCATAGCTCTTCTGCCTACTTTGAGATGCTTTGATGTGGGTTTGGATTACCTTTACCTTTTCCATCGTTTCTTCCACAATTTCTGGGTCTACGAGTTTTTCTTCACCGATATCATCCCAACAGGTTGGTGTGCGACATCTCTTTCTGTATAACGCTTCATATGGTGCCATCTAAATACTTGAATGAAATCTATTGTTATAGAAAAATTATACCATAGGTAAATATTGATATCACATACCTTGAAAGTCAAGTGATCATGATCTCAACATGTCCTCTAAGGATTTAATAGTCCGTTTTGATTATCCTTCAGTTTGGGGGTGGTAGGCAGTGATCAAATGAAGTTCAGTATCCAGAGATTTCTGAAATTTTTTCTAGAATCTTGATATAAAATTGGGATCATGATTAGAAAAAATAGATATTGGTACTCCATGAAGTCTTAAAACTTCATTAATATATAGTCTTGCTAAACATTCAAGTGTTAAATATTCTCTTATAACAAGAAAATGTTTTGACTTGGTAAGACGATCAACAATGATCCATACTGCATCGTTCCTTCTAGGAGTCTTTGGTAGACCCATGAGAAAGTCCATTGTGATATCATTCCATTTCCACTCAGGTATGGGAAGAGGTTGCATGAGTCCTCCAGGCTGTTTCCTTCCAACTTTCACTTGTTAAAAAACCATACATCTTGACAAAAAATCATCAATCTCCCTCTTCATGTTGTCCCACCAAAAATGTTCCTTCAAATCTTTATACATTTTGGTGCTCCCATGGTGTATTGAGAAATTGGAGTTATGTGCATCATCCAACAATTATATTTTTAGATCAGGTATATCGGGAACACAAAGTATCTTCCTAAATTTCAAAATTCCATCTTCATATACGAAGTCACTCAATATCCCATCATTCACAGCTTTAATCTTCTTTTGAAACTCCTTATCATAAACCTGAGAACTTTTTATCCTTTCTAGTAAAGTTGGTTTGGAAACCATTTGGAAAAGCATTGATGTTTCACCTTCCATGGTTATTCCCATATCCATATTTACTAGATCCATGAAAATAGGATCCCTTTAAACTCTCATATTGTTCAAAACTCCATGATATTTTCTGCTCAAAGCATCTTCCACCTTATTTTCCTTCCCTGGTTGGTAGTGTATCGTGCAATCATAATCCTTGAGTAGTTCAAGCCATCACATTTGCCTCATGTTGAGTTCTTTTTGTGAGAAAATATGCCTCAAACTCTTGTGATCAGTATAAATCTCACATTTTTCACCATAGAGATAATGTCTCCATATCTTCAAAGAAAATATTACAGCTACTAACTCAAGATCATGAGTAGGATAGTTTTGCTCATGAATTTTTAGCTGTCTTGATGCATAGGCAATAACCCTATCATTCTGCATAAGGACACAACCAATTCCTTTCTTTGAAGCATCACTATAAATAACAAACCCATCATTCCCCGATGGTAGATTCAAAATAGGATCATTGACTAATATTATCTTTAGTTATTCAAAACATTTTCACACCCTTTTTTACAAAAAAATTTAACCCCTTTATGTGTAATCTTGGTTAATGGGTTAGCCAACCGGGAAAAATTCTGGACGAAACATCGATAATAACCTGTTAAACCAATAAAACTGCATAACTCGGTTATACTCGTTGGTGCTGGCCATTCTTGGATTGCCTTGGTCTTAGAAGGATCAACATAGATTCCATCCTTAGAGAACATATTGCCAAGAAAAGAAATCTCCTGAATCCAGAATTCACACTTGCTAAACTTCCCATATAATTCATGTCTTCTAAGAGTCTTCAGGATAATGCGCAAGTGATTTTCATGATCTTCGTAGATTTTGGAGTATACCAAGATATCATCAATAAATACCACTACAAAGTCATCAAGATATTCCTTGAAAACTCTATTCATTATATCCATGAAGACAGAGGGTGCATTAGTCAATCCAAAAGGCATTATTGTAAACACATAATGCCCGTACCTAGTGCGAAATGCTATTTTTGGAATGTCTTCCTTCTTCACACACAACTGATGATATCCAGATCGAAGGTCAATCTTTGAAAATAATTGAGCTCCATTAAGTTGGTCAAATAAATCATCAATGTGAAGTTGGGGATACTTGTTCTTTATTGTTATAACATTGATCTATCTGTAGTCAATGCACAACCTCACAGATCTATCTTTCTTCTTAACAAAAAGGATAGGGAATACCCATGGAGAAACACTAGGGTGAATAAATCCCTTATTACTCAATAATTCTAGTTGTTTCTTTAGTTCCACTAATTTCACAGTGTCCATTTTATAAGTTCTCTTCGATATGGGCCTTGAACCAGGAATTAAATCAATGGAAAACTCAATTTCTCATTCTGGAGGATGTCCAGGTAAATCCTATGGAAACACATCAACATATTCTTTCACAATATTTACATCCTCTATTTGAACATTCTTTTCCTCACCCACAGTTATTTCATTATCTTCCTCCCCAATAATTGAATTTAGTTGAGCTACTGGGGCTGGATCTAGATAAGAATTAGGTGGTGACGTTTTTGCTCTAAAGATAAGGTACTCCTTATCATCATAAAAAATTGTAACCTACTTCTTCTTATAATAAATTTTTGCATCATGGTCTGAAATCCAATCCATATCGAGGATTATATCAAATTCTATCATGGGTATGATGATGAGATCAGTAGATAAATAATTTTTATATGCCATAATGGGAACTGATTCACAAAACTTTGTTGCAATGATACTTCCCTTAAGAGTTTTGACTGACAACTCCCTTATTAAACCAAATTGGAAATATCTAATTTTCATAGAAAACCGGGAAGATATAAAACAATGCGATGATCTAGAATCAAATAAATCATTTTCTAAACATGAGGAAACCATTAAATTAACTGCCACCACATCTTTCAGAGCTTCAACCTCAGCAGTATTGATAACATAAGCTTGGCCTTGATCCCTTGGCCTTTTATGAGGTAAGTTCCCCTAATGCTTAGGAAATTCATTCACATAATTCCCCCTTTATCTACAATTTTAGCATTCAACATCTACAACCTCTTTCTTCCCCTTGCAATCACGATCTTGGTGGCATTTTTCACCACACTTATAACAGACTCCCATTCCCTTTAGGAAAGTACCAGGGTGTTTCTTCCCACATTTACTGCAGGATGGATATTCACCTTTCCTCTTATTCCCCTTATTTACATTTCTAGAGTGTTCAACAGATCTCTTCTTCTCTTTCTTTGCTTTAAAGTCGCAAGACTCAGAGAATTATTTTTCTGTCTTGATAGCACATGAGACAATATCTTCGTACTTCGAGAAGGATTTTGAGACTAATGCTCGATGGAGAAATGGTTTTAACCCATCAATGAAATGATCAATCTTACTTCTTGGGTTACGTATATAATCTACAGCATGCCTCGATAACCTTGTAAAGTTATCTTCATACTTTGCGACATTCTCATCCTCCTTTTACCTTAGACTCAGAAATTGTCTTTCCATATCCACTCGATGGTCATGAGCAATGTATTTTTCTTAGAAAATTTATTTAAACTCCCTCTATTCCATATTTCATACTTCATTATCTTCCTTTGTGTTTTGAATCAATGACCACCATTGATCAGCATCTCCAGTGAGGCGGTAAACTGCCATGACCACTTTTTCCCTTTCGTGACTCCCCAGGTGTGGAATATTTTCTCTAAGGAATTTATCCATTACTTAGATACTAGTGGATTTTTACCCCCATTGAATGTTGGTGGTTGTTTCCTCATGAAGCGATCTAACTTTGATCCTCCACACTGCGGATCAGGGTGCTCCATACGTGTAAGGTTATTATTCATAACCAGAGTGAGTTGTCCTAGTATGGTGATTAGCTGATCAGCACCAGTTGCATCACCAGATCCACTATAATTATCTTAATTATGAGGTAAATCCCAATATGGAGTGCATGCATAGATACAATTTCCATTCCTTCTACTAGGCACCATTTCTAAAAAATGGCATAAACTAGATTAGTTTATGATTCACAATACATAAATTAAAACCTGTAAAACACTTAACATAAATTGAACAGTTTATGGATATAATCCATAATCATAAAAAAATTTCTTTGAGGAATTATATACTCATAAACCCTTCATAATTGTTTGTAAATAAAATGAGAATTATCCTAAGCATATCCCCAGGAGTGTCATAACCAAGAGTGCAGCAAGGCCCATTATCGTGCACCAGTTCCCATTCGAGTCTAGCTCAAAGCGGTGTTTTCGGGTTTTACCCCTAGGTACATCTATGCCGGAGCTGCCTCTACCTAGTCTTATCCATATAGGGATGTATTTCTTGAAAAACTCTTAAAATCTCTACAATACCAAAATTCTAGGAAGTTCTTCTATACTAATCCTCAAAGTCTATCTTAGGGCTATGTCCTCTAATTAGAGTTTATCTAAATCTAGTTTCCAAGGTTTGTACTAAACTTCCTCTGATACCAACTGTAACGCCCCAACCCCAGGATCCTAGAGTTGGTTCATTATTACGTATCATTGGCATGATCACAAAAGATCAAGTCTCGAAAGACCGAGAAGTTTAGTAGCCTTGAAAGTACTAGATACATTCATAAGGATTACATTACATCATAAAATGGAAAACTATAACAACATTGTTTTAATATACAACATTGATATCCCATAGACTATCCCTACAGGTCAGTCATAATATAATTTTTTGCATCCTGGGAAAAATAAAACATATAAAGGGGTGAGGTCAGATGCTCATTAAGGATAACAATGTAGCGGAAACTTTCATTAATAAGCAAAAACATTTAAGGCAATGTATAAAACTAAAAAAAATCATTTTAAACATAAAATTCATCATAATATGGAAAATATAAATCAAAATAATTCCATTTACTTACGCACATGGATATTATACTAGTCAAATAATCACATGCAATATCAATAGCCACTTTCATAATGATGGAATGCATAATGCCAGACTTCATAATCACATAGTCAAGGCCTTGTGCTAAGACTATAAATAAGATTTTGTCAAGTCCTTGTGCCAAGACACTAGTTTGTCTCATGAGACCTACCGATGCATCAAGGAGCTATAGCGGGCTCCACCCATCACTTACTAAGTCCAATGCATTCCTCATATGAAAAGGTTTAAACACAACATAAACATTCATATTAAAACTAGCATACGAAATATCAATACTTTATCCATAAACCATGAACGGTGTAAAAATAACACATCCACAGTCAAACATATCACAAAACCTTCAATACAATATGGAAGTTTTGTATCATAATAAATCAACTTCAAATAAGCTTAAAATCCATCAAAGGATGTTGACATAGATGAAATCAAAACCTTTTTTAGAGAAATATCTCTTTCTATTTTGAAATCATTTAAGAGTCACCTAATTATAAAGAAAATATTTATTTTGAAAATATTCCTATAATCTTGTAAGGGAAGCTTAAACAATTTTATAACGGTGGAAAATAGCTTCACCCATCGTATAAGTTAAAAAAAACATTCTTACCTTAATTTTGTCGAAAAGGTCATAAAGTACCTTGTTTGGAAAACGATGGAAAGATTCCTTTCAAAACATATAAGGTCAAATAAGGGTATAAATGACTTTACCCCATTGTCTAGTAAATAGTAAAAATGTTTTGAAGTACATTTTTAAGAAACATGGATGTCGATGATAAAGAGGTCCCAGTAGATAATTACCAATAAACAACCTCAGATAATAAAGAGATTGTGAAATTAACCCTTACCTTGTACTTTCCCTTGGTCGAGGGTAAGTTAAACTCCTTTATAATGGTGAAATAATTTTTATTAAATTATAAAAGAATCATATACATTAATATGATATCATATATGATCTTTTAACATTTCTTTGTTAATAATATCTTAGTATTATCGTCGTTTTGGGTGTTAACTGATTCATTTTCCTTTATATGCTTTGTTTCGTAAGTAATTTTTGTTATGGATAGGATGTATCTTATTCATATTCATAATTATATTAAGTCTTTAAACATTATTTTTAATTATCTAATGAAAATTATTCTTGAATGGATACAATGGAGAATCAATCTCATCGCGTTCGTGGAGACGGTAATTCGTACGTACGCATGAGTGACAATATCATTATTTTGATATTAAAATAATATATAAATGGATGGTATATCATATATACAGAATCATTAAAATGTTATATTTATTATTTACATCAATTACACATCATTATTATACCTATCCAAATAATAATTTATTGTATAGCAATTACACCATGGCGTGGAGACGATAAGCCGTACGTACGCACACATGGTGACATGTCATTCAAAGGATGGATAGAATAATGAATATAGTTGTAACATATTTATAATAAAATAACTTTATATATAATATACTGAATTTATTATTTTAGAATGTAAGCAACAAATAAAGAGGAAGTGGAAGAAGAAAGGAACTTGAAAGAGGAGATGAAATATTTACCTCTTCTTTGGGTTCTTCCTTTTGATTTGATCAAAAGGGATCCTTAGGTTGGATTTCTGACTAAAAAAAGGACTCTA
Organism: Viscum album; assembly: GCA_963277665.1. Classification (NCBI taxonomy): domain Eukaryota; kingdom Viridiplantae; phylum Streptophyta; class Magnoliopsida; order Santalales; family Viscaceae; genus Viscum; species Viscum album. Next base: position 1,524,727,007 of record OY728138.1, on the reverse strand, counting down.
GGATTAATGGAGAACAGTTGAGAGGGTATTTGGGTAGGGTTTGGCCAATCCAAATGGCTTTGAAGGTGTGAAATAGAGAGAAGTGGAAGTGCCCTTTTATAAGAGGAGTGAGGGGAACCTTAGGAAAAGATATAAATATTTTTTTATAATAAAATAATTTTCAGATTCAAATGGATCCAAAATAAATTATTTAAAGTCTAAGGTGGGGATGTGTCGAAAACCACTCAAACAATAGGTTTTAGACAAGTTTGGGTCACTATATTAACTTTATCTTTTAGATTTAACTCTTAGTTAAATAGTTTGATATTTACCATGTCTCTTTATATTTTTATATTATTTGGTTAAAAAACTTACTATATAATTCTAAGAGAACCCCAAGTGGTTCATTAATGATACACCTATCATTATAAAAGTCTTATGTCTGAACCTTAGATTTTTAAAAATATAATATCAATTAATAATATAATATTTGTTTTAACAACTCTTTTATGTCAATTTTGACACTATTTGGTATTTTGTTTTTTCTAAATTTATAACAACATTATTAATTCAAAACAAATTCATCTAACCAACCCTACCATGTCATATTAACCTAGAAAATTAGTTTAATTCATAAAAAGTCTCAAATTACATTTATTTGGATATTTATAATATCAATTATTTTAATATTTCATTAATATGATAATTACTGCATCATCATTCTGTCATAAATAAATTTAATTATTTAATGTCTAAAAATTATAAATAAAATACCATTATGTAGGAAATGTTTTTATATTTCTAATGAATATTTATAGTCGAATTTATCTTATGAATAACACTATATTAAAAATGTTTTAGTTATTAAACTTTGATTTTAACTCTTTTAACTCTTCTTTAAATAAAATAATAATAAATGTCCTAATCTAATCCAAGTAGACTAAAGAGGTTCATATTTTATTCCAAAGGTTGTTTTTTTTTCGAATTATACTTATCCAATATAATTAGGACATGTGTTAGGGTAATAATAATATCATTTTTACCCTTAATTACCCTATTTACTTTTAACCATGGTAAATAAAAGTAAAAAGTTACTATTCACCAAAAATTATTTTCATGTTATTGAACCAAATTTTACTTAATGATATCAACCATGTCTCTCGGATTTTCGAAATTCAAATCACAGAAGTGGTAAAATTAAGTTTTATATAAATTTGTAAATGCTCCTAGGAGGTGGATAAAAGACGGTAAAATGTTCAATAAAATTTGTATATATCTAATATTATTATAAATTAACTCCAATGAATTTAATTGAAATTATATAGGTATTATGTATCTATTTTGAAATAAATTAAATTTAAATTAAATAAATAATTATTTAAATAAAAATTCTTTTTTAAACTATAACTCAGTGTTTTCACTATTCATCAAAAAATTGAAAGTTTTCAGAAAAATATCAAAAATTCACCCTAAGCTAATTTTGATACTCCGAATCCAAAAACAAAGTCCATTTTAAAAGATAAACTTTATAAAATTTCAAAAAGTGGGTATTACTATTCATAACAGCTAGTTTGATTGGTTGTGGTGTGTTAGAACTCAAAGTTGTGTACTACAAACTATATTGTATTATTAAAAGAGAGGCGTACTGTAGAATCTTGAGGTGTTACATTCTCCCCTCCTTCAAATAATTTCATCCTCGAAATTTCTAAAATATTACTGCATAAAAATAATCAGGTGGTTCTTCATTATAAGTTCCCTGGGTTCCCACATTTCCTCTTCCATCTTATGGTTTCTCAATAGAACTTTTACCAGATGAGTTGTTCGGTTTCTCAGCAGTTGTTCTATTGTATCAGGAACCTTGAAAGACTCTTCAAAATAAGAAAAATCGGGTTCCAGTTCCAATTTCTCATAGGTGAGTACATGCATTGGTTCAGGCATGGATTTTCTCAACAGTGGTACATGGAATACATCGTGAACTTTGGAGAGACTTGGCGGCATTGCCAAAAGGTAAGCTACAACCCCAATTCGTTCTAGAATTTGGAAAGGTCTGATGTACCTGGGACTCAATTTTTCCTTCTTAATGAAACATATAACACCCTTCCATGGAGATACCTTCAAGAAAACATGATCTCCTTCCTGAAATTCCAAATCCTTCCTTCAGTTATCGGCATAGATCTTCTGCATACATTGAGCTACTTTGATGTGGGTTTGGATTACCTTCACCTTTTCCATCGTTTCCTCCACAAGTTCTGGGTCTATGAGTTTTTCTTCACTGACATCATCCCAACAGCTTGGTGTGCGACATCTCTTTCCGTATAACGCTTCATATGGTGCCATCTGAATACTTGAATGAAAGCTATTGTTATAGGAAAATTCTACCATAGGTAAATATTGATCTCACATACCTTGAAAGTCAAGTGTGTATGATCTCAACATGTCCTATAAGGTTTGAATAGTCCGTTCTGATTGTCCATTAGTTTGGGGGTGGTAGACAGTGATCAAATAAAGTTCAGTATCCAGGGCTTTCTGAATAATTTTCTAGAATCTTGATGTAAAATGGGGATGATGATCAGAAACAATCGATATTGGTACTCCATGAAGTCTTACAACTTAATTAATATATAGTCTTGCTAAACGTTCAAGTGTTAAATCTTATCTTATAGCATGAAAATGTGTTGACTTGGTAATATAATCAACAATGACCCATATTACATTTTTCCTTCTAGGAGTCTTTGGTAGCCCCATGACAAAGTCCATCGTGATATCATCCCATTTCCACTCAGGTATGGGAAGAGGTTTCATGACTCCCCCAGGCTGTTTCCTTCCATCTTTCACTTGTTGACAAACCATACATCTTGACACAAAATCATCAATCTCCCTCTTCATGTTTTCCCACCAAAAATTTTGCTTCAAATCTCTATACATTTTGGTGCTCCCAGGGTGTATTGAGAAATTGGAGCTATGTGCATCATCCAACAATTCTCTTTTTAGATCAGGTATATCGGGAACACAAAGTCTCTTCCTAAATTTCAAAATTCCATCTTCATAAACAAAGTCACTCAATCTCATATCATTCACAGATTTAATCTTCTTTTGAAACTCCTCATCATAAACCTAAGAACTTTTTATCCTTTCTAGTAAATTTTGTTTGGAAACCATTTGAAAAAGCATTGATGTTTCACCTTCCATGGTTATTCCCATATCCATCTTTACTAGATCCATGAAAATATGATCCCTTTCAACTCTCATCTTGTTCAAAACTCCATGATATTTTCTGCTCAAAGCATCTTCCACCTTATTTGCTTTCCCCGGTTGGTAGTGTATCATGCAATCATAATCCTTGAGTAGTTCAAGCCATCGCCTTTGCCTCATGTTGAGTTATTTTTGTGAGGAAATATACCTCAAACTCTTGTGATCAGTATAAATATCACATTTTTCACCATAGAGATAATGTCTCCATATCTTAAAGAAAATATTATAGCTGCTAACTCAAGATCACGAGTAGGATAGTTTTTCTCATGAATTTTTAGCTGTCGTGATGCATAAGCAATAACCCTATCATTCTGCATAAGGACACAACCAAGTACTTTCTTTGAAGCATCACTATAAATAACAAACCCATCATTCCCCGATGGTAGAGTCAATATAGGAGCATTGACTAATATTATCTTTAGTTATTCAAAACATTCTTCACACTCTTTTGTCCAAACAAATTTAACCCCTTTACGTGTGATATTAGTTAATGGGTTAGCCAACTGGGAAAAATTCTGGATGAAACATCGATAATAACCTGCTAAACCAATAAAACTACGTACCTTGGTTATACTCATTGGTGCTGGCCATTCTTGGATTTCCTTGGTCTTAGAAGGATCAACAGAGATTCCATCCTTAGAGACAATATGACCAAGAAAAGAAATCTTCTAAAGCCATAATTCACACTTGCTGAACTTCTCATATAATTCATGTCTTCTAAGAGACTTCAGGATACTACACAAGTGATTTTCATGATCTTCGTAGCTTCTGGAGTATACCAAGATATCATCAATAAATACCACTAAGAAGTCATCAAGATATTCCTTGAAAACTCTATTCATTAGATCCATGAAGACCGAGGGTGATTTAGTCAATCCAAAAGGAATTACTATAAACACATAATGCCCGTACCTGGTGTGAAATGTTGTTTTTGGAATGTCTTCCTTCTTCACACACAACTGATCACAAAAGATCAAGTATCGAGAGACCAATTAGTTTAGTAGCCTTGAAAGTACTAGATACATTCATAAGGTTTACATTACATCATAAAATGGGAAACTATAAAAACATTGTTTCCATAGACAACACTGATATCCCATAGACTATCTCTGCAGGTCAGTCATAATATACTTCTTCGCATCCTGGAAAAAATAAGACATAGAAAGGGGTGAGCTCAGATGCTCATTAATGATAACAATATAGCGGAAACTTTCACAAATAAGCATAAACATTTAAAGCAATGTATAAAACTAAAAAAAGCCTTTTAAACATAAAATTCATCATAATATGGAAAATATACTTCAAAATAATGTCATTTACTTACTCACATGGATATTCTAGTAGTCTAATAATCACATGCAATATCAATAGCCGCTTTCATAATGATGGAATGCATAATGCGAGACTTCATAACCACACAGTCAAGGCATTGTGCCAAGACTACAAATAAGATTTTGTCAAGGCCTTGTGCCAAGACACTAATTTGTCTCATGATACCTATCAATGCATCGAGGAGCTATAATGGGCTTCACCCATCACTTACTAAGTCCAATACATTACTTATATGAAAAGGATTAAACATAACATAAACATTCATATTAAAACTAGCATACAAAATGTCAATACTTTATCCATAAACCATGAATGGTGTAAAAATAACACATCCACAGTAAAACATATCACAAAACCTTCAATACAATATGGAAGTTTTGTATCATAATAAATCAACTTCAAATAAGCTTAAAATCCATCAAAGGATGTTGACATAGATGAAATCAAAACATTTTTTAGAGAAATATCTCTTTCTATTTTGAAATAATTTAAGAGTCACATAATTATAAAGAAAACATTTATTTTGAAATTATTATTATAATCTTGTAAGGGAAGCTTTGATGATGTTATAATGGTAGAAAATAGCCTCACCCGCCGTATAAGTTAAAAAAACATTATTACCTTAATTTTGTCGAAAAGGTCATAAAGTACCTTGTTTGGAAAATGACGGAAAGATTCATTTCAAAACATATAAGGTCAAATAATGGTATAAATTACTTTACCCCATTTTCTAGTAAATAGTAATTTTTTTTGAAATACATTTTTAAGAAACATGTATGTGGATGATAAAGAGGTCCCAGTAGATAATTACGTATAAACAACTTCAGATAATAAAGAGATTGTGAAATTAACCCTTACCTTGTACTTTTACTTGGTAGAGGGTAGGTTAACCTCCTGTATAATGGTGAAATAATTGTTATTAAATAATACAAGAGTCATATGCATTAATATGATATCATATATGATCTTTTAACATTGCTTTGTTAATAATATCTTTGTATTATCGTCGTTTCGGGTGTGAACTGATTCGTTTTCCTTTATATGATTTGTTTCATAAGTAATGTTTGTTATGGATAGGATGTATCTTATTAATATTTATAATGATATTATGTCTTTAAAAATTATTTTTAATAATCTAATGAAAATTAGTCTTGAATGGATACGATGGGGAATGAATCTCATCAAGTTCGTGGAGACAGTAATCTGTACGTACACACGAGCGACAATATCATTCTTTTGATATTAAAATAATATATAATTGGATATTATATCATATATAAAGAATAATTATCATGTTATATTTATTATTTATATCAATTACACTTCATTATTATACCCATCCAAATAATAATGTATTGAATAACAATTACACCATGACGTGGAGACGGTAAGGCGTACGTACGCACGCATGGTGAAATGTCACTCAAAGGATGGATAGAATAATGAATATAGCTGTAAAATATTTATAATAACATCACATTATATAGAAGACACTGGTGTTATTATTTTATAATGTAAACAACAAATAAAGAGGAAGTGGAAGAAGAAAGGAACTTGAAAGAGGTGATGAAATATTTACCTCTTCTTCAGGTTCTTCCTTTGATTTGATCAAAATGGCTCCTTAAGTTGGATTTCTGACTAAAGGAAGGCCTCTAGGATGAAGGTATGACATTTGAGAGGGTATTTGGGCAGGGGTTGGCCGATCCAAATGGATTTGAAGGTGTGAATTGGAGATAAGGGGAAGTTCCCTTTTATAAGAGGGGTTAGGGGAACCTTAGGAAAAGCTAGAAATATTTTTTTATAATAAAATAATTGTAGGATTATAATGGATAAAATATGAATTATTTAAATTATAAGGTGGGGATGGGTCTAAAACCAATCAACCAATAGGTTTTGGACAGTTTTGGGTCACTATATTAACTTTATCTTTTAGATTTAACTCTTAGTTAAATAGTTTCACATTTACCATGTCTCTTTGTATTTTTATATTATATGGTTAATAAAACTTACTATATACTTCCAGGAGAACCCCAAGTGGTTCATTAATGATACAAATATCATTATATAAGTCTTTTGGCCGAACCTTATATTTTTAGGAATAGAATATCCATTAATAATATAATATTTTTTTTAAAAACTCTTTTATGTCAATCTTAACACTATTTGGTATTTTGTTTTTTCTAAATTTATAATAGCATTATCAATTCAAAAAAAAATTCATCTAACCAACACTAAAATGTCATATTAACCTATAAAATTAGTGGAATTAATAAAAAGTCTCAAATTACATTTATTTGGATATTTATAATATCAATTATTTTAATATTTCATTAATACGGTAATTACTGCATCATCATTGTGTCATAAATAGATTTAATTATTTAATGTATAAAAATTATAAATAAAATATAATTATTTATGAAATTGTTTTAGATTTCTAATGAATATTTATAGTCGAATTTATCTTATGTATAACCCTATATTAAAATTTTTTTAGTTATTAAACTTTGATTTTAACTCTTTTAACTCTTCTTTAAATAAAATAATAATAAATGTCCAAATATAATAGAAGTGGACTAAATAGGTTCATATTTTATTCCTAAGGTTTTTTTGGTCTAATTAAACTTATCCAATAGAATTATAACATGTGTTAGTGTAATAATAATATCATTTTTACCCTTAATTACCCTATTTAATTTTAACCGTGGTAAATAAAAGTAAAAAGTTTCTATTCACCAAAAATTATTTTCATCTTATTGAACCACATTTTACATACTGATATCAGCTGTGTCTCTCAGATTTCAAAATTCAACTCACAGAAGTGGTAAAATTATGTTTTATGTAAATTTGAAAATGCTCCTAGGAGGTGGGTAAAAGACAGTAAAAAGTTCAATAAAATTTTTATATATCTAAAATTATTATAAACTAACTCTAATTAATTACATTGAACTTATATAGGTATTATGTATCTATTTTTACATAAAATAAATTTAAATAAAATAAATAATTATTTAAATAAAAATTCTGTTTTAAACTATAACTCAGTGTTTTCACTATTCATCAAAAATTGAAATTTTTCAGAAAAATACCAAAAATTCACCCTAAGCTAATTTCGATACTCTGAATCCAAAAAAGAAGTAAATTTTGAAAGATACAATTTATAAAATTTCAAAAATTGGGTATTACTATTCATAACGGCTAGTTTGATTGGTTGTGGTGTGTTAGAACTTGAAGTTGCGTACAACACATGCTATTGTATTATTCAAAGAGAAGCGTACTATGGAAGTTTGGGGTGTTACATCACAGATAAGTACCTTACACTATAAGTGTTTCTTCTAAGGGAAGTGGCTGCAGTAGAATTCTATTGTGGAGATTTCTAGTTCCAATTATGAAAATATCCTATAGGGTATTTCCAATATGATCACTTTCGGAAGGATTATATATAAATAAAACTCAACAAACAAATCTATGCATTATGTTTTCCCTTCCCCAATACCTTTGGTAAATGGTTCTTCTAAGGGAATATGTGATAGTAGAATCCCATGGTGGGGATTTATAGTTCCAATCATGCAAATCTACAATAGGGGATTTGAAATATTATTACCTTTTATAGGATTATAAGAACATCAAAATTAATATGAATGTTTGTACATCATATCAAGAATTTATATATACCATTGTTTGGACTTCATAGATAAACACCCTGCATTAGAAGTGTTTCTTTTAAGGGAAGTGATTTCACTAAAATCCTTGGGTGGAGATTTTTACTTTTGATGCTGTAAATCTATTATAGGGGATTTTAAGAATCATTACCATTGAAGGATTATGTAATGGAAAGAATTTACAATAGAATCCCCAAATTTAAATTTTGAGGTTCGATTATGAAAATCTATTATAGGGGATTTATAGGAGTAGTCACCTTCCAGACTTCAATCTTGTTAACACATCTATATAAAGTTATAAGTAAAAAACTGATACATATATTTTTCATATAATAGTTAAAAATTGGACAACTTCCATTCAAGAAAAGTTCTTCTACATTAGAAAACAACATTTAAAAATTACATGATTTTGATTAAAACAACGTCTGGTAGTATAACCAGTCTGATGACAGTAAAAAAAACTTCCAACATTGTCATATTCAATCTATAAACTTGAAACTTGATCTCCAAAACATTATATTACATGTTTCCAATAACATTCTTCTAGTGTTTCATTTGTGACAGACAGTGGACAATAATTACACCATCTTTGGTTCATGCCTGACTTCTGGTTTCATGGGGTGGTTCTGACCAATTAAAAATAATTATATTTCTTTATTTCATAGGTAGAAAATAATATATTTGAATTTTTATTAGTATTTGATGTTTTTATGGATTCCTTATTTCTATAACTATAGTTCTCATGTCATGATTTAATTGCCGAACTAGAAAAACTCTCTACATCTATGTATTCTAAAGAAAATTTTCAGAAATAAATCCATTTTTTATTTATACAAGATTTCAAGTACTCATACTGTTTAATTTTTAATGATACACAATTTGAATAAGAAACTTTATTGTCTATTATTGGTGAAAAAATGGAAGAATAATTATTTATAGAAAACGTGTAAATTGTAAAGTACAAATGGAGAATTTACTTATTAAAAACATCACCAAATTACCATGAGTAATAGTTTATAGTGGAAATACTTGAAGAAGTAATCTTTTATTGTTGAATAGTATGTCGTCATTTATTATAGGAAGATGTCAGCCGTATTTTTGATCTGAGACAACATAAACCCTACATTTTTTCACTCAAACATACTTTGGTGATAAGAAAAACCACAGTGGGCACCAAATATTTTGGTTATTCACTATTGTGTATTGTGCCAATGAAAAATGGTTTTCTCTAAAGAATGAGCCGAAACATCAGAGCACTGTTTTGGATTTTTAGTAGGTCAGATGAAATTCGAGATGAGATTTGGTTTTTCCCACCAAAAATTGATTTTTATGACAATGGAATCTTGATTCCTTAGGGTGTTAAAACCAAAAAAAAATATGGGGGAATACTTTCTTTTAATTTAATGGTTGCGATGAAACAAGACACATGTCACAATTGTAGGCTACAAATTCACCCGCAATTTTAGGTGGGAAATAAAGACGATGTATATTCAGGTGGTAGGGGGTATGAACAGGAGGTGATGATGGGGGTATAATGGTGTGAGTTAGAGAATTAGTTGTGGTGGTGGGTTATACAATCAATATGGGAATAGTTTAGTGAGAGGGATGGTTTGTGTAAAAAAAGTTTTACAAAAAAATTATAAAAATTAAATAGACACATTTATGAAAAACATGTCTATTTACTGACTCATTTACCATTATTTAAATAAAATTTGGGTAAAAATGTGTAGCTAAATTACCAACATCAATAAATGTGTGTAAATTATCCATGTTTATAAACACAACTAATTATAAATTTTTATTAACACAACTAAATAACCGATACACCATTTCTTGGAATTTTTATGAAACATGGGAAAATGAATTAACCATGTTTATAAATATGGATAAACACAAAAAAAATGTGGATAAATATAAATGGTGATAGACTATGAAAGTAGGAGTCGATGTAGGGGGGATAACGTTATGAGTAGGAGTGTGAGCGGTGGTAGAGGGTCATGTAATCAAGATGGGATAAGTCGAGCAAGCGGGATGGGGTGGGTAAAAAAAATTATCAAAAAATGAGAAAAATTAAATATCTACATTTATGTAAAACAAATCTATTTACTTTCTCATTTAATAGAGTTTACATAAAACACAGGTAAACAATGTGTCGCTAAATTACCCACATTTATAAATGTGGGTAAATTATCGCTGTTTATAAACATGGCTAATTAGAAATTTTAAGTAATGTGACTAAATTTTCGACACACCATATCCCAACATTTTTGAAAAATTTGGGTAATAGAATTAGTCATATTTATAAATGTGACTAAACATAAAATAAAAATGTGGATAAACATAATTTTTTCTTTAGTGTGTGTATATGTATGTATATGTTCATGTATATATGTATGTATGTATATATATATGTGTGTGTGTATGTGTGTGCATTCATGTGAATATGTATGCATGTGGATGTATATGTATGACTTTTCATGTGTGAGTATGCATATGTATGTATGTATGTATGTGTGTGTGTGTGGGTGTGTATGTTGTGTATGTATGTGTATGTGTTGGCACCAAGAAATTTATGGCACATACTTTGCTGAAAAATCCATAACACAATCCTCACTCATATAATAGAAGCCGAGTTTGAATAGGAAAGTATCTCCATCCCTGAAGAAGAAAAAGAAAATTGGTTCTACATGTGTTGCATGATTTCTCACAAAAAGAGGGATGCATATTCCTCAAAAACATTTCATGATCTAGTGGTGTGGTGGTGACAACCTTTCCTTGGGATTAGGTTATGTATTTAATCTTTTGCTGACCAAAAGAGCATCAAATCCCAAAAAACCTATTTTAAGTGCCATATGGGCACTTTTTCCCCTTGGGGAATACCTACTATGAGGACACTCAATAACTAGGGGCATAGTTCTCATTGAAAGATTCAGTTTGATTACTTGTGGAGGAAAATCTTGATTTGGGTTTTTTATATAATTAAAGGGGGTGAGTTGTTGTTTAATTGGAGATATGGGGGTGTTAAGCACCAGTTGAACTGGTGTTTTTGGGTTTTAACCAAAAAGTGCCATTTCATATAGCGCTTTGGGGGTGTGAAAGACAAAGTGCCACATGAATTGGCACTTTGTGGATGAAATTACTAAGCGCCACTTCATATGGCACTCTTTCTTAAAATTTTTAAAAGAAGAGTGTCACATGAATTAGTTCCCTTCATTAAATAAAAATCTATCATGGTGCCACATCAAGTGGTGCCTTAAATTTTACACCCTATACAACGGTGAGCCCCATCCACTTCCTTCAATCTAATAAGCCCGACGCTCCTCGAAGCTCTATGTTATCTTTCTCTGGACCCTTAATGGCCCTCTACTCTGAAACCCCTCCCCGCCCTCGTTTAGGCACAAACCTACAATATTGAGGCAATTATATTTATATTTAAATGTGTTTAATAGTTTAATTAATTTATTATATTTTTTAGTAATTCGTTTATAATTATTAAATAGTTAATGTATTATAATTATAACCTAATAAATATATAATCGCAATTAGTAGTTAATTTTGTAGTTTGTTTCTAACTAGTAATTAGTTAGTAATTATATAATTGTAATTAGTAATTAATTTAGCATTACTTAATTGTATTTAGTAATTAGTTAAGTGTAATTAGAAATTCATTAATTAATTCAATTTAAAAATTAATTATTTTTAATTATTAGATTATTAATTGTAATTAGTAATTAATTAATTAATTAATTAATTATAATTAGAAATTAAATAAATTTAATTAGTAATTAAGAAATTGTAATTTGTAATTAATTTAGTATTACTTAATTGGAAGTGTAATTAGTAATTAATCTATTCAAATTAGCAATTAATTATTTGTATTTAGCACTTTATTAATTTTAATTAGTGATTAATTAAGTAATTAATTAATTATAATTCATAATTAAATAAGTATAATTAGTGATTACTTAATTTTAAATATTAATTAATTTAGTATTACTTAATTGTAATTAGTAATTAGTTAAGTGTAATTAGTAATTAATTTATTGAAATTAGCAATTAATTATTTGTAATTAGTAGTTTATTAATTTTAATTAGCAATTAAACAACTTCTATTAGTAATTACATAACTAGAATTATTAATTACATAATTTGTATTATTAATTACATAATTGGAATTATTAAATACATAAATGGAATTAGTAAATAATTTAGTATTACTTAATTATAACTAGTAATTAGTTAACTGTAATTAGTAAATTATTTATTGTAATTAGAAATTAATTACTTGTAATTAGTACTTTATTAGTGTTAATTAGTAATTAAGTAATTATGTAATTAATTTCAATTAGAAATTACATAACTGGAATTAGTAATTAAAGAACTGTAATTAGTAATTAATTTACTATTACTTAATTGTAATTAGTAATTAGTTAAATATAATTAGTAAATAATTTAATGTAATTAGAAATTAGTTATTTATAATTATTAATTTATTAATTGTAATTAGTAATTAATTAATTAATTAACTATAATTAGTAATTACTTAATTTTAATTAGTAATTAGTTAAGCGTAATTATCAATTAATTCATGCAAATTAGTAATCAATTATCTGTAATTAATACAATTTTAATTTTAATTAGTAATTAATTAAGTAATTAATTTTAATTAGTAATTAAATATCTATAATTATTTATTAATTAATTGTAATTAGTAATTAATTTAGTGTTACTTAATTGTAATTAGTAATTAGTTAAGTGTTTTTTTAAAGGTGAGGCTCAATAACCCCTTTATTATATAAAAACCAAATACAGATGAGAGAACATATGAAAATAAATACAGTCCAAGAACAAGAAATTAAGTAGCTCAATACTGTGTACTCATGCTATGATTTGATGCACATCCACCCCAACCATGAAGATGTATACCTTGTCTACAAGTTTTGACATGAAACCAAGGCCCATCTCCATCATCTAGAAGTCCAACATCTGCAATGTTGGTCATGTCTTCTCCTCCAAAATTTGTCACATTTTTTTTTCACAAAGACGATGATTGTATAGTTCATCCTCCTCACAACTTCTAGAAGAAAGAAACTCAAAAGAGTTGTGATTACTAACCTTTAATTATGATTTCACTTTCACGGGTAGAACAAAATCAAATCCCACATTACTCTTTAATTCATCCTTCTTGCAATGTTCCAAAATAGAGGTCCCAACATCCTTGCCAGCACCTATTTCAATAGGAACATGTAACTTGAAAAGAGTTGTCGTAACTATTGTCCTTTCTCCTTTAGATAGTGTAGACACACCAATTGTATTAATAACCCTACATTGAATAGGCAGTGAAGGCATAGAAGATCCATGTGAAGTTTTTAAAGCATTTAATGATTAATTATCAAGGGTTTGTAGACCCTCACTAGGGGTACCGACATGTTTAACCCCTACATCACCTTCCAACCATGAGGTATAAAGGTTAACATCACATAAATTGGGTATCTCCCTGCCCCCAGTAAGTACAGAAACCTTACCAGGCCACATATGGGCCCCTAAGTCACTACTAACATGAAATTCAGGAGGCTGCTTACTAACCATGTGGTTCGAGCTAGCCTGAGTACAAAGAGGTGAAAGCCCAACCCTTTTCATATTCATTGTATGAACAAAATCTAGAGGAGTAGAATAGGATGATGTATACTTATCTATAGAGATAGGTATTCCATGAGAATAAAGAACCTCCTCATTAATCATCACTAGAGTATACTTACCTTGCTCTTGAGAAAGATATTTTTTGGTCTTGAATTGGAAACCATCTGACTTAGATTTTACTTTGAGGATTTTAGAAAAATTAATTTTTTGATATTTCCATAAATTATAGTTCACATTGGCATGTGTAGTGAACTCTATGTTTTCTAGGCTATCCTCATACTCCTCATAATCATGCTCATCCCTTAAGTCTCTAGTTAGAAGATCTTTGAAAGATAATCCAACAACAACATTAATACCTTCTACTTCTAAGTCATCCCATGACTTCATGGGCTTATCAATCATCTAGGAAGAAGAAGATAGACCAGTACTATTACAAGTGGAATTAAGAGGAACAATTACATCCATTATTTAGAGGATTTGAATAACCCCCAATAGGTGTTAGATGATGAAAATTTATGGGATCTAAATTCCCTGATATAGTGGATTGAGCCACATCCTGTACAAAAGAGGGATCCAAATTTTTGAGGGCAGAAGGTTGAACAACATCACCAATGGTTTACTCATTATCCCCAATATCAACATCTTGTGTGCTCACAACCCTCTCTTTTTTGTGATAATGCTAAAGGTAGTGACCCTTCATTTGACATTTATAATAATAAAGCTCCCCCTACAATTAATTTTTATTAGTAATTAAACAACTGTAATTAGAAATTACATAACTGGAATTAGTATATACATAACTAGAATTAGAAAATAATTTAGTATTACTTAATTGAAAATTGTAATTAGTTAACTATAATTTGTAAATTATTTAACAAAATTAGAAATTAATTATTTTTAATTAATAATTTATTAGTTTTAATTAGAAATTAATTAATTATGTAATTAATTGTAATTACTAATTACATAACTAGAATTAGAAATTACATAACTAGAATTAGTAATTAATTTAGTATTAGTTAATTGTAATTAGTAAATAATTTAATATAATTAGAAATTAATTATTTGTAATTAGTAGTTTATTAATTATAATTATAAATTAATTAATTATTTAATTAAAATTTGCTACAGTTCTCGATGGATTAAAATATGGGAATATTATAATTTCTAGCTTTCTGATAACACACCCATGCTTCTACCAAACAAGACTAGGCTGCAACCAAATGGGAGGAAAAAGTTTACTTGCATTCAAAATGAGATGGATTGGACGAATGAGTAGGAAACTAAATGGAGGTGTGACATACACATCTAGGAAGGTCACACGTGGACACAATTCCCTAGAAACATAGGGTAATTATCTAATAGTTAAATTGATTTATCTATACTATCATTTAATGTAAATGTTTGTACATGTAATTATTATTTTTTAATTATCATTATTTTTTGGTCAGAGTAGAACAATCAAGAGGGGTTTGGATTCATTTTACAAATAAAAATGTTTGAAAAGATAATTTAAAATCAAAATCCATAATTTATAATCACATCCTGTTAACTAAAAATAGATTAATATAGTTTTATCTTTTAAAAATGTTCTCAATGGTGTAACCATAACTTAGTTATAAACAAGTGTGAAAACCCTTTTTATCTTTTGAAACTAATTTACAGTCTTATACCTATGTTTCTACATTGTTCCCTATAAGAGTATATCCCCTTTTATCAACAAGAATGACTTTCACATAAAAATAACTTCATCTCAAAGTACATATGCGGTCACTTGAAATAACATACTTAAGTTTTATGAAAAACCAAAAAGAAACATAAAATATCTTTCCTACCAAATCATAAAACCATGTACGAGTTAAATATCCATCAAAATCAATATCCTAATATTAATACATTTATATGGGGTAACCTATGTTATCTGCACAGTAGTTACACATGTTACGCGATGTGTTGGAACATGGACCTATTAGACATTTTTCTGTTCTAAGAGAATATCATTTTCATCATGATGAACCTCTAGTACCCATATTTCTATACCTAACACATGCTGAATTTTATGGAGTCTACATATGTGATTTAAAGAAAAAGGATCACTAGTTTATTGTTATAATGGTTGAGATATGGATACCAAAGAAACACACATTTCATATCCTTGAGAGGAATATGAACATTAATTTAGGGGATGTTGCCTACATACTCTGTCTACCCATCAACGAACAGGTAGTTATGGGTTCTACTATTAGCGACTGGTGTGCAGATCATACACTATCTACTTAGAATTGACATTGTCAACATACCATGTGTCCTCGAGGGTTACCTCTTGCACATGGGGTGTCTTGATGAGCATTTAACTATTATTCCTAATAATGGAGATGAGGGGATAGTTATTCGAAACACACATGTAAATATTATGAGAATGGTCAGAGGCATGTTGCGTGTGGAATACTCTGCCACCTTGGTACACATGATGTACCTTCCATTACTTGAGGATATTTTCTTTATGGGTAGATATAGTTGGGGGTCTGTTGTATTATCATATCTATATAGATGTATTTGTAATATTTTTCTAGTTGTTGTGTAACATACTGTAGGTTGTATGGATTTGGAACAGATGTGGATATGAGAGAGTTTTCTACAAATTGATCCTAGAGTTGTTGCACCACTTCCACAACACCTATTTCAAGACTTTCCCTAGGGACGTTGGTATGTTTAATTCATTAATTTTAGTTATTTAGTAAATTAATTAATTTAATTTATAAAAATAACATATATTTCTTCTTTTTTAACCAGGAGGAGTCCATATCAATGTTATTCACTTACTCTGAGACATATTGTATATATATTTTGATTTATTTTTGATACTATACAACTTGCTAATGTAGGTTGAACATTAATTTTTTTTGTAGACAAATTAATTTTTTTATTACTTTTTAAAGATATTTCATTATTATCTCAGTAAAATTATTGTGATAATTTATGAATTCTTTCTTGAGTTTATATTCCAGGTTTCATAGACCCCGTAGACATGATTTTTTTATGCATCGCTTCCACCATATTGCATAGCTATGATTGGAGATCATAGTGAAGTGGTGCCACTCATCCACTTCCACATGATTAAGTGGAACCAGCCTGATAGAGTCAATTGAAAGTTTGGATATATACAACATATCATGATGAAACCATGACAGGTTTATGGGTTACATTCCATTATTCTAATAGGTAGAAAAATGACAGACTGACCACATTTTCATGCATGATATATTGAGTATTGGGACACGTGTTCCCAATATGGTATCTTTCAGCACAAATATCCCACAACATGATAACTATTAGACAATCATGGGGATTATATAGATTGGTACTGATGGCACATGTTTATGTACCTTACATATCATGGGATATGAATTCAGTAGTTGATTTTTTTAATAATATTTATTATATTTGTTTTGCTCATGTTTCATAATAATTTGAATTTTATTTAATTTGTAGTCAGATAACCATGATTGACTTTTACATATCACAGATCCTTAGGAGGAGGAATTTATTAGGTGGTATGTAGTTCACCTAGATCTGTTGGCTATTAGAGATCCTCTCTATTTCATATGTGATGTTGTCTATGATGAGGAGCCACAATTATATATCGATCTTCATCCTCTGACTGAGGCTCCTGAGGATGTTCATGTCCCTACTATGCATGTTGAGGATGCTGCATAACCACCACCACCAGTATCCAGAGGATAGAGACAAGGAAATCAATGTGGGAAGAGGTGAGGAAATAGATGTCTGAGAGAGGATTCTACAGATGCTACCGCACCACAGAGAGATGATCCTGCAGAGAAGTTAGGAGTTGTTTTTGTGCCATAGATGTCATCTCTATCTCAGCTGACTGTGAAGGACTGGGACCTGTGTGTGGTAACAAAACTCATGGCGGTCCCATCTCTCACCAATGAGGTTCAGCAGGACACTCTTATTCACACCTCACCTAAGACCCCTCATAATGACTCAATGTCATGGAATAATGGTCGTGATGCTACTCATTTGGAGGGAGAGAGGTATTTTTTGGATGGCTTTGACTCTCACCACGAGGAGTTGAGGATTGACATTGATATTATGGGGTCCTCAGAATGTGAGTTTTAATATCATACTGAGGTGAAAGAGGAGTACATCCTGTCAAAAATTGATCATAAAGGGAAGAAGCATGTTGGTTGTGCTGGGGTTTTCCAAGGTAATACACAACCTTCATAAAAGATCATTATGGTATCACTTGTTGGGACCTCTACCAAGGAAATTGTCTCTAGTTTGAATCTTGGATAGAAGGTTGATCAAGGGTTTCTAAATAACTCTCTAGTTATTGAAACTACTCAGTAGGGGGTTGTTACTGATGTTCTTACTAAAATTAATGTAATTGATGGGGATTCTACCACAAATGAACATATGTTACTGGAAAATATTTCTAAGGAAATTTTATTGGTGGTAAAGGGTATTGGAATTAAGCAGGTTTCATTGGTTCCTGGTGAGGCCCCTGTTGTAGGGGATATTGCTGGACAACATGTGAATGATGTTGCTAAGGAGGGTGACTCACAGTGTGTGTAGTACTCACATGTCTTTGATTACATATTGGGTTAAAGCTTATAGTACTTGACCAAGGAAGATGTAAAGAGGGAGAATGACTCTTGGTAGTATCCCATCACATGGATTGTAGGCCCAATGGGCATTAATTCTCATTACATGTCCTTGAAGGCCCATATGTTTTTCCCAAAGTCCCACCAATTAATAGTACTATAATATCACCTAAACTACTATGATACCTGCTACAATACTTCCATCGCTACAATAATTGCTACAGTGCCTGCCACTGCTATAACATCATTGTTGTTACCGTTCATTGTTGCTATAGTTATGCTACAACAATTTGTACCTAATGAGTTTTGAAACCCATCCTTGACATAGTATTATGGGGTGCTTGCCACTAATCCGAATCCCAACTACAATCACTAATAAATATTTAATATAATTATTTAGTAACAAATTATTAAAAATAATAATATAATAATTAGTTATTAATTAATTAATAATTAAGAAATATCTAATTACTTATTAATAATAGTATTTACTAATTAAATAATTAATTATTAATTAACTAATAACTATTAATAATTATTAGTAAAAAATTACTAATAAATATTTAAAATTATTTTTTAGTTACTAAATATTAATAATAATGACTGAATTATCAAATTACTGATTTTTAATTAATTATTACTAAATTAGTACTGAAAACAACGTGAACCAAGGACTATTCTCCTAGCCCTAAAATAAAATTATTAAAAAAGTAAATTACAAGAAAGAAAGGATGAAAAAATTTGAGCACCCATGCACAACACACATATGGTATATTCTGCCAAAACGCAACCACAATGCAACAAGAGTAACAAGAAAATAGAACTATCACCTGCAGCATCCCTAAGAATTACGTCCCCACCTCCATTTCAGTGTGACCCAAGGCCCATCCTAATTATCCTTGCTTAATGATTCCCCAAGCTCCTGAGGTACAAGTTCCTTTTCCACATGTTGTCCACCAGTGTCCACCTACTACCTCAAATCCACATCATTGTCACCTCCCTCTTGAATTGTGAGATGATCCAACCCACCTTCATGTACCTAACTAAAAACATGTACACCCTACACCATAACATCCCCCCTCTCATGTATAGGGGTTGTGACAACCCCAACATCATCAAATTTGTTAGAAATAGATGCCACTTTATTACACACACTAGACTTCTCCAAGTCATCAATATAAATTTGATCAAAATCTACATTTCTAATGGTATCAAGAACTGTAAAAAATTACCTTTCTCTTTACCCTTACAAAGAGAAGACACTGGAGTGCTAGCCAAATAAGGAGGATGATTAGGAATTTTAGTACCTGCACAAATCAATCCACCATGACCAATAGCTATTGGAGAACGACCAGGAGTTTCAATCCCTGCACTAAGCTGAACAAAAACTGCTTCAACCCCCTCTAGTTTAGCTGGAGCCCCAACATCTCCCTCAACCTCTCAAACCTGCACATTCATCACTAGGTCCATGTCCACAAAATTTATACCTTTTTTAGGCTACTGAAAATCTGTTTCTAGAGGATCATTCCCAGAGGAAGTATCACCGTCATTATCAACTTATAGAAACTAATCACCATGAACAACATAGATTTCATCCCCTACCTTTGGTTGAGCATCATGTACAGGAAAAATAGGATGCTGAAGAACAATCTCAACATTAATTTTACCATGAGAAAACTATTTCTCCTCAAGGAGCTCTACAGGGTCTCCCTCATCCTCATTGCTCAGCTCATCACATCCATCACACCTATCTATCCATTTATACTGATTCACATCCTTTTCATTAGTATCAAATAGACTTTGACCAGATTTAACAACTTCAATGAAATATTTGACCATATCAGCTCCCTGACCACTAACACCAATGATTTTTCTATTATCCAAGGGAATGCTATTAGAATGATGAACATTGATAGTTGAACCACTCTTATTAAAAAATTTAAAAGCCTTAGAACCCATCATAGTATCTTTATTAGCAGTTCCTTTATCAACCTTGTTCACTATATGTCTATCAGATAAATCAGGCTCAGCCATAGGTATTTTAAACTTATAATTTTCAACCTTATGCCCAATCCTTTTACAATTGGATAATTTCATTCCCCTGAGGCATGATTCCCTAACATGCCCAATACAATGACAATTAAAGAAAAAATCAGGCATAAATTCAATCTTTATAGTATTTAACAACATTAATTTCTAATAAATATTAATTACTAATTTATATTAATTAATAATAAATATTTAAAATTATTATTTAGTAACTAATTATTACAAATAATAATATATTTATTAGTAATTAATTAATTAGAAATTATACAATATTTAATTACTTATTATTAATATTAAGTAAAAATTTACTAATTAATTAATTTTTAATCAATAATTATTAATAATAATTATTATAAAATTATTAATAAATATTTGAAAATATTATTTAGTTGCTAAATATAATTAATAATGACTAAATTATTAAAATAACAATGATTAATTAATTAATTATTAAATTATTATTATTAATTAAATAATTATTACTAATTAATATTAATTACTAATTAATATTAATTTCTAATTAATATTAATTACTGATCAATATTAATTAATAATTAATATTAATTGCTTAAAAATATTTAAAATTAATCTTTATTTACCAATTATTACAAATAATAGTTATATATATTATATATTATATATTTATTATTTTGTTATTATTAATATTATTTATCAGTAAATATATATTATTTAATTACTAAAAAATTAAAATATATTAATTATTAATAATTAATAAGTTGTTTATTAATATGATTAACAATTTATAAATATTTATTTGTGATTAATTAGTTGTTAATTAATATTGTTTAAAATATTATTAATATCAATAAGTTAATTATTAATATTTAATTGTAAATGTTAATATTTAATTATTATTAGTATTTATTAGTAATTAATAATTATTATCAATTAATTACTAATTGGTAATAATTATATATTATTAATTCTATGTAGGAAAGGGAGGACTTGAATCTCACATTGGAAATCTAGAATGATTTAAAATGAAATCCCTCTTATAAATGGGAGCCTTGGGAGAGGGATTCTATTTGAGTTCCATCCTGCTTTATTGATAATAATGTAGGATATTAAATATTAGTTAAATTCTATATAATTTTCTATTATATATATATATAAACAAAACAAATAAAAATAAAAATAAAAATTTGAAATATTCAGGCATTCATATTTAAAATAAGTTTTTTTTTCATTCAGAAAAGACAACAAGGACTTTTCCACCTTTGGCCAAAATTTCTTGTGAAGGGTGAAAGGATCTTTTCACCTTTATGAATTCTCTTTAAAAATATTTTTAACTTATTATTATTATAATTATTATTATTTTCAAAAAATGTATATAAAAACCTTTCGTGTGGAGAGTGGAGACTAAGAGATCCACCCCAACTTCACTAACTGCCTCTAAAACATGATATCTATCCTCCTCAAAGTCACAAATTTCACCTAAGTCACAAATATAGTTGAAGGAAATCGAAAATACCTTCATGGATTCCTTCTGCCACGATCAAAACCCTGAAAATGCCAACTCAAAGCCTCCTCCAAAAACCACTAGACCTAAATGGGAAGGGTATGAACACTAGAACACATCCCTTCAATCATGTATTCAATTGATAATAAAAGGAATCTGCCAGGTTTCCCTCCCAAACTAAAAAGACCATCGAGGAATCCTAGTCATGTATTCCCTTGATAAAGAGGGTCTTAGTTGTGGGGAAACCATGACGATCTCTCGTGGTTCATACAACTCGACTTAGCTACCCCAAACCTGAACCAAATTGACCCAAGTGCTTAGAAGATGCCTAATCCCACTCAATGATCTGCGAGAACTTGGATATCCTTCAGGTGTAATTCTTAACTTCCAACTCAATGATGAATTTATTCTCCAATCAATGAGAAAAAATATATAAGAAATGGTAGCCCCATATGCATAAGACCTACTCAATCCTATGTTTCTACACCTTTCATGACATAAAAGTCCTTATAACATAATGTTAAACTATGTGGCCAACAACCTTACCACATGATGTTAAACAACATGGTACAGTTCTTTCACATGAATTTAAACCGTGTAATTCAAACTATGTGGGATTTGGTTTCTATTAACCAAGATACTTAAGAATCCCCACAGAGGTCCAAACCCAGTATTATATACCCTCTATATCCATCATAATATGGCTGTATTCCTTATTAATAACCCATTATTTCATTGGGACATATTCCCAATGAGACCATTACCCACCTGTAGAGTCATATTCCCTCTAGGTATCACCATATTTCCTTTATTTTACCATATTCCTAAAGAAACCATACTTTGCTCAGTGGTCCATATTCTTGTTGGAAGAATAAACACCACTCCTCATAGGAAATTATTCTTTTTGAAAACAATCCATCCTTATTAGGAAATATTCCCTTCGAGGTCAACTAGAAAGGGCCTCCGATGCATAAGTCCCACACCAACCACCACTAAGAATCTTTTGTATAATCCTCCTTACCATATGATGTTAAACACTATGGTTTGGTCCTTGTAACACAAACATAGAGGAAACTATGTGTTCCATTTTGAGTCATCAAACTACATGGGTTTTGATTCCCTACATAAGGATACATAATAACCCATTATTTTGGGTCCAACCTCGATACCACCAACACTTACTGCTTCCCTTGATGGTGAAAAACTATGGACTTCTCAACCTTTTGGCTTTAAACTATAGTACCTTAAAATTAATCATAAATAATTAGAAAAGAATAAATATTGAGAACCTCTAATACATATGAATGTTCACATTGATACATGTTAACAACTAACCATTAGAATAAGGTTAACTAGTCCCACACTGGGATTTGGGAAGTAATCATGAATATGAATTAAATCTATAAGAGAGTCTAATAGTAGGTAAGAGTCCTCTCAACAAAGTGATATGATCTTAATGTCCCACCCACTCAACCAATTTTCATTCTATGGTGTCACTGGTAATGTCCCATTGATTTCCTACCTTTGGAATGTTGGACCACCTCAACTCAAAACCAAAGAGTCCCATGGTGTGAATTGTGCATCAGATGTTTCCACTGGAAACAATATATGTATGTGTATATGTATGTGTATGTGTATGTGTATGTGTATGTGTATGTGTATGTGTATGTGTATTTGTATGTGTATTTGTATGTGTATGTGTATGTGTATGTGTATGTGTATGTGTATATGTATGTGTATGTGTATGTGTATGTGTATGTGTATGTGTATGTGTATGTGTTTGTGTATGTGTATGTGTATGTGTATGTGTATGTGTATGTGTATGTGTATGTGTATGTGTATGTGTATGTGTATATGTATGTTTATGAGTATGTATGTGTATATGTATGTGTATGTATGTGTATGTATGGTCATGTATTTATGTTTATATATGTGTATGTTGTGTATGTATGTGTGTGTACATGTATGTGTGTGTACATGTATGTGTAAGTACGTATATATGTATGTGTCTTTATGTATGTATGTGTATTTATGTATGTATGTATGTATGTATGTATGTCAATATATGAGTATATATGTGTGTGTGTGTGTGTATGTATATGCGTGTGTGTATGTATTTATGTGTATGTCTGTGTATGTTGTGTATGTATGTGTACATGTATATATGTTTATTCATGTATATATATATAGGTATGTATGTATATGTATGCATATATGTATGTGTATGTTATTGGAATGGTTTAGCTCGATCCAATGGATGAAGTTAAGAAAACTACTAGAGGCTCGTATTATAGTAGAACTAACCGAAGACACCAAAAAACGATGTTGTAGCATCACATAAATTGATATGGTTACTGTATAATAGCTTACTAGTGACACTAATAAGGTATTACAGCTCTACAAACTTATTGTCACCATTACTACAAAACAGTGGACATACTGTGAAAATTTGCCACTGTAGAAACATGAGTTACTATAGAACAACGTTACTTTATGTGCTCATCTTGATCTAGGGTTTTGATACTCTGAGATTTCTTATTTTATTCTTGCTCCCAAATATAGTGAAATTATTCAACCTCTTTGTGGACATATGAATTATTTTTGTACCACTTAAATCCATTGTATTGTGATCTTCTTCTTCTTATTTTGTTTTCATCCCCTTTAGTCTTCTTTGGGAATCATTTGATGTTGGTGCTCCTAATGTTTCTGTAATATATGTATGTGTATGTATCTATATCTATATATGTGTGTTTATGTATGTATATACATGTATGTAAGTGTATGTATGTATGTATATTCATGTATGTAAGTGTATGTACATATGTATATGTATTTATATGTGTATTTGAATATGTAGGTTTATGTGTAGTGAATGTATGCATATGTGTATTTGTATGTCTATCTATCTGTATGCATGTATGTAAGTGTATGTATGTATTAATGTATGTGTATATATGTATGTGTATGTGCATGTGAATGAATACGTATGCATGTGTATGAATGTGTATGTTTGTAGGTACGTGCATGTATGTGTGTGTATTTAAATCTGCGTACAATTATTATTTATACATTTTTAATATGTAAGTTATCGTAAATCGTTTGTATTTAAATTTAATTTTTAATATTTATTCATTTTTATTTTAATATATTTATTCTTTTTAATTTTTTTGTTTCAATTTTTGTAATTAATATTATTTATTCATATTTTTAATATTTTACCAATTTTTTAATTATTAATATTTACTCATTTAATATTATATATTCATTTTTTATGTTTGTTCATTTTTAATTATTTTGTAATTATTCATTGATAAATATTTTTTATACATATTTATTTAATAATTTCTAGTATGTTTATAATCTATATAATTAATATTCATTCTTTTTTTAATATTTTTGTATCTAAATCTTTATACAATTATTATTTATTAATTTTTAATTAGTAATTTTGTGTATTTTTTTTTATTTAAATGAAAGTTTTAATATTTATTCATTGTTATTTTAATATCTATTCATTTGTAATATTTATGTATTTTTAAATCAATATTATTGATTCATTTTTTTATATAAGAGGATGGGATCAATCCCCTTTATTCAAAAAGAAAAATAGATAAAGGATAGAGAAAGGAGAAGATGAGGTCAGAAAAGAAACTGCTATCAATCCAGATAAAAACCCAACAATGTCTAAAAAAACACATCATGAATATCTAGTTATTTAATTAATAGTATTTATTCATTTTTAATAACTTTTAGTTAATATTTTTGTAATTTATTTATTTTTAGTATTTATTTATACATTTTTATTTATTAATATGTTATATTTTTAATATATTTGTAATTTATATAATTAATATGTATTCATTTTTTTTATTTTTAATCATTTTCATTTTAATATTTTTGCATTTAAATATTTATAGACACTATTTATTCCTTTTTATTAGTAATTTATTTTAAATATTTTGTATTTGAATGTTATTTTTAGTATTTATTCATTCTTATTTTAATATTTATTCATTTTTAATATTTTTTAAGTGTGTAATTAATATTATTTATTCATTTATTATATAACAGGATCATGTGAGGGCCCTTTATTAAATAATAGAAACAGATAAAGGATAGAGAAAGTTTAAGATGAGGTCAAACAAGAAACTTCCCTCAATCGAGATGAAAAACCAACAAAGTCCAAAAAACACATCATGAAGATCTATTTATTTAATTAATATTATTTTTTCATTTTTAATATTTTTCATTTAATATTTTTTTATTCCTATTTATTTATACATATTTATTTATTAATATGTAATATTTTTAATATGTTTGTAATTTATATTATGAATATTAATTCATTATGAATATTTATTTATTTTTATTTTAATATTTTTTTACAGAAATAATTTTATAATTTTTATTTATTTATTTTTAATTAGTAATTAATTTTAAATATTTTTTATATAAAGGTTATTTTTAATATTTATTCATTATTATTTTAATATTTATTCATTTTTAATATTTTTTTACATTTTGTAATTAATATTATTTATTCATTTTTATATAACTGGACGGGATCAATCCCCTTTATTAAAGAAGAAAAATAGAGAAAAGACAAAGAAAGGAGAAGATGAGGTCAAACAAGCAACTGTCCTCATTCCAGATGAAAACCCAACAAAGTCTAAAAAAAACCTATATTGAAGATCTACCTAAAAGAGGTTGGCCATGTAAATCCGTATGAATGCCAAAGCCTTTTAGGTATTGGTTCTGAGATTGATATTGAATATTCATATTGTGGTAAGCCCCCTGACCCCCTTTCCACATGGATGTCGTCCATGCCTTCGTGTTTTAGACTGTTTCCAAGGATTACCATTATACTCAAAACCCACCTCCTTGAAGGACACAACATGAATCAATGTCTCCTCATCATACTTTTTCTCGAGATCACACCCAGGATGAGATCCTCCATTCATGGAAGTATTCTCTATGTCAAGCACTTTAATGGAGTTCTGATTTTGAACTCTTGTTCTCACATATGAGGGTGATCCCCTACCATCCCTTTTAGGACCTAAATCAGCAGCAGGTGCAGGGCCAATAACCCTTATAATCCCCGGGACAACCATTTTGGTAGGATCATGTGGAGGGGAAAACATATATCTAGCATAGAAATATATTTTTTCAATATCTCCTTACACGAGTCAACATTCATCTCATCCTATTCCACAAAATGAACCCCCTTATAATTGGGTGATCCTTGAATATGCTTATCAACTTTTGGAGTATCCACTGGATTAGAACCCTTATAAGGGTTTGTATTCAATGTTGCTTCTTCTTCCAATTTATTTTTCTATTTTTAATCTCCCAAGTATTAGAGTTGCTTCCCCTAAGAGGGTGAGTCCCTTCCTACCTTTCCAAGTCCTGAAGCAGCAACAAGTATACTCCCTATAGACACTTGAACCGTTATGGTTGGAGAAGCCATGAAATCCAACATCAAAGCCTTTGTTCCTACAAAGGAAATATGCTTAGTAGCTTCAACCTATTATCCATTTACAAATACAAATATGAGACACCCATTGTGTCACTATGGAATTAATTAATAAATTAATGTAATCAATCTTGGGATATTTAATTTTTTGAAAGCCTCGGGTTGGAAATTTAATTTTTTGGAAAAAAATTATACTACACAAAGGTTGTGCATGGTTAACATCACATCCCAACCTGGGAGCCACTAAAATGATGTCCTGAGCTAGTTCTCCACATGGAATCAAACGCAAATCCTTATACACCAAAGGCTATCGACTAGGAGAAAGGTTCTAATGATGGTAAAAAGGAGGGACTATACCCTCATAATCAGAGTATCCCAACGGGATAATAATAAATAAATTGTCAATGGAAGTAGTAAACATGAAATAAATCCAAAATAAATCATCCTATAATAATAAAAAACCAAATCCGTAAGCATTACCATGTATATATAATTATTTTATTCCAATACAAAAAAGGAAAACATGCATACATGGAAGAAGGTATAGAATACAAAACATGAACAACAAAAAGAACAAAATCCCCAAGGGCTATCTCCATGGGAATCATAATCATTGGCTCAGTCCTATGCTCTTTATCTCCCATATCCAAGTATACAACAAATTACAAATTTTGAGTACTGATCTTCCATCCATGAGGTCTGTTAGAGTACAAAATGGAATCTCAAACAGAGTGTAAGATAAATTTAGTAGGACACCACCAATGACATCAGTTGCAATTCAGTTTGTGAATATAAAATTTAAAAGTGCATAGGTGTATCGATAAGGTCATAAATAATTAAATGTAAATAATTTGGACTTAGGTTCCTTAAGGAAACCTAGCTGACCATACCTGCTGCGGCATAATCAGGAATACCTATGAACATTTTTCACCATGTATATAGGTATATATAAATAAATAAGTATGCATATACATATAATAACATATATAGATATATATATTGATACATAGTACTAGCGAGGACTCGAGGCATAACTCGAACATCCATGCATAATTATAGTTTTATCATATGGGTCTCATTATGTAAATATGGGTATGAGCCTGAGCATATGAACAAGGGATATAGAGTATCCCACCCAACCATCCCAATGAATGATCTGAAGCATCATTTCCAACATCAATATCTAGAGTGGGTGTGAAACATCATATCCAGCAACCTAGGTGATGCAAAACATCCTTTCCAACATTATCGACCAAAGTGGTGCGAATCATAATGTCTAATAACCCTAAATAAGGTCCCTTAGTAATAATCATGTAAAAGGTAATCCCAATTTCCCTATGATCCCTTAAACAAGGTGTTTAATAAAGAGAAACCTAGAATCACTCAAGGTGTTGTGTAATCCCATCTGACCTATGAGCCAATCCATGGTGTTCCTACTTGGTAATCCAAGGCTCTCTCAAGGCTTAATATAAAGGTGTAAGAAACTTACATTTTTTCTTTAGATATGGGAAGTTGTAAACATCCATGACAAACATTAGGATCATCATGAATCATTTCACTTGTAAAAGACAAGACCCGCATAGTGTAGGAGTAGTAAGGGACCAGTTGAACTGTCCATAAGCATTCAACACCATACATGTAAAAAAGAAACATGATAGGCAGTGCAATTATAAACTCCAAATGCAATTCATCATGTTTTATTAATTAATTTCAATCATTTATACTAAATAATTCCATGATAATTATTAGTAATTAATGGACCATATACATGAGCATTCCATTAATGCAGTTATATATCCCCATTACATTAACCCTTTTTATTAAAGACGACAATAAAACCACATAGGTGGTTTTGTTATAAAAATGGGTCATGTTTGTTATACCAAATCAAATACTTCAATTTACACATCTCTTACATGAGAGTTAATCTAAGAAACCTTAAACATGACTAATGAGTAGGTGGAGAATTATAATCAAATCAATTAAAACATCACATAAAAAGGGATATTTAATTTCCTAGAAGAATAATAGGTCATGATATATAAGAAATGTACTCAAAAGGGGTGGTTTGAGTTGTAGTTAATAACCTCCAACAATGAAATTAAATGTTAAATGACTATTTAATTTAAGAAATTAGGTTCTGCATAATTAATTTCACATATTAAGGGTGACACATAGAAAATACAGCTTGTGGAATAATAAAATATTTTGTAAGAATGATGAAACTTTAAAGTAATGACACATACCACCTACCACATGTTTAGGAAACTAAATTCATCAATTATCTGGATTTGACTCAAATCAGATCGAGAAAAATTAAAATAATCAACAAACGACTTGAAAATAGGGAATATTAAATCACATGGATTTAGTATTCGATATGGAAAGATAATTGTTGAAAATGAGTAAGTGGATTAAAGAGATTATTTATAAAAATCCAATGTGAAAAACAATTCTTGAATTATAGGCTGATTGATGAAGTTTTCACCAAGCCTAGAGAAGGAGAGGAGGAGCTTTAAGTGATAGGGGAAGCCCACTGTGCATGAGAGAGAGAAAAGAGGAGAATAAAGTTAAAATAATGCTGGGTAAAGTGGAATTTTCAACCATTTTCAAAGGATTCATGGTTTTCCAAACTATGAACCTAACCATGTGGGCTCACTACCTATGAAGCACTAACCGTGTGGGCTAGGTTTATGGTTTTGAAAAACATCGTACAACCCATGTGGTCCCTCAAAAACACACCTGAAACAATTTTCATGGTTTTGTAGGACACCTGACATGGTTAAACTAACCATTATACACCTATTTATGGTCTGCACGGTTGATCCCCATGGTTTCTACTAACTGTGTTCCAATCATGCGCCTCATCTGGTTCTACCCGAAAATGAATTTCTAAATCTAGTCTCTCCTGAAACTCATCTAAACTCTCGAGAAGCATCCTGAGCCTCATTCCACATATAAATAAAACACTTTAAAGTGTTATAACTCTTGAAAATTTATTATGAATATTATTTTTGAATTTTTCCCATCCACAAAATGAAAAGTTTCAAAAATCCTTTGCAAAATACAACCCACTCAAAACAGGAGACATCAAAATCTCCCCACCATAAAACTTCTTGTCCCTAATAATCCTTTGAAAAAAACACAACATTACCCTACCTAGTCCAGTCAAAAATTCCTACTCAAATGTCCGTGTTTAATTTCTAAATTACCATCATGTCTTCAAGATCTACCTTACACATATGGTACTTAATCTATAAAAACTCAATCAAATGCTCATAAAAAAATTAAAACATTGTGATGATTCTTAACCAAGACCATCCAATCATGACATGATAATGTTTTCATCTCTGCCATCATCCATCCCATGGAACTCCTCACTATAGGTTCAAACATTGAACGGTCAATTTTGTTCCACAAAACTCTCACTGTTGAAATTTCCTAATACAACACACTCCAAGAATCCTAAATAAACCCAATGTATGATTCTAAAATTGATCATAATAGTCAAATATTTAATGATGAAGTTTAACCAGGTCATACAATATATTTCTTGAAAATACTTGACTGACTATTTGAAAAAAATGCTCTATGTATAAAAAATAGGATTACAATTCCTTTAATCCAAGGCATGCATAATTCATTCCAAGAATACTCACTGAATCCCAAAATCAGCTTTTGGTGATGTCTCTTACAAAGAAGATCATTTTAGTTGTTATTAAATAGCATAAACATAGTTGTATACCCGATTCAATTCCCTTGGATCATGACACTCAACACATAACAATTGGCCAGACTGTAAGTCTGGGGTAACCTCAAAATCATATACTAAAGTTCAAGGATCTCATTTAGGGTAGTTCATACTTTGGTATTTACAAGTAATAAATCATTATAGATCCAAAACATCCATGTATCAAAATAATGACTGGGCCTAAAAGCATTATCTCACCTAGTAGTTGAGTTAATGAATCAACTAGTGTATATGAGTCCATCCAAGGACTTAATACATGGGAATCCAAGTATCACTTAGGAAATTCCAAGCCTCTTTAATTTTCCATACTGTTGGACTGAAAATCAAATGGAGTCTATTTATCTATCCAAAAGGGAATCTAATTTTATCTTTAGGTCAGTATATAACCAAGTATCTCTTAGCATACCTTGGAAAATGTCATGATAAGGGGTGTGATCCTCACTAATCCAATCTAAGAGGATATCAACAATTACCAGTAAGGCCTAAAACAATCCCATCATATCCAAAATTAAGTGACTATCATGGTTTCCAACCAACCATATCCAACTACACATAAGAATGAATAATAAAACCACATATGGCCAAATTCCTTCGAAGATACCAGCTATAACAGATGACATTTCATCACTACCTGACCATGATGCCTTCACCACTCAAGGAATCCTGTGATCATTCATGCACAAGTAGTGTGGTCCAACTCGAGTAACTATGTCTTCAAAGGTTTCATATATAGAAAACCATTTCATCTTCATGTTTCCTTGAAATAACTGACATGAATTAGTAGTATTACATTCCCGAGGTCACTCATGCACCCTGATCCTGAATCTAGCATTCACACTCTATAAAAACCTATGACTTAGTTTTATCTTGAGTATCGCTTCAAGGACTAGAAACTCAAACTTACTAGCCTCATGGAATCTCAGAAGCAAGGATGACGAATCCTATATGGTCTTGTACTATTGCACTCACTCTAATTCGAAGAATACACTTTTATATGATCAACAATATTATCACCACCTTAGGAGTTTCCTAGAAATCACTTATAAAGAAAGGGTTATCATCACACAACACATTCTCCATCGACCATAGACAATAGGTCTTAGACATGGCCAAAATTCTTTTACCAAGAACCAATTAAAAAAGAGAGGAAAACCATCCCCTTAAAAGAACTCTAGATCAATTTTACTCTATCTTTATGCATGATGCTCTCCTGATATACAATCAAACACATCATTATTATTTGGTATAGAAGTCAAAGCTAAACTGATCAATAGTGATTCAACAACTGATCATTTTGAAACATAATTTTAGTATCGGGACAAATTCATTTCCTCTAAAGCCCAAGTAACTATACTTGAAAGATGACCAAAAAACATAGTGTAATAGCTCAAGGATTAAATGATTACCTCCAAAATCAAATGGTTCGCGACATCTTTTTAACTACTTTATTGGTACTACATTTATCAATTCATACTTCCCTGATAACGCAACAGTGAAATACATGCATTTATCTTCCTTTAATTTGATGTCCCAATAGCACAATGTATCTCAAAAAAGGGAAAATATTACATGATATAATAAAGGGATGACCATGCTCTAGGAATGTCTAATCAACTGAAACTGAGCATTTCGCAGGGCACATGTCCCTAACGAGGGTCTATTCATCACACGATCACTCGCATTATAGAGGTGTCATTTCATAAAAAAAGAGTTATACCTATTCCAAAATGAATAATAATGGTACTTCTATTACTGAATTTCAAAATGATCATACAATGGTTCTTTTATTACCAAGGGCATCACTCGCAACTAGGTCAAACCCTTATAAAAGACATCATCTCCCCAAATGTAGGCCAATTCCTAAAAGGTCACTAATCTCTATAGCCTAACCTATAACTTTATATGAAAGAAAGGTAATGTCATGACCTGATTTTTTAATTTGATTTTTTTTATTTCTTGGATCTGGGTTCTCGTGCCAAAGTCCGGGTTGGGTACCCGTTTAATTTTTTTTTCGTTTAACAATTTTACTAGATTTCGGACCCGTGAATGGTCACAACACCATTGGCGGTAGCTGCGTAGTCAGCCCAGGGTCGTACAATTTCTTGTTATTATTATTATTATTTGTATTATTATTTTATTATTATTATTATTTATATTATTATTATTATTATTATTATTATTTTTTGCATTATTATTATTATTCTTTATATTATTATTATTCTTTATATTATTATTATTCTTTATATTATATTATTATTCTTTATATTATTATTATTATTTGTAATAATAATAATATTATTATTATTATAATACAATGAAAAAAATTAAAACCCTAATCTACCTAGTCACCCCCTTTCCCCCATCCGTTGTGCACCTCACCTTGCTCCCTCCTTGGTTCCTTGCACAGTGCCACCCTAGCCCCCTTGCCTCGTACCCCATCACACCACCCTCATGCTCCGAGGCCTCCACCCTCACCTTCTCCTACCCTAGACTTATGCTCTCCCCCTTAGCCCCTCCGCCTCTTGCCCCTGGTCCACTCCCCAACCCAACTTGCCTCTCCACCCATCCGCTCCAACTGACCATTGCCTAAACTGGCAACCACCCTGCATGGCCACCTCTCTACGCTTCCCCCTCCTCACTGCACCAGGCTCGCCACACTCTCCCTCACCTCACTCCATCCCTCATGACCTATCACTCACCCAAAAACCACTCCGATAGGATATCATCCACCCTCTAGGTTCCCTAGCCCTCTGGCCTCCAACCTTCCACACCTTAGGCAAGGGCGCCTCTAACCTTCAACCGACCAGCCCCTTCTTTCTCATTTGCTCCGACCAGCCGACCCCCACCGAACTCCACTCACCTCTCTTTGTTTGAACTAACCACCCACCCTGATATCCATTGCTCCAACCATCCCATGATTTCCTTTTCTCTGACTAGGCCCTTCTCTCCCATGCTCCGGGCAGTGATGCACCCGGACCCCCTGCTATCTCTTTCGACTGACACCGGCGAACCCACTCCGCCCTTCTCCGACCACCTATCCCTTGTATGCACCAAAACCCCTGATCTGGTATATTTATTCATTTATTTGTTTATTTATTACCTTTTTTCATTTCTTTTCATTTTTTGGTGTTTTTATTTAAGTTGGAAAAACCCTAATCATAGGGTTTGCTGGTGCATTTTTCTCAGTTTTAGGGTGTGAAAAGGGACTGCAAACCTCGGTTATTCCTTCCTCTGGAGCAGCGTCATGGTTTCACGCCACTAAGGTAAGAATTTCCATATATTGTTTTCCTAAGGAAGTTATGTTGATTATTGGAATTTCAAATAAATTTAATAAGTTGGTTGGAACCTCTTTGACACCCTTGTTGATCTTATTATATTTATTTTTTTTGGTTTGTGAAAAATATATTTTTAAGGTTACTTAGGTGAAATTCCTAGAGTCTTAGAACTTAGGGTGTTTATTTTAAATTCTATTATTCCACTAAATTGAATTGGGGGTTTTCATGAAATATTTATCATTAATTATGGTGTTATGGAAATTATCTATTTCTGAACGTGGTTTGGTGTGTTTGGTTTTGTAATTCTTTGACTTTTTTAATGTGTAAAATGTTTTGGAAAGGGGTTTTATGGTTCAAAGGGGCTTGTTTTATATTATTTAAATTATGTGGGTAGTTGGTTGGGGTTTTAAAGAAAGTTATGGTTTTGTGAAAATAGTTTTGGGTTTCCTTTTTATGGTTGGGTGTTCCATTGTAAGTTGGCACATCTGTGGGTGCACTAGGTGCACACATGGATGCGCCCTCAAATGAAAATGAAACTTTTAAAATAGTGTTATTTTAAAACCTTGGTCTCATAAATGGTTCTTTGATTTCTAAGTGGTGTTGCTACCTCTAGGTTAATTAATTAAAACTTTGGTGGCTTCTTGGTGGTGAATTCACACACATACATAGGCACACATGTGTATATGTATATATATATACCTTCCTTGCACATATTCCCTCATGGAGTGGGGACTATGTAGATTGGATTAAGGGTATATATTTATATATATATATATGTATTATAATTTATGTGTGTGCTGGTGTGGGAGGTTTTCTTCAAAAGCTTCAAGAGTTAAAGTGCCTCAGCTTTATACACTTCATTTTTGAGGTAGGTCCTCCATGCCTGCGCCTTTAATTTTAATTCCATTATTGCTTAGAATTTCTAAAAAGTGTGTTTACATATTCATGTGATATTTATATATGTAGATATGTATATGTGTTTGGTGAAATGGATTTCACCTCTTGGAGATTGGTTTCCTATTAATTTTCATAACTTGTCCAATCCTATTTACAAATTACTTTTAATTATGAAGGTGTCCTAAGAATTTTAAAATATTTTACTAAAAGTTCCCTAGTTGTGAAGTGTATTTTGTGAAACTAAAAGGGTTTTATTAAATGTTTTGTTCAAAACCTTACTTTTTTGGCATCTTGAAGCGTGGTTTGACAATTCAATGACATAAAGGCCCGCTTGTCACTTTTTAAGTATGTTGTGTGTTTTTAACCTGGAATTGGAAATGGATTTACGAAATGAATTTGGTTTGGAATATTTTTATGGTATATTATAATGATGGTATTAAAGGCCCGATTGGCACCTTATGTCACATTGAAAGTGTGAACGCCTGATTGGAAACTTAAAGTGCTTTGTGAAATGGTTTAAAAGTTCGTGTGACATGATGGCCCGGTTGGAACCTTGGTTGATATGGCATGTACATGTTTATACACACACACACACACATGCACACAAACACACACACACACACAAACACATATATATATCCAATGGGAACCTCTATATGAGGGATATCCATTTAGGGGTTATCATATATGGTGTTTTTGTTTGGGGTAGGCAAGTGTGGTGATGATAGGTAAGACGAGTCATGAATGCGAGGGACTCCTACTTACAAAGTATTATTACCACAACGGGTTCCTAGGAATATTTTAGATGGTTGAGTGATAGTTTCTGATCAACCCCGATTAGATGGGTTGATACCCCCTGGATTTGCGGTTAGGCCAGGCGGGCAATGCCACTAGTGAGGCCAGGTTAAGGAAGCTAGTTTGTTATTGACTTAGGGGGTTCTGAACTAAGTATGTCTAGGGATTTCTCTAGGGATGTTTAGGTGAAGACAATGGTTTCATACTTGTATGTTTCTTCTTTCATTTATGGATCTTTTGGTTATTTGATCTCATGACATTTTTACTTTGCTTTTTATAATATAGAAGTATTTTGGTACTATTCGGTTTCAGAAATAATTCATTGTAATGTATTATATATTTTGGAAATTTATTTAGAAAAATGAAATGGAAAAAGTGGGTTTTCTTAAATGTAAAATCTTGTTACTTGTTTTGTTAAAGAATTACAAAACCATATATATATATCTATATATATATATATATATATATCATATTTTCAAATTTAGCAAGAATGAACTTCATTTTAGAGGTGGGGCATCAGGCGTGGTTTATTTTGGCTTTCCTAATAAGAATCTTGGTGCTCACCCCTAATCTATCTTTTCAGTTTCAGGTTCTCTAGGTTTCACATTGCTCTTGGAGGGGGCTTGGTTCTGTGTTGGGTGGTGACCTAGTAGGTCACATGTAGGTATGTGATGTTTATTCTTTTTCTCTTTTTGTTGCTAGTTTTCTTTTTTGTTGTCAGTTTTTGTTTATTTACATGTGTTTTATTGATGGTCCAAATTAGTACCACATGTTAGTTTTGATTCCTATCACTTGTTTCCAGCCTGTGGGGATCGAGAATGCCCTTCAGACCATGCTGTGGACTGGTTCGGGTGACCGGTTCAGGGTCGAACTTGGATGGTTCATGACAAAATGGTAGCAGAGCAGGACCTTGTTATTTTAGGTTCTCGGTAGATGGAGATTAGGAATGTCGGGACTCGAGAGGTAGGTATGGGAAGGATGTCATGAACCCTTTCGCGTTCCGAACCTCGAGTTGCCAGTGGTAGTCCGGGAATTGATTCCTTGTCTTGTTCTGGTTTGTTTTAGACTGAGGGATGACAATGGAGGCAAGCCAACATTAAATCGTGATTTCACATGGAGTAATGACCCATGTGGAGCTCAAGTACATTATTTAAGTTCGTCATAGTTGTTGACGCTTACATGGGGAATGACCCACTACCATGTCACCAGGTTAAACATGACTACTAGTTCCTCACTCCGATAGTTTGATGCAAGTTGAATATCATCTTGGTTCTGGTTGGTGTATGTGCTCTTTTGAAAATGAAAATGGTATTTTTTGAAAAGAGAATGATTTATTTTAAATGGATTTAAATTCATGAAATGGGTTTTACAACTGAAAGATCTTGGTCAAAAAAATTTGGTGTTTTCTTGGAATTGGTAGATAAATGGTTTGGGTATAACCTCAGGTACTCTTTATGAACATTTTCACATGTGAGGGAATGCATGGGAATTCCGTGTTGGTGCATATGAATGAAATCAGATGAAGACATGTGCAACGGTTCATGGGATTATTTGGATGTGTACTTGGAATTAAAGGCTTGACCTTATTTTTCTAAAGTGATTTTAGAAAGGGGAAAGTATTTTGGAAATTTAATGTTGTTTGAAAAGTGGGTTTGGTATTTGGAAAGTGGCCTTGAAAGAAGGTGGTTTTGAAATCTAAAATGAAAAGGGGATTTTGAAAAGATAATTTTGGTTTGTGTTTGAATTGGTTTTGTTTTTGAGCTGGTCATTTTTGGATCAGGATATAAATTTTAATTATACATTAATTTGATATTGGTTTCAGATTTGTGTTTTATATGTTTTTCAGAAAATGACACCCAAAAAGGTCCCCAGGGTTTCTGATAAGTCATGTCCAGTTTTTGGTCCTTCTTGGACATTTCTTATCCTCTATGGTGATCGGGGTCCATTCGAGGTAGCAGAGTGGATGGAAGAGGCCGAGCACATCTTCAGGGTATTGGGAACTCATGAAGATGTCAGAGTGCAAGCCGTTTTGAGTATATTAAAAGGTCCAACTCTGGATGAATGATAGTTTTTTTTCCTGCCATCACTACAAGTTGGGATGATGTGGGATGTCTTTCAATACTTCTTCATATGATGGCTTATACCTGAAGAGGTGAAGATGAAGAAAAGGGAATATATCATGCGTATTCAATAAGGCCAACGGACGGTGAAGACTTATGTTGACCATTTCAAGGAACTATTTTTCTTTTCTCCAGAGGCAGCGTAACGGGATTTGATGAAGACTTCCCTCTTCATTAGGGGACTTCATCCAGAGATCAAGGAGCAGGTCCTCCCTTCTAAATATAATCATTTCGGGAAGCTGTTGGATGAGGCATTCCTTGTTGATTTAGTCTCTAGAATGTAGATGGATGGAAATCCAGCATATTCAGTTTCTCTTGAAGGTTCCCCATCTGGTGAGAAGGGTGTGCCAAAGGGACCCGTTTTTAAGAATTCCTCTACAGTGGTTCTGGATTCCAGTTCGTCAGATCATTCAATGGTGTGCCACTAGTGTGGATGGTTCTGGAACATGAAGCCGTCATGTCACATCCATCCAAAGGCATGTCATCGTTGCGACTATCTGGGTCATTTGGAGAAGTTTTTCCAGAAGCATCACCTGTAGAATACACTGTGACCAAAGGAGTTATAATGCCTGACTGTGAGGCAGGAGATGCTTTATCCATTAAAGCCCCAACCACGGGTCTTGGGGTGAAGCTCACGCGTAGTCAGGAGTTGTTTGGGGTGTGAAGCCTCTGTTCAGGTTTTGTGTTATTTGTTGACAGTAGAACATTTAAAGTATTTTCATTCTTGTTTTTCTACTCTTAAAGTTTTGATGTTGTTGTGAGTTCATTGTTTTGTTGTAAATTTATGACAGATTCATTCCATTATAATCCAAGCAGTATTGTTTGTGTGGATGTGGTTTTCTGAATCGTGTGTTTTTATTAAAATTATATTTGGCCCTTGTATGAGTTGATCTGGGTTTAGCTGTGTTTGTTTAGAGATGTAAGTGTCTATGGAAGAATCGATGTTTGTGGTTATATTCAGGTTCATTGTTTGGGTTGACTTCTACTCAGAGGTTTTTCTCTAGTGTATGTGGTTTTTTTTTCTGGGTTTAGAGTTCCAAGTTTTAGCAGAGGCGTTGTTAACTTGTGCTATAGAAGTTAGTCTGATTTAGTTTGGAGTTCCCATGTCACCCCCCATCCTGGGGTGTTATGTTTGGGTTTTAAATTTCCACACTAGTTGAGTTCTCTTGGTGGGGAGAACCCTATCATGTTCATCCCTTCTCTTATATTGTGGTTTCATTCGGTTTCAATCGTGCATGGATTCTTGTTTTGTCTAATGTTCGGTTGTGAGACTTTATGGGGGCAGAAAGTTTCTATGGTAGGGAGAATTATCACGCCCCAATTTTTTAATTTAATTTTTATTTTATTATTTCTTGGATCTGGATTGTCGCGCCAAGGTTTCAGCTGGGTCCTAGTTTTATTTTATTTGTCATTTAACAATTTTACTATATTTCGGATCTGTGCATAGTCACCGCACGGTTGGCGGTAGCTGCACGATTGGCCCATGGTCGTGAAATTTCTTATTATTATTATTATTATTATTATTATTATTTGTATTATTAATGTATTATTATTCTTCTTTATATTATTATTATTTGTATTATTATTATTATTATTATTATTCTTTATATTATTATTATTATAATTATTATTCTTTATATTATTATTATTGTTGTTGTTGTTGTTATTATTTATATTATTATTATTATTCTTTATATTATTATTGTTATTATTATTATTTATATTTATATTATTATTATTTGTAATATTACTATTATTACTATTATTATTATTATATAATGAAAAAAAATTAAAACCCTAATCTACCTGGTCCTCCCTTTCCCCCATCCACTGCACGCTGCCCCTCGCTCCCTCCTTGGTTCCCTGCATAGCACCACCCCAACCCCTCTCCTCACACCCAATCACACCGCCCTCACACTCACATGCCACTGACCTCACCATCTCCTACCCCAGACTCGCACTCTCCCCCTTAGCCCATCCACCTCTCTCACCTGGTCTGCTCCCCATCCCCGCTTGCCTCTTCACCCAGCTTCTCCAACCAAACGCTTCCCTCACCTAGTCCCCACCCTACATGGCCTCCCCCTCTACCCTTCCCCCTACTCACTGTACCGTCCTTTCCACACTCGCCCTCACCTCACTTCGTCCCTCCTATCCTCGACCTATCCTAGCAGATTCTCCGACTAGCTCCCATCCACCCTCCAGGTTCCCCAACCCTCCAGCCTCTGGCCTTCCACGCCTCTAGTAAGGGAACCTCCAACCTCCAACTGACCAGACCCTTCTTTCCCCTTTGTTCTAGACAGCCGAACCCAGACGAACTCCCCTCGCCTCTCTTTTTTCCATCTGACCACCCCCTACTTTCCTTTGCTTCGACCAGCCCCTACTTTCCTTTACTCAGACCAGCCCCTGCTCTCCCTTTCCCCAGTCAATGATGCACCAGGACCCCCCTGCTCTCTCTTGCGACTCGCACTAACGAACCCGCTCTTCCCTACTCTGACCAACTATCCCTTATGCACGCCAAACCCCCATACTCTGATATATTTATTCATTTATTCATTTATTTATTCACTTTTTACTTTATTTTCATCCTTTGGTTTTTTTATTTATGTTGGAAAAACCTTAATCATAGGGTTTTTTGGTGCATTTTTCTCAGTTTTAGGGTGTGAGAAGAGACTGCAAACCTCGGTTATTCCATCCGCTGATGTGGCATCATGGTTGCACACCACTGAGGTAGAAATTTCCATATATTGTTTTCCTAAGGAATTTTTTTTTTGATTCTGGTCATTTCAAATAAATTTAATAAGTTGGTTCACACCTCTTTGACACCCTTTTTGATCTTATTATAGCATTTTGAAATTTGTGTTGGTTTGTCAAAAAATAGATTTTTAATGTTACTTATGTGAAATTCCTAGAGTCTTAGCACTTAGGGTGTTTATTTTAAATTCTGTTATTTTACTAAATGGAATTTGACGTTTTCATGAATTTTTTGGCATTAATTATGGTGTGATGTCAGTTGTCTATTTGTAAACATAGTTTGGTGAGTTTGGTATAGTAATTCTATGACTTTTTTAATGTGTAAAATGTTTTGGAAAGGGGTTATATGGTTTCAAAAGGGGCTTGTTCTATGTTATTTAAATTATGTGGGTAGTTGGTTGTTGTTTTAAAGCAAGTGTTTGTTTTGTGAAAATAGTTTTGGGTTTCCTTTTTGTGGTTGGGTGTTCCATTGGAAGTTGGCACATCTGTGGGTGCACCAGGTGCACACATGGATGTTCCCTCGAATGAAAATGACACCTTTAAAATAGTGTTCTTTTAAAACCTTGGTCTCTTAAATGGATCCTTGGTTTTTAAGTGGTGTCAGTCCCTCTAGATTAATTAATTAATGATTTGGTGTCTCCATGGTGGTGTGTACACACACATACATAGGTACATATGTGTATATGTATATATATATATATATCTTCCTTGCACATATTCCCTCATGGTGTGGGGAATATGTACTTTGGATTAAGGGTATATATATATATAAGACTGGTAAGAAGAGTCACACGTGTGAGGGCCTCCTACTTATAGAGTATTATTACCACCATGGGTTACTGGGCATATTTTAGAGGGTCGAGTGATAGTTTCAGATCGACCCTGATTAGATGGGTTGGTACCCCCTAGATTTTCTGTTAGGCCAGGCGATCTGCGCCACTAGTGAGACCAGGTTAGGGCAACTAGTTGGTTATTAACTTAGGGGATTCACCATATACTGGTAGGTGGTTTCGAATCAAGTATGTCCATGTATTGCTCTAAAGATGTTTAGGGGATTCCCACTATTGCATACTTGTATGTTCCTACTTTCTTTTATCGTACTTTTAGTTATTTTATCTCATGAAACTTTTATTTTTCAATTTATAATATAGAACTATTTTGGTACTAGTCAGTTTCAGAAAGAATTCATTTCATTGACTTATATATTTTGGAAATTTATTTAGGAAAATGAAATGGAAAAAATGGTTTTCCTTAAAAGTAAAATCTTGTTACTTGTTTTGTTAAAGGAGTAGAAAACCACACACACACACACACACACACACACACACACACACATATATATATATCATATTTTCAAATTTAGCAAGAATGGAATTCATTTTAGAGGTGGGGCATCAGGCATGGATTATTTTGTCTTTACTACTGAGCATCTCGGTGCTCGCGCCTACTATATCTTTTCAGTTTCAGGTTCACCAGGTTTGAAATCTCTCTTGGAGCGGGATTGGTTCTGAGTTGGTTGGTGACCTAGTAGGCCACATGTAGGTATGTGCAGTTTATTCTTTTTATCTTTTCTCTGCTATTTTTTATTATTATTTGTTTTTGTTTATTTACTTGTGTTTTATTGATGGTAAAAATCATTCTCACATGTTAGTTTTGACGTCTGACACTAGTTTCTAGCCCATGAAGATTGGTAATGCCCTTCAGGCCATGCCATAGACTGGCTTGGGTGATCATTTTAGGGTCAACCTAGGCTGGTTTGTGATAGGTAAACTAATACCTATGGGAAACATACACATTCTCGCTTAAGGAAACATTTAAACTTACCTTACCTGAGGTTTGGAACTACAAAAACCATATTAAGGTTTCACTTATACCATTATATTAATACGCACATTATTTTTAAAACAGTTCAAAAGGGTGAGTTTAAGAACATCAAGTACCATTCATAATGAAAAAGTGATTGGTACCTTATTTATCTAACTCTATAATACACACATGAAAGTCATATCAGACTTCCTTTATATCATTATTATTTAGCTAGCATCCTATCACTATTTAGGCAATTTATCTTATAAATTCCTTTTATAATTTTTATATATACATAAAGATTCTCATATCTATATTATATAAATAAAATGTGAATTTCAAGATATAGAGGAAAACAACCTTTAGATAGTAATTTACATTTTAATTAACCTAATAATCATAATAATAAATCTCAAAAGAAGATAAATGGACTTTTATCAATTTAAATGAACTGGTTCAATAAGATTCCACCATGCATGTATATGTAACACCATATAATTGGAATCTAACATTTTAAATCAAAATTCTATATAGCATAAGTATACCTCTGTGGGGTTAAGTACTAAGGCATAAATGATAAAGGTGACCTACAGGGGTCTCTTCATTCCAACCTAGGTCCATCTAAATGCAACCCAATAGTATTTGATTCATTAGATTTAATTACACCTTTATCTAGTTTCTCTAAAAAGCTAAAAAACCTTGAATGACCTACTTAGGATGTGTCAACTCTATCTCATAAGCATACTGAGCCAAGACCGACCTACTAAGGTCGAGTCAAGCATCGATCCATAAAAAAACCAAATCATTTAAGGGTTAAAATAGAAATTTTTTTATATTTATTCAACATTCCAATTAGATAAATCACCATTTCCAAGTTATAAAGGTGCATGTATTCATAAGTTAACATTGTAACTCATGTAATTGTGACTAGATTTATCAGTCTCAGAGTATAACAAGTCCATAAAATATGGTTCGATTATATGGGTTAGCATTCCCAATTTATAAAGGCCCATACCCTTTATAAATTAAAAATTGGCACCTGTTCAACCATAACCACTAATGTTTCATCCCATGCAACCAATGGTCAATGTCTTAAACATATCTTAAATAGTTAGTCAAGTTAAATTACACTATCAGGATATGAAGAAGAACAACCTTTAAGATGATGTATACACTTTATTCAACCGATCATATTACATATCTATAACAAGGCATGCTTTAAAAAAGTAGTAAGGATAGTTAACATGGAAATTTATCATGAAACATGGTATAAAAGTAAGTAGGATAAATAATAACCTTAAAATTGTATACATATGAGCATGCAGATAAATCACACATGGCACATCAAACAAGTATCAAGCAGTCAATCAATGCAATCTATAAGGCATGACATATGCAGGGTATGTGAATCTATATGTACCTATAATGCTTCACGTAACAATACTTACATGCCATACCGAGATAAGGGTAATAAT
Organism: Viscum album; assembly: GCA_963277665.1. Taxonomy (NCBI): domain Eukaryota; kingdom Viridiplantae; phylum Streptophyta; class Magnoliopsida; order Santalales; family Viscaceae; genus Viscum; species Viscum album. The sequence goes on along the minus strand of OY728138.1, from coordinate 1,524,682,645 downwards.
ATTGTAAATCTCATAAATAATAAAGGAGTAAAAATTACATCAATCACTCAAGATGAAATCATAATCATTGTAATAATGAACAACACAAACAATATTCCCATCCCAGGCCACTTGGTCTTCTCCCCATGTGTGAGTTGACTACTCCCAAATATAACTATTTATCAAGTGTCAGTACATTCTTAGTCTCCTTTATACCATACCAAATTACTAAGAAAAAGATAAATAAACCCATATGATACAAAGTTTTCATGTTCTAAGAGACGATCCACTGAAATGGTGTCCCGAGATGGTGTTCCACATGGCCTCAAGTGCACCTCCCCATAATCCAGAGGCTTTCGACAAGAAATAAGGGTCTAACAATGATATGATTGGTAGAATACACCCTTACTATTATAGTATAATAGTAGTATAATAATAAATTAATCAATATCAGAATTAGTACACATGATAGGTAGTGGAAATAAATCATCCCATATTAACAATGGAAAAATCCAAAAGCAGTACCATATACATATAATGATTTCATGTAAATATGAAAAGGAAAAAAAGAATACAAGTAAGTATAAATACTCTATAATGCATGCATAATGGAAATAAAAAAACCTCGAGGGATATATCCCTGAGAATCTAGATCATTGGCTCAGTCCGGTGCTCCTAATCTCCAATATCCAAGTATACAACACATTGAAAATCTAGAGTCTTGATCCTGTAACCATGATGTCTGTCTAGGTAAAAAATGGTTACCCAAATAGGTTGTGAGATAATCTCAGTAGACCACCACCAATGGAATCTAATGAAATATAGACCAGGAATATAAAATACAATAGTGTGCAGGTATATCTATAAGGTAGTAAATAATTGAATGTAAACAAGTCTGGCTAGGGTTCCTTAAGGACAACTGGCTGACCATACCTTCTTTGTCATAATACAGAATACCTCTGAACTTGTGTCACTATATATATAGGTATATATATATTAGTATATATATATTAGTATATATATATAGGTATGTATATATATGTACTATATATGTACTAACATATATTAACACGCACACACACACACATATGTGTGTATATATATATATTCATAGTACTAGCTAGGATCTGAGGCATAAATCAGAGTTCATGCACAACCATAGTAATATTACAATGGTATTACTATGTAAATATGGGTATGAACCCAAGCATCTGAATAGGGGATACAAAGCATCACAACTAAGCATCCCAATGAATGATTTAAAATGTCATATCCAACATCCATATCTAGTGGGGGTGTGAAACGTCATGTCCAACAACCCAAGTGATTTGAAATTCAATTTCTAACAACCTTGAAAATGGACCATTAGTAATAATCATGTATAAGGTAACCCTAATTTCCATATGATCCCTTAACCAAGGTGTTCCATAAAGAGGAACCTGGTATTGGTCGAGGTGTAGTGTAATCTCATCAGAACTATGAGCCCATCCAATATGTTCCTACTTGGGAATCCAAGGTTCACTCAAGGATTAATATAAAAGTGTAATGAACTTACATTTAACATTTAGATACAAGACATGGTAAACATCCATTCCAAACTTTAGGATCATCATAAATCATTTCACTTGTAAAATATCGGCGAAGAATAATGTAGGATTAGTAAGGGGCTAGGTCAACTCTCTATAAGTAGTTAACACCATACATGGAAAAAAGAAACATGATAGGACAAGAAAGTATACATGCTAGATGAAATTCACCAAGTTCACTTAATAATTTTCAAGAATAAATACATAATAATTTCATACCAATTATAAGTAATTAATGGGATATGTACATGATCATTCCATTTATGAAATTAACTATCCCCATTAGATTTCTCCTTTTATTAGAGAAGGCATCACACCACATAGGTGGTTTTATTTTAAAAATGGGGAACGATTGTTATACCAACTCATATAATTCAATGTAAACATCTCTTATATACAATTTAATAAAACACACCACAAAAGTGATTAAATTTTAGTTGGTGAATTATAATTAAATCATTTAAAAAATCACCTAAAAGGGATATTTAATTTCCTAGACAAAACATAAGGCATAAAATATAAGAAATTCACCCAAAAAGATGGTTCAAATTAAGGTGAACACCCTCCAACTGTGTAATTGAATTCACAATGATTATTTAATTTAATAACTTAGGTTCCACAAAATTAATTTCACATTTTAAGGGTGACACATGAAAAATATAGCATGTGGCACAATGACGTATTTTATAAAAATGATGAAACCTTATGGGAAATCCATAGACTTCAGTATGAAGGATAGTGTTTTACCACTGAGAGGTGGGGGTGTTGAATCAGTGGTACTATATTTTTATAATTTCTTTTCATTGAAATATACCTTTGATAACTTCTTAGATTATGATCCCAATGATCTAAAAGTTTTTTACAAGGTAATCCCCCAAGAAGGGTGACTACGTCGTTATTGTGGTTAGTATGATCCACTCCAAAGATTTTATACTAAAAATCAATCACAAATTAAAATTAGGCTGGTTAAGTATCACATTGAAACCATGAAGGGTAGGTATCAACCATTTCCTAATACATAGTATCCTGAAAAAAATGACTATACTGGTTCACACCAATTTACAAACAAAACACATACACACCGAGAAAGATTCTAAGCTGCTCTGACAATAAAAAATTTATCTTTATCTTCGAGCCTCATTAATAAGATGATACTAAAAGTTATCACTGATTTAAGAGTCCCTATAGTTGAATATCAATGCACTACATCACAAAAATTTCCAGTGCAACTAATTCATGCTACTTCTGCTTCTTGACACACTTTTTGAAAATTCAAAATCATGTAATACTCAGATTCATTGAACAAACCAAATTTTGATTCTTCTTTACAAATTTAAATATATAAAAGTCATTTTATTATTTAACTTCTTGTGAAAATCAGAGTTTTTACAAATTTTCTATTCATATATTAGCTAATTTTTTACTTACAATTTCAACCATGTGCTACTACAAACTCAAACACCATTCCACTTAGATTCATTCATGTAGTCAGTAACTATGTAGACAATGTAACTACCATCTGCATTTCTTTCACACATGAAAAATATAACATTATAAGATATCACATCACTATTACTTTCCACTACATGTGTGATTCCATTGTAACTTTGCATAGATAATATAAAACCTTAAGTTATTTTTATAAGAGTGTCACACATATCTTCTTTTTTAGAAGACTCAATCACATGCGTTGTATCGTTAAACCTCATGTTATACATGAAAATAAAAGGATATCATTATATGCATGACTATTATAGTCTTTGCGTAATATTATAAATGATATATATCATGAGAACTATGATCTTATTCATAAAAAAATGTGGATAAAATATTTCACAACTGAAGGTCTGTGAAACTCAAGTAATCATCATGTGATCACGAATGTGAATGCTTAGCACGAAAACATGGAACCTTCTCTGTAAATACAGAGAACTTGAACTTCTATATTTCTCTCTCAATCTTCTCTATCAAAAGATATATAAAACTCATAGTGAAAATGAGCTCATCCTCAGATATTTATAAACAACTATTCACTGAATGAGTTCCCCAAAAAACATGATGATCCACTCATTTTATCAGCTCATTCACCACTGTCTCAGGTTATGAATCAGGAGATATCACCATCATTATTAAATACCAGTTTTTCTTTAAACTACATATCCTTGATTTGTTCTTCATAAAATAATGAAAACAACATTTCATGATAGTTTGATCATGTTTTAATTATTATGATGTTCAAATGGTTCTCATAAAGATTCATCCCAATCTCTTAGATGTTGGTGAATTCCAGACACATAGAACTCCTTAAGCCGCTGAGGTTGAAGATGAGCTTAGCACCATGATCAAATGGCTGGGATAAAATCATCGGACAACCTTCATTACTTCCATATTTTTTAAATAAGAACAATAGAAATAGTGGGAATCCCACATCGAAGTGCCTCTTATTTAGGCACTACCTTATACAACAAGTTGCACCTACCATCAACCAAAATTGGTCACTGAATAGTCACAAAACAATATGGAACCTCCCCATGTAGGCACCCTACTCCACCGCCATTCCATCCAGTCATGGTGGCTCCCCACTGCTCCTTGAGCCTTTGTGGAATGATATGAAACTATCGTGCTGCCATGCTGGCTCGATAGAAATTTTACCCTCCCACCTCAACAGTGGATATAGGTCCCTCAGCTAGTTGGTATGGTTGGAATTTTTTTTTGATATACACTACCATTGAAAAAACATATCCATATTTTATATGAATCCCAAATCCAAAGTAATCAAATCCTAAACCAAATTCTTCAATTTATAATTCAATAATAAATTCTAACTATCTCATTATTCCAATTTTTTAAACATTGTTTCAATTCAAATTACCAATGACACAAGTATTATAAACTCAATTCCAGCTCTATAATCATATTAATTATAGTTAAAAACAAATAAAAAATCATCAATAATACCATGGGATCTTCAATATCACACTTTGTATTTTTTTCAATCATAAAAAATTATCTTCAGAAGACATCAAATCACAGAAATATTCTGACATATAATTCAATCACTCAATGGGGAATTAGATGCTCTCCCCCTCAAAGATGGACTTACTCACCCTTTTACAATAACCTTATCTCTAAATTCACAAATGATTGTAATAGAATTATATATTTTTCTCCCATTTGACATAAAAATTAAAATCATAATGGGGGAATACCCAACACTATCTAAGTGAGTGGGGGAAGGCTAAACATGGATATTCAACCTAAGTTCCCCAAATCATCCTCTTGGAATAACTTCAGTGAATATATCAACAATTTTATCTTTTTTTAGATATGTAATCTGAATTAACATCTCTATTTTCTACTCTCTCCTTCATGAAATGATATTTAATATCAATTTTGTTTGATTTGGAGTGTTGTAATTTCTTTTTGAGAGATTAATTGCACTTTGATTATCAGAGAAAATTTTAAACGGTCTTTCAACATTCACCTTTAAATCATCAAGATAAAATTTAATCCATATCAGTTGAGTATACGAATTAGTAGTAGCAACATACTCAACTTTACCTATAATTAAAGTAATAGAATTTAGTTTCTTACTATTCCAACTTACATGACTTTCTCCTAAAAGGAAAGCTCATCCTAATGTTGAATTATGATAATTTCAATCTTTAGACCAATCATCATCAGTGAATCCTAGAAAGTTCAAATCTACACTTCTTTTATACATAAAACCATAATTTAAAATTCCTTTGATATACCTAAGAATTATTTTAGCATCCATCATGTGTGATTAATTCAAATATCTTTGATATCTAGCACACAATGTTACTATATATACAATATATGGTCTTGATTTCCTAAGATATAGCAAGTCTCCTATTAATTTATTGAAATATTTTTTATTGACACTCTATCATGGTTCATCATTACTGGTCTTTACACTAACTGTGATAGGTGTGGAGTCTTACATTGATTCTTCCATGGCACATTTCTTAAGTAACTCCTTGGAATATTTTTGTGGTGAAAGAAATATGTAGCTTTTCTTTTGAATAACATTTAGTCCCAGAAAGAAAATCATCTCCCTAAGAATTTACATTTTGATGTACATTTATATATGATTAGAAAATTCTCCACATACATATTCCTTGTCACCTGTAAAAAATATTTCATCAACATAATTAATTTAAATAATTGTATATATTTTCAAATCCTTCACATATAAGTTTCTATAAACCTTTCCTTTAGAGAAGTTAAATTATTTCAATTAACTATCCAGTTTAGAATACCAAGCTTGAGGAGCCTGTTTCAGCCCATAAAATGATTTCTTTATCTGAAATACTTTGGTTCTATCAATATTAAGAATAAAAACTTTAGGTTGATCAATTTAAACATCTTATTCAGGATATAAATTCAAGAAAGTAGACTTCACATCCATCTGGTAAAATTTATATTGTTAATGAGCTAAAACTGCAAGAAACGATCTAATTGCCTCTAGTTTTTTCAAGGGTGAAAATGTTTACTAAAAATATACACCTTATAATTATGAATAACCATTATAGAATAATTTATATATTTCTTGATATTTCACCTTTCTCATTAAGTTTGTTTCTGAATCCCACATTTGGTCCCCATTACCTTCTTTTCTTTAAGTCTAGGAACAATATACCAGGTTCCATTTTTCTCAAGTTTGTTTATCTCTGCATTCATAGAATTTATCCAATTATTGTGTTCAATATATTCTCAAGCTGAATTTGGTTCAATTTGATAAACAAGATCTATTTGATTTTCAATTCTCAATCATCTTATAGCCTATATTGGAGCCTCCTAATTTCTAATAATATTTTTGTATTCAACATGTTTTTTCAATCTCTAATTTTTTTTTTCAACTCTACGAATTTCATCCTCATCACTGCTTTGATCTGAGTCAACATAATCTCTCTCTAGTTTATTTGTAGTTTTTTTCTACATTCTCTCTTCTAGAAATCTATGTTTTTCTCATTAAATGTTTTCAAAATCTGTAACATTTTTTGAGTCAAATTTGGATTTATTTTTAACAAACTTCACATCACAACAGTCTACCAAATTGTGAAATTTTTTATTCCAATATCCATGTACTCTTTCATTTGAAATAAATCCCATGAAGATACCTTCTTCATATTTCTCCTTGAATTTTATGAGATTTGAATTTTTAATTTTCATGAAACATGGACTACCAAACACTTTAAAATATTTCTCTTTTGGATTATTTTTTACCACATCTCATACAAAGTCATGTATGAGTCTATTCCTAGTAAACATCTATTTTGTATATGAATAAACGTTCAAAATACTTCTCTATAGTATAATTTTGAAAATTTATGTTTGGAAAATGTTGTTCTTTCCATTGCAACTAGGATTATATTCTTTCTCTCTACTACCCCATTATTTTGAGGAGTATAAGGATTATTATATTGATTCTTAATTCTATTTTTTTCATGATATTATTCAAAATAATTACTAGTTAACTCCATTCCATCATCTATCCTCATTTTTTGATATAAACACCCAACTCTCTCTATCTACTTATCTTCTGTAAAACTTGAATATTTCCATTGCTTCAGAATTGTTCTTAATAAACATGAAATTAATCATCATTGTGAAATCATTAATGAATGTTATAAAATAGAGTTCAACATTGGTATAATTATATCTCATAAGTAAAAAAATGATTTTAATGAATAAGATCAAGTAGTCTAAGAGAATGAATCTATAATCTTCTATAAATATCCTACACAAGCATACCCTTTTGATAGGTTTCAATGATAGTTTGTATTTATCTCTTAAAATGAGGAATATATCTTACCTCATTATTTATTGGTATTTTACTCAAATATTTTTGACCAAATGGATAATAATTCCATGACACATGGTATTTTCATCTTTTTCACTCAAATAAAAATAATTTGTCGGATCACCAATTCAGAATAGATTACCACCCATTATTTCACCCTTAATGAAAACTCTTCTATCCTTTGAATTTTTTATGATGCAAGAATATTTTTTGAAAATAATTTTATTTCCATCATTATAAAGTTGGATCAAACTCAATATATTTTTGTTTAAACCCTTCAATAAAAAGATCATATTAGGATTTCATTTTATGGAATTTTCTCTCAACACTACCAACACATTTGATTTTCAAATAACTTTCATTCCTAAAAGTAACAGCTCCACCATTGTGGTCCTCAATGTTCCTTAGAATCTTTGTATTGTCTATCATGTGACATGAACAACCATTATCAAGAATACATGGTTTGTCTCTTTTTAATCATTTAAAGAAACTTCAACAACAAGAGATTTTTCTTCTATCTTGGATTTCTAAATTTATTTACCCTTTTCATTATTGGAAAGATATATAAGAAGAATATCCAAAAATTCATCAGGATAAAGAACCTATAGATCAGATATTCTAAAAATTTCTTCTAAGTAGTCAAATCTGTTCTAAATGGATAGATTTTATGTTTTCTTATTGATTGTTTTTTCTTGAATATTCTTGTATTTATCTTATTAGAATTTCTCCCACTTGACTCATACCTACTACAAGGAAGTGACATATTGTACCAACATGAATATGCTTTGTGCCCTAAAATTTCACAGCACCAGAAACACCCATTAAATCTGTATATATCATATTGTAGAAAATTATATTCCAAATACTGTTGTTGTTGTACCACCACATATTATGCTTCATTCTATCTTGAGGGGATAACTTTATCAATAGTTTTGACATCTTTCATTATTTCATAAAAATGTTTTACATTATTCTTAGTAGCCTAAATTTTCCTATTTTTTTTCCATACAACCCAAATTATTATAAATAATAGATTTTCCATGAGTTTTAGCTGAAGAAGATGTAAATGTTTTATTTGAGAAAATTTTCTCAACTGCCTGATATGTTTCAGCTTTAAGTCCTACAACTTCGTTAAAATCCTCATTGATCTTTTTTAGAGAATTTTCATTTTTTTGATACTTTGACCGGATCTTATCAAATTCTTTATCCTTTAAAGTAAATTTCTCATAATTACCATTGATCATTTTTCCTTACATTAAAACCATTATCATTAGACTTCTGATCTCATCAATATAAGAATCTTCTCTTTTAATCTTTTTCTTCAACAGTCTGATTTCATTCTTGAGTTTTGTATTTTTCTCAAGGAAAGATTCAATTTTTTATTTAGCATATGTTCCTTGTAAGAAACTTCACCATCCTATTTACCACCACTTGAATATTCATTAGACTTCCCAATTTGATCCATAAAATTCCTAATTTTTTCTTGAACCTATTCTTAAGAAGGACTACCCAAGGAAGAGTATTATTCAACTTCTTAACTCAAAAAACTTATTATTTTACTTTGTTGAAATTTTCTCTTATTCTCAGCCATTTTTTATAGAATATTTTGAATATTTTACCCATTTTTTTATAAGGTATTTCATCTTAATCATTACTCTCATATTAATCAGTTTTATTCTTTGAAAAATTAACTTTAAAATATATAATTCCTCAATAGTTGAAACATTTTAGTAGAATCTTAGCTTTGAACTTAACTTTTACATTTTTTATGTATATTAAGATAATAGAATTTTTTTTCTTATACTAATCATCCTACAATTATTCATCTTTAGATTCAAGATATTCTTTGTTTTCTTCTGATTTGATCTTTAGTATACTCATGGCCTTGAATGCCATTTATTCTATAGGCTTTTTCTTGAATATTGGAGCCTTCCTCATCTCATAGTTGAGTAAATTATTGTGAAACTTATCAATAGATATGTCTTCATTTTCTTATAGGAATGAAATATTTTAGTCAAATATTTCTGGAAAGTTTCTCATTAATTTATTGACAACCGTTGAATCCTTCATATTTTCTCCAAACTCTCTGATATGGATAATAACTTCATTAAATCGGGTAAAATAATCATCCTTAGTCTCATATTTTGTCATTTTGATATCTTAAAATTTAACCCTCTAAATTTTTAATTTGTATTCTTCGATCTTAACATTCCCTTCATACATGTTTTTATGTTTTTCCTATATCTCCTTGGCTATTTTAAGTTCAATCACTTTAGTGAAAACTTTATCAGAAAAGGATGACAAAATTGAATTTCTTGATTTTCCATCAACTTCTAAAATTCTTTTTTTCTAAAATTAATGGGCAAATATTTTCAAGTGGATTAAAGAAAACATTCACTGCATCGCAAACCTTCACTCCTTGTGATTCCAGGAATGTAGGTATTCAGTTCTTCCATGCACCAAACTTTATGCCTTCCAAAATTGGAAACCCCAAACCCCCTTCTATTGACTGAATTCAAATTCTCCATCACTAATAAAAAATAATCCTCTAGAGGTTACCTGATCTAATACCAATTTTTGTATCCAAGGAGGTTTTATAGCACTGGGGGGGGGGGTTGAATCAATGGTACTATATTTTTATAATTTCTTTTGTTTGAAATAAACCTTTGACGACTTGTTAGAGTTTGATCCTAATGGAACAAAAGTTTTCTATAAGGTTCTTCCATAAGAAGGGTGACTATGTCCTTGTTGTGGTGAGGATTATCTGAGCCACATATTACCCACTAAAAATCAATCAAAAATTTCAAGTGGGTTGGTCAGGTATCACCCTGAAACTAGGAAGGGTAGGTATCAACCATTTCTTAATACAATGTTTCCTAAAAAAATTGATTATACTGGTTTACACCAATTTACAAAAAAACACATACACACTGAGAAAGATTCCAAGACACTAATGCAACAAAAAATTTATCTTTATATTTGATCCTTAGTAATAAGATGATATTTCACTTGCTCACTGATTATAGAGTCCTTGAAGGTGAATATCAATGTAATGAAACACACAATTTTCTAGTGAAATTGATTCAAACTACAACTTCTTCGAAATACACTCTTTAACATTTCAAACACATACAATACTCAGTTTCTTTGAACAAGGAAAATAATATTTCTTATTTATGAATTTAAATCCATTCAATTCACTGTATTCCTTAACTTCTTTAAAAAAATTGAGTTTTCAAAACTTTTCTCCTTAGGTATAATCTCACTATCTACTTACTATTTCAACTTTACAAAACTACAAACTCAATCATAGTTTCACTTATATTCATGCAAATAATGCATAATTGTGTAAACACTATCACAACCTTCAGTGTTTTTTTCATGCATGAAAAACATCACATCACAAGATATCACTTTGTGGTTCCTTTTCACTACACACATGATTCCACTGTAACTTTTCATAGCTAATATGAAACCTCAATATCTTTGCATAAGAGTGTCCCATAGATCTTCTTCTTCACAAGACTCAATCCCATTCACTATATTTTTCAATATAAAGTTATACATGTACTAAAACTTACAATATACATGGATATCATTATGCATGATTTTTATACTCTTCACATGATAGTATTACAAGCTGAATCATGTGAACTATGATATTCTATATGAAACAACTCTGAGTGAATATTTCATATCCAATGGTCCGCAGAACTCAAGAAACCATCATGTGATCGTAAATGTGAATGATTAGCATGAGTGCATGGAACCTACTCCGTAAATATAGGGAACTTGAATGACTTTGTTTGTCTCTCAATCCTATCACTAGGAAGAGCGATAAAAATCAACGTAAAAATGAAATGAGACTAAGATATTTATAGGATATTATCAATTGAATGAGTGATCTGAAAAATATGGTGAGTTACACATTTCATCAGTGCATGTGACACTATCTCATATTATGCATCACGGGATATCCCCATCACTGTTAAATATCATTTTTTATTCACAATGTTTATTGATGAATTTTTTCTTTGAAAAATCATTAAAATAACATTTCATGATGGCTCGATCAAGATAGAATTTTCAGGATGTTCAAATAGTGCTCGGAAGGATTCGACTTGATCTCACAGATGACATTGCATGGTGAACTTCAGATACACAGAACTCCTCAAGTAGTTGAGGTTGAAGATGATCTCAATTCCATGATCGAACAGCTGGGATAAACTCATCAGATAACCTCCCTTACTTCTATATTTTTTAAAGAGGATAAACAACAACAATAGGAATCCCACACTGAAACACTGCTCATTCAGGAACTTCTTTATAATATGAGGAGCACTGTCACCCTACTCCACTACCATTTTTTGCTTCTCATTTCACCTCTGTGGAATGGTGGCATAATAATATGAGCCTCTCATACCACCATACTGGCTTGGATGAGGTTTCACCTGCCCACCCAAGTAGTGGATGAGAGTCCCTCAAATGGATAATATGGTTTCCCATTTTCCATTTACAAAATTTATCCAAATTCTATATAAATTCAAAAGTCAAATTATGTCCTAAACCAAAATTCTCTTAATTATAATTGAATGAAAAATTTAACTCTCTAATTCTACCAATGTTGTAAATATTGTTTCAGTAAAAATAAACAATGAAACATGTATTCTGAACTTAAGATTATCCCCACAATAATCTTAATTAAGGTTGAAAACAAATATGAAATCATCTATAATTATATTTTTTTATTCAATCTCTCCCTTTGGACTTGTTTTCAACCATCAACAATTATCTTTAGAAGACATAAAATCAAATAAATATTCTAACATAGAATTCCATATCTCGGTGGTGACTAAGATTCTATCCCTCTCAAAACATAGACTTACTCCCCCTTTTTTAAAATAACATCATCTCCACATTCAAAAATTATATGAAGATAATTATGTATTATTCATCCCCTTGAAATTAGAATACAAAGCACAGTGGGGGAATCCCCAACACTATCTAAGTTAGGGGAAGGCTAAACATGAAGTTTCAGACTAGGTTCCTCAAATATTTCTCTTGTAATAGATTTAGTGAATGTATCAAGAATTTGATATTTTGTAGAGATGTACTCCAACTTGACATATCCATTTACTAATATATCCTTGATAAAATGATATTCAATATCAATATATTTTGATTTGGATTATTTCACTATGTTTTTTGAGAGATTAATTTCACTCTGATTGTCATAGGAAATTTTCAATGGTCTTTAAACATTCTTCTTTATATCGCAAATCTAAAATTTCATCCATATCATTTGATTAAAATAATTAGTAGTAGAAACATAATCAGATTCAATTGTACTTAATGTCACAGAATTTAGTTTCTTACTATGATAACTTACACAACTTTTTCCCAGTGAGAAAGCTCTTCCTGATGTTAATTTACGATAATTACAATCTCCAACCCAATCAACATCAGTGTATCCTAGCAAGTAAAATCACCAATTATTTTATACATAAAAACATAATTTGATGTTCGTTTGATATACCTGAGAATTATTTTAGAATCCATTATGTGTTATTCTTTCAGATCACTTTGATATCCAACACACAATGTTACTACATATACAATATCTGATCTTGATGTTGTAAGATATATAAATCTACCAATTAATTTCCTAAAATATTTCTAATTGACACTCTATCTTGGTTCATCTTTACTAAAATTTACACAAACTATGATAGGTGTTGAGACTTACTTTGATTCTTCCATGACAAATTTCCTCAACAATTCCTTAGAATATTTTTTTGTGAAATAAATATACAACTTTTCTTTTGAAGAAATTGTTTTCCTAGAAATAAATTCATCTCTCCAAGCATTGAAAATTTGAAGTATGTCTTCATTTTATTTGTAAATTATCCACATGCATATTCCTTTTTACTTTAAAAAATTATGTCATCAATATAAAAAATTAAAATAAGGGTAACTATTTTCAACTTCTTCATATATAATTTTCTATCAAATTTTCCTTTAGTAAAGTTTAATTGATTCAAGAAACTATCTAGTTTAGAATACCAAGCTCGAGCAAACTATTTCAGTCCTTACAAGTATTTATTCATCTTATACACTTTGGTTCATTAAATACCAAGAATAAAACCTTTAGGTTTACCAATAAAAACTTCTTCTTTAAGATCTCCATTCATGATAGAAAACTTCACATCCATCTAGTAAAATTTATAATGTCTGTGAGATGAAACTAAAAGAAACATTCTGATAGTATCTAGTTTTACAATGGGTGAAAATGATTCATCAACATCTACACCATCCAATTATGAATAACCCTTACTGTATATTCTGGATTTATTTCTTAATATTTCACCTTTCTCATTAAGTTTATTTTTGAACATCCATTCAGTTCCTATTATATTCCTCCTTTTAGGTATAGAAACAAGATCCTAGGTGATATTTTTCTCAATATGGTTTAGATATTCATTCATAAAACTTATCCAATCCTAGTGTTCAATTTCTTCTTGAAGTGAATTTGGTTCAAAATGAGAAAAGAGAACTATTTGATTTTCAATTCTCAGTCTTCTTCTGATTTGTACTAGAGCCTCATGATTTCCAATGATATTTTTTGATTCGACACATTTTTTCAGTCACTCATTATTTTTTTCCAACTATAGAAATTTCATTGTCATCACTGGTATGATCTAAGTCAACATCAAATATCTCTGGTTCATGTATAGTTTTTTATTCATTCTCTCCTAAAAAAATCTGAATTTTTTTTGTAATTCAATGATATCAAAATATGATACATTTTTTGTGTTAAATTTTGATTCATTTTCAATAATATTCACATCACAATAGTCTATTAACTAGTGAAATTTTTTATTCCAACATCTATATCCTCTTCCATATGAAATATAGCCCATTAATATCCCTTATTAAGATTTCTCCTCGAATTTTCAAAGATTTTCATTCTTGATCTTCATGAAACAAGGACTACCAAACACTTTAAAATATTTCAATCTTGGATTTTTTTTGTAACAAATGTCATAAAGAGTCATGTTGGCGTTTTTTATAGTAAAAATATATTCTTTATATGCACATATGTATACACTTCTTCTCTCCAGCAGAATTTTGAAAGTTTATGTTTAGCTTACATTGTTTTTCCCATTTCAACCAGAATTCTGTTCTTTTTCTCTGCCAATCCATTTTGTTGAGGATTATAAGGAGTTTTGTATTGATTCTTAATTTCATTATTTTCAAGATATGATTCAAAATAATTACCAGTGAACTCCCCTCCATTATCTTTCCTTAGTTTTTTAATATAAACTCCCATTTATCTCTCTGCCTGTCTTCTGTAAAACATAAACATTTTAATTCCTTCTGAATTGTGCTTAATAAACATGAAATTCATTAACTGGGTAAAATCATCAATTAATGTTAAAATATAGAGTTCACCACTAGTATAATTATGTCTCATAGGTCCATATTTATCATAATGAATAATCTCATGTGGTCTAACAGACTAAATCTCTACTCTTCTATGAATATCCTGCACAAGCTTCCACTTTGGAAAATCTCCACAAAAAAATTCTCTTTCTCTCCTCAAATGAGGAAGATCTCATACAAATTTATTATTTGAGATTTTACTCAATTTTTTTGACCAATATGACCAATCCTTATATATCATTTATTGCTTTCATATTCCACACTCAAATAATAATAATTTATATGATCACCAATTTCAAATAGATTACCACTTGTTCTTTTACCCTTGATGTTAACTCTTCCATCCTTTTAATATTTTATGATGCAATAATATTTTTTCAAAATAAATCAATTTCCATCATCAAAAAGTTTTCTCACACTCAACAGATTGTATTTTGTCACTTCAACAAAAATAATATCTTTAGATTATAGTTTATGGAATTTTAACTCAACAGTACCAACACCTTTTATTTTCAAAGAACATTCATTCCCAAAATTAACTACTACTCCATTGTGTTCTTCAACATTCCTCATTTTTTTTGTATTGGATATCATGTGAGAGGGATAACCGGTTACAAGAATCCATGGTTGGTCTATTTTACTAGACTTTAAAGAAAATTCAACATCAAGAAATATTTCTTCCATCTTGGCCTTATAAATTAGTTTACCCTTTATATTATTGGAAATTTGTCCAGTAAGAATAGCCATACATTCATTAGAACAATTGCCCTATTGACCAAATTTTCCAAAAATTTCTTCTAAACTGTAAAATATATTATGAATGGATAGAATTGATGTGAACTTCTTTATTTTTTTTCTTGACTAGTCTTCCCTTTACCTTTTCAAATTTTCTCCAACTTAACTCATTCATGCTCCAAAGAAGTGACATGTTGTACCAACAACAATAGGCTTTGTACCCTAAAATTCCATAGCACCTGCAATACGCATTAAATTCGTATCTAACATACTATTGAAAATTTTGTTCAAGATATTGTTGTTGTTGTACCACATTATACTATTGTTCCTTTAGTCTTTAGGTGATAACTTTCTCAGAAGTTTCCATATCTTTATTTATTGTAGAGAAATCTTTCTTATTGTTCATAGTAGTCCATATTTTCACATTGTTATCCATATAACATTTATTATTATAAATAATAGATTTAACTTGAATTTTATTAGAAGAAGATGTAACCTATTTCTTCTAAAAAATTCTCAACTGCTCAAGATATTTCAACTTTAACTTCTAAAATGTTGTTAAAATAATCATTGATCTTTTCAAAGTCTTTTCAACTTTGAGATAATATGATGAGATCTTGTCCAATTTTTTATCCATTAAATACATTTTATCATAAAGTTCATTCATTATTTTTCCTTTATCTACAAATTTTATCTTTATATTTCTGATCTTATCAATGTAAGCATCATCACTTTTAATCTCTTTCTTCAAAAGTCTCATTTATTTCTTGAGTTTGTTTTCTAGGAAGGATTCAAGTTCTAATTTTAAAATATGTTTCATATAAGACACTTAATAATATTCTTCACCACTAATTGATGTTTCATCAAACATCCCAATTTGATACATAAAATGCCTAAATTTTTCTAGAACCTTTTATTCTGAAAGACTACCTAAGGAAGAGTATTCTTCATCTTCATTACTCAAAAAAATTATTCTCATCCCTTGTTGAAACTTTTTATTGTTCTTAACTATTTTTGTAAATTTTTTGGAATATTTTCCCTATTTATTTTTTATGTATTTCATCTTTATCATCACTCTCATATTCATCACTTTAATTATTTTAAAAATTAATTTAAAAAAATTCAAATCTTCCACAATTGAAACATTTTAATAGAAGCTTACCTTTGTACTTACCTTTTCACTTTTTTGGTATATTGATATAAGAGAGATGATTTTCTTATGCTGGTCATCCTTCACTTCATCATATTTAGATTTACCATACTCATCATTTTCTTCTTCTTTGAGCTTTAGTTAACTCATGACCTTGAATTCCATTTCTTCCTTAGCCTTTTTCTTGAATACTAGATCCTTCCTCATCTTATAATTTATTAAAGTATTTTGAAACATGTCATGATATAAGTATTACTTTTCTTCCAAGGATGAAATATTTAGGTCAAATATATCTAAAAATTTTCTCATTGATTTATAGACCACTATTGAATCCTCTAGATTTTATCTAAACCCTCTGATATGTATTACAACATCATTAACTCTGGTAAAATAATCATCCAAATTATCATCTTCTTTCATTTTGATATCTTAAGTTTAGAAATTTAAATTTTAAATTTGGATTATTTGATTTTAACATTCCCTTCATACAAGTTTTCAAGTTTTTTCCACATCTCCTTGGCTGTTTTAAGTCTAATAACTTTAGTTAAAACTTTATTAGAAAATATTATAAAATTGTATTTCTAGATTTTTCATGAACTTCTATATTTATTTTTTCTCCAAAAGTCACAGGGGAATCTTTTTCAAGTAGAGGAAATCAAAAATTCCCTACATCACAAACCTACAATACTTAAGATAAAATGAAAATAAGTATTCAGTTCTTCCATCCATGAAAGTTATTTCCATAAAAAATTGGAAACACCCCATCTTTTGATTAATTAAATTTTCTATCACTTATAAAAAAGGATCCTTTAAAGTTCACCTGATCTAATACCAATCTTCATATCTAGGAAAGGGTTGTACCACTGAGGGGGGGGGGGTTGAATCAGTGGTACTATAGTTTTATAATTTTGTTTCTTTGAAATAAACCTTTGATGACCAGTTATGGTCTGATCCCAAGGACATAATTTTTTTTACAGTGTTTTCTCCTAAGAATGGTGAATACATCCATACTATTGTAAGGATGATCTAAGATATAGATTCAAAATTAAAATCAATCACAAAGTACAAGTGAGTTGGTTAGGTATCACCCTGAAACCATGAAGGGGAGGTATCAAGTTTTTCCCAATACAAAGTCTCCAAAAAAAATGATTATACTAGTTCACACCAATTTACAAACAAAACACATACACATGGAGAAATATTATAATTATCTCCTAAAACAAAAAAAATTTCTTTCTATTCGATCCTCAGTAATAAGAAGATACTACACTAGCTCAATGATTTGTGAGTCCCTGTAGCTGAACATCAACGTGCTGCAACATATAAAAATATAGTGAAACTAATTCATACTACTGATTCTTCTAGATAAAATCTTTGAAAATTCAAACTCATGAAATACTCAGGTTATTTAAACAAACAAAATGATACTTCTTCTTTATGAATTTAAATCTTAAAAAGTCACTGTATTCTTTAACTTCTTGCGCAAATCATATTTTTATCAACTTTTCCCTTCATGTATCAGCTTACTTTCTACTTAATATTCCAACCATGCACAACTAAAAACTCAAAACTATTCCCCTTAGATTCATGAATCAATTCATAACAGTGTAAACACTATCACTTCTCTCAGTTTTTCTTTCACAGATGCAAAATAGAACATCACAAGATATCACTTCATCTTTTCTTTTCACTACATGTGTGATGCCTCGGTAACTTTGTGTAGCTAATATGATACCTCAAGAACTTTTCTTAAGAGTGTCACGTAGATCATGTTCTTTACAAGACTCAATCACATGAACTGTATTGTTCAACCTCAAGTTATACATGAAGAAATTATAGTATACATGGTTATCATTACATGTGTGATTTTTATAATCTTCGAGTAACAATATATGTGAGCTGAATCATGTGAATTATGATCTTCTTCATGAAACAACATTGAGTGAAGATTTTACATCCAATGGTATGTGAAACACAAGTGATCATCATGAGATAAAAAATGTGAATGATCATCATGAATGCATGGAACCTTCTTAAAAAATATAGAGCACTTTAACTGATCTGTTTCTCTCTCAATATTCTCTCTATGAAGAGCGATAAAACTCACAATGAAAATGAGGTCATCCTTGAAAATTTATAGAAAACTATCCAATGAATGAGTTCTCCTAAAAACCTAGTGAGACACCCATTTCATTATATCACACTCCACTGTCTTAGGTTAACCATCACAAGATATCACTTTCACTATTAAATAGCAGTTTTACTTCACACTGATGGAGGATCTTGTAGTGGAGAACAAAAGACGCATGCAGAAATAGATCACCGAAGGTGATCATGATAATTTTATAGGAATAAAAATAGTAGCAGTGGAAATAAACATTTTTATTTATTATCTCTTTATTGAAATACAACACACAACATACATATTTATAGTAGTACAATCACACACCAAACCAAACTAAAATAGAAATTTCTGTAGAGTAGATGCCTCCCAAACCACCAACACCAAACACATTATGCATCCTTTGTTTGAATACTCCAATCCTCCATACCTACAGTGGAGATAAGCACAGACCAAAGAAAACATGTTTAACATCCAACACACACTATATATCCTTGATTTGTTCTTTGAAAAATCATGCAAACAATATTTCATGATTAATAATTTATGTTAGAAATATCATAATGTTAAAATGGTGTTCAAAAGGATTCATATTGGTCTCCCAGATGACATTTCATGGTGAACTCCTAATGCACAGAACTCCTCAAGTGGCCAAGGTTGAAGATGATATCTATTCCATGATTGAACGACTGGAATAAACTCATTAGATGACCCCCCTTCTTTACTTATTTTTTAAATTGTAGGAACAGTAATAGAAGGAATCCCACATCAAAATGCCACTCAATTAGGTGATACCTTATAATATAAGGCGTTCTTTATATGTATGGTATTGTTAGGAATTTTTTTGATAAACAATACCCAATGAAAAAATTTATCCAAATTCAATATGAATTCCAAAGAAAACGTTCTAAAGTCCCAAACCAGAATTCTCCTCTTTAGAATTCAATGATAAATTCAAACTCTCTACTTCTTATAATGCTATAATTTTTTTTTAATTCAAATAACCAATGAAACATGTGTTTTGAACATAAGACCAACTCTAAAAATCTTACAACTAAGGTTGAAAATAAATTCAAAATAATCAATAATTCCACAAGTTCTTCATTGACCATGTACCTTATTCTAAGATGCTTCACTCATCCATTATCATACTCAGATTTAAGACAAATTGAGAGAAATAAAATGAATTGACAAACTCTCTAAAAATAGGGAATATTATCTCACAAATATTTATAATTTCAAACGGTATGATAATAGAAGAAAATTAGTAAGGGGAATGAAGAGCTTACCAATACAGATACAATGTGACAAATGTTTCTTGAATTATAGGCTGATTCAGGAAATTATTACCAAGACTATATAAGGAGAGGAGGAGATAAAAGTGAGAGTAGAAGACGGTTTGGAATACAAGGAAGAGAGGAGGATAATAAAGTTAAAATAAGGTAGGGTAAAATAGACTTTTCAATAATTTTTAAATGATGAATAGTTTTACCACATGGTTTAAAAAATTGTGCACCTAACTGTGTGGGATCATTGCCTAAGTGGAACTTATCCAAATTCAATATAAATTCCAAATCCAACTTACTGAAGTTCCAAACCAGAATTTTATTATTTAGAATTCAATGATAAATTAAAAATCTCTAATTATTCTAATTTTTTAACCATTGTTTCAATTCAAATAACCAATGAAATTTTTATTTTGAACATAATACCATCTCTAAAATCATTAAAATTAAGGTTGAAAAAAATAAAAAAAAATAAAAAATTCCATAGGATCTTCATATACCACATACCTCATGCTTAGTATGATTTAATCATCCATTATCATGCTTTTATTTGAGATATATTGAGAGAAATTAGATGAATTGACAAATGCCTTGAAAATAGGGCACTTTATCTAACACAGATTTAGCATTCCATATGATAAGATAATCAAATAAAAGGATTAAGGGGATTGATGTGCATACCAATATGGATACAATGTTACAAATGGTTCTTTAATTATAGGATTATTGATGAAGTTATCACAAATACTATAGGAGGAGAGGAGGATATCCAAGTGAGAGGGGAAGTTGGTTGTGCTTGTGAGGAAGAAAAGCAGAGAAGAAAGTTAAAAGAAGTTAGGGGAAAATGGAATTTTCACTATTTTTTCAGGGTAAATGGTCTGGCCACATGGTTTAAAAAACAATGCACATATCTATGTGAGCTCATTGCCTAAGTGGAACTAACATTGTAGGTTAGGCTCAAGGTTTTGAAAAATCGTGTGTAGCCCATGTGACCCCTCTGCAACACACCTACACTAATTAATAATGTTTTTTGATACACCTCTCATGGTTAAAATAATCATGCTCATCCTATTTATGTACCGTATGGTTGAGAAGTATGGTTTTTTTTAACTATTAACCAACTATGAACCTCAATAAATTTTACCTAAAAGTGAGTTTCTGAAGCATGTCTCTCATGAAACTCATTCAAACTCCCAATATACATCCCATGCCTCATTCCATATCTAAAAAGAACACTATAAAGAGTTATAAATATTTTTTTTAAATATTAGTTTTAAATTCATTCCATCCACCAAATAAAAAGATTCAAAACACCTTTGAAAAATCCCTCCTGCTCAAAACAATAAACCTTGCAACTAGGAGTAACCCTGAGACAATTGTTTAGGTCTTCTAGTGAGTCTATGGTGTGGCACATAGCATGCGATCAATTTGGTAAACGGTTTAGAAAGTGTTCCGAATGGATTTACATTTGGATAGTGAAAATTGGAACAGTTAGAGCATGGTTATTCCAACCGTGTGGAACCTAGGAGAAACTATGTGATTGTTTTCTTGGTTAGGAAGTGCCTATGCATGGTTAGAAAAACTACATTTCTTAACCATATAGCTTTCCTTGATTTTAATTTTATTTATTTATTTATTTATTTATTTTTTACTTCTTTTTAACACCTACACACTCCCACTCACCCTCTCCTCTCCCAATTGTGTGACACCCCCACCCTTGACACCCTCCTTTCACACGATACCCCCTCCCAGTCAGCCCTCCTTCATCCTCTGTTTCTAGTAGTTCCTCTTGTGATCTTCAAGAATTAATGTCTCCTCTCCTCTGCTTCTATAATCCCCATTTCCCCCTAATTACCCCTTTTCATGAATCCTGATCACCACCAGGTCTTGGATAGGGTTATAAATAGTCCTTATAATTCCATTTTTGGGTATTTAAGGGTTGTAGGGATGTGTTCTTATACATGGGATCCTTTTTCGTTGAAGGAGATATGATTTAGATTTCCATGGCATGCATACAGATCGATTGTCTTTGGTACGAGGTATGTGTTTATTTGTCATCACTTTCTATTATGTGCCTTTAATTACAAGATGTTTGTAAATTATTTTTCTTTGAAATTAAGCCCATATGTATGACCTATGAGTGCAATTTTTTTATGAATGTGATTTTAAACCTTGGAATGGGATGTGAATCCATGGAAAATGTTTTTGAAAATGCTAGATTAGAATTTAAATAAATAATTTTGTTTTTAAAGTGGTAGAAACCACTGGTCTTTTATTTTAAAAAATTTTCTAATATTTAAGTGGATTACAAACCATTTTTTGGGTGTTTTTAAAGGTTTTAAAAATTTAAACATGGGTTGTGTGATTTTTAAGGGGTTAGTTAACCTGTGTCGATTTTAATTTGAAACTCGATGTGGCTTTGATTATTTTCAAAGGTGATTTTAAAATAGGGAAGAGTGAGTTCCCATTTTAGTTTCAATGGTTTTGGATAAAATGGATTGTAATTAAAATAATATTTTAAAGAAATGACCCATTTTTAATTTTATAAAAATTATTTTTCATAAATAACATGAGACCCTCTTGATCTTCTTATGATTCATGTGAGTCCATGGTGTCTTGTGAATCTATGTGGGAATGTTTATTTTAATACATTATATATGTTTCTTATGTTTTTTGATTGTGGGGATTATTTTTTGAGGGTAGGAAGTGATGAAAGTGTTTTTTTTAAAATGTTTGATCCTCGAGTGAAAGAATTATTGATAGTTCTCACCTCCATTTTGATTGGTCATAAGAACCTGAGTAGATAAGTGGGAGTCTAGAAATCTGTGGAAATATGTATTTACACACTACTTGTGTCCAATATAGTCAGTGATAGGGCTATGTGGGGTGTTCTATCCTGATGTGTTCAGGTGCAGTCTAGTCGGGTAGTTGATATAGGACACAACATACATTGATTGGTTGGTCCATTGAGAAAAGTTTAGGATGGTCTCATTTTAGGACCAAGGGTTGATCCCATGACCCTCTGATCCTTTTTAATACTATATAGGGGATTAAAATTTGTGTATTGATTGAACCCCTAATTATTTTTTTATTTATTAGCATATATGCTCATATTGTCTGTTATCTCTTGTCATATTACTTGAAATAGTGGTTCCTACTCATGTTATTTATTCCTTATTTTGTAGCTTTCTTTTCAAATTATTTGAAAATGGATTGTGAAATATTTTCAAAGAAGGTAAATTAAATCTTGAATTTAAATATATTTTCAAACTAATTTTAAAAATGGGGTTGAAAAGTGATCTCTTGTGAGAAAACTAAAAAACGGTCTGTTTTGAAACTCTAAGCATGTTTAAACTTTAAAAATTTTGTTTTATGCCGTTATATCTAGTTTTTATTAAAATGGTTTGTTTTTTAGCATGTTTTGGAAAACCCTGTGATAAATGGAATGTTATTTGTATTTAAAATGGGTATTTCTAAATGTGGTGACTATGAAATTGGTTTTAAAATGTGACTTTAAAATGGTGTTTTTCCATGTGCTTTAGGCTGGGGAAAGAAATGTTTTCAAAAGATTTTATTCATTTAAAAAAATATCTGGAAAGTGTTATAGAAAATTGTTTATGTACGATTTATTTTTCTAAACCCTTATAGATTTTTTTATTTTACTATGGTATTGGAAATTAGCATTTTTATGATGTTTATTAATGTGACTACTTAGTTTTAGTCGGTTTTTCTGGCCTACTAGGTGCTTTTATACTCATGCCTATATTATTATCTTAGTTGTAGGTTCTTGGTTCTTTTTCAGATTTCTCTTTTTTTATTTTGTCACATTCAACAAGTGGATCCATTTTTTGTGGTTTAGTAAGACATTAATTTACTTTTCTTATAATGTCTGGTGTGTTTCCTTACTTGATTTCATTTTAAAAATAGTATTTTATTCCTTTCTATGGGTGGATCATAGAAATATATACTGTTATGAGAAGAAAATCCCTTGGTGGGGGTCATTTACTTACAGGAGTGGGAGAATAGGGTGGTGATGGAGGTTTTTGACGATCAATTTCTATTTAATACTTTCCTAGTTTGTTATTATGTTATTTTTTTGTTTTTATTTTTATATGGATGTCCGATGTATGGATGGGACATGTCAGATTTTTATTATATTTTTATTGTTACATTTACTCAATTATTGGGTGAAATCATTCCAATGTGGTCATTTATTGATGCTTATTCACTTGTACAATCCCATGGGGATCGATAATACCTCTCAGGCTTGTGGAAGACCAGTTTGGTCATTCGTTGGATGGACGTCTAGGTTGGTTCTCTTCAAATGGTTTTAAGGGATCTTCTATTTTTTTGATAAAGATCTTATGCCTTTGGGATGCCCTTTTGTTATTTGGTGTGTCTGGGTAATATTGAGTTAGAATTTTTCATTTTAACTCAATAGGTAGATGTAGGGAGATTCTATCTATCTCTTTCCTTCTCCAATCCTCAAGTTTCCATTCGAAGTGAGTTTATATTTTAATATTGAGATTTTATTGGATTTTAATTTAATACACATAGAAGTAATTTTTTGATGCTCAAAGACATGGTGAGTTTCCTTAGTGGTCTTCTGTGATGTTTTTGGATAGTGGAGAAGATGGAAGTAAATACATGAGGTTATCTCTTATGGTCTAACAAACCATTATACAACCAAACACTTGATTATGAAATTTTTTTAGGGACCAATACACAATTTACATGTAACCATCAACCATGATTAAAAGTGATAAATGATTATGCATCTTGGTTATTTTATTAAATAGACTGCTTGATTCGTGGATTTCCCTATGTATTTGGGTAGTGAGATAGGGGTCATGGTTGGTATTGGGATATGTTTTAATTTTTGGATTGAATTTTGGTTGAGTCTCATGTTGTTCCTTTTTTATGCTATTGTGTATGTGATGTGAAATTCATTTTGTGTTGGTGAAAAATGGATTTCACAAGGAAAAATGTTTTTAGTTTTAAATAATGTCCATAAATTTTTTTTTGAAATGATCTTGGTTTGATATTTTTTTGAAATAGTTTATTCGATTTTTTTTTAATTTTTTTTACATGTGCTAGATTTTTCTAGTCAAGTACATGATGTTTTAAAGAATATATTTTCTATTTTAAGGGAAAATAGTGTTTAAAAAAAATATTATTTTACCCTTAGTAGGTGTATTTTAAAATGTTAATTTATTAAAAAACTATTTCAAAATGAAAATGTTTGATTTATTTTTAAAACTAGAAGGGTATTTTGGATTTAAAAAAAGTGGTGTTTATTTTTGAAATTATTTTTGGAAACAATTTATAACTATCCAAACAAAATTAGGGATCGTGGTTTGAAATTATAAAATGGTTTCCATTGGTTTTGAAATAAAAGTGGCCACATTTTAATGGTGCCTTATATTTTAAAATTTGTTTTTGGAGAAAGGGTTTTTTTGTTTTATTGAAACTTGTGTTCTGTTTCATCCCTTTTGCATTTTGGAAAAAAATGGTGTGATTTTAGTGACATGATCACATAAGGGTATATTCCTTATGTTGTTTGATGTGAGACCCCCTCTTAGAAATGTGTAGTTTGTAAGTAGTGTGTTATTCTTAGGGGTTCTTACTCCTACTATTTAACACCGACCATGCTCCGATTGGAGTGGAATCTGTTGTTACCTTATTAGAGTATAATGCCTTGGATCCTCTGAGGTAGTGTTTCTTTAATGGTTCCTTTAGATATTATTGCAACCATTGGTTTAGACCCACGAGCTTTGAACTGATTAGTGTATCTGGGATAATCAATTTTTCTTTGATACTCTCATCTGATTTTTTGTTTAGAATGTTTCCTTCATTATTACAGAGATGTTTGGGGTTTAATGTATGAGTATCCATTATTTTGAGTAACCTTTGAGTGTTTGTTTTCATATCTTTTGGATGAAAATACATTTGGGTATTTTTTCTCATTGGGTCTTGAGCAGTTTTGGCTTGAGGAATATGTACCCCTGTGTTTATTGGTTCTTATTTGGTTATCCATTGTGGGTGGTGTTTCTTTTAGGGAATTTTTTCCTACCTTATTCTTGATGTTTTTGTTTCCCTTATGTAGTGTAGACCATAGGCTGACTAGTGATTATTTATTTGGATGTGGGTATGACCTATGGGGAATTTTTGGATATGTGGGTTGAATATTTATTTCTAGATGGGTTTTGGATGGAACAAGGATGTGTTTTCATTATAATTTCTATGGGATGGTGTTCTAGGAGGTTGGATCTAAACACCTTTATATTCTAGTTGTGACCCTAAGGTTAAGGCTCAATTATTTCTCATCGATTCATACATTCCATTGTAATCTCTTATTTTAGATTCCTTGGTTTTTGTGATATCATTTTATTATCATTTTGAATGTTTCGTAGAGTGTTCCCTCCTTGTGTTTTGCATTTTCATGTGGATATTTTTTATTCCATTTGGAAATTTTGTGAATGAGGTTGGATGTAATTTTTCTCTTGGTTGTGGTAATAAGTTTCAGGTTATTCCACCATTTTAGTTCATTTCTAAATAGAGGGGAGACTGATGCTTCATATCCTTCTCTTAGAGTTTTTATTTCTTTGATCAGGTTTGTTTAAGTATTTAGTTGGTTGTTTGAGAATTTTATTTTCATGGGAATTTCTTTATAAATTCATTCCCTTTTGACCTTTAATTTTACATGGTAATTTGTGGGGAAAAAAGTGTTATGGTGAGGATTTTTCAACACCCACCACACTACTATGGAATTAATTAATAAATTAAGTTAATTAATATTGGGGTATATATATTATTAGAAGCTATGGGATGGAATTTATTTTTTTTGGAAAAAAATTAGGATGTGTATGGGTTCCACACAGTTAAGAGTAATCATGCGGCAACCATGTGGGTCTTCTAGTGAGTCTGGTGTGTGGAACATGACCTATGAATGGTTAGGTAAACTATTCATCAAGCATGCATATTGGGTCAACATTTGGAATATTACAATTAGAATAGTTGGAGCTTGTTTAAACCAAACATGCAGTGCCCAAGAGAAACCGTGCATGTGTTTTTTCTAGGAAGTTACTATTCACATTTGGTGCATGGTTAGATAAATCGTATGGCCTAACCATGCATTTTTCTGAGATTTTTACATTTTTATTTTTCTCTATTTATCTATTTTTTCTTTGTAATTATTTTTAAGCCCTAAAAACTCCCAATAAACATCTCCTCTCCCTATCATGTGGCACCCCTATCCTCCCTCCATTTATTTGACACCCCTCTCGGTCATCCCTCATTCCTCCTCTGTTTACTGTAGTTCCACTTATGATCATCAAGTGGTAAGGTCCCTTATCTCCCACTTCCTTCCTCTCTTTTTTCCTCCCCCTAACTTTAATGCCTTCCCTGATCCCTAATCACCATCGGGTTATGGATAGGGGTAGGTATGATTCTAAAATTATTGTTTTGGATATTTAGTTTTTGTATGGATATGATATTGTATGTGGGAAAATTTTCCTTCAAATGTGGCATGATTCATATAACCATGGTGTGATTCTATATCGATTGGATTTGGTAAGTGGTATGTGTTTCTTTTCTGCCACTTTATATTATGTAACTTTACTTTCTTGATATTCAAAAATGATTTTTCTTTCAAATTATTCTATATATATGGCCCATGAGTTTTTAATTTGTTATGAAAGTGATTTTAATCCTTTGCATGGGATGTGAATCCATGACAAGTGTTTGAGGAAACTCATGATTAGCTTTTAAAGAATCCTTTTAGTTTTTAAAGTGGTGGAAATCACCAATTTATTATTTTTAAAAATGTTCTATAATTAATATGTATTTTAAACCAAGTGTTATGTGTTTTGAAAGTTTTTAAATTATTGAACGTGGTAGTGTGATTTTAAATGGGTTACTTAACCCATATAGATTTCATTTTGAAACTATTTGTGGCTTTGAGTATTTTAAAAGGTGATTTTAAAGTAGGTAAGAGTGAGTTCCCATTTGAGTTTCAAATATGTTTTGATAAAATAGATTTTCATTTGCAATATGTTTTAAAGTGATGGTCCATTTGTAATTTTATGGAAATGAGTTTTCATACATTATGTGAGACCCTATTTATCCCCTTATAGTTATTGTGTGCCTATGGTGCTTGTGATCCCATGAGGGAATGTTAATTTTTATGAATTTTATATACTTTTTATGTTTGTTGATTATAGGGATGTTTTTGTAAGGGTAGGAGGTGATGTGTTTGTTATTTTATAAAAATTTATCCTTGAGTGAAAGATTTATTGATGGTGATAATATCCATTTTGATTGGTTATGGGAACAAGAGTAGATAAGTGGGAGTATATAATTATACTACATAAGGTTTACACACACTACTTGTGTCCCCTCTAATTAGTGATAGGGCTAGATGGGGTGTTATATCCCGATGAGGATGGTGTAGGCTACCCGAGTGGTAGCTGTAGGATGAAATATAAGCTAACATTTTGGTTTGTTGAGTGAATTCTAAGACAATATCATGTTAGGATCTTTGGAAGATCCCATGACACTAGAATCATTTTTAGGGTTTTTAGGGTTTTTAGGGGATTTAACTTTGTGTATCAATTTTATCCTCTATTTTTCTTTTATTTCTTTCCACATATTCTCTTATCATTTCTTATATCTTATTCTATTACTTGATATAGTGATTACTGCTTGTATGTGTTCTTCCTTCTTATGTAGGATTATATCCAAAAGATTTGAAAAGATATTGTGAAACATTTTTAAATAAGGAAAAGAAAACATGAATTTATTTATTTTTTTCAAAATATTTTTTGAAATGGGTTTGAAAAGTCATCTATTGTGAGAAAAGTGGAAAAAATGTCTTTTTTGAAACCCCAAGATTATGTGAGCTTTGAAAATATGGTCTTAGGATATTATACCTTATTTTTCTTCAAATGGTTGATTTTTTAAGAATGATTTGGAAAAACATGTGAGAAATGGAAATTTCTTTGAGTTTAAAATGGGTATATCTAAAATTGGCATTTTTTAAATTAGTTTTAAAGTGTAGATGTAAAATGGTTTTTTGGACAAGTGCTTTAGGTTGGTGAAAAATATATTTTCAAGTGATTGTTTTCATTTAACAAAAATCATGGAAATATGTTTTAGCATATTTTTGATGTGTTATTTCATTTTGTAAAACCTTATAAAAAATGTCTATTTTTCTACTATATTTAAAACTAGAATTTTTAGGATTTAATATGAAAGATACTTCTTGGTTTTAGAGTGTTTTGGTGGCCTACAGAGTGATTTTTGTGCTCACACCTATATTATTATCTCAGTTATAGGTTTATGGTTCTTCTTCAGACCACTCATTGAGTGTTGATTATCAAGGTTTGTTTTTATTCTTTCAAATTTATTGTATGGTTACCTTTTCACAATTTATTAGGATCTATATTTAATTTTCATAGAATTCCTAGTATGTGGCCCCTTACTAGATTTTATTTGGATAAATAGGATTTTATTGGTTTCTATGGATGAAGGGTAGAAATATCTTTTGGTGAGCAATGAAAATCCATAGGTGGGAAATTTTTCCTTATATGAGAGGGGGACTGAGGCGGTGGGAGAGGTTTTTGGGGATCACTTACCATTTACTGATTTTCTAGTTTGTTATTAGGTTTTGGTTTCTGTTTTTTTTTCATCATGGATTTATGACATACATATGGGTCATGATGGATTTTTTTATATTCTTTCTGTATTTTTACATGATTATTGGGAAATATCATTCCTAGTGGTGATTTCTTGATTCCCCCAAACTTATTTCAGCTCATGGGGATCTGGAACACCATTTGTGGTAGTGATGGTCTTGTTCACCTATCTGTTGAATAGAGAACTCAAGTCAGTTTATTACAAAATATCACATCAGCCTATCTAGGAAGTTTTTTCTAAATCCTATCCAAATAATTTCTTGGTTTATGCCTAAATGTTGATTCAACATTTGATTTATATTTTCTATTGAGATACCTTAATGATTTCATCTGCTCCTACCTTAGTTGGTGATCAGTGAACTCTTTTTCATATGTTTCGCCAATGGTTTGATCATCCTCTGATTCCACATCATGGTCATCAATCCTACTTTATAGAACATAATGATCCTTCTTATACCCAATGAAAGATTCATCCCACGGTTCTATGTTCTATACAAGAGAATCCTTAAAGGAATTAACATCCACCACAGGAGTATCCAAGCATTTACCTTGGTCCAGATCTTCAGTCGTGTTCTTCTTTCCTTTATATCCATTATTTCCAGAAAGAATTGATTCCTGATCCTTCACTATTGAATTAGGCTCTTGAATCTTTATTTGTTCAATTAGAATAGTGGTATAAGATTGTGATCACACCTACCCATGATTTTGGGGAGGTTGAGCCTGCATAATGTTTTCAACTACAACTACATTGGAACAACCAACCATAATGAAAGCACCTTAATTTGGAATAGGTTTAGAAGTAGAATATTCATGTTTTACTCTAGTTTCACTGGACACCTACACTCATAGAGAGATATGAACAACCACATTCTAAACCATCATTGAATCCCAAATAGAGACTCATTAAACTTCCACAGGATGAAATTTGTTTAATTATAAGTATTATCTAGGGGCTTGCAGACTAAGGAGGTCCTGAAAACTCCATTGTGTGACCATGATTACTAAACCCAATGACAACATTAACCTTGTCAGGAACTTTAGAGACATTTTCATGCCCCCTAATCCCAAATTTCCATAATCTTCACAAATTTCATCATCATCCTTATTTTTCTTATTTTTTAAGCAAAAACATAATTCTCATTACTTCAATAGATGAAAAAACCAATATAACTTTGAAAAATTTCCACATAGTGTCATAAGATGTTTCACTTAGAGAAGAATTCAAGTAGTATCTCATAAATAATATGTAGATTCAATTCATTTGATTCAATTGATAGAAAAAATTTGTCAGTTAAAGTCATATCGAGGTCAATTTCTATAAGTAATCTCATAAAATATCCAAATATATATTATTAAACTCCTTATCCATTTTAATTGGAATACCTATCAAGGAATCATTGTTAAACATGATACCAGGGTGTAAAAAGATCCAATTTAGACCAACGATTTTAAGACATTCCTATGAAAATGAGTTCTAAACATCAAAACGATTGTTTTTGAAGTTCCATTATTAAATTACTAAGGAACCAGGTTTTAAAAAGACCATTCCAAAACCCCATTCCTAAATTTTCAACTCATAATTCAAAAATATTTAGTGAATGTAACCCCTATTTATTGGGATACATTTCCAATTGGTAAAACCCCAAATTGGGGAAAGACTTAAAATCAGATCTAGAGTTTTCCAAAAAATTTCACCCTTAGAGAGGACAATTCGAGTGATAATAGTGTCTAAATGAGTCTAAATGATCTCCAATTTCTTATTTCCTTATAAAAATGTGAACAACACTACCCCTTTTAATGAATCTACTAGATTTTATGCCTTAAAGTGATGAGAATAGTTTACAATTTAGGTATTCAATATTACCTTCATTCACATTCTAAATATGATTCATCAAATCCTTTTCCTCACAGTCATTAACTTCCCGATAATAATTCAACCTACAGTAATAAGTTTTTAAATCTCCATCACATCGTATATTGAAAATTCCATGAACAAACCCCAGAATCCTAATTAGGCACCATGTAATTACCTATAAGGAATCCTCCAGATCCCTATCCTTTCCAACTCTTTATTATTATTTTTTTCAATATTTTTAATTTATTTACTTTTGTTCATTTTTAATTTTCATCCATTTATCATTATTTACCCATTTTTGATATATATTAATTTTTTTTATTTCTATATTTTATTACATTTTTAATATTTATTTATATATGTTTATTTATTAAGTTTTAATATTTTTAATATGTTTTAATTTATTTAATTAATATTTATACATTTTTATGTTAATATTTTTTTATTAAAATCCTTATAAAATTTTTAGTTATTCATTTTTAATCAGTAATTTATTATAAAGATTTTTATTTAAATGTAATTTTTAATATAATTTTTAAATTTAATATTTTATATATTATATTTCAAACAATTTTGTAATATATATAATTAATATTATTTATTTATTTTTAATTTACATATTTATTTCCTTGTTTTTTATAAATGGAATAAGTCTTACGTATAATGTGTTTATGAGTATAAGTTTGAGCACTACTAAAGGTCCATTTATCAATGCTTTCATAGCGCTAATAAAGGTCCCATTTATCATTGATATTTGGTTAGTAGTGATGAAATCCTTCCACCTTTTTAAAAGAATAATAATAGATCGTGTCACTCCTCCTTGCATCGTTCAAGATCTCACATAACGAAAACTTTCCAAAATCCAAACTCAATTTTTTGGACACGTCGACCCCCAAAACCGATGGTATGCTATTCATAAGTTGTTTTTAAGGAATTATTAATTGATTTTTCATGATATTTTCATGATTTTTTACTCAGTTATTATTATGTTCATTTATAACCATTTATCTTGTATGTGTTAATTATTAACACGATCCTTTTTCGTGGCCATTGGGACTGTTGTGGTTGAATTTGTGTCCTTTTTTGTGCTTGCATTATCTTTTCAACATGATGAAGTTTTTGAGATTAATGACATGAAATTCTGAAAAAATGATCCCAAAACAAAACATTTATCAAACAATGATTTTTTTGTAAAATAAATAACCATAAAAAGTGATTAAAAATGATATAAATTTTCCACTATTAGAAATAAATTCAAATTTGAAAATTTTACATTTTTTACATTAATTTAAAAAATGACAACAAATAAGGTTCAATTTTTTTGGAACTAACTAAATAAAACCATATCTAAAAACATAATGAAAAACATTCATTCCATCTTAAAAATAATTCTTTTATATTTTTTGAAATATATTTTTATTTCATTATAATAAATGCTTAATTTATAACCCTTTATCTTATATTACCTCTCATGTGTCATGTAACAGGAATCTGTAAAGACTATACCTGATTTGGATTTGAAAATGACATTGATTTATACTTATCTAGAAAATTGGACTTTCTTCCTTTATATAATATAATATTAAGTATTTCTTAAGGTGATAACAAGAATTTGAAATGTATTACTAAATTTATATTTTACTCTTTAATAATTATTCATCTGAATTCATTATTTCTACAATAACCCCATTCTATAAATTAAATTGTTAAAAGATATTCTTTACATGCAATACCTTATTATTAAGTGATGCATCATTATTTATGGGAATTTATTCTTTATTATTGATCCTGGAATTAGTGGATGCAGATAACTTTATCAAAGTTTCTTCCAATGAAAAAAATTTATTTTTTAATTAATCTCATCATATTTTTGAAAACTATAATCTATTTTACATGGTTTATAATATTCATTTTATGTGATATATATTATCAAATTTTCATTCCAATGAACAACATTTTTGTCAAAAAAATTTTTGATCTTAATATACCTTTTGAGTTTAGATATATTTCAGACTACCATGATTAGAGGATGTATTCTCATCTTATTTTGAACCTCATGATTGTGCATTTGAATCCATAAAACATTGTATTTTTTCATTCCAAATAAACAAGATTTATTATTATCATTATGTGAAATATGTAACCATTTTTTCACTTCTCTCTCATAAAAAATGCCATATTCCAATCTTGTAAAGAACCACCCATCATTTACTAATAAATATTTATTTCCATTAATAGATATAAAATCTATATATTTGTTAATTTATTATAAAACATATACTATATCTAATAATATATATAATTTTTATATGTATATATTATAATATAAAATTATATTTTTAATGTTATACTTTATATCGTTAATTTATGTAAAAAATAATATATTATATGTTTAATTTCTATGTATTTATTTATTTATTTTTAAATATGAGTATTTTGGAACCAAATTGGATAGATATAAATAAAAAATCGATGTATTCCAATCGTATAAAAAAGAGCATGAGGATTGAGTTAAATAGTTTATCTTGTTTGCAAAAGAGCATGAATACGTCCCTTATCAAATCATTTTTCCATGTATCAATTTTTTTTTCAAAATAATTTTTCCGGGGATTTGGAAAAGAAATTAATCCCTCATGGAATAAATAAAAGTTATAAATGTAAAAATAAACATGGGGAATAACTAAATGTAGTTAGTGACTAGGACAACACTAATGTTTAGGGATAATGTGATATGATTACAAGTTTAAATGACGATGGATATCATATTGAGGAAATGTAAAATATAGTTGAAGTTGTAATTTGAGATTGTAAAAAATTGTATGAGATTTTAAAGGGATGTGAAAATATTCCTTTATATGTTGGTTGTGTTGGGATCTAAATTCTGTCTCAATTCACTAGATTCAGTTCACCAAAATTTTCAGTTCACCCAAATAATGACTATATTGGTTTATAGAAAATGATAATTGATCATATCTAGGAGGAAATAGAACCATCATATGTTCATATCATTCTATGGAATAACAGAGGATCAAAATTTTGGAAAAGTAAAAGTTTTGGCAAGAGTACATATAATTTTCCACTAGGGAAAGAGTTCAAATGTCAAAGGGTTATTGGAGGTCTTCAATGCCCTATTAAAATGATGGAATCTAAAATACTGTTGGGTGTCAGTGTCACTAGTATGACTAATTGGTAATTCCTATAAAATGATATAGAGAACTCCCAAATAGTGTGACATGAATAGTGTATCAGAGAATGCTTGGTGAATTAGAATATTAATAGCGATTTTGAGTTGGTTTTTTACACCAATGGATTATAGAGTGATATTTATTTCTATGTAATTATTTCTGATAGATTTTTCTGTTGAAATTTTAATTCTTATATATCCAGTGATAACGAAAGTAGCAATGTCTCTCTAGTGGATGTATGAAACCTTGTTTGAAACACGTCAATTAGTTATGTTTTTGTGTTTGTTTTTTTGTTGATTTATTTTAATTCCATTTGTATGCCTATGAGTTTTATTTAATGTCTATGAAGTCTGAATATGTGTGGTGAGTAAGGTGAAAATATTTTCTATATTTCGGTACACTCAGTTGATGGAAAATTCAAGAGATTCTTATCTGCTGCATTAAAATTCAGGTAGATCAAGATTCTTTTTCTAATATTTACAACATTATCCATTTTCTGATGGTCACACTTAGAGGTATCTCATGTTTTAGTCACTATTTCTTTAATTTCATTTTTTTCAGTGGGGTTTTACTATTAGTGGAATATATGATTTTGGATAAAGGTATGATCTAGGTTGATAAGTTTTATGGAATAGATTTTGGATTTAGGAGAATACATATGGTGGACCATTTAATTTAAAAGGACCAAGATATCCCATTAACCTGTGTGTATATAGATAAAATAGAAATAGAGGAATGAGAAAAATTGGATAATAAATCACTTGGGTTGGTCAGGATATTATTTTCACAAAATGTTTCCTTTAATATTTATAAAGTGAAGGTAATGGTGGATCATATGAAACCCTATAAGATATATGTGAAAAACCAATGACAATTACTAAAGTTATCATGATGTTATAGTTTTTCAACAAGAGGTTATCAGAAGGAAGACCAATGAAAGACCACATGATTGACTTTAATATTATCTAAGGGAAACTCAAATCTATTAAGGAAAAGGTAATGGATGATATATGGGTGTTACTTATGTTATCATCACTTCCATTGAGTTGGTATGTGATGGGAATTACTTTTAGTAACTCCTATGGAAATAAATTTCTATTATGTAAGGATGTATGGAATTTAAATCTCAATGGATTTCTTTGTCATATGGATGTCCAAACATATTTTGGTAGTGAAAATGTCTATGAATGAGGATAGTCACCTCAGAGGAGGTATCACAATAATCCATTAGAATATAAATCTCAAGAAAGAATATGAATAAAGTTGACTGGTCCTATTGATATATGCTAGAGTTGTGGAAAAAATGGGAAATAAAAAGAATTTAGAAATTGTAAGAAAACTTCATAAGGGAATAAATTTCATAATGTTTAATTCCATTAGTATGATGATTTAATGAAACATATTATTCATAAATGTCAATATTCTAGTGAAAAAATGTGTGTTTAATTTAGGATTGTCTTTCTATTTAAATAAAGAACATGGATTCATGGAAAATTATGTATCTGGGAGTTTCTGAAAAGTTTATCTAGTGGATGATAAAGCCTTGGATATCATTAGAAAGTAGGATGTAAATATCCATATGAAGAACAATGGGTTCTTGAGATTCAATGATGTTAGAAACATCATAAGGGTATTTAAAAACCTAATTTATGTAGGTCATCTTATTGAGGAAGGCTATGGAATTAATTCATCAAATGGAGTATAGAAAGTGACTTGAGAATCCATTGTGGTTTCATGAGGTGTGAAGGATGAGACACTATATTTGACTAGGAGCATAGATAGAATTTCATTGTCTGGAACCATATCTTCATAATATATATAAATTTTGTATTACAGGCTCAGTCATCTCAATAAGAATAATATGAAAGTTATAATGTGATAACACATACTAAATCTTGATCACATGGATATTGGAACGCATATAAGTGGTGTACTTGGTAAACAAAGGAGGGATTCCTTCAAATTAGATGGATAGAATCCCAAATCATGGATATTGGAATTGGTTCACTCATATGTTTGGGGAGATTCCCCTAAGAGGTCTATTGGTGGTTCTCTTTATGTTGCAATATTTATTGATAATGTTACTAAAAAAGTTTAGGTTTACATCTTAATGAACAAGTTTGACATTTTTTAGGATATAATAATATGGAAATCCATGGTGTAAAGATAATGTTTCCATAATTTGAAATTTCTTCATTCCAAAAATATTGGTGATTATATTAGATACAAATTTCATTGCTTCTTCCAAAAGAAGGGGATAAGGCATTATAAGACAGTGCACAAAAATTTAAAACATAATGGTGTCGATGAAAGAATAAATTGAACATAGACTATGAAGGCTCAAATAATGAAAATACACTTCTAAATTTCCAAGGTAATTTCAATGGAGGCAGTCAATAAAAAATATACCTTATAAATAGGAGTTCAAATCAATGATTGAGAAGAGAAATTCGAAGGAGATATAGTCTAGTAAGTGTTTGGAAATTATTTATAACAAGGTCTTTGGAATCTTTTAATATGTTCACATTGATGATGCAGATTGATACAATATTGATGAAAAATATAATGTGTGTTTTCTCATTGGGTATTAAGATAAAAAAAGTTTATTGAGAATATTATAGGTTACAATTCATCCAAATTTGAGATTTTCTCTTTAATGATAATATTGTATGGAAATACTTGAACATAATAGAGAAAGAATTAAAAGGAAATGGATGAACTATAAATGTCCAAGTTGATATGATTAAACATTCTAGAATGAGGAAAATATAAAAAAATTGGGTGAAAGTGTTGAAATTATAGAGGTGTAGCCAGCAAAAGATATCCCTGAATGATCAAGGACTACTGAAGCTCAAGTGAGATTAATAAAAGTGTGGGATTTGGAAGATAACACTCAAGATAGTACAAGACAACCAATTTAGCTGAGGAGATTAACTAGAATTAAAAGACCAGTTCAAATGTTTGGGGTTGAAAATAAATTTCTAATTTAACGATATGAAGGAGAACATGAATTCTCAAAAGAAGTGGAAACACTTAGCGACTTATAGAAATTAAATTCAGTAATGGATGAATAAATGTCTTCAATAAATTTTAGCAGAACTTGATACCTAATTGATTTACCATAAGAGAAAGGATAACTTGAGAAAATGTGGGTTTATCAGTTGAAGGAATAGGATGTTGGAAAGAATAATTTCAATTCTTGGAATGTGGTAAAGGGATTTAATCAAAAGGACGGTATTTATTTCTCAGATATATCCTTATCAGTAGTGCAACATGAAACTATCTAGACATTTATAAGCTTGGTTTCACTAGAAGGTCTATAAATAGAACAAATGGATTTAATGATGTATTTCCTTCTAGGATATTTTGATTAATAAATTCACATTAAGTAACTAATGAGTTTCATTTAATAATGGAATCAAAATTTAGATTTTAAACTCAATAAATGTCTTTATGGGCTGTAGAAAGAGATAGGATAATGAAATTATAAGTTTGATGCTTTTATGTAAGAGTGCTGGAGTTGGTACCCTAGAAATGAATTTATTAGTATTTGATTATGTTTTTTATTACTAATAAATTTTTCTTATCACATCATTACTGTACTTTTACATGACATGTTCATGTGATAATTTCCTATAAATATATGTTTCACTGACAGGTCATATCTGTTACTTGATATGATGAGAACCTAGAAGTGCCCTGACATTATTCTTAAATATAGTTTTATGGAATGATAATATTGGATGAAGAGACATAGATGATATAGAAAATTACAGGTAACTGACTCATAATACATTGAGACACCTTTTCATGGTGTTCTCTCTTAGTAATATCCAAGATAGGAGGTTATGAGAACGTATATATTAAAAGAAAATATGCATTTCCATGTTTCATTGGATGTTCTTATTTGGGGACATGGGTATTTTATCCTTATACTTTATGATTACCTTTAATGGATATCATGAATTTCATAAATTGATGTATTTATGAAAAATGTAATGGAATATACTCTCAGTGGGGTAGGATGTGTTGGGTAAGTTATGAATGATACTCCATTAATGGATAATGCTTAAAAGGATTAAAAC
Organism: Viscum album; assembly: GCA_963277665.1. NCBI lineage: Eukaryota > Viridiplantae > Streptophyta > Magnoliopsida > Santalales > Viscaceae > Viscum > Viscum album. The sequence continues at coordinate 1,524,643,697 of OY728138.1, read as the reverse complement.
ATTATATTCATTCACAAAAGTCAATATCTCAGTCCCTTTGATGGGAATTGAACCTCCAAAAAAATAAATGGACATGGTGTTCGGTGGGAGACTTTATTTCATAAAGTCAAATAAAGAGACATTTAGCATATAATTTGATGAAACTGACATGAAACTTACTTGATTTGAGATATCAAGATAAATGGATTATATTACATGCTAAGCATTCATAGGAAGTTGGATTTCATTGTGACATTAAATTTTTTCTCTATGGGCACCTTAGTATGTTGTTAGAAACTAACATTTAACTTTATTATGCTATACCTAATTACATTGAGAAATATCCCTAGCGGGTCACACACTAATTTCATCTAAAATCATGGTTAAATTATAATATTTAATTTAAAAAGTTATAATAAATAATATTTATTTAGATTTTGGTTGATCAACATAATTTTACCAATAGTTATTTGAAAAAATAAGTTAGTTAAATAATAATAATAAATATTTGTTTTCAAGTTTAGAGAATATAATATTTATTATATTTATCAGTGGATTATTTAATAAATCATCATTATTCAAGGATTGGTAAATGTCAATGGGGAAAGTGGACCTTTCCCAATGGTCCGATTGTAAACAATATAAGTGATGTTTATTTATATATTATTAATGGTGTTGTAATGTCAAGTGATTAGCATTATTATTATTTTTTTGTGGTAAATGAGGTCAATTATTAATTATAATGATAGATTGTGTTTAGTGTGCAGTTTTCCAACCTTATACCCACCATAATAAATATATAATTATATCACATTCCATAATCACAATTGTTGTAAAAAAATGAATAAAGTGAGACTCTCACAAGCCTTGGAGATAGATCAAGATATCTAGAGTGATCTTATCCCATCCTATCTCAATAAAATGAGATAAATTCAATAGTTTTCTCTCCCACATGAAGAATTATGTTGCGAGCAAACATGGAAAATGTAAGAGATCAGGATTAGTTGTGCTGGTACATGGTAATTCTATGATGATGATCAGAGATTTTGGTGCATGTGTGGATAACAACTAGGGGGATTCTACACTTGGATCCTGTAGCACAATGATGGTACAATGAGATATTGTCAACCATATCATCAATGAAGAGTGAATTACAAGATAAGTTAATTCTATATCTTTTTATAAATTAATTTTAAATTACATGTGAAGATCATCCTCTTATAGTTCTATCATTTCAGTCTAGTAAAACAATATATGGTTTTTTGGGACATTAAATTTTAAATCATGTGTGATGATGATTACATGTAAATTATGACTAAAATTTGTGTTGTTCATACCATACAAGGCAATTTCACTGCACCTAAAACCAACAAGTGGTATTAGAGGTGTCAAATTTTGTATTTATTATTATTTATTATTAGTTGATATTTTTAATGTGTTTTCATTTTATTTTACTTATATAAATTCATTTTTAATATCTGACATCATCATATCTCCCATTATTCATTCTCTCTAACTTAAACTATAAAAAATTATGATTTAAAAAGAAGAAACATATAAAAAACACCATATAGAGGTGCCAAAGTTTCTACCTAGACAAAACCAAAGAATACATTGTGTACTCTCTAATTAAAAACAGTGTACTAGTGTTTTTGTATCCCTATCTAACTTTATTAGGTCATATCTGACAAAATATTATCTAAGATATGAATAAATAAGATCAGTTTGTAGATCTAGAAAAACTGACACACGACATGAAGAAATACACACTGTGTAACCAATGCACACGATGTGTAGTCCATGTTCTCTGATGGCCAAGAACACGAGGTGTCCTAAGCATTTCATGTATTAGATACACTACATGGGGACTGACATGGAATAAAAATATGAGGTAAAACACAATGTATTTTCAACAACACACCATGTACCTTGAGCTTGTTAATGGTAGGGAAAACCCACAGTCTCAATGCTTGTTTTGTGGACATGGGCTGAAGACAATACACAACATCTAAAATAGCACACACCGTGTATGTTTTTTTAGGTAGTGTTCTCAATATTTCATGGAGAGAAGAATTAAATATAAAATTAAACATGTTCACAAGTGTTCCATGTATTTTTCATTCGACAGTACACACCATGTCATAGGATTGATAATTATATATATTAAATTTATTTATGTTTTATAATTTAGATGAACGCACATAGTTGAATCAATTTACACTTTTATACTTCATTAAATTTAAATGAAACTAATTTTTTTAAATTATATATGATGGTGAGTTAAAGATTCTTGGATGAAATTAAGATAAACTGATTTAATTGGATTAATTCATGGTGCATTATCAAACATAAATAATGAATTGAAGTAATTGATAACTTGACTGAAAATGTATTCTCATTGATAATGTGTGGATTATCATGAGATTAGACCATACATGGTATGTGATTGTTTTATTTTAATTTATTATTATTACATTTGAATTGATGGACAACATGTCAACCCATCATCCTTATTTTGTAAGGGTCTATGGACCCACATATTCTTTTATGTACACACCCTATTATCTAATCAATTGGATCCCTTCAACAACATGTGAGTAAATATTATGTAAGTATAGAGATCTTAGGTGAGATATGGTGGTCCTATTCAAGGAGCTAAGGAAAAAAAATCAAGGAAATACATAGGATCAATGGTGGAATGATGAAACATGAACCAAACTATGGTTCAAGGTGTTCTCCCTTACGGTTTTGAGTTAGTTTATCATTTTCTTGATAAACTAACTATTAGAGAATATCATGACAATGAAACATATTTTATTTATATCAATTTCATGGTAAATCATCATCATCATCATTTATTTATTAATAGGATAATATATTACATGGAAAATAATAATAAGAAAAAGAAACAAAAGAAAGAACACAAGAAGTTCTATTTAAGGTGTTTTGTAGTGTTGAAGCCCATGGGAAGCACCTATAACAAGATTCACCCTCTTATAAGGGAGATTCATCTCACATAGATAGTGTGTAATATAAAACCCATGATTAGATATGGAGGAAATATAGACTTCTACTTCTTTTCCTTTACAAAAAATGGGTATAATTTTCATTTTGTTGCATATAGGGTACCAAAAACTTAAAACTATAAAAGAAATTGACCATGGGACTTCACAAGTATTCTTTAGGGAGTTATGTAGAATTAAATAATCTTTATCCACCGCTATTAGACTCACATTTCATTGCTTGAATATAAGGAGGCTCTTGATCATCACCCTGGATTCAGCTTTGAGGAAGTGACCAACCCCAATGTATGATGATTATGTGAAGATGAAACTGACCTTGGAATCCTAAACCACTCTACTGCCATGCATGAGACCCATGGAACATGATCCATTGGTATTGAGATTGAGACCTGAACATTGCAGACTCCGACCGACCCAGTGACCCAGAGAAATACTACAGGCAGAGTGAGAATAAGACATACCTTCTTGAAGTGGTCTCAGGGTTAGAGTGTCATTCCAACTCTTCACGATTCGTGTTAGGCCCATTAGTTGGCTATTTGTTCTATTCACCAGACACATGCCTGAGCATACACCTCCCTCAAAACGAATGATGTTCCTTTTATTCCTAGCTTTCCTCTCACCATTCCTCATAGCATGTACATATAGATTCTAATTTGATGTCAAGTCTTTTAATATTCTCATTAGTGGGTAAATCTTGGTTTCTTATCCTCAAAATAAGAAAATTATACTTATCTAGAGCCTACTTACACCATAAAAGATATCCCCATGGATCCATTCATCTTGAAAAAGTTAGAAGTTTGTGGAAGTCTTTCATAGAAAATGCACTTGATTAATATTATGTAAAAATACACTTATCTAGGTCATTGTTAACATCAATGAGATCAAAGGATCCTTTTTGATCTTTATCTAGAATAACATGAATTAAAATCAGATGCTAATTTTCCTTCCTGAAGGTAATATCCTTTTTCATACATCTTGGAAAACCAAGCACGGAACCAACCCAGTTATGGTTCTAGAAGGATATCTCCCCCCTTCACACTATCCAATGAGAATATCACCTGAGATTAGAATAGTGGGTCTAAAACACATTCCAAATAGACCCTAAAACTACATCCCTTTCCCCCAACTGAAAACCTCCATTGCTCGACCCGAGAGAGATCTATCCTCAACCATATACCATGTAAGCTTTGAAAGCATTCCACACAGGGTATCCTGGATGTTCTTCACATTAACACATCCAACCTGCAAGGGTCTTGAAAATCTTCTCTAGGTGGCCCAATGATATTTCCTATCCGTATTAGCATCTTATATGAAGGAGGCAATGTTTTTTATCAATATTTTAGATGGCTACCTTTGGAAATCTGATCGTCGATAGAGAATGGATCAGAATATATGTGATCACATAGTTAACCAATATTATCCTCCCCCCAAAAGATAACTACCCATTCTTCCAATTCATTATGTGGAACATAATCCTTTCCACAATCTAGTCAAAACAGTGTATTCACAACCTATATGGGGATATACAGGCCCCGAGTAAGTCATTGGAATTTTTATTGTTGGATACCCATAATTCTATACAACATTGTTATCCTCCTATCCGGGAACCAGCAGGATGTGTATAGGCTGATTTTTTACTAGTTGATTACCTGACCACTCTATTTGCAATAGCACCACTCCATTTGCAATAGCTTTCAAGGACCCTATTCATTCCTCTAACTGATCTTTTTTTAGCATTCAGTAAAATTATTGAATCATCTGCAAACATAATATGAGATCCCAATGGAAATATCCTTGCAGTGGTAGAGAGTGTAATTACCATTAGATATACTCTTGTTATTGTTCTTTCTTAGGAAATATTGAGATAAAATAAATATGGTAGGGAAAAATTAATTCCCTTATCTTAGCCCACTCATTTTAAAAAAAAAATCATAGTTCTTTTCCAAAAAGTAGATAACCACCCAATATGAACTCAAACATCTAAAAATGAGGTCAATGACCCATTTTGAGAATCCCATCTTTATCAAAACCTTGATGATGAAGTTTCATTCGATTCAATCATAAGCCTTATCCATGTGAATCTTAGAAATCACATTTGAACCAAGGACCTTATTATTGATGTTGTTCACCAATTCCTATGTAATTTCATTGGATCCTTGGCTCATCATATACTTCCCAAACCCATGTTATTCCTAAAAAATCCAACTAGGAAGATGAGTCAAAAGTCTCTAATTGTTGATGCTAGTAAGTACATTGTAGGGGAAATTACACATCCTAATGGTTCTATAATGATGTAGAGAGACGGGTGCTTTGATATTAGGAATGAGGAAAAGTGAGGTGGCACAAGATAGATGGGGAAGATCCCCACCCCAAAAAAATACTGAATAACCTTGACTATGTCATGCTTAACCACATCCCAAGATGATATATAGAAGGCACCTTGAAATCCATCTGAACCATGTTCACTTTATGGGTTGAGACTCCTCACCACCTCAATAATTTCCTTCTCCTCTAGAATTTATTATAGATGTTCATTGACAATCCAAAAGCAATTTAAAGTGAGAATTTTCCATGATCCCCCCAAAATCCCTATAATGTATGAAATTTCTATACTCCTACAATATATTAGTCATGTGAAGCCTTCACTTATCTTTAATATAAGCATTGAAAAAATTCATATTTCTATCTCCTTCCTGAATCCACTTGATACGTGAGTTCTTCTAGACCATTCATTTATGTCTCCAAATCATATCACCTAGGATGTCATTCTTGTTGGATAGATCACTAAAAAACATCTCATTCCAATTTTCTTGAGGCTGAGCTCTATCTGTTCTATTTCATTATTAATCACATCCATTTCATGGAAACACGTAGGATGTTTTTTGATCCATGATATGAGATCTGTTCTAAGACATATAAGATTACTGTGTATAATAAACCATGAAAAACCTTAGATTGGATTGTATTGAGATTCAAAAACTACTTGGTGATAACTCATTATGTCCTTCAATTACTGATAGAATTTGAAATGACCAGTGCTATCCTAGCTAGGTGAAAGAGAAACCAGAAGTGGTGAATGATCCGAGAGGACATGAACCAGGTTAATAACATTTTCATTTAGAAAAATGTAAATGGAATGGTCATTTTCTATACACTCATCAATGTATGGATTTTGATCTGATGCACATACTCAGTAAAATTACTATAGTTCTATTTTGTTTCATGTATATCCACTAGAGACACTGCATGCTTCTCAATTTATATAGAGGTGTAATCAGTTTTTACCCAACATCCCAAGCCTTGAGCGTTCCATATTAGGGTTTATATCATTCAAAATATAATTTCATGGCTTTGGCCCTAGGCTTCATGGACCCTTTCCTCTAAGAATGTAAAATCACACTTATGATTCTGGATAGGGATCTTGGGAAAATTCCACTAGACGATGGAGAAGACTGAGTAAGACTATAGTATATTAGAATATGAGACCAAGAATTGGATCTCCTCAGCTCACTGGTCACTCTTTCTGTGGGAGAGGTAGAAGAAATAGTCTTGTAAATATAAAAGGATTGAAAACCTGGTGATTCCAGATCAATGGAGGCTTCACATTGTTGGAAATCCAAAAAAACCCATGCATCAAGAAACCTATATTTATTTTCCCCGCATTTTTTTCTATGCATCATGTATTAATTACATGTGTTTCCCCTCACATTTTTTTCTCCCCCTCATGTCCATTTAATGTGGCTGTTTTATTTCGTTAATTTGTCCAGTTAATGTGGCTATTTTATTTCATTAATGTGTGTATTTAATTTGGATGTTTCATTCCTTTGTAAATGACTATAAATTGTTGGCAATTGTAGTTCAAAAAATATATGAAATACAAATATTGAAAGATCCTTTGTGTAGTGTGCCAATTTTATTCCTCTTATATTTCTCAGCTTGTTATGCCAAAAACTGGTATCAGAGGGAGGTTACCAAGATCCTCCAATTTTTTAAAGATGGCCGCAATCCAACCACAAGTTCCAAAGCTGTCTGAGGACAACTATGAAAGGTGGTTCATCCAAATCAAGGTATTATTTGGGTCACAAGAATTATGGGATATCTTCACTGACGGGTATATTGTACACTCTACGGAGGAAGAATCCACCTTCACGAATGAAGAAAAGATGGGCCTCAAAAATCCAATAAATAAAGACAATAAGGTGTTGTTCCTACTCTATCAAGGGTTGGATGAATCAATGTTCAAAAAGATTTCTGAAGCAACATCAAGCAAGAATTCTTGGGATACCCTTTCCACCATCTTTAAAGGTGTTGATCTAGTGAAGCGGGTATGTCTTCAAGCATTAAGAGTGGATTTTGAAGCGGTGCACATGAAAGAAGGTGAGAGTATCTATGATTATTTCTCAAGATTAATTTTTATTGTTAAAAATCTGAAGAGGAATGTTGAAAAAGTAGATTAAATTCAAGTTATTGAAAAATCACTTTGATATCTCATAACCAAGTTTGAGCATGTGGTTGTGGTAATCAAAGAATACAAACATTTGGAGAAACTTTCCATTGAAAAATTTATGGGGTCATTGTAAGTGTATGAGAAACAGATTTAAAGGAATGTCAGTTCAACAATAGAGAATGCCTTAGAGTCTAAGTTGACTCTACATGAACAAAAGAATGGCCACACACAACAAGGTAGTAATTGTGAAAGAGGTAGAGGGCGTGGATATTATCTAAGCCATCATCAAAAGCAAAACAATCCCACCGGATTTTGTGGAAGAGGGAATGGTTGAGGTCATTTCATGCGTGGTTGTGGGAATTCAAAGAACATTCAATGCCACAACTATAAGAAATTTTGTCATTATACCTCTGATTGTTGGAGTAAAGTGGATCATGATGAACAATCCAACTATGCTAAAACATCTCATCATGAAGAAGAAGGTACCACACCCCTCCTTGCACAATAAAAGGCATGTTAATGTCCTGATGTGTGGTATCTCTACATGGGTGAAAGAAATCACATGAGTGGTAACAACTAATTGTTCGAGGAACTCACAGAATAAATTTTTGGTGATGTGAGGTTTGGAGACTCATCAAAGGTACCCATGATTGGAGAAGGTAAAATCAAAATCTATTAAAAGACTGGTGAGTCAAATTACATCTCTAATGTGTATTATGTACCAAACATGAAAAAATATCATTATCCTCGACCAACCCCTTGATAAGGGGCATGTTATACACATGGAAAATTCCTTTAATCTATAAGGGATTCTCACAGAAGACTTTTTTCTCAAGTCCAAATGGAAGAGAATTGCATGTTTCTGTTGCGTATCAACACAAAGGATGAGGAGTGTCTCTTGGGACTCATGAATAATGACTCATGGAGATGGAATCTATGCTTTGGAAATCTTAATTTTAGTGGGATTAAACTTCTATCCTCATCAAGCATGGTGTGTGGATTGCCAGCTATTGAAGTTCCAAATCATGTGTGTGAGGTATGTACACTTAGAAAGCAACAACGGAACTTCTTCCCAAGTGGAGTGTCTAGAAGAGTAAATGAACCACTTTAGTTGGTTCACAATGATATCTGTGGACCACTTGAAGCACCCTCACTTGGAGGTAATAGGTATTTTATTACCCTCATTGATGATTTTAGCAGGAAACTCTCGGTGTATTGCATCAAAGAAAAATATTTTGTATTTGCAATATTTAAAATGTTCAAAGCTCATGTTAAAGACGAAAGTGGTTATAGAATCAAAGTTCTCAGATCTAACAGTGGTGGAGAATACACTTCAAATGCATTTCAAGTTTTTTGCAGGGAACAAGGAATCAAGAAACAATATACTACTGCCTACATGCCACAACAGAATGGAATTACAGAAAGGAAGAACTGCACCATCCTCAACATGATGAGGACCATGCTGAAGGAGAAAGGCATACCAAAGAACTTCTTGGTAGAAGAAGTGGCATGTACTACCTATCTGCTCAATCAGTGTCCAACCAAGAGCATCATAAATTTGACACCACAAGAGTCACTGAGTGGATACAAACCGATCATACCATACCTAATAATCTTCGGGGGTGTTGCCTACGCTCAAGTTCTAGAAGCGAGAAGAAGGAAGCTTGATGATCGTGGTGAAAAGTGCATCTTCAACAGCTATAGTGAAGAGTCTAAAGACTATAAGCTCTATAATACACTAACTAATAAATTAGTGGTGAGTAGAGATGTGGTCTTTAGAGAGGAAGAAGCTTGGAAATAGAATGATGAAGAACCAAACAAAGAGATTTCACTCAAAACAGAAGATCCTAAAGAAAGGCATGATCATTAGGAGCACACACCATCAACACCTTCCCCGAGCACATCTTTAGTAAACAGGAGTCTAGGAGGACATTCAATCACTCTTGAAAGGACTCCATCAAGTCAAATTCGGTGAGATCATCATCACCAATGGAACCCATAAAAATGAAAATCCTAAGTGACATTTATGAGAAAACCAAATAGGTAAATATTTTTTTCCTGTATGCAGATCATGAGCCTCTGACATTTCAGGACGCCATGAGGGAAGAATGTTGGAGAATGGCTACAAAAGAAGAAATTCATAATATAGAGAAAAATGATGCATGGGAGCTGACCACACTTCCTAATAGCCATAAAACCATTGGGGTCAAATGGGTGTACAAAATCAAGAAAAATACTGATGGTGAAATTGATCACTATAAGGGAAGGCTCGTAGAAAAGGGGTACAAACAAAAGTATGAGGTGGACTATGAAGCAGTTTTCTATCCTTTTTCTTTCCTTAAAACTGTATGGATGATTATCTCCCTTACTGTCCATCACAGTTGGATGATCTACCAACTGGATGTGAAGTCTGCATTCCTAAATGGAATTCTAGAGGAATAGGTCTATGTTGACCAGCGTAAAGGCTTTTTTATGTAAGGGGAGGAAGAAAAAGTGTATCAACTGAAGAAATATATTTATGGGTTGAAGAAGGATCCTCATACTTATAATGCATGCATTGATAGCTATCTTTGAGAGAATGGCTTTTCCCAATGTCCATATGAACATGCAGTTTATATCAAGAAGAATGGATGTGGTGACGTACTTGTTGCATGCTTGTATGTTGATGATCTTTTTTATAGGGAATAACCAATCAATATTTGATGAATTTAAAGAGGCCATGTTCATAGATTTTGAGATGACAGATGGAGGTCTCATGTCCTTCTTTCTGGGAATAGAGGAAAACAACAACATGCCGACATCTATATATCTCAAAAGAGTTATGCCAGGGAGTTTCTTGAAAAATTCATGATTGAAAATTGCAATACTATAAACACACCTATAAAAACAAGTTTAAATCTAAAAAAAGATAGAGAAGGAAGAAACATTGACTTGAGTTTATTCAAGAGTCTGATTGAAAGCTTGAGGTATCTCAAAATCATAAGGCCTGGTATTTTCTACAGTGTTGGGATTCTAAGAAGGTACATGGAAGCACCAAAAGAGTCACATTGACACGTGGAAAAATGTATCCTCAGATACGTTAAAGGAATGATGCATTTTGTCCTATTTTATCTATACAATGAAGAAGAAAATCTACATGGATACTCCAACAGTGACTTGGGAGGTGACCAAGATGAAAGAAAAAGCATCATAGGGTATGTATTTTTTCTTGGATCAACTACTTTAACATGGAATTCAAGGAAGAAAAGTGTGTTCACTTTGTCCACATGTGAAGAAGAGTAAGTGGTGGCATCATCCACTGTTTGTGAAGGAATCTGTTTGAGAAATTTGTTGAAGGAGATAAAGCATCTACAGGATGGAACCATAGTGATATATGTGGATAACATGTCAGAAATTGAACTTTACAAATCATAATGATGCTCAGGATGAAGCCGGTTTTGGTTTGAAGGGGAGTGTTGGAAATGAAAACAAAACCCACATGTAAAGCAGCCTGCATTTATTTTCACCATGTGTTTTTCCATGCAGCGTTTATTAATTACACGTGTTTCCCCACACATTTTTTTCCCCTCATTTCCTTTTAACATTGTTGTTTTATTTTGTTAATGTGTCCATTTAATGTGGTTGTTTTATTTCATTAATGTGTGCATTTAAATTGGAATTTTCATTCCTTTGTAAATTCAAATAAATTGTTGGAAATTATAGTCCAAAAAATATACGAAATACAAAGAATGAAATATCCACTGTGTTGTGTGCCAATTTTATTCCTCTCATATTTCTTAGCTTGTATAGCTAACACACATTGAGCATAAACCTAGAGAGAAGATGCGGCGGGAGGAAAAACCATGTTGGACCGAGGTTCCTTCATGGGTGAGGTATACTCAAGTAGGGTAAAATTCAAGAAAACCTCCAGGATAAAAGGTCTAGGATTGTAAATAGTAATAAATAGAGTGGGATAGCAGTGGAAGATTCCTTTTCTATGTGATCATATCCCTATAAATAGGAAATACCGTGTGTGTTGTAATATGAATCCCAAGTGAAGAAATAAGTACCACAATTTCTGTTGTGTTTGTGTGTTGAGACCACCACCAGTGATCTGCGGTCATGTGTCATTGAGTTAGTCACTGAAAACGATCCTCCAAAAGTGGCATCAGAGGAGGTTGAATAAGTGCTTGTGATATTTTCTTCCACTCCCGCTGTAAAAGAACCACCTTCAGTGGAATCAAATCCACTAGGTTTGAAGGTGAGATGAGGAGACATAGATCCGTGGGTTGTTCTCCTTATTAGTCTGTTGAAACGTCGAGAGGGATCCGTGATATCCCCTTATGATCAGTTGGAGTGGATAATTGAAGAAAAGGATGAATGATTCTTCTAAACCGAACACATTGACATGAGGTTTTTTTCCTCTCATTTTTATTTTTCATTCTCCATTTTCTAACAAAACAAAAAGGGATATACTTTTCACTTTGTATAAAAGCACTTTTTATTTTCTCAAATTTATATTATTCTTTTGGAAAGTTTTTTCAATCCCACTTTTATTTCTTTTTATCTCCTCCAACATTCACTTCTCTTCCCCATTTAAAGGAAAAAAATATCACCACAATTTTTGTTTCTCCTTCCCTCTTTCCTCTCTTTTCTTCTCCTATTTAAAAAAACTTGTCTAAGGAATTTCCAATAATCAAGGATGACTATCCAAAAAAATTGTTGCAATCATCAATTCCAAAAAAACAATTGGCACTATCTAGAGAAATGAATTTCCTGGATATTGAATTTGATTTCATCGGTCCATTCAAATTATTTCTAGAAATCAATGATGATGACTGAAACCCACTACCATTGTCTATTATCCAAAATTTGAATCAATCATATGCACCTGAAGATGCTAAAGAAATGGATTTTATATCCATCATAGACACCTTCCCAAAAGGCACCAAAAAACTAGAGTTGCTATCAAATGAAAACATATTCCTGAAATTTGAGACCTTCATCGATGTTGTGTCTGAAGAACCATCTGCTGGTTTAGGCTTGATACATAGAAGCCCCATGCCGATTCCCCTGATGAAAAGTGATGCCTCCTTTTAGTGTGTTCATGTCCTAATGAAGACCCAAGGCATGGGGGGTGTATCTTGAAGAACTTGATGAAGAGGATTCAGTGAATGAGAATCTGATCCTAGAAGAGGAGTATGAGATGGAAGAATTCCGGATCCAAATAATAAATTCCAATTTGCTTCTCACTGCTGATATTTTTGTTCCTGCAATCAACTCTAGTGATTTTCTTATCTACTACCGCATGTGATTCTGAATTTACTACGACTAATGAATATGTTGGAGTAATTATAGTTGTTGGTTACCAACCCATATATGATGCAAAATCATGGGTCATGATGAATACGAGTTTAAGGGGGTATTTTGGATATTAAACTCTTATTACTTGGATGACACCTACCATCCACTATTGGGATGGAGACTTGAAGATTTCCATGAATACAGATTGAAATGTGAGGATTTGGTGGTTAGGGAAGCATATACTACAACCTAACATCATACTTATGTTTACTTTGTTTTCCCCATTTTAGTTTACTATGTGATTATATCCCTATAAATAGGGAATACCATGTGTGTTGTAATATGAATCTCGAGTGATGAAATAAGTACCAATATTTCTACTGTGTTTGTGTGTTGAGATCACCACTAGTGAACATCAAACATGTGTCATTGATTTAGTCACTGCAAATGATCCTCCACCACCTTGAAGCAAACCCCCTGGTGAAGATCATATGTGGGTGAACGAGATAGGGAATGTTGCAGCAAAAAGATGGCATCAACCACCAGAGGGAGAGAGACATTACCTAGTAGAGAAAGTAGAGGAATAGATGTAGATGTTAGCATCGAAGAGGCAACAATAAATTTTTTTGAAAAGGCAATCTAAAATTTGGCACATTTATTTTAGTCAAAAACATTCAAATTTATCTTTATTCCTTTAACCATCCTCAATTGCAGGGTAATTTTTTTTTGTATATTGATGTTGTATGATCACATAATAAATCAATTAAAAAGAATGAAAGATGGAATAAAAGATAACTAGATAATGCATAAATTTTTTATCATACATTGTTAACCACTTATGTAAAATCCACTTAATATTAACAAGTAATATGAACAGATAAAATGGTCTTTATGTATAAGGATAAAAATCCCTCAAATAAAATATTAAGTTAGTATAACCTTACACCACTTAGTTTATAAATGACTTTGTAGTTTAAAATTGTTGACCAACCCATGTTGGGGTGATTTCAATTACCAAGGAACTTTTAGCTTAAAGTTTTTGGTTGACTTAACTTGGTTCACATCAAGGGTTGAATTCCGATGTAGGAATTGGTGTAATTAAGTAGAAATGGTTGAGGAAATATTTTAACCAAGATTCTTAGATCAGTGAGTCCACTCAACAGATCAAGGAACTATGATTTATGGTAGTTGGAAGGTTACACCTACCTAAAACCCTTCAAATAGATTGGCTAGACCAAGTATGGGTTTTGAGAAGGGGAATATGGATCCTTACCACTAGAATATATAAGAAAAAATATATTCTAAAATTGATGGTGAAGGATATTAGATTTTGACAAATACTGAGAGATTAATTTAATTTTATTAAATATAAATTTTTAATATGTTTTATAATAAAAAATTACTAATTATCTTCTCTTAATTTATAGAAATACCAAATCAAACGACTTCAACAATATCACTGTGATCTATACTAGATAAGTATAACCTCCCACCAGTGTGCATTTCTAGGAATGGTATAGGTACTTGTGAATTATAACACCCATTGATTTTATAATATATTTATCTTCAAATAATTGTTTTTCTTTGATAGATTGCATATAGTAAATACCAATTTTAAATGAACCATGACATACTATTAAAATGTTATTATTTAATATAACTATTATTTCCCAGCCTTTGGATTGGAAAGTATGAATAAGAGTAACTAAATTATGAAAAATATAGTTTAATAATGTATAACATATATTAATTTAGTTATCAATTGACTAGAAATGAAAATTAAAAAATCATTTAAAATAAAAAAAATATTTTATTCTGAAAAACTATTTTTATTCTTAAAATGTATTTTTACCTTAATAAATCAAGTTTTATTCTTAAAAAATGTTTTTCTAAAAATTGGTTTTCATCATATTTTCATTCTTATTTTTAAAAATTAATTTCTTCCAATTATAGGTATTGAATTTGGTAAAATTTATTCCATATTTTTAATCAATAGATTATGATTTGGTAAATAATACCGTTTTATTTTTGGACAATATAAATAGTAACCCTTGTAAAATTTATCACCTTAGTAAATGGTAAATCAGGTTAATCTTGGATAAAACTAAGTGATAAGGCCACAATTTATCATCTTAATTCTTGTTGGATAAAGGAAATTTTACCCTTATCACCTTAGTATTGAAATTGACTGGTTTAATAGACACTTTTCCATGAAAATCACCTATATAATATTTATATCAAAGAGAGTTACAAAATTCCAGTCTCTTAGAATTAAATATCTCTTACAAGTACACATAGGGGTAAAATAAATTTATGAATGAATCTAAGTGTCTATTTTTTATAACAATTAAATAATTTTCATGATAGAAATTTATTTCCATTTTTAGTAATTATATAATTATATTAAATTCTTATGAAACATCGATGTGGTATTTCTTCAATTAATAAAAAAATAAAATAAATGATTTTAAAATATTAAAATTAATATACATTGAGTAAGTTAACGTGTTCCATGAATTTTTTTAGATGAATATGACATATTAGTTTTGTGTTAAAGGATTAAACTCAAATTCCACCTTTGTCTTTATGAATTTTAAGTCAAATTAAATGAATATTATCAAAATTAACATTAATGATATTTTATCAAAATAATATTTTATTACCAAAAAACTAGAGATATGAATAGTTCCCCTTCCCTCAAATATAAAAGGGTTTCCCTCATTTATCTTATTCACACCACTTTAAGCCTTATAGCTCAGCCAAACTTTACCAAATTATATTATCCACTCCTCTATCTACTTTCTAGAGGTTAAATATTTCCTAAAAGACCAACCCTTGAGCCCTTAATAGGATATATAAATTATATGTTTCAATGAAGATAAGGCAAGAGAACTTTTGAATCAAGTCAAAATTGAGTTCAGGGGATTTCTAGTCTCAATTTTATTTATATGATTATTATGCCATATTTACCACTTGTTTCTTTTGTGTGGTGTATATAATGAACAAGAATATCTATTATGATTAATTTTAGGAAAATAATGGGGATTTAAAAATCCATATAATATTCTATAATTCATGTGGTTTTGATTCAAATATTACCAAATTGATAAGGGTTTATCATATTAAATTTCTTTCTTTGGGACACATGTTATTATTTTCATCTCTCTTATTTTATAAGGTTTTTATATAGACCCTTTTAAATTTTATATCACGAATCTCACAATTTTATTGAAATTTAAAGTTTTATTTGAAGTTATTCTTTCATGGGGCTTATGATTCAATATTATCCAAAGTGGTAAGGGTTTTATATTACAATATCATTATTTATTAGGATTGGGTTTTATTACATTTTCGATGATGAAATATTATAATCCACCTATCAAGAAACTCAAGACTTATATTATTCTCTTTTTATTTATTGGGAATATTTTTTTTCTTTCATTTTCCTCTCCTTATGTACTGAAGAGACCACAAATATTTTTTTAAGGAAAATTGATATTATTTCTCTCTTTTGTCAAAAAAAAACTATTTTCTTCCATGTCCATTTTTTCTAATAATGTTTTCAAGATTGTTTTTACTCTTATTATATGATTTTTGAAATTCATTTTTACCCATTATATACATTAAAAAATGGTTTAAAATTAATATTTTTATTATTTTCAAAATGATGCACCTTCTGACTTTTTTGTACAAAAGTGTGTGAGGGATGATTTCCTTTAACATATATAGCATGAAAACAAATTTCTTGTTGTCTCAATGATTTAAATATTTATTTATAAGTTTCCAAGGTTATTTTCAAATAAAATGGTTTCTTTAATATTTACAAGGTTTTTATATTTTAAATAGTTATTTTCAATGTGGGAATACTATTTTCCTCATGAAATTTTCCAATGATCTTATAAATGAATTTTCATCGATGATACAATCATTGATGTTACCAATAATTTAATAGGGATATGATCTAATGATATAATTATTACTCTCTCCCTGTATGGTTAATGTTTATATTGATGACATATTTTTTAAACCCATTTATTTTCGATGGGTTATGCTATGATGAATTAATGAGATGTGTATGAAACCCATTTTCCTTGCACAGGTTATGATGTGATGATATAATGGATGGTTTATGATCTTTTGGGAACATATGTATGGTTTTCATTACATGATGGGTGGTTATGTTATAAAATAAGGATGATGGTAACATTATAGGCAAAGGATGGTTGCTATGTAATAACCATAAGATGGTGGTTATGTTATAACCAAAGGATGATGGTTAAATTATAACCGAGGATGGGTGGTCTCAGAATTATATAGATCTCCAATGTATTGGGTAAATCTGGATAACTCTTGAGGTTAATATGTTATGTGTGAACCTAATTTCATGTTCCTAATTTCATGTCTAGGCCTGGTTTTCATGTCCATAAGATTAAGTATGGACCTAAATTTCATGTCTATAATATTATGTTTGGACCTATCATTCATGTCCATATATTTATATGAGGACGCGATTTTAAGTCCTTAACTTAATGAGTGAACCTGTTTCTATTTATACATGTTCACAATGTTATAATATTATGTTTTTTTTCACATTCTTGGGTCTATGTTATTCTCTCATGGAACATGTTCTTTGATTTATTTATTATTCCTATCTTATGAACTACCAATATTTATGCCATGATTAAAGATTATGATATATAATATTAAAGGTATATATTTCTCAAATTCCATGCTCATGTTCCTATACGATTACTCTCATGTTATGTTTGTATCTCCCTTATTTACCATTACTGAGCATCTGAGGTCACCCTTTTTTAGGTGTCCTTTTCCTAGGATATGAAGAAAATTTTTATGTATGACTTTTTAATGAAGGGTGATAATTGTGAATAATTAAATGGGAGATGATGTAGATCTATTATGAACTAGTTTTTTATGTAATTAGTATCAAAATATGCTAAACAGTTATGTTACTTAGGAATATATTTATAAAATTTAATGAATATTAATTTATTAATATGTAATATCTATGTATGAAAATATTGGGTAGTTATAGTTGGTATCATAGGAAGGGTTTATTAAATATTTTGATATTAGGGTAAGTTAAATCTCATAAAAAAATCTAGGGATAATTCTAATTATAGGAAAACACCCTATGGTTTTGGTAAGGAAGATATCATATGGGTTTTCCTAGAACTACATATGTGTTTGGATACTACAAGTTAATGTGGCTTTGTCACAGATGTATCTAGGGGTAATAAACCCAAAAATATTTGGTTGATTACCTTTTGACCATCATTTTGGTGTACGGTCAATGTTCCCTTACTGTGAACTTGGTTTGAAACTCCCAAGGGATATGCATGGGTTAAATAATATTTTCTTTATGAACCATTATTAAGTATTTGAATAAATAATGACCTTGAACTTCCTAGGTGTCATAATTTAAGGTAACTCAGGAATGATATTCATTAATATAATATTTTTCACTCTAATATTTGTTTCTTGATGGTTACATCATAATTTTGGTTTTATTTAATCGACATAACCCAAAGGAATCACGTGAACAAAAAATGTGATGGCTAATGCAATAACCATCCTCATGAGTAACCTAATAGATTAAGAGTTTGGATAAAATATCTTATGACTATGCTCACTCAACTCTCTCAAGCTATCAGTGGTAACACATATCATATTGAATTTATGAATGCTCTAAGTAGGGAGAGACATGTTATTGAATATTTTATGCAGCAGTTTACACCCTATTTCATTGGGTCTTCTAATCCATTGGTTACTGAGCAACAAATTAATGTGATTGAAAATATATTTCTATTCTTCAATACTTATACCATGAAAAATTTGTTCTATACATCTATCATTTATAAGTTAATATAGATCAATTGTGTAATATTATTAAGAACATGAGGCAAGAGGATGAGATTGAAACTATTGAATGGTATGAGTTTAAGAGGATATTTTTAGTAAGAATTTCCCTTGTATTTTATATATAGAATTGGAGGAGAAATTCCTCGAGCTTAATAAGGATGGTGAATCCATTAGTTACCATGAGGAAAATTTTACAAGACTTTCAAGGTATGCTTTTGGTTTAATCATTATCCTTGAAAGAAAAATTGATCGATACTTTAGTGTTTTGAAACCATGTCTTTGAAAGGAATTATCCTTAATAGAATTCAAAAGCTGTAAATAAATCATTCTATGTGCACTCAAAGAGAATATGGAAGATGGAAACCATCATGGTTATATTGATATGAAAAGGAAGATGGAGTTTCATGGAATATCTAGTGGTATGTCACATAGATAGAAGAATAAATTTCAACCTCCTACTAGCCAAAAATATTAGAAGGAGAACTTAGGTGAATTCCTAATAGGAATAATAAAATGTTTCAAGTATGGGAAGCCTGGCCATCATGAAAAATAATATTGAAGTGATGTTAAGAGGATATTCAATGAAATGAATAGAGAGATAGATCAATAGAATACACATATCACAATTTAGTGCAATAAATTAAATGATTTTGGGAATTATGAAAATCAATTCCCTAATTAGATGTACAATGAGGATAATAAGCCATAATAACCTCTAAAGTCAATGGATAAATGGAAATCCTTTGGAATCACAACATATAAAGTAAACTATGACAATTAGGGAATAATTATCCTCTACCCTGGAGTTGGAGATTTCTTATTGAATATTTTATGAATAATCCCTATGAAAACCTTATCCCATTGCGATATTTTATGTGATTCTGAGTATTAAATAGCTCTTTTTAAGGACCAAAGCACTAAAATATATAAAAGAAAAAATAACAAAACCTTATCCCATTGTGATTTCTGTATATGATACCATAACCTATAGGCCCTGGGTTCCCTTTTGAGGAACCATCTACATTAATTTTTATCCATCCTAGAATAGGTGGTTTCCAGAACACTTCTATTAGACCTCTCGGTAGGCTTTATATTCCTTTAATACCAATCTGTCTCAAGATACAGAAGTCCTTAACTGAATTTTGGCAAGTCCCTGTTTGCATGATTCCGGCCTCCTTAATCGAGATGCAGATCTTTATTTGTGATACACAAAAATTAAAATTAATATTTTTGTAATTAATTTAATTTATTTCATACTAGATGAGATGTATCAGTTCTGCCACAATGATAATGAAGAGCTGTTGAATTTGTTGAGAGGCATCCATATTAATGAATTTTTGAAGCTGCAAACTAATAGGTTCCAAAATAGTCTATATGAGATCAAATATGTCCAAAATGTAATTCCATAAAGTAGAAGTAGTAGCACAGGTTAAAAACAGGTGATCAATATCCTCTATATGTTGATTACACATGCAACATTTAGAATAGAGTTGAATACCATACATCTGGAGATTGAAATTAGTGGGAATTCTATTATGATCATTTCTCCAAACTAGGGTGAACCAGGAGGGTCTAACCCATTTTTTGTTAAAATTTCTTAACTATAAAAAATCATTGTTGTTTTTAATAACATTATTATTATAATAAAGCTTAGTGTTTAGCACTCCATTATGAGCTGGTTCCCAAACAAATAAATCATTGGTGTTGACAAATGTGTAGTTGTCTATAATAGATGAGATTTCATCTGGTAAATCAAAATCAGGGGAGTTTAAAAAATCATTGATGGTAATGCTTGAATTTGTGGCCAAGGGGATGGGGTCAATCATGTTACAAATAGGCATGCCATTCCAATTATCAAACCAAAAAATAAGAGAGGAATTTCTGTTGACAACCCAAATAGAGTTAGATAAGTTTTTTGAAAAGTATTCTTTATAGAAGGACATATTGAGGAGTCCATGTATAAGTGCTTGACTTTTTAAAGATTATTGTAAAATCTACCAAGAAGGAACTAATAGGTCTGGGTGTTTTTGATAATAATGGTCCAAGTAAGTTTATATTTAAGGGATTCATCGAAATGATTGAGTTTTTTAATACCAATCCCACCATTATTAATGGGGGTGCAACATGTTTTCCATAGAACAATGAAACTTTTTCTTTCAATAATTATTTCGCTCCAAACAATTTTTTTTATTCTTCTATTAATTTTATTGATTAAATAATCATCCCATTTGTACGCCATCATAGAGTAAACCATTTTAGAAACAATGGTGTGTTTGACTAGACAAATTCATCTTGCCATAGATAAAGTTTTTCCTTTCCTAGCTGAGAGTTGATTACTAATCTAATCAAAGATGCTTGAGAAGTAGGTGTTTTTTGGGATTTACATAGAATATGGGAACTACAAGATAAAAAAAAGGAAAGGAACCCTCAATTATCCCAAGTTCATTTATGACATCAGCTTTTCTGGTGACTGGGAAACAGTTACCAAAGAAAATGGAAGATTTGTGCCAATTTATGTATTGACCAGATACATCCTCATAGTGAGAGATGAAATCGTTGAGTTTTTTTATATTCTTATTATCCCCTTGAAGGAAAAGAATTATATTATTGGAATATAAAATATGTGAGGGGATAGTCAGATCTCTAGAGGAAAATATGGGCTTTATATTACCCTTATTAACCAAAACAGTGATAATTCTACTAATATAGTCTTCAACAATGACAAAAAGGATGGCGGAAAGTGGATCTCCTTGTCTAAAACCCTTTTTACAAGTGAAATATCCTTTGGGGTAACCATTGATCAGAACATATTTGTGAGAAGAGTTAAATAGGTTCTTTAGTTTTTTATAAGTTTATCATTAAAGCCAAATCTATAAAGAATTTTAAAGATAAAACTATAATAAATGGTATCAAAAGCTTTCCTAATATCTAGTTTGATAGCAATGTCCACCCCTTTGATTATTTTTTTACAAGTGTGTAATTTTAGAGGAAAGGAATATACATTATTGGATATTCCTCCTAGTCAGGAAACAAAATTGGTTCAAAGAAATAAGTTTATTGGAAATAGGGGCCATTCTCTTAGATAAAATCTTTGATAAAATCTTATACATAGTGTTAATAAGGGAAATTGGCCTAAAAAACTTTATTTTAGAAGCATTGTATACTTTTGGGATGAGGGTGAGAAATTTATAATTAATACTATAAGGGAAGTAACCATTAGTGAAAAGGCATTTAACTAGTCGACAAACATCATTGCCTACAATGTCCCAATGATGCTGGAAAAAGGCATTAGTAAAACCATCAGGGCCAGGTGCACTATCAGGATTTAAATTGAAAACCACTTCCTTAATCTCATGTTCAATTGGAGTACTATTCAGAATTTCATTATCATTATCCCCCACTAGGAGAGGGATGATTTCAGACTTGATATCCATATTTTGATCAGGACCATTAAAAATGTTACTAAAGTAGGTAGTGACATGATTGGCCAGAGCCTCCTCATTATTAATAATTTTATCCCCATCTTTGAGTAAGGAAAGATGTCTAATATCCTTTCTATACCTTTGTAGAGCATTAAAGAATTTCATATTTCTGTCACCATCTTTAAACCAGTTTATTTTAAGAGTTCGTTTCATGAGATTGTATTTTAAAACAAGAAGATATTTAAGTTTATTGCTAATCTCTATTTCCCGAGTTTGATCCATAGTAAAATAATTGTGGGTTAAATCAATTTGTATTTTATTAATGTTATACTCTATGGAATTAATTTCATTATCCGTTTGTTGAACCTTTTCTTTAAACCATATCTTTAACTTTTGCTTTAAAATTTTTAGCTTCATAATGCCAAAAAATGCATCATTTTAGTTTATATAATTCCAAGTATCTTTGACAATTTTGTTACAATTAGATACCTTGTTCTAGGAATTGTTGAACCTATAGGGGAGTATAGGTTTACTGTCTCTAGTTATGAGACTCACCAAAATTGTATGATGATCAGAATTTAGCTTAGGCAAAGTAATACTGGAGATGGTATTCCATTTATCGAGAGTAGGGAAATTTGTGAAGGCTCTATCCATCTTACTTGCTAATATTCTATTATTTTGTCTTATATACCAAGTGTATTTAGAAAAAATAATACAAATTTATACAAGGTTTTTATCATCAATACAGTGTTTAAATTCCTTAGTCGAGATTCTTGATTAAAATTTTCATAGTTTTTTACTAGGTCTAAGGATAGAATTAAAGTCACCAATTATGACCCAAGGATCTTGAAAAGTATTGTTAAGGGGTGATATATTAATCCAAAGAGTTCTTTTATCTTGGTATATATTTCAAGCATAAAAAAGTACAAAAGAAGGTATCATTATGAAAATTTATCTCACATGTCAGGGATTGAGGATCTGCATTATAGATGTACACATTATTGATAGAAATACGAGAAAAGACCCATAAGGAGTTACATTTTCTATTGTTAGAAGTTGCAACTATAAAATTATAACTATATTTATCTAAACTATTAAAGGTCTAAACATAGGTTATTTTTGTCCCAGATATAGAAAAAATCATAGTTTTATGTGTAAAAAGACATTTTTTTAATGTTGTGATGGTGTTAGAGTTAGCAATACCCTAACAATTCCACTAGAAAATATTCATTTATACTTACACTTGGGGTTGTTCCACTTATCTTTGTTACCTCAAGAGTGATTAACCTATTTAGATTTACTCAATTGATTTGGAGAGTCCTTGTTTTCCTTTTCATTTTTTCCCTACAATTTCATGGAAGGAATAGGACAAAAATCATTAATTTTTGTACCTTATGAGATTTCTTGTTAGACTTGTTTGAATTACTCATCCTGTATTAACTCCATCTGTCTCTTTCCAGGAGTGATGGAGTTAATGACTGGAGTGTTCATCCCAGCACTATGCAGGTCCTCATTGTGCATTCCCAGTGCACTGTGTTCAGAATGTTATATAATTTGTGTAGTATGCAGAGGAAGCATCTTGTGAGCACAACTGCTCAGTTCCTCTACCTGGTTGATCATTTCATTTCCTTGCTCTTCTGTTGAACGAGATGTTTGATCCTTATTAGTACAATCCTCTTATGCATTAAGCTCTTCCAAATTGGATCATTTGGATCTACGAGTATCATTAGTAGAATAATCATAAATATCCTTGAAGGTGTTATTACAAGGAAATCCATTGAAACTAGCTTGTTTATTGAGCTATACATTGATAGAATATGAGTCCAGTGGATTTGAACCCTTAGGTAAATCATTAATTTTGGAGTCTAAATATTTTTCTTCCAAATAAGGAGCTCTGTCTTCAGCAGTCCTTTGCAATTTCGGAACTGAATCAGTTGTCACATCTATGTTTTACCCATTATCTTGATTCAGATTAGTAATATCAGCCTGTATGCCATAATTGATAGTGTTGATGAAAAAATATGTTAATTCTTAAAAAATAAACATATCCTCCTATTTAGATTTATCTAGATCAACTATGTATTCCCTGGAATTCTTAGTAGGTGCTTTTGAGGTAGATGGGCCATCACTCTTCTGAATCCAATTCTCTTTTTTCTTCATATGTATCTCAAATTTTTCTATGTCATTTATATTATCCTTATTTATCTTCCTAAAATTAGTCTGATCCTTCCCATTAGTGGGGTGTGATTGCTTATTAATCACTCTATAGTTGATAATAGTATGACCAATGATTTTGTAATAATCACAAAATAGGGGCCTATTCTCATATTCAATTCTAACCTCAATCCTATATTCCTTAGCATTGAAGGTAATGACATGAGGCAGTGTTGAATATAGATTCATTTCGACCATGAAACTTTCATATTGTCCCAATTCACCATTCAATGTTCTCTGATCAACCTTTAAGGGAACTCCTATGCAAGAGGTAAGGTCATTTAAAATCTTAGGGTGCCAAAAATACTATCTTAGTACATGAAATCGGAACCATATCTGGGACATGGAATTCCTATGAGTAAACGGGTTGAACGTATAATCCCAAGTAGATAATCAAAGGACATCTAGTTTCAACTATATATTTCAATGCTTCTAGACTTGATCTAAATCCTCCGGTGAGTGCAGGATAACATGAATGTATCCCCACCCAATTGGAATTAACTTCCAATTTTTTATCCCTATCAATGACCAATCCTAGGTTTTATCTCTTTTATTGACCATGTATTTTCACCTTTAAGATAATAAATATGACCAAGAATAGAAAAATTACACCTTTTCTCCCTCTTTTGTAGTGCGTCATGGCCTGCTTCAACCAAAAAACCTCCATCATCAAGTTTTTTCATCTTTGGAGGCTTCGTTGTGGGAGGGATTTGTAGATCTAGGCCTTTGAGAGCTTCAACAAAAAAAAATCCCCTTGATTGGTTGAAACGAGTCTCGAATGGCATCTTCGGGAGTAGCGGTGACCACCTTTATGATAGGTGCTTCGCATTCAAAGGATCTTTCCCAGTCTAGATCGAAATAAGCCATTGGAAATATTTTTGGTTAACATAGGATATCATTTAATGATTAAAGGGTGAATTTACTTTTAGAATCATATATTATTTTACTATGAATTTATTTTGGGAAATTATTAGGGTATATACATTTTAGTATGAGCCTTTATGATTAATTAAAATATTTCAAGATATTTGTTAAGATAATCATCAAAGGATATAAGATGAAGTCATTGTAATATTTAGGTTTCAATTTTTGAAAAACATATTTTTGGGGATCCTTAAGGTCATTTATTTATGGAATAAATTAAGGGGAAATTTGGGTATTATTGGATAATGCATGAAGGTTTTTTTGGAAACTATTTAGAGGTAGAAGGAATGAATTATGAATCTTATGATTTGTTAAAAATTAATTTTAGTGCTTCAAGCATGAAAAAAATTCATCTTTAATATTCATTGTTCAAATAAACAAATTAGATTGTGGTGGAAATTAAATAATGGAGAAAATTATACTTTTCATGTAAGTATAATCCCTTAAGTTCTTAGTACAGATGGTAAATTAATTTCTAAAATATCTAAAAATGAATTTTGAAAGAGAAATAGTTTTATATTACCTTAATTTTGGAGGAATTTATGGTCTTTTTTGCATCTCACTAATTTATGGTTTTTTGGTTGTCAAGTTTCACATGATCATTCAATTTTTCATAAACAATGTTATCTATCACTCTCCATTATTATATGGAAATTAATTTTTTTCCATGTCTATATTTTCAATTCCCACTAATTTTCACCTATCTGGAAACCTAGATATGTGTTATTTCATATAACCTTCATATTTCTCATTCACACTTTTTAATAGGAATTTTTATTAACCCCTTTTACAATATGGGTTATCAATAAAATGAATTTTCAAATATCAAACCCTTGATCACCGAGAATGAGTTCAAATTATGAGGATGAAACTTACTAAAGGGTGATATTGTAACACCTAGATATTTTAAAATATTTTTCCCTTTAAATAAATTTTTTCTTTAATAGCTTGTGTTTCATTCTATATTGAGTTTAAACAAACAGTGATATACTATTAAAAAATTATTATATAATGTACTAGTTATCACCAAGATGATAGATTGATGGGTAAATTAAAAAAATTCTATTTTATACATGTATAACATAAATTCATTTGTTTATCAATTTATTAGAAACAAGAATAAAAAATAATCATTTGAAAGAAAAATAAATATTTTCCTGAAAACCTATTTTTAAGCATGCAATGTATTTTTACCTTAATAAATTAAATTAATCACTCTTGGTGAAATATTTTAATGAAATTTATATATTTTATATTCAATAAAATGTTTTAACATTCATTTAATTTTTTTCTAAGCATGGGATAATAATAAACTAAGTTTTATGCATAAAATTTTATTTTTTAAAAAACCGGTTTTCATCATGTTTTACACACCTATTTTTTAAAATTAATTTCTACCACCTATAGGTTTTGAATTTGATAAAATTGATTCCATATTTGAAATCAGTAGGTTCAAATTTGGCTAATATGCCAGTATTATTTTTGGTTAATATGAATATTAGCTGTGGTAAAATTTATCGCCTCATTAAAGTGAAAATAGGATAAATATAGATTTAAAATAATTGATAAGGCTATAATTTTTCATCCTAATTATTATTAGATGAAGTTAATTTTACCCTTATCACCTTATTATTGAAATTTATTCTCTTAATAGTCACCTTTCCATGAAAATGTTCTATAAAATATTCAAATTAATCAATGTTATGAAATGTCACTCTCTTAGTTTTAAATATCTCATATGTGTCTATATAGGGACAAAAGAAAGTTATGAATGAATATAAGTGTCTATATTGAGAATAATAAAATTATTTTCATGATATAAATATATTTTTATTTTTTGTAAAAATAAAATTACCTTAAATTATTATGTAATGTAGATGCAATATTTCCTCAATTAATTAGAAAATATAAAAAATAATTTTAAAAATATTAAATGTAATATAATTTGAGTGAGTTAATGTGTTCCATGAATTTTCAAGATGAATATGACATATTAGTGTTATGTTAAAGTATTATATTATAATTCCAACTTTATATTTTTTTTCTTTTAAGTATTAGTAAATGAATATTGTCAAAATTAACAATAATTATATTTTATCAAAATAATATTTTATTAAATAATTTAAAAATTATAAAAATTATGAAAGATGAAAATGAGGCTAATATATGGTAAAAAATTTCATCATATACCCATTTATAGGATATCTGGAACAATTTTTCTTGATAATAACTTTAATATATTTTAGTCTTTTAAGAAATTCCAAGAGTTTTTCTCCCATCAATTAGAAAAGGGAACCCCTCTCTTATCTTCTTCGCACCACTTTGAGCCATCTAGCTCGACCAACCTCTGAAAAATTCAATTCTACACTCCCCTATACACATTATATAGGTTGTGGGATTCCTAAAATACCAACCCTATATCTCTTCATAGGATATCTAAAGGAGTTCTTTTAAATAATATGTGGCTATAGAACATTACAATCAAGTTGAACTCCAGGTAAGGGGATTTCAAGTCTCACTTTTATTTTTGTGAGAATTATTCCATATTAAAAAATTGTTTCTTTTTTGTGATGTATATACATCCCATAAATTTATATTATGATTTTTTTCTTGAAAATTATGAGGATTTAAAAATCCATATAATATTCCATCATTCAAGAAGTCTTGATTAGGTGATTACAAAAGCGATAAATTTTTATCGTCTCAAAAATTCCTTCTTCATGACACATGTTATGATATACACTAATATTATTTTATGAGGTGTTTATACATCCCCTTTGACATGTTATATCATAAATATACATTTTATAATTAATGTTAATGTTTCATTATAATTTATTCTTTCACGGGGCTAGTGATTCAAAAGTTACAAACACAGTAAGGGTTTTATGTTACAATCACGTTGTTAATTAGGATTGTTTATAATTATGTTTCTGATGATGAAATGTTATGATATAACTCTAAATACACTCATTAATTATATTATAATCTATTTATTTTTTTATATCACATTTTTTTTTCTTTCATTATCCTCACCATATGTACTCAAGAGATGAAAATATGTTTTTAAGAAAAATTGACTTTATTTCTCCCTTCGGTCAAAAGATAATTTTTATTCTATGTCCATGTTTTCTAAAAATGATTTCAAAAATGTTTTTAATATTTTTTATGATTTTTTATTTCATTTTAACCCATTATTTTTAAAAAATATTTTAAAAGGAATCATTTTGTTATTTTATAAATGAGGTAGTTTTTAACTTTTTTACAAAAGTTTGAAAGGAATTTTTTATTTTAATGAATACAATGTGAATAGATTTTTTTCCCATCATGATGACTCAATGATTTAAAGATTAAATTATAATATTCCAAGTTTCTTTTCAAATAAATTGGTTTCTTTAATATTTGTGATGTTTTTATATTTTAAAAAGTTATTTTCAAATTGGAAAGGCTATTTTTCTCAAGAAATGTTTGAATGATCTTATAAAGAAATTTTGTTCTATGATAACATTCTTCATGTTACCTATTATTTACTAAGAACATGACTCAATTATAATATTCTTACCCTTTCTTTATATGTTTAATTATTATGTTGATGAGATTTTTATCAAATCCATTTATTTCCTATGGGTTATGCTATGATGAAATGATGAAATGTTTATGAAAATCATTTTATTTTCATGACTTATGATGTGATGATATGATGAATGTTTTATGATATTTTAGTAAACATGTTTATAGTTTTCATGACATGAAATTTGGTTATGTTATAAACTAATGATGGTGGTTACATTATAACCAAAGGATGGTAGTTACGTTATAACCAAAGGATGGTGGTTATGTTATAACCAAAGGATGGTGGTTATATTATAACCATGTATGGGTGAAATTAGAATTATATAGAGATCAAAAGTATTGTATAAATAGGGATAACCCATTTGTTAAATATTTTATTCACGAACAATATTTTATGTTCACAATTTCATGTGTGACCCTAATTTTTATTTTCATAAGAATATGTGTGGACCAGACATCTATGTCCATAAGATTAAGTGTGGACCTAGATTTTGTTTCCATAATTTCACGTAAGGGGATATTTTTATTCCCCTAACTTAATTAGTGTACTAGTTTATATTTATAAATGTTAACAAATTTATAAGATTATGTTTTTTCCACATTTCTATATCAATATTATGATCACATGGAACATGTTATTTGATTTATTTGTGATTCCTGTCTTATGAAATGACAATATTTATGGAATAATTCATGATTACGATCTATGATATGCAGGGTAAAATTTTTCCAAATGTTATGCTCATTTTCTCATACCCTTGCACTCATGTTATGTTGATATCTATCTTGTATAACCTTACTAAGAATCTGAGCTCACTGTTTATTATGTTTCCTTTCTCCAGGATATGAAGAAAAGTTTCAAGTTTGATGTGTCTAAGAAGGGTTATAGTAATAAATAATCAAGTGGAAGATGATGTAGATATTTTGTAAAATAGTTATTTACGTATCTGACCTCCAAATACACTAAACTATTACAGTACCGAGGTGTGTATTTAAAGAATGAAATGAATAATCATATATTATTATGTAATATCAATGTATGTAATGCATGGGTTTCTATACTCATTATAATACACCACATATGGAAATTGTATGTGAAGGAAACTCCAATTCTGGTGTTAGTTTCTAAAGAGGCTCGTAGGGAATAAGTGTCTCTTTATTTGGAGCATGTGGAAGACATAATGGATGTCCAATATTTCAAGCTATCCTACATGTGCAATGAACATATAAATAAATATGAGAATATGGATGTAAATGTAACTATTTCTCACCTTTGGTATCTCTATCAAGAGAAGGTGAGATGAGAGAGACATGATATCTCCAATTCACTATTCACGTGCAGTCTTGGAGAGTCGGTGAAACTAGGCCACTTATAGTTAAGATAATTGAGAACACTAAGAACATGAAAATATAATGTTTTAGGTCCCATGATGAGCTTCAAAGTTATCTCATTATTTCCTCACTAACCAAAAACATCTCATGTTTTGTTGTGAAATTTTACATGAGCAATAATGAAAATAAAATTTTAGAAATTCTTACACTTATTCACTAAGTTGATAAAGACATGGGGTGTGACAAACCCATTTTCTATATGGAGAATAAGAAGAATAGGAACAAAAAAAGGGGCCAAAGACTCATCCCAATTCTAAATATCCTGAGCACTATCCCTCTAAAAAGAAGAATATCCAGAGGTAAGGAAACAAATAGGATGTGATATGTTTTACATATGGTGAGCAGGGTCACTGGAAGAGGAATTACACCTAGCCAAAAAAGTAAGGGGAAGCTTCAGGAGTGTTTATTATTGAGTGTAATATTTCTATATATACATGTTGGGTATTAGATACTGCATGTGGTGCTCACATTTTTATCTAAAGAGAGGATCCATGTATATTTCTAATGGTTTCAAGAGGTGAGGTGGATCACCGGGCTACCAATATAGTGAGGCTATCCACTCTATCCATTGAATAACACCATATCACATTGTCTAAATGATTGATTTTTGTTTTAAAGAATTTTAATTATGTTCCTAGTGTTACTAAGAAAATTATTTCTATTTATTTATTTGATATGATTGGTTTTATTTTTAGATTTGGAAATAAATGTTTCTACTTTTAAAAATATAGCATATGTTTTGATATGGAATAGTTGAATAACAGTATTTTTACATTGAATTATGAAATACATATATTAGAAATTGATAATGAAAAAAATACGCATGACTCATATGACACCAACTTGTGGAATCACAATCTTGGTCATGTAAATGAGAAGCATTTGAGAAAGCTCTATCAAGATAGTTATTTAAACTCTTATGAGCTTAAGAATCTTGAAATATGTCATGAATGTTTACAAGGAAAGGTGTCCAAACCAATATTTTGTGGTCAAGGAGAAAATAACATATTAATTATAGATTTGGTATACATTGATGTGTGGATTCTCATAAATTATTACTTTTAATGACGACTTCAATAGGTATGGTTATACCTACTTGATGAGGTATAAGTTTGAATCCTTTGAGAATTTCCAAGTATACAAGAATCATGTTGAGAATCATCTTGGTAAGAAGATAAAGAAACTTAAATCAAATAAATGAGGTGAATATATTAATTGATACTTTATTGAATTTTTATAGGAGTATGATATTTTATCTCAATCCACTCCACTTTATACACCATAGTGGAATAATGTTAGTTGAAGGAGGAACTGTACCATATTATACAAGGTAAGGGTGATGATGAGTCATGAAATTCTTCCATTATCCTTTGGGGATATGAATTATAGAGAGAATTATACTTACTAAAAATACTACCAACCAAAGTGGAAAATGGTATTCCATTCAAGTTATGGGGTAAAAGGAACTCTTTTTGTCACATGTTCATGCAGGGAGTTGCGAGGAATTTGTTAAGGATAGATCAAGAAAAAAATAGAACCTTAATGAAAGAAGTGTATATTTATAGGTTATCTTAAAGAAACAAGGGGATACTATCTATAAAACCCTTAATATAAGAAAGTAAATGCCGCAAGATGGGATATCTTTCTTGATAGAGAGAAAATAATCAATGAGGATAGTTTAATAAAAACTGACTTCGATGAAGTTTATGCTCAAGATACACAAGAGTTGATACTAAAATAGTTTCCCCAAGTCCCCATAGAAATATTTTTTCCTAAAACAAATGTATTATATAGGAGCACTAGAGATGTAAGATAAATAGATAGATATGTGTTTTTGGTCACTGATGATGGTGACTCATTATCAGTTGATAATGATGATCCTCATTCCTATAAAGATACATTAGAGTTATCAGATGCTATAAGGTGGTAAGAATACATGAATTATAAGATGGATTCCTTGTTTCAAAACCAAGTTTGGGCTCTCATCGATATTCCAGTTGATGTAAATCCTATTGAGTTTCAATGGGTATTCAAGAGAGAACTAGACATAAAATGGAAGGTAAATACATATAAACCACATCTATTGGATAAAGGGTTTAGACAACATCAAGGAATTGAACATGATAAATAATTTTCTCGGATTTACATGATTAAATCCATTAGAATGAAACTTTCCATAACAGCATACCAAGACTATGAGATTTGGTAATTGGATTTCAAAATTGATTTACTTAATAGGAACATTCAATAGGATGTGTATATACAACAAACAGAAGGGTTTGTGACTCTATAAAATGATTTTTTTCAAGTTATAGAGATCTATTTATGTATTAAAGAAATCATCCAAGTCATGAAAATTTTGATTTGATGAATCCACAAAGGAATTTGGTTTCATTAAGAATGAATGTGATCAATGTGTTTGCAAGTGATTTGGTAGAATTATGGTCATCTTCATAGTAGTGTATATTAGTGACATATTAATAATTAGAAACAATACAAAATACTTACAAGATGTTAAGTCTTGATAGATATTTTGATTCTACATTAAGTATGTAAGTGAAGTGGCCTAAATTATAGGGGTCAAGATACTATATGATTGATCTAAGAGGACACTTGGGCTAAGAAAAAGTGCATAAATTGACCAGATACTGATGAGGTTCAGTACGGAACAATCCAATATGTTATTAGTTCCAATGTCACATGGTATAAATATTTTCAAGAAAATGTGTCCTAGAAAACAAGAGGAAAGAGAGAGAATGAGTAATATCTCATACACTTATGTGATGAGATTTATATTGTATTCCATGTCATTATGAGCTAGATATTTCCAATGCTTTGACCATGGTAGGAAGATGTCAAGTAGATCCATGTGAATAAAATTGGACTACTATTAATTATATCCTTAAGTATATAAGGTGAAGTAATTATATGTTCCTAGTTCATGGAGAAGATAAAGAGTTAGTCATTTTGGGTCATACAAATTCTTGCTTTTAGATAGTTTGGAATGATCTAAAGTCACAATCATGATATGTATTTTGTCTTAACAGAGGAGCTATGAGTTGGAAGAGTATAAAGAAATCATATTTAACTAATTATATAGTATCATTTGAGTATATTACAACTTATCATGTCACCAAGGAAGAAGTTTGGATTAATTTTTTTTAATATCTTGGTACAGTACATAGAAGTGAAGACCCTAACATAGTTTACTGTGATAACACTGTAGTGGTGGCTCTATCCAATAAGATGAGGTCACAAAAAATAAAAAAAATCATATACTTCAGAAGTTTGATCTCTTGAGGGATTTTTCTCAACAATTTGATGTTTTGGTGAGTATAATATCCATGGAGGAAAATGTAGTGGACCCACATGATGACAAATTTATCTCATTAGAGGCATGAGTATCATGTGAGAGCTAGTGTACTAAAAGTTATTGTGGGCTAGATCTAGTATAGTTTTATAGCCTAATGACATTGTCTAAAGGGACATAGATGATATATGATATATTGAGTATAATGCTCAGAAAACATTGAGACACCTTATTATGGTGTCCTCCCTTGGTGATATCAAATATAGAAAGTTATTAGAACAAAACTATTAATAATAAATACACATTTCCTTGTTTCATTGTATATTCTTATTCACAAACATGTGTATTTTATCCTTAGAATTTAATATTATTATTAATTAATATCATGAATTGAGTACATTGATGTATTTACTAAAACTATGACGTGATATCTTCACGATGAGTTAGTATGTGTTGGGTACGTCATAAGAGATACTAAATTAATGGATAACATGATAAATGATTTATTTATATTTTCCCTTGATTAAAGCTAAAACTTTAAGTGCTTTGATGGGAATAGAACCACCTAAATAAATCAATGACCCAGGGGTTTGGTAGGTGAG
Source organism: Viscum album (assembly GCA_963277665.1). NCBI lineage: Eukaryota > Viridiplantae > Streptophyta > Magnoliopsida > Santalales > Viscaceae > Viscum > Viscum album. Next base: position 1,524,609,648 of record OY728138.1, on the reverse strand, counting down.
TTAAATTATAGATATTTGAAGAAAGATACATTGAACATATAGGTTGATGACAATATCATGAAACCTAATTGATTTGAGATATCAAGATAAAAGTATTATATTAAATTGTAATCATTTGTAGGAGGTTTGATGTCATTGCGAGATTAACTTCTTTCTATATGGATTAAATGGCATGTTTCTAGACACCAACATTGGAATTTAGGTAGTTATGCCTAATTTCATTGGTAAAGAGGCCTATAGGGTCACACACTAAGTGTATCCACAATCTCATATAAATTCTTGTATTGAATTTAACAAGTTAGAATAAGTAATGTATCTTTAGGTTTTGGTTAATCTTTATAATTTAATCATGTATTCTAGTATGAATTAGTGAGTTAAATAATAATAATAATAAATATTTATTTTAAATTTTAAGGAATATAATATTTATTGTTCTTATTTTTGAATAATTTAGTGATATTTACTTATTAAATAAATATCAATTATTCATGGATCAGTAAATGACAATAAGGGAAAGTGAGAAAACCCTAATGGTCTGATTTGAAATAATATAAATGATATTTTTTTATATATTATTAAGGGTTTTTACATGTCAAGTTATTAGTAAAAAGAATATTTTTATTATTATATTAAATTGGAAAAATTAATAATTATAAAGATGGAAAGGGTTTAGTGTGAATTTTTTCAACCTGATACATGCCATAACAAATATCTAATTATATCACTTTCTATAGTTCCAATTATTGTGCACAATATATATAGCGTGACTCTCTAAATACCTATAGAGTGATGAAGAGATAGAGAGTTATCTTTTACCCTCCCCTTTCCTGATAGTGAGTGATTATAAATATTTATCTCTCCCTTGGGAATAATTTTTACCATGATCAACCATGAAAAAGCAAGAGATCAGGATTGGTCATGCTAGCAGTCTGTGATTCTAAGGCTACGTTCAGAGATTTTAGTGCATGTGTGGATCACCTCTTGATGAATTATACACTTGGATCCTACTATGTAATGAAAATATGATGAGATATATTCAACTGGATCATTAAAAATATATAATTATAGGATAAGGTAATTCAATATATGATCATAATTTAATTATAAATTAAATGTGATGATACTTACCTTATAGTTCCACCATTTTAATCTAGTCAAGTGATATATGGTTTTAATTGGACTTGAAATTTTAATCATATTCAACAATGATTACATGTAAGTTGAGACTAAAATCTATGTTTTTTATACTATCCAAGGTTCTTTTTCTATGCTCAAAACCTATAATAAAAAGGACTCAAAAGGTCAAACATATATTATTGTTGCTACTAGAAGGCAAGTTATAATGGTAAATTCATCATACTTCTCTTATTTGTGGATAAAATATTTCTAGAACTCTTGGAGGTTTCATGGATTTAGGAACTAAGCAGTAAGTTTTCTGGAAGAGTTGAGATGAATGATGTTCAATAAACAAAGAAAATCTTGAGGATGAGGATAGAGAGAGATATAAAAGATAAAAATTGGCATCATCCTAAAAATAATATATTTGGATGATAATTGAATATTTTGGAATGATCAGATATATGACCATCTCACCCAACTTTATGAACACTTTAGGTTATCCAAGGAATATACACTATTAATATAAGATGAGTCCTGGTACAAGGAACAAGTGATCTTTTCATCAAATGTAAATGTAGAGAACCGAAACCAGAAACCCCTGGGCCGATGTTTTCTATCAATCACTTTAGTGGGATTAAAATCAATCAAATCCCAATAGATCGAGAGTTTAGTAGTCTTAGTAAACCAGATACACACATGAGACTTTCATTAAAATAAATACACTAATTACATTATAATATTTTTTTCTTTCTAAATAAATAATTTTGAGGGTAATAACTTTGAGGGTAACTTTATTCTGTATAGTATATCCCTTCATATATTTCATAGTATTCTTCTTGGATTCATGGGGAAATGAAACATAATAAGGGTGAGCTCAAATGATCAGTAAGGGAAACATATAGCTAAATAAATAATGAATCAATGATAATAATAATTATGGAATGGTAAATAACTAAAACAAACATACCATGTAATCAAAAAATAGAGAAGGAAGTGAATAAAAAATATGCAAAGATAATAACTATAGGTGCGTGCCATTAAAATAACTAAATAAAGAAAAATCAATATTAAAAGGTATGAAACTAAGACCCAGTCCATTTAATCAATGAACTAAAAATGAAATGTATCCATAGATACGTGGACATAAAATATCATCGATGAATAATAACAAAAACTAAATAAGGGAAATGTTTTATTATTAGATGCCATGTTTCCTAGGTACATAGTACATTTACCATCAATACTTTTCAAAAGATGGTTTAGAACATATCGGGAAAAAATCATCTAAGGAAACTAGCCAAATGACTCATCCCATAGGACTATAGATACATTGAGGGGATATGTATAATGGGTCCCCAAACATGTCTAACCAGTCCAAAACAATACTCATATATTGAATAATAAATTCAACAATGTGCCTGATCAAATATCCATATGGAGTAGAAGGTATGAATTTATCAATATTTACCCAAATAATAAAATGTATTTCAAAGTAAGAACCATATTAAAAATGATATACAGTTTAGAAAATGGATATATCCTTGATAAATGATATAGATAATTTGGGGAAATTCAATGTTCAAGGATCATTGGATATTGAATATTTCAAGGGGGACTAAAAACAAAATCAAGTAAGTGAATGTGAATACTATCCTTAAACTAATAAATAATGAACCATCCAAAGGAAGAATAAGTATGGAATCAATACAACATATCCCATGTGGAGTAAAATAAATGGTTACAGGAATTAATTAATGGAAATATTATAAAAATATATTTTGAAAACATTCGTGAGAAAAATTCTTTTCTTTTAAAAAAGTATTGAATTTTTTTTCTGTGAAAATAAATTTCAAAAACATTTTTTTAAAAAATGACGTTTTAAACACACAAAGGAAGATTTAAAGGAATAATGGTGGGTAAATCAGTATGTGTCATACAAGGTAAAAATAAAATTCTCTTTTCACATTAAAAAGGATAGAAAATTCATTGTTCTAAAAGAGACAAGAAGATTCCATTAAAAAATTGGTAAAATAAAAAAGGGTAAAAATTTATTTACCCAGTAAATTTAATTTTTTTAATAAAACATGGTTTTTAGAAGAAAATAGGTTTTTCAAATAAAGAGAGAAATGAATTTTGGTTTTCTTAAAAAACAATTCTAGAACACCTTGAGTACCAAAGAGTGAGAAAATGATACTAATACTTGAAAGAGGTCCAAAATTACCTATGATAGGAAAATAAAAATTTGTATTGAATAATTTTAATGTAATTTTCTCAAATAGAAATTAATGATCTATAAAATTATTCATGAGGAAAATAATATTTAAACATTTCAAATCATCCCATATCACTTTAGAACATTTTAAATCATAAGAATTATAAAGGAATAATATCAAATGAAAGTTATATTATCCTGAGAGTAATAAGATCCATGATATATCCTGTAAAAGGGTAGTATATACACCATATAAAAGAAAATATTTTCATAAAAACAAATAAGTACCAATGGAATGTAAATTGAGATGAAATCCCCTATCATGTTTTTCCTTTTCAGGTGAACATCCTTTAACTTCCTGTATAAGAAACATATGTTCATTATTTAATTTCTTGATAACATTTTTCATGTTTATCATTACTTTCATTTCACTTATTACCATGTTGTATACAACTACATAAACTATTATGTTTACATTGGTTGTTTTGACCAAATTTGGTTTATGTGTAAAAAACAACTTTGGTAGGTCAACTATGGTAAAAGGGGTCAATATATAACATATACAGGATAATAATCATGAAATAAGTATTATATTTATATGTGAATTATACTTACAAATAATTAAATATGGTTATGAAAAATTAATCAATGTTAAAATCATAGAGATGGTAGGTCGTACGTATGCATGAGTAATGTTCCCATTTTTCAATGATCATTATGGAAAGAAGGTAAGTAACAACATATATTTACATAATTATCATTATATAATAAATACTATGTTATTTAATAATATTAATTTTTATATAAAATTATTTTTATGTAAAATTAATCACATCATGTCAAGGAGGCGGTAGTCCGCACGTCCACGAATGATGTTATCACTTTTTAAGTGCGTGAAAGGAAAATAAAGAAAATGATATATATATATATATATATATATATAATATTTATAGAAAGGTAATTATGTAATGAAAATTATATATAAGTTGTTTATTTAACATATTTTTAATTGAAACCATCCTTTATATGATCTATTTATAGTGTGAACTAATCACATCGCTTTGAGGGGGTGATAGTCCACACTTCCAGAAACGATGTTATCATATTTACACAAAATGGAAACTATAAGGGTGTGTGTTATAAAATAATTGAAGAATAATAAAGAAATAATTAATATAATATATATAATATATAAACATATTTCCCATCATAATGGTCACCATGAGATGGTTTAAAGGAAAAATGAACAATCATCGTTTCGTGAGACAGTAACTCAACGTACACAAAAATGGTATATTCGTTACCCATTAGATAGAAGGGTGTATAAGTGTAGGTAAAAAACATAGCATAAATAAGTACAAGTATATTTAGGATACTATTTTAATTATTCAATAATATAATAAGAAGAGCTTATGGGATGGATAATGGAAATAAAACTAAACAACTTAAGGAAAGATGTTGCCTCTTAATTGGGTAACTTCTTTTGGTTTGTACCAAAATGATTCCTTGGATGAATTAAGTCAAAAAATATATATTTTATAAGATTTTGAGTGGGATTTTTTGAAGGTATTTTTTTATATATTTTCTGAACCTAAGTGCTTTTATAGGTGTGAGTAATGAGGATAAGTGGTGTCCTTTTATAGTGGAGGAGGAGTGGTACTCTTGTAATATTTTCACAAAGGAATTCCATGGAGTTTTTTCAAATTAAAAGTGGATCCAATAATGGTCCCAATTATATACAATTGATTATTACATCTAAATATTTCGATAAAATATCTCTTGGATAAGTTTATAGGTATTTTTGGGCCTTAAAATTAAGGTTTAGTCCCTTATTAATCTTAATTTGACCATAATTATTGTAATTAATTTTAATCACTTTCTCCAATCTTTTTGTTCAAATTTTTTTGGGATTATTAGAAATTATATATTATGATTATTACAAATATTAAATCAAAATTTTCAAATTAAAATCATATAATTGGGAGAAATTAATTTAAAATTAATCCCGCAGACAGGACAACAATGAAGGGTTTTAAAGTAAAAACGTATGAAAGATTTCTATATTTTTATAGTCAATTTCAAAGTGAAATTGATTACAATGACCTAAATTGGATAAATTGATAAAAATATGATATAATTAAACATTAAAATTTATTTAAAATATAATTAAACTTTTAAATTTATTTAAAATATCCTTTAACCTTATAATTAAATCAGATGAAAAGTAGTTTTGAAATAAAATTCATTGTTTTTCATTATTCGTTAAAAAATGAAATGATTCAGAAAAATATAAAAAAATTAACCCTAACCAAATTATTATGTTTTCATTTATAATATGAATTTTATTTTGACATACTAAATCTATTAATGTGTAAAAATTCAGATTTTAAATGAGTTTTTCATTAAAATACGGTAAAATTTCCTTTATAAAAAAATAGGTTTTTATGGGTAAAATAGAGTTTGTTCTTATCTTATGCCTATAAATCCTAATGGATGAATATAAAAAATATTTAATTGAATATATAACATTTATATTTAATTAAAATCATTCAATAATTACAATTAATAATTTTTACTTAGATAAAACTCCTTTAGAAGCGTAAACATAATAATATTTATTTTATATCAAATTTGTTCTTATTTTTGTTTCTCATTAATTGATAACCAATGAATTCGTTTTATATTTATATAAAACACAAATTTGAATATTTTAGTTAATAATATTAATATCCTCTAACATAATGGCTAGGATATATCATATTATATTAAATAATAATATTTTAATAAGAAATTTTTTATTTGGTGAAACTCAGTCTGGCGTCTAACACAAGCTATTGAGGAAGGTCACTCTTGCATGAAACACAATCTATCAAGAAATGTCCCTCTTGCATTTGATGCAAGATAATATAGTGTTTCATGCAGTACAAGATATAGAATCTTTTTTAAGATTATAATGTATTTGGTTAATATATTCCCTTTTTACACTTGGTGTTGCATGTTATAAACACTATTGAATACAAAGTTGTACTTTAGAATTTAAAGGTGATACATTCTCCCCACCTTAATTAAATTTTATTCTCATAATTTAATCTTGAAATTATTTTGATATTTCCAAAATTGAAATCCCACATTATGATAAGGGTTCATAAAACATCCTCTAGAAAAGAGAGAATGGGAAGTACAAAGGTCACATGGACTACCATGTAACTAGTTCTCTAAGTAAGAGAGCATTAAGGAAATTGAAAATATATATTGAAAAAAATGTAAATATTTATAGGGAGTGAATGAGGTCATCAATAAAAAATAAATGTATGATCAATATAAATTTGAGGGCCTCAAATCCATAAATCTTTGATAATTTAGAAGACCATTGGTTCAACATGAATTGAGGTATTAGGACCCCATTTCATTTCTATGTATTTTTATTAACGTTGGGTAATTATTATACTAACCAAGAATATAAGGAAATATTCTTACTAGATAAGATTCAATTTTATATAAACAATCCAAACTTTTGGTTGTGCTTCGATCAAATTCTAATTCATCCCTTTACTCCTAGAAATTAATTACCAATAATGATTTTTTAAACCCAAAGCACTAAATGAAGTTTTGAAAGTATCATAAGGTCTATAAAAGAGTGAAAATTATAACTATTTATCTCTAACTATCTTACAAAACTAATATTGTTAAGAAATTAATCGTTAAACCTAAAATAAACACTACTAGTTTTTCATTAATATTTATTCATCAAATTTTTCAACTAAAAACCACAACATATTAACCAAGATATTGTGTAGTTCAATGGTTGGTGTGAATCCCTTGTCTTTCTTCAGTCATGGGTTCAAGACCCGCCACCTTACTAAACTTTATTGGTTTTCACCTAGAAAAATATTATTCCTTTTCTAAAAAAAATTAATAAATTTTTTAAAATAAATATGATAGACATACATGAAATAAGGTGAATCACTAAATATAATTTTAACTAAGATTTTAAATAAAACCTCAATACATAAACACTTCATCCATTTTATTTAGACATAGGTCCTTCAATAGTCTAGGGATTGTCCATAATATCATTTGTATGAATTCTAATCATGATACATTATCTTTAATCTAAAACAACCTAGGTGTAACACCCCGAGCTTCCACGATACGCTTCTCATTCAATAATGCAATAGCTTGCATTATACGCAACTTCGAGTTCTAAAACACTGCGACTAATCAAAGTAGCCGTTATGAATAGTAATAAACACTTTTTAAAATTATAGAAATTTTATATTTCAAAATGGACTTCATTTTTGTATTCGTAATATCGAAATTATCCAAAGTTGAATTTTTTGTAATTTTCTGAGAACTTCTAATTTTTTATGAATAGTGAAAAATACTTAAAAAACAACTTTTTTAATCAAAATAATTTATAGTGATAAATTATACTGTATAGTGGTTTTAAAGTATAATTAGAATATATTTTTACCATTTTATCCAATGGTGGTCATTAGAATTAATTTAACATTGAAATTGGACATAAACAATTGCCAATCTTTTGATATAAATTGTCTCTTAAAAACACGCTATTTGTTGTAACAACGGGAATTAATTATAAAATTAATTAATGAAAGTTATATGTTTGGAATTTTGTAAAATATACATCATTTTTGAATTCGGAATATCAATTATAGCTTAGGGTGAAATTTTGGCATTGTTCTGAAAAACTTCAATTTTTGATGAATAGTGAAACCACTAAGTGGTTGTTAAAAACAAATTTTTCGTTAAAATGAAATATTACCACTTCTGTGATTTGATTTTCAGAAATCCGACATACATGGTTGTCATTAAGAAGTAAAATGTGGTTCGATGAGATTAAAATAAATTTTTGGTGAATAGTAACTTTTAAGTTCTTAATCGCGATTAGAGGTAATTAGTGTAGTTTAAGGTACAAATAATGTTTTAATAATACGAGATGAGCATGAAACTTGTCCTACTCCTATTGGATGAGTCATGGCCGACCAAGAAAACCCATGGGTCAACTAGGGGACCCCATGGAGCCACTTTAGTTGGAAAATGACATTAATATATATTTATTTAATGTTAAAATTAAATTGACACAAACATGAGTTTTTTTACTAAAACAATTTTTAAGTGGGGTTACACAAGTCCAAATTTTGATTATAAATATTCATTAGAAAGATAAAAAGATTTCCTACATCATATTATTTTTTTTATAATTTTTAGACATTAAATAAATTAAATTATTTATGATATCATTATGATGCAGCGATGACCTCATTATTTAACGATTTTAATAAAATGAAAAGATAATGTAAAATCCAAGGCTTAAACTTGTCCAAAGACTATTGGATGGGTATATTTAGAAGCCTTATCACCTTAGACACGAATTATATAAGTGTGGGACCTTTAGAATCCGAAAAGCATTGTGTAATAATGTAACATTTCAATCTTTCCAAAAGAGCCCCTCCTCTCTACTTATAAAAGGCCCCCACCTCTCCCACCTCATTCAAACCTTCAAGCCATTTGGCTCGGCCAACCTCTGCCCAAATACTCTCCAAACTTCCCTCTATTACTCCTAGAAGCCTCACTTTGGGCATAACTCTTCCCAAGGAAGCCTTTGGCTCAAATCAAAAAGAGTTACCCGATTTTGAGGTAATGTCTTCTCTAATGTTGTTTTGTTTTATTTTTCTTCTCCAACCCTCTAAAATCTTTTTATTAATTTATTTTGTAACAACACCAGTATCCTCAATATACTAGTATTTTGTTATAAGAAGGATTCGAGCTACACTTACACACACCTACATCTAATGGTTAAGAACATACGGTTTCTGTGGATGGCGAATTTCTGCCTCACGAAACGATGATTGTTCAACACTCATATAACACCTTCAAAGGTGGCCATTAAGATGTCACTATTTTTATATATGATATATAATATGTTTATGTTTTACTTATGCTTCTGTATTTCTCATTTATGTCATACTTTATGATTTCCATTATGGGTAAAACGCGATAATTTCATTTTAGGAAGTGCGGACTACCGCCCCCTCAAAGTGATTTGAATCGTTAATACCATATGTGGGATGTATAAAGGATGGAGTAAATGGTATTATACACTATATTATACTGTAATTATATTATACATTTATATAATTATGATTTCGTTCCATTAAATACGAAATAGAAATGAAAGTAGCGTTCATGCGTACGTACGGCTTACCGTCTCCATGAACGGTGCATTTCATTTCTTACCTCTAAATGTCATGTAATATTATGAATGAATGTATATACTGGATATATATGAGATATATTATATCTATATCATGAATATAATTCTGGATATAACGGATATTTCACCACATGAACAACTTGTAATTATAAGAAGTCTATTTTTGACTCGAGTACCAAAGATCGACAAAACGACCGTTATTAACTTATATAATTACATAATGTTAATAACATTGTAATAAATGATATAAAAGGGATAATGAACTTGAAAAAGGTTCTTAATAAATTAGATATTAACTCTAGTCTATTATTCAGGAGGTTAAAGAACGGTCGAATCAAGTCGGACACAAGGTAAGGGAATTTCTTAACCCAACTTCCATTCTTTGGGTTAATCTCCTAATTTCAAATTATGTCATGATATTATTATGTCCTATATTGTATTTGTACATTATTTATGTGTACTTATAGTGAATACACATTATAGATGTACTTTATTTAAAAAAAATATCTTTTTAAGGACTTCGTCTCAATCCCCTTTCATTGAGGCATATTTGGTTTTATACACAACTTTCTTTTATACGGTGTATAAACCCCTTTGACTTTTACATTTATTCAAAAGGAATCTTTTTTATAGGAAGCGTTTTACTAAAGGACAAAAGGGAATGTTTTTATTTCCGTACTTATGCGGTGACAACGACTTCTCCGCCGCTGTGACCATTATTTGAGATTCGGCTTCCTCTACAAGCCATCTTTTTTTTAATGAAAAATAAATACAATGTTTTAACTTTCTTTTATTTTGGTATTGAAAATCGTTTTGAAAGAATTTTTATTATATCAATGTGTTTTATTTATATCTTGTGATTGAAATGTGGAAATGTTATGTTTCCTTTATGCATGTTTTATGTGATACGATTATGTTATGGTTTATGATATGTTTAAAACTATTCATATGAGGAATGCATTGGACTTAATAAGTGACGGGTGGAGCCCGCTATAGCTCCTCGATGCATCGGTAGGTCTCATGAGACAAACTAGTGTCTTGGCACGAGGCCTTGACAAAATTTTATTTGTGGTCTTGGCACGAGGCCTTGGCTACGTGGTTATGATAGTCTGGCATTATGCATTCCATCATTATGAAAGTGGTTATTGATATTGCATGTGATTATTCGACCAGTAGAATATCCATGTGAAGAAGTAAATGGAATTATATCATTTTACTTTTGCCATATTATGTTGAAGTTCAAGTTTAAAAGGCTTTTTTTTAGTTATACATTGCCTTAAATGTTAATGATTATTTATGAAAGCTTCTGCAATATTGTTATCCTTACTGAGCATCTGAGCTCACCCCTTTCAATGTTTTAATATCTTCCAGGATGTGAAGAAGTATTTTATGAATGACCTGCAGGGATAGTCCGAAGAGGATAGAAGTGTAGACTATGGAGACTATGTTGTAGTATTTTTTCACTTTATGATGTAATGTAACATTTACGAATGTATCTAGTGTTTCCAATGCTACTAAACTAATTGGTCTTTCGAGAATTGATCTTTTGTGATCATGCCAATGTTACGAAGTAATGCACCGACTCTGGGTAGCTGGGGTCGGGGCGTTACAGTTGGTATCAGAGGCAGTTTAGTACTAACCTTGGAAGCTAGATTTAGATAAACTCTGATTAGAGCACATAGCCCGAAGATAGACTTTGAGGGCTAGTATAGAAGAACTTCCTAGAATTTTGGTATTGTAGAGATGTTGTGAGTTTTCCGAAAAATACATCCCTGTCTGGATACGAGCAGGTAGAGGCGGCTCTGGCACAGATGTACCTAGGGGTAAAACCCGAAAACACTGCTTTGAGCTAGACTCAAACAGGAACTGGTGTACGACAACGGGCCTTGCTGCACTCTTGGTTACGACACTCCCAGGGGATATGCTTAGGATAATTCTCATTTTCTTTACAAACCACTTTGAAGGGTTATGAGTATATACTTCCTCAAAGGAAACATTTCTTTTTATGATTATGGATTATATCCACAAATAGTTCAATTTATGTTAAGTATTTTACAAGTATGGAATTATGTATTTTGATTCATAAACTAATCTAGTTTATGCCATTGTATAGAAATGGCGCCCAGTAGAAGGAATGTGAACTCCATCAATACGTATGATCCAAAGAGTAAAAAGGATCATATCTTTCATGGTATTAAGCCAAAATTTATAAGGGAAATATTCTCCCATGTGTTATCAACATATGAAGAAATAGTATCATGTGTTAATAAGATAAGTAGAGAATTCTCTGAGTCTTATGGATTTGAAGGGATGAAAGAGAAGAAAAGGATGGAAGAGAGAATGATGGATAAAGAGACGAGGGAAAAGAAGAATTTTCCAATATGTGATAACTGTGGGAAGAAACACCTTGGAATTTGCCTAAAGGGAATGGGAGTTTGTTATAAGTGTGGAGAAAAAGGACACCACGTGCGTGACTACAAGGGTAAGAAAAAGGTTTCAAATGTACAATGCTTCATCTGCAAGGAGTGGGGACACTACGCAAACCAATGTTCAAATCATCAGAGTATGCCCCAAATGATGTTATTGGATAATAATCAAGTTATGATACTACCACAGATGAGGAGTAATGATTAGATTTCTTATGTTGTTATTAAATAATTTTGTAATTTTAGTGTTGTATCAATGATGTACTGGTTATAATAATTATGGAGTATATAAGGATTGTACTGCAGTACTATTTCATCAAGGAATTGAGATTGTGTGGAACCAAGAAAAGTGACTCCACGGTAGGTTAAATTTTTGGAAAATATATGGTTGAGAGAAAGATAGACCATAATATGGTTCTGATACTGAGATTGTGATTTTGGAATAAGACGTGATTGATTTGGATAAATTATATTGGATATACTTAACTTCCTTGAAACTGATTGATGTTTTGTATACATTTTTGGATAGAAGGAGTATATCTAGTATTCTATAAGGAATAAGGGATCATGGTAATTCAATATGTTTAAAAAGAATACATGATGAAGGTGTTCACATGTTGTTACGTGGGAAAAAGGATCTTCATTATGTTTACCTTCCTTATAAAATTTGGACTGTGAGTTGGACAGAAGTATTTTGGATAACTATAAAGGTTGGAATGGATTAAGTTGATCTTTGGATAGTATTGTTTAAGGTTAAAGCATTTTTGAATATTATTTTTGGAATATTATAATACTATAGTTTTAGGAAAAGGACAACCTACAGGGTGGGGCATAACCCGTCGCGTCGGACAAAGATGCAGGAATCGAACCCACAATCATAGTGCGTCAGGCCTTTATTTCCTACCACTAGCCTACAGTAAGTCCCTGGTTATTACAAAATAATTTTACTAATCTAAATGGTATGTGTTAACATTTGGAACCTTATACAATTAGGATAAGTATAATATTTTTTAGTTCTATTATCTTTTTGAGTGAAAGATGAGTTGAAGGTTGAAACTCTAATTGTCAACCATAAATATATTTATACCTATCTCTTATTCAATGAATAAATTAATTCTTAAACTTTATTAAAGGGATATTAAACAAAAAAATGTGTTATCCTAATACCTTATGTCTTGTTGAACTGATGATATTTTAAATCAACATAGATTGAAGGCTTTGAGGCCCTCAATTTGACAGTTGGTTGTAATTGATGACCTCAATCACTCCCTACAAATATTTACGTTTTCCACCAATTATATGTCTCTAATTTCCACCAATGTTCTCCTAATCGAGATCATAATTGGGTGGTGAATTTTTCATTTCCCTTTCCCTCTTATTAAGGCTAAATTTTATTAATCTTATTTCCGATGTGGGTTTTCCACAAAGGTATTTTCTCTTTTCAACCCTTTTATTTTCAAAGAAAAATTTCAAATTGCGAGGACGCAATTTATTGAAGGAGGGGAGAATGTAACACCCCGAGCTTCCACGATACGCTTCTCATTCAATAATGCAATAGCTTGCATTATACGCAACTTCGAGTTCTAAAACACTGCGACTAATCAAAGTAGCCGTTATGAATAGTAATAACCACTTTTTAAAATTATAGAAATTTTATATTTCAAAATGGACTTCATTTTTTTATTCGTAATATCGAAATTATCCAAAGTTGAATTTTTTGTAATTTTCTGAGAACTTCTAATTTTTTATGAATAGTGAAAAATACTTAAAAAACAACTTTTTTAATCAAAATAATTTATAGTGATTAATTATACTGTTTAGTGGTTTTAAAGTATAATTAGAATATATTTTTACCATTTTATCCAACGGTGGTCATTAGAATTAATTTAACATTGAAATTGGACATAAACAATTGCCAATCTTTTGATATAAATTATTTCTTAAAAACACGCTATTTGTTGTAACAGCGGGAATTAATTATAAAATTAATTAATGCAAGTTATATGTTTGGAATTTTGTAAAATAGACATCATTTTTGAATTCGGAATATCAATTATAGCTTAGGGTGAAATTTTGGCATTGTTCTGAAAAACTTCAATTTTTGATGAATAGTGAAACCACTAAGTGGTTGTTAAAAACTGATTTTTCATTAAAATGAAATATTACCACTTCTGTGATTTGATTTTCAAAAATCCGACATACATGGTTGTCATTAAGAAGTAAAATGTGGTTCGATGAGATTAAAATAAATTTTTGGTGAATAGTAACTTTTAAGTTCTTAATCGCAATTAGAGGTAATTAGTGTAGTTTAAGGTACAAATAATGTTTTAATAATATGAGATGAGCATGACACTTGTCCTACTCCTATTGTATGAGTCATGGCCGACCAAGACAACCCATGGGTCAACTAGGGGACCCCATGGAGCCACTTTAGTTGGAAAATGACATTAATATATATTTATTTAATGTTAAAATTAAATTGACACAAACATGAGTTATTTTACTAAAACAATTTTTAAGTGGGGTTACACAAGTCCAAATTTTTATTATAAATATTAATTAGAAAGCTAAAAAGATTTCCTACATCATAGTATTTTTTTTATAATTTTTAGACATTATATAAATTAAATTATTTATGATATCATTATGATGCAGCGATGACCTCATTATTTAATGATTTTAATAAAATGAAAAGATAATGTAAAATCCAAGGCTTAAACTTGTCCAAAGACTATTGGATGGGTAGATTTCGAACCCTTATCACCTTGTCCACGAATTATATAAGTGTGGGACCTTTAGAATCCGAAAAGCATTGTGTAATAATGTAACATTTCAATCTTTCCAAAAGAGCCCCTCCTCTCCACTTATAAAAGGCCCCCACCTCTCCCACCTCATTCAAACCTTCAAGACATTTGGCTCGGCCAAACTCTGCCCAAATACTCTCCAAACTTCCCTCTCTTACTCCTAGAAGCCTCACTTTGGGCATAACGCTTCCCAAGGAAGCCTTTGGATCAAATCAAAAAGAGTTACCCGATTTTGAGGTAATGTCTTCTCTAATGTTGTTTTGTTTTATTTTTCTTCTCCAACCCTCTAAACTCTTTTTATTCATTTCTTTTGTAACAACACCAGTATCCTCAATATACTAGTATGTTTTTATAAGAAGGATTCGAGCTACACTTACACACACCTACATCTAATGGTTAAAGAACATATGGTTTCTGTGGATGGCGAATTTCTGCCTCACGAAACGATGATTGTTCAACACTCATA
Organism: Viscum album; assembly: GCA_963277665.1. Lineage (NCBI taxonomy): Eukaryota > Viridiplantae > Streptophyta > Magnoliopsida > Santalales > Viscaceae > Viscum > Viscum album. The sequence continues at coordinate 1,524,594,383 of OY728138.1, read as the reverse complement.
TAACACCTTAAAAGGTGGCCATTAATATGTAACTATTTTTATATATGATATATAATATGTTTATGTTTTACTTATTCTTCTGTATTTCTCATTTATGTCATACTTTATGATTTCCATTATGGGTAAAACGCGATAATTTCATTTTAGGAAGTGCGGACTACCGCCCCCTCAAAGTGATTTGAATCGTTAATACCATATGTGGGATGTATAAAGGATGGAGTAAATGGTATTATACACTATATTATACTGTAATTATATTATACATTTATATCATTATGATTTCGTTCCATTAAATACGAAATAGAAATGAAAGTAGCGTTCATGCGTACGTACGGCTTACCGTCTCCATGAACGGTGCATTTCATTTCTTACCTCTAAATGTCATGTAATATTATGAATGAATGTATATAATGGATATATATGAGATATATTATATCTATATCATGAATATAATTCTGGATATAACGGATATTTCACCACATGAACAACTCGTAATTATAAGAAGTCTATTTTTGACTCGAGTACCAAAGATCGAAAAAACGACCGTTATTAACTTATATAATTACATAATGTTCATAAAATTGTAATAAATGATATAAAAGGGATAATGAACTTGAAAAAGGTTCTTAATAAATTAGATATTAACTCTAGTCTATTATTCAGGAGGTTAAAGAACGGTCGAATCAAGTCGGACACAAGGTAAGGGAATTTCTTAACCCAACTTCCATTCTTTGGGTTAATCTCCTACTTTCAAATTATGTCATGATATTATTATGTCCTATATTGTATTTGTACATTATTTATGTGTACTTATAGTGAATACACATTATAGATGTACTTTATTTTAAAAAAAAGATCTTTTTAAGGACTTCGTCTCAATCCCCTTTCATTGAGGCATATTTGGTTTTATACACAACTTTCTTTTATACGGTGTATAAACCCCATTGACTTTTACGTTTATTCAAAAGGAATCTTTTTTATAGGAATCATTTTACTAAAGGACAAAAGGGAATGTTTTTATTTCCGTACTTATGTGGCGACAACGACTTCTCCGCCACCGTGACCATTATTTGAGATTCGGCTTCCTCTACAGGCCATCTTTTTTTTAATGAAAAATAAATACAATGTTTTAACTTTCTTTTATTTTGGTATTGAAAATGGTTTTGAAAGCATTTTTATTATATCAATGTGTTGTATTTATATCTTGTGATTGAAATTTAGAAATGTTATGTTTCCTTTATGCATGTTTTATTTGATACGATTATGTTATGGTTTATGATATGTTTAAACCTATTCATATGAGGAATGAATTGGACTTAATAAGTGACGGGTGGAGCCCGCTATAGCTCCTCGATGCATCACCAGGTCTCATGAGACAAACTAGTGTCTTGGCACGAGGCCTTGAGAAAATTTTATTTGAGGTCTTGGCACGAGGCCTTGGCTACGTGGTTATGATAGTCTGGCATTATGCATTCCATCATTATGAAAGTGGTTATTGATATTGCATGTGATTATTCGACCAGTAGAATATCCATGTGAAGAAGTAAATGGCATTATCTCATTTTACTTTTGCCATATTATGTTGAAGTTCAAGTTTAAAAGGCTTTTGTTTTAGTTATACATTGCCTTAAATGTTAATGATTATTTATGAAAGCTTCCGCAATATTGTTATCCTTACTGAGCATCTGAGCTCACCCCTTTCAATGTTTTAATATCTTCCATGATGTGAAGAAGTATTTTATGAATGACCTGCAGGGATAGTCCGAAGAGGATAGAAGTGTGGACTATGGAGACTATGTTGTAGTAGTTTTTCACTTTATTATGTAATGTAACGTTTACGAATGTATCTAGTGTTTCCAAGGCTACTAAACTAATCGGTCTTTCGAGACTTGATCTTTTGTGATCATGCCAATGTTACGAAGTAATGCACCGACTCTGGGTAGCTGGGGTCGGGGCGTTACACTAGGTTAAACCAAGGTTATTCATTTTCAAAATCCTTCATAGTGGTTTGTAAATAAAATGTGAATTTTCCTAAGAATATCCCCCTGGAGTGTCAAACTAGGTGTGAAATAAGGTTCATTTTTGTGTTCCAGGTTACATAGAGTAAGGCTATACACACTTGGTCAGATTTGTTACTCCTACGTACATCTATTCTAGAACCACGTGCTCTTGTAGTTTCTAGTTAGGTATGTACATAAAGGAAAACTACATAATCTTCATCTACTAGAAACATTAGGATGATCTTTTATACTTATCGAACAATTATATCTTAAGGATACATTATCCAATATATGTTTTCCTAAATCTAGTTCCTAAGGATTATACTAAAATTCATTTGATACCAACAAATCTGACCCGACCCAAAAAATCCTGGAGCTGATGTCTAATATCAATTACATTTTCATGATTACAAGGAATCAAATCCTGAAGGACCGAAAGTTTATTAGTCCTGGTAAACTAGATACATACAAGAATATTGCATTAAAATTAATTAAATAATTACAAAATAATTTCTTTTTATTTATAAATAACAAACTTCGAGGATGATAACTTCGAGGGTAACTTTATTCCATCTAGTATATCATTGAATATCTTTAATAGTATTCTTCTTTGATTCCTGGGGAAGGGAAACATAATAAGGGTGTGATCAAATTCTCAGTAAGGGAAAAATATATTATAAGAAATAATGAATCAATTAGGAAAATAATTGTGGAATTGTAAACAACTAAAACAAACATACCATGTAATGGTAATAACTGGAGGCACATGCCATTCAAATAACTAGATAAGGCAAAAATCAATATTGCAATGTATGAAACTTAAACACATACCATTTAATCAATGAACTAAAAATGAAATGTATCCATAGATATGTTGATGCTAAATCTCAGAGATTAATAATAACTAAAAATAAATGATGGAAATATTTGATTATTGGATTCCATGTTTCCTAGGAACATCATACCTTTACCGTCAATACCTTTCACAAGATGGTTTTAAAATTATTGAGTAAAAACTCATCTAAAGTGGCTATCCAAATGACTCGTCTCATGAGACTACTGATGCATTAAGGGGCGATCTATAACTGGTCCCCACATGTGTCATACCAGTCCAAAACATTCCTCATATATGGAATAATTGATTTAATAATGTACCTTATCAAATATACATACAAAGTAGAAGGTACAAATTTATTAGTATTTCCCCAAATAATCAAATGACTTTCAAATTAAACACCATATGAAAGGAGGTATATGGTTTAGGCAATGGACATATTTATGATAAATGATATGTATAATTAGGGGAAATTCAATGTTCAATGGAAAATTGTATATTTCTAGGAGGAATGAACAAAGAAATAAAGGAAGTGAATGTGAATACTATCCATGGAAAAATAAATAATAAACCATCCAGAGGAAGAATAAGGATGGTATGAATACAACATACCCCAAGTGGAGTAAAATAAAGGGTTACTATCATTGATAAATGGAAATTTTATAAAAATATCTTTTTAAAACATTCATGAGGAAAATATCCATTTTTTTTTAAAAAATTTATATGAAAGTAATTTTTAAAAACATTTTCTTTAAAAATTAAATATTCAAACATGAAAAGGAAGCTTCTAAATAATCATGTTGGGTAATTCTGTACATTTTGTACAAGGTAAAAAGAACATTCTTTTCATGGTAAAAAGTTAGAAAAATACATTGTTTGGAAAAAGAAAATAATATTAAATTGAAAAAATTTTTAATGAAAAAATGGTAAAAATATATTAAAAAAATAATTTTAATTTTTTTTAATAAAACCTAGTTTTTAGAAGAAAACTGGTTCTCCAAATAAATAGAGAAATGAAGTTGGATTTTTATAAAAACATTTTCCAAAACACATTGAGTAACAAGGAGTGGGAAAATGGTACTAATACTTTAAAAAGGTCATAAATTACTAGAGGAGAGGAAAATGAAAGGTTTTATGGAATAATGGTCATATAATTTCCTCAAATTGAAATGAATGATTAGTAAAACTATTATTGAGGAAAATAATCTCTAAACATTCCAAAGGGTCCCATACCACTTTGAGACATTTTAAATCATAAGACTCATTGAGGAATAATATTAAATGAAAGTTATATTTTCATTAGGGTAAGGAGATTCATGATATATAATGTAAAAAGGTATTATATACACCATATAAAATAAACTAGGTGTATAACAACAAATTATCCTCAATTGAATGTAAATTGAGCGAAATCCCTTACACTGCGTTTCTTTCTCACGTGAACATCCTTTAACATCATGTATAGTAAAATTATGTTAATTATTTACTTTATTGAGAAAATTTTTCAGGTTTATCATTTATTTTATTTCACTTATTACCATATTGTATACAACTACTTAAAAAATTATGTTTACATAGATTGTTTTAACCAAATTTGGTTTATGTGTCAAAAATAACTTTGGAAAGTCAACTAAAGTCAAAGGGGTCTATATATAAAATATCTAGGATAATAATCATGATATAATTATTATATTTATACATAAACTATATATTAAAAACCAATAATTAAAAAAGGTTATGAAAAGTGAATCAACGTTACAATCATGGAAACGTTAAGTCGTACATACACATGAGTAACGTTCCCATTCTTGAATGATCGTTTTGGAAAGAAGGTAAGTAACACCATATCTTTATATAAATGAAATTATATACTAAAAACCATGTTATTTAATCATATATATTTATATATATAATTCTTGTGATGTAAAATGAATCACATCATATTGAGTAGGCAGTAGTTCAGACGTCCACGAATAACGTTATCACTTTTTAAGTGTGTGAAAGGGTAATAATGAAAATGATATATATATATATATATTATTTTTAGAAAGGTAATTATTTCATTATTACTATATATATATATTTACATATTTTTAATTAAAACCATCCTTATACAATCATGGTATTGTGTGAACTAATAATATCACTCTGAGGGGGTGGTAGTCCACACGTCCACAACGATGTTATCGTATTGAAAAAAATTGAAAAATGTAAGAGTGAGTGTTATAAAATAATTAAATAATAATAAATACATAATAAATATAATAAATATAATATATAAACATCTTTTCCATCATAATTTCCACCATGATATGTGGTAAAGGAAAAATGAACAATCATTGTTCTTGTGATGTAGTAGTTTTCCGTACAAAGAAACAGTATTTTTGGTACCCATTAAATGGAAGGGTGTGTAAGTGTAGGTAAAACAATTAACAGAAAAATCATATTATATTGAGGATATTGGTGTTTTTATTCAATAATATAACAAAAATATTTTATGTGTTGGATAATGGAAATAAAACTGAATAGCTTAAGGAAAGATGTTACCACTTAATATGGTAACTTCTTTTGGTTTGTACCAAAAGGATTCATTGGATGGAGTTATTCCTAAGGGGAGGATTATAGGAATAGTGTAGGGATTCTGGGAATATATTTGGGAATATCTTGGTCAAACCTATATGGATTTAGAGGTGTTAGGAATGGGGATAAGTGGTGGCCCTTTATAGTGGATGAGGAGTGACACTCTTGTGATATTTTCACAAAGGACTTCCATGCACATTTTACACATTTTAGGTGGATCCAATAATGGTACAATTATATACAATTAATTATAAGGTAAAAATATGGTTATAAAATAGATATTGGAAAATTTATAGGTCTTTTTGGTCCTTAAGGTTAAGGTTTTGTCCCTTATTAATCTTTATTTAACCTTAATTGCTGTAATTAATTTTAATCACTTTCACTAATTTTTTTTTATTTTCAAAAAACTTTGGAATTATTATAAATTATAAATTATTATTATTCCAAATATGGAATCAATTTTTCCAAATTCCAGTCATAGAAGTTGCAGAAATTAATTTAAATTTAATCTCATAGATGGGACAACAATGCGGGGTTTTAAAATAAAAATGTATGAAAGTTTTTTATGTGTTTATAGTCAATTTCAAAGTGAAATTGATTATAATGAAATAAATTGGATAAATTTATAAAAATATGATATAATTAAACTTTTAAAATTATTTAAAATATAATTTAACCTTATAAATAAGTCATATGAAAACGCAGTTTTGAAATAAAATTCAGTATTTTTCATTATTCATAAAAAATGAAATGTTTTAGAAAAATATCAAAAATTCACCCTAACATAATTATTACATTTATATTTAAAATATGAAGTTTATTTTGATATATTAAATCAATTAAGGTTTCAAAATTCATATTTGAAATGGGTTCTCTATTAAATGGTGATAAAATTGCCTTTATAATAATATTGTTTTTTTATATGTTAAATATTGTTTGTTCTTATATTATTCATATCAAACCTAATGGATGAATATAAAAAATATTTTGTTGAATATATAATATATTTCATTAAAATCATTAAATAATTATAATTAATTATTTTTAATGAGATAAAACTCCTTTAGATGCAAAAAAATAATAATAATTCTTTTTATATCCAATTGGTACTTATTTTTGTTTCTCATTAATTTGTAACCAGTGAATTCATTTTATATTTATGTAAACCATAAATTTTCATAAGTTAGTTAATACTTTTCATAACCTCTAAAATAACAGATAGTTTATATCATATTATATTGTATAATAACATTTTAATATTATATTTCCATTTGGTGAAACTCAGAATTGCATGTAATATAAGCTATCGAGGAAGGTCTCTCTTGCATAAAATGAAAGCTATCAAGGAAGGTATATATTGCATGTTATGAAAGATAAATTAGTATCATGTGAATTATAAGATGTAGAATATATTATATTTATTTAATATTGTAATGTAGTAGGTTAATATATTCTCTTTTTACACTTTGTGTCATGTATCATATACAATATTGAATAAAATGTTGTCCTTTATAATTTTGGGGTGTTAAATTCTACCCAAATTAATTAAATTTTTCCCTGACAATTTATAATAAATCTTGGTTTGATATTTTCTATATTGAAAACCCACATCAAGAGAAGTGTTTGTAAAACATCCTATAGAAAATAGAGAATTGGAAGTATAAAGGTTATAAAGACTACCGCGTAACTAGGTATCTCAGTAGGAGAAATTTAGTGGGAAGTGAAAATACATAGTTGGAGTAAAATCATAATTTTTTATAGGGAGTGAATGAGGTCATCAATAAAAAACAAGTGTAGGATCAATATAAAGTTTAGGGCCTCAAATCCTTAAATCTTTTATGATTTAGAAGACCATCAGTTCAACACAATTTAAGGTATTAGGACCCCATTGAATTTCTAAGTAATTTTCCTAATGTTGGGTAATTCTTTTAATGATCATGAATATAAGGAAATATTCATACCAGATAGGTTTCAATTTCATATGAACAATCCTAACTTTGGGTTTTTCTTCAATCAAATTATAATTCATCCCTTTACTCCCAGGAATTAGTTACCAATAATGATTTGTTTGGATGAAGCACTAAAAGTAACTTTTAAAGGATCATAAGGCATATAAAAGAGCAACAAGTCTATCTATTTCTCTTTAACTATCTTATAAAACTAATATGGTTAAGAAATTAATATCTAAACCTAAAATAAACACTACTAGTTTAACATTAATATTTATTCATAAAATTGTTTAACTAAAAACCATGACATATTAACCTGGATATTGTGTAGGTCAGTGGTAGTCACGAAACCCTTATCGTCCTTCAGTCATAGGTTCAAGACCCACAACCTTGCTAGACTTGATTGGTTTTCAAATGACATACAAGTTTTCCTTTTCTAAACAAAATAATATAATTTCCTAAATAAAAATGATGAAAATCCTTGAAATAAGGTGAATCATTAAATAGACTTTTAACTAAGGCTTTCAATACAACCCCAATACATAAATACTTCATACATTTTATTTATAAAAAGTTTATTTGTTGTTCTAGGTATTTTTAATAATATCATTTATATGATTTCTAATTATAACACCTTATCTTTAATCTAAAACACATTTTGGTTAACCTATGTTATTCATTTTTAAAATCCTTCGTAGTGGTTTGTAAAGAAAAAGTGAATTTTCCTGAGAATATCCTCAAAGAGTTTCAAACTATGTGGATAGTAAGTCTCATTGTCGTGTACCATGTTATACTGATTTAGACTTTTCACACCTTGTCAGAGTTTTTACTCCTAGGTACATATGTTCCAGAACCACGTCCACTTTTAGTATCTAGATAGGGATGTATTTCTATGAGGACTATATAATCTCTATCTAATTTAAACTTTTGGATTCTCTTCTATACTTATCCTCAAATTATAACTTAGGGTTATATTCTATAATCTATTTTTTCTTAAATCTAGTTCCCATAGTTGCTAATAAACTTTTTTTTATATCAACTATAGTGACTAGAACCTAGAAATCCCAAAGCCAATGTCTCCTATCAAATAAATTGGCATGATTACAAGGAATCAAATCCCAAAGGACTGAGAGTTTAGTAGTATTGGTATACTAGATTAGTTCATGATTCTTTAATTGAAATTAATACAGCAATTACAATATAATTTCTTTTCTTTCTAAATAAATAACTTTAAGGATAATAGATTCTAGGGTAACTTTATTCCATCTAGTATATACCTTCATATCTTTAATTGTACACTTCTTGAATTCCTAGGGAAAGTAAACATAATAAGGGTTAGATAAAATTCTTAATAATTGAAAAATAAAATAGAACCAATAATTAATCAATGAGAATAATAATTATGGTATGGTAAATAATTGAAACACACATACCATATAATCAAAAAACTGAGAAGGAAGTGCATTAAAAATATAGAAATCTAATTTCTAGAGGCACATTCCATTAAAAAAACTAGATAAGAAGAAATAAATATGGAAAGGTATGAAACAAAAACACATGAAATTTAATCAATAAATTGAAAATGAAATGTATCCATATATATGCTGACATAAAATCTCATGGATGAATAATAACTGAAACTAAATGAGGGAAATTTTTTATTATTGGTGTCCATGTTTCCTAGGTACATGGTACCTTTACCATAAAGACCTTTCACAAGATGGATTCTAACATATCAGGTAAAAACCATCTAAGGTGACTATCCAAATGACTCATCCCTAGTGACTACCAATGCATCGAGGGGCTATATATAACTAGGCCCCACCCATGTTGTACTAGTAAAAAACATTCCTCATATATCAAATAATCTATTTAACAATGTGCCTTATCAAATATCCATAAAGAGTATAAGGTATTTATTTATCAATATTTCCCCAAATTATCAAATTAATTTGGAAGTAAACACTGTATAAAAAATGGTATATTATTTAGGAAATGGACATATCCATGATAAATGATATGAATAATTATGGGAAATTAAATGTCCAAATTCATTGCAATGAGAATCCAATGCTTCCAAAATAATGATGGTATCAATACAACATACCTCAATTTGAGTAAAATAAAGGGTTATTATCATTGATGAATGGAAATATTATAAAAAGATCTTTTAAAAACATTATTAAGGAAAATATACTTTTGTTTCCAAAAACTTTTTGAAATTTTTTTTCATCGAAAATCAAAAATTAACCTTTTAAATATGCAATGGAAGCATCAAAAGAAGGATGAAAGGTAAATCCATACAAGTCGTACAAGGTAAAAAGAACATTGCTTTTTCATAGTAAAAAGGTCAGAAAAATTCCTTATTTAGAAAGTGATAAGATTATTCCCTTGATGAAATTGGTAAAATAAAATAGTGTAAAAATTTATTTACGAAATCATTTTAAAAACATATTTGAATTTTTTTTAATAAAACATGGTTTTTATAAGAAAACAAGCTCTCCGACTAAATAGATAAATAAATTCGGGTTTTCTAAAAAACATTTTCTAAAACACCTTGAGAACCAAAGGGTGGTAAAATTGTACTAATACTTGAAAAAGGTCATGAATTACCAGAGGATAGTAAAATGAAAGGTTTTATTGAACAATGGTCATATAATTTATTTGAATCAAATTGAATTATCAGTAAAATTATTCTTGAGGAATAAAATTATTAAACATTCTAAAGTGTCCCATATAACTTTGAAACATTTTAAATCATAAGCCTCATGAGGGAGTAATATTAAATGAAATTTATATTATAATTATAAAAAATAGATTCAATATATATATCATGTAAAAGGGTATTATATATTCTATATAAAAGAAACTAGTGCATAACAACAAATAAGTCTCAATCGAATGTTAATTGAGATGAAATCTCTTACCGTGCATTTACTTTTCAGGTGAACATACTTTAAGATCATGTATAATAAACTTATCTTAATTATTTAATTTATTGAAATTTTTTTTCATGTTTATCATTAATTTTATTTCACATATTACCATGTATTATACAATTACTCAAACAATTATGTTTAGATCGGTTGTTTTGACTAAATTCGTTTAATTTGTCAAAAACAACTTTGGTAGGTCAACTATGGTCAAAGGGGTCAATATATAACATCTAAAGGATAACAATAATGACATAATTATTATATTTATGCATAAATTATAATTTTAAAACCAATACTTAAATATGTTTGTGAAAATGAATCAATGTTACAATCATGGCGACGGTAGGCCGTATGTACACATGAGTAACGTTCCCATTTTTCAACAATCGTTATAGAAAGAAGGTAAGTCACAACATATAATTCCAGAATGATCATTATATCATAAATAAAATGTTATTTAATCATATATATTTATATATATAATACTTTTTATTAAAAAGAAATCACATCATGTTGAGGAGGTGGTAGTCCACACATCCATGAAAGACTTTATCACTTTTTAAGTATGTGAAAGGGTAATAAAGAAAATAATATATATATATATATATACATATTATACTACCATAAATGTAATTATTTCATTAATATATTATATAGTTTGTTTATTTCACATATTTTTAATTAAAACCAACTTTTATACGATCCAGTTATAGTGTGAACGAATCACATCACTTTGAGGGGGCAGTAGTCTACACTTCCAGAGACAATGTTATCATATTTACACAAAATGGAAAGTATAAGTGTATGTGTTATAAAATAATTAAATAATAATTAATACATAATAAATATAATAGATATAATATAAAAATAGTGTGTCCATCATAATTTCCACCATGATAGGTGGTAAAGGAAAAATGAACGATCATCGTTTCGTGAGACAGTAGTTCAACGTACATAGAAATAGTATGTTTGTTACCCATAATATTGAAGTGTGTGTTAGGGTAGGTAAAAAAATTAGAATAAAAACATACTATTATATTTAGGATAACGGTTTCTTATTAAATAATATAATAATAAGAGTTTAAGGGTTTTATAATAGAAATAAAAAAATAGCTTAAGGAAATATGTTTCCTCTTAACCGGGTAACTTCTTTTGGTTTATACCAAGAGGATTACTTGGATGGATTTATTACCAAGGGGAGGTTTATAGGATTAGGGGAATTATTTTGGGAATCAATTTTGGTAGATCTTGGCTAAACATAAGTGGTTTTATATGTGTGAGGAATGGGGAGAATTGGTGGCCTTTTATAGTGGAGGAGTGGAACTCTTGTAATATTTTCAAAAAGGACTTCCATGCACGTTTTTCACATTGAAAGTGGCTCCAATAATGATAACAATTATATCTAATTGATTATAGGGTTGCAATATTTCCATCCAATTTCTCTTGTATAAATTTATAGATCTTTTTGGGCTGTAAAGTTATGGTTTAGTCCCTTATTTGTCTTAATTTAACTTTAATCATTGTAATTGATTTTAATCACATTCACTAATATTTTTGTTCAAAAAAATTGGAATTATTTTAAATTATAAATTATTATGATTCAAAATAAATAATACATTTTTAAAAATTAAAATAATAGAATTGGTAGAAATTAATTAAAATTTATTCCCATAGACGGGATGAAAATGCAGGGGTTTAAACTAAAAACGTCAGAAAGTATGCAATGTTTTTATAGTCAATTTCAAAGTGAAATTGTTTAAAATTACCTAAGTTTAATAAATTGATAAAAATATTATATAATTAATCTTTGAAACTAATTAAATATATAATTAACCTTATAAATAAATCTGAGGAAAAAAGCAGTTTTGAAATGAAATTCAGTAATTTTCATTATACATTAAAAAATGAAATGTTTTAAAAAAATATAAAAAATCCACAATAAACTAATTACTATGTTTTTATTTAAAATATTTATCTTATTTTGAAATATTAAATAAATTAGAGTTATAAAATTTAGATTTAAAATGCTTTCTCCATTAAAATGCAGTAAAATTGCCTTTATAAAAATATATGTTTTTATGTGTAAAATAGTATTTGTTCTTATTTTTTGCCTATTAAACCCAATGGATGAAGATGAAAAATATTTGATTGAATATATAACATATATGTTTTATTAAAATAATTCAATAATTTTAATTAATTATTTTTTATGAAAAAACTTCTTTTGAAGCATAAAAATAATATTTTTTAATATCTAATTGGTTCTTATATTTGTTTCTCAATAATAGGTAACAAATGAATTAATTTTATATTTATATAAACCTTAAATTTTCATAATTTAGTTAATATTACTCATAACCTCTAATATAAAAGCTAGGTTATATTATATTATATTAAATAATAATATTTTAAAAATACATTGTTATTTAGTGAAACTCTATCTTCCATGTAACACAAGCTATCTAGGGAGGTCACTCTTATGTGAAACACAAAGTATCAAGTAAGATTCCTATTTCATGAAATGTAAGATAACTTAGTGTTTCACGAATTAAAATATATATAATATATTTTATTTATTTAATATTTTAATTTATTGAGTTTATATATTACATTTTTACACTTGGTGTTGCAAGTGATATACACTATTGAATAAAATGATTTACTTTAGAATTTTTAGGTGTTACAGTAAAGATCTTGATATATATTATGATTTGTACATTGTTATATATTTATTTTATAGTTGGAGTTGTGAGTTGATTTATGTTGAACCCCAGAAAATGAAAGTGGTAATCCATTAAGTTGGTCATCTGGTATATGAAATTATTAGAAGAATTTTATTTATTCTTTGGGGGAAAAATCTGTTGCAAGTATTTATTGATGTATACATTTTTGGAGACTATAATACCCATAAGACCATAAAAAATTTTGTGTTCAACTATATAGAAACAAAAATTATTTGGATGTCAATACTGTATAGAAGTTTTACTCTAAGTACAATGGAAGTAGAGTATATAGTGGTAATGAAAGAAGGATAAGAGTTTGTTTGGTTGATATGTTTTCTAAAGGGGCTCTTAAGAAGTTAAGAGGGTGGAGTTTTATTCTATGAAAGATATATTGATATCCATTTGGTCCAAAATCTATTGATCCATGTATTGATAATGTATATGTACCTAAAGTATCACTTAATATGAATTATGCTAGAGGAAAATGTGTTAGATATACAAAAGTTATTTTGATGCCAAAAAACTGACTGACATGCTCACTAATGCATTAGTTGAAGAATGTTTGAGGTAACATCAAGCCATAGTAGTACTTGGGTGAATTAAACTAGTTGGAGAAAAAATGAAAGTTACGGAGGAGGAAAGGATGTTTATTATTATAAATCATGGGATAGTTACAAGAGTTTTCCTAAATCAATCTTGAAGTAGAAGATTATTTAGATGTGAAGTCATTTTTAGTTTACCAGATTCTGTAAACTATATTTTCATTTAAATATAAGAAAAAATATCAGTGTAAAAAAATATTAAAAAAAATAATATATGAAGTAGAAAATCATAAGTTCATATATTTTTATGAAACTATAGAGGATTTGAAGTTTGGTAAATCAGAACATTCTACAAGTGTAATTGGAATTTTTCACTAGGAAAAGTGGTCAAATGTTAATGGGTTGTTGGATACTATCAGTCACCTATCCAAATAGAGGAATCTCCTTGAATGTTTGAGGATGGTGTAACTAGGATGAATGACTGATTATTATAATAAAATGATGTGGGGGTCTCATGAATAGTGATAAATGAACAATGTTCTAGAGAATGCATAGTGAATTAGGATATGAATAGTGATTCTGAGATAGTTTTTTCATAAAAAAATTATAGAGTTATAATACTTTTTAATTAATCAATATAGATAAATTTTTCAATTAAAAGTGTTATTCTTGTACTTTTAGGGATAATGAAAGAAATATTGTTTCACCCATGGTTATAGGATACCTTGTCCAAGCTATGTAAATAGAATGTGTTCCTTTAAGTGTATTGTTTTTACATTGATTTTAATTCCATTTTTAAATCTTTTGAGTTTTCTTGAATGTGTTAGAGGGTTGAATTTTTTCTTTTATTAGGGTTAATAGACTTCTTATGTTCCTCTACACTTAGTTGTAGGATGTTTTATAGGTTTTTTGTCTATTATGCTGTAATTCTTGTGTATAATCTTCTGGTGGACCAGGATCCTATTTCTGATGGATGCACGAATGGACCATCCCAATAGGTTTTACTAAGTACAAGACATCTTCAACCTTGCAAAAGATATATAAGTTTAATTCTATAAGTTGATACAAAAACAATATATTTACAGAAATAATTTCTCTTTTGAATGATATGATACCAAAAGATAATATGATTCCTTATTGAACATATAATGATCATTGAATTTTATATTCATTAGGTATGATATCTAAAAGAATACATGACAATCCAAATGATTTTATATTGTTTCAATATACTATGAATTGTTTAAACAATTCCTTAAGTGTGGTGTGACTCAATAAAAGAAAGATGAATTGATCACTTCAAAATTTGTATGGTAATTTCCAATCATTACAATGTTTAAATGCCTATATATAAGTGAGGATACTATAAAGAAATTGATGTGGAGCACATACACAATAATTAAATATGAGAAACTTTTTTCAATTAACATACTCTATTTAGTGGATGAAAATTTATCATTTGTATCCAAAATTTGGAAATGATATGAGAAACCTCTATTTTACAATATCTATAAAAGGAATAAATATATTTTTTTGTACAAAGTAGCACTCACAGTACATTGCTGATTATGTTGGTAAATTATAACATACCATCATTTTTATACATGAAGTACAAATACATAATGTTGTCTTTTCTTATATCGGGACCAAAATAGTAGGGAAATTATATTTAAATTTATTTAACTCTATTGATCAAAGATCTATAATTAATGTGGTATTCATATGTCATGTTTTATGACACTAATAGAAATGAAGATTTTAAATTGTGAGTGATGTTGTATGGGATGATAAATTAATTTCTTTTTTATAGAAATTTATTAGGATATAGAGTTAATGGAATGTTAGGGTATCCTATTTATGAAGAAGGTGTTGGAATAGTATACCCCAATACTTTGGATGAAGTTGGGAAATTTATAGTGACCCATATTGTACATTAGGATGAAACTCTTAACACCGAAAGGGTACTATATCAAAACTAACTAGTGATACCGACTTGGTACTTTAACTTTATAAAATTTTATATCATTGCTACTGTAGTATATTGGACTTACTATATGTATTTACACTGTACTAATGTGGGTTAATTTATCATCATGTTTCTTTATTATCTCCCCTTGAGTAAGGGATTATGTAACACTGGAAATCAGCCCATAGTTTTCTCTTGAAATAGTGAAACAATTCTTCCTCTCCATGGACATAGGGATTATATTTAAACCACATTAATATCTATTTATTATGATCTTATTAATGTTATATTGTGTTTTTATCTCCTTTAATCTTATTTTATAAATTTTACTATCGTTTTTTTCTCCTAATGTTCCTATAATATAATGTACACACTTAGTTTGGTTGAAACATTCCTTTAAGATTTTGTTTCTCGGAAATTATAAATTTTTACTCTGAGGAAATCAATATTGATCATCGATGACATCATTTGATGGGAATTTGGAAGAATTTAAAAAACTATCTCAATTGAGAGTTATTGAAATGTTTAGTAAATTCAGGATTATTATTACTATTTTTGGTAAATTATTTTTAAAAAAAATTCTGAAAATAGGTATTAAAATGTGATCAGTTGTTTTTGAATTATAAACTAGAATTTTTTGTTTTTAAAACATTTTCTTGATGTCATGTCTGTTGAAAAAAAATCAGGTGATATTTTTAGTCTCATATTACTAAATTCACCTAGTAAAAATATGGTATCAAGGCTAGTTTGGATATGATTGATATCTTAATAAGGGATGAATTGGCACCATTGATGTGTGAAAGACAAACTTTTCTACCTCTATTAGCTTACACTCTTTCCAGGAAAGATATATTTAAATTTTGAAACATACTTAATGGAGAAAAGTTTCAATAGTGGTATTCATAAAATATCATGTATATCACATTGATGACTGATTTGAAGTTAAATGTCTAAAAATAACATGACTTTCTTGTTTTGAGGACGTATTTAATGACTATTTCCTTATGTTTCTTTCTGACTAAAATTTACTGACACACATTGACTAAGATTTGTGTTTTTTTCAAATATATTTATATTAAAGTTATAGAATTGATTAAGTATACAACTATTGAAAAATATATTTTTGTCATATTAAGTGTATTGAAGATGTTTTTCCACTATCATTTTGGTTTCTCTTAATGGTTCAATTGGTTAGAGAGATATGACTATTTAGTCTTGTATATTATAGATGGATTTATCCCATTGAATAATATATGAATATTCTAAAAGGGTATTTCAAAAATTGAAGCCATAAATAAGGTTTTATTATAGTGAGATATTTTTTTGGGGAACCTATTGATTTATATGCTGACTACATATCTAATGTGGATAACATTGGCCTCTTAAAATCTCACCACAATGAGTGCCTTATGGGTGAAGGAATTTCCAAAAGATATATTGTCACAATTATCATTACAAAGTGAATGAAGGATCACCTTTTCATTTTATATAAAAATATGGAGGTTGTGATATATTTTGAAATTGATAAGTTAATTTTTAGGAATTAGAATCCATCAAGGGCTAGAAGATGCATATTAAATAAACATAATCAATAGTTTATAGGATGGGTTGAAGAATCTATTTTTAAAGTGTTATCTAGAAATTTGAATTCAATTTTAGAATTAATTAGATGGAAATACATAGGACCATGTATACATGTATTATCGTATAATGGTTACTTAATTAACCAATATATGTTATATATAAAGGAAGATGATGAATGTTGTCTTATAAAAAATAGAGGAGTTACCCTTTTGAAAGAAGTGAGTCATATATCTGGTGATAAGGAAATAAATCCATTTTATGTGAATCTTTCGAAAATTTTAGTGATAAAACAAATATTTGAGTTATACTATACAATATTTCAAGGATAGATTTTCGATACATATGGGTTAATAGTAGGAGTGTAATTAAAATCAATTAATTGGGATTCATGAAAGTGAATTTCAATAAGGTTTCAAGGATGAACCATTCACAATGGAATCATTAGCATTAAATGTATTTTATGTTCTAGATCCTACAAAAAATGGTCAATTTTTCTATTGTCAAGTAAAACAGCTACAGTGTGAATTGAAAATTTTATTGAGGATGACCCTTTTATTTGGATGTTTTAATCATATCACATTTTTACCAATGCATATAGTATCTTTTATGTTATAGAGGGTAAAATTGATGGGATTTAGACTGGTAATAAAGTGTCTAAATCCCTTCAACATTTCAATAAAAAAGAGATTTCAATGATCATTTTAATGTTTTTTAATATAAAATGCATTTACTAATAATATTATGTATCAACTAGAGTATTTATATAATCCAAATTAAATGTTTAACTACTTATAAAATAATGGATTCTCTATATGTTAATGTTATCAGTCCCTAGGAATAATATATAGAAAATATTGAAACTGAAAAATTTTAGAAGGTGAACAACATATGGTAAAAAATGAGAATCATAGTGTGATAATATTAAAAAAAATAATTATTAAGGAAATAATAAAAGGTCTAAAATTTAGGTTGGATGGAATGTATGTAGACAACTCATTAACCCTAGTAAGTTCATTTTCATAAATTACATTAGTGTTACTACTTGAATTAAAATGTTGATTTCTATAGATTTATTTAAAAGTGTTATTCCTGAATTGAATAAAATAATTTGGGAAGATATTAGGGTAACATTATGATATATATTTTCTACTTGACTAAAAATAAAATACTCAAACATTGATTTAATTTTGATTATCCCATGTAGAGTGAATTTATATTATGTGATGATCTGATCAAATTCATGTTAATGGTAACTAGAAAGGATCATATATCCTTTCAAACAAATATTATAAAGCATGATATTTGGGATAGTGAGGGTAAAGTAAACCCCCACTCACTGACTACACACACACACACACGATAAAAGAAGAAACATGAGATTATTTTGTTACACACCTTGAGGAGGAATAATTCTAGGAACATTGTAATTGGTAATACTTCATTTGATATTACATGTATTTATCACTTTAATAAATAATTTTTAATTTATGAAATATAAATATATATTTGAAAATATGTAACATGCATTGAAACCAATGTACCCCTACCATAAAGTATGGATGACGTATACTTGAAATGAAAAGATGGTATATATTTTTAAATATATAGTAAAAAAATATGTGATATGAAACAAAAAAATAATTATATTCCTTTTTTATATATAAATTTAAGGATCATTATCTCAATCCACTTCCATTCAACATCATCTTCTAGGGAAGGAGGCTTCGGAAAATAAAATGGGAAATATAATATATTAAAACACACATAAAGTATGGGAATCATGTGTAAGTATGAAAATAATATATTTTATTTTGATTTAAAACAATATCACATAACAATGATTACTTATTTTCCTATATATTTTATTCATTTTAGACATAATAATTTTCATTGCATGTACTGAATGGAAAACTACTTTTAGTATCTTTGAAGCTGTAAAAAAAATATAAAAACATTAAAGGTTCCCATTTTTTAGTGTCACATCAAGTATATTTTTAGAAAGTAAAGATACTTGGGGATACAAATGAGAAATTTAAATATATTAATTCATAAATAGATTCTCTAAGAGAATGAGTTAGTTGGTAGTTCAGTTTGATAAACTAGTTTCCTTAAAGGGATTAACTAAAAGAAACAACACCACTACATGAAGAGCCACACCTCTAAATTTGATTCTATCCATTTAAGTATTTTTTTACTTGATGAAATCAATTATTTTATAATATTTTCTATAAAATGTGAATCAAATTTTACTAATTCCATTCTTTCACTAAAATTCCAAAAGTGAAATTGATTGTTATTTATATCTATCAGCACCCACCCATTACCTTTTTTGAGGGATATAGTGTACAGTATACATGGATATATTCTACATAATAAATAAATTTTAAAAGATATGTGAGATTAGGGATTCACATAACTCACCATCCAAGACCAATATACATGTTCCCTTTGACGATCTATATGTTCAAATGATTGAACTTGTAATTGGAACTCTCATAGTATTGATGTTTAATTTATAAATATACATGATGATAATGAGGTATGTCTTTTATAATTTATTTTATATGAAAAATAAATAACATTTAATGAAAAAAGTATGAATTGAGGTATGTTATTACAGATGGAGAAACAAAAGGGGAAATGGGAGGTCAAGTCATGATAATATATAGGATCAACCAATAAATTGAAAGGACCTTATGAGTGCACCTTTACACCACCAATTCCACTTATTTATTTATTAAAATTACAAGTTCATTAAAATATAACATTCAAAGATAAAAATATGCCCTATATTAAATTTAATAAATTTTTTATAAAATGTCTAATAATGAAAATGAAATTCTCAATGTTGATTGGCTTTGAGCCTTGATTTAAATGTATATATGGGTTAAATTTTCTTGTTTTTTTGGTCCAACAATTTTTCTACTATGTTAATTATATTTAAAATAATATTAAAATTTTATACATGTGTATATATCAGTACTATGTAAAGGGAAAACCCTATGAAGAAAATTTTGGACTTATTAGTGATCATGTCACTTCTGTGCAACAATTTTCAATAGAAGAAGGAACTTTTCTTTAAAAAAAGTAGAGCTATAATCCATAGAGTTAGAAAATAAAATAATATATGAAATGATATTATTAATAAATATAATTTATATTTAAAACTATACAATATAATAATATAAAATATAAATTCATTTTTTCATTACTTAATCCTTTTTATTTATTTTGGACACATTGGATTCTCATTGAAATCAATTTGTGTACTCCAAAGATTTATTTTTCTCATACAAGTTATGAATATCCAAAAAATACACCACACATGATGTTCCTTATGAATTTTTAATACAGAAAATTCATAATTATACAAATAAACTTATAGTTATAAATGTTATATTATGTTTTAATGAGAATATTTTTATTATAGATAAGTTTTTATTTATCTTCAAAAATCATTGTACGTGGATGACCAATGTACACAAGATGCCTATAGATTTATACAAATAGAAAATGTATTATGGTATATATAATATTATTTCACTATAAAAATGTATATTGAAACATATTTTTTTTATTTTTCTCAATGTTTCTACAGTGCTAAAAAAATTAATAAAAATGATTGTGGTTGTTACATTTGTAAATATATGAAAATATCATATTCCATAAAAAATTAGCATTTCCAAAGAGGAATTTCTAATTGTAATTTAAATATAATTTAAAATGTTTATTATGTTTTTGTTTATTTATATTTTTATAATACTACCAAGACTATCTCCAATCCACATATTTGAAATGTGAAGTGGATTTATTTAGAAATGAGTGGGAAACATACATGGTGTCATAATGTTTGTAAACATTATGAAGAGGTGATTTCGAATCATGTTTTTAATTTTTTTATTTAATGGAATTCATGAAGACTTGGATTATCTATTTATTATTTATTTAATTTTATTATCATTTTAAATTAGATCATTTTATAGATAATTTTTAATTAAATGTTTTTCATCTTGGTTGGAATGAGATATCATATATGGAATGTAATTTTATCAAAGGATTGTGTATTTATGTTGTGGATGTGATATTGGGAGCCCATGTTATTTCAAGAGTTATTCATTACTAATATTTATGATCATTTATAAGTTACGAAAAAACAAATAATTCATTTTTGATGTGTAAGAATTAATCACATGTCAATATGACACACGGTGTGGCCAGATTAACTGGAAGTGCATGTTTTCAGTTTAAAATTGAAATTTTAGTTCAAAACACATTTCACACACTCAATAAAAAATAATAAATGTTTCTATTATATTGATACTACAATAAAATTATAAGTGATTAATTTTTTGGCATAGAGGAATTAATCACTCATTAATCTGACACACAGTGTGGCCACATTGACTCAACGTGAAAAGTTTTAGTATAAAAGTATAATTTTTGTCTAAAATGTATGTCACATGTTCAAAAACAAGAAAATAAGAATATATTTTCTCGATAGTTTTGTAATATTATCCGTTATTAATTTTTGACATGTAGGAATTCACCTCACATCAATCTAAGACATAGTACGACTCGATTGGCTAAAATTGCATGTTTTGAGTTTATAAGAAATATCTTAAGACAAAACACATGTCAAAAACTAAAAAAATATAAAAACATAATCTGATTCTCCTAATACATTAGGAAAAAGATCAATAATTTATTTTTGATTTATATAAATTATCCTTAAGTCAATTTGATTCCTTGTGTGTCCAGTATGACTGAATGTGATTATTCTCATTCAAATGATACATTTTAGTTCAAAATGAACATCATATACTAAAAACCTAAAAAACATTATTGGATTGAATTTATAAATTTATAAAATTAATCTTTATTTATTTTTGACAAGTAGGAATTAACCGCACATTAATCTGACATACGATGTGGATGGATTGATTGATGGTGCATGTTTTCAGTTTAAAAGTTGCATTTTTTAGCAGTGACAACTCCTATCCCTCTCACCCTATGTTTTCCTCAGATGTGATTTTGAGGAGGGAGGATGTGTCGGTGCCTTACCCCTCCTCTCCCTCGCTTCTTAGTGCCTCCTCCCTCCCTTCCCCTCTCCTCTTTCTCTCTTTGAGGCGGGATCTTGCTCCCCGGTTTGTGGCACTGCTCTTCTTGGTTTTTTTTTCAGGGATTATTCGATGGCACTGTCACATTTTCTTGCTGTGGGATCCCTTGGATATTCAAACCAATTCTAGCTTCGAGTTACTTCTCTACTCTCTAGGTCGGATCTGGAGAGGGGGTTCAATGGTTGTTTTGGGATTTGCGGTGTGTCGTTCGAAGGTTTCTCCAGGCACTCTCATGATGGTTTGTTCTTGTTTGGCTTCTGGATTCAGTTTCGTCATCACTCGAAACCATCATCACCTCAAATACATGATCTGGTTTCAAGATCCTCTACTCCTTTCTGAGTTGTACCACAAGTGGTTGTAATATAAGAGACTTTGGGATGTGGGACTTAGAGGTCGGCAGTGTTCTTGGCGAGACCGGTGTCGGTTATCCTTTGATTCTATGGTTCTATTCCTCTATGAAATTGGTTATTTTGGTATCATTTCATAATTCAAGATTTTTTTGGGTTTTATCAGTGGTGAAGGTTTTTTATTTTGATGGGCATTCATTATTTTTTCTTGGTGATACGTTCAACGATGAAGGTTTGTTGCGTTTACAAAATCTTATGTTCTGACTGTGGTGAAGTTCGTTTTTGGTGTATTTTGATTACTCTGGTCATCAGTACTGTTGGTTTGGGTGGTGTTGATGTCGACGATGATGGTGGGTGATGATGACAGATAGCAGTGATGGGACTTTGGCTGACGAGGTGACGCTTGGATCGAGGCCACCTTGGGTTTGGTGTTGGTTTTGAATTTCAAATTTCATTTAATCATCATGTAACTTTGGATTCCTGTGTGATGTATGTAGTTCCCGCTTATCCTTAAAGCAGCTATCTTGAAAATAAAAAAGAATTTCCAGTCAGTAAAAGTGGAATTTTAATAAAATATGTGCCTCACATACTCAAAACTATAAAAGTGTACTTTTATTATATTGATATTTTATGGAAATAATCCTTAATTTATTATTAATGTGTAATAATTAACCTCATTTTAATATGACAAATTGTCTATTCGGATTGACAAAAATTGTAGATTTTTAGTTTAAAAGTATCATTTTTTTCCAAATTGGACATCTTATATTCAAAACCAAGAAAACATGAATTTATTTTCTTGATACTTTATAAAAAAAATTCCATGATTCATTTCATTTTTTTAAAGAACTAATCTCACATTAATCTGATACACGATGTGTTTGATATGACTAAAAGTTCATGTTTTCAATTTAAAAGTACATTTTAAGTAAAAAAGGCATCATATACTCACAAATCATAAAAAAACTTTAATTTTATTGATACTTTAGGAAATTATGTTGGAATTATTATTTTTTGTTTATGAATTAAACTCACATTAATTCAAGACACATTATGTCCGAATTGACTAAAATTGTATGTTTTCAGTTTAAAAATGACATTTTATTCCAAAAAACATGTCACATACTCAATAAAATGTAAAAACACTTGGATTTTTTTTAATAACTTATGAAAATGATCCATAATTAATTTTTTATGTGTAGTAATTAACCACATTTCATTTAAATACAAGGTGTGGATGGTATGATTAGAAGTGTTTTTTTATTTAAAAGTAACAATTTAGTTCTAAACCAATGTAATATACTCAAACTGATCAAATTCCCTCAGACTATCTTGATAATTTATGAAAGTGATCTTTAATTTATTTTTTTATATAAAAAAATTAACCTTAAGTCAATCTAACACATGGTGTGGCTGGTATAACTGAAAGTTCTTGTTTTTATTTAAATGTGAAATTTTCTCTTAAAACAAATATATCATACTCAAAACCAATAAAACATGTTCAAATTGGATTAATACTTTGGAAAAATAATTCATGATTAATTTTTAATGTTTAGGGATTTAAATCACTTCAATTAGACACATGGTGTGTCCAGATTGAAAAAAAGAACATGTTTTCATTTAAAAGTGACATTTTAGATCAAAACATGCATCATCCACTCAAAACCTAGAAAATTATCTTATATTGTATTAATACTGATGCGACCTATTGAATTTTTGAAGGATGTTTTATTTTTTTAACCAATTTTTTGATTCTATGGATAATAATCGAGAACATTTTTGGGGAGTTTTTAGTTGATTGGAAGTGTCTAGAAATTAGTTTTCATAAGTTCAACGATTTGTTAGAATTATTTTTAAAGTTAGAATAAGAAAAAGTCTCTAGACACATTGATCTACATCTGAGTTCTGGACACAGAATCTACAAGTCGTTCTTAGAATTCTTATGAGTGATTTGGAGTCACCAAATGAGTCATGACATTTGTTTATGAATCACTAAATCAATTTTTGAGTCGTCTGAGAGTAAAGGCAACCTACGTATGAGTTAATGAGACTCTATGTATGAGTCATTTCACCTCTTCATATGATTCATCAGAATATATCCACATATAATTCCTCAAAGGATACATGTGTATGAGTGACTCCAAATCTGTGCATGATTAAACTAGAAAACCAAAGAAATTCCAGAGTGAATTAACATATGGGGAAAATATCTCGATGAAGCTAGAGATGCAATTCATGGATTAAAAATCACAAATTCATTTTAATTCAAGAATAATGGAGAAATTTTGATATAAAAATCATGTAGAACATGATCACCCATAACCAAAATCAAATGAGTATAAATTAAAGTGAAACTGAGTCTGTTTGAGGAGAAATTCAAGAAAATATTTTTGGGATGAAGTGGGACAATACTGTGTTGATACTAAATTCATTAATCATATTAAAACTATATTGATGTGATTAAAACTAAGATTCCTAGTTTGAGTAAATTCTTATTTATAATTAATTTTGTGTTTCTTTGTTGTGATGAACTACATTATGCCACATCAAAGTTAAAGAAAATGATATTTGAGGTTGATTCAATAGAAATGAAGATGAAATCACTATTTGGAATTTGTTTAATTTTAAAATACATTTATATAGGAATTTTCATTGAGTTTTGATCAAATATGTGTTGATATAAGAAGAAATTAAGAGAAAGGTAATTTGTAAAAACTATATGAAGACATAGGGGATTGACCCACATGAATTATTAGGTGAATGTTTTCATGGAAAACCATGAGGGTACAAGAAGTTGCATGAATATGGGATTTATTAGGTTGTCCTAAAATATTTCCCTTTTATAAATATTGTGAAACAACCCCCAATTATAAAAATTAATTCTCATAAAAATGTAGAATCAAGAGGGGTGGGAATATTTCCTCTGAGAAAAAGAAGATAAGTAGGAGATAATGAGAATGAGAATTCCCAGTGAAGAAGAAAAAGATGATACATAATCTTGTTTTGATGGAGTGATTTTAAAAACCTATTTTTCAAATATTTTAGTATTAATAATAATTATACATTTGAGGATCTGTAGGTAGTGTGTATGATCCATCTAGAACATTTATCTACACAAATATTGTATCGTTTAAAGTTATGGTTCCAATAATAGGTGAGAAGATCTGTATTTTTCACACATACTGAACCAAATAGAAAGATTTATATTTGTTATTGAATAATAAATAACTTTATGGATATATTTATCAACTGGTTATGTTTGTTTTTCATTATACCTATAAATTCATATTAAAAAAAACTTATGACCAAAAGGAATATGCAAACTATAGATGAAATATAATACATCCCTACCCATTATGATTTAATGTTATGATTATAGGGGAATAATATGTGTATTGGGATAACAAGTGAAAAATTTATGTAGTAGGCTCACACACCGAGGATAAACTTGTAAAAATTCTTGTGTTCCTTATTTTCTATTATTTTCTAATTTTATCATGAAAGGTTAAGTGTTTATATTGAGAGGATCTGATCCTAACAAGTCATAGGTGATTATTTATAAAAATAAATTATAAAAGTTATTGACACCCAATCCCCCCCAAGTATCTATTCCTAATCCACTGAGCCTGATCCTCTAGTAGTGGAATGTGGTTAATATAAACCAAGAGAATAATATATTTGTAATTACCTATAATGTAAATAATTTTCAAGGATTAAAAAACAAGATGATTCAAAATTATTTTTCTCTTGGTATTGAAATGTTAAATGCATAAATTTTTGGATTTCCACCCATTCAAAGGAATTATTAGATGATATTTTCTAAAAAAAAATTGAGGTATATGTAAAGTATATAAATCCCTTCATTGTGTCTCTTTCTAAAAAAGGTTTCACTGAAGTGATGTGTCTACAAATTTCCAAATAATTTTGGGAAAAACTTGAGAAAAGTTATGAGGGAAATGATAAAGTTAAAGAATCCAAGATACACATATATAAAACTAGGTATGAGGATTTAAAAATGGGTGAAGAGGAAAAAATTTATGATTAATTCACTAGATCAATGAAATAATGGGTAATATTGTTAACTATGTTGAAGATCTTGAATACTCTACCATTGTGAATAAACTCATGAGACATTTCACTAATAGATTTGATCTGAAAAATTCATCTTTTAAGGATAGAGAGGATCTTACCTTAGATGATCTAAAAAATATTTTTACTATTTATAAAATGGGGAAGAAACTTTATTTTAAAGATAAGGTGAAAGAAGATATGGATTTTGAAACCATGAGAAAGTTTATGTTGAAAGATAAAAGAACCTAAATAATCTAGTGAATTTGATGATAATGATTTGGGTGAAAATTAAAAGATAATAATATCTATTATCTATAGAATGTTTATAAAGGTAAAAGGTAAATATAAGGTCCAACTTCCATTTAAATTATTTAAATGTGGACCTCTTGGATACTTTTCATTAAACTATCAAAGGAAGAAATGTTATGAGGTTGAGGATGACAAACATGATGAAACCCCTTAAAATAAGAAATGTGTAAAAATATAAAGAAAATAGTAAATAAATATAGTGATACCAAGAATAAATTCCCAATAAGAAAGAGATGGAACATGATGAGTAAATAGGAAGAGGATTATGTCTCTTCAATAAATCAATCAAATGAAGAATCTATTGATAAATTCACCAATTTAATGGACTATATGGTAAAACAAGAGTAATCCTCATGTAGTGAGAGAGAATAAGATGAGATATCCTATATGGAATGAATATTAAATCCAAATTGGAGGCATGAATTGAGATAAACAAAAATATCAAGAAGTAAATTATGTTTTTTAAGAAGGGACATGGAAATAATGTTGACTCTAAATAAGTGTTTCTCAAAAGATAAAATTATATCATTGATGAATTCAAAATATTTAGGTTGAATGCTATTGAGAAGTAAAATGTCATGAAATATATTAAAGAAAATATAGATGTTAAAAACTATTAATTGAGAAATATAAAATAAAATTATCTTATAGATAATAATGAACTAAAGAATACCAAATAAGACTTCAAAAAATCTAATCAATTCAAGGTTAACACTTCTATATAAGCTAAAGGAACAATCATAAGAAATTAGGTTAAATATTTACCTAAAAAATTAATTGTGAATCTATTTTTACTAATAGTGTAGGTAATAATTCTAAATCAGGATAGGTTTGGGATAAGAAAAGTATTGATAAACCTACTCCCACATCAAAGGAAGAAATTTTAATATTTCCTTACTCAGAAGAAAGTGTGAATATATGGGAATTAATTTAGATATGGAAAAGAAGGTATCATATAAAAATCCAGTAGTGAATAAAAAATCACATAATCTATACACTCAAAATAGATTTGGTTTCCTAGAAGAAATTTATTCAAAATTTAAGAATCAAGGAGACAATGTTGAAAATTGTATGAAAATTATTCCAATAAATCTTTCTTAAAAAGAAAATTAGAAAGGATTCTATTAGAAAAATCAGGAAGAATAGTCTATTCTAAATAGGTGACCCATCAAACTCATGCTACTTGAGTGCCATGTATGTAAATAATATATGGCATGGAAGGCTTGTCCAAATTAGAAAAATAAACATGATTGTTATTTTAAATCATTAAATGGGTAGAGATATTCCTCAAATCAAAATATATAGATAAGTTATTTGTGATAATTTTCAAATTTTAAGATGGTTTAAGGGACACACAAAAGGGTAAAAATTCAATCAATTAGACCTATAATTATCATTCATTCATATGTATGTGATACTATGAGATGCATGTCAAACAAGGGTGATATCTATTTCATTAAATTCTTTAGTGAATACAAACTGATGACTAATTTCTTATTTATGAAACAAAATTCAAAATTATATTCAAATATTTAAATTCTTTAGAAAAAATTGAGAAGGAGTTTGGTGTCTATATTAAAAAGATAGATCAGATAATATGAAGGAACAAACATGAAATTATTTTAATATTTATTAGAAAAAACATGAGACAAACCATAAATAAAACACATTATACATCCCTTTATAAAATTGTGTATCTAAAAAGAAAAACATGGTTATATTTTATTTAGGAAGTACTATGCCAGATGAGCATAAAAGTTTTAAATGTTTCTAGAGATAAGTTGTTTTCAATATATTTCACATTAAAAATATCTATTTTTTTAGACCTAATACTCATATAAAACCATATGATATGTGGTGTAAGAGAAATTGATTGTAAAGTACATGAAATTCCTTATAATCCCTTATTTCATGAAGATCAAAGGCATAAATATGTGCAAGTTTAAAGAAAATGTATAATAAGGAAACTTCATGGGATAACTTTCTAATGGGAGTGGATATGAATGCAACATAAGTTATAATAATGTTATGATGTGATAATCATATAAAATTAGCAAAACGAATGTAATTTATAATTTATTTCAATGATTTTATCATTGATGTTGGAAGAAAGTAAATTTTAGAAAAACATATTGATGAAGAAGTAGGAAATATATATAATATAGTTTATATTGAATCAGATGAAACCAGTGATGAAGATAAGAATTATAAAAATTAGAGACAAAAACATTAGAGATTTAAGAAGAATTTTGATTTAGAAAACTTTATTGGAAATCAAGATTCACCTATCCAAACAACTGGGAGTTTGAAATTGGAAAACCAAAATTCACACATCTCACATGTTAAAGCACAAACAATTTCCAAAGTAGTTGTTCATGGGAAATAGATCAATGTTATGAATTAATTACTTGATCTAATTGATAATAACTCTACTTGGGATCTTGTTCAAATATAAGAACACAAAATTGTGATTTTAACAAAGTGGGTTTTTAAAAATAAACTCAATAAAAAGGGATAATTTAAAAGAAATAAATAAATGTAAGTTTGTAAAGGATAATCTCAAATTGAAGTAGATTATTTTGATGAAACATTTAAAACTGTATCTAGGCTTGTTACCATAAATATATTCTTAAAATTTATGCACATATATATAAGTTATGTCAAAAGGATGTGAAATATTCATTCCTTAATTTTGATCTAGATGATAATGTATTCATTAAACAACCTGAGGGTTTTATCCGTGATAAAAATGGAAGCATGGTATGAAATCTTAATATATTTTAATATTATTTGAAATAGGCCTCTAGGGCCTGGTATGATATGTTATATGGATGTTTTATGAACATTCAATTTTTAAAGGAAAAGGTTGATAACAACATTTATGTGAAGGATTGGACCACGAGAACTATAATTGCCATTGTGTATGTCGATGACATTTGATTATTGGTGAAAAAATGAATCTTCATGAATAATTTGTTAAGGAGATGAAAAGATACATTAAGATTTCAATGTTGGGTTAGATGACTTATTATCTAGGACTGGATATTGTTCGAAGAACTAGTTAAATTTTCTATCCTATAAAAATATTACAAGTAATTATTGAATAAATTTGACATGGGGGTTATAAGGAATTATCCACACCCAAAGCTGTTGGAATAAAAATAACCAAGGATGAGGTTGAAAATAGTGTCAATAAAAAGGTATTTTAGAAAATCATTGGATGTTTTTTCTATTTAATGGATTCAGGGATAGATTTATTTTATGGTATGACTCTTTGTACATGATTTTAAAAAAATCCAAAATATTCTCATATTATAATTGTTAAAATAATTTAGAGATATGTCAAGATAACACTACATTTTTTTCCTATATATAAAAAAATATGAATTTATGTTATGAGGATACATAAATATATATTGGGATGGATATTTCATAGATATAAACTCTTCTCTATGTTAAACATTATTTCATAGTGAGAGTTATGTGAGATAGTATAACAATAATAAAACTTCATTATCATTGATCACAACTGAGGAAGAGTACATTGAAGATACACATTCTTATATATAAATATTATATATTCAAGTAAAACTAGTTTAAATGAATATTGATGTTGATAATCCACTCAAAATATCTTGTGATAATCATATTTATATTGATCTTTCAATGAATCATATGCAACACTCTCGATCAAATCATATTGTCACCAAATTTCATTTTATTAAATATAAATTGGAAAATGGTGATGTGAAACTTGAATATCTCCTCACCAAATATTATATTAAAAATATTTTTACCAAGGTAATTCCAAGATATAGGTTTTATGAATTGAGGCTAAAACTACATGTCCATCCATCCCCTCTCACTTGAGAAAGAAAATAAGGAGATCCCTATAAGGAATTGGAAAATGTTGTCAAATGGGGATAGATAGTGACACAACTCTTTATCAAATGAGAATATAATCTTTAGTAAAAGGGTAGTGAGCACTAATTAATAAACTAAATCTATGGATTTTGATAAATGGTGTAGATATATGTAAGTAAAAAATGAAAGAATTAATTGAGGGGGAGTTCATCTGTTTCACATGGAAAAATATTTTCTTTTCACTGAGGGATGTAATTCTCTAAAAAATACTACATTATCCTATGGTGTGGTGTAAAGATGCATCTTATGTGATAAATGATATGTTTTGATAACTATTGAATTAGTTGTGTTTTTTCAAGAGTTTAATTAAACGTGACAAAAAATACAAGGTGTATATTTATTTTGTCCATGAAATGGATGAAAGAGATCGTATTTGTTTATCCACATTTTTATTCTAGGAATAATATTAAGAAATATGTTTGGGGTGATTTTAAGTTTATTATAAGTGTATGTAGATGAGTTTTAATAAGTTCTATGACTTTGAATTACGTTTAAAATTATAATAAGATAAAGGCCCTATACACTCTGATCAATGTATGAGTCATGGAAACATTGTGTAAAAGTCATTTCATAACTATGTATGAGTTATTTAGAAACACTATATGAGTCATGAAATTAATGTATGAGTCATTGATAAATTTTATGATTCGTTTCTGAGTAAATTCAACCTATTTTTGAGTTATTGAGACTCTTTATATGACTCATTGGGACTCTATATATGATTCATTAGAAGATATTTATTTATGATCCATAAAATGATACCTATATATGATGGACTCCAAAAATACATATGATTTGACTGAAAAACTTGAGAAATTCCATAGTGAATTAACCTATTGGAAAAAAACCAATGATGAAAGATCAATTCTTCATTGATTAAGACATAAAAAATGCATTGTGATTTAATTATAATGGAGAGATTGTGATATAAACATCCATAAAAATAATATCAACCCTAAGAAATCCAAATCAGGATAAATTAAAGTGAATTTGAGGTAGTTTGATGATAAATTTAAGAAAATATTTCTGGAATGAAAGTGTGATGATGTTGTATTGTTACTAATTTCTTTAATCGCATGAAAATGATCTTGTTTTTATATAAGTTGAGATTCCATGTTTGAAAAATTCATATTGGTAAGTTATCTAGTGCCCTTACACAACAAAGAATCATTTTGAACCATGATTATTTTAAATAAAATGATATTTGATGCAAATTATGTGTAAATGAAGAAGAAATCAGTTCTAGGTATTTATGAAAATTTCAAATACATTTATTTTTAAATTATCTTTGACTTGTGATCGAAGATGAAAATAGATGAGAAGAAATAAATAGAAAGGGTATTTGTGGAAACAATATATAGATATGGGGGATTGAACCCCATGGATGGTTATGTGATTTTTTCATGGAAAATCATAGGGTATAAAGCACTGCTTAAATATGTGATTTTTTGGGCTGGACTTAAATATTTCTCTTTTGGGAATATTGTGAAATGACCCCAAATTATAAAAAATGTTGTTAAAAAAA
Organism: Viscum album; assembly: GCA_963277665.1. Lineage (NCBI taxonomy): Eukaryota > Viridiplantae > Streptophyta > Magnoliopsida > Santalales > Viscaceae > Viscum > Viscum album. Next base: position 1,524,561,975 of record OY728138.1, on the reverse strand, counting down.
TTGTGGTATCAATAGAGGAGTGAATATGAAATTGGATAAAAAATACGTTAATTTGGGGATAATTAGAAAGTTGAATCTTGGTGAAAACAAAAAATATGATACTAAATATAGTTTTTTCTGGAGATATTAAAAGAACCTATTTACCTAATATTCCAGTATTAAGAAGACACAAACATTCAAGGATCTTCATGCGGTGAGAAGGAACATACTATTACTTTTATATATATATACTTGGTTTCTTTTGAAGTCATGGTTCTAATAAGTGTTGATTATATCTACATGCTTAACTATTACTATCTTGAATTGGAAGGTTTATGTTTGTTACTGAAGAAACACAAACTTACTAGAGATATTTCTCACCTTTTGCTATTTATTTTTCATTATAATTAGTGAGACCCAGTATAAAAACTTGTAACCGATATGAATTGAGGAACTATAGGTAAAGTATGATACCATCCTAACCACTATTAATTGACATTATGATTATATTGGAATAATGTATAAACCGAGATAACTAACAGTTTTTTGTAAGGATTGGGATCTCACGCTAAAGTCAAACCTTGAAAAAATTATTTTGTGGATTATGTTATTTAATTTAGTTCTTTCATCATGAAAGGTCTATTTTTTATATTGATAAGATCAGATCCAAACTAGTAGTAGGGGATTATTTTGAAAAAAGAATTTATAAAAGGTAAAGATGTCTGATTAACCCCCCCCCATTAGGTTTCTACACCTAATCATCTAGGACTATCAAATACTTTAGAAAAATGATATGTGATTCATTTTTTATGTGTAGTAATTAGACTCACATCAATGTGATACATGTTGTTCCCGAATTTACTAAAAGTGTTTGTTTTCACTTAAAAAGTGAAATTTTAGTCCAAAAAATGTATTACATAATCAACTAAAATAAAATGTTCTTTGATTTTATTTATTATATATGGAAATTACCCATGGTATATTTTTGATGTTTAGGAATTAACTGCATATTATTCAGAAAAATTTTGTATGAAAAATTTCTATAAGTGTGTGTTTTAATTTTTAAGTGACAGTTTAGTTTAAAATGAAAATTACATACTATAATTAAAGAAAACATGATCAAATTTTCATGATAATTTATTAAAATTATCCATGGTTCATTTTTTATGTGGAAGAATTATCCTAACAAAAATTCAATACATGATCTTACTAGTTTGACTGAAAGCAGATGTTTTAATTTTAAAAGTGACATTTTAGTAACAAATACACATCACATTCTCAAATCTGATAAAACACATTGAGAATGTTTTTATGAATTAGGAAAATTATATTTGATTCATTATTGGAATTTATGAATTAAACAGAAATTAATTTCATATGTAGTGTTCTCGTTATGACTAAAAGTGTGTGTTTTCATTTAAAAGTGACATTTTAGTTCAAAACATGCATTTCATATTCAAAATTGAGAAAATTTTTTTTGATTATATTGAAAAATTATTAAAAAACCATTAATTCATTTATGATGTATATGAATTAACGTCACATCAATCTGACTCACAGTGCGACCAGATTGACTGAAACTTCATATTATCACCTCTAATGTGACATTTCAGTTAAAAATGAGTGTAACATACTCAAATCTGAGAAAATAAAATTTTATAGTATTTATACTTTAATAAAATTATATTTGATTCATTTTCAATTTACATGAATTATCCACACATTAATCTGGTAGACAGTGTGACCGGTGTGTCAGAAAGTGCATGTTTTCATTTAAATGTGGCATTTTCTTTTAAAATAGGCATCACATATCAAAAATGAGTGTACTTGTTTTGATTAAATTGATAATTTATTAAAATTATTTTTGATTCATTTGTGATGTGTATAAATTAACCACAATTCAATTCACCACATGGTGTGACCATTGTGACTAGGAGTGAATGTTTTCATTTAAAAGTGATGTTTAATTTCAAAACGCCCATCATATACTCAAAATCAGGAAACATAACATGCATTATTTTTATGATTTAATAATGTTTTACATGATTAATTTTTTACATATAGGAATCAAACATATATCAATCTGATGAAAAATGTGGCTGGTATTACTCAAAGTGTGTATTTTTTGTATAAAAGTAACATTTTATCTTACAACACACACCACAAAGTCAAGACCAATAAAACAAACTAAGATTTTATCAATACATTATAAAAATGATCCATGATTCATTATTGATGTATATTAATTAACCACACATCAATCCAACACACAATGTGTTTAGATTGACTAAAAGTTCATATTCATTGTTTAGATGTGTTTTTTAGTCTAAAAAGTGTGTCAAATACTAAAAATTTAACAAATGAACTTATATTGTATTGATAGTTTTGGAAAATGGTTCATGATTCATTTTTCATCTATAAGAATTAACTTCAAGTCCATCTGATAAAAAATGTGGTGGGTATGACTGAAAGTGTATGTTTTAATTTTAAAATGACATTTTAGTTTGAAATAGGTGTTACATACTCAAAATGGATAAAACACACTTGTATTATCTTTATATTTTAGGAAAAATATTTATAATTAATTTTTTATGTGTAGGAATTAACCACACATTAATTCGATACATGGTGTAGCTTGTATGACAGAATGCATGTGTTTTAATTAAAAAGTTATATATAAATTTAAAATATACGTCACATACTAAAAACCAATCCAACATGTTCAAATTGTCCTATTACTCTAATATAATGATACTTGAATCATTTTTGACATACATGAATCAACATCATGTTAATACAACATATATTGTAGCTTATATAACTCAATGAGTATGTTTTTAGTATAAAATTAATATTTTAGCTCACAACATGCTTCAAATGGTCAAAAACTAAGAAAACATGATCGAATTGTCATGATAATTTAAAACAATTACTGATTATTCATTTGTGGCTTGGGGAAGGTAACCTCATATCACTCCCCTTTTATTTTTTTAGGTTTTATATAATATTTTAATTATATTTTTGTATGTACTATTACTGAGTTAGGATTTTTTTTATATCTAGAATACACTTCTTTTATAAAAGGTTGGGTCTATCGTTCGATAAGGCGTGTTATTAGAGTTTTATTTTTATTTTGGTTATAATTATTCTTTTTTATCATTTACTTTTGAAATAATGTAATTGTATTGTACTAAAATTATGGGGTATTGTAAATTAAAATTGTTTTTAATGTTTAATTTAATATTTGTACTATAATTGAAATTTCCTTTTATGTTTTTATGGGATTATATGTAGTGTTATTTAAATAGATTTTATCACTAGAACATTTGGTATTGTTGTTTATGAGCACTAGGTGTAGTGCTCATAAAGTTCCTTTTTATTAATGATTATTGTAGCATTGATAAAATGGGCCTTTATTAGTGATAAAAATATACTAATGAAGTATACCATTATCAACACTAGAATATTCACTACTACAAATAAGTCTTTTAAAAGGGATAGAAACCTCTTTTAACAGTGATATAAAAGCACTGTTAATTGTAGAGAAGATAAAGGCGGGTCTCCTTTAACAGAACTAAAAATTACTGATAAAGGGGGCCCTTTATCCTCCCTAAAAAATCACTAATAAAGGTCCCACCTTTACAAGAACTATTTTAGTGCGAATAAAGGGCCCCCTTTATCAGTGCTATTTTGAGCTCTGATAAAGGCCCAATTTATCAGTGCTTTAATTAGCGCTGATAAAATGGGAATTTATTAGCACTCAAAATAGTGCAGATAAAGGCCTAGTTGCCTGTGATGTGCTATTTATTTAACAGCACACCCAACACCTTCACACCTATAAAAACAGTACCTGCACATGAAAAAATCACATAAGAATAAAACAGTGCACACAAGAGTTTGGAAAACAATGCTATATACATTTACTTGACATCATGAATAAAGAAAATCAGACTTCTATATAAATTTCAAACAATGATTTATATGGTTACAATTACAATTATCCAACAAACAGTTAAAAACATTAATGTTTCATCCTTTGGCATCTGTGATTCCCTTTCAAAACTTTTCGTCCATGCTATTAGTTTTAGAAAAAAGAATCCAAACTCATGAAAAAAATTCCACCTATATAAGAAAACAAATATTATGTTATTAATACAATAATGAAATAAATTAAACATTAATATGAAAGAATACATTAATAAAATGTCAATTTTTAATAAAAAATGAACATTTGGACTTATACTGGTCTCATCATGCATTGTATTGAGGTGGGTTTTATTCCTACATGTCACAAATGATTCATAGATCATTGTTTTAAAATATTAAAACAATCCGAATGGGTTTTCTCAGTTTTGAGTATGTCATGTTTTCTTTTACAGAAATTAATATCAAATTTAAATGACACATTTTGATTTATATCGGTCACATCATTCGTCATATTGAGGTGATGTTGATTCATATACATCACAAAAAGACTGATGGATAATTTTCCTAAGGTATCAAAACAATCCTAATGTGTTTTCTTAGTTTGCAGCATGTCACTTGTGTTTTTTTATAAAATTAATGTCAATTTTAAATAAAAAGAAACACTTTGAGTCATATGAGTCTCATTGTGCATTTAATTGAGGTTTAGATGATTCCTACATGTCACAAATGACTTATGGATTGTTCCCCTAATGTATGAAAACAATCCTAATGTGTTTTCTCGGTTTGTAGTATGTCAATTTTGTTTTTTTACTAAAATGTAATTTCAAACTGGAAACACTAATTTTGAGTCATACCAGTCGAATCAGGCATTGGTTTGATATGAGACTACTTCATACACATCACAAAAAAACTTATGAATCATTATCCTAAATTATGAATACAATTGGAGCATGTTTTATTGGTTTTCAGTGAGTGGCACGTTTTGAGCTAAAATGTCAATTTTAAACTGATAACAAACACTTTTATTCATACCGGTCACACCAAGCATCATATTGAGGTGAGGTTAATTCATAAACATAAAAAATGACGGATGGATCATTTTTCTAAAGTATCAAAACAATCTAAATGTTTTTGCTTGGTTTGCAGTATGTCACTTGTGTTTTTTTCTAAAATTAATGTCAATTTTAAATAAAAAGAGACACTTTGAGTCATACCAGTCACATTGTTCATTTAATTGAGGTTTGGTTGATTCCTACATGCCACAAATTGCATATGTATCATTTTATTAATATATCAAAACAATATGAATGTGTTTTCTCAGTTTGTATTATGTCAGTTGTGTTTTTTTACTAAAATGTCATTTCAAACCGGAAACATTTATTTTGAGTCATACCGGTAACATCATGAATTGGTTTGATATGATACTTCTTCATACATGTCACAAATAACATATGAATTGTTATCCTAAATTATGAAGACAATTGGAGTGGGGTTTCTTTGTTTTCAATGAGTGACATGTTTTGAGCAAAAATGTCAATTTTAAACAGATAACATACACTTTTAGCCATACAGGTCACACCGTGCATCAGATTGAGGTGTGGTTGATTATAACAAGTAAAAACTTACTCATGTATCATTTTCCTAAAGTATCAAAACAATCCTAAAGAGCTTTCTTGGTTTTCAATATGTCACTTGTGTTTTTTTCTAAACTTAATGTCAATTTTAAATAAAAAGAGACACTTTGATTCATACCATTCGTATTATGCATTGAATTGAGGTGAGGAAAATTACTACATGTAACAAATGACTTATTTATTATTGTTATAATGTATCAAAACATTGAAAATATGTTTTCTCAGTTTGTAGTATGTTAGTTGTGTTTTTTTACTAAAATGTCATTTCAAACTGGAAACACACATTTTGAGTCATACAGGTTGAATCATGCGTTGATTTAATATGAGACTTCTTCAAAAACATCACAAATAACTTATGAATCATTATTGTAAATTATGAATAAAATTGGAGGGGTTTTCTTTTTTTTCAATGAGTGACACGTTTTGAGCTAAAAAGAGACACTTTGAGCCATACCAGTCGCATCGTGTGTCTTATTGAGGTGGGGTTGATTCCTACACATTTCAAATGACTTATGGATCATCTCCCTAAAGTATCAAAACAACTAAATGAATTTTATTGATTTTAAATAGGTCAGTTACTCTGATACCAACAATAATTACCTAAAAATTTCATACATTGATATCACATATTATTAGATTAATATTCCTAACATTAAAGAAATAAATTAAACATAAAAATAAAACAATTCATTAATTCTATGTACAATGATTTTACTGTGAAAACATCCAGATTTCCTCTGTGATTGAGCATAAAAAACGTCATTTCTCTTCCTAAAGAGGCATGCCACATGGACATAAATCTTTTAAAATTAATGAAATCGACAAGGAATAATGAAAATAAAATAAACATTTCATTATATAATTCTTTGTTAAAATATAGATATTATATCGTAACATTACCTTTACATATTTCCAAAGGGTTTATTTGGTCCATATATAATATAATAACAAAACTAATGATTCTTTTTGCACTTCACTATTATTGGTAAACTACCTATTAGCATAGCATTTGATCTGAACTTCTGATCTGATCTTCCCGTGATGCACTCATTCGAAACGATCTCTATTATATCATTATTCAGGGTTCACTTTTTCTTCTCTTCCTCCACCCATTTACCTAGTAAATGGGAGCAGGAAGAGAAGGAAAAGTGAAATCTGAATGATGATATCATAGAGATGGTGTGGGATGAGAGCGTCACGGGGACACTAGATCAGAATTTCAGATGAGATGATATACTAAGTGGTAGTTAACAAACCTTAGTGAAGAATCCTTCGTTTTGTTATTAAATTTGTGAGTGATGAACAACCAATATTCTTCTAACACACTACATCAGTAGAAAAAGTAGCATAAATGACCAAAATACAGAATATAAATGATCCATGCCATAATAGTTTTGGTCTAGTGCTTTTGGAAACATGGAAACATAAATAACTACTTCATAAGAATCTCTTATTAAGTTATTATTTACTAGAAAGAACAATCATTTCTAAAACCATTCTTTATAAAATAAGGATATGAAACATAAGAAAGGGTGATCATAGATGATCAATAAGTGTAAACAAGGGAGATATCAATGATCATATAAGGATAAAATAAGTAGAAGGAGTTCACCTTTATCCTATTTGTGTATAATCTTCCACCAGGTATGTTTCCCATTCGTTTCTAAACACATCTATATCATCTTGTGAATATGAGTTTTTGTGACTATCATGGTAGTACTAAAAAGAGATAAATACACAATGGATAAATAAATATTTTAAATGAACTAGTAATTATTTTCAAAAATACCTCTTTAGGGATTCTAGTTTGTTGATGAAATATGTTCTCTTTCATAAATTTTCAAACATAATAACCATATTCATTTTCGTTTGTTTGTTTTGGATACTACAGAAACATCGATAAAAGTAAGTAATTTGTTTTGATGTGTTTTTGGATAGTGTAATCTTATTATATAATCCCTGATACTTGTCTAGTTGTAGATCTTGTCGGCATTATTGTCCTTAGGCCCTGGATTCGTTCCATGAAATAGATGATATTGATGCACCACCTTATCATAAGATAATACTCATTAAAATATAATATAAATTATATAACTAGATGTTTAGTTTTAAGATGTTGGATCTAGTGTATTAAAAATTTAAAAACTTCATCACGTGTGGTCAGTTTTTTGTATATACATGCATTGAATCCAAAAAAATAAATCTTTGGAGTATCCAAATTGACTGCAATGAGCATCCAATATTTCCTAAAACATAAAAAGGAATAAGTAATGAAAGAAATGAAAATATAGTTGATATGATTAAATTATATCATTTTACCCCAACATCATTAGTGTTAAAAAATGTATTTTATATGTATTTTTTTCAAATGATTTGAGTAGGGATGACATTATTTCACCCTCTTTATCAGAATTTATTTCTTCTTTAGAAGAGGTGATGTGAGGACTAACGATTCCAAATTTTTGTTCATGGGGAAATCCCTTCAATTGTTTTTCATATATATGCCTGTAAAAAACATGAAATGTATCGATTCATAATTATAATAGTATATTGGATTTTGTAAAATCAAATAATGAAAACATATCTCATGTATAAATTTACAACTGAGGTGCCTAGACATTCTTTCTTGAGGATTTCATTTACATTGTTAGCACTAATATAATATGATTCTTCCCCCCCATACATATTGTTTTTCAAAAATCAACTATATGAGTATTTCTAACTATCAAATTTGTATCCACATGATCCTACAATGATATTAAATGTGGATATAGAATTGGCGGGGTAAAGGTGCTCTCAATAGATCGTTTCGATCAGTTGGTTGATCCATGAGATAGTTGTGAGACAATATTTCATTTCACCCCCTTACCTTTTTACTTTTGTAATAACATTAATTAGTGCAGAACTTTTTTCATTAAATATTAAAGGTTCAGACTGAGAAATTAATTCGAAATGAATACCCCATTCTAGATATGTTTTTTTACAAGAATTGATGGCCATGTGATGAATGTTCCAAATAGATTGTTCGACCATATGAATGTCATCATTGTAATTTGTAATAGGTGGCTCGGAGATCAGCTCCTGAGATACGTTAATCAACACTCTGACATGACCTGCTGGAAGTGGTCTGTTGTGTAGCATGTTGTTTTCCATATTGAACATTTTAGACATCGCTACAAGGAGATGGGTGGGAGTTTATAGATATAAATCATAGTCATTTTCACCCTATATAATATCAGTACAAGAAAGGTATCAGTGCCTATGTGATTAAAATTTCATAGAAAAAATTATTAGAACATTGATTACCTTAGCTAAGTTAGGTTTTTGAGGGGAATGTCTTTCCTCAAAGATGGTGGGGTGGGTGGGATCTTCACACACTGGTTATTCTTGAGTTGTTTATTTACTTCACCTCTCCCCCATTAAAGTTGATATCATCTCCCTCTTACATTGGAATTATTATTCAAGGGTAGATAGTATTTCTCTCATCATTTTTATTTCTTCATATTAATCCTTCTCTTGTTTTGTTTTGAAAATATGTTCAGGGTGTCACCCCAAATCCCGTAACTCTGACGCGGCCATATTGTTCTGGCTTCTTCTAGGCCGCTGAAACTATGTCTGCATTCAGTGCGGGTGTTGTTGATTCCTATGACTATGTTAGATAGAAAATATAGAAAAATAAGTAATCATTGTTATGTAATAGTGATTTCAAGAAAAATAATAAAATTATGTCATACTTACACATGTTTCCCATACTTTTTGTGTGTTTTCATCTATCAGTATTCCATATTTATTTACACGAGCCTCCTTCCATAGCACATGGTGTAGGATGGAAGTGGCATTCAATTTTAATCCATCAATCTACATATAAATATAGGAACATGATTATGGTTTTTTATGTCACATAAAAGTATTATGGCCGATTTAAAATATGTACCAATTTTTTCTCAAGTGAAGTTTACCCCATCCTTGATTTATGGTAGGGGTATTCTAGTTTTGCTTTTCGTTCCTTATTTTTAGCACTCAATTTCTGTTTCATAAATAAAAAACTTTCAATCAAAGTGATGAATACAAGCAACGTCAAAAAAAGTATTACCAAGCACAATGTACCTGAAAAGTCTGCTTTGCACGATGGCTGTTAAACGCATCCCAAGCTCCTTTGGATATCAAGTGTGCATAAAGAAGAGATGGGTGCAGCTTGATTTTACCTTCAGCATCTTTAAGATAAAATTTAATTAAAATTATGCGGAAGCCTCTATGAATCCTTCCTGAAACTCTTAATACATATTTTTTGTGTGAGACATCTACTATAAATGCACTCTGCAAGGGATGATGAAGAGTAATTCAATGTTTTAGTATTTTATTTTATTTGAATAAATTAAAGAAATTATATCATAATGTTACCATAATCCCTTCCCACATTAATGTATTAATCCCAGTGAAAACATGGTGCCTTGATGGTTTATTAATTGGAACACGTTGTTGAGTGAAGATTCCAATGTAGCTACTAAACATGGCTTTGTTGGGGTTAACATACTGGCCTTACTTATTTCATCCCACCTCAAATTTGGTTCATTTTTCTTTAAACTTAAGGATTTTGGCTAACACTGCTAAACTACGACGCTCTTGTTCTTTTGAGATACTAGGGTTTCATTTTCTACTGTTTCCTCAGTTTCAAAATCATCATTATGTTCCTTTGGAGCGCTAACATTGACACTGGGACCAACAAAAACAGGTGGAGAAACCTTTTGTACCTCAGCACTGGGACTAGTAGCAGCAATTTGAGAGACTTGTTGTTCCTCTACACTGGGACCAACATCAGCAGGTTGAGAGACCCGTTGTGCCTCGGGATTGGGTGCATCAGCAGGTGCAGAAGTCATTATCTACCGAATTGGTTTAACATTTAATTTATATTACATAAAAGAAACATCGAACATATAATAACATAAGGTAACACAATGTATATTACAATAAAAAAATAACCTGATTATTGAACTCTCTTTTTTAAAGGATTAAGATATTTGACCCCTCTATCGACTATGAAAATCCCTTCATTGTGGTCTCCTCTGACATACAAAACGTCGTCTACATTGGGACCACTGTGAAATGATTTCAAAGTCCAAATGAAAGGTTTTAACTCCATTGAATTTTCATGAGACCCTTTAGTTTTTTTGTTCAATAACAGAACAATTGACTAGTTTTGGTTTGTGAGATCTGGGACATAAAATACTTGTACTGCCTGTGATGCCATTATAAATGGTTCTTCTTTCTCCCATTACTTACTAAAATCAACTTTTACGAATCCTAATTCATCTATTTTAATATAAATCCTGTTATCATCCTAATTTTATTGAATAATCGGCACTTGGAATTCTGTATAATCCAACTCCCATATTTGTTTGATGATACCAATGTATGACATATTTTCCTAAATCAGATTTCTGTCCTTAGCACTGGAAACATGCATCGCTTCAGCCACAAGTGTAATCCCACTATTCTTCATGGTATTGTCTTCATCATGTTCTTTAGTATATAATGTATAACCATTAACTACATAAGCATTATATGATAATACATACACACTTTGTCCTCCAGCTAGCCATCGAAGTCGTTCAGAAATTGAGTCTGGATTTTCATCTAACTTATTAAAAATATGGTCCCAAAACCATCCTATAAACTGTTTATTATGTGTATCTGATATCCATTTTTCATACATAGATGGATTCAAATGCCAAATAATTTCTTTTTGGGTTTGAACATACGTGTCAATGTCAAAACTATTAAGAAACCCGTAAAGGTGGGCCTGCTCCCAATTTGTAATATTGGTTGTGACAACCTCTCTTCTATAAATTACTTCACCCTCAAGACCCCCAGTGTGACGATATTTTGGTATCCCAATGCTTTCCACACCATATAGGAATTAGGTATAGAATTCAATAGATTCTTGAAAAATATATCACTCCACAATACAAAAATTTGGACGACTTCGATTTTTGATATACCCTTTCAAAATATTCATATATTGTTCAATGGGGTACATCTATCTATAATGTACATAAACACATAGTTGAATCTCTCTCACCAAGTGAACCATAAAATGAACTATCATATCAAAGAATATTGACGGGAAGAACATTTTTAATTCACATAATATGACGATAATTTCTCTTTCTATAGTTGGCAATTTCTCTGGGTCTATAACTTTGTTGCATATAGATTTGAAGAAGAAACAAAGCTTTGTTAATGTATGGTGTACATTCTTGGAAAAAATTCAATGTAAATCTATAGAAATTTGATCTTCCATGAAAACATTGAATTCATGTGATTTCATACCCTTTAACTTTAAATAGCTCATTGACATGATGTTCTTAATTGCATCCTTTTTTTTTTCAGGTGAATTTAGCAACGTGTTGATGACACTATCATATATATATTTTTCAACATGAATAACATCAAGAATATGTCTGAAATACAAATTATTCTAATATGGTAATTCAAAAAAACTGATCTCTTTTTCCAAATGGGTTTTATAAGGTTTTTTTAAAATTGTTTTACCAAAAGTTGTGTCCACATATTTTACTTTCTGAAACAATTGATCACCTGTTAGGGGAGACAGTGTTGTATGTTCTTCATAACTTTTATCGAATGATGTTGTCCAAGATCAGTACTTATTCCATTAGGGTATAAATATGTGATGTCCTATAAACATGGTTTTCTATGAATGTTTCAACCTAATTGACTGTGTACCTTGTTCGCAAATGGGACACCCTTGAGTTCCTTTAGTGCTATATCCTGACAAATTTCCATAAGTAGGAAAGTCATTTATCATCCCATAAAACATGGATATCAAAGTGAAATCTTCATTTTTTTAAGCATCTAACAACATAACACCTAAATCCTACAATAATTTTAAATGCTCAATCAATGGATCCAAATAAACATCAATATCATTACCCAGTTGCTTTGGTTCTGATATATGCATGTTGATAAAATGATGTATTTTCGTTTCATACATAACCATGGTGGTAAGTTATAATTTACCAACATAACCATCCATGTACTATGACTGATTACTTGAAAACTAAAAGGATTCACTCTATCTATAGATAACGTAAGACAAAAGTTTCTTGGCTAATTTACAAATTCAGGATACTCATGATCAATTCTCTTCCACTGAGGAAATTCTACCAAGTGACATAGTTTACAATATTTAATTCTTGTATCTTCATGCCATGTCAAATGTCATTTAGTCTCCTCACTTCCATATAGGCACCTAAACCTTGGAATGATTGAATTATACCGTACAACTTTTGTAGAACTGGATTCATTTTTCTTGTATCGAGAAGCACCACACTTTGGGGATTCTTTAAGTTATTTTTGGTCCTTGAGAAACAATATACACTCATTTGGGAAGTCGTGTATTCTTTCATAGATCATACCCATCAAGCGTAACATTTTTTTGGAGTCATATGTTCGTCTTGAGAGATCATTATCTTCTAGGATCATGTCATTCAGAAGAGCAAGTAGTTCCATAAAAATGGTGTCAATCCACCAGTTTCCTGGTTTCAAATTATACAAATTGAATACGGATGATAATGTTGTATATTTAGTATAACCAGCATACAATGTCATCTTTTCACAACTCTTTAACCTCTAAAACAATTTTGGGTAATCAAGAAGTTCATCTTATACTGTCCTTGTCATTTTCTCAATACAATAATCATCATCATTCACATATGTAATCAAATCCTACATTCGATCATCTTTATTGTTCACGCTTGTAATCATATCAGATGATCCATAAAATGCAGTGCTATCCCATCCACCACCTACATTATTTTTTCCCATGTTTATTCCAACATGTATAACTTCGATCTATTCTGTGATAGATGAAGTGTTCTTCTAACTCCTATAGAATAATTTCTCCTGAATAACAACAATGTAAACATGGACAAAGGATTTGAGAAGGTTCATATGCATGATCTTTTGAAAACTTTATAAAATCTTTCATGCCATATTTATACTATTTTTTCAACTAATTAGAATTCACCCATTATTTATTTATATTCATCCTATTTGATTCAGTAATATTAATATTTAATAAATTAATTACACAAAAGATGTTCTACTGGGGTCATCATCTAACTATAATCTATATAACTGGATTTTTTAAACAATAACCTTACCTCTCTATGCATTACTCTGGACTAAAGAAGGTAAAAACCATATTCCCAACCACCTGATCAGTTGAACTAGCTATGAGAAGCCCTTACACTAGAATGTTTTAGTATCCCACATGTGATCTATATGCATTGTTGTATACCAGTTTTTTAGTGTTTCTCTAGAAACATAATGTCTTGAGTCAATAACTATGGTACTAAACTAATATATGGTATGATTTTCCATATAGTGTTTTTAGGTGTAAGGATTCATTACATATGTTTTTATGGTTATTTGACTAGGGTTTCTATAAAGTATCCCATAGAGTCCTCTATTAAAGTGGTTTTCTAAGATTCAGTGAACTTGCACTAGTAACAATGTTGTGGTGCCATTGAAATGGGTAATATTTGGATTGATATTCAATGGTGGAGGAACTAAAACATAGAAAAAAATGTCATACCAATCATCCCAACAATAGCAACACCATACATAAACACAATCGTGATCACAATCACAACACCATAAAAACCAAACAAACACAATTTTTGATTTTAAAAACCATCCATTATTCAATTACACTTGTTAATTAAGGGGTTATCACTTAAGTTTTATCATAATGGGGAATTCATTCATTATCCAAGTATATGTAAATTACCAAATTGTATATTCAAATGTTTAACAGGAACCAACCAACATGCAATTCATTTAGTGCACAAACAAGGACCACTAACGGCCATGATTTTAAATGGGGTGTTTAGCCAATACAATTCATAACAAAACCATCAATGTCAAATATTAATAACATGAGAACAACATGAAACCAATGAGTAAGAGGAGAAAACTCCCCGCGAATGTGTGGTTCAGTGCACGACAAAAGTACATTCGCAGAGGAGGAGGGGCACGCGACATAGGAGATTTCCAACTAAAAAGAAAACATAAAATGAGAACTCATATGTTATACCTATCCAAAACAGGTCTAATGTGATTTAGGAATGAGACATGTCTGGTTAAATAGTTTTATTGGTCAATAGTGGGATTTTATTTTCCATCTATGACATATGTTTTTTGTTTATTTATTTTTTGCGTACCTACTATTTTTCTAGACGTTCAATTTATGAATGGGACATGTATGGTTTTCATGAGAAAGACCATTTTTAATTTTCTCTAATTTAGGGGTAAAATATTCCACATTAATTGTATCTTTTTCCCAGGGGAATTTTTTTATTCCTTAGGGATCATGAATGATCTTAGGTTAGTGGAAAGTCAGATCAATTATTGATTATGATACCAGCCTGGGCTATATCATTACATTTCCAATTATAAATTACTCATGTCCATTTAAATATAGGATTGGGGGGTCAGACACTAATATATTGCCAACTCCACTAGAGTACCTATGGGGGTGGGTCCGGATAATATCATATCTAATAAATCTTTTATATATTGGACATTTGAGTAGTCACTACTAAGGATTTTCTCATTTGTATGGTAGTAATGTTTGTTAAAATAGTGTGTGAAGTGGACATCAGAAACTAATAGGTGATTAAAAATTATGGATGAATTTATAACCTATGAAAAAATAGGAAATATCTTACAAAACTTATTTAATCTTAATCGGTTTGGTTTCATTCATCATATAGTTACCAGTGACGTGGAATGTGTAAATGATAAGCTTGGGGGGATGAATGATGTGGATATCTTGGTGGAAATGATGATGTGGAAGTGTGTTTAAATACTCATTGTATATTTTTCATTATAATGAGTTTGGTTTAAGTAATTATATTTAGGTCAGTTGTGTTATTCCATTATGAGGTTCAATAAGAAGAGGTGCATCAAGCATCCAAGGATGTGCATCATAGACTAAAACTAGAGGTTGGGAATGTAACGAAGCTATCCTTAAGGGTGTTCTATATATAGAATCTATTGAATTATGATGGTTTTGTTGTAAGTAATGTGAATTAGTGATGGTTATATAAATTTGATATTGTATTTAATCCATTCTAAACTATAGATCTACTTCATGTTCCTTTTGGGGTGATTTTTTTTGAGGCTCAACATGATAGATGTAGATTCATTTCTAGGGTGTGTATGAAATACCTTAGAGTTTATAGAGATATTGAATATATATTGATGATTGTTGGCTTGTTTATGTTTGTATAAGTATCTCATTATATGACTTGACAAATGACATTTTCAATTTGATCTCAGTAGAGATAATATTAATATGAAATTGTTTTTACATCGATAATTAGTGTTCTATAAAAATGTCATTTTATCCTATTGTGTGGTATATATATTAAATTCATAATTGATACATCATATAAATAGTTTCTTAATAAAATTAAATCAGGGGTATTGGTACTGTTTTTAGGTATTATTTCTATTAAAATACTCATGGATGAGTAGGATTATCTATGGGGTTGATGGATGTTTCAATGTAAATGTGTTCTATCGAGTTAAAGTTAACCATGGTGTGAAGAATATGATTTTTTCATGATTTTAATGAAAAAGTGGATGATTTTACTCATACATATAGAATTAGTGTATATTCAGACCATGTTGAAAATGATCTCCTTAAGATGATAGGTGAATCTAGGTGTTGTATATTTAGAACTACTATCTTGATGATGTTAATGCCTTTTATAGGATATTTTTACCTCATTTAATGGAACTCATTAAATCCTTCACTATTAATGGTTCACTCACCAAAATAAACACAAATGAATAAATATAATGAAAATAAGTATTTTACATGGTTTACTATAAAGGGATACATCTATGGAGAACACATCATTGATGAGTCAATGTGAAAAAATACAGTATACTCACCTTATGATGATTAAAATTTTAGTGACAGTTATTTCATAACAAGTTCATTGTGATGTGCAATGAATAGACACAATGATATGGATGCTTTGAGACACAATGTAAAAAAACACAACCATGAGAATAGAAAATCATGAAAAAAAAATCTAAACCTAGTAGCAGTGCCACCCCCCCCCAAATCCCTCTCAAAAAACCAAACACACACCGAAACCATTTCTAAAACCACAAATAACAAATTTTTATAAACAAGGAAAATAGGCCATTACACCAAGGATTTTCCAAAAAGTGCCTAAGTTTCATTTTAATCCATGTTAAAACACACAAAGCATATGATTGTGCTAAACATTCCCTTGAGTTTCAAACACACACACACCCGAACATTTCACAATTTCCAAAAGGTCCCTTATCCTTTCCAAACACACACCAAATATTTCCATAAGAAATCCATCAAAATTATAAAATAATGACACCTTTATAAAACAAACCAAACAATTTATAAAATTTTTTACAAATAAACCAAATAATTTATAATCAATTATATAAACAACCCAACCTGTTTATAAACAATTTTATAACAAGCTAAATAGTTTATGAACAATTTGTTTTTACAGGCCAAAAAAAGTATAAATGATTTTTTATCAACCCAAATAGTATACTCAAAATTCTATAAACAAATAAAAAGATTTATAAACAATATCATAAATGGGCCAAACAATTTATAAATTGTTTTTTATAAACAAACCAAACAGTTTATTAAAATTTTTATAAACAGATCAAACAAATTACAAAAACTAGAAAACACCATAATAAACTATTCAAGAGTAATATGAAGGTGATTTTCATATTGAAAAAATTATCAAAACAAAAGTTGACATCCAGTAAACACAATTTCCATAAGCAAAGAAAAACATAACAAGGAAAAAATACATCAAAACTATTTTTAACAAAACCAACTAACTTGAAAACACAATTGGAGATTAACCAAGTGTATTACGAAGTTACGAATCAAGTCAATTATTTAACTAAAAACATTAAAGAATCAAATGGACTTAATCAGAAAGGAAAACGCGGATTCGCCTACCTCATATGTGTGCAAATATGATGGTGCTTCAATAAAAGAGAGAACAAGACATCGCAGACCCTCCACACACCATAAAAACCAAAGTAAACTCATCACACCTAAACCCTACCCATTATGGTTCATCCAAACCCTACACAACCTATGCAAGCTAGGGAAACTGCAATAGAGAATCACTGGGGGAATCTGGGCACTGTAGAGGAGGGCTGCTGGGACGGTCATCAGATGAGGTGGGCATTCCAGAGTAGGTTAGGTGGATAAGGGGGCGCAAAAGGAGGAGGAGGAGGAGGAGACTATGACGATGGTAGAGGAGGATGAGTCAGAAACCGTAAAGGAGGAGGAGGAGGCTTCGGTGGCGGAGGTGGTGGAGGAGGAGTGGTCGTGGCGGAGGAGGGCTCGACGGCGCAGGGGTCAGCTTCTGCGAAGGCTTGAAAGGGTGCGAGGGAGGAAGAGCTTGTTAGAGTTCTTTTATAAAACCCACTAGAACCTTTTTCATCTCTAGTTAAAAGCGCGAACAAAGGTATGTTTTTCCAGCGCTAAAATAAAAAGCATTGAAAAAACATACCTTTATCAGCGCTTTGTTACTGCTGATAAAGACAAGCCTTTATCAGCACTAAAAATGCAATGATTAAGGTATAATTTTAATAATTTACGTATATTATTATATATTTATTTAAAATGATATGTAGGATAAATATATATTTATTTATTAATAATTATAATTATAAATAAATAAATATTTATTTATACATATAAAATTATAATTTTAGTAATTATAAAATTATAAGCAATATACTTATTATATTTATAATCATAAAAATATATAATTTAAATATATTAATTATATATATTTAAAATATCATAGATATATATAACTATATTTATTTTAATTTTATAAATATGTTTATGAAATATATATATATATATAATTATAAATATATATATATATATTTAAATAATTATAAAATTATAAAAAATTTATATATCTAATATTTATAATTTTTTAATATATAGAATTAATATATTTATTATAATTTTAAAATTATTTAAATATATCTGTATTTATTTATAACTTTAAATAACATTTGTATTTATTTATCAATATTTTTATAAATATTTATAAATATATTTATAAATAAATATTTAATTAATTATAAATAACATATTATATTTGAATAAAAAAATATATTTTTTATAAATTAATAATTATTTAGATAAATATAAATTTATTTGTATTTATTTATAAATATTTGTATATATTTATAAATATATCTATTTAATTTTATATTTATAACTTTATAAGTAGTATAATAAATGTATCTATTATAATATTATAATTATTTATATATATATATATTTATAGTTATAATTATAATTATAAATAGTATATATTTATAAATATTTGGATATAATTGATAGTATATATATATTAATAAAATTATAAAATTATATGTATAATTTTATAATTATTTATATATATATAGTTATAATTATAATTACAAATGTATTTGAAATTTATTTATATATATCATTAAAAATATAATAAAATATATTTATTATTTAAATATATTTAATGTAATTTTATAAGAACATTTTTTAGAACATATATAGTTCATATGGGTAACATTATGAATTAATCAATATACCACATCAATAGACAACTTGATGTAATGTATAAATGAACATTCAGGCATGATACATAACATATACACAAGATCAATATATTCATTGAAAAATTCATTGGAAAATAGATATATATTCAATAATTTTAATTATAAATATATATTTATTAAAAATTATTATATATTTTTAAATAAAATAAATAAATTATATATAAAAAATATAAAAAATATAATTAATTATTCCAATAAATCTAATAAATCTAATAAATTAATCTAATAAATATAATAAATATAAAACTAATAAATATAATAAATCTAATAAATATATTTATTAATTAATATAATTTATTATAATCTTATAATTTTTTAATTATATATATATATATATTTATTTAATTATAATATTAAAAACATTATTTTCAATTAAAAAATTATATATATATTTTTGAATTATTAAAAAATATTTATTAATTATAACCATGCATTTTTTATTTAATATATACAAATAAAAATTATTTTTGAATATAAATATAATAATTTTATATAAATAAATAATATTTTTTATTAAAAACTTTTATCAACACTAATAATATAGCTGATAAATGTACCCTTTATTAGCACTAAGAAAAGCACTGATAAAAGGAATACCTTTATCAATGCTTTTAGCGAGCACTAATAAAGGCCCACCACTTTATCAGTACTTTCTGCTTAACGCTGATAAAAGGTACTGCTTCACTTGCCCTATTTTGTGGTAGTGATGCGCTAATAAATTCAATTTTTATCAGTTCCTTTTTAGTGCAGATAAATGTGGCCTTTATTAGTTCTTTTTTTAGTGGCAATAAAAATGTCTCGCTTTTAAAGTCACTTAAAGAATTAGATATTTTTTTAGAGGATAAAATAGTTATTTCTACCACTAAAAAAATAAATTATTTATAATAGTGATAGATTATCACAAGTGTGTATGGATCCCCATAATAAATTATATATAAAAGAATAATAATGAAAATAACCACAGAATTACCACCTCTACTCTCATCCTGGTATTGTATCTTTCTCAAGAATATGTTTGTTAGCACAAACTTCAATCACCATGTATGTGACCATATCCTTCACAAACCCCACAACTTTAGTTATTTCTTATGTAATCATTCATCCCTTTTTTCATGCTAGACCCACAGTTAAGGTACCTATCATTATTTGATAAGATATTATTAATATTCAAGACACTGGATATACAGGTAGTCAAAAGTTCAAACTTAGTTGGTTCTAGGGTACCAACTCTTATAACACAATGTAACACCTGAAACCCTTGTCAATTTCATATCTTTAATCAAGATCCAAATAAATATCAATATCATTACTAGTTTTTTTTGTTCCTGATATAACCAAAGACAACATAATGTATTTTTGTTTTAAATGTAACCATAGTCGAATGTTATAGTTTACTAATATAACCAAAAATGTACTAGGAGTTCTTTGTTGAACACTAAAATAATTCATTCCACAAGTATATATCATGAGAAATATTTTTCTCATCTCCATTCCAAATTCTTGATACTCATGATCAATTTTCTTCAAGTAAGGATATTTTGAAGGGTGATGAAGTTTACCATATCAAATCATTGTATTTGTGTGCCATGTCAATTACTTTGTAGTCTCCTCACTTCCATATAGTCATCTAAACCTTAAAATTATTTTAAAGTATGATAAAACCTTCTAAATACTTGATTAATATTTCTTGAATCAAGCTACACCACACTTAGGGAGATTTTTAAGTGATTCATGGTCCTTGAGAAACAATATACAGTCATTCGGATACGTAGGTATTCATTCATAGATTATACACTTTGAACATAAAATTTTTTAGATACATTTATTCAAAAATTAATCTCATTATCTTTTTGTAACATATCATTCAATAGAGAAATTAGTTCTATAAATTTTTTGTTTCTCCATCCATTACTAGCTTTTAAATTATATAGCTTCAATATGGATGAAAATGATGTATATTTAGTACATCCAGCATGTAATGAAATTATTTAATAGGAAATTAACTTATAAAAAATATTTTTATAATAATGAAGGTCATCATCAACTATTATTTTTCATTTTCTCAATATGATATCCATCATTGTTTATAGTTTTACTCATTTTAGACAATCTATAAACTGCCATGTTATCCCAGTCACCAACTACATTTATTTCTCCCCCATTTTTAGTATAACAATCATATCATCGATCCATTCCATGAAAAATCATGTATTCTTCCATATCCTCTATAAAAATTCATCTTAAATAAAAACAATGTAAACATAGAAAAATAATTTGAGAAGGTTCATTTTCATGCTCTACTACAAACCTTATAAACTCATTAACCCCATCCTCATACTCTTTTTTCCATATAATTGACATCCATATATTTTTTATTCATATTCACCCTAATTGGTTCAAAAATATTCTTATTTAACAATAAAAAAAGTTAATACAGAAGTTATGCATCAAATTTTCCATTTTTTATATGTGGAAATTATAAAAAGTATAACTTTTAAAAAATATAATTATAAATTATAATACATGAATATAGAAATTATGTAAAATATTATATATAAAGCCTATTTCTTATAATACATTGAAAAATATATACATATAATAAAATTGATATATAAAAGTATAATTTTTATAATACACACAAATTTATATGAAAGAAAATAAAACATTTGTGTGAAAATATATAATTATATATGTGTTCATATGTGTGAACATATTTGTGTGTAAATATATAAATCTTGTGTTTATAATGAAGGTTCTCAACACAAAGAAAGAACCTCAATGGGTGATAAACCAAAAGGTTTTCTTTGGATCCAATGGATTAGTCACATAATGTGCATGATGTAAACATCATGACCAATGAAATTTTTCAATCTGATATTGAAAATAGAAAACTTGAAACCTGAAGTGGATCTTTACATAATAAATTTATAATTAAGTAAAATGTGATTAGATGAAATGATACATCATATTAGGATCTTTCATCAAAGAATATGTTGATCATCTGAAACCCTTTTCAAATTACCTATGTTTCACTAGTAGGATCCAAGTGTAGAATATCTCTAGTGGTGATCCACATGTGCTCCTTTTATCTCTGAATGAAGTTGATTGATTGGTGGGTTCCAATGAGGAAAATCTGCCATCTTGTAGTGTTCATATTGATCACTTCTAGTTCCTTCGACCATGAAGGAATATCTCTCGAGTTTATCTTTCTTCAGAGTAAGAGAGAAAGATGAATTTGATAGAGGAACCCATTATGCATAAAGATTTATAATTCTTCTTAACCCTACAAAATAGACATAACCATAAATTTGTAATTATAGGGTTTAGGTTAAAATTTTATTTAATTGGACAACATCCATTAAATAATATTATAATAATTATCAAACCCCATGTAATATAATAATAATATTTTAATTATTTCATGTCATGTGCTATCTGGCATAATGATAAATATTATTTTATCATTGTTTAAATTAATATTTTATTATCAGACATGATCTTGTTATGCTTAAACTTCTCAGCATTAATTGATTATGGAAATTTATATTTAATTAACTATTTTATTCATAATCCAACAAATAAATATCTATTAAATATATATCTTTGATCAATAAAACATGAATAAAATTATTCCTCAGTCTTTTGAATAATATTTATTCTATTTTTAAAATTCCAATAGAATTTAATCGAGATCGATGGAAACCCATAGTGTGTGACACTCTATAATTCTTGCTCATTTTCATTATATGGGATCACCTAAAGTCTATGATTACTATCTATTAATTGGTTAAATCACCCAAGAGAAATAACTTAATGTTACAACATCAACAACCACATAAGAATGATCACTATGTAATATAATCCTTTTATCACAATATCTCATCAAGAAAGATTCATATATGTTTCATCAAAAAATATGATTGATACATCTTTATATGGAAATATAAAATAAAATAATCATGAAACCATGGACATGGAATTTAATGTGATGGTTCTATTTTAATCAAAGGGATGAGATATAATCTTATATAAATATAGAAGAGACAAATCCTTCCTTGAATTATTAATTGATAGCACACCACTCTTGAAACACACAACGTATCCAATTTATCCATGAACCATTTCATCATGGTTTATAAAATAATTCTAAGTGCATGATTCATAACATTCGTTAATAATATTATTAATTTCTAAGGACCATTACACATGATCACATATAGGAATATCTTATAACACTAAAACATGATAAATTCCTACTAGAAGTTCTATTCACATAATCTATAAACATGGACATTACCAAGGGAAGTCTTCATAAGAAGAAGTATCATCATCTTATGAGTACTCACACATGATAGTCAACATACTATATTCCCCATCATATAATTTTATCTTACCATAGAACTATATTTACAAATATTATCATAGAATTTCAGGGTTCTCATCATAGAGGGAAAATGCTACAACCTTATCAATGAGACAGATACTCTAAGATAGTATTACAGTAAATTTATATATAATAATAAAATATATGTAACAAGATATTTTATTAATATTCAAACATGAATATACATGTAATATAAATTAAATTTAGTTGGTTATATAACACTAACTCCCATAAACTCCCACTTGGACTAGATCTGACTAGTTATAACTTTTAGTTAGCTAGACCTCACATAATGATCATGTTTCTACTGAGTTAAGTCCTTAGTCTAGGGGTCATCCATGTTGTCTTCCATAGATATTATACTCACTATGACTTCACATCTTTGATAAAAATCCCTCAAGAGATGTTAATTTTAAAGTATGTTCTTCATGCACTCATGTGATCTTGGCTCCCTTACAAGAGCCACTGCTACAATATTACAATAATAGAGTGTGATAGGAACTATATTACTAGATATCACATCAATATATTAGATGGAATTCAATATCCAAACTAATTATTTAACTACCTCATAAGCTAAAATCTACGTGGAATCTACTATAATACCTGTAACCCCAACCTATGTTGAGCTCTTCTAGCTCACAACAACTCCATTTAGAGTAAAGATATATCTTGTCTATGATTTATGATTATATTGATTTGTTAGAAAACTAGAATCTATATACCCTATAATGACTAGTTTCTTATCAACTCCATATACCATAAACATATCCTTAGATTCTCTTAGATACTTAAGGATAGTCTATACTTCCATCCAGTGGTGGTCACTTGGGTCCACATGATATCTTTCTACTGTACTCAAGTCTTAGCAAAAATCCAGCCTAGTACATTTTTAAGATACATGACTAACCCAATCATATATGTTTATGGAATCCATGTCATCCTCTATATTTCCTCATGTTTCTGAAGACAAATATTCCTATAAAGACGACTTCCATGTAACATTAGAAACAATCCCCTTTTAGATTTTTCCATACTAAATCTCTTATGTATCTTTTCAATATATTTTCCTTTACTTAGACAGAGTAGCCTCTTGGATCTATCATGATAGATCATGATCCTAGGAATATAGTTTAATTATTATAATCCCTTCATGGAGAAACATTTATTCTACTAGGACTTAATAGACTATAAATTGGCATGTCATTTCAATTAAGTAATATTTCATCAACATATAATATTCAGAATATGATCGCACTCCCACAAAACCGCTTATAGACACAATTCAACGTTCATTATTTATAGAACCTAATTCTATTAAGGATTCATCAAAATGAATTTTCTTTGTCCTATATGCTTGTTTTATTCTATAAATGTATCTCTATAATTTTCACACCTTGTTCGCATCATTTGGAGTCACAAACCCTTCATGTTGTGTCATAAAGATATCTTCATAAATGATCCTATTAAGGAAGGATATTTTGAAATATATTTTTCAAATCTTATAGTCATAGAAATCCATAATTTAATGTAAAAGTTTGATGGATTTCAGTATTGAAATTGTTGAAAAGGTTTTATTATGGTCTAGGCCTTGATGTTTTTTGAACTGTTTGGCAGATAGTCATGCCTTATAAGTACTGATTTGTCCATCCATTTCCAGTTTCATATTGAATACCCATTTACAGCCAATGGGATTTTCATCCATAGGATGATCTACCAAAATCCATATTTGGTTTTGTTACAAAGAATACATTTCCTAATTAATATCTTCTTGACACTTGGAAACATCAGTTCTACTTACTACTTCCTTATAGGTTAGAGGATTACTATTATCAACTAATATTGAGTCACCATCTGCAATGACTAGAAACCCATATAGTTCTAGTTCTCTAACCTCTCATGTACTCATAAATAGTACTTGCAGCCTGGAACTTATTCTTTCTAGGGGATTTGTAGAATATGTTTCCTTTTCCATCTCTTATGTATCTTGATCATGGACTTCATTGAAGTATATAAACCTCCCACTATCTCTTTTAGAGACATTATCCTTCTCAATAAATTCGCGACTTCTGTCAAACGAAAACATTTTGTTTGAAATATTTTATAGGTTTCATCCCTTTGTTTCTTTAGGATATCCTATATAGATTTACTTAGTTCATTGAGGTGCATGTTTTTTACCTGAATAATACTTAACAAACACTCCACATACCCAAAAATTCGATTATGACAACATGAGTTTCATTCTAGAAAAAAATTCGTATGGAATACCCTCTTCTACCTTTTTTGTAACTTGGTTTATTATGCATACTATTTTCTGTAACACGTATCCCAAAAATGATATTGGAAGACTCACATGCCACATCATTGATCTGAACATATTTAACAAGGCTTGTTTCCTCTTTTCACAAACACCATTACATTCTATTGTATATAGAGGAGTGAGTTGGGGTATAATTCCAAACTCCTGTAAAAAATCAATGAGGACTTGATTGTGATATGTTTCACCATGTTTTGAGTAGGTATTTTTAATCCTCTAACCAAGCTAGTTTTCAAATTCATTATTTTATTCCTTGAATCTATTAAAGGAATCTGACTTATACATCATTAAGTAGACATATCCATATCTTATTAAATCATTAGGAAAAGTTATAAAGTATTCTTACCTACCCCTTTTTTCAACTAGAAATGGTCCACACACAAAGGTATGAACTAATTCAATAATCTCGTTTCCCCTTTCACATTTTCCACTAAATGGGTATTTGGTCATTTTTTCCTTATAAACATGCAAGAAATACAACAAATGGTTTTAGTTCAAAGGAATATATATATCTATCTTCATGTAATTAAGTCAAACAGTTTTCATTTACAATACCTAGATGGTGATGAAAAATCTGGGTGTGGTTTGAGTCATGTGAGTTTGTTTTTTTATCAATTTCTATAACTTGGTTTGTGTAATCCAACACATAATGTCCATTATTTAAATGCACCGTTCCATAAAAAAAATATTATCCTTATAAAAAAATTCATCTCCAAACATAATAAAAAATCCATCTATACCAAGTATAGATACATAAATAATGTTTTTGGTAACATATGGAACACAATAAAAATCTTTCAAAATCATGATCATCCTTATCATAAATATAAGGTGGTATTCATCGATAGTAATATTAGAAAGTCTCAATCTATTGGGTACTCATACATCTACCACCCCTGATCAATTTTTCCTAAATCCACATGGTTTCTATAATTAAATACATAAGTAAGTACCAAAATCTGTATCTATTACCCAATTGGTAGAAACCAATAAATTTCACTTGATAAAAAATTCACCTGAAGCATCTAATTTCTTCTTTTCATGGGTGAAATTTTTCTTCTAGTGGCCCTTCTTTCTATGTGAAAAAACAACAACATCCTATTCCCCTACATTTCCCTTGATCCTTCTCTTTATATAAGCGGATTTTGAAGAATCTTTGGACACAAATCTCTTCACCTAGCCTTTCCTTTTATTCACCATAAGGATAGATGTCACGACCCGACCTCGGGGTCCGTGCCGTGACTACCCCAAGCCCGCCTTCCATAGGCCAGGGGCTGGCGACTAGCACCAAGGCGTAAATCCCGGTAAAAAAGGGAAGGCATTGCCTTTGTAAAGTAAACAAACACCACAGAGTAAGCAAGCGGAAAGTAAACACTAAGCAAAAGCAGAGTACAACTGAAAGTGCGGAAAAGTAAATAGGCCAGTATACAAACCCAAACTGAAAGTAAAGTACAACTCGAAAAGGAAAAACAACAACTGTAAGTAAAAGCCGCTACACTGAGCTGTCCACTGGAGATCCCACCTGAAGGGTGGATACAGATGGCTCCACTGATCCTTGGGTCCCGTCGTCCACTCTGAACTCGTCCCGCCTAGTGGTCCACCTCCAGGTACCGTCCTGCTCTGCAAGCCTCAGCCAAGATCAACGCTGTCCGTCGTCTGCAACCAACACAACGTAGTGCGGGCAAAGCCCGTGCAGGGGTGAGTATAAGCTACTCAGTAGGGACCCCAAGACCCCTGAAGGTCTCTCAAAATCCACAAAGGATAAACCACAAATAAAGGTACAATCACGAAGTAACAACCGACTCTGCTTAGGTATATGCCCATACATATACCTAAGTCATCAATTTCAAATACGCTCCAACCTCCGAGCCCAAGTACAACTCAGTCCACACAGGAAAGTAAATGTATTCCACACAGGAAAGCAAAACGTAATCCACACAGGATAGCACAACACAATCCACACAGGAAACCAACAGAATTCAGCTCACACAAGTATACTTCTTCAAAGGACGATAAAGATGATCTCTGATCCATCTAAGTCATCGGACCCATGAAGGATCGATAGGTAACTAACCCCCGCAAAAGACCCACACAGGATCGAGCCCACATAGAACCTGTAGGCGCTGGTTCACACAGGACCGCTGAGCGCAAAGACCCACACAGGATCGGACCCACACAGGATCGGGCCCACACAGAACCTGTAGCACTGATCCACGTAGGATCGCTGAGTGCTGTAGTCGTCGTCATCGAATCCACACAGGATCTCTGTACTGTCGTCGTCGCAGTCACAGTAGCAGTAGCAGTAGCAGTAGCAGTAGCAGTAGCAGTAGCAGTAGCAGTAGCAGTAGCAGTAGCAGTCACAGTCGCAGCCGGCACTAGGGTTCCCGCACACAGCAAGCTCGTTCGGAGGGTCCGCTCCACGAGCCGAGAAGCTGATACATCAACTGTCACAAATTCCAGAGTTGATGTATCCAAAAGTTCCGTATCGTCAATAGGAACTCAACGCAACAGACGGCGCGTCGATCGGACGCCCGGTCTGAGAGTTATTGGCATTTTCGTTCCCGGGGCCCGGTTGGTTTTTAAGGCAAAACCAACCCGACTGTACTCCACCTGCATCCAAACCTCGGGCGGAGTATGCCAAAAGATCTGTCTCACTAAGAGGAACTCAACAAAGCTGACGGCACGTCAATCGGACGTCCGTAGCTCAAGATATGAGCGTTTCTGCTCCGAAGGCCCGGTTGGTTTCGTGTACGAACCAACCCGGCCGAACTCAAAGTATTCCGAAACTTTGAGTGCGATATACCTAATTGACCGTCTCGATCCAAGGATCACGTAGCCGCTGACAGTTCGTCAATTGGAGGTCCGTGGCTCAAGTTATGGCCAAAAGACCGAAGACGACACGAAAACGGGGGGTCCGGGTCCGGGCCGACCCGGCCCGGCCGGCGGCGGATCGGCGCGGCGGCGCGGACCGGCGCGACGGCGCGGTCCGGCGCGGCCCTGCCGGCGGCGGCCCGGCCTAGCGCCGCTGGGGTCACGCGCGGGGGGCATGGCCCCCGCATCCTGCTGGCGGCGCGGCTTTTTGCCGCGCCATTTTGTGAACCGGCCCCCCTTCGAGGGGGCCTACTTGAGGGAAACCGGGGGGCCGCCTGCCCCCCTCAATGAAACCCCCCCCCCCCAATTAAATGGGGGGGGGATTTTGAGTGCTGGCCGGGGGAATTAAATTCCCCCGGCCTTTGACCATCCGGCCGGCCACCTGGCTGGCCGGTTTTTCTCCAACGGGACCGGCAAACCGGTCCCCTTTCCGGCTTCTGACGCCGGCGGCCCGGCCGCCGGTCTTCTCGTCCCGCCGTGGCCCAGAACCGGCCGCGGTGTTCGTCATCCGGCGCGGTGCGACGGCACCGCGCCCCTCCGCCGCGCCTTTGATTCCCTTCGACGCGGCGCGACGGCGTCGCGTTCTTGATGATCCTTCCACGGCGCGGCGCGACGGCGCCGCACAATATAAGCGTGCGAATAACCGCGTGGTGCGACGGCACCACGCCATCTTGTTTCATCCGCAATATAAATCAACAAGAACAAAGAAGGGGGTTCGGCCGTGTTCATGCGGTCCGGCCCCCTCACGTTAAATGATAATACATATTTAAATATCCTCACGTTAGTCATGCCAGAACCACGAACAAGAATAAATAAATAAACAAATAACAACAACCCCTACCTTGGGTTCAAGTTCGAAGATTGTCAACGACCCGCGGAAGACAACGTCGCGGAGGTCGGGCGTCGCGGTAGTCGTTCGTCAAATCCGATGATGAAGAGGTACATCCGAAGAGGTACGTCGTTGACGAATCTTCGTATGCCGACGAAGGAAGTCCGAGGAGGAAGCGGCGTTCCCTTTCGTTGACACGGAAGACAAAGAAGAGAGGAGCGGCGTTCTTCATCGGAGCTTGAGCGTTCTTCGTCAAAGCTTGAGCGTTCTTCGTCAAAGTTTGAAGAAGAAGGAGAAGAACCCAAAATGCTCTCAAGATGGCTAAACAATTCTAACCAAATAAAATAAGATAGGGTCTTATTTTATTCACAAACTTAACAAATTGAATTTCAAAGGTTTGAAATTCAAATAAGATAACTCCAAAATTAAATAACAATTTTTCATGTCATTTAAAGAGGGGTTAAAGGGAGTTTGAGAGAATATGGAAGGTTTATGTTCATGTGGGTCCCACCACACTTAATCCTCTCAAGGGAGGTTAAGTGGGTGTGGGTCCCACCCCTAACTTCCTTTGAGAGAATTTAACCAACAAAAGTAAAATAAAAAGTGTTCCACATTTTTATTCAACTTTTTATAATTCTCCCAAAAACTAACTTTCGTCCCGCAATAAACGCAACTTCGGAAAAGGTCTCCTTAAGCGAATATCGGCGTTGCGAGTTCATCGGTGTCCTCAGATTTCAATTCCGAGCACCGGATCAAAAGTTAGAAATTCCCGCTCGTTCGTTCACTGAACGTACCCGAGCCAAACTTCAGAAAATGATTCCGGGCACTCCGGGCCTCGGAATCCGGTGCCGTCTGAAACCGCGCTCTTGTAAAATTCCAAAGAAAATTAAGAAAAAATTTCCCTTGAATTTTACGGGTCTCTACATTACTCCCACCTCAGGGCTTTACGTCCCCGTAAAGATACATCAAAACTAGGGAAACAAATGAGGGTACTGAGCACGCATCTGAGCCTCCCGCTCTCATGTGCTCTCCTGGAGATTCCAGTGCTGCCATCTGATGCGAAAAAGAGGAATCGATCGCCCACGTAGGACCCGCTCCTGTCGATCCTCTATCTCCATCGGGACCTCCGTAAAAGTCGCACCATCGTCAACGTCAAGCTCCCCATGGTCAATGATGTGCGTCGGGTCGTGCACGTATCTCCTCAGCTGAGATACGAGGAAGACGTCGTGCACCCGGTGCAACTGAGATGGCAGAGCCAGGCGATAAGCCACCTCGCCAACCCTGCTGAGGACCTGGAAGGGTTCGATGAAGCACGAAGATAACTTGCCGCCTCGGCCAAATCTCCGAATACCACGTCGAGGTGAGACCCGCAAGAAGACGTGGTCACCATACTCAAACTCCAGTGGCCTCCGCCTCCAGTCAGCATATGACTTCTGCCGGCTCTGAGCTGTCATCATCCGCTCCTGGATGACCTGGACCTTCTCTGTCGTGGCCTGGACCATCTCCGGTCCCACAAGTGCTGACTCCCCAGGATCTGTCCAGCACAAAGGAGATCTACAAGGTCGGTCGTACAACGCCTAGTACGGTGCCATCCCGATGGTGGAGTGGTAGCTATTGTTGTACGCAAACTCCACCAAGGGTAGGTGGTCCTCCCAGCTACTACCAAAGTCGAGGACACATGCGTGGAGCATGTCCTCGAGAGTCTTAATGGTCCTCTCAGTCTGACCATACGTCTGAGGGTGAAAGGCTGTGCTCAGACGTAGCTGTGTCCCGAACGCCTCCTGTAACCCCTTCCAAAGCCGGGAAGTAAAACGAGCATCTCGATCAGAGATGATAGATGATGGCACACCGTGGAGCCGCACAATCTCCTGAACGTAGAGACGTCCCAAGCTCTCCACTGAGCCCTGCTCTCTGATGGGTAAGAAGTGTGCCGACTTGGTGAGTCGGTCAACAATCACCCATATGGAGTCGTGACCTCTGGAAGTACGTGGTAGTCCAGTCACGAAGTCCATAGATATGCCGTCCCACTTCCACTCCGGGACCTCCAAGGGCTGTACCAAGCCTGCTGGTACCTGATGCTCTGCCTTCACCTGCTGGCAGGTGAGGCATCGAGAAACGAACTCTGCTACTGCCTTCTTCATGCCCGGCCACCAGTGCTGTCGTCTGAGGTCCAGGTAGATCTTCGCCACTCCAGGATGTACCGCCAAAGGAGAAGTGTGAAACTCTCTCAGCACTTCCTCTCGCAAATCGACTGGTACCATGGTACGTCCTTTGAAAAGGATGTCGTGCTCTGCTCCAAGGGAGAAACCATCAGGTGCCTGTCCCGAGGATATCTGTGCACGCCGTGTCTCACAGTCAGCGTCCTCACGCTGTGCCTCTCTGACCCGCTGCAGTAGTGGAGGGGTGACTGTGAGAGACTGGAGGAAGGCTGCTCCATCTCTATCCACGAAGGATATCTATAAAGAGGATAGCTGCTCTGTCGCCTCCTCAAGTAGCTGAATGCCCGTCCTCCTGCTAAGGGCATCGGCTACTACGTTCCCCTTCCCAGGAGTATAGACTATCTCAAAGTCATAGTCCAGGAGGAACTCGAGCCATCGCCGCTGTCTTAGGTTCAGGTCCTTCTGCGAGAAGATATACCTGAGACTCTGATGATCGGAAAAGATTGTAAAGCGCTCTCCCATCAGATAGTGTCGCCATGTCTTCAGAGCGAAGACCACTGCTGCTAACTCCAGGTCATGGGTAGCGTAGTTCTGCTCATGCGGCCTCAAGTGACGTGATCCATAGGCGATAACTACCCACTCCTGCATCAGAACACATCCGAGTCTGGTCCCTGATGCATCGTAGTAGACTACGTACCCTACTCCCTCCTCAGGCAACCTCAAGATAGAAGCGCTGGTCAATCTCTGTCTCAACTCCTGGAAGCTCTGCTGACATCTGTCTGACCACACAAAGGGTTTCCCTTTCTTCGTCAAAGCTGTGAGTGGTGCCGCAACTCTAGAGAAGTCTGGCACGAATCTCCGATAGTATCCAGCTAGTCCCAAGAAACTCCGAACCTCAGTCACGCTCCTGGGTGGCTCCCATGCTAACACAGCCTCAATCTTCGCAGGATCCACTGCAACTCCCGCCTCAGAGATAACGTGTCCCAAGAAGTGGACCTCACGTATCCAGAACTAGAACTTTGAGAGCTTACCATAAAGCTGGTTCTCTCGGAGTGTGTCTAGTACAACTCGCAAGTGATAGGTGTGCTCCTCCTCAGTCGTAGAGTAAATCAGAATGTCGTCGATGAAGACCACGACAAACCGATCGAGGTATGGCTGAAATATCCTGTTCATGAGAGCCATGAACACTGCTGGAGCATTGGTTACACCGAAAGGCATAACCAAGAACTCATAGTGGCCATACCGACATCTGAAGGCCGTCTTCTACACATCCTCGTCTCTGACTCTGAGCTGATGATAGCCTGACCTGAGGTCTATCTTCGAGAACCACCGTGCTCCTTTGAGCTGATCAAAGAGGTCATCAATCCTCGGTAGCAGATACTTGTTCCTCACTGTCACCTGGTTCAGGCGACGATAGTCAACACAAAGTCGCAAGCTCCCGTCCACCTTCTTGGCGAACAATATCGGGGAAGCCCAGGGTGAAACACTGGGTCGGATGAACCCCTTGCCCTGCAAGTCCTCCAACTGTACCCGTAGCTCTCGAAGACCGGCGGGGGCCATCCGATATGCTGGAGTGGATATCGGGGCTGTACCGGGGTACAAGTCAATATAAAAGTCTAACTCTCTACGAGGAGGTAGCCTTGGAACGTCGTCGGTAAAAACGTCCGCAAACTGATCCACCACTGCAGGAAAACCAGGACTCCGCACGTCAACTGCTCCAAGGATGAGGCTAGCCAACTGATGAGTAATGGGCTGTCCTCTCCTCCGCGGAAGTCCATCCTGTGCTGCTAAGGCTCCCTTCTCTCCGGTGAAGGTAAACCTGCTCCCGTCGGCGCGTACACATCACACCTTGTGCCTAAAACAGTCAATCTGCGCATGGACTGTAGATAGCCAATCCATGCCCAAGATGACGTCGTAAGGCCTCGACGCTGCTACAAGAAGATCCCAGCCGAAGCTCTCGCCTCCTAGAGTAAGCTCACACTGCCGGCACCAGTGCGTAATCGTCGAGTCTGCTCCCGTAGGAGTCTCTAGCCGTAAGGATCGAGCCAACGGCTCTGTCGGAATCTCCGAGCTCCGAACAAGGGCAACGGCTATGAAAGAGTGACTCGCCCCTGTGTCTATAAGAACTGCAGCAAGGGTGGAATAGACACAGATAGTACCTCGAATCATATCAGGTGCACCGTGATCGTAGGCCTCTACTGCCTGGAGCTGTGCCTGTCTCTGTCCGCCAGCTCCCTGTGGTCGGGGTGGACCTCCTGGTGGTGGTGGTGGCAGAGCCTCAAAGCGTCGCCCACCACCTGCTGCTCGGCCAGCTCCTCTGCCTCGTCCGCCTCCTCCCTGCGGACCGCCACGGTCGACCCTCTGCCTCTGCCTCGGTGGTCCCTCAACCGACTGCTGCTCCTTGGCACAGCGGGTCGGGCAGTCACGAGCCATGTGGCCCTGCCCGCCGCACGAGTAGCACTGTCTGCCTCTCGAAAGACTGGCTCCTCGCTGTGTGCCCCGCACTGTTGAGCCAGTGTCCTGAGGTCATCTGCCTGAGGGTCTGGTCTGTCTGGACCCCTGAGTCATCCGTCGACTGCCTGCTGCAGATGACTCTGCCACGTGCCGCCTTGAGGTGGGTCGCTGCGCTGGTGTAGACTCAGCAAGGAAGCTCTCGATCAGAAGGGCCCGATCCAGTACTCCTGTCTGAGTTGGTATGCTGAGGGAGATCAACGATGCCCTGATCTCGTGTCTCAAACCCTGCTCGAAGTTCCGGGCCCGGAAGAATGGGTCTCGTACCATGTCGGTCGAGTAGCGCGAGAGATCAGTAAATCTCACCGAGTACTGAGCGACCGTCATGCTGCCCTACCGCAGCTGAAGAAGCTCCTGGATACGCACCGCACGAAGGGTGGCTGGGACGAACTCCGAGCGGAAGAGGCTCTCAAAGTCCATCCAAAGTAGAGATGCCTCATCGTGCACCTGGAGCATCAAGCTCCACCATCGTCCTGCTGCTGCATGTAGTAGGCTCGCAGCGAGGATCACCATGAGGTCTGCTGGTGTCCTCACTAGCCTAAACACACGTACCACTGCCTCCAGCCAGTCCTCGGCTGCCTGGGGATCCGTCTCCCCGCGAAACCTGGGTGGTCGCTGGCGCTGAAACTCATGCAGTGCGCTGAGGCGACGTACATCGTCAGCGGCTGGCGCTGGAAGCATCGGGGGCTCGGCGGGTAGTGCTACCGCCGGTGCAACTGCTGATAAAGGTCCCTGCACTGAGGCCTCGTCGCTCGGTGGGCTGTCGTCACACTGGACTCTCGGAACCCTAGCTGGCTGCCGTCGTGGGGCCATCCTGAAAAGGAAACAGGTGTGTCACGGTCAGAACAGTATACCTGGTGAGCTGATATAAGTAATCACAAAGAAAACTTTGAAACACACACGCAATCAATGTTTTCGTGCATTAAGTCGGAAATCAGAAGTCAGGGTACTGGTGTACGGATACGTCGGCCGTCGCACCAACACTGGACTCCCTGGACTGATAACCACACTCAATACGCTAAACATTATTTCTTCACATAGAAAAGATCAGAGTTCGCGGTAGAACTGAACTCCTTTGATACCAATTTGTCACGACCCGCCCTCGGGGTCCGTGCCGTGACTACCCCAAGCCCGCCTTCCATAGGCCAGGGGCTGGCGACTAGCACCAAGGCGTAAATCCTGGTAAAAAAGGGAAGGCATTGCCTTTGTAAAGTAAACAAACACCACAGAGTAATCAAGTGGAAAGTAAACACTAAGCAAAAGTAGAGTACAACTGAAAGTGCGGAAAAGTAAATGGGCCAGTATACAAACCCAAACTGAAAGTAAAGTACAACTCGAAAGGGAAAAACAACAACTGTAAGTAAAAGCCGCTACACCGAGCTGTCCACTGGAGATCCCACCTGAAGGGTGGGTACAGATGGCTCCACTGCTCCTTGGGTCCCGTCGTCCACTCTGAACTCGTCCCGCCTAGTGGTCCACCTCCAGGTACCGTCTTTCTCTGCAAGCCTCAGCCAAGATCAACGTTGTCCGTCGTCTGCAACCAACACAACGTAGTGCGGGCAAAGCCCGTGTAGGGGTGAGTATAAGCTACTCAGTAGGGACCCCGAGACCCCTGAAGGTCTCTCAAAATCCACAAAGGATAAACCACAAAGAAAGGTACAATCACGAAGTAACAACCGACTCTGCTTAGGTATATGCCCATACATATACCTAAGTCATCAATTTCAAATACGCTCCAACCTCCGAGCACAAGTACAACTCAGTCCACACAGGAAAGTAAACGTATTCCACACAGGAAAGAAAAACGTAATCCACACAGGATAGCACAACACAATCCACACAGGAAAGCAACAGAATTCAGCTCACACTGGTATACTTC
Source organism: Viscum album (assembly GCA_963277665.1). NCBI lineage: Eukaryota > Viridiplantae > Streptophyta > Magnoliopsida > Santalales > Viscaceae > Viscum > Viscum album. Next base: position 1,524,525,751 of record OY728138.1, on the reverse strand, counting down.
TTCAAAGGACGATAAAGATGATCTCTGATCCATCTAAGTCATCGGACCCACGAAGGATCGATAGGTAACTAACCCCCGCAAAATACCCACATAGGATCGGGCCCACATAGGACCTGTAGGCGCTGGTTCACACAGGACCGCTGAGCGCAAAGACCCACACAGGATCGGACCCACACAGGATCGGGCCCACACAGGACCTGTAGCACTGATCCACGTAGGATCGCTGAGTGTTGTAGTCGTCGTCGTCGAATCCACACAGGATCTCCGTACTGTCGTCGTCGTAGTCATAGTAGCAGTAGCAGTAGCAGTAGCAGTCACAGTTGCAGCCGGCACTAGGGTTCCCGCACACAGCAAGCTCGTTCGGAGGGTCCGCTCCACGAGCCGAGAGGCTGATACATCAACTGTCACAAAGTCCAGAGTTGATGTATCCAAAAGTTCCGTATCGTCAACAGGAACTCAACGCAACAGACGGCGCGTCGATCGGACGCCCGGTCTGAGAGTTATTGGCATTTTCGTTCCCGGGGCCCGGTTGGTTTTTAAGGAAAAACCAACCCGACCGTACTCCACCTGCGTCCAAACCTCGGGCGGAGTATGCCAAAAGATCCGTCTCACTAAGAGGAACTCAAAAAAGTTGACGACATGTCAATCGGACGTCCGTAGCTCAAGATATGAGCGTTTCCGCTCCGAAGGCCCGGTTGGTTTCGTGTACGAACCAACCCGGCCGAACTCAAAGTACTCCGAAACTTTGAGTGCGATATACCGAATTGACCTCCTCGATCCAAGGATCGCGTAGCCGCTGACGGTTCGTCAATTGGAGGTCCGTGGCTCAAGTTATGGCCAAAAGACCGAAGACGACACGAAAACGGGGGGTCCGGGTCCGGGCCGACCCGGCCCGGCCGGCGGCGGACCGGCGCGGCGGTGCGGACCGGCGCGGCGGCGCGGTCCGGCGCGTCGGCGCGGCCTGGCGCCGCTGGGGTCACGCGCGGGGGGCATGGCCCCCGCATCCTGCTGGCGGCATGACTTTTAGCCGCGCCATTTAGTGAACCGGCCCCCCTTCGAGGGGGCCTGCTTGAGGGAAACCGGGGGGCCGCCTGCCCCCCTCAATGAAACCGCCCCCCCAATTAAATGGGGGGTGGGGGCTTTTGAGTGATGGCCAGGGGAATTAAATTCCCCCGGCCTTTGACCATCCGGTCGGCCACCTGGCCGGCCGGTTTTTCTCCAACGGGACCGGCAAACCGGTCCCCTTTTCGGCTTCGGACGCCGGCGGCCCGGCCGCCGGTCTTCTCGTCCCTCCGCGGCCCGGAATCGGCCGCGGTGTTCGTCGTCCGGCGCGGTGCGACAGCACCGCGCCCCTCCGCCGCGCCTTTGATTCCCTTCGACGCGGCGCGACGGCGTCGCGTTCTTGATGATCCTTCCACGGCGCGGCGCGACGGAGCCGTGCAATATAAGAGTGCGAATAACCGCGTGGTGCGACGGTACCACGCCATCTTGTTTCATCCGCAATATAAATCAACAAGAACAAAGAAGGGGGTTCGGCCGTGTTCATGCGGTCCAGCCCCCTCACGTTAAATGATAATACATATTTAAATATCCTCACGTTAGTCATGCCAGAACCACGAACAAGAATAAATAAATAAACAAATAACAACAACCCCTACCTTGTGTTCAAGTTCGAAAATTGTCAACGACCTGCGGAAGACAACGTCGCGGAGGTCGGGCATCGCGGTAGTCGTTCGTCAAATCCGATGACGAAGAGGTATGTCCGAAGAGGTACGTCGTTGGCGAATCTTCATATGCCGACGTAGGAAGTCCGAGGAGGAAGCGGCGTTCCCTTTCGCTGACATGGAAGACGAAGAAGAGAGGAGCGGCGTTCTTCGTCGGAGCTTGAGCGTTCTTCATCAAAGCTTGAGCGTTCTTCGTCAAAGTTTGAAGAAGAAGGAGAAGAACCCAAAATTCTCTCAAGATGGCTAAACAATTCTAACCAAATAAAATAAGATAGGGTCTTATTTTATTCACAAACTTAACAAATTGAATTTCAAAGGTTTGAAATTCAAATAAGATAACTCCAAAATTAAATAACAATTTGTCATGTCATTTAAAGAGGGGTTAAAGGGAGTTTGAGAGAAGATGGAAGGTTTAGGTTCGTGTGGGTCCCACCACACTTAATCCTCTCAAGGAAGGTTAAGTGGGCGTGGGTCCCACCCCTAACTTCCTTTGAGAGAAGTTAACCAACAAAAGTAAAATAAAAAGTGTTCCACATTTTTATTCAACTTTTTATAATTCTCCCAAAAACTAACTTTCATCCCGCAATAAACGCAACTTCGGAAAAGGTCTCCTTAAGCGAATATCGGCGTTGCGAGTTCATCGGTGTCGTCAGATTTCAATTCCGAGCACCGGATCAAAAGTTAGAAATTCCCGCTCGTTCGTTCACTAAACGTACCCGAGCCAAACTTCGGAAAATGATTCCGGGCACTCTGGGCCTCGGAATCAGGTGCCGTCTGAAACTGCACTCTTGTAAAATTCCAAAGAAAATTAAGAAAAAATTTTCCTTGAATTTTACGGGTCTTTACAATAGAAGTATTTTTATGCTTTATCTCATTATCAACTTGGTGAATTAATGATATAATATCTATAAGTGGGTTATCTATATTTTTTATATTAAAATTCACAATAATTCTAGATATTTAGTGATGCAGTAATGAGATAGATGCATAATTGTTTCGGAAATTTAAACTCAAGAACCAATAGGTTCTCAATATAGCCAATGAGTTTGACTACATGAGCCAAAAATGGGGCACCTTTACCAATATTACTCTGAAATAGTGCCTTGGATATTTCAAACTATTCATATCTAGATCTCTCCATGTATAAGCTACAGCGATGCTCAATCATTTTATTAGAATCCATGTTTTCTTGAGACTTCATGTGTTCACTAGACATGGAGGAGAGAATTAAACACTAAACATCAACCATGTCTCTCATGTGTTTATCATAGACAATAAACTCTTTTCCAATCACCTCCTTTGTAGGCAGATTAGAAAGTGAGGAATCTAGGACATAAGATTTACATTCATGGCTCAAAACAAACTGAAGGTGTATGATCCAATCCTAGAAGCTACTTCTAGTAAAAAGATGGTATTTATACAATATTGAACATATGGATAATTCAGTTGAATAAATTTAAATTATTATATAATTATAAAATAGAACATAATCTGTACATCCCACTATTAAAAATTATGATATAGATAATGAATTTATTTTTATTAAGTCTTTCACTATTTATCATTTTTCAATGGACCTCACCATTGAACTCACAATGTCCCATTACTCATGAGATTCTAGTGGAAAGGATCTATATTTCTCTTCTTAATGATATAAAATTTATCCATAAAAACCATAATAATGTATTTAGGTAGGTGGTCTTTCCAACTGAGGGATTATAGTTCCTTTATCCATTGAGTGGACTCTGCAATCCAGCAATCCTAATTAGTATTTCCTCAAAACCTACCTCCAAATTTATATTGAATAGACCTTGTCTGTTAAATTAAATAAAATTTTGGTGAATTCAACCCACCATCTTAATTAAGACTCTCTGATAATTAAAATTTCCACCAACTTTGTGTTAAACTAACACTTTAACTATGGTTTTATCTTAACATATATTTCTGAAGGTGTAATTACTTAATATTAACTTGAGAGATTTTGTTTAATTATACATAAAGATTTATTGTTTTGTCATGTACATGTCTTGCTAATATTAATTGTATTTTCCATATGTGATTCCATGTTTTGATAAAATGTTTATTCATAATCAATTAATTTAAATTAAATATTTAAACATTAATTCATTTATTTATGTGATCGTGGTCTTGTATAAATAATATAAATAATTGATAAGATATAAATAAATAAATAAATAAATCAGTCATGAGTTTATTTAATAGTTGATTTATCAAGGGGATAATAAATAAACCTACGACCCAAGGGTAGGCCATGTGTGAAAGTGAAGTCGAAACATGACTCCATGCAAGGTTCAATGATAAGCCTTCATTTCCTAGAGATCCCTTCTAGGGTATGATGTATGTGGTGGAATGTGAAAATATTAGTTCGGTGTCAGGGTCAGTGGAAATCTTGGATCCACCAAAAATGTGAAATCCATGGCATACATCAGAAGATATTCATCCAATGAGATTAATGGTTTCTGGAAAATAAAGACCACGTGTAGCAGTAGAGGTCGGTTCATGTTTGATGTGGAAAATTATTAGCCTACCTCATGGGGTTTTGTTGTGATTTGAGTTTAAATATCTATCACCCATCTATGAGATTAAACCATAGATAATGGTGTCTACCCACTTAATAAGAAGTCCATCAATTAGGAAGTGTGGCCTATGAATCCCAACACAGCACGAAGGATGGAATTGACTAATCCTAACTACAAGGTTGGGTTGCTTGTAATGAAGAAACATGCTCATTGGTAGTAGGGTATTCTATGGGTGTCTGGATCTCTCTTGATCACCATGGATCTGGGTATGTTTGTCACGGTGAAGGCTCAAATACGATGGTGGGACTAGGCATTGGTTTTTTGGTGAGTGAGTGGTGTTGGAGTGGGTTTGTTATTTAGAAATACTAGTGTGAATATCTATATTGATGTCTATGCATCCCCTCTCCATACGTCTTGTGATGGAAGTGATGGAGGGACTTTCATCGAAGGTGGTGAAAAAGGATTTATGGGTTGTTAGTGAAGGAAGAAGGTGGGATTTTGGTTGGGAGGTCACTCGGGATGGTGGCAGCGATGGAGGAGCAGTTAGGGTCATTGGCATAAGACTATGGTGGGATTCTAGGTAGTTGATCAATCAATATGGAAGATGATAGTCGGGCCCATTAGCAACAGGTGTCAATAGACAGCTGGACCACACACAGGCAGAGCAGCCACAACAGATCATGCTAAATCAGGCCGTCTAGCACCTTTAGGTTATGTTTAGACCTTCGATTTTGGGTCTTCAGGCCAATTCCTTTGGAATATGTGACCCTAGATCTATTATTCTCATGTATTGGGTTTTTTATTCCCAAAATTTATAGGAGTTATTTTCATTTAATAATAAAAGGAGTTATTTTCATCCTACCTATTTTAAAAAAATATATGACCTAAGGAAAAACATATTATTCTATCCTTAGTGTCAGTTGAAAAATTCCACCTATTCCCCTTTTTATTACCTAGGTTGGAGTTATATTAGTTCCATCTTGAACCACCTCAATGTTCCTTGGGATACTACTTTAATTACATTTATTTATAACTCCCACGTATGTGAGGAGAAGAAAAGGATTGGTTAAGGAGAATTGAATAAATCACATTAGAACCGTAGTTCCTGCATAATAAAGGAGGGAGGAAAGACATGAAGGCCATCATATTTAATATAATATTAAATAATTTCACACGCATGTAATAAATTAAATTAAATAAAACTAACACATATAGAGATCTCAGTCTCACTCATGAACGATCATACACATGTAAAAAATATAAAAAAGTACACTGGTGAACATTCATTTCTATTCATTATTTACTATTAATATAGACGTGATTACATTAATTAATTAATTAATTTCACTTTATTTTAATTAAAATAAAAATTCTCTTAAAGATACCAATCATAAATGTATTTACGAAAAATAAACGGCTTGATCAATAATTTTAGATAATTACATTAACTTAAATGATAATTTAATAATTCATTAAAACCTTTGTAACATAGTCAAACACAATTGGTTATGATAGTGTAATTATATTTTAATTCAACAATTAATTATTTTAATGAAATTTAATTTTTTCCTTTATTAGGAGACTACACGTTATGTATTTATGATCTACAAATCATGTTCCTCATTTTTTGTGTACCTGGGATAAATTCTTGGAGATTTGGCATGTATATCAACTAGACTGGAATGTTTTTACTCACCAAATATGCACCATGTATCATGATTTCCATGTGTCCACATAACACAATGAAAAAATCATTATGTTATTTGGACGTGGGGTCGAACGATGTGTACTAAAAAGACACTTCGTGTGTTCTGCTAGTCGTGTGTCTTCATAAACCATCACTAGACTCATCTTTTATTTTTGAATGTGTGAATTAATGAGTTACACTTCTTGTACACCAGCTACACATCATGTTCTCTATTAATGTTCTAGGCTATCAGTCTCATTTGGGGAATACAACTCCTCAGATAAATGTAAAATCTATTCTAGCATTTCACAATTCACTCTATGTTTTTTAAAGTTTTATTTCTGGGAATTCAAAGGTTGTTCAATTGGTTTTGACCCTTGTATGTTTTTAAAGGGCGTTGAACCTTTAAAAAATGAATATTCAGTCATTTTGGGAAGACCACACATCTTATTGATGTGTCTTCTCCTCATACACATAAAAAATAATAATTATACATTTTTCTATGATTTAATGTCATTATTCGGTCATTTTATATGGATATGACCTTTAAATGTGTTTTTTGGTGTTTTATGACACTAAAAGTATTTTTTCGGTCCTCTTGGAAAAATTCCACCACAGATTTATGTTCTATCATCCCAACTATTTTATAATTCCCTCTAAAATTTTTCTTGTCTTATTTTATGATATTCAGATGTTTTTTGATTGGTTTTGACCCCCCAGGACCACCATTTTAAAGGGTATCACCTTTAAAATTTTAATATTTGTTCATTAAAGGAATATTGCATGTCCAATTGACATGTCATATACTCATACACATAAATAATAATAAGATGATTTTTCTATTCTTTTAGGTAATTCTGAGGTTGTTTTATATATATGACCATTAATTGCATGTTTTGTTGTTTTATGACACTAAAAGTGCATTTTATGTCATCCAGATCAAAAAAAATCTCTTATTGACATACCATATGTATGACCATTTCAAATTTCATTCTTAAATTATTATCATCTGATTTAATATTATTTGGATCTTGTTCAGTTTGTTTTGACCCCCCGTGTGTTTTGAAATGGTATCAACCCTTTAAAAACTGTATATTCAGTCATTATGGGTAGACCACACATATTATTGATGTTTCATGTCCTTGTACACATCATAAATAATAATTAGATTGTTTTTCTATGATTTCACATCGTTATGGGGTCTTTTCCTAGGGATATGACTGTTAAATGTGTGTTTGGGTGTTTTATGACCCTAAAAGTGTGTTTCAGTCCTCCCTAGAAAATGCCGACTCCAATTGATGTTTTTTCTACTCAACCATTTCATAATTAGATCTAAAGTTTTTCTCATATGATTTCATATAATTATTATGTCATTAGATTGGTTTTGACCCTCAAAAAAACCTTTTTAAAAGGGGTCACTTTAAAAAACCTCATATTTGGTCAGTTCGGGTAGACTCCATGTCTGATTGATGTGTCTTCTGCTTTTACATTTCATGAATAATAATAAGACTATTTTACTTTGGTTTTAAGTCATTAGAGGTATTTTTATATAATTCTTACCATTAAATGCATGTTTTGGTGTTTTATGACACTAAACTATACTATTGAGATTTGAGGAAAAAATGTAACATACCTCAAGGAGATCAAGAGTTTTTCATTCAAACTAAAAATTTGAGTTTAAAGGGGAATTAAAAACCAAATTTTAAGGAATTTACAGGGGGGAAAATAACTTCATTTGATAGGGATAATGGAACTGAGATTATTTTAGAACATTTAATGAAAATTCAATCTAAAATATTAGGAAATAAAGAGAGGGTAGAGAATTTTATAAAAACGACTAAGGAACACATAAAAGATACTCAATTAAATTTCTCAAGGATAGATACAAGGTTTGATTAATCTATAAAAATAAATAAGCATGCATTAAAAAAATAAACCCACCTCCATTGCAGAAGATGATGCTAACCAATGTTGACTTTATCCCAATTGAGTGTGTCATGGAAGTATATTAGAAAAAATATAGAATAAACAATCCCATTGGAAGGTATGTATGAGTTATTTAATGGGTAATAATGTAATAAAATTTTATAATGGGAACACACTTCAACTAGAGAAGAATAACCAAAATAATCCACTAAAATTTTACACTTAGTACAAGCTGGATTTAAGGAATAAAATAAAGATAATGTTCTAGAAACTAAAATTCAATGGACCATAATGGATCTAAGATTTAATAATGGTGTTAACCCTATTAATAGTGGAAAATGGAGAGAGATGATAAAAATAAGTGTCCCCAATAAAAGTGGGAAAAGGTCAACGATAATGGAAAAATTAAAATTGTCATGCCTTAATTTATCCCTCCTCTCACTTGGTATTAACCATTTATACAAAAAATAAACAGTATCATACCTAATGTTACAAGGTCTAGATTCCTTTATTAAAAATTTAGTTAAACTGTTGTCAACTATAATTAAACACCCATTTTTAAGTCATAAATTTTCATCATTGGAAAAACAAAATGATGAAATATTTTTGGTCATTGGGTATGGACATTTACATAGTAGCAATAAATGGGATCATAGCCTATATAGGGAAGTGAGATCAATCACACGGTGAAAAGAATTAATTGAATGGGGATACAAAGGTTAATAGTTATTTATAGGGAAATTTAGATAACCCTATGTATTCAAAAGTGATTTCATGCAAGAAATTTTATGAAATGTGCGAGAATACTCTGAATACCTATGAGGGTGATTAAAATATTTGAGAATTGATAATGTATTCTCGAATAAGTGTAATGATTTGATAATGGGAATCAATGAATAATTTGACTAATTGTTGGATCATTTTAATGCTACTATTAAGGTAATGTTCTATTTTATGAAGACAATTAATGATACAACAATTTTCAAATTAATCTGAAGAAAAAAAGCACCATGACTCTTTCCAAATTTTTTAATTCTTGAATATAATGATCTAAAGGAGGTAATATTTGGAAGAATATATATAACACTAAAAGGAAGTTAAATGTGGATTAATTATAATGAATCAATACATAAATAAAATTCTCATGAGATAAAATTCAAGGATATAAAGAAAATTTCAATCAAAAATAAATCTAGCGGTGGAGAATTGTTGAGATGGTATATTTTCTTTCCTCTAAGATTGAAATATTAATTCATTTGTATGTTTTATCATTCTTTTTTTGTGTCTTAAATATGGTAATATTGTGCCTAAGTGTCATAAAATGTTTTTAAATAATTATGAGATAAAATAATCAATGATGAAATAATTAAAAGGCATGAACAATAATAAGAAACCATAGGAAAAATTATTCATGACGAACATAATACTTTCTAAATAGGATTATAGCATTGAATGTGTAAAATTAGAAGTTTTAAATGATTTTAGATACATTTTTGAATAATTTCTTTAGTTTTTTGTATCCATTCAGTAAGTAGAGGATATCAATGATAAAGCTTCTATAATTGAAGGTAGAGTTGATCTTAAAGCTGATTGAGATACATCAGTTGAAAAAATTTACATTTGTAGGGATAAAAAATGTATATAATGTGTTGATAAATTTTAACACCCTAATATTTATCATTATGTTATATTTTTAAATAAAATCAATAGCTTATATTTCACACAACACTGACTTGGCCTGCATTACACGCAACATTGAGTTTTTGTGAAACAACACTTTAGTATTATAATTATTTAAATGATATATTTATAAAATATCCATTAAATATAGTAATATATATAGTAATAAATAATATTTAAATGTTATTTATAATGTTTTCACATAAATAAAACATATTTATTATGGAATGTATAAGTTTGTGTAAAATAGTTATATGTTTAGAAATACTAGTTTCTTAAAGGAAGTACTTTTTATTTCCTTTTGTGAAAAGTAATAAAATTAATTTTAGACACACTTAGAAATTGAATATGGTAAAATTGACTTCATTTTTGAATTTTTAATAACAAAATTTTCTTAGGGTGAATTTTTGGTATTTTTTGGAAAGGTTCAATTTTTGATGAATATTGAAAAATAATACATTATTTTTAAAAACCAAGTTTTTCATTTAAATAATTATTTTACTTTAAATTTATTTTAAAGTAAAAGATTGATAAAAAATACATATATTAACCCAATTTATATCATTGTAATTGTTTTTATAACATAATTAGATATAAAATTTTATTGAACTTTTTAACGTCTCTTTTACCCGCCTTCTAACCACATCTGCCAGATTAGCATTAAACTTAATTTTACCACATCTATAAATTTAATTTCAGAAAATATACATACATGGTTTTAATTATTATGAAAAATTTGGTCTAATAGGATCAAAATAATTTTTGGTGAATATTAACTTTTGAATTTTATTTACCACAATTAAAGGTAAATAGGGTAATTGAAGGTAAAAATAATATTATAATAATATAAAATTACCAAAAAACTTGTCATAATTCAATTTGATAATTTTTTTATATCCAAATAAACATTAGTTATAAAATATTATCCTTTTTAAACCACTTTTATATGAATAATACATTTATTATATTTTATTTAAAGAAGAGTTAAAAATGTCATATTTAAATTTTAATAACTATATCATTTTTAATATGAGGTTATATGAGTGATATGGTCCACTATAAATAGTCATTATAAATCTAGAATTGTTATCAACATCATGGAAATTTATTTATAATTTTAGAAAATATATAATTAAATTAAATGTCGACACAATGATGATGTAGTAATTTATTTATTAAGGGAAGAATCAAATAAATGATATTAATAATATTAAAATAAATATCATTTGAAATATTTTATGTCATACATAATTTTTTTTATGAATATGAAATTTTATGGATTATTTAATGTTGTTTTTTTAAGGAATAAATTTGTTATGAATTTTTAAAAAGTAAAATAATAAATTGTATCAAAATTAACATAAATAATATTTTTAAATAATTAATATTTTATTAAATGAAAAAGAATTCAAATATATATATATATATATATATATATAATTATTAAAAATATATTTTATAGTGTTAAATATTTTATAAATTATCCAATTGGGGTTCTTCTAAAATTTTATAGTTATTATATTAACCCTATAGTATAAAAAGACAAGTACACATAGTAAGAGTTAAACTGTTTAACTAAGGGTTAAACCCAAAAGATAAGGTTAATTTTGTGGCCTATACTTGTATAAAAATAATTTTTTGAGAGTATTTAGACCCATAATAATATTATTCCCTAAATAACTCACTTTTAATCTATTTTAAAATTGAATTTTTTTTAATAAATTAACGGTTTTAGTGTTTTCTAAACTGCCCCTCCCTTCTCTTATAAAAGGGCACCTCTCCTTCTCTTTTATTCACACATATAAAGCCCTTTAGTTCTGTAAAACCCAACCCATTTTTCCTCCCAACTTCCATAAATTCATTATAGAGGACATACTTTGGGAATGAGGTCAACCTAAGGAATCTTTTTCTACAAATCAAAAGGAGACACTCGAAAGTGAGATAATTGTTTTAACAACTCTTTCAATGTTCTATTCTTCTTCCACATAATTTTCCTAAATTGTTTCCATACTAAAGTAATAACTACAAAATATAATATATTATTATTTTTCATTATTATTATGGTAAATCCATAATCCTCCTTTTACCCATCCTACTAAAAATAATATCACCATGTGTGCGCACGTATGACTTACCGTCTCCACGCAGTGGTGTAAAATATTTTTCATGTATATTTTTTTATATGGGTATAATGATGAATATAAATGATTTAAATAATAAATATTATATGATATTGTTTCTGTGTAATTCATATTCTATCTATTTCCATACCGTTTACTATTAAAGAATGATATCATTGCTCATGTGTACGTACGACCTACCGTCTCCATGACATGATGAGATTAATCCTCCGTTAAAACCATTTCAAAATTATTATAAAAATGTATATAATGAATAAATATTAAATATATGACATAAATATGATACTTTAATAATATATATATATATATCATTTACTTTCTTCAATTCAATACGATAAGAAAACAGAAACAAGATTCATACGTACTTACAGCCTATCGTCTCCATGAATGATGTATTCCATTTCATTTATCTATATATTATATATATTTTTATACAAAATATATATGATATATAAATATTGTTTTACATTATGTAATTAATCAATCATGATCTAATTAATAAGATCAAGATTAACATGTCAAAACACATACAATAAACAAAGTGATTATTACCAGAAATGTTACATTAACTGGGAAAATATTAATAAACAGGTAATATAATGTCATAAATGAATCATATATGATATCATAAATATTATTTTGATTTTTTAGAAGTTAATAATATATTTAAATCCAATATACAGAAGTTTTGGACACATGTACAGGGAATCAGACCTACAATAAGGGTTAATTTTTCAATATCTTTATTATCTGAGATTGTTTATACGTAAGTATTTACTGGGACATATTTATCATACATGTCCATGTTTCTTAAAAATATTTTCAAAATTACCATTTTTATGGTTTATTTGAGGGACACTTTAACTAAAATAATTTAAATACTTATTCTTCTAAAATATTTCTCATTGGTGTTTATGTTTTCAAAATAGTTTTAAGGAATTATTTATGTATACGTGATTATTTTAAAATTTCAATTCCTTTAAATATTTTGAAAGTTTTATGGGTCACTTTGATTCCAAAATATATTTTTAAATGTATTATTTTAAAAGTGCATGGTTTTTTAAAAAATAATTTTAAAGAAAAAGGAGAATTTGTCTCAAGATATTTTAAATGATTTTAACCAAGTATTTTCAACTATATAGACATCCTTTGTTGGATTATATGATTAATTGAGGTTGATCTCTAATGATATCATTTACCATATTTTATTGAATGATTTATGATTTAGTTTGATTGTGGATTTTATATTAAGATACCATTATTGTTTTATGGTTAAAGTATTCATATTTCATATATTAGTTTTAATACAAATGATTATATTTTTTATGTTTCCCCATTTTTATATGGGGAATGTATTGGACTTAGTAAGTGAAGAGTGGGGCCTACTATATCACCTCGATACATTGGTAGGTCTCGTGAGAAGAAATTAGTTGGAGAAAAACCCTTCACATTTGTTTTCCATGAAGTTTAACATTTTCAACATGATAGATATTCACATAAATCAAACAGGTTTCTACCCATAGAATTAAACTATCATGAGGATAGATCATGATAGTAGCTATCATGAGGATAGATCTTGATAGTGAAGATTTCTGATATTTTTCATTTCCTTATTATGATATTAGTTGTGGATATTCCATGTGATTATTAGACTAGTAAAATATCTATGTTTATGCTTATTTTATTTGGTATTATTTATTATTTCCATATTATGATCAAGATAATGTTTAAAGGGATTTTATTTCAGTTATAAAACATTCCTTAAGGTTTATGATTATTTATTCATATTATCTTCCATTGTACGCTTACCCTTACTGAGCATCTAAGATCACCCTTTTTTATGTTTTATTTTACTAGGATTCCAAGAAGTGTATTATGACTGATATATAGGGTTAATCTAGGATAATAATGGTGTTCTCAAAGGATTATCTATGTTGTATTCTATGTTTTGAATTGTAATATAAGGTTATTGTATGTAATATATTTTCCAAGACTGCTCAACTAATTTTCCCTTTAGTATTTGATTCCTTGTGATCATGCCAATGTATTCAAATAATGCACTGGTTCCGGGATTCCAGGGTTAAGTCATTATAGTTTCTATCAAAGGGAGTTTAGCTGTAACCTTGGAAACTAGATTTAGAAATCAAATATTTGAAAACATAACCTTTTGAATGACATTGAGGATAAGTTTAAGTATAATATATCATCCTTTAGATTTGGTAATGGATAACCTAGATTAATCCTATGGACTTATGAATCGAGAAGAAGATGGAATCATTTACAGTTCCTATATAAGATTCTTTATGCCTATATCACTATGATTCGTGTTTCTAAGATTATGATTTAGGTTTTGGTTGATGTTTTGAATCAGCAAGGTTATACAAGTAATGGTTATACTACTAATATTTATGATACAAAGAAAGAAAAATTAGATGAAGGAGGTATTAAGTAAAAAAGATGTTTAAGCATATTTAATGGTTTCAGAGTGAAGTGGATTGATTAAGGTTATTTTGTATTTGGGTTTATGAATTATTAGTTAAATGGTTCTATGGTTATAATATTGGTGAGATTTATAAGTATTGTACTACAATACTTATTTTTTGAGGATTTGTAAGCATAAGAGTTTTCATTAAGTATTTAAAGGTGATCAAATATTTGGTATGTAACAATAATATGTACATTAAATTTTTTGGGGAGTCTAATATTAAGATTTATTTTGTAAATTTAGAGACCTTTTTGGATAGTGAATTTGGATGGAAGTATTATGGTCATGCCTTATGGTTGAAATGGGTTAAGTTTAATATTTCATATTATTGTTTGAGGTTTAATTATGATTTATTGGGTATTATGTGATAACCGTTTTTGGTTTAGTCAACATTTAAAGGATGAATGAAATACTTATGGACCATATGATTCATTAAAACTGCTTCATTAATAATGAATCCACCAAAATATCCATCTCTAGGTGAATGAAATGAAGTGAAAATAGATCAAATCACAACCAAAGGATAACATTGAGACATGGAATAAAACCAAGTAAGTTTTCACAAGTTTTTATCAGGATAGTAAAATAATCCTTCAAATATATGGAAAATTATCAAACAAATTTTTATCCTAATACCTTTTTTTGAACTGATGGTATTTTAAATTATCCTAGTTTTATGGCTTTGAGTCCCTCAAATTTACATTTATCATTCACTTATTTGTGATTGATGACCTCAATCACTCCCTATAAATATTTATGTTTTTCCTTCATGTACATATCTCAACATTTAATTAATTTTCTCTTATTAAAAATCCTCATTTGGTGGTGACCTTCACATTCCCCTTCCCACCTTATTAAGAGTATATTTTATTAACCTTATTTCTTATGTGGGTTTTCCATAATTTTATTTTCCAATATCAATATTTTCTTCCCAAAGTACAATTTCAAATTGTGAGGACACAATTTATTGAAGGAGGGGAGAGCATAACACCCCATTATTTAAAATTATGTTATATTTTTAAAGATTTTTAGTAGATTATATTGCACGCAACCGACTTGGCTTGTGTTACACGCAACATTGAGTTTCTGTGAAACAACACTTTAGTATTATAATTATTTAAATGATATATTTATAACATATCCATTAAATATAGTAATATTAATAGTAATAAATAATTTCTAAGTGTTGTTTATAATGTTTTCACAAAAAGAAACATATTTATAATAGAATGTATAAGTTTTTAGTAAAATAGTTATATGTTCAGAAATAATATTTTATTAAAGGAACTACTTTTTATGTCCTTTTGTGAACAGTAATAAAATTAATTTTAAACACACTTAGAAATCGAATCTCTTAAAATAGTCTTTATTTTTTAATTTGTAATATCAAAATTTTCTTAGGGTTAATTTTTTGTATCTTTCTAAATTTTTTTAATTTTTTGATGAATAGTAAAAAAATATTGCATTTTTGTTAAAAATTGACCTTTTCATTTAAATAATTATTTTACATTAAATTAATTTTAGTGTTAAAATAGATATATAATGAATATATAAACTCAATTTATTTTATTGGAATCATTTTTATAATTTAATTAGATATAAAAATGTATTGAAGTTTTGAATGTCTCATTTACCCGCCTACCGGCCACATGTGTAGGATTAGCATTAAATGTAATTTTTCAACTTTTTTTAATTGAATTTTAAAAAATAGATATATATGGATGTAATTATTATGAAAAAGTTTGTCTAATAAGATCAAAATATTTTTTTGAATAGTAACTTTTGAATTTTATTTACCATGGTTAAAGATAAATAGGGTTAGTAAAGGTAAAAATAATATTATAATAACATAAAATTACCTTAACAGTTGTCCTAATATTATTGGATATGTTTTTTATATAAAATAACCCTTATTTAAAAAATATGATCCTTTTTAAGCCACTTGTGTTAGATTGGGACATTTATTATATTTTATTTAAAGAAGAGTTAAAAATATCATATTTAAATATTAGTAACTTAACATTTTTAATATGAGGTTATATGAGTGATACGGTCGACTATAAGTAGTAATTACAAATGAAATTTTATTTATCTAATTCTTGAAATTTTATTTATAATATTAGAAAATATATAATTATATTAAATAGTGACATAATGATGATGGAGTAATTTATGTATTAAGGGAATAATAAAATAAATGATATTAATAATATTAAAATAAATATAGTTTGAAATATTTGATTCCATAAAATATTTTTTTGGATAAATATTAAATATTAGGGATTATTTAATGTATTTTTTAGAAGTAATTAAGTTTTTATGAATTTTCAAAAAGTAAAATAATAGGTAGTGTCAAAATTGACATAAATGAGAATTTAAAATAAATAATATTTTATTAAAAATTAAAAAATTCATAAAAATATATAATTCATCAAACTAACTATGATAATTTTAATTTATTTATAATTTAGTCAATTTAGGTTCTTTTATTATTTTATAGTAACTATATTAACCCTATAGTAGAAAAAGACCAGTAGACACGGTAACTGTTAAATTGTTTAACTAAGGGTTAAACCAAAAATATAAGGTTACTTTTGTGGTCTATAGTTATCTAAAAATCATTTCCTGCGAGCATTATGACCCATAATAATCTTATTCTCTAAAAAAATTACTTTTGAGCTATTTGAAATCAAAAATTCATTTATGATAAATTAATAGTTTTGAAGTTTCTTAAAGTGTCCCTCCCTTGTGTTATAAAAGGGAATCTATCCTTCTCTTTTATTTACACCTCTAAATCCATTAAGTTCAGAAAAACCCTAAATATTTATACTAAAACATTCCCTCAATTAATCCTAGATTACATACATTGGGAATAAGGCTAACTTAATGATTCCTTTTGTGAAAATCAAAAGGAGACACTCGAAGATGTGGTAATTGTTTTACCAACTTTTTCAATGTTATTTCCTTTTTCTACTTACTTTTCATTATCTTTTTCCATAATAAAGAAATAAATACATAATCTAATATATGATGATATATTTTTATGATTATGGTTAAACCATAATCCTCCTTTTACCCACCCTACGAAAAACAATATCACCATGCGTGTGTACGTACGACTTACCATCTCCACGTCGTGGTGTAAACTGTTTTTCATATATATATTATTTATATGAGTATAAATATAAATATAAAGGATTTAAATAATAAATATTACAATATATTGTTTCTATAAAATTCATATTCCATCCAATTCCTTACCCTTTAAAATTATGGAATGATATTGTTGCTTGTGTGTGTGTATGACCTATTGTTTCCACGACGCGATAAGATTCATCCTCCTTTAAATAAATTTTATAATGATTATAACAATGTATTTAGTGAATAAATAAGAAATATATGACATAAATATTCCATTGTAATAATATATATATATATATATAATTTACTTTCTGCTATTCAATATGATAAGAAAACATAAACAGTGTTCATGCGTACATACGACCTATCATCTCCATAAATATTGTGTTTAATTTAATTTATCTATCTTTTATATATATTTATATAGTGAATATATATGATATATAAATCTTGGTGTACATTCTTGAAGTAATCAAATCATTATCTAAGTAATATGATCAAGATTAACAAGTCAAAACACTTACGATAAACAAAGCGATTATTACCCAAAACGTTACTTTAACTAGGAAAATATTAATAAACGGGTAATATAAAGTCATAAATGAATCATATATGATATCATAAATAATATTATTATTATGTTAAAAGTTAATAATATTTTCAAAACCACTATACAGTAGTTTCAGACATGTACAAAGAGAATCAGACCTATAGTAAGGGTTAATTTCACAATCTCTTTATTATCCTAGATTGTTTATATGTAAGTATTTACTGGGACATATTTACCATCCATGTACATGTGTTTTACAAAAATTTCCAAAAGGAATATTTTTAAGGTTTATGTAAGGGACTCTTTAACTAAAATATTTTCAAGATTTACTCTTTTAAATTATTTCTCATTAATTTCCATGTTTTCAAAATGGTTTTAAGGAATTATTTATATAGACAAGATTTTTTTAAAATTATAATTACTTTAAAAAGTTTAAATGTGGTATGGGACACTTTGATTCAAAAATATACTTTTAAATGTATTTTGAATAAATTATTTCAAATAAAATGTGGAATTTTCCTCAAGATATTTTTAATGATTTTAATAGAGTATTTTAATCTATGTAGACATCTTTTGTTGGATCATATGCTTAATTGAGGTTGATATATTATTATATCATTTACCATATTTTATTGAATTTTAATGATTGATTTTGATTTTGGATGTTCGATTTAGATACTATTCCTAGTTTATGGTTAAAGTATAAATATTTCCTATACTACTTTTAATACGAATGATTGTGTTGTTTATGTTTCGCCATTTTCATATGAGGAATGTATTGGACTTAGTAATGGATGGGTGAGGCCCTCTATAGCCCCTCGATGCATCAAAATGTCTCATGAGATGAAATTTGTTAGCAAAAAACCCTTTGTGTTTGTTTTCTAAGTAGGTTAACATTGTTAGGAGGATAGATATAAACATAAATTTGATGGGTTTCTACCCACAGACTTAAATTATCAAAAGGATAGATCTTGATAAAATCTATCTTGACGATAGATCTTGATAGATAAGACATACTACATTATTCATTCACTCATAATGATATTATTTATGGATATTCTATGTGATTATTCAACTAGTTGAATATCTATGGTTATGATTATTTTATATAGTATTATTTATTCATTTCATATTATGGAAAATATAATATTTAAAGGGATTGTGTTTCAGTTATAAAACTTTTCTTAAGGTTTATTATTATTTATTCATATCATCTTCCATTGTATGCTTACCGTTACTGAGAATCTGAGATCACCCCTTTATTATGTTTTATTTTCCTAGGATTATAATAAGTGAGTTATGACTAATATACAAGGTTAATCTAGGATAATAATGGCATTCTAAAAGGATTATCTATATTGTGTTTTATGTTTTTAATTGTAATGTAAGGTTTATATATGTAATAGATTTCCAAGACTGCTAAACTTATTGGTACATTGAGATTTTATTCCTTGTAATCATTCCAATGTATTAAAATAATGCACCGGACCTGGGTTTCTGGGGTCAAAGAATTACATACATGATTACCTACTCTATATTTAGAAAAAAATAATGTAAAAATTTATAACTAAAAGTAGATATTAAAAAACAAAAATATTAAAATTCTGGAAATTTAATTAATAAATTTTAACTCTTTTTCAATGTTAAAGAAAAAATTTGGACCATTAATGACCAAAAAAACATAGTGAAATAATATGTACAAAGATAAAAGTAATAAAATATGAAGACATGATGTTGAGGTTAAAGTTTTATGATCAATAATGGATTCATAATCCTAGTATGGAATCTGGGACTTACAGTTATTTAGCCCTTAAAAGCTACATGAGATCATAAGGTGTCTACTAAATTAGTAATTGATAAAGCATGTGTGTATTATTCTAATGTAAAAGGTAAATTAATGGTTAATATTGAGTAAAATAAAATGGAAATACTGGTTAAAAAATCATAATAACTAACATAATGTTTAATGATTGAAATACACAACACTCAAAATCATACAATCAATGCTAAAAATATTTAAAAAATAAATAAAAAATATATTTTATTATTGTATGAAGACAATGCATAAACAAAAATTTTAATCCATTACTAAGTGATATCTTAATGAGTAATAAAGTGAAAACCAGATGAGACAATTTTATTTACTAAATATGATTTTACTATATTCTATTTTTTATAAAGGTTTTATTGCAACATTATTATTTATACATGAAAAATAAAAAAAATAAGTTTCCAAAAGTATACTTGAAGATGGAGTACATGGTAATATGTGACTTTATTAAAAAAATAAAAATTGAAAACATATTTTTAATTATTAAAGTTGAATAAGGATTTATGGATGAAGAGAACAAAAATCATATCCATTATCAAAAATTTGAACCTGTTGTCAATGATTAAAAAGAGAAGAGCTAAGAAATTCAATATTGCATAAATAGACTTGATGAAAATGGGAATGTTTGGAACCTATATTCTAGATAGTAGTTATACATATCACATGATGAGGAATAACTTCATTATCACCAGTATCAAATAAAATAATTATGGAGAAGTTTGGTTTGAAAATAAAGAGGGGGAAATTATTTTCTTCGGGAAGGAAAGGATTACTGTGAAGAAAATCAAGGTGCCTAAAAGTACTGTGAGTTAATGGCATTATTCAAAAAATACTTTGGGATAGTTAAGCTTATAGATGGAGGCATAAAGAAAAATTTAAGATGATAGGTCCCAAAATCAATGAAAGTGATGGAATAGTTGTTTTTTAATGGTGGTCCATAAGGGGGAAACTTGATCGTATTAATGTAGAATAAGACAGGTGTATGTTTTCCAAGGAAGAGGAAACAAAAATGTTGAAAAATAGGAATATCCATATGAGCCAAATATATTTAGTGAACATGGAAAAGAATTAAATTATTAAGATATCCATATGATTACTCATGATCAAACACATATATGTCATAATAGACAAGAAATAAGGATTGATTAAAAACACACAATCCAAAATAGAATAATTCAAAATGATTTATCATGATAGTGCATATAGATGTGTGTTTTCTAATGACACCCAAATCCATGGATGGGGAAATATATTTTTTCTTATACATTGATGATTATGTGGGGTATTCGAAGGAAAAAATAAATTTAAATTATTCATCTAAAATAAAACATTAAATATTAAAATGGTAATGTAAGTTACCTCATGCATGAGGTGAATCCTCATCTAGATCACAAATGAACTCATGACTATGTCCACAAGTTTTATCTGGAGCCTACAACTTATATAAATAATATTTATCTTAATAATACCAATAAAATTAAATATGATAATGGTTTATTTTCTTTTTTGCATGTGAAACCACTTGTGTACCATAAACTGGATGCTAAGTCATAACTTTATTGATACGTGCTGACATTTGTGATAATATCTCCTCATACTCTGGACGTAACTATCGAAACTGCTCATCCATATTTCACTTCATAGCCTGCATGGATGCATGTATCTTATTCTGTGTAAACATCCCTACATCTCTGCATACTCCCATTGCCTCTTCTCTAAGAACAGAACATCATGGGACACTAGTGCCATAAGTAAAATAATATCCATGATTGTCACACCACACAACATGACGGAATATCTCATCTCTGTGCACAATAATACGATGTTAATCCTCAAGCTGATCTACTAACTCAGAATCAAACTATTCTTATATAATATAAATAAATAATTAATGAAAAAATGTGAATAATTTCTATGAAATAAAAATACATTTGTTACAAAATAATTTTATGACTATATTGTCGGCAACATCAGGATCACTCGCCCGATGTGTCCTCACCCATATCAATATTCGATTGATCAGATCACCTTTCTGGAGTAACTATAATAAATGTGTCCAAAAAATACATATTTATATATATGTTATACTATAATATTTTTAATATATTAATGAATATTTAATTATAAACATACATCATGTCTGAGTTGTGAGAACTGTTGGGTACCAAGTCTTGATATCGTGGCCTATATCGCCTGATTACATAAATGACAAGAAGACTCAGTCTGTATTCAACATATTTAGTTAATACACATATGATAATTTAGAGTTATTTATAGTTTAAAATAAATAAATTTTAACATCATCACCTCACTAAACCAAAATGAAAGAAAATCCTGCCACTGCATGGTAAGAATGCCCAGAGAGACTTATTATAGAATGCCTGACACACCCTCTAATGGTATCTAGTGATATATCTCCACCCTTCCCTTGTAATCCTTCCATAATTTTCATTATTTTGTGATGAATACTACCCAAAACTTTTATGGGTAGGAAGTAAATTTATCATGTTAAAGAAATAGCCAGTATCTATGATGATAATAAAAATAATTTCATAAAAAATTAAACTTTAAATTTTCCTAAACCTACCTCCATAATATGTCAATCCTATAATAAGGTAATTAAGTCTAATCCTTAGTCATTATAGTTAATCTATGTGGGTCTCGTATCATATGCTCCAACTGATAAATCAATACAGTCGTACCTTCTCTAACTGGATGAAATGTATCATCAAATAACACATCCAATTGAGTGCTACAGTTTCAGGATCAAACCCCAATACCAAGACCTCTACATCTTCTCAAAGACACACTATATCATAATTAACAGAAATTCATAATTAATTTAGAAATAACTGATTTTTTTTATTAAAAATTAGAAATCGTTATGTTAATTTTCTTACGAAGGAATACAAAATATAATTTTTAAAAATAAAAACATACATAACAAAAACATAAGGTGAAACAGTCTAACCATCCTATGTAATGCCAACTTTAAAAAAAAAATATAGTTAAATCAATCAATTTCTATACATATAATTTCTTGATATTTTTACAAACATTAACTAGAAAAAATTAAAACATTTCACTGACCATGCTAGTATATCATATCTCATTAAACTATCTATTTGAACCATTTTATATCTTCTTATCATATATCTATATTTGTTTGGTAATGTGCTTGATTAGTAAAGGAGAAAATTTATGGTTCCTCTTGGTTAATCAAGAAAACCCTTCTTCTAGACATTTTCACCAGAAAATTCCAATTAGAATCAATATTGACAAAGTAAACTTTCTTTGCATGCAATGTCACTATTAAGGGGCTCATTTCTTACTTGGTCATCATTATATAGAATATTTTTAAAGTTTATAAGCATATATTGGATGTGGTAAACATTCATTCCATGAACCACATCTACCCAGTCACACCTTAACATTATAGTCTGTAATACATGACCATAAATAACCTCTATAATATCCCTTAGTAATCCTTAATAAAAAACAGTATCAATAGATGAAAAAATAACACCACTATTCTAACTTTTGTGGTTCATGTTATCATTGGTAATACAAAATCAGTATCCATTATCATTTAAAGAATTTTAGCGATGATTTTTAATAAACGTTTCATCAGCTAGTTGGTTGAGTTCTTCGCTCACAATATGAGCACCTGAATCATTCATCTTGTGAATCTGTAAATTTCACACAATTAAATGAATAAAGTGTTGTGAAAATAAAACTCATTTAAATTAAAAAATAAAAAATAAATTATTTATATAGGTGTGAGTCTTGAACCACTCATTAAATGTGTTCAAATTATGTTTTTTTATTTGATGTTCAGTTGCATGGGGCTTTCCCATTTAAAATCATGGATATGCATCCACAATTACATCATAATAAAAGGTATGTAATAAATTAAATATAGAAACATAATTAAAAATATACCAACTATGAAACTTATTGTATCAATGGAATAACCATTGGATTTTTGAACAACATGTATAAATGTGTTTGAACCCACTCATCATTTTTCATATCAAATGTTATCCCTTCTCAAATTGGACCCTCATCAATCAAGGAGGGTTATCTAACTTTGTTTTAACCTCATCAGTATATAATTAACAAAAATTAGTGTACTCTTCCATCAAATATCACTTGGAAATTGAAGCTTCTAGATGATCTTTATTGTGCACATGTTGTTTCAATGTATTTAATTATCTCCCTATTTAATACATCCACTTTCATTGCACGGGATATCCAACAATGGATTCACTAGTTAAATGCATAGTAAAATAGACCATGAATTCAAAAAAATATTTAGGAAATAGTTTCTATAGATTAATTATTGTAACCACAATATTATCCTAATGATTTTTCAAATCACTCATGTGATGATTCCTTGAACAAATCTATTTGAAAAAATTAGAAACATCAATCAACGGATCAAAAAAATTTGTAGGTAAACAATCATGAATAGAAGGTGGGATTATCTAT
This sequence comes from Viscum album, assembly GCA_963277665.1. Classification (NCBI taxonomy): domain Eukaryota; kingdom Viridiplantae; phylum Streptophyta; class Magnoliopsida; order Santalales; family Viscaceae; genus Viscum; species Viscum album. The sequence goes on along the minus strand of OY728138.1, from coordinate 1,524,501,555 downwards.
TAAATAAAAATATGATTATTGTGACTTATCAACCCCTATAATGTCATTCTCATAATATTTACATGCTGGGAAATAATATTGAAATAACCATCAAGAACCTTGAAAATATTGAAAATTGATATAAATGTTTCTCTCTTTTTTACTCTTTGTGTACTATAAAGTAGACATGTATGCCTGATTACCATCACCTGGCTATAAATGTAAATGTTTTCTTAGTCCCATTTTTTTTAAATCACGTTAAGTGTTGGCACTGTCCATTAATTTCCCCTTGATTCTTAAAATTATGTACATTATACTATCACACACATTTTTTCAATGTGAATCACATCCAAATATTTTCTTAAAATATTATCTTTCTAATAAGTAAATTCAAAGAAAATACTTATATTTTTTTCCAATTATGACTATGTAGTATTTTTTCAGAAGGAATATCAGGTAATTCTGAAGCCAATAAATCCTAAAAATCATACACTGTGTGGATGTTTTCTTGATCATGTAGTGCAATAATTTAAACCCCCGATATTATGTGTGGTGATGGGTCTTGCTCTCTATTCCCATAGAATGACACACTGTATTTTCTGAACCTATGAAATGGAGGAAGAAAGAATATGCGACCAAGGTATGGCCACTATCTATAGTTCTTATTCCATATATATATTTATTATGTTTATTTCAATAAGGGAATATGAATTATACTTTTCTAATACAACTTGATAAGTTATCATATTCTGAAAAGTCATTAATTATCCACAATAAAGAGGCTTGAAGTATAAACATTTCATTAGTTTTTGAGTCAAAGTAACTACACCATATTCCCAAAATTATTCTATCTCATCAATCAAAGGTTGCATATATACATTGATTTTATCACTAGGTCCTCTTGGTTCATCAATTATAGACAAAAGTATCAAAAATGGTTGGTTCATACATACCCATGGTAGAAATTTGTATGGATATAATAACACTGGGCATGTACTATTTTTAGAACCAACCATTGACCAAAATGGGTTAATACCATCTACTACCAACAACAGTCAAACATTACGACCATCCTGGGAGAAGTTTTGGTGTCTTCTATTAAACTCTTTCCATGATAAATAATCTTTCAGGTGAGTTCATTTATCGACCAATTTTTTTCTCTATGAATTCCAATTCATCGTTTTTTGTAATTTTAACTTACATGAGGAATCTCTTCAGTCTTGATTTATATGGGAAATAACACATCAACTTAGAAGAAAATTGTTTCCCTTGATTCAAGACCATGTCAGAAAGAATCTAACCACCTTTATTTATATCATCAACATTACACCTAATTGAATAGAAAATAATAAATTTATTCAATTGTGAATTATTTTTTAGAAAATAAAAATAAAAATATTCTGGACTACATAAATGGTCTCATATGTGAAACCAAGGTCATTGGTCAACTAAAAAGCTTGATAGTATGACTCTGGAATTTTGCTTCAACATGGAGTGCCTTCTTCAACAATACTAAAAACATGTAGAATGAGGTGTTTGTCCACTAATTCAAGGACCTCAGGTGTAAAAATTAAATAATGAAGAATAATTTAATAAATTTGAATATAAATGATACAATTAAGTATGAACATCATCAATATTATCAAATAATTTCAATGCTTCTCCATCTACATAATAATGGATTACTCTCTCCAATGTCATCATTTATGAAATTACTGTCTTCAGGGTGAAAATGACACATCATATCTTTGAATATTAACTTCATATGATCAAATATTCTCGAATCAGTGTACATATGGATATTTTCTGATTAGGGAAACAAAATAGACTCTTATCTGTGATGTGTCCATGTCTTATAGTTTTTTATAAACTGTTTTTGAAATAGACGTTCCCTAACAGTATCTCTTATGAAGATATATCTTTTTTCAAATTTTATGAATAGAAAACTAGTCAAATCACTTTTAAATACACTAGAAAATAAATATATCGCTTAACCCCATCATAGTATTTAGCAGAAAATCAATCTGACCTATCAATATAGCTCTTATCTATATATTTATTTTATTGAAATCAAATAATTAAAATATATAATTTAGATTCTAATGAAACTCGTATCATTAAAAATTACAAACCAATAAATCCAAAACCTGAGGGAAATATTGAAAGAGATTAAAAAAATACTCAATTATACCAAACCAATTAGGGATGTTATCAAATCTAGCATAAATAATATATGAAAAAACAATTAAGAAAAATAATGAACATTAGATCATACATTATAAGGACCTCTTCGAATATCATAATGAAGTAACTATAAATTATATTGATCAAAGAATTTATAAATATAGATTATAATGTATTATATTACATTAATTAACAGTACATTTGTTTTCATGAACCTATACACACATAAATTATATAAATAATTGATTCAAACAAGAATGAAAAAAATTAAAGAAAAAAGAAAAAATAACTTCATTGCATCAATCTCTACAAGGGGATTCTATTTAGAAAAAAAATATATTAAATAAAAAATCCAAGATACCCAAAGGGAAGAAGTGGTTGAATCATATTTATCTTATGTGGTTTATGGAAATAAAAAAATTGTAATAATACACTGAAATTTTAATTAAATAAGAGATAAATATGATCTTAATAATATTCAAATGTCTAAAAATAAGTGGAAAAATATTCATTTCCCTCAGATCTAATAATAGAAAACCATGAATAGTACAAGAATAAAAAATTAAATCAAATCATAAATTTTTACCATAAATATACAGTTGAATAAGGTTTGAGTACAACACCTTAAATCAATATAAACTACAATATGGAAATTTGTAAAATTGAATTGTCTACAGAAATATAAGAACTGAAAATTTATAATAAAATTTCTCCAAAAATGTATGATGAGAAGTCTAAAGTTTAATTTTGGTTCATAAAAAAGTAATTTGAGAAATAAAACGTCAAAGTAAATAGTTACATGAAAATTTACACATTTCTATGGTCTCAAAACATTTATATGTGGAATAGAAAACTAGTGAAACTTTAGATTCTGGTTCTGGGTAATTGAATTTAATACCAATAATCAATATGAGAAATATTCCTTGATAAGGTGTCAAGATTTTTTTTGTGAAAAATTGGAATTAAGGGGTAGGGGTCGCTACATTGAAGAGGAATCTAGGGGTAGGAGTCCCTCTATAGTATTCGAGGGGCAGGGGTCACCACGCATAATGGAACAAAGGGCAGGGAAGTATGAGGCCCCAATCGCACCTCGTGAGAGAGGTTATGTGGATAGGGGTTTGGAAGCCAGGGTAATGATTCTGGATATCCTTTAAGGGGGGATCAACATTGGAGGATGGGGGATGAGAGCTCGCTAGAAAGGGGAGAAGGAGGGTTCAACGAAGAGGGCTGGCGGGGGAAGGGGAATGAGGGCGGTGGGGGGGGGGATACTGGGTAAAGGAAGAGAGAGGGATGGGGGATCCATGATATGGCTTGATAGGGGGATCTATGGGGGAAGAAGAGATTGACAGTGGGGCACGATAACGAGTCTTGATGGGGACGAGATGGCTTGACGATGGCTGGATGGCTGATGATGCCTCATGGAGGTAGCGGGTGGGGGGAGGGATTTCAACATGGGAGCAGTGGGGAGAGTGATAGAAGGGGAATTAAATTAGGGTGGGGAGGTGGAAAGTCCAAACAAACTATATTTGGAGGTTTCTAATAAGGTCACTAGAGACCACCAAATTGTGGTTTCCCAAATCCACACTCTACAAAAAATAATTTTTCTACTAGTGTCACTATTGCAGATGTTGGTGAGATTTTCTTCAAAGGTGATCTATAATTCCTAATATGTTAGAACATCCAAAACATCACATTTCCACATATTGAAGTTATTCATCCCATAAAATTTCTCTACCTCAAATTTGGCGTTGGACACCATGCTTCTATGTTTTGAATTACTTGTAGTCACAATATGTTTATCTAGAACAAACTCCTAGTGTGGTATTGTACTACATAAATCTTGGGGATTCTCTATCAAAAATTAGATCATAATTTCCAAAAACATATATCACTAATGAATCAGTAATAATAAAAAACACTAAAAGTGACTATTTAATTTATTAAATCAGATCCTAAATGTATGCCAAATTTTCTCTAAAAATAAATTTTTAAAAAAATCTTCATTTTTTATTATGCATGCCACACCATGACTAATAAAAAAAAATGATTTTCTATACCTTTTTTAATTTTAAAAACCCTTAAAAAGTCAAGAAAGTAATTTCCCATTACATTTACATTTCAATTTTTTCTATATCGACACATCACATGCCTTATCAACTTATTTTTATTTCATTTTAGACCACACACTTCCTCTAATTATATAGATCAGTCTACATAGAAGTGGACATAAAAAATTACTGACTGAGAGGAAGAAAAATATAGAGATCATACTTGGGGAATTTAGCATGCAGACATTAGTTCCAAAGATCCGCAATGATGCAGAAATAGGGTTGAGTGGTTACAGAGGCATGCATGACATAGTCATTAACATCAATCGGTTGTAGAGAAACATTTGTGGATGGAAGTTTCGATATGGAAATGAAAAGAATAGGAGTTATAATAGGGAGAGATGTATACTATTGATTATTTCCATAGGTAGATAACATGATTCTTTGATACCAATTTTTTTTCCAAAAACTCTCTCTCCCTCAAATATTGTCACTCAATGATGGTAAACACAAGCAAACAGAAGATAAGAATTTATGTGGTTTGGTCGGGGTGACCTACATCCATGGGGAAGGTAGTAGGGTGATCTTATTCAAATGAGATAACATATTATAGACAAGTAAAACCACATCTTTCCTGCAAATCACAACCCATATTTATTGGGAAAAAGGAAGGATAAGAAACACAAACTGAACAGCTAAGAAAAATTCTACAGGCGGTTACCAACCTACTGCAAATTCTTTTGGGAGGAACCAAACTCCAGATACAGTCGTCAGGCAATGCCAACTCCATTTGAAGGTCATCAACGTGTGATAGTGACTTCTATTATGGTCTTCTATGTAATCCTCCAACCATGAGGTAGTGATTTTCTACATCGATATTCAACAATATTACCATTCAATCTGATCGATCTTGGAGATTTTGATTGGACTAAGGGAAAATTCAACCACCCGAGCTCAACCTAAGTTCATTTATAGAGATTTATGAGAATAGATAAGTCTTTTTGAACCTATAATAATCTTGAATCTGATCCATTTAAGAAGATAAAAATATTGGAATGGTCAAGAACTAATTTAAATAATGAGGTTACATTTACTATTTGTAGGTTTTTTTGTGATCTCAATGGAGGATTTGATGTTTCCCAGCACAGAAGTTGTAAAACCTAGGATGGTTTCACCAAACATGTTTTGAATGAGATAAGATTTGTCAATTAAGGATTTTCATTTATTACATTTTTTTCTTATGAAGGTTTGAGCTTGAATATGATGACGTCTCGATCATCCCAAATGTTACAACTTAAGCTGTTGAATATTTATATTGAAATGTTTGTCCACTGACTTTTAGTGGATGGTGTTCGATCACTAGGGATGACTAGCTTCCAAAGAAAAATTGCTGCAGGGGTTTAGTGCCGCCAAAAGAAAACTTTTAGTAGCCTTTTGAAATCCTCCTTGTTTTGATGCTATTTATTTGGATGCACTTTTGTGGGAAAAGAAATGGGGAATTTGTAATAAGTGAATTCCCATTTGAAAAACAAAATTCACAACCTTCCCCGTGGTCGAAGATCGCCCCACCGAACCTTGTAAATTTATCACGTTCCTCCTATTTTATTTTGATTCCTATACTTGTGTGCATGAGTCTGAGATAAATATTGAGAGCTATTCCATACAAAAAATGGAATAATAGCGGCAAGTATTGATAACCTAGGTAGAAAATCTCACATTGTGTATGTGCTTCATGCTATTGTTCGCAATCCCTACAATCAGTCGATGTTAACACATCAGTGCCCATCAACTCTTCAGTATGTGTCCTTTGTTACTATTAGGATGACCCTATTCGGTTTTGAATTATACCCTATTTTTTAACCTTAGTTGTATTAATATTTAATTTAACCAGATCCTTGAAATCTTGTGTCGAATGAGATTAGTAGTGGAGAGGTTTCGTGCATAGAAATCAAAAGGAGGAGGCATTTTTTTTACTGCATGTGAAAAAGAAAACAAGATGGTGTTTTTTTGTTTTTAATCAGCTTATGGTGGTGATATAAATAAAATATAGTTTTCCTTAATTTGTAAATTTTGTGGTGTGGAAAGAGGAATTTGGTAGTTTTTTTTAAATGTTTTGTTTGGATATAAAATGGTTATTCATTTTTGGTCTATTTGAAGTAATTAAATAGTCAATTTTAGAATTTTTAACTCTTTTGGATGCATTAGAACTATCTGTTTTTGAAATTTTTTAACCTTTTTTAATTAAAAGTCTCGAAGGAGGATAAAAATTGAGGAGTATGTCTACCTACTGATGTCTAGTAAAAGATGAGTGTGCCTACTGTCATAAAAATGGGAACCAGAAGAAGGGTTTTCCTAAAATTTGAGAACAAAAAAAGTCTATTTTATGGAAAACTATTGAAGTTGAAGATTCAAATTTTATCATTTTCTTAGAGGATAACTACTTTGAAGGTAGGATTCTTGATTCTGGTTGTTTGTTCCATATGTGTAGGAATCAAGATTGGTTTTTAGACCTCAAAGAGTGAGATTATGGTGTGGTTCTTATGAGAAATAACCACCCTTTCCACATGATTGGTATTGGAACAATACGGTGGAGGATGCAAGATGGTACAACTCAGTGGCTTAGGGATGTCAGATATGCACTAGAATTAGAAAAGAACCTCTTATAACTTTGATTCTTAGATAAGCATGGTTACTAAATAACCTTTGAAAATGGATTCATGAATGTTATTCAAGGTTCATTACTTACTATTAAAGGTAATCAAAAAAGTAGTTTTTATTATTTTAATGCTGATAAGGTTTCATGTGGGATGATGATATCATAAGAGAATGAGTTAGACAATTCAGATTATTACACATGATACTCATTCATACTTGAGAAAAATACTTGCATATTTTAGAAAAATAAGTCATTTTGAAAGGTTAAAAGATTCAGAAATTATAATTTTTTGATCATTTTGTAATGGTTAAGAATACTAGAGTTAATTTTAGAATTAAAACCCCTCACATAAAGGTAACACTTGACTACATCCATATTGATGTCTGGGGACCATTGAAAAATGATTCATTGGGAGGTAATCATTATTTTTTCACAATTATTGATGATTAATAATGATTTGATTTAGTGTATGCCATGAAGTTTAAGGATAAAGTTTTTAATGTCTTAATTATGTGGGAAAATATTATTTAAAATCATATAGAAAAAATCAAGATAATGAGATAAGATAATGGTGGAGAATACACATCATATCTGTTTAAGAATGTTGTTCAAGATGAATTTATTGTGAGACACTTTATAGTTCATGAAATGCCACGGTAGAATAGAATAGAAAAATGGATGAACCATATTTTTATCAAAAAGTTAAGATTTATGTTATCTGAGTCTAGTTTAAATGAATCATTTTAGGAAAAAACATTGATATATTTAGAAAACATTATTAACCAATTACCTACTTCCGTGATTGATAGTAAAGTTATAATAGAGGTTTAGTCTAGAGAGACTATTTTTGATTATAAAAGTCTTCATATATTTGGTTGTAATACCTATTTTCATGTTACAGATTAAAATTTGCATCCAATAGTGATGGAAGCTATATTTTTTGGATTTAGTGATGGTGTGAAAAATTTCCTACAATGGGATTTTGAAATGAAGAAGATCATTGGGATTCATGAAGTCACCTTTGAAGAGTTAGTGATGGTGAATTAAAATGATTATGGAAAATAGAAAGATGAATCAGTTGCAATTGATGTGAAGAAAAGTACACCATTTACTGGTCATGATCCATAGTAGATAGAGTGTGGTGACCATATAGATATTTTGAAAGAAATAAATATGACTACAGTAGGATACTCATCATCATGAGAGTATCCCCACTGGTAGAACATGAAGGACCATATAGATACCTTCTTGGTATGATGATATGTTTAGTTATTCTATTTCTATAATTTAATATTATGTTCCAAAAAGATATTAATATGTTTTGGATTGAAAGTAAATGAACTAGTGGAAGTTTTAAAATTGAAGAATAATTAAATTAACAGCATCAGAAACAAACATGGGATCGTGTTCCTCCTCTAAAGTACAAGAAAGCAGTCAGGTGAAAACTAGTTTTTACGAATAAGGAATAACACTAGAAAGAATAGTATCAGGTAAAAGGCTAGACTCCTTGCTAAGGGATATTCACTAAAGGAAGGTATATATTAAAACAAGGTATTTTCTCCTATTTTTAAGCATGTATCTATATAAATATTATTGTATTTGGTTGAATAGTTTGATTTTTAGTTAACTCAACTTCACGTCAAGAAAATATTTATTCATGGATCATTATACGAAGAGATATATTTGAAAAAACCAAATGGGTTTCGTCTAATTGGATGTGTGAATTGGGTTTTCATATTGGAAAAATCATTGTATGCCTTGAAGTAGTCACTGAGATAGTAGTATAAATGGTTTGGCACTTTAATGTTGAATTAAAAATATGTTTGTGGCTAGTTTGATCATAGTGTTTACATTAGTAAACTTCATGATGGTACATTTATCTACCTTATTTTATATGTTGATTATATGTTGATTGTATGTAAATGATAGGTGAAGGATGACTGGTTGAAAGATCAGTAAAACTAAAAGTTTGAGATGAAGGATCTTGGAGAGGCTAATATAATTCATGATATAGAGATAATATGAGACAGAGCTAAGGGTTTTGTTACCCTCATCCAGATAGAATATTTGAAGCAATTTATTTAGAGGTTTTGAATTGATGATAAATCCAAATCAGTCAACACCCCATTAGCACCACATTTCAAACTTAATGAATTTTTTTCTCTGAAGATAGATGAAGTGAGGAATTGGATGTATTATGTTCCATATGTAAGAATAATTGAAGATTTTATTTATTTGATGGTGTGCATGAGACCAGATATTTCCCACACATTGAGTTTGGTATGTCAGTGTATGCATGCCCCAGGTAAAGTTAATTAGGAAGTAGTCAAATGGATTCTATGATATATCAAAGGTACTATAGATGTTGGTTTGATGTTTATGAGAGATAAAAATGCTGGTATATTTCTGGTTGCATATGTTGATTTAGATTATCTAAGGGGCCTGGAAAAGAGATGATTTATAACTAGTTGTGTTTTTACTATGGAAGGTGGTCCAGTAAGTTGGAAATATACTCTATAGTCAGTAGTGTATTTTTATACTAAAGGTGTTGAGTATATGGGGGTGATATAATTTTTAAAAGAAGATATCTGGTTATATGGGATGATTAGAGACATATGGATCATCTAGGAGAATGTTGACATATTTTTTGATAGCTAAGGTGCTACTTGTCTTTCTAAGAATCATGTCCATCATAGTTGAACCAAACATATTGATGTTCAATTCCATTTAATCACTGAGATTATCAATGATAAATATATCTCACTACAAAATATCATGACATTATAGAACTCATTTGGCATGTTTTTGAATGTTTTTATAGGGATCAACCTCCAACATTATTTTGACGGGATCAATATCTCTCGTACTTGAGATTATTACAGACATCAGGAAGGTAGCAGTTGAAAAAAATTGTTTTAGTACAAATATGGTCATATTTTTTCATCATGGTAGAGATTTTTGAATATTATCATTGAAATATAACCATCCACTAACTTTCAGTAGATGGTTGGTGATCTCTGAGGATGACAAGCCGCTAAAGAAGAATCACTATAGGGGTTTGGTTCCACATGGATAAAACTTGTAATATAATTTTGAAATCCTTTCTCCTATGTTTCTATTTATTTGGGTTCCCTATGTGGGAAATGATAAGGGAAATTTTTAATCTTTGTATTCTCATTTGAATAAGAAAATCTATTGTCTTCCCCATAGACGTAGGTCACCCAACCAAACCATGTAAATTTTTTGTGTTCCTCCTATTTTATTTTGACTCATATGATTGTGTGCATGAGTTTGAGAGTGATATTGATAGTGGTTCCTCACAACATAAGCATCAAATAATGTTTCAAGGGAGGTATTCGATATAATTCCTCAACAAAATCTCAAACCAAAATGAAAAGTCTCTATATTCGAAGGTGAGCACCACTGGTGGACTGATTTCAAGCTGTGGGGTGTTGATAAAAACTAGATGATCGAAGTAGTTGTTATTCTAAGCATGAACCTATTCATTAAACCAATACTAATGGAAAATTTGTATTGAATTAGTATAGTGTAATATTTTTTATCTAAAGTACTTCACATTGGTAACTGGAGCTAAATATGGGCTTGCATCCATGTTTGAGTTTTTTTGGTGACTGGAGATAGAGTAAGGAAGTGGAGATTCAATTGGGAAGAAGTAAGACGATAATACTACATCGCATGTGCATGTTTAAAGTTAAATAAAATGGATAACACCGATAATTTCTATGTCAATATTTGTTTGGTATTAATGAAGAATCCATGTATACTAGTATTTTGAATCTAGTTCAACAAGTAGATGAATGAAGAGTTCATAAATTTTGCAGCATACTTTAAAAAAATGAATAATAAATGGATGATAGCTATAGAATTGTATACCATGTGTAAGTGGCATAGTTTATTGAAGAATTTTTGTTAAATTGATAGGGGTATTAATGGAAGGATTAAGTGAAGAAAAAGTTGTTAGTGATAAACCACATATGAAATTAGAAAATTTAATTCTTATAAAAATCTCCAACAAAGGAGAGATTAAGACACTCATTTTTGGGGGATGATTGTTGATTCTCCATGGGATAGATCTAAACTAGAGGTAAGTTATATACACTTGAGGGTAGAAGAGTAGAGGAAGTTATAAATTGAGAAGAGGAGAAATATCGACATAGAGGACTCTTTTATCATTATTTACTTACGTATCTATTGTTTTGAGATTCATTCATTGTATATTATAGTTGTGATAAACATTTGTAACTAAAATACTTAAAGAAATCAGTTTGAAATGAGTTGAAATTTCTACTATTCTTTCTCCAGGTTTTTATTATTGTATGTTTTTATTCCAAAATTCTCTCTTACAGCCTTTTGTTCCTATTCTCTAATGATGTATTGATATAAGAAATTAGAGATATTCATTTTCATGCTTTGAAAAAAAAAACAATTCATTCCTCACTAATAAATTGATAAATTAATGTGAGGTTTATTAGGGAGAGAAATATTCTGGAGATTTAATTCCTATTTCTCAATTTTATTCTTGATGATTATTTCTAAACTTTTCTAAGAACATATAGGTGATAACTATGGATTCATTTCCTTTAAAGTGACAACCAAAGTAATTAATTTGGAAAACATTATTGTTTATCTTCTCTAATATTGAAACACTCATTTTCTCTGAGTATTAGTGGAAAAATCAATTCATTGAGTGATTTAACATAACAAAAATGATCTTTGAGTGATAGTGAGGTGGTTCAACTTAATTCTTTCACATATTTTTCACAATTCTACTCAATATTAAAGGTGGATCAGAAATTAATTCTATTAACTCATATTGGTCTAGTTTTTTGTAGAGAAAAATTAGTTTACCTTTCTCTTATGAGAGCTATATTATATTATTTATTTCAATTTTAATCCCTTTTACCTTGTTTATCTAATTCATTTCCATATATTAATTCCACAAACTTCATGAATTTATTGTTTTATGTCTTGATTTTTATTACCGTTTGTATTTTATTTTTATTTGTTTTTACTTTTTTTTGGAATTTCACAATATATTATATTCCCTTAGGTTTGACCCTACTTCCACAATTAAGTAGCAAGTAGGTTTTGTAAATAAATAAATTTTATTGCATCAATGACTTAGCTATAAAGTTTTTGGTTTCATTTCCATGTAATAAAAGTGTTATTCGTAAAAAACAAAAACAAAATAAAAAATATGTTAGTTAAAAATAAAAATGTTCATTTTTTTTGAAATATTCTTATTTTATCAATATTTTTTATTTTTTTCCTACTATGGTCATATAAATTTTCATGCACATTATGACAGCTTCTATATATGATCTTGAACTATTAATAAATTAAATTGAACAACACTAAACTTCCCTAAGGAAATAAAATAAGACTGAAATGGAAAAAATATAAATTCCGAGAGATAAGAAATTAAATGAAAATAAAAATTTAATTTCACCTCAACAAAGATATCAAAATGATTAGAGGCCTATACTTGGTGACTTATAATTTCCCATGGTTTCCAGTAACCCATTTTGATTATGGTTTTCATGAAGGTTTAAGAACTATGAAATAAATCACTCATATCTCTCTATATTACCCTCCTTTAATGGTAATCCTAATAAGGATTTACTTGAGTTCATTAGATATTTTTATATTATAGTTCAATAGTTATCTCTATATTGTCTTAATGATGTGGTGCATAGGTTGAGATGGTTTCCATTTTTCTTGGAGAGTATGGTTAAAATCATGTTTTGAAATTTGGATGAGGAAATGTTTTATAATTGGGAACAAGTTTTCAATTAATGATTTCTATAATTTTATCCTAGAAAAACTACCATTTATGTGAGTCACAAAATAAAAGGGTTTTCCAAGGATGAGGTAAAACACTTTCATGAAACATGGTATAGATTCAGAGCTTTACTTAGGTGGTGCCCCAACCACCAGCTATCTCCCCACTTCCTAATAAACACGTTCTATAATGGCCTCACTCTATACCATAAAATCATATTAGATCAATCATTAAGTGGTGATTTTTATGATATGATAGTTTAATATCTTAAGAATATATTTTATAAATTCTCAAAATTTACAACCTAAATGTTATAGGAATAGAACTATCCATTGGAGTGTTACCCACTATCTTTATATTATAGTTAATGTAAATTCACTACGAGAACATTTCCGACACTGTGGAATGTATGGAAACATTATATCTTGTTGTACTAACTTCAATATGACTTCCCTACTCATTTAAAATGAATATTTTTCTGGGTATGGTCCTTAAATGTAAAATAATGGTGATCTCTTCCCAAATAATTTAAATCATGGTTATAGAAATCATCACATATAGTCATGGAAAGAAGGAGTTTTTAGATCTACTAATAACCTTAGTTTCCCACAATAGAAAAAACAACCATTTAAAAAAAATATGGGAATGAGTATTAAAATTCTCAGGGGGATTTAAATGTTCTGATTTATAAAATGTTGTGTGAAGTTGGTTACTTTAAAAAGATACAGATTCTAGGAATCATAACATAGAAATAAAAATTTTGAAACTTACAGGAATCCTAAGTTATAGGGACAAGTGTAATTTTACAAACACAACTAAGGTTAATCCTAAATAAAATTCCATAGTTTTCATTAGTTCTAAAAATTGGAGAATATTTCAAGAGGTATGCTAGAGAGGATGAGCTTTAGTTTTTAAGTGAAACTGAGGATGAAAATATGAAAAACACAAAATCTTGAAAATTGTATAGTAAGGTCTAAACAGATTTGATGGATGAATATTTACTTAAAAGAGATAAATAATAAAGTAAAATGAAATGATAATTAATCAATAAAGGTAAAAATAAATTTATTTTTGTTAAGAATCATAAAAACTAACCTACTTTACAACATTATTCCCCTATCATTATCTTTATCCAAAGAATTAAGACAAGAAGTGATGAAATTTATTACTTGAAATTACTTGAAATGTTTAAAACTTTTAACTTGAATATTCCCTTTACTAATGTCTTAAAAAAATTCCATCATATAACAAATTTCTCAAATGTTTTATGGGTAACAAAATAAATTGGAAGTAAATTGACACTATTAATTTAACAGAGGAATGTAGTGTTGTCCAATAAATGAAGTTACCTCCAAAATTACAATACATTGGTAGATTTTTAATTTAATATAGAGTTAGAGAAAGTAAGGAGAATAATTGATTATCTGACTTAGGTGTTAGTATTTCCATGATTCCTTAATCCTTATTTCAATAACTAGGTATATTTAAGATAAAATCAAAAACTAAAGAGAAACAAAGGTCTATTCTAGCTCCAGACACCCAATTTTTGAAATAAGGATTAAGGAATCTGTTTTATACTAATGCCTAAGTCAAAAAAGAAATCATTATCCTCATATTATATTGATTGTATGGATGTTTCTAGAAATGGGAAAATTTATAGTTTAAATATGGCTACTAAAAATAAGATATTGTTTATTATGGGAATGTTTTTTTGATAAATTATCTCATGATGTGACTAATGTGTTTAATAGTGATTTATAGCATATTTTTGAAATTTTAACTTAATTTGGGTCATCATTGGACATTAAAAATTAAATTTTTATTCCCAAAAATTGATTTCTTCAGGTGGAAGCCTATTCAGTTAATTGATACTCAGACTATTTTACATTCACCCTCTAAGAATTTTGAGTAGGTTTCAGCTAGTTGTGCACCTATTTCTAAGTGTTTGGAATCCCTAAGTGTGGAGGAAACTTGGGAGTATATTTTGGTCAAATAAGGTAATTTTCAGGCTATTTTTACCTCTTTTATCTATTGTTCATGATGTATTGGTAATTCTAGTAGAGTTGGTGGACATATTATGTGTAACATCCCGACCCCTCTAGACCGGAGTCGGTGAATTAATTGTTACATTGTCATGTTTAGAAGGAATGAAATCATGAAGGAATGATTAGTTTATTAGTCATTAAGAAACTAGATATATAGATGTAACTCAAATTACGTTAGAAAATGTTACAAAATACAATACAAAACAAAAACTAAAAACTGCATCCACAAAAACTCAATAAATGATCTCCACTTCATATCCTTTTGATGGTAAAAAAATGAAAGGGGGGAGATCAAATGCTCAGTAAGGTTTACAAATGATAGAAGCATGAATTCAATAATAGGTGAATAATAAACAATTTGACCTAATCAATATGACATGGTGAATAAATGAAAAACTCACTCCATTAATAAACTGAGAATGAAACTGCATCCATAGATTTTTTCATAGTAAAAAAATCATGGATAGTAATAAATGATAATGAATAAAGAGAATTCTTATTAATTAGACATCATGTATCTGGAACAAGATACCATAATACATTAAAACGGTTTAGTTTTTGGGTAGAAACCCGTTTACTTTTTTGAAACAAACTCGAAGGGATTGTCGCCAACTGATTTGTCTCATTAGACCTATCGATGCATAGAGGGTCTATAGAGGGACCCACCCACCGTAGAAAGTACAAATAATTCTCTATACATATATTTAATACAAGTACAATATTCCTTCTCAATATCCGTATAGAGTAGAGAATACAGATTCATCAATATTTCCATAGCTGAAATAACTTTCCAAATAAACACTGTATGTAAAAGGGTATACAGCTTAAGAAAATACTCATATACATGAAAACAGAATATGCATATATAATATATTTACAATTTCAAATGAAAAATGATCTCAAATGGGCAATAGATACACCAAATAAGAAATATTATGTGTACAATACCAAGAAGGTCTCAATGAAATAGAAATTGAGACAAAGTCCCTTACAATATTGTAATCAATTGAATCATATGACCAAAACTTAATAACCATAAAATGAATCATTGAATACAATGAATATAAATATAATCATGATATTATATGAAAAATGTAATTACTCATACATCACATACAAGAAATAAGTGGCGAATAATGGAAATCTCATGTAATTAAAAGTGAGATAAGAAACCCCTTTCCTTATGCTCGAGGGTGTTATTCATTTGTTTTAATGACCTGAATAATAAAATTTAGATTTATTAATTAATAATTACATAACCTCCTATAAATGTTATTGATTTATTATAACCGTATTAGGATCATTCATGGCCCTTTTATGGGTTTAAGAGGTAAAATTATATTATTTTGGAAGCATTTTCTCCCTTGGTTTTCAAGATATGTTCATTTGTATTCATGAATGGAAGTCCATTTGATGTGTGGTTAATCATAAAGAATTGTTAATATATCTTATTAATGATATTATGGATATATAAATGATCATATAATTATTTTGGGTAATATACCATGATGATTATTTATTAGTCAAAAGTTAATTACAAACATTTGGATTAACTTTGCGGTTTTGTTCACAATGAACTTGTTTTGTATTATTATTTTATATTCTGAGTGTTTAAGGATTATAGAAAATTAGTGAGATGAAATGCATATATTCGGATCTGGTTCAACCATTAAAAAGGTTTCATGACCAGTATTGAATATATAAAAAGAAATTGAGAACTTGTCGTCCTTGAATGTGATAAATTAACACATCTCCGACAGTGTTTTCATTTTTAGTATAAGAGGAGGCGGAAAAGAGATGTTGATGAAATATTCCATTATAATAATATAATTATAGATAATGCAGGGTAATGTAATTATCACAGAATTGGGATGAAGGTATATGAGGAAATAAGTAGAAAATAAAGGAACTGAAAATAAAAGCAAATTGAGAAATCTCTCACGAAAATTCGGCAGCCTAACCGCGTCATTTAAAATTTTATAAAATAGTTTGATGATAGAAAGGGGGTATCTTATCAATATTACATAACTTGGGAATTAAGGTGGATATTTATGGAATATCCCAACATAATACAATTGAAAATAAAATAGAAAGCATAAAATGAAAGCATTAAGAAAAGAGAAGGGTGGTAGATTCTCTTACCTTGTAGAGTAACTCCCAAAACATGAAGGTTGGGACCTTGTGGGTTTGAGGAAACATTGGGAGGAATCCTAGGGAGGTAATACTACCAGATATTTGAGGATAATTAGTTTTTAATGAAATAAAACGAAGGGGGTGAGTGGGTATTTATAGTAAATGAGAGGGAGTTTTTTATTAATTAAATGGGACACCTCATTAGTGGTTTTTGCAAAACCATGGGGTTTCCCATGGTATTTGCCCATGGTTTTATCCAATTAGGACACCTCATGTCATATTTTACTTTAAAAAATTCTACCATCCTTTTATATTAATTATTATATCATTATGATGTCATTAAACTACCGAAAACTCAAAACTGTATTTTTACTATTCACGAAAAAATCAACTATTTTAGAAAAATCCCAAAAATTCACCCTAAATTTTTTTAGACATTTAGAATTAAAAAATGAACTCCTTTTTTTATAAATAATTTTCTAAGTATTTTCAATTTAATTTTAAAATAAAATCATTGTTAATTCAAAAAATAACAATTTTAATGGTATAATTAGTTTTATATCACATTGAAAATTTATTGAAGATCTTATTATCTTATTACAATAAGAAAATAAAATATTATCATTATTTACTATTCATAAGAGTCATATTACTATCCATAAGGGTATGTTACTATTCATTAAAAAACAAGTTGGTTCTATCAGACTCCAAATGACTTATCAGTCACAACTTTAGATGACCGTTTTTTAAAATTCAAAACATAGAAGTGGAAACTTTATGTTTAATGGCTAGGTTATGACTATCTCCTATATAAACAAGTTTTGTTTCAAAGGAATTAAATGATTTATCAAATATAGGCTATGAATAGAATATATTTAAGAGAATCATGCCCTAAAATGTTTGGGGTGTTATATTATTCCCTCCTTCAAAAATTTCATCCTCGAAATTTTTTCATGAATAAAGCCCTCTAAAAATATGTGGGTGGTTCTTCCTCATAACATCCTCAGGTTCCCATATTTCTTTCTCCATATTATGGTTTCTCCCAAGAACCTTTACTAGATAAGTTTTCTAATTTCTCAATACCTATTCCCTTGTGTCAAGAATCTTGATAGGCTCTTCACAGTGTGGAAAATCTGGTTCCAGCTCTATCTCTTCAAAGGTGAGCACATGTGTTGGGTCTGGCATGTATTTTTTTAACAATGACACGTGGAAAACATCATAAACTTTGGAGAGACTTGGTGGCATTTCTAAATGGTATTCTAGAACTCCTATGCTTTCCAGAATTTCAAATAATCCGATGTACCTAGGGCTCAGTTTCCCCTTCTTACCAAACCTTAAGACACCCTTCCATGCAGATACTTTTAGAAATACCTGATCTTCCACTTGGAATTCCAAATACTTTCTATGATTTTCAATATATCTATTCTTCTTACTTTGGGTTGCTTTAATATGGGATTGGATTTTACTTACCTTTATTGTGATCTCTTCAATAAGTTCTAGACCAATAAGTTTCCTCTCACCAACTTCATCACAACAAGTTGGAGTTCTACATCTCTTTCCATAAAACTCTTCATATGGAGCCATTTGAAGACTATAATGGAGACTATTTTTGTGGGAAAATTCCACCAAATTAAAGTATTGATCCCACATACCTTGAAAGTCAATATATCATGATCTAAACATGTCTTTAATAGTTTGAATAGTCCTTTCATACAATCTGTCGGTTTGGAGGTGATAAGTAGTACTCATACGAAGCTCAGTATTCAAAGACTTCTGGTGACTTTTCCAAAATTTTTATGTAAAACAGGGATCTCAATTGAACACAATCAATAGAGGTTCTCTATTAAGCCTTGAAACTTTATTAATATAAAGTATTTCCAGGAACTCAAGTGGTAAATCCTCTCTTATAGTAAGGAAATGTGATGATTTTGTGAGAAGTTCAACAATTACCCATATTGCATCATTCCTTCTAGGTGTCCTCGGTAGTCCAGTGAGAAAGTCCATTGTAATGTAATACCACTTCTACATAGTAATAGGTAGAGGTTTCATCACCTCTCTAGGATGTTATCTCTCTGCCTTCACTTATTGATAAACTAGTCACCTTGACACGTAGTTAGAAATTCCCCACTTCATATTATCCCACAAAAAATGTTCCTTTAGATCTTTATACATCTTTGTGCTACCAGGGTGTATAGAGAAATTTGAGCTATGAGAATCATCTAATAGTTCCCTTTTTAGATCAAGTACTGATGGAACGTATAATCTCTTCCCAAATTTTAGAACTCCTTCCTCATACATTAAGTCTTCCAATCTCCCATCCATAATAGGATTAATTTTCTTGTATAGATTTTCATCATCAGATTGAGATATTTTTATATTCTCTAGAAAATATGGTTTAGAGAACATTTGAAAGATGAAAGATATTTCCCCTTCCTTAACAATTCCCATATCCATCCTTAGTAGATCAATCAATATAGGATCTCTCTCAATCCGCATTTGAGTCATAAGTCTATGATCAATCCTTCTTAATGCATATTCCACCTTATTTTCCTTTCTTGGGTGGTAGTGTATTGAATAATCATAATCTTTGAGTAACTCGAGCCATCTCCTTTGCCTCATGTTGATTTCTTTTTGTGTGAAATTGTATTTCAAACTCTTGTGATATATGTATATCTTAAATTTTTCTCTGTAAAGATAATGTCACCATATTTTCATAGAAAAGATTACAGATTCTAACTCAAGATCATGAGTTTGATAATTTTTCTCATGATTCTTCAACTTCCTTGATGCATCAGCAATAACTTTATCATTTTTCATAAGGACGCAACCCAACCCATTCTTTGATGAATCATTGTATATTACAAATCCATCACCTCCAGTTGGAAGATTCGAAATTGGAGCATTGACCAATATTATTTTAAATTATTTAAAGCATTATGTACATTATTTCATCCACACAAATTTTATTCTTTTATGTGTGAGCTTGGTTAGAGGGTTAGCCAGTTAGGAAAAATTCTGAACGAAACACTGATAGTAACCTGCTAATCTAATAAAACTGTGTACCTCAGTTTTGTTCGTTGGCTAGCGCCATTCTTGTATTTCCTTTGTCTTCATAGGATCAACTAGGATTACATCCTTAGAGACAATATGTATTATAAAAGAAACTGATTGAATCCAGAATTCACACTTGCTAAACTTCCCATATAATTCATTTCTTCTAAGAGTTTTCAGAATAATCCACAAGTTATTTTCATAATATTCTTATCTTTTTTATTATAACAGGATATCATCAATGAATACCTCAAAAAAGTTATCAAGATATTTGTTGAAAAATCTATTCATTAAATCCATGAAAATAGAGGGTGCATTAGTCAGTCCAAATGGATTTACTGTAAACTCGTAATGCCCATACCTAGTTCGAAATGATGTCTTAGGAATATCTTCCTTCTTCACACGGAGCTGATGATATCCTGATTGAAGGTTAATATTTGAAAAGTATTGTGTTCCATGAAATTGATCAAATAAATCATCAATTAATGGAAGATGATACTTATTCTTTATTGTAATATAGTTGATTTCCCTCTAATAAATGCATAGCCTCATGGATCCATCTTTCTTCTTAACAAAGAGGATAGGAGAAACCCAAAGATAAACACTAGGTTGAATAAATCCTTTGTCACTCAATTCCTCTAGTTTTTTTTAGCTCCACTAATTCCACAATGTCCATTATATATAGATTCTTTGATATAGGTCTTGCACTAGGAATTAAATCAATAGAGAACTCAACTTCTTGTACTGGAGGATGTACAGGTAAATCCTCTGGGAATAAGTCAATGTATTCATGCACTATATGTATATCCAAAATTTGATGATTTCATTCATCACCCATAGATATTGGGTTCTCTACTCTCCAAGAATTGCATTCAATAGAGCTACTGGGGGTGGATCTAGATAAGAATAAGATAGCGAGGTTTCTGCTCTAATGACAATGGATTATACACCATTTTCATAGATTATAAAATCCTTCTTCTTGCAATAGATATTTGGATCATAATTTGATAGCCAATTCATACCGAGAATTATGTCAAAATCAGTCATTGATATGATGATAAGGTTAGAAACTAAATCACATTTATGTGTCATGAGGGGGACTGATCGACATGCCTTTTTTATAATGATACATCCCCTAAGATTTTTAACTAACAAATCCTTTATTAAATCAAATTGGAAATGTCTAATTTTATTGTAAAACTGAGAAGATTGAAATGAATGCAATGATCCATAATCAAATAATGCATTGGACAAATTTGTGGAAATAATTAAAGTACTTGACACCACATCATTAGGAACTTCAACCTCCGCAGTTTAAATCGCATAAGATTTCCCGTGCTCTAATGGCCTTTTCTAAGGAAAGTTTCCTTGGAACTTAGGACACTCATTTTTGTAGTGTCCCATCTCTCTACAATTGTAGCATTGAACATCATTGAATTGATTCTTCAACTTGCATTTAGTAGATCGATGACCCTTTTCTCTACACTTATAGCAGGCTCCCATGCCTTTCAAGCATTTCCAGGGATGATTCTTTCCACATTTCCCACATAACGGGAAATTATTTGTTTCCATTATTCTTCTTTGATGTTTTACATTTTTCTTGGTTATCAGAGTACCGCTTCTTATCTTGGTTTCCCTTGAAAAAACTTGTTCTAGAAAATTCCTTCTTTGTTTTGATGGCACTTGATACAATTTCATCATAAGATGAAAATGTTTGAGAAACCAGTGCCCTTCGAAGACTTGTCTTAAGACCTTCAAATAAATGATCAATTTTTTCCGCCGAGTCACATACATAATCTATGGATTAACAAACTAGCCCTATGATGGTAGCCTCATACACTACAACATTGTCTTCTTACCTTTTCTTTAAGCCAAGGAATTTCCTCTAAATTTTGGTTTGTTGCTCACGATGGAAATATTTGCTTAAAAGTCCCCCATTCCATATCTTCTATTTTTTCTTCCTCCATGGTATTCTAAATCAAGTACCACAAATGATCAGCACCACCCTTGAGACAATATACAACCAGTACTACCTTTTCATTTTCATTGCATCTTAATGCCATGAATATATTTTCAAGGGACTTGATCCACTGCTTAGCAACCACTGGATTAGTAGTCCCACTAAAATATGGGGGCTTCTGACACATAAAACGATCCAACACATGTATGGAATGGTTATTTGTTATAACTTGAGTTAGCTGTCCCAATATGTTCATGATCTAATCTTCTCCAACATTGACTGTGTCGACTTTCTCAGTGGGGAAATACCTACATTTCCCATGAGTACTAATTCCCCTTCTTCCATTAGGCACCATTTCTAAATAATTTCATACACTACATTAGTTTATGAATTATCAAATATAAAATCACTTAACATAGATTGAAATTCTATGCATAACTAATCTCATACACATTGTTTCTCTGAGGAAAAATTTACATTAAAATCATTCATAATGTCTTGTAAATAAAATGTGAAATATCCTAAGAATATCCCCCAGGCGTGTCAATACCAAGAGTGTAGCAAGTCCTATTGTCTTATACCAGGATACCCTAGGTCAAGCCTGAATCTCCTTGTTGGATGTTTCACTCTTAGGTAAATTTGTGTCAGAGCCACCTCTACTTGTTTGTATCCATACATGGATGTATTTGATAGAAATATTCACATAATCTATTACTTACCAAAATACTAGGATGTTCAGGTATTTTTATCCTCAACTACTACCTTATGGATTTGTTCCCTACTCTATATTTTCTAATCTAGTTCCCAAGGTTCTTACTAAAGTTCCTCCGATACCAACTATAACACCCCAACCCCTCTATACCGGAGATGGTACATTAGTTGTTACATTTTTATGGTTAGAAGGAATAAATATTGAAGGAATGGTCATTTTAGTAGTCTTGAAGAAACTATATACATAGATGTAACTCAAATTACATTGTAAAAGGTTACAAAATACAATACCTAAAAAAACTAAAAACTGCTTCCACAGAAACTCAATAAATGATCTCCTCTTCATAACTTGTTGATGGTAAAAATTTAAAAGGGGTGTGCTCAAATGATCAGTAAGTGTTATAAATGGAGGAATAATTAATTCAATAATAAGTGAATCATAAACAATTTTATATAATCAATATGCCATGGTGAATAAATAAAAAACTCACACAATTAATAAACTGAGAATGAAACTGCATCCATAGATTTTGTCATAGTGAAAACATCATGGAAAGTAATAAATGATAATTAATAAATAGAATTATTATTAATTGTAAGTCATTTATCTGGAACATGATACTGTAATACCGTTAAAATGGTTTAGTTCTACGGGAAGAAACACATCTCATTTTTGGAAACAAACTCGAAGGGTTTGTCACCAACTGATTTGTATCATGATACCTATTGATGAATCAAGGGGATATAGTGGGCCCCACCCACTACTTCAATTAAAAATAATTATTTATACATAGATTTAATATTATTACAATATGCCTTCTCAATATCTGTATAGAGTGGAGAATACAGATTCATCAATATTTCCAAAGATAAAAGAACTTTCCCAATAAACACCATTTGTAAAATGGTATACAACTTAAGATAATACTCATATCCATGAAACGAGAATATGGATTTATAATATATTTACAGTTTCTAAAGAAAAATTATGTCAAATGGGTAGTAGTTACACCACATAAGAAATATTAGGTGTACAATACCAAGAAGGTCTCAATGAAATGGAAATTGAGACAAAGTCCCACACCATATTGTAATCAATTGAATCATATGACCAAAACTTAATAACCATAAAATGAATCATTTAATACCATGAATATAAATATAATCATTATATTATATGAATAATTTTAGTATAAATACACCACATACAAGAAATAAGTGTTGAACAATGGAAATCTCATGGAATTAAAAGTGAGATAAGAAACCCCTTACCTTATGCTCGAGGGTGTTCTTCGTTTGTTTTAATAACCTGAATAATAAAATTTAACTTTATTAATTAATAATTCCAGAACCTTATATACATTTTATCGATTTATTATAACCTTATTAGGACCAGTCATGGCCCTTTTATGGGTTTAACAGGTTCGATTCTATAATTTTGGAAGCATTTTCTCCCATGGTTTTCAAGATTGGTTCATTTTTATTCATGAATGGGAGTCCATTTGATGTGTGGTTAATCATCCAGAATTGTTAATATATCTTATTAATGATATTAATTATATATAAATGATCTTATAATTATTTTGGGTTATATACCATGATGATGATTTATTAGTCAAAAGTTAATTACAAAAGTTTGGATTAACTTGGCGTTTTTGTTCACAATGAAATTTTTTTGTATTATTATTTTATATTATGAGTGTGTAAGGATTATAAAACATTAATGAGATGAAATACATATATTATGATCTGGTTCTTCCATTAAAAAGGTTTCATTACTGGTTTTTAAGATATTAATAGAAATTGAGAACCCTTCGTCCTTGAATGTGATAAATTAAGACATCTCCATCAGTGTTTTCTTTTTAGTATAAGTGGAGGGGGAAAGAGAGATTTTGATGAAATATTATATTATAAAAATATAATTTCAGATAATGTAAGGTACTGTAATTATCATAGCATTTGGATCTGGTTAGATGAAGAAATATGTAGAAAATAAAGGAACTCAAAATAAAAGAAAAAATTGAGAAATCACTCACGAAAATTCGGTAGCCTAAAGGCATCATTTAAAATTGCATAAAATATTTTGATGATATAAAGGGGGTATCTAATTACTCTTAAATAAATTGGGATGTAAGGGGGATATGTAATGAAATATCCCAACATAATCTAATTTAAAATAAAATAGAAAACATAAAATGAAAGCTTTATGAAAAGAGAAGGGTGGTAGATTCTCTTACCTTGTAGAGTAACTCCCAAAACTTGATGGTTGGGACCTTGGGGGTTTAAGGAAACCTTGGGAGGACTCCTACGGAGGTAATAATACCATATATTCTAGGATAATGAGTTTTTAATGAACAAAAATGAAGCGCTTGAGTGGGTATTTATAGTAAATGAGAGGGATTATTTATTTATTAAAAGGGACACCTCATTAGTGATTTTTGCAAAACCATGGGCTTTCCCATGGTATTTGCCCACATTTTTAGCCAAATGGGACACCTAATGTCATATGTTACTGTAAAGAAGTCTAACAGCCTTTTATATTAATTATTATATCATTATGATGTCCTTAAACTTCTGAAAACTCAAAATTGTATTTTTATTATTCATGAAAAATTCAACTATTTTATAAAAAACTAAAAAATTCACCATAACCATTTTACATTGTTTAAAATTCAAAAATGAAAAAAAATATTTTAAAATATTTTTCTAAATATTTTTAATTTAATTTTTAATTAAAATCATTGTTAATTTGAAAAAAGTAATTTTAAAGTTATAATTTGGGTTATATCACATTGAAAAATTAATTAAGATCTTATTATCTTATTACCTTAATAAAAAAATATTATAATTATTTATTATTCATAAGGATCATATTACTATTCATAAGGATATTTTACTATTCATCAAAAAACATGTTGGTTCTATCAGACTCTAAATGACTTACTAGTCACAACTCTAGATGACCATTTTTCGAAATTCAAAACATAGAATTTGAGAATTTATGTTTAATGGCAAGGTTATGACTATCTCCTAAATGAAAAAGTGTTGTTTCCAATAAATATAGTGCTTTATGAAATATAGTCTATGAATAGAATGTATTTAATATAAGCAAACCATAAAATATTTGGGGTGTTATATTATGTCTTGATGTTTTAGAAAAAGTATAGAAGCCTTTATTTACAATAGAATATAGAAAACAGTTGGGGGTTAATGTTTTTGATTTCCTAGTCAGTAATTAGGTTCCAATCAATGATACCACACTCCCTCTTAGAGATTATTGTTGGATTTTAGGGGGGAAGCCTGGATAAAGACTAAAAAATTATCACTGCATGGGAGGAAACCCATGTTTTTTATATTTTTACTTATTATTTTTTAAAATGAATTATCCTCACTTTGGTTATGTTCATATCCCATTTTTTCCAATGTGAAGTACACAACTCACTATTTTATCTATAAAAATTATTTTATTATTAGCCTGAGTTTCATTTCACATCATCTGCCTTTTACATGGATTTATATTTTTGTCTTCATTGATTAAATATATTGCTGTGTTGTTCTTTTGTTCTAGATACCTTAGTAGAAGAAACCAGGTGAAGCTTCAATTGTGAATAGAGAGTAATAAATTTGATTTAGAACCAAGGAATCAAGGAAACAACTGTTAGGGGAGTAAATTTTGAATTCTCTCATTCTATTAAATTTTTTTCATGTTGATCTAAAATTCTTAACACTTCTCTAAAAAGTTGATTTTAATTGTTTTGGGGAATTTTAGCTTGAAATTTACTCATGGATGGAAGTTAAGTGTGGGTGAAATATGTGTTTATTCTGAACTAAATTTAAGAGAGTCTATTTTCACTACTAGATGTTATTTTTTATTTAATTTATATTATTCAAAATTAGTTTCAAACGGATATAAAGTATTTCTTAGAACCATATACTTTTTTTTATTTGGATTGTTTTATGATTTTTTGAATTTATTTTCAAAGTGTTGTTTATTTTTTTAATAATTTACAAACATGTTCTTTTTAAGCCTCATCTAAAATCATTATGTTCTATCAATATTGAAAAAAATAATGTACATTCTTAATATATTTTGAATATGTGCTAGAAATTTTTGAATCCTTTTTTTTTTGAGTATATTTTAACCCTTTCAGATGTTTTAAAACAAATGCATTGAAAAAAAATGCGCCTAAATACTTTAAATATATATCCATCTTTTGAGTTCATCATTATGGAAAAACCTGAGTTTTCTGTATGGGGATGGTGTCTATATAAAATATGAAAAACTATATTTTAATGTAGTTCACATCATAAATACCCCTTATAATTTTCAAAATTAACTATTTTCAAAAATTATTTAGTGATTTTAGTGAGTGAAAATTTTTTCTTATGTTTGAAGGTTATGTTGCTGCACTATGGTGGTTAATATTTTCTACTTAATCCTGGAATCAATCTTGTAATATCTTTTCATTTATCTCCTAAAGAATTTTATTTTTTTCAAACATTGTGAGTAAGTTTAATAGTTTGTATTACATTTGAAATTCTTGTTTTTAGTTAAAATAATAAGCCTTGCATTCAAGTGCTCTAAGAATGAACTTTTAATCCTATTTGGGATCTTTATTTTTTAAGTTAAAACTATTATATGGGTTAATTATACTTCCTTGTTAATTATTAAAATGAAACATTCATTCATTTGTGTCTAATTATTCTGTTCTAAAATATGTAGGTTCATTCACTGTGGAAAAAATAGAAATTCAAAAAATTATTTTATACAACGTGAAGTTTATATAATTCCTTTCAGAATTTTCAAATTCATCCATTTTTGTAAAACTGGAAACCTATATTTATAAAATACATTTTTCTTCAAGAATATCAGTCATTCATTTTACTTGGGGGATTTCATAGTGGAAAATTATTTTGAGAACCTCTCCATTGTTATAATTATAATTTTTCAGCTTTATAATTAAATTCATTCACTAAATTTGTGTAATTGATTTATTGAAGAAAAAATGAGTGGTAGAATTTGATGTGTCTTTGACTTGATATATGTTTGGAACATCTATTTTGAAAAAATATTTCATTTTAGAGGATGAAATGAGCATTAATTGATAATATTTGGAGTTTGGTACATTTTTTGACAAAGAGATAATTCTTTGAATATTTGGATAAAAATATAAATTTTTGGTAATAATTTGATCAAATGTGATTTACTATAATTTTTATACACTTTAAGAACTAATATTTTAGATTTTGGTAAAATATTCATTGAAATATTATTTTAAGAGAATTTTTAAGTGGGTGTTGTAGTTGGAATTATTCTTTTTAATGTTAAATGATTTTTTAATGAAATTTATGTTTTTGGAACAAATTATGATTTTATTTAGAAAAAGTTAAAAAAAATTAAGAATGTAGATTATGGAAATCATGTTTGGGAGTATTATTTTTCAAAATCTCATGTTTTTACATAAATATGTTTTGATGGACCTAATTTTTGATTCTTTATGATGAAGTATAAACATTCATGATTTAATTTGTTGGGGAGTCTCATTATAATTTTGAAATGATATTATTTCAGTGAATTTATAATTTTATATTTATGTGAAGTTTTCCTGGCCATCTCATATGAGATGTAGGAGGTATCCCATAGGATATTTTTAAGTCTCCAAATGTGGGATACTTTCTCTTTGCATAACAATTTTTCTATTCTTGTGAAATAATCATTGAGAATTCATCAAATCAATTGAATCCCATAACCAATAACTAATTTAATTTGAAGATAACTATAATATAGAACTTATGGGATTGATTGAATAAAAATCATTCGAAGGGGGGTTGACTAAATTTCATCAAATTCATACAAAGTCAAATCAAAGGAATACACTGAGTTGTGTTGCAACAAGGAAGCTCGTGTCGAAGAGAGATAATATCAACCAAGTTGGAAAAATGATTAAGGGTTTGACTTTCATTATATAATTTTATCAAGATTGAATATTTCCAATGGTTAAAGGAAAAATACAACCACCTGAGTGTCAGAAGAATTCTTTTATACAGGACGATGCCCCCAATCAGTTTTAGTATCTCATCTGATTCAGAAGTTCTCTATTCATGTATTTTATTTTTTAAGGTGATTTCACCATTATTCAAGAGATATATTATGATCGTTTTATCCTTGTAATAGTGAGGGAGTGTGTAACCTCTTTTACCCATATTGTTCCAATTTTCCTGTGGTTTTTTACCCCTTTTTACTTTGGGTGATTTCCCACATTACATTTTTTTAACTTTATTTTATATCATAATTATACCTGCACCAATGGTCCAATAATTTACCATCCCAACTAGTGGTACTAGAGGAATGGTTTTGGCCTAGTGTTTTTCATTTTTTGGGTATTAATAATTCTCATAAATTTGATTATGCTCTGTGATTGCAACACCAGTTTATTTGTTTCATTATAAAAAATTTATTGAAATTGTAAAATAAACCATTGTGAAATAGTTTAGGTTATGGAATGAGGGCTTGTCCATATGGAATAAAAATATAGATAAAAAAATTCAATGGGAATAATTTTCTATTTTGGAAAATGAAGATGAAAAAAGTTCCGCAGAAGGATAATTTCCGACTAGAAATTAGAGAAAGACCAAACAATGTGATGATGGAGTGTGGTTCCAGTTAGAGCCAGAATTATGTCATGGTTGAAAATGTGTCAAGTACTTCTGGGAGAGGATATATACTAGTCAGTGAAATGGTGACGATTACAGGAACCAGACAACATCTAAACGATGCATGGATAATCGACTAAAGAGAAACATGACACATGACGTCTCGATGGAAATATTTTGATCAGTATAAAACCATCCCAGAAGGACTTTGTGTATATGGGAAAAAATAACACCCTAAAGATAGTTTGATTTTGTACCATCAAACTGAGTATTCATGATAGTATTGTTTGAACCATCGAAGGAATACTCCATGTGAAGGTCTTGAAGAAGAATATATTGTCATTGGGACAATTTGATGATATCATATGCCAGACTCACATCGAGAATATAGTGATTAGAATTTTGAAGGGTTTGATTTTGAATATGAAGGAAGATAAGATCTATAAGAACCTATACATGATCATGGGTGAAACATACAAGGAGGTAGAGATAATTTTTGCATCATCTACCTCGATGGAAGCGTTGATGAAGTTATGGCATCAGAAGCATGACCATATGTTATAACAGGGATTTAAGATTCTTGAGGATCAGAATTTTTTACTTGGTCTTACAAATGAATCCTTATAATTTTGTGAGCATTGTATTTTGAGAAATAAACACAAGTTAATATTCATGATGTCAATATTAATAGACAAGGAGATCTTATATTTGATCCATTTTGACATTTGGACAGAACTGGTTATATCCCTAGGAGGATAAAGGTATTTTGTATCATTAATTGATTATTTTTCTAGGAGATGTTGTGTGTATCAAATCAAAAGTAAGGTAGATGTTTTTAAATTATTTAAAACATTCAAATCACAGAAGGAAATTGAATCTAGAAATAAGATCAAGTGTCTGAGGACTGAAAATGGTGGCGAATATAAAATCAAGGTGTTTGATAATTTTGTTCAACATTAAGGAATCAAGACATAGTTCATAGTGTAAAATAGTCTTCAGTAGAATGTGGTGGAATAGAGGATGAAAAAAACCCTATTGTATAGAACATAGATGATGTTGAAGACTGTAGGAATTTAAAAAACATTTTCGGAATAAGTAGTGAATACCGACTGTCATGTGATCAACTGATCTCCTTTAATAGTGACTTGTCTAAAGATGATGATAGATATTTGTAATAGTAAACCTACTGAATATTCTTAGTTACATACTTTTGAATGTCCTATATAAGCATTATTTAATGATTTGGAAAGATCTAAGTTGGATTCAAGATCCCGGAATTGTATCTTATTGGGGAATGCTGATGGTGTGAAGGGGTATCATTTTTGGGACCCCACTACCCACAAAATTATCATCAGTAGAGATTTCATTTTTTTTATAAGAAAAGGTAAAAATAACAATTGATGGTGACATGGGTAAAGATAATATAGAAACTACAATAGTCAAGGTGGAGGATTAATCAAATGAAGAACAAGTTTCATCTAAAGCATTACCAGATCACGATGGTCAAGTACTGGTTGAGTCTGGACCATAATGGTCAACTCAGGATAAAAGAGCACCAGTATGGAACTCAGACTATGTTACTAAGAGAAATATCGGGTACTAATTATTGACAGATGATAGAGAGACATCTTGTTTTTTAGAGGTGACACGGAGTCTAGATTTATCCTCATGGATGAAAGTGATGAAGGAGGTACTTTAATCCCTATATAAGAACAAGACTTGGGATCTTGTTCCATTATTTAATGGAAGGAAGGATATTGGTAAAAAAAATGGGTCCCTAAGATAATGTTGGATAGAAAAGACCAGGTAGAAAGATATCATGAAAGACAGGTGATAAATGAATATGCTCAAAAGGAAGGTATTTATTTTAGTGAAATATTTTCTCCTCATGTTAGACTGATGACTGTTTGGGTAGTTCTGGAGATGTTTTCTATAAATATTTTACATCTAGAGCAGTTATATGTGAATAATAATTTTCTCTATGGTGATCTAGAAAAGAGATCTATATGCTCAAACCGGAAGGTTTTATAGAAGAATAAAATGGGAACTTGGTTTGTATGTTGAAAAAATATCTTTATGGTCTCAGGTATACATTGATGTTTTGATACAAGAGATTTGATTCTTATATCATGAACCATAGATATGTCATACTTCATTTAGATACTTGTACATATTTCATGGGTAATAATGGTAATAATTTCATCATTCTTCTATTGTATGTGGACGACATGTTGGTTGTAGGCCCCAAAAATGATCAGATCTTGGAGACTAAGGTTCAGTTGGCTATGGGTTTTGATATTAAGGAATTTAGACCAAAAAGCAAGATTCCTAGGATACATATTTACCAAGACATAAATAATGGGGAGATTTTCTGCCACATAAGAATTACTTACCAAAAGTCTGCAAATGCTTCAACATGAAACACTATAAGACAATATCTAACCCTCTTTCTAATAATTTCAATTTATCCTCTCTGATGAGTCCTATCAGTGAAGCAGAGAGGATGGAGATGTATCGACTATTTTGTGAATCAGCAGTGGGTTGTCTGATGTTCACTATGGTTTTTACTAGAATATACATTGCACGCACAATGGTAGAAGTTATTCAGTACATGGAGAATCCTGGATGGGAGCATTGGAGAACAGTGAAGAGGATCTTGAGATACATAAAGGAGACCTAAGATGCTATATTATTTTATTAACGATCATATTTCACTGTTATAGGATGCATTGATTTATATTTTACAATTGATTCTGACTCGAGGAAATTCACCACTGGTTATGTGTTTACTCTTTCATAAGGAGTTTTGATTTGTATTTCAAAGTTACAGTCAATTGTGGATTTATCGATGATAGGGGCAGAGTATATGGAAAATACACAGCCTTTCAAATATGAGATTTGGATAATAAGGTTGTTAGAGGAGCTTAGACATATATTGGGGAAGATTCCAATTTTATAGGATAGTCATGGTTCCTTGAACATTGAAATGAATCGATATTTTTATTCCAAGATGAACATAATTGGGATAAAATATCACTTTATCTAAGATGTGGTGGGGAAAGTGTGTACATGAAAAAAATTCACACTAAAGAAAATATAGAATATTTCCTCATAAAGGTGACTGAATTTTATAATTTTAGATGGTGAAGATCCTTGAGTGGCCCCACAAATATGATAGCAACATGGTTTGGAAGACATAAAGGATGTGTAAATATATGATTGGTTCTCAATCAAATATCCAAATGGGAGATGTGTTAGTAGAATTATTTTATGTAAGATGGTTTTGCCTTGCCCCCATGATTTATCAAGGGAGGTGGTAATTGATGGTGGTTGATGATGAGGTGGGTGGCCAACCCCACCTATTGGGCTATAGTAGAGAAAGGAAGGCGGGGGAGAGGCAACCCATATAAAGGATTCCCTCACATAAATTTTAGTATCTCATTCAGTTCAAAAGTTCCCCATTTATGTGTGTTATTTTGTGAGGTGATATCCCCATTATCCAAGAGAGATATTATGAGGGTTTTTTCCTTGTAATAGTGAATGAGTGTGTACCCACTTTTACCCCTAGCGATCCTTATATTTTCCCATGATTTTTATCACTTTTCATTTAGGGGTTTTTTCCACATTACACGTGGTTTCATTTATTTCCACTTTTTTCAGGTTTTTTATCTCATAAGTATTACTACATCAATGGGCCAATCATATATGGCCCCAACACTGACCTCGACCTAATTTCATTTACAAAGAAGTTTGAGACTATTCAAGTTTCATCAAATCCATAATGATATCTAATTAGATCTCCATAAGAAGATGATGAGATCAAATTGCTCCAGCACTGATTTAAAGAAGGATACTAAATTTTTATTTTTAGTTTTTTGTTCATGAAGATAATAAGGGATGTAATGATTCCAAAAAATGTAGTTATATGACCTTTGTCACGACCCGTCCTCGGGGCCCGTGCCGTGACTACCCCAAGCCCGCCTTCCATAGGCCAGGGGCTGGCGACTAGCACCAAGGCGTAAAATCCCAGTAAACAGGGAAGGCATTGCCTTTATAAGTAACAACCACACAGAGTCAGCAAGCGGAAAGTAAGTGCAGAAAAGTAAAGGGGCCGGAAATACAAGCCCAACTGTAAAGTACAACTGAAAAGGAAAAGTACAGCAACTGAAGAAAAGACGGCGGCCTCGTGTCGTCCACTGGCAATCCCACCTGAAGGGTGGGTACAGATAGCCTCCAGGCTCCTCGGGTCCCACGTCCGCTCCGAGCACGTCCTGCCCAGTGGTCCACCTCCAGGTACCGTCCTGCTCCACGCCCCAACCGTGATCAGCGCTGTCCGTCGTCTGCAACCAACACAACAAGGTGCGGGCATAGCCCGTGCAGGGGTGAGTACAAGCTACTCAGTAAGGACCCCGAGACCCCCGTAGGTCTCCCGAAATCCACAAAGGATATAGCACAAAAGAAGGAATGCAATCACGAAGTAACATCTGACTCGACTTAGGTATATGCCCATACATATACCTAAGTCCCCACTTCTAGCTCTGCTCACGAGCTCAAGAACAACTCAATCCACAAAGGAAAGCAAGACTCAAATCCACAAGGAGAGTAAACAGTAAATCCACAAAGGATAGTTCAACACAATCCACAAAGGAGAGTAACATAAGATTCAGCTCAACCAGGTATACTTTTTCAGATGACGTCAAAGACGATCACTGATCCGTCTTAGTCGTCGGACCCACGAAGGATCGATAGGTACTAACCCCCGCAAAAGGACCCACGTAGGATCGGGCTCACACAGAACCTGTAGGCAGTGGCTCACACAGAACCGGTAGTAAGGACCCACGGAGGATCGGGCTCACACAGAACCTGTAGGCACTGATCCACACGGGATCGCTGAGTGCAGTAGTCGACGCAGTCCACTGAGGATCTCTGCGCAGTCGTCGCCGCAGTCCACGAAGGATCTCTGCTCTGCCGTCGTCGCAGTCCACGGAGGATCTCTGCTCTGTCGTCGTCGCAGTCCACGGAGGATCTCTGCTCTGTCGTCGTCGCAGTCCACAGAGGATCTCTGCTCTGTCGTCGAAGTCACAGCCAGCGCTAGGGTTCCCGCACGTAGCGAGCTCGTTTAGGAGGGTCCGCTCCACGAGCCGAGGGGCTGATACATCAACTGACACGTAGTCCGAAGTTGATGCATCCAAAAGTTCCGTATCGACAACAGGATCTCAACGCAACAGACGGCGCGTCAATCGGACGCCCGGTCTGAGAGTTATTGGCATTTTCGTCCCAGGGGCCCGGTTGGTTTTTAGGGCAAAACCAACCCGACCGTACTCCGCCTGTGTCCGATCCTCGGGCGGAGTATGCCAAAAGTTCCGTCTCACTTAGAGGAAACTACCACAGCTGACGGTACGTCGTTCGGACGTCCGTAGCTCAAGTTATGAGCGTTTCCGCTCCGAGGGCCCGGTTGGTTTCGTGTACGAACCAACCCGGCCGAACCCAAAGTCTTCCGAAACCTTGAGTATAATATACCGAAACGACCGTCTCGATCCAAGGATCGCGTAGCCGCTGACGGTTCGTCAATCGGAGGTCCCAGGCCCAAGATATGGGCGAAGGACCGAAGAGGGCCCGAAACGGGGGTACTGGGCCCGGGGCGACCCGGCCCGAACCCCCCCCTGGGGTCGGCCGAACCGGGTCGGCCCGAACCGGGCCGGCCCGAACCGGCCCGAACCGGCTCGGCCGGGTCCGGTCCGGCCTGGGCGCGGCCCAGCCGACCGGACCGGCCGGCTCGGCTTCGGCCGAGCGGCCGAAGGGTTGCCGCCGCGGGTCAACCCCGCGGCTTTGAGGGAAACGCGGCCCCCGCGGGGGGCCGCCTGTCACGCGGACGCGGCCGGGCCGCCGCGTCCGTCCCGGTTCCGCGCGGCCGCGGAACCGGCCGCCGTTGCCGCCGCGGCTTCAGCCGCGGCGGGCTTCCTCCACGGCGGCGCGCCGGGCGCCGCCGCCTCCGGTCGCCGGCGCCGCCGCGCCGGCGACCCGCGCCGCCGCCTCCTTCCGCGGGCCGCCGGAGATGCTCCGGTGGCCCGATTTGCCTCCCGTCTGCGCCGTTGCCCCTCCCGGATGCCGACCTTCACTGCGGGATCAACGGATCGCCCCTGCCGCGCGGTTCGTCGTCGTCCGCCATATCCGCACAACAAAAATAGATCGGCGGAGGGTTGCCGGGTCTTGTTCGTTAGACCCGCACCCTCCGCGTTAGCCATAAACGTCACCGGGAGGAGAAGATAATAATCAACAACAATTTTAAATAAATTAAAATTGTTGGTGTTCACGTTCTTTTACTTCAAAAGAATAAAGACGGGGAATAAA
This sequence comes from Viscum album, assembly GCA_963277665.1. Lineage (NCBI taxonomy): Eukaryota > Viridiplantae > Streptophyta > Magnoliopsida > Santalales > Viscaceae > Viscum > Viscum album. The sequence continues at coordinate 1,524,465,980 of OY728138.1, read as the reverse complement.
AGAATCCCAACAACCCTTACCTTGTCGTTGTCGTCGGACGAGGGGTCGTCGCGGAATCGCTCGTCGCGGAGGAAGGAGATTGTCGCGTCGTCGCGGTATCCGGCGTCGCGTCGCCAATCTCCGGATCAAGAACAAACGGATTTAATTAATTAAATCCGTTGTTATTGAAATTTAAAAAGGGAGAAATAAAAGATCTGATTCTCACCTTAGTTGCCGAACGAGGATCGGCCGCGGAAGAAGAGGCGTCGCCGAAGAACGTCGCGGGGTTGCTCGTTGACGTCGCGGATCGTGCGTCGTCGGATTCCGGTTCCGGCGTTCTTCGCGTTCCTCGCGTTCTTCGCGTTCTTCGCGTTCTTCGCGGAGAGGGTGGAGGAACGAAGATTCTCTCAAATCCTTTCCAAGGATTTTTAGGTTGGTCTTATTTTATAAACATGCCAACACGAAACCGGTTAAGAAACGATCCATCAATTCGTTGAATTAATTCAACGAAAGAAACGACCCATTTAATTCACGAAAGAAACAGCCCATTTAATTCACGAAATAAACCGCCCAATTAAATGGTCTGTTAAGAATTAAAGAAAACGCGTCGGTTGACTTTTCAGTTACTTTGACGGGTTTTCGCGGGTGCGTTACTTAGCGAAAGAAACGGCGGGGCTCGTGCGGGCCCTGCCTCACAAATATCCTGCCAAGGGGGTAGGATATTTCTGGATAGCATCCTATCCAGTTCAACTCAGTTCGAGCCGCCTTTAAGTGGCTTCCAAGCAGCTTAAGTGAAATAAAATAAAGTTGTCGCACAAACTTTATTTTATTTCTAACTTAAAGCCGCAAAATTTAAAAACCACGTCTGAGCAAACGCAACTCCGGAAGAGGCGTTTCTAAGCAAATACCGGCGCTGCGATTTCATCGGTGCCCTCAGAATTTGATTCCGGGCACCGGTTCAAAAGATAGAAAAACCCGCTCGTCCGTTCACTGAACGTACCCGAGCCAAACTTCGGAAATTGATTCCGGGCACACCGGGCCTCGGAATCAGGTGCCGTCTGAAGCTGCGCTCTTGTAAAATTCCAAAGAAAATTAAGAAAAAAAAAAAAAAAAAAAATTTCCTTGAAATTTGCGGGTCTTTACATTACTCCCACCTCAGGGCTTTACGTCCCCGTAAAGATACATCAAAAACTAGGGGAACAAATGGGGGTACTGAGCACGCATCTGAGCCTCCCGCTCCCAAGTGCTCTCCTGGAGGTTCCCGTGCTGCCATCTGACGCGCACAAGAGGAATCGACCGCCCACGTAGGACCCGCTCCTGTCGATCCTCGATCTCCACTGGGACCTCCGCAAAAGTCGCCCCATCGTCCACGTCCAGCTCCCCAAAGTCGATGATGTGCGTCGGGTCGTGCACGTATCTCCTCAGCTGAGACACGTGGAAGACGTCGTGCACCCGGTGCAACTGAGGTGGTAGAGCCAGGCGATAAGCCACCTCTCCTATCCTGCTGAGGACCTGGAAAGGCCCGATGAAGCGTGGAGACAACTTGCCGCCTCGGCCAAATCTCCGTAAACCACGTCGAGGTGAGACACGCAAAAAGACGTGGTCGCCATCCTCGAACTCTAGTGGCCTCCGCCTCCTGTCGGCATATGACTTCTGCCGGCTCTGAGCTGTCCTCATCCTCTCCTGGATGATCTGGACCTTCTCTGTCGTGGCTCGGACCATCTCTGGTCCCACGAGTGCTGACTCCCCAGGGTCTGTCCAGCACAACGGTGATCTGCAGGGTCTGCCGTACAACGCCTCGTATGGTGCCATCCCGATGGTGGAGTGGTAGCTGTTGTTGTACGCGAACTCCACCAAGGGTAGGTGGTCCTCCCAGCTGCGACCAAAGTCGAGAACACATGCACGGAGCATGTCCTCGAGTGTCTGTATGGTCCTCTCCGTCTGACCATCCGTCTGAGGGTGGAAGGCTGTGCTCAGATGGAGCCGCGTCCCGAACGCCTCCTGCAACCCCTTCCAAAGCCGGGAAGTGAAACGAGCATCTCGATCGGAGACGATAGATGATGGCACCCCGTGAAGCCGTACGATCTCCTGGACGTAAAGACGTCCCAAGCTCTCCACTGAGCCCTGCTCTCTGATGGGTAAGAAGTGTGCCGACTTGGTGAGTCGGTCGACAATCACCCAAATGGAGTCGTGACCTCTGGAAGTACGTGGAAGTCCAGTCACGAAGTCCATAGATATGCTATCCCACTTCCACTCCGGGACCTCCAAGGGCTGTACCAAACCCGCTGGTACCTGATGCTCTGCCTTCACCTGCTGGCAGGTGAGGCATCGTGAAACGAACTCTGCCACAGCTTTCTTCATGCCCGGCCACCAGTGCTGTCGTCTGAGATCCTGGTACATCTTCGCCACTCCGGGATGTACCGCCAAGGGAGAAGTGTGAAACTCTCTCAGCACCTCCTCTCGTAAAGCGACTGGTACGAAGGTACGTCCTCTGAAAAGGATGTCGTGCTCTGCTCCAAGGGAGAAACCATCAGGCGCCTGACCTGAGGATATCAGTGCACGCCGGGTCTCACAGTCAGCGTCCCCACGCTGAGCCTCTCTGACCCGCTGTAGAAGTGGAGGAGAGACTGTGAGAGACTGAAGAAAGGCTGCTCCGTCTCTATCCACGAAGGATATCTGTAAGGAGGCTAGCTGCTCCGTCGCCTCCTCAAGTAGCTGAATGCCCGTCCTCCTGCTGAGGGCATCGGCTACCACGTTCCCCTTCCCAGGAGTATAGACTATCTCAAAGTCATAGTCCTGGAGGAACTCAAGCCATCTCCGCTGTCTCAGGTTCAGGTCCTTCTGAGAGAAGATATACCTGAGACTCTGGTGGTCAGAAAAGACTGTGAAGCGCTCGCCCATCAGATAGTGCCGCCAAGTCTTCAGAGCGAAGACCACTGCTGCTAACTCCAGGTCATGAGTGGCGTAGTTCTGCTCATGCGGCCTCAACTGACGTGATCCGTAGGCGATCACGGCCCGCTCCTGCATCAGGACACACCCGAGTCCAGTCCCTGATGCATCGCAGTAAACTACGTATCCCACTCCCTCCTCAGGCAACCTCAAGATAGGTGCGCTGGTCAACCTCTGCCTCAGCTCCTGGAAGCTCTGCTGACATCTGTCTGACCATACGAAGGGTTTCCCCTTCTTCGTCAACGCTGAGAGTGGTGCCGCAACTCTGGAGAAGTCTGGCACGAATCTCCGATAGTATCCCGCTAGGCCCAAGAAGCTCCGCACCTCTGTCATGCTCTTGGGTGGCTCCCAAGCTAGCACTGCCTCGATCTTCGCGGGATCCACTGCAACTCCCGCCTCAGAAATGACGTGCCCCAAGAAATGGACCTCACGTAACCAGAACTGGCACTTTGAGAGCTTGCCATAAAGCTGGTGCTCTCGGAGTGTGTCTAGCACAACTCGCAGGTGGTAGGCATGCTCCTCCTCAGTCGTCGAGTATACCAAAATGTCGTCAATGAAGACAACGACAAATCGGTCGAGGTATGGCTGGAAGATCCTGTTCATGAGGCTCATGAACACTGCTGGAGCATTGGTTACGCCGAATGGCATAACCAAGAACTCATAATGGCCATACCGGCACCTGAAGGCCGTCTTCTGTACGTCCTCGTCTCGAACTCTGAGCTGATGATAGCCTGACCGGAGGTCTATCTTCGAGAACCACCGCGCTCCCTTGAGCTGATCGAAGAGGTCATCAATCCGTGGCAGCGGATACTTGTTCCTCACCGTCACCTGATTCAGGCGACGATAGTCGACACATAGTCGCAAGCTCCCGTCCGCCTTCTTGGCGAACAAAATCGGGGAAGCCCAGGGTGAGACACTGGGTCGGATAAACCCCTTGCTCTGCAAGTCCTCCAACTGTACCCGCAGCTCTCGAAGCTCGGCGGGGGCCATCCGATACGCTGGAGTAGATATCGGGGCTGTCCCGGGGTACAAGTCGATGTAAAAGTCTACCTCTCTACGAGGAGGTAGCCCTGGAACGTCGTCGGGAAAGACGTCCACGTACTGGTCCACCACTGCAGGAAAAGCCGGACTCCGCACGTCCACTGCTCCTAGGATGAGGCTAGCCAACTGATGAGAGATAGGCTGCACTCTCCTCCGCGGAAGTCCATCCTGTGCTGCAAAGGTTCCCTTCTCGCCGGTGAAGGTAAACCTGCTTCCGTCAGTGCGAACACATCGCACCTTGCGCCTAAAACAGTCAATCTGGGCATGAACCGTGGATAGCCAATCCATGCCCAAGATGACGTCGTAAGGCCTCGACGCCGCTACAAGGAGATCCCAGCCGAAGCTCTCGCCTCCTAGAGTAAGCTCACACTGCCGGCACCAGTGCGTAATCGTCGAGTCTGCTCCCGTAGGAGTCTCTAGCCGTAAGGATCGAGCCAACGGCTCAGTCGGAATCTCCGAGCTCCGAACAAGGGCAGAGGCTATGAAAGAGTGACTCGCTCCTGTGTCTATAAGTACTGCAGCAAGGGTGGAATAGACACAGATCGTACCTCGAATCATCTCTGGCATGTCGGGGTCGTAGGCCTCCACTGCATGGAGCTGGGCCTGTCCCTGCCCGCCAGCTCCCTGTGGTCGAGGTGGCCCTCCTGGTGGTGGTGGGGGTAGAGCCTGGAAGCGTCGCCCACCACCCGCTGCTCGGCCAGCTCCTCTGCCTCGTCCGCCTCCTCCCTGCGGACCGCCACGGTCGACCCTCTGCCTCTGCCTGGGTGGCCCCTCCACCGTCTGCTGCTCCTCTGATCGGCGAGTCGGGCAGTCACGAGCCATGTGACCCTGCCCGCCGCAAGAGTAGCACAGCCTGCCTCTCGAAAGGCTGGCACTCCGCTGTGTGCCTCGTACTGCTGAGCCGGTATCTTGAGGCCGTCTGCGTGGGGGTCTGGTCTGCCTGGACCCGTGAGTCATCCGTCGGCTACCTGCTGCCGAAGACTCAGCTACCTGCCGCCCTGCGCTAGGTCTCGCTGCTAAAGAAGGCTCTGCCAGGAAGCTCTCGATCAGGAGGGCTCGCTCCAGCACTCCCGCCTGGGTCGGAATGCTGAGGGAGATCAGCGACGCCCGAATCTCCTGTCGCAAGCCCTGCTCGAAGGTCCGGGCCCGGAAGAAGGGGTCCCGTACCATGTCGGTCGAGTAGCGAGATAGGTCCGTGAACCTTGCCGCGTACTGAGCGACCGTCATGCTGCCCTGGCGCAGCTGGAGAAGCTCCTGGATGCGCACCGCTCGGAGGGTGGCCGGGACGAACTCAGAGCGGAAGAGGCTCTCGAAGTCCGCCCAGAGCAAGGATGTCTCGTCGTGAACCTGGAGCATCAGGCTCCACCATCGTCCTGCCGCCGCCTGCAGGAGGCTCGCTGCGAGAATCACCATGAGATCCGCTGGTGTCCTCACTAGCCGAAAGATCCGTACCACCGCCTCTAGCCAGTCCTCGGCGGCCTGGGGGTCCGCCTCACCGCGAAACCTGGGCGGTCGCTGGCTCTGAAACTCGTGCAGTGCCCTGAGGCGACGTGCATCGTCGGCGTCTGGTACTGGAAGCATCGGTGGCTCGGCGGGTAAGGCTACCGCCGGTGCCACTGCTGGCAAAGGGCCCTGCACCGAGGCCTCGTCGCTCGGTGGGCTGCCGTCGCGCCCTATACTCGGAACCCTAGCTGGCAATCGTCGCGGGGCCATCCTGAAAAGGAGAACAAGAGCACCACAGTCAGAACAGTATACCTGGTGAGCTGGCACAAGTAATCACAAGGAAAACTTGAGACTTTCATAAAGCAGATCAGTATACCCGGTGAGCTGACACAAGAAATCACAGAGAAGACTTGAAACACACATGCAATCAATGTTTTCATGCATTAAGTCGGAAATCAGGAGTCAGGGTCCTGGTGTACGGATACGTCGGCCGCCGCACCAACACTGGGCTCCCTGAACTGATAACCACACTCAATACACTAAACACTATTGCTTCACATAGAAAGAAAAGACAATCAGAGTCTGTGGTAGAACCGACCACCTCTGATACCAATTTGTCACGACCCGTCCTCGGGGCCCGTGCCGTGACTACCCCAAGCCCGCCTTCCATAGGCCAGGGGCTGGCGACTAGCACCAAGGCGTAAAATCCCAGTAAACAGGGAAGGCATTGCCTTTATAAGTAACAACCACACAGAGTCAGCAAGCGGAAAGTAAGTGCAGAAAAGTAAAGGGGCCGGAAATACAAGCCCAACTGTAAAGTACAACTGAAAAGGAAAAGTACAGCAACTGAAGAAAAGACGGCGGCCTCGTGTCGTCCACTGGCAATCCCACCTGAAGGGTGGGTACAGATAGCCTCCAGGCTCCTCGGGTCCCACGTCCGCTCCGAGCACGTCCCGCCCAGTGGTCCACCTCCAGGTACCGTCCTGCTCCACGCCCCAACCGTGATCAGCGCTGTTCGTCGTCTGCAACCAACACAACAAGGTGCGGGCATAGCCCGTGCAGGGGTGAGTACAAGCTACTCAGTAAGGACCCCGAGACCCCCGTAGGTCTCCCGAAATCCACAAAGGATATAGCACAAAAGAAGGAATGCAATCACGAAGTAACATCTGACTCGACTTAGGTATATGCCCATACATATACCTAAGTCCCCACTTCTAGCTCTGCTCACGAGCTCAAGAACAACTCAATCCACAAAGGAAAGCAAGACTCAAATCCACAAGGAGAGTAAACAGTAAATCCACAAAGGATAGTTCAACACAATCCACAAAGGAGAGTAACATAAGATTCAGCTCAACCAGGTATACTTTTTCAGATGACGTCAAAGACGATCACTGATCCGTCTTAGTCGTCGGACCCACGAAGGATCGATAGGTACTAACCCCCGCAAAAGGACCCACGTAGGATCGGGCTCACACAGAACCTGTAGGCAGTGGCTCACACAGAACCGGTAGTAAGGACCCACGGAGGATCGGGCTCACACAGAACCTGTAGGCACTGATCCACACGGGATCGCTGAGTGCAGTAGTCGACGCAGTCCACTGAGGATCTCTGCGCAGTCGTCGCCGCAGTCCACGAAGGATCTCTGCTCTGCCGTCGTCGCAGTCCACGGAGGATCTCTGCTCTGTCGTCGTCGCAGTCCACGGAGGATCTCTGCTCTGTCGTCGTCGCAGTCCACAGAGGATCTCTGCTCTGTCGTCGAAGTCACAGCCAGCGCTAGGGTTCCCGCACGTAGCGAGCTCGTTTAGGAGGGTCCGCTCCACGAGCCGAGGGGCTGATACATCAACTGACACGTAGTCCGAAGTTGATGCATCCAAAAGTTCCGTATCGACAACAGGATCTCAACGCAACAGACGGCGCGTCAATCGGACGCCCGGTCTGAGAGTTATTGGCATTTTCGTCCCAGGGGCCCGGTTGGTTTTTAGGGCAAAACCAACCCGACCGTACTCCGCCTGTGTCCGATCCTCGGGCGGAGTATGCCAAAAGTTCCGTCTCACTTAGAGGAAACTACCACAGCTGACGGTACGTCGTTCGGACGTCCGTAGCTCAAGTTATGAGCGTTTCCGCTCCGAGGGCCCGGTTGGTTTCGTGTACGAACCAACCCGGCCGAACCCAAAGTCTTCCGAAACCTTGAGTATAATATACCGAAACGACCGTCTCGATCCAAGGATCGCGTAGCCGCTGACGGTTCGTCAATCGGAGGTCCCAGGCCCAAGATATGGGCGAAGGACCGAAGAGGGCCCGAAACGGGGGTACTGGGCCCGGGGCGACCCGGCCCGAACCCCCCCCCTGGGGTCGGCCGAACCGGGTCGGCCCGAACCGGGCCGGCCCGAACCGGCCCGAACCGGCTCGGCCGGGTCCGGTCCGGCCTGGGCGCGGCCCAGCCGACCGGACCGGCCGGCTCGGCTTCGGCCGAGCGGCCGAAGGGTTGCCGCCGCGGGTCAACCCCGCGGCTTTGAGGGAAACGCGGCCCCCGCGGGGGGCCGCCTGTCACGCGGACGCGGCCGGGCCGCCGCGTCCGTCCCGGTTCCGCGCGGCCGCGGAACCGGCCGCCGTTGCCGCCGCGGCTTCAGCCGCGGCGGGCTTCCTCCACGGCGGCGCGCCGGGCGCCGCCGCCTCCGGTCGCCGGCGCCGCCGCGCCGGCGACCCGCGCCGCCGCCTCCTTCCGCGGGCCGCCGGAGATGCTCCGGTGGCCCGATTTGCCTCCCGTCTGCGCCGTTGCCCCTCCCGGATGCCGACCTTCACTGCGGGATCAACGGATCGCCCCTGCCGCGCGGTTCGTCGTCGTCCGCCATATCCGCACAACAAAAATAGATCGGCGGAGGGTTGCCGGGTCTTGTTCGTTAGACCCGCACCCTCCGCGTTAGCCATAAACGTCACCGGGAGGAGAAGATAATAATCAACAACAATTTTAAATAAATTAAAATTGTTGGTGTTCACGTTCTTTTACTTCAAAAGAATAAAGACGGGGAATAAAAGAATCCCAACAACCCTTACCTTGTCGTTGTCGTCGGACGAGGGGTCGTCGCGGAATCGCTCGTCGCGGAGGAAGGAGATTGTCGCGTCGTCGCGGTATCCGGCGTCGCGTCGCCAATCTCCGGATCAAGAACAAACGGATTTAATTAATTAAATCCGTTGTTATTGAAATTTAAAAAGGGAGAAATAAAAGATCTGATTCTCACCTTAGTTGCCGAACGAGGATCGGCCGCGGAAGAAGAGGCGTCGCCGAAGAACGTCGCGGGGTTGCTCGTTGACGTCGCGGATCGTGCGTCGTCGGATTCCGGTTCCGGCGTTCTTCGCGTTCCTCGCGTTCTTCGCGTTCTTCGCGTTCTTCGCGGAGAGGGTGGAGGAACGAAGATTCTCTCAAATCCTTTCCAAGGATTTTTAGGTTGGTCTTATTTTATAAACATGCCAACACGAAACCGGTTAAGAAACGATCCATCAATTCGTTGAATTAATTCAACGAAAGAAACGACCCATTTAATTCACGAAAGAAACAGCCCATTTAATTCACGAAATAAACCGCCCAATTAAATGGTCTGTTAAGAATTAAAGAAAACGCGTCGGTTGACTTTTCAGTTACTTTGACGGGTTTTCGCGGGTGCGTTACTTAGCGAAAGAAACGGCGGGGCTCGTGCGGGCCCTGCCTCACAAATATCCTGCCAAGGGGGTAGGATATTTCTGGATAGCATCCTATCCAGTTCAACTCAGTTCGAGCCGCCTTTAAGTGGCTTCCAAGCAGCTTAAGTGAAATAAAATAAAGTTGTCGCACAAACTTTATTTTATTTCTAACTTAAAGCCGCAAAATTTAAAAACCACGTCTGAGCAAACGCAACTCCGGAAGAGGCGTTTCTAAGCAAATACCGGCGCTGCGATTTCATCGGTGCCCTCAGAATTTGATTCCGGGCACCGGTTCAAAAGATAGAAAAACCCGCTCGTCCGTTCACTGAACGTACCCGAGCCAAACTTCGGAAATTGATTCCGGGCACACCGGGCCTCGGAATCAGGTGCCGTCTGAAGCTGCGCTCTTGTAAAATTCCAAAGAAAATTAAGAAAAAAAAAAAAAAAAAAAAAAAATTTCCTTGAAATTTGCGGGTCTTTACAACCTTGAATGAGTTCACCTAACATGTTTAAGTAAATTCTTGTGAATGAATTGAGATTCATCAATCAAGGATTTTCATTTGCTGGATTTCTCCCTATATAGATTCGAGATAGAAGATGAATAGGCCTTGAAAATACCAAATGTTATTACTTAAGCATCAAAGAATATCACACATGAGGTGATCATTGTAATTCCTTGATGAAATCTTGAATCAAAATGGAAATTCTCTATGGTAAAAAGTGATTGTTTTTGGTGGATTGAAGTCAAGATGTGTGGTTCTGATTCAAACCTGGTGATTTAAGAAGGTGATTCTCCATGATAGAACCTATGAATTGAAACAACATAGATGAAAAATTTGGATATAAGTGGAGTAGTGAAATCTCTAGTAGTCGAAGGAGTTCACATGGGTAACCATGACTGAATCCTAGCTTACGAATTTGTTTGAATATGTCACTAGACTGGAGATAGAGTAAGAAAGTGAAGCTTCAATAGAGAATAATAAATATGACAAGACCATATCATGTTTTCATTTTCAAATCTTGAATAAAAGATATGGAGATGACAATTTGGATATCAATATTGGTATAGTATTAACAAATAATCCATGCATGCCAGTCTGCTGAAACTAGTTTATAAAGAACATGGACGAAGAGTTGGGAATGAAATTGGAGGAACAATCCATGGAATTTGTAACGCCCCAACCCCAGCTGCCCAGAGTCGGTGCATTACTTCGTAACATTGGCATGATCACAAGAAAGATCAAATCTCGAAAGACCGATTGGTTTAGTAGCCTTGGAAACACTAGATATAATCATAAAGTTTTACATTACATTTCAAAGTGAGAAACTACTATAACAACAAAGTCTTCATATCCACACTATTAACCCCTCATAATATCCCTGCAAGTCATTCATAATTTACTTCTTCACTACCTGGGAAAAATAAAACATAGAAAAGGGGTGAGCTCAAATGCCCAGTAAGGATAACAATATAGCGGAAACTTTCATAAATAAGAATAAACATTTAAGGCAATGCATTACTAAAACAAAATCCTTTTAAACTTGAACTTCAACATAGTATGGCAAAATTAAAAATGAAATAATGCCATTTACTTATTCACATGGATATTCTACTAATCGAATAATCACATGCAAAAATCAATAACCACTTTCATAATGTTGGAATGCATAATGCCAGACTATCATAACCACATAGCCAAGGCCTCGTGCCAAGACTACAAATAAGATTTTGTCAAGGCCTTGTGCCAAGACACTAGTTTGTCTCATGAGACCTACCGATGCATCGAGGAGCTATAGCGGGCTCCACCCGTCACTTATTAAGTCCAATGCATTCCTATATGAAAAGGTTTAAACATAACATAAACATTCGTATTAAAACTAGCATACGAAATGTCAATAATTTCACCATAAACTATGAATGGTATAAAAATAGCACATCCACAGTCAAACATATCACAAAACCTTCAATACAATATAGAAGTTTTGTATCATAATAAATCAACTTCAAATAATCTTAAAATCCATCAAAGGATGTTGACCTAGATGAAATCAAAATTCTTTTTAAAGAAGTATCTCCTTTTATTTTGAAATCATTTAAGATCCATATAAAATAAAACATATTCTTTGAAAATATTCTTATAAGCTTGTATGGAAAGCTTCGACGATTTTATAACGGCGGAAAATAACCGCACCCGCCGTATAAGTTAAAAAAAACATTCTTACCTCAATTCTGTCGAAAAGGTTAAAAATGACATTGTTTTGAAAACGACGGAAAGATTCCTTTATAAACCTCTTATAAAAAGTAAAACAAGGGTATAAATGACTTTAACCCATATTCTTGTAAATAGTAAAAATGTTTTGAAATACATTTTTAAGAAAACATGGATGTGGATGATAAAGAGATCCCAGTAGATTATTACGTATATACAACCTCGGATAATGAAGAGATTGTGAAATAACCCTTACCTTGTACTTTTCCTTTGTTGGGGTAGGTTAACCTCCTGTATAATGGTGAAATAATTGTTATTAAATTATACAAGAATCATATACATTAATATGATATCATATATGATCTTTTAACATTGCTTTATTAATAATATCTTAGTATTATCGTCGTTTCGGGTGATAATCGATTCGTTCTTCTTAAATGTTTGGTTACGTAAGACATGTTTGTAATGGATAGATTATATCTTATTCATAATCAGAATGATATTAACATTATTTTTAACCCCAAAATTAGAATAAGACTTGAATGGATATGATGGAGAATGAATCTTATCGCGTTCGTGGAGACGGTAGTCCGTACGTGCGCACGAACGCTACTTCCATTTAATTTTTATTTTAAAAGAATCTAATCCAAATGATACATAGGTATATTACTATTCCAGTATAATATTTTATATATGTTACTTAAGTTCATTAACATCATCCTTTATACGTTCCATGTGTGGTATGAACGAGTCATATCATTTTAAGGGGGCGGTAGTCCGCACTTCCTCAAATGAAATTATCGTATGTATATACAACATGAAACGAATAATGGTATGAAATAAAATGGAATTACAGAAGCTTATATATAAAATATATATCATTAATATCATATTTAATTACAGTGCCATCATAATGGCCACCATGAGAGGTGGTAAGATGTATTTGAACAATCATCGTTTCGTGAGGCGTTAGTTTGCCATCCACAGAAACATTATGTTCATCATCCATTAGATGGAGTTGTGTGTATGTGTAGTTTGAATCCTTCTTATAACAACATCCTAGTATATTGAGGATAATGGTGTTGTTACAAAAGAAAGGAAATAAAAAGAGTTTGGGGGTTGGAGAAGCAAAATAAATGAAAATACTTTAAGAGAAATTGTTACCTTTAATTTAGGTAACTCACTTTGGTTGGAACCAAAGGACTTCTTGAAATGCTTTATGCCTAAGGGGAAGCTTCAAGGAGGAGGAGAGGGATGTGGGGAGCTTAGTTGGGCAGAGTTTGGACGAGCCAAGTGGCTTGAGAGGTGTGAGGAAAAGAGAAGGAGGAGTGCCCTTTTATAAGAGGGGTGAGGGGCACCTTTGGAAAAGCTAGAAATATTAATTTATAATAAATTCATATTCGGTTTCCAAAGGCTCCAAAGTTGACTATTCAAAGTATGAGGTGGGGATATGTCGAAAACAACTCATCCAATAGAATTTAGACAGGTTTGGGTACTTATATTAACCTTATCTTTAAGTATTAACTCTAAGTTAATTAGTTTCACTTTTACAATGTCTCTTTGTATTTTTATATAATATGGTTAATAAACTTACTATATACATCCAAGAGACCCCCAAGTAGTCCTGTAATGATTAACCTATCATAATATAAGTCTCTTGGCCGAACCTTAGATTTTTAGGAATTTAATATCAATTAATAATATAATATTTGTTTTAAGAACTCTTTTTTGTCAATTTTGACACTATTCAATAGTTGATTTTTGTGAAACTCATAACAGATTGATTACTTCGAACAAAGTCAATTAAATCAATCCTAATATATCATATTATCCTAGAAAATTAGTTTAATTCATTAAAAGTTTCATATTATATTTATTTGGGTATTTATAATATCAATTATTTTAATTTTTCACTATTATAGTAATTACTGCATCATCATTGTGTCATATATAAAATAATTTATTTAATGTCTAAAAATTATAAATAAAATATAATTATGTAGGATATCTTTTTATCTTTCTAATGAATATTTATAATCTAAAATCCAACATATATAACCCTATGTAACAATTGTTGTTCTAAAAGATATATGCTTGTGTCATTTTTGTATTCATTTAAACTAAATTAAAATAAAGTGTCATTATCACTTACAAGTGGATCAATGGGGTCCCAAAATAGACCCAAAGATTCCCATGGTCGACCATGTATCAACAAATAGGGTTAAGACACGTTTTAGGGTAATTTAGTATTATTATAATATTATTTTTTAACCCTTATTTACCAGATTTACCCTTAACCACGGTAAATAAAATATTTACCGCAGTAATTATTCAAAATGTCTAAAAATAAAAGTTACCTATTTACACAATTTGAACATCCTGATTCCAAATATGGAATCCATTTTTCTAAATTCAAAACACAGAAGTGGAAGAAATTAATTTAAAATTAATTCCCGCTGTCAAAACAAAAAGCGTGTTTTTAAGAGATAATAACTATCAAAAGATTGACACTTGTTTATGTTCAGTTTAATTGTAAAACTATGTCCAATGACCAACATTATATTAAATGGTAAAAATATATTCTAAATATACTTTAAAACCACTCAAATTAATTATTTTGATTAAAAAAGTTGTTTTTAATTAAAATTTAGTAATTTTTACTATTCATCAAAATATAAAAGTTATCCGAAAAGTACCAAAATTTCACCCTAGGATAATTTCGATATTCCGAATCCAAAAATGAAGTCCATTTTGAAATATAAAATATATATGATTTCAAAAAGTAGGTATAACTATTCACGACGGCTAGTTTAATTAGTTGCGGTGTGTGTTAGAACTCGAGGTTGCGTACAACACACGCTATCGCATTATTCGAAGGGAAACGTACCGTGGAAGCTTGGGGTGTTACATTCTCCCCTCCTTAAAATAATTGCGTCCTCGCAATTTCTAGGGTATTACTGCATAAAAAGACTCGGGTGGTTCTTCATCATAAGTTCCTCGGGTTCCCACATTGCCTCTTCCATCTTATGGTTTCTCCACAAAACTTTTACCAGACGCGTCGTCCGGTTTCTCAGTACTTGTTCTCTTGTATCAAGAATCTTGACGGGCTCTTCGCAATAAGACAGATCAGGTTCCAGTTCTAAATCTTCATAGGTGAGTACATGCGTTGGGTCAGGCATGTATTTCCTCAACAGAGATACGTGGAACACATCGTGAACTTTGGAGAGACTTGGCGGCATTGACAATCGGTAAGCTACAGCCCCAATTCGTTCTAGAATTTCGAAAGGTCCGATGTACCTTGGACTCAATTTACCTTTCTTACCAAAACGTATGACTCCCTTCCACGGAGATACCTTTAGGAAAACATGATCACCGACTTGAAATTCCAAATCCTTCCTTCGATTATCGGCATAGCTCTTCTGCCTACTTTGAGCTGCTTTGATGTGATTTTGGATTAACTTCACCTTTTCCACCGTTTCCTCCACCAGTTCTGGGCCCACAAGTTTTCTTTCACCAACGTCATCCCAACAGGTTGGTGTACGACATCTCTTTCCGTATAACGCTTCATATGGTGCCATCTGTATACTTGAATGGAAGCTATTGTTATAGGAAAATTCTACCAGAGGTAAATATTGATCCCACATACCCTGAAAATCAAGTGAGCAAGATCTCAACATGTCTTCTAAGGTTTGAATAGTCCGTTATGATTGTCCGTCTGTCTGAGGGTGGTAAGCAGTGCTCAAATGAAGTTCAGTATCTAGGGATTTCTGAAGACTTTTCCAAAATCTTGAAGTAAAACGGGGATCACGATCAGAAACAATCGATAGGGGTACACCATGAAGTCTCACAACTTCATTAATGTATAGTCTTGCTAGACGTTCCAGGGGTAGATCTTCTCTTATAGCAAGAAAATGTGCTGACTTGGTAAGACGATCAACAATAACCCATATTGCATCGTTCCTTCTAGGAGTCTTCGGTAGCCCTATGACAAAGTCCATCGTAATATTGTCCCATTTCCACTCCGGTATGGGAAGAGGTTGCATGACTCCTCCAGGCTGTTGTCTTCCAGCTTTCACTTGTTGACAAACCATACATCTTGACACAAAATCAGCAATCTCCCTCTTCATATTGTCCCACCAAAAATGTTCTTTCAAATCTCTATACATTTTGGTGCTCCCAGGGTGTATAGAGAAATTGGAACTATGAGAATCATCCAGCAATTCCCTTTTTAGATCAGGTATATTGGGAACACAAAGTCTCTTCCCGAATTTCAAAATTCCATCTTCATACACAAAGTCTCTCAATCTCCCATCATTCACAGCTTTAACCTTCTTATGAAATTCTTCATCATCGGTCTGAGAACTCTTAATCCTTTCTAGTAAAGATGGTTTGGCAACCATTTGAAAAAGCATTGATGTTTCACCTTCCCTGGTTATTCCCATGTCCATCTTCACTAGATCCATGAAAATTGGATCCCTTTCAATTCTCATATTGTTCAAAACTCCATGGTCTTTTCTACTCAAAGCATCTGCTACTTTGTTTGCTTTCCCCGGGTGGTAGTGTATCGTGCAATCATAATCCTTGAGTAATTCAAGCCATCTCCTTTGCCTCATGTTGAGTTCTTTTTGTGAGAAAATATACTTCAAACTCTTGTGATCAGTATAAATCTCACATTTTTCACCATAGAGGTAGTGCCTCCATATCTTCAAAGCAAAGATCACAGCTGCTAACTCAAGATCATGAGTAGGATAGTTTTGTTCATGAATTTTCAACTGTCGTGATGCATAGGCAATAACTCTATCATTCTGCATAAGGACACAACCAAGTCCTTTCTTTGATGCATCACTATAAATAACGAACCCATCATTCCCCGATGGTAGAGTCAATATAGGAGCATTGACTAATCTTTTCTTCAATTCTTCGAAACATTCTTCACACTCTTTTGTCCAAACAAATTTAACCCCTTTATGTGTGAGCTTCGTTAATGGGTTAGCCAATCGGGCAAAATTCTGGACGAAACGTCGATAATAACCTGCCAAACCAATAAAACTACGTACCTCAGTTATACTCGTAGGTGCTGGCCATTCTTGGATTGCCTTGGTCTTAGAAGGATCAACAGAGATTCCATCTTTAGAGACAATATGGCCAAGAAAAGAAATCTCCTGAAGCCAGAATTCACACTTGCTAAACTTTCCATATAATTCATGCCTCCTCAGAGTCTTCAAGATAATGCGCAAGTGATTTTCATGATCTTCATAGGTTTTGGAGTATACCAATATATCATCAATAAATACTACCACAAATTCATCGAGATACTCCTTGAAAACTCTATTCATCAGATCCATGAATACAGATGGTGCATTAGTCAATCCAAACGGCATTACAGTAAACTCGTAATGCCCATACCTGGTTCGAAATGCTGTTTTCGGAATGTCTTCCTTCTTCACACACAACTGATGGTATCCAGATCGAAGGTCAATCTTTGAAAAGTATTGAGCTCCATGCAGTTGGTCAAATAAATCATCAATACGAGGTAGGGGATACTTGTTCTTTATTGTTATAGCATTGATCTCCCTGTAGTCGATACATAACCTCATAGATCCATCTTTCTTTTTAACAAAAAGAACAGGGGCTCCCCATGGAGAAACACTAGGGCGAATAAATCCCTTATTACTCAATTCCTCTAGTTGTTTCTTTAGTTCGACTAACTCTACAGTGGCCATTCTATAAGGGGTCTTCGATATAGGCCTTGATCCAGGAATCAAATCAATGGAAAACTCATCTTCTCGTTCTGGAGGATGTCCAGGTAAATCTTCCGGAAATACATCTACAAATTCTTTCACAACAGGTACATCCTCTATTTGAATATTCCTTTCCTCACCGATAGTTACTTCATTCTCTTCCTCCCCAATAATTGAATTAAGTTGAGCTACTGGGGGTGGATCTAAATAAGAATTAGGTGGTGACGATTCTGCTCTAAAAATAAGGTGTTCCTTATCATTATCAACGAGAATCGTAACCTCTTTCTTCTTACAATAAATCTTCGCATCATAGTCTGAAAGCCAGTCCATACCGAGGATTATATCAAACTCAGTCATAGGTATGACGATGAAATCAGCAGATAAAGAAAATTTATGTGCTCTAATGGGGACTGATTCACAAAACTTTGTTGCAACGATACTTCCCTTAGGAGTTTTAACTGACAACTCCCTTATTAAATCAAATTGGAAATATCTAATTTTCTTAGCAAACTGGGAAGATATGAAACAATGCGATGATCCAGAATCAAATAATGCATTTGCTAAACTTGAGGAAACCATTAAATTACCTACCACCACGTCTTTCGGAGCTTCTACCTCAGCAGTAGTGATAGCATAAGCCTGGCCTTGATCCCTTGGCCTTTTCTGAGATAAGTTATCCTGACGCTTAGGACATGCATTTGCATAATGCCCCATCTCCCTGCAATTGTAGCACTGAACGTTGGTAGCTTCCTTCTTCCCCTTGCAATCATGAGCTTGGTGGCCTTTTTCACCACACTTGTAACAGACTCCCATTCCCTTCAAGCAAGTACCAGGATGTTTCTTCCCGCATTTACCACAAGATGGATATTCAACCTTTCCCTTCTTCCCCTTATTTCCATTCCCAGATTGATCAGCAGGTCTCTTCTTCTCTTGCTTTTCTTTAAAGTCATAAGACTTAGAGAATTCCTTTTCGGTCTTGATAGCACATGAGACAATGTCTTCGTACGAAGAAAAGGATTGTGAGACTAATGCTCGACGGAGAAATGGTTTTAACCCATCAAAGAAACGATCAATCTTACTTCTTGGGTTGCGAATATAATCACCAGCGTACCTCGCTAACCTTGTAAAGTTAGCCTCATACTTTGTGACATTCTCATCCTCCTTTTGTCTCAGACTCAGAAATTGTCTTTCCATATCTGCTCGATGGTCGCGAGGAAATTATTTTTCTAAAAACAGATCTTTGAACTCCCTCCATTCCATATTTGATACTTCATCATTTTCCTTCGTATTTTGAATCAATGACCACCATTGATCAGCATCTCCAGTGAGGCGGTAAACTGCCATGATAACTTTTTCCCATTCACTGCTTCCCAAAGCCTGAAATATTTTCTCTAGGGAAAATATCCATTGCTCAGCTACTAAGGGATTTGTATTCCCATTGAACATTGGTGGTTGTTGCCTCATGAATCGATCTAACATTGATCCTCCACGCTGCGGATCAGGGTGCTCCATACGGGTAAGGTTATTATTCATAACCTGAGTAAGTTGTCCCAGTATGGTGATTAGCTGATCAGCACCAGTTGCATCACCAGCCCCACTATAATTATCTTGAGCAGGAGGGCAATCCCTACATGGAGTGCGTGCATTGATACGGTTTCCATTTCTTCCACTAGGCGCCATTTCTAAACAATGGCATAAACTAGATCAGTTTATGAATCAAAATACATAATCCCATACTTATAAAACACTTAACATAAATTGAACTATTTATGGATATAATCCATAATCATAAAAATGTTTTCTTTGAGGAAGTATATACTCATAAACCCTTCATAATGATTTGTAAAGATAGTGAGAGTTATCCTAAGCATATCCCCCGGGAGTGTCGTAACCAAGAGTGCAGCAAAGCCCGTTGTCGTGCACCAGTTCCCATTCGAGTCTAGCTCAAAGCGGTGTTTTCGGGTTTTACCCCTAGGTACATCTGTGCCAGAGCCACCTCTACCTGCTCGTATCCAGACAGGGATGTATTGCTCGGAAAACTCACAAAGTCTCTACAATACCAAAATTCTAGGAAGTTCTTCTATACTAACCCTCAAAGTTCATCTTAGGTCTACGTGCTCTAATCAGAGTTTATCTAAATCTAGCTTCCAAGGTTTGTACTAAACTTCCTCTGATACCAACTGTAACGCCCCGACCCCAGCTGCCCAGAGTCGGTGCATTACTTCGTAACATTGGCATGATCACAAGAAAGATCAAATCTCGAAAGACCGATTGGTTTAGTAGCCTTGGAAACACTAGATATAATCATAAAGTTTTACATTACATTTCAAAGTGAGAAACTACTATAACAACAAAGTCTTCATATCCACACTATTAACCCCTCATAATATCCCTGCAAGTCATTCATAATTTACTTCTTCACTACCTGGGAAAAATAAAACATAGAAAAGGGGTGAGCTCAAATGCCCAGTAAGGATAACAATATAGCGGAAACTTTCATAAATAAGAATAAACATTTAAGGCAATGCATTACTAAAACAAAATCCTTTTAAACTTGAACTTCAACATAGTATGGAAAAAGTAAAAATGAAATAATGCCATTTACTTATTCACATGGATATTCTACTAATCGAATAATCACATGCAAAAATCAATAACCACTTTCATAATGTTGGAATGCATAATGCCAGACTATCATAACCACATAGCCAAGGCCTCGTGCCAAGACTACAAATAAGATTTTGTCAAGGCCTTGTGCCAAGACACTAGTTTGTCTCATGAGACCTACCGATGCATCGAGGAGCTATAGCGGGCTCCACCCGTCACTTATTAAGTCCAATGCATTCCCATATGAAAAGGTTTAAACATAACATAAACATTCGTATTAAAACTAGCATACGAAATGTCAATAATTTCACCATAAACTATGAATGGTATAAAAATAGCACATCCACAGTCAAAAATATCACAAAACCTTCAATACAATATAGAAGTTTTGTATCATAATAAATCAACTTCAAATAATCTTAAAATCCATCAAAGGATGTTGACCTAGATGAAATCAAAATTCTTTTTAAAGAAGTATCTCCTTTTATTTTGAAATCATTTAAGATCCATATAAAATAAAACATTTTCTTTGAAAATATTCTTATAAGCTTGTATGGAAAGCTTCGACGATTTTATAACGGCAGAAAATAACCGCACCCGCCGTATAAGTTAAAAAAAACATTCTTACCTCAATTCTGTCGAAAAGGTTAAAAAGGACATTGTTTTGAAAACGACGGAAAGATTCCTTTATAAACCTCTTATAAAAAGTAAAACAAGGGTATAAATGACTTTAACCCATATTCTTGTAAATAGTAAAAATGTTTTGAAATACATTTTTAAGAAAACATGGATGTGGATGATAAAGAGATCCCAGTAGATTATTACGTATATACAACCTCGGATAATGAAGAGATTGTGAAATAACCCTTACCTTGTACTTTTCCTTTGTTGGGGTAGGTTAACCTCCTGTATAATGGTGAAATAATTGTTATTAAATTATACAAGAATCATATACATTAATATGATATCATATATGATCTTTTAACATTGCTTTATTAATAATATCTTAGTATTATCGTCGTTTCGGGTGATAATCGATTCGTTCTTCTTAAATGTTTGGTTACGTAAGACATGTTTGTAATGGATAGATTATATCTTATTCATAATCAGAATGATATTAACATTATTTTTAACCCCAAAATGAGAATAAGACTTGAATGGATATGATGGAGAATGAATCTTATCGCGTTCGTGGAGACGGTAGTCCGTACGTGCGCACGAACGCTACTTCCATTTAATTTTTATTTTAAAAGAATCTAATCCAAATGATACATAGGTATATTACTATTCCAGTATAATATTTTATATATGTTACTTAAGTTCATTAACACCATCCTTTATACGTTCCATGTGTGGTATGAACGAGTCATATCATTTTAAGGGGGCGGTAGTCCGCACTTCCTCAAATGAAATTATCGTATGTATATACAACATGAAACGAATAATGGTATGAAATAAAATGGAATTACAGAAGCTTATATATAAAATATATATCATTAATATCATATTTAATTACAGTGCCATCATAATGGCCACCATGAGAGGTGGTAAGATGTATTTGAACAATCATCGTTTCGTGAGGCGTTAGTTTGCCATCCACAGAAACATTATGTTCATCATCCATTAGATGGAGTTGTGTGTATGTGTAGTTTGAATCCTTCTTATAACAACATCCTAGTATATTTAGGATACTGGTGTTGTTACAAAAGAAAGGAAATAAAAAGAGTTTGGGGGTTGGTGAAGCAAAATAAATGAAAATACTTTAAGAGAAATTGTTACCTTTAATTTAGGTAACTCACTTTGGTTGGAACCAAAGGACTTCTTGAAATGCTTTATGCCTAAGGGGAAGCTTCAAGGAGGAGGAGAGGGATGTGGGGAGCTTAGTTGGGCAGAGTTTGGACGAGCCAAGTGGCTTGAGAGGTGTGAGGAAAAGAGAAGGAGGAGTGCCCTTTTATAAGAGGGGTGAGGGGCACCTTTGGAAAAGCTAGAAATATTAATTTATAATAAATTCATATTCGGTTTCCAAAGGCTCCAAAGTTGACTATTCAAAGGATTAGGTGGGGATAGGTCGAAAACAACTCATCCAATAGAATTTAGACAGGTTTGGGTACTTATATTAACCTTATCTTTAAGTATTAACTCTAAGTTAATTAGTTTCACTTTTACAATGTCTCTTTGTATTTTTATATAATATGGTTAATAAACTTACTATATACATCCAAGCGACCCCCAAGTGGTCCATTAATGATTAACCTATCATAATATAAGTCTCTTGGCCGAACCTTAGATTTTTAGGAATTTAATATCAATTAATAATATAATATTTGTTTTAAGAACTCTTTTTTGTCAATTTTGACACTATTCAATAGTTGATTTTTGTGAAACTCATAACAGATTGATTACTTCGAAAAAAGTCAATTAAATCAATACTAATATATCATATTATCCTAGAAAATTAGTTTAATTCATTAAAAGTTTCATATTATATTTATTTGGGTATTTAAAATATCAATTATTTTAATTTTTCACTATTATAGTAATTACTGCATCATCATTGTGTCATATATAAAATAATTTATTTAATGTCTAAAAATTATAAATAAAATATCATTATGTAGGAAATCTTTTTATCTTTCTAATGAATATTTATAATCTAAAATCCAACATATATAACCCTATGTAACAATTGTTGTTCTAAAAGATATATGCTTGTGTCATTTTTGTATTCATTTAAACTAAATTAAAATAAAGTGTCATTATCACTTACAAGTGGATCAATGGGGTCCCAAAATAGACCCAAAGATTCCCATGGTCGACCATGTATCAAACAATAGGGTTAAGACACGTTTTAGGGTAATTTAGTATTATTATAATATTATTTTTTAACCCTTATTTACCGGATTTACCCTTAACCATGGTAAATAAAATATTTACCGCAGTAATTATTCAAAATGTCTAAAAATAAAAGTTACCTATTTACACAATTTGAACATCCTGATTCCAAATATGGAATCCATTTTTCTAAATTCAAAACACAGAAGTGGCAGAAATTAATTTAAAATTAATTCCCGCTGTCAAAACAAAAAGCGTGTTTTTAAGAGATAATAACTATCAAAAGATTGACACTTGTTTATGTTCGGTTTAATTGTAAAATTATGTCCAATGACCAACATTATATTAAATGGTAAAAATATATTCTAAATATACTTTAAAACCACTCAAATTAATTATTTTGATTAAAAAAGTTGTTTTTAATTAAAATTTAGTAATTTTCACTATTCATCAAAATATAAAAGTTATCCGAAAAGTACCAAAATTTCACCCTAGGATAATTTTGATATTCCGAATCCAAAAATGAAGTCCATTTTGAAATATAAAATATATATGATTTCAAAAAGTAGGTATAACTATTCACAACGGCTAGTTTAATTAGTTGCGGTGTGTGTTAGAACTCGAGGTTGCGTACAACACACGCTATCGCATTATTCGAAGGGAAACGTACCGTGGAAGCTTGGGGTGTTACAGAATTTATTCCAACTAATGACATTATAATTATAAATTTTTTTTAATTTGGGAAAATATCCAATGAAGTTTTTTTCTGCTAAAAAAAGTGAATAGAGGAATTGGTTTGACTATGCTGAAAGAAAAAACAAGAATAAAAACAAATACATAAGCAAGGTAGAAGTAGGAATGAGAGAAAAAAGAATAAAAATTTTGTAAAGTAAATATCAATACAAATATTTATGTGGTTCGGGCCACTATGGTCCTACTCTATGAAAATAAAACCTCCACAACATCTATTATTATGAAAAAAACAAGAAGCATAAAAATAGAGAAAATGAAAGCAGAAATAAAGCACACACAGACCACATAATCTATATGTGCATGAGGTCCTTTCCACTCCCAGAATCATGGTGAAAATGAGATAAATATAGTATCATACACCTCCATGTAGGATGGAATCACACACGCTACCCTAACCCCGACCAAAATAATGAAGAAAGAAAACATATAACAAAACCAAAAAATACAGACAACTTACAACCCTAGGTGAATAGAACTCATGATGATGGTCATAAAAGAATGGAATCTATGCTACTAGGTCTACACTACTTGAATACAATGAGGCAGATTGAGCCCATGTATCATGATCTCTCTACCTGAGAGGATCAATGGAACATGGGGAAGCAGGGAGCACCAAGAAAGGTAGAGAGGTCCACTCTTCTCTAGAAATTTTATCTGAATATAAGCTGATCAAAACCAAAGAAAACCACACATCGATAATTAATGGTCGAGACCATTAATAAAGGTGCAGAAAAGGATAGGAAGATAGGTGGATTTCCAAGGTCAAATCGAAGGATCTAGAATATCTATTAGGAACAACCGATTGCGCTAAAGTTGGTTCATGTGGAAAGAGAGGAACAAGAAAGAAGCAACTGATGCAGATCACTAAAATGAGTAAACAGAAACAAAAAGAACTAGAGCCATTGGATGAATCTTAATCAATAGGCATCAGCACAATAGACAACAGTGAATGGGTCGATCCCGGAAACAAGGCCACTAAATCACAAAGCACACATAGATCCCAACAACACAGAAGGCCCAAATAGAGGTCCATGAGAGAAAATCACCCAAAGGCCCAACATATAGGAAGGACCAATAGAATAGATCCCACCAAAAAAAGAATTTTTCATAATAATAAAATAATTAAGTAATCATGAAAATTAAAAAAATTATTTTAATTTGAAAACAAAATTTCACAAATCTCCACCTTTTCAAAAAAAAAATGAAAATACTTCTATATGGTGTTCTTACAACCAAACTAACCCTATCTTATCAGTAGTATAGATATATTTTCATAAACAAGAAAACCTATGTCTAAAAAGTATTCACCCATCATGAATATCACTTAACATGTGCCAATAGTAGAACAAGTTTTACCCATACCAACATCTACTTCTATCAAACTATAACATGCTCAATAATTTTAAGACTAAGAAAAAATATTAAAATGAGAGCTTACCACAAATACCTTACTTTACACTGAAGGTCTGATACACTGTCAAGAATTTAAGCTATATAGAAATGAATAAACAAAACCTTGTTTGATGGTTAAAAGATTTAGAAAAAAACTTATAAAGAAAAAGATTAAAATAATAAAATAGTAATAAAATAGTATAGAAAAAGAGTGAAAAAAATAAGACAATAGAAGAATGATCTCCACCTAAACCTGAACATCTTATATCATCCCTAACAAAACCCGTCCTCTAACCGGGTTCCCCTATAAAAATATACAGGGTCATTCCTAGGATCCCAGAAGAGAGGCCACAAAGAATATATGCCTAATTATAAAAAAATAGATGCTAAAAAAATTAATGAACATCTACAGTGGAAAACCTAAGGCATACCGCATGATATTGGTCCATATTGTCTCTATTTTTAAAGTTGGGACAATATATTTTTATATGGTCTGTCTTTCCACACTCGAAACTCCAGAAGTTCTTAAACTGGTTCTAATCTTTTTTATTGTTATTATTATTTTTCATTTTACTCCTAACATACATCAACGGAGCTTCACTATTAACAACCCTATGTTTATCCTTAAAACTATGTGATTGAATACTAGGAGACACCACAATAGACTTAATGCATTCTAATATAATTGAATCTCTACCATATATCATGGAATCTTTTAATGAATTAAAAGAATCAACAAGGGAGGTGAAAATAATTAAAGCCTGATCTTCATCCGTAACTTCAATATCTATATTAGCTAAATCTAGAACAACTTTTGCAAAATTATCAATATGAACATGAACAGAAGATCCAGGGATCAGTTTGAAAGTATATACCATCATATTTTTATGAAAATTACCAGGAAATGTTTTGGTCATATATAAATATTCTAGTTTAAGAAAAATGGATTTAGTTTTAGTTTCATGGGAGAATTCATGTAAGACTTTTTCTCATAGGGTTAAGAGGAATGCATAGTAATCCTTTTCAACAATACAAGGGTCAACATCATTGTAATTGGTTCCTGAATAGACATAAATGGACATAGTCACTATAGGTTTAATGAGGCCAAGAAAAGCGTCTTATATCCCACTATGTATTAACAACGCACACATATTTACTATTCACATACTAAAACTATTCTCACCATCAAATTTTTTGACTTAAAAATTAACATAAAACATTGTTAAATTGGTTACAAAATCTGATACCAATTTTTAATTTTGGAAATGATCCAACGATGTTTGTTCGATGATAATATAAGTAAAGCGAGGAATAGGTTTGATGATGCTAAAAGAAAATTAAGAAGAAAAGAGAAGACATAATAAAGGATGAATCAATAATGAGAGAAATAGAAAAATTAAATTGCATGAAAGTAAAGATCAACATAGATATTTTCATGGTTCATACCACTTTGTTCCTACTCTATGGAAAAAACACCACAGAAACATTTATTATTATGAAAAAAATAGATAAAAAGAAATAAAATTGAAAACACACGCAGACCATGGAAGTTATCCATGCTTGAGGTCTTTGCCACTCTATGAATCATAGTGAAACTGAGCTGAAGATGGTGGAATACACCTCCAAGAAGAAAAGACTCATGTATGATACCCCAACCATAACAAGAATAATGAATAAAGAAAACACAAAACATAACAAAAAAATACAGAAAGATTATAGGCATGAGTCAATAGAAATTGGTAGGATGTGCATTAAAGGATGAATATGATGATGCTTGGTCTTTACTTCATAAAGAAAATGTGTTCGGATAGATATCACGTGTCATGAACTCTCTACCATAGAGGATCACTAGAATTGGGGGCAGTAGGGAGCACAAAGGGTGGAAGGGAGGTCCAGTCTTCTCTGGACATTCTCTCTAAATGGAATCTGGTCAAAACAAAGGAAAACCACACACCAATAATGAAGGGCCAAGTCTAGAAATAAAGGTGCAATAGAGGCAAGGCAACGGGATGAAAACCACTACAGGTGAGGTGGACTGGTGGATGGCTAGGGGAAAACCAAAGGATTGAGAATATATGTCTAGTGAAACTAATTGTATTAAATACAGGACATGTTATCGGTGAGGAATAGGCAGGAGGCAACTGAAACGGATTTTCAGAAATGAGAAAAATAAAGAAGTAGATCCATTGGATGCATCTTAATCAATGGCCATTGACAAAACATAGGGAAGTGAAAGGATCAAGCTTGGAAATAAGGCCGCCAAATCTCAAAGAGCACACAGAGCCTAGCACCACAAAATTCCGAAACGAAGGCCCAAGAGAGAAAATCACCCAAAGGCCAGACATGCAGGAAGGCCCAACAGAACAGAGAGAACACAGAAAAATAATTTTCCATAATAATAAAACAATGAACTATGCATGAAAATTAAATCATGGTTTTTATTTGAAAACCAAATTTTACATTTATAAAACTATTTATAACTATCTAGGTCCTCTGTTGGAATAATATCAATGGATTGGTATTCGTATTTCACTTTCCCTTCAAAACTTTAGTGAAGGTGTCATATTTTCCTAATTTAAAAAAAATTGTAATAAATAGATGATAGTTTGAGAATTTAATAACCTTTTCAAGTTTTGGGTTGGAATCAGATCAATTTGATGATAATTTTTCAGTTGTGACAAATGAATTGTGAGAATATCTATCATAAACAAATAAAAAATCCAAATTATAGAAAGTAAATGTGGATAAAGATGTTAATGTGGAAAAACCATCCAATGTAGGGCATTAAAAAACCAATTGGGCAACTCTAAGAAAATATACTATAAATCAAAGAGTACACATAATAAAAGTGGAATCCCAATATTGAATTAAAAATATAGCATAGAAAACATGTGTGAAATTCACACCCTGATACACCTCTTTCACCTCTCTAATAATAATCTTGTTACAAGATTCCACCATTTGAATATCAAAATCGGGCACACAATATCATTGTTTCACCTTGTTGCACAACCTGATTTTCTGTTGCTCACTGCTGCTCGCTGCTGCCCATACCCAAAAACCACCACTGACGTATCTACTACACACCACCAAATTTTTTATCTCTATAAAAAACCTCTTCTTCTCAATTTTATAAGAAGAAGAAACCCTAAAATTCATGTGTTTTACAACATTCTTCCTAATATTCCAAAGATATATAATGGTAATATCTTAAAAAATACATCAGTTAAAATATATATATGTTGATAATATCTCTCTTCATTTAAACCACATGTGGAAGGTTTGAAAAAATCAAACCTCTAAAAATTCTCCCCAAAAATCAGGATGAATCTCAACAATATCCTCCTTCATCCCTTCAAATAATGAGATAAAATTCCAATAAAATTAGTCGGATCATAAGTGGGTTGGTATCACACCAACCTCCATCCTCTTTAGAAAATATGTCATTCCTATTTTGAATATATGATAGAAATATGAAATCTACCTTTGAAAAAGAAATATAAATGGTGAATTCTTCAGCATACATGTGTCTGCACTGCCAATACTAGAATCAATAATATCTTGATCCCCCATAATTGTGATCGCCACATATTCTAGAACACCTATCGGAATTAATTGCTATATATTCTCAACATCCTATGAGCAGTCTAAAACTCTAAATGCATCACCTCGATCTTTGATTTTAATTCTTTCTTAACTAGTGTTACTCTATGAAGAAGATTAATTTGGTGTAAGATATGAAACACCAATCTTGAACTGCTTATTCTTCCAAACATTCTTCATCATATTTTATGGTGTTCAACTAATATGTGATGATCTCCTCTACCACAAATTTGATGAAGTCATTTTTGAAACTAGATTCTTCACAACACCACATTCCTTTAAATCCATCTTGTAAAGTGTTTGATCCTTTCTCCCTCACACATATACCATCTATCCTCTAGAGAATTCCATCCCCACTTCTAAATGAACTCATGAACCCACCACTATCAAGAGTATGAGTAGATAAAAAATTAAGTCATATACCTAACACATTCTACACATCCCTCAATGTCATCATACAACCAATATTCGTATTAATACAAATATCACCAACACAAATACATAAAAAGAATATTTATTTCTTATATTAAATCTACCAAATTCATGTTCTTTATATGAATAAAATATCTCCCTCTTTAGACAAATATGGTACAGTTCTACTGAATCAACCACCCATTTTGTGTACAGATCTGACCTGTGACAATTAATTCCAACTAAAATTAAATCTCCATCACCTTGAATAAGACTTAAATTTTTATAATCAAAATAAGTGTCTTGAAACTTATTTTATTCCTTAAGTTTTTTCAATTCATAGCAATTTTTCTACACATTACCCTCTTTTTAAAAAAAATAAGCACTTGACCTCTCTTCTTTTCTTCGACCGACCTCTCTGATTACTGTGTCCATCTGCCACATCCATAATATCACTATTAATTGAAGCTTCACTATAATTGGACATTAATAGAGTCTTGTTAAAAAAAAAGGATGAAATCACATCATCCAACTTCATTGTGTCTTTCTTGAACAACTATGTGGTGATGATATTATAATATAAATCAGGCAACAAACAAAAAATAAGAAACAATTTTTATTCTTATTCTTCCATTTCAACTTGTATCATTTTAACTTTATCATCTATCTTTAACACCAACAAATGTATCTTTGTTATAAGTTTTTTTAACATTTCTATATGGTTACCTAAATCTCCATTCTCTAGTATTAAAAAACGATACAGTCATTTTTCAGATATAAATCATTTTTGAGGGATTTTTATGTATAACTTATTTAATGATTCACCCAGATCATCACCAAATCTATCATATTAATCACTTCCTATAAATTATTATCTAACAAATACATTTGAATCAATATTGTATCCAAATCTATCATATAATTTCAATCATCAATGCTTATCATCTCTGGTTTATCCAATTTTTTTGGTGCCTTCACTGTCTTCTCAATGGACAAAATATTTTTTTATCATTACTACCAATTAGTAAAATCCTTTTTTCCTTTGAAATAGTTTTATGTGGGAATAAATACCATGGAATTATTCACCTATATCCAATTAGAAAGAAACACATATAACCTACTCCAATACCAGTTATTAGTTTAGAAGCGGATGTGTCCAAAGATAATTATTCAATTGTGACCAAAGAATTATGATAATCACCAATGTAAATGAAGTAAAAAAACAAATAGCATAAAATAAATGGGGACACGTATTTTAGCATGGGAAACCCCTCCAATGTGTATGATAAAAAAACCATGGGGAAACTCTGAGAAAAACCAATATGAATCAGTGATAACATAGAATTCAAGTAGAATCCCAAACATGAATCTCAAATATAACATAGAAAACCTATGTAAAATTCACACCCTAATAAGCCTCCATTACAACTTTTATAATCATATCATGACAAGACTTCACACTTAGAGATCAAAATCGAGAATGTAGCATCATTGAAGGACCTTGGTGCACAACTCAATTTTCTACTACTCATTGCTACCCACACCCAAAAATCCTCACCCACGTATCTGCTGCACACCACCTAATTTTTGTTCTCTTTATGAGGCACCATGACTGATTTCTTTTATAATAAATGGAAACCCTAAAATTCATGTGTTTTATTGCATCCTTCTAAATATTCAATATATATATAATGATAATATCTTAAAAAAGATATCTGTGGAGATAGAGATATGTTGAAAATATCTCTATACATTTAAACAACATGTGGAAGGTTTTAAAAAATAAATTCCCTAAAAAATATCCTCCAAAATCAAGATGAATATCAACATCGATAGGAAAAGTTGGTTTGGAAATTTTTGTTAAAGTGTAAAAGGATGTGATAAAAGGATTAAGTAAAGAAAACTCTTACAATAATGATCCACATATAAAACTTTAAAAATTAAGACAATTGTGAAAATCACTTAAAAAGGAGAGGCACACACACTCAATTATAGGGGATGATTATGGATTTAGTATAGGATAAAGATGTACTAGAGGCAAGGGGATAGTTCTCTATGTAAGGAGACAAGAAGAAGCTAGATTTGTGGAAAATGAGTGGTATTGATAAAGAATAATATTTTATCTTTATTTTCCTCTTCTATTTCTATAGTTTTGAGATACATTAATTATATATTGTTGATATGATAAACATGTATATCTAAACCACTTAGAAAAATCTATTTGAAATTAGTTGAAATTTATGATATTTTTATAAAGGTTTTCATTATTATCTATTTTCTTCTTTATTTTTCTTTTTCTTCCTTTTTATCAAATTATTTAATGATTTTTGGATAGAATAAATTTGTGACACATGATCTCTTTCTTTGAAAAAAATAAATTTACTCATATCTAATAAATTGAAAAAATTGAAGTGCGATTTATTGGGAAGAGTAGAAATGTGAACATTCAATTTTACTTTTTGAATTCTATTCTTCTTGACCACACTGTTCTAAGAACCAATGGGTGATGGAAAAGGATTCATTTCCTATAAAGTGAAAACCAAATTATTTAATTTAGAAAGGATTGTTTCTTATCCTCTCCAAGATTTAATCTCACATTTTGTCCAAGTATTGTTTGAAATATTTGTTCTTTGAGTGAGTTAATGAAAGAAATTTGATCACCAAATGATAGTGAGGTAGTTTAACTTTATTTATTCACAACTTTTACCAAATTTTGTTCAACTTTCAGGAAGGATCATAAATCAATTATATCAAATCAAATCGGTCTGGTTTTTCCTCGTTCAAAATAGATTTTCCTTTCTATTCTAAGTGTTGTGTTATTTTATTCATTTCACCATTAATCCATTTATCCTTGTTTCTCTCATTCATTTCCACACATTCATTCCACTAACTTCTCACATTTAAAATTTTTTTAGTTTTTTTATTACTTTTTTTGTTTTGTTTTCTTTGTTTTAACTTTTTTTAGATTTCACACCATATTGTCTTCCTTTGGGTTCAACGTTGCTTCAAATATCTATTAGTAAGTGGGTTTTATAAATAAATAATTTTGAGTGTTCCAAGATTTGTGCTTTCACTATGTCTTAGGCAACAATATTTTTTAGGATTCTTAGAACTCGTGTCAGTGCTAAATTTAGCATTGAAAATGGCATGGTTTATTTAGTGGTAACTTTAACACTAATAAACACATAAATTTAGTTATATATATTAGAAAAATTAAAAATGAACACATATTAAAAGTAAAAATAAATAAATATTTAAAATGAATAAATAATATTAAATGAATAAAATATTAAAAATTAATAAAAAATTAATAAATTATAGAAACTTTAAAAAATTAATAATTAATATTAATTATATAAATTACAGATATATTAAAAATTAATATATATTAAAATAAAAAATAAATAAATATTAAAAAACACACTTAAATACAAAATTTTGATAATAAATACCTAATTATATAAATGTATATAATATTAATTATATATATAATATTAATAATAATTATATTTAAATATTTTTAATATGTGAACTCAACACATATGAGGGTATATATAACTATATATAATTCATATAATAAAATTTTATGATAATTTCTATATAAAATTAACTAAAATTTATTAACAATATAAAAGATTCTTATATTAATTAATATTGGGATATAAATATTAATAATTTATTTTAGGTCATAGAGGTTGTAAACAAACAAAACAACACACACACATGTGGAAAAGTAATTGCAAGTCAAACATCCCTCTAACACTAACTATTGTTGTCCCATTACAATTTATATGTTTCCTAAAATCCCTTGTTTTATGGTTTTTTTATGGACTGAAGGCCCCTAGTTTTTAATGATATGAAATCCCTTATTTATATGAGACTGAAATTGTCTCTAATTAACCTTTTAACTAGATATTCTTGTACACCCATAGGATGAGGACATGCATCCTATTATATTTTTATCCATCAGATCATATGTTTAGGACATTCCCTGTATTTCAATTTGAAGATAGATTTTCCCTTTTGTGCATATCCCCCTTTTGTGAGGAAAATCACTAAGACAGATTGAGCGTTGGTTGTGTTGACTCTAGAGACTGTGGTGAAAACCAAAAATCCCACAATTTCGGTGAAAACAAGTTGAACTAACTTCAGTGACAACTACAACGAATCCAGTGACTCTGGTGGTGAAAACAAACTTCACCAAACACGGTGTCATGTTGTCCACAAGTCTTCTCCAATGCAACGATGTGATTCTTCTTCTCCTAGAACTATCCTAACTCTAGTGGTGTTTAGTATTAGTCTCCAACATTCTTTTTTTGTACAAAACATAGAACAATGGATGAAGAAGGTGGCATATTATAACTATTTCTACTAAAATATGTATTGTTCATATCAGTGGAAATTATCTATTCCATTTTGAAAAAACTAAATTTTATGTTGTTACCATTCATTTTTTTAATTTATATTTTTATGAGAAGTTTTTTTAAATGTTGTATGTATATAATTTTCCAATTCTAAAATCTATAATTTCCTTATTTTGATTCCACTAAAACCCATGCTAAAAGATGAAAAAGAAACTATTTTTCAACTTTATACATGAAATTTTAATTGGGATTTCCACTAGAGGTTCCACTTTATTTTTTTGAATCCTAAAAAAAATATTTTATATTGTATCATATTTTTTAGGGTTGATGGGCGATTTCTATATTATTCTCCACTATAAATTCCACTGGAGGTTCCACTGGAACTCCCACTGGAGGTTCCAATTGAACTTCCACTGGAGGTTCCACTGGAACTTCCACTGGAGGTTCCACTGGAACTTCCACTGGAGGTTCCACTGGAACTTCCACTGGAGGTTCCACTGGAATTCCCAGTGCAACATCCACTTCAACATACAGTGGAACATCTACTAGAACTTCCACTGAAGGTTCCCCTAGAACCTCCAATGGTGGTTCTACTGGAACCTCTGCTAGAACTTATTCTACATAATTATAGTGCAAAGCTACTTAAGGAAAAAATTGTGTTTTTATTTCCCATGGGAAGTTCCATTAGAGATTCCGATGGAAGTTCCAGTGTAACTTCCAGTCATATTCTACCTTTCAAACCTGTACTATAATTTGTGGAATCCCCCAAAAAAATATTTGAAGTGAAATTTTTAAAAGATTTAAAAAATGAATTTATTATCATTATTTCACATGGGAACATCCATTGGAGATTCCACTAGAACTTCCCATTAAGTTAAATTAGAACCAATTCTACCCAATTACAGTGAAAATATACCTTACATAAAAATTTGTGTTGTTCTTTCCCACTAGAACTTCTATTAGAACTTCCATTGGAAGTTCTAGTAGAGCTTCCACTAGAAGTTCCAGTGTAAATTTTCAAACCTGTACTGTAATTTGTGGAATCCCCAAAAAAATATTTATAGTAAAAATTTTATAGAATTTAGAATTGCATTTCATGTCATTATTTTACACAAAAACTTTCACTAGATGATCCCCTAGATGTTCCACTAGAACGTTCCAAAAGTTCCGTTGGATGTTCCACTGGAACAATGACTAGAGATTCCACTAGAACTTATATTGGAACCTATTATACCTAATTACATTGCAAAGAAACCTTAATTAAAAAATTTGTGTTGTTATTTTCCACTAGAAGTTCCAATGGAACTTTTAAAGCTTGTCTTATAATTTGTTTAATCCCTAAATAAAATTGTAGTGAAATTTTTACAGGATTCAGAAGTGAATTTTGTGCTATTATTTTGCACTAGAACTCCAACTGGAGGTTCCATTGGAACTTCCAGTGAAATCTATTATACCTAATTACAGTGTAAATTTACCATAAGTAAAAAAATTGGTTTTTTTATTTCCCATCAGAAATTCTATTGGAGTTTCCATTGGACATTTCGGTGGAGCTTACACTGGAAGGTCCAGTGGAACATCCAATCATATTCTACCTTTAAAAAATGTGTTATAATTTATAGAATCCATAAAATATTTATAGTGAAAGGTATCACTTTTAGTTTTTAGGTGTGAATTTTAGGTCCAATATGACATCTTTACAAATAGTTATACAAGAAATTAGACCACAATTAAAAGAATGTCATAAAATTTCTTTGTGGAATAGTTATTTTTTGGAATATGTTTTAGGAATTTCTATCTAATACTATATCAGCATCAGATTGTATGAAATAAAATAATTATATTTTTTATGTGCTGGATAATAATGTTCCCTAAACAAATTCTTTCTAAATTGATGTAGTCGAAAGAAATTTTTATGATGTTGATGTCAAAAGGTTATTTTGGATAACTGAAGGTGAAACAAAAATTAAGTACTCCTACACTTTCAAACCGACAATGTATTGTTGTATATATAGAGATTTCAAAAATGTGATAAATTATTGATACAAAAGTCAATCAAAACATCTCATTTAGAATCTATAATGTTAAATTAATTATAGATCATGTTGACATAGCATCACTTTGTTGATACACATGTTATAATGTGATTTTCACTACTACAGGTTCTTACTTGAGATGGGGTTTCATCAATTTTGTGGATAGTTTGGGAGACATGAGAACACTAAAGTGGTATCATGAAATCCATAAACTATTGATGAAATATATTAAATAATTTCTCAGTCAGTGTGCAATGATTATGGGGGCTATTTTCACATTATTGGTATGGATTAATATTTATTTTCACTTCTATGTATAATTTATTCTTCATAGTGTTGTTATTGTTGTATTATTAGTATTGAGAAGAAATAGTAATAGTGAAAATAAATGAACAAGTTGGAAATCCACATTTTACCAAATGGATCTTGTTATATTTTTATGCTTATGTTAAAAAAATAATGATTCAAAAACTTGTAGTTGGTGGGGTAAGTCTACAAACTATAGTACAAATTAATTATTTTCTCAAAACATGGGTATTTAAAAAGAAATATATTATAGATAAAAAACATGAAGATATTGATTTGGAGACAAAAACTAATAAGGAATGGGGTGTTTCCAAGTAAGGAAATGTAGATGATAAGGATAAAAAATGGTTTGGAAAAATTAAATTAATCATTGAAAATAAAACTAGAGAAAATTGAAGAAGCAATGAAGAAACAAGCTGAAAAATTAAAAAATTAAAATTATTAGTAACCGAAAACCCCAAATAAGAGGAAATCATAAGAGAAACTATCATTTATAGAGGGTAAATGACCCCATCTATAATGAAGGAAAATCGGAAATTAGTTAAAAATGAATCGGGGGTCCAGGAGGAGGTAGAACAGGTGCAATAAACTACTAAAATCAATTATTGAAAAAAATGGTAAATTTTATCTTCTTTGACATGAAATCTATTTTTAATATAAAAAAACTCAGTTAATTAAATTTTTACAACTTTTAAAAAACAATTATTTAAAAATCATAAATAAATAGAGCTCTGATTACTTGGACAAAAATGCTCCCACGCTCCTGTTCCTAGTGGAAGATACTCCTCAATAGGGTGATGCAACCCTAGACTATGGAATAATAATTTTATATCTAATAAATAAGTTGGAAACTAAACAAGAATATAATAAGAAGTTATAACAAGAATAAATTGATGACCTTTGGCTTTATATGGAACATTTATTCCTTACCAACCCTGCTACTAGCTGGAAAAAGACATCATTTAGAAGTAAGAGTTTCCTCATAGAAACAGTGCCACCAACATTGAAAAAAACATTTAAATAGCCCAATTTTATTGATGTGACATCAAATTGGAATAGTTAAGTTTCTTAGGTTATTAAAAAATTTTACCCAAAAATTTTATGGTTGTTACTAGAAACTTGAATTGAATATTTTCAGGTTTTTAAACATTTATACAGACTAATTTTATGTCTATGACAGGAAATTGAAATTCAATGTTGATTTGGTGTTCTTCTGTAGATGGGTTATTCTATGTTATATCTTGTTATTTTGTTTATTTGTATTTATATTTAAATTATATGAGGGATTATATTGGATCCTTGATTCATATATAATATTACCTATAGGGTAATATGAAAGTAGTTATTATGTTTCTATAAGGGGTACTATTGAATTACTAGAAATGTATTTTTAAGAGGATAGTGCGACATCCGGATGGTTTGATTGCTTTTTTATTTAATTTTTTAAGAGTGTTGGACTATAAATTGTGATACTTTTAATTCAAAAGATTAATTTTGTTATCCTTTAATAAATGTATCTAGAAAATAAATTATTGATTCAAATTTTTTATTGGGTGGTGACGGAAATGAATCTGTAATTTTGTCACGTGATGGTATAAGTCTATTATTTTCTATTTTTATGAATTTGGTTTTCTATAATGATTCACATGCTTTTTTTGAGGTACAAAATATTTTTTTAATTAATTTTTTTACATCACATGGAATTTTAGAAATTATTATTGAACCTAACTCTTATATGGTTATATCATTAATATTTGAAATCCTTCTCAATGTGGTATATGTTTTTTGGTCTAGTTTTTATGGTTAAATAGATGTTAAGTAATGTTTATTTTTTTTATATAGTAGATTTTCATTGTTTTATGTGGAATGTAATTGTTTAAT
The DNA here is from genome assembly GCA_963277665.1 of Viscum album. Classification (NCBI taxonomy): domain Eukaryota; kingdom Viridiplantae; phylum Streptophyta; class Magnoliopsida; order Santalales; family Viscaceae; genus Viscum; species Viscum album. The sequence continues at coordinate 1,524,428,757 of OY728138.1, read as the reverse complement.
TAGGGGGGGGGGGTTGTTTTAATGATGAGTTTTTAATCTTACATAGATATTTGATCGCAGTGTTTCTATTTTAGGTTGTAAATAGATACTAATGGTGGTTTGTTTTTATTGGTTTTGATATTTCATTATTAGTGATTGTGTGTTCATAATTGTTTAGGTTTCTAGTTCATTGATATTTCATCACTGTTATACTATTGGATACTATATTTCTATTTTAATTTTTTAATATCATTGTATTGATGCTTTATCAAAAGTAATATTGTTATTTATATACTGATATTGATGTTATATTTGTTTTATATAGGTATTATTTTTATTTTATATAATGTTGAAGGGAATATTATGAGTTTATGATTTTGAGGGAAATATTTTTTCAATGTTGAGCATACTATTTTTTCTTTTTTATTTTATTTACTTAATGATAGAATCTATACTATTATTGAGATGTAGGTTTATTGACTGGATTTGAGGTTTGATTAAATTATTAGAGTGTTTTTATGGGGAAGTGTTTGAAAAGTTATAATTTTTTGGTGATTTGTTTTTTAAGTGAGTGAATTATTTGGTTTTGGTTATTTCAATGGGTTGTTTTGAAGTATTTTATTGGATGCTAATAATGTATCACATTTGTAGTTTCCCTTATCTAAATCCATGATATTTTAAAAAAAACTCTTCAAAATTATTCCCAAGCTATGTTTCCTTATTTTATATCAATTTTTTTATTTTATTATGACTAAATATTAATAATAACATGGATTCAAGTATACCCATGTATTTTCCATGTTGTGATATTTAATATTATATGTATGAATTTTAATTTTCACATTTTTAGTATAAAAATGTTATCTTCACTGGTCTCACTTTCAAATTTTCATATAGCACATTTATAGTTTCTTGAAATGGTATCCCAATCGATTACAATCAAAATTAGACAATGAATTCTTGCTGCCTATAAATGCTTCAATTTAGTCAATACAATTTAAAACATCCTATACATGGTCATAATTCAACCCAGAAAAACAATTTTCATCTAATATTGTCTATCCTGCTCAGACCCTTCCAATTATATTCTAGTATACCTCCAAAGGTGAAGTTCCAAATTGGTTGACAAGTATTCCTACAATAGAGAAACAAAAAATCAACACTTATAGAAAATAATGATGCAAAAAATTACATTTATCCTTTTTTGTTACGAAAACAAAAAAATCTAATCTTTCTTGATCTACAATTATCTGCATGTAAGGAAAAATGATATCAGATACCACATTACCATCAGAAGGCTACTCTTATAAATGAAATGCATTATAAAATGAAATCATACCATCATCACAGAAGTAGAATGTTTCTTATTTTTATTAAATTGTGTTTTCTTTCAGTAACCATTGTCTAAATAGATTTCGATTCTATCTCCCCATTTCCTATTGTGATTCCTTCTAAAAGAATCTTGTCTTAAAATTTTGTATGAATATTCATGACCATTAACTCTATTCAATGATGTATTTATGGTAGTCAACTCTTTTTCAAAATTACTGAAATTAGAGAAGGCAATGTCATAACCTGCATCTATCTCACAATCTATAGTAATGAACTTCATTCCCATTCATGCTAAATATTTGTAATGGGTTTTTGTAACTGATTTTCTATCAACATTTACTTCAACAAAAGATCTATTGAACATCAAAATATTTATAGCCAAACGGTTTCACCTCCAAAAAATATATTTTTTGGGTATTGATCTCACATCAAGTTGATCATAATTTTTTGAAACATGACAACAAAGATACCCAACTGACTGAAACTTTCAACATGAACATTCAAAAACTTCCTTGGAAGCTTTATATGATATAACGAATAGATCATCACAGCCTACCAATACAATAAAATAAACTAATTAAACTATAATTTTAATACATGATATCAGAAATCAAGCACCAACCATTTGATATTCATGTTGAAATAAATCAAATAACATGGGTGAATATCTAGTATAAACCTGACACATAAATTCATGGTAAGGGTAAATATTATAAGGAAACTTCTCCCACGTCTCAAATTTAGCCTTTGTTTTACGATATCGATTTTTTTCCAATAATATCTCAAACTGATTACATAAATCACCAATAGCTAACTTTCTATGAACATAATCTTTAAGAAATGCATTAAAACATTCACTTAATTGAGTCATGTGAATACCCAATGTTAAATCATATTTTGAAAATAGATTCACCCACTTTTCTCAGAACATGAATAAATCATCTAACCCTTGATATTTTCCATCCTCATATTCTTATCTAAGGTAAGCCTTCTCTTATTCAAATTAATGTATATCATGGTATTATAACATACACCTCTTAAATCCAGTTAAAAAACTACATCCATATTTCATCCAATTACCTAAAAGTTTACTGTCATTTTACATCAATTCTCGTGAACAAATAAAATGTCATATTCCCACTAAAACTTCAAAAATGGATTTCCCCATTGCCACATATTGATCAGTAAATATAGTTTTAGGTCACTTCATGTGGTGAAACGGAATTTTTTTGAAACATCCAATAAAAATAAGTTTTGGTTTCATCATATAACAAATATTTCCCAGAAAAACAATCTTCTGATGAGGATTGAACCCCACAAAGTCACCAAAGGGACCATACTCTTTATTAGTGATAAAAGTGGTGTAAAAATAAACAACATCTCCAAACAACTCATAATCTGTCTTCATTTTTTGATCTTTATATAAAATATTACTAATTTTCCCATTCATGTTAAACTTCATAGTATACATTAATGTTGGATTGTCCTAAATTTTTCTTTCCAAGTACTCTAACATGCAACATGCATCACCATGACTCAATTCCATTTCCCATTTAGACCTTAAAAAAATAAACTGATCAACATGTGTGTACCGAATAACATCTCAACCCCCAGTGATTGTTGTAACCAATGAGAAGGAATCATTTGGTTTAATACCTGTTGAAGAATTCACATATAACTTAGTTGTTTGTGCTTCTATTATTTTTCTTTGGGACCTCATAATATGAATTGATTCAGGACTGTGCAATGGTTGATTATACCCTTAAACAAATAAAGTACATGTATATTTCCCATAAGATAGAAAACTAACCCCCATTCTATCAAGGAAACATGTATGTGTCTCAGCCTGAGGAAATCTCACCATGCTATCACATTTTTAAACCTTCCTATGACCTTATTTATTACAAGCATAAAGACTTTATGTGATAATTGATTTATCCTTTCACCTTTTATAAGAGTATTTTCAGTGTACACTGAACCCATTTACTCCCCCATATGGGACATAAAAAATTGCACATTCTTAAGTGATTCAAACATCATCCCTACAAATGGTTTAATAGAAGCTACTACAACATCAACATCATCAAAATTGGAACAACCTGCAATAAAAAAACGTAAGTTTATGCAAATTCCATTAATTTTATAATAGGATTTAATTTTTTTGAAAATATATGAACTATTTGAATAAAAATGTAACTAACTATTATATAATTAGGAATATATTTGTTTAAAAATATATAAAATATAAATATATTTCTGAAATTATAAATAAAAAAATTATATGATTTTTTAAATATATTTTCCACCAAAAGTTCCACTACATGCTCCAGTGTAATTTCGAGTAGAAGTTCCTCTAAAAGTGCCACACTACAACAAAACTATATATTTATAAAACTAAGTAATATATTAATAAAAATTAAACATCAATAAATATATTCTTATGAAATACATAATTTTTATAAATATGATTTAATTTAACATTGTAAAATGTATAAACTATTTGAAAATTACTAAAAATAAAATTTACATAAGTGGAACTTCCAGTGAAAGTTCCACTCGAAGTTCCACACTAAAACAAAATTGTATATCTAAAAGCAAGGAATATATTTTAAAATATTAAACTTTAATAAATATATTCTAATGAAATTAATAGTTTTTATAAAGATGATTTAATTTAACTTTTTAAAATGCATAAACTATTTGAATAAAGCTGGAAATAAAAAATATATAATTGGGAAAATAATACAAGTGAAACTTCCAATAGAACTTTATATAAATATATTTTTATTAAATATAATTATAAAAACATGAATTTAAATTGTTATATAAATTTTATAAAAATGATTTAATTTAGAATTTAAAATTGTATAAAAAATTTAAAATTGAAATTAATTTTCACTGCAGGTTTCAGTGTAAGTTCTAGTGGATGTTCCGATGGAAGTTCTAGTGGAAGTTCCACTATAGGTTCTAGTGGAAGTTTCAATGGAAGTTCTAGTGGAACTTCTACAATTCAACAAAACTATATATTTAATTTAGTAAAAAATCCACTACAAAATTAAGCATACAGTCTTATATAGAAACAAATTCCAGATTTACCACAAAAGTAACAGCCAATACACTACTACGAAAATGACCTTAAGTGACCACTAAAAGAAATCTCTAAAGGTCTTTTGTGACTACCAGCCATCAGGTTTTGGCAGTCACAGTTGCCACGTTGCTAAAGGGAAATAGTGACCACCAAAAGTAGTCGCTATAGGAGTCCATAAATCAATCGTGCTAGAGGTTGATGGAAAAGGAATTAGAGAATACCAGAGGTGGTCGCTAACACTCCCATAAAAAATTCATATTTTCAATATCATATGGTAGTTTCTAGACTCCATATTTTTTAAGAAAACCCACATTTCTAATTCCCCGGTGTTATTCTAAATAACAAAACAAATATATATATATATATATATATATATATATGTATATACATATAACATCAAATAATACCAACCGAACATTTGGTTTCCATTCTCGATCTTTCTTCAAATGCAACACCATTATATCATCCCATCAAAATCACAATAACCAAGCCAGTGATAAAATGAATGTCACATGCCCATAGTAAATTTCTATGAAAAATTATATAATGATTTATCAACCAGTAAATATTGGTTAGATCTCCATTAATGGAGGTTCAAGATCAAATAATGAATAGAGAAAAATAAAACATAAATACAATAATGGAATGTTTAGTTTTTAACAACCTGTTTAAACTATACTAGTTGGTATTGTATTTTTTTTAAATATAAGTTGATATATATACAAAACATATGTTATAATTAATGGAATTTGTTAAAGAATGTTATATTGTGATTTGAAAATATGTGTAAGGTCTCCCAAGTTTGTTTGTTAACAATACATGTTTGAGATGGTCAAATGGTGATTGAAAGTTTTTATGTTAGAGTTTTTCTCAAAACAAAGCTGGTTTTTATTGATTTATGGTGTAGAAACCGAAGGAATGAAGTATGGAATTTATCTGCAAGTGGACATAATAGATGGATACTAGTGGAGTCTAACCACATCACAGTGTCTAGGTGCCATGACTATTGTGATGTTGAAATTCACACATGTCTTAGACCATGTCATGGAGAAGATTATGTTAAGGTAAAGGTTGATTTTCTTTAGATCCATCTCACAGTAAGTGGACTATTATAAAGTTGATGACCTTTACTTTTTAAAGGTAATGGATTACGAAATGGATGACCTATGTAAGGGTCAAATGTGAAATCCAGAAGTTATATAAAGGTAACTAAATAATATGGAAGCTATGTAAGGGTATTGGAAAGTTTTTTTGTGTTATATAAAGGTAATGGATGAAATTTGTAAAGATATTATAGGAAATTTAATACACTTTCTTAAAGGATATAGAATTATAACTTACTAAAGAATAAAGTTTTTGTATCAAGAATTGGAAGTTGTATTGGGCTTAGAGTTACCTGTATCCATAGTCAAAGGATTGTGGTTGATATAGATCCAAAATAGTCATCAAGGGATCACCACACCATTTTACTTAGAGTGGTGGTTTGTGATATTTCCCATTAAAAATGATGATCCCCAATTTATGAGTGGATCTGGTCATGGTGAGTTTCATGCATTAAATCTAAATCTAAAATAATCATCCAGGAATGACCATGCTATAGAGCTTGGTGTTTTGGTATTGGGTGTTTTCTGGGATGAAATGGGAATCCAACCATGGGCATAGAGCTGGTCATAGTGGACTTTCTTGATAGAAGTTCAACTACATACTGAAGGACCCCCACATCATGGTTCCCTCACTGAAGGCAGTTTGTTGGGCATGGTAAGTATCATGTTTTTACCAAGAGAATATTAAAAACCATCACTAGGAAAGGTTCCAATCATTTCAAAGTGTGTTTCTATTGAAGGGGAGCCTCACCATGGTGTTCTATCAAGAGTAAATTAATTTCACTAGGAATTTTTCCTATTTATGTACAGAACACATCATTTAAATGGTGGTTATGTCGTGGTGATGGGGATTCGGTAAATGGATAAGTCCTAGACAATTCAGATAATGAATGAACCAGTCTTAAATGATTCAAATATCTTGTTCTTTAAATTAAAAACATAATTCATGCTGATTTAAATGGAGTTATAATTAATTTTAAGTGGTTTAAATGATAAATCAATACCATACTACAATGAGAAATAATGAAAACCACAAAGAAGTTATATGGATAGATATCTGCAAGAAATTTAGAGATCAAAGAGTTGATGGGAGTTTATGTATGAAGTTATTCTCACGCAGTCTCTATATATACCTAAAGAGGGTTCTTCATATATTAATATTTTTACTGGTTGACTGATAAAAGTGGAATCTTTATAGAGTTAAAAATATGGGAATTCGATATTAAACATTATATGGGAATATAAATCTCATATCAAGTATTTTATCTCCTATAAAAGGATAATAGAAGAAAGAGAAGAAGGATGACTCTATTTTTATTTAATGATTCTTGTATATAAATGAAAGGTGGAACCTGAAACTATCTTTAAGAATAGTTTTCCAAGGAGTAGAAGAGGATAGTTATGAAACAAAAAGGATATTTTTGTAAAGATAGAAAATGTATTCATGTCGATATAATTGGAAAGAAAGAGTTCCAAATTTATTTTTGAAGATAAATAGGATGATTTTTATATGATAAATCAAAATATATATTTTTTAAGAAGTGGTAATGGGTATTAAAAATACATATACCAAGAACAAGATGATGCAAGTGTTACTGATCATAGTGGACCTACCTATCCTTAAATTACGGTAGACTTACACATCTATAAACTGTGGATGATCTTCCCTAGAGCAATGTCCAAATGAGAAGAAGGGTTGGGTTAGAATTTCTCTTGACGCAACATGGGGAACTAACACCTAACACATATAAACATGTAATGAGATTAAAAAATGTAAGAATTAATTATAAGAGAATAAATAGTCACATAAAACACCATCCAAAGTCATAGAGATAGAGAATAATGTCAAACCTCTAATATTAAACTACATTACCACTTGAAATCGTCCTTTAAAGAGACAGCTAACTGATTTTTTTAGAAACATAAAAATTATACAAACATTAAATAATATAAATTTATTCATTCTTAGCATTAATTCAAGGTTACATGATCATACCTTTTTCCAATATCTCATATTTATTCCTTCCAATTATTTATAACAATATATCAGTGTAAGAGATGAATTCCACAAGCATGTTTGATGAAAATAATAAAGTTTATCCAAATTGGTCACCTACCATGACAGTTTAACAACCCTTTCTAGGTAACCTGTAAATTAGTTTCCATAACAACTACACTCAAGTCTATGAATTATCAGAATAAAAATAATTAAATATATTTACTAAAGTAAAAAAATAACAGGAACAAACGAATTAGTTACCCAAAATTCATTAATATATACTTTTTAGGTTACATGCTTAGAGATAAAAAATAATAGTCAGTGCTTTATGAAATATGAGTGGTGGAAGATCCTAAAATCATATCCCTAAGACCAGAATTTGGGATTACCTAATAGCTTGAAAAATCTAGAACCAAGTGAAAAATTTGGCATGTATAGGTTGAGTTGGTTGGGATAGCATCTCCCTGAATTCTATATTCTCTAAGAAATACATAATCCAGTCAATAAGAAATTTAAGACAATATAATTATGAGAGATGTTATTCAACCTAAACTATTGTCGAACATTAATAAAATATTTCAAATAATAAAACTTATAGTAGATGGGGAGTCTGTAATGGGGAGGCCAAGGCTGGTAGAAGGGGAGGTGGGGGCGTGGATGGGAAATTGGATCTGTGGATCTACGGCGGGTGAAGATCGGTGATGATTTGAATCTACAATTGGTGGTGATAGTGGTGGGAAGAGTGTGTGGAAAAGGGAATGTATTCAGGAGAGGTGGGGGAGGGTCAAGCAAGGTTGGAGGATTGAGGGTGGTATTTAGAGCTGTGGTGTCATCGGTTGGCTTAGGGAAAGGGTGTCACGGTGGCAGGCTTATAATCTATGATAATTACTTTTATGTATTTCTTTATTATTGACAGAACATAGTGAAAGTAAATATATATCATTTATTGATAGGTGCATATGAGAGGATAAAGAACTTGAGATATTACATAAACCTGTAATATAAGTGATCAATTTTAATGAAGATACTATTGATACAAAAATGTAAAAAGTGTCATATATTTTTCAAAAATAAAAAAATATCAATGATGTAAAAACTTATATAAGTTTAATATTTCCTATGAAAAATGAAAGACATAATTTTTTTAGATTATACTGTAAAAAAATAATGTCAATGAAATTTAATGACGATAAGTTTTATTGGTTATTTGGATTATAAATTAATACAAAATAAAATACAGTAAAATAGACAATATAAGTAAAATTTTATTGCAAGTACAAGAAACTAAAGAGAATCTTACTTTATAACTCTAATGAAACCTTGACTCAACCATTAGTGTAACGCTCCGACCGTAGTTTTCTAGAGTCAGTGCATTATTACATAACATTGGCATGATCATAAGGGATCAGATCTAGAAAGACCGATCATTTTAGTAGCCTTGGAAGTACTAGATGCATATATAAGTTTTACATTACAACATAAAATAAAACAACATCAACATTTTTTCCCCTTTGAACACACTTATATCCCTTAGCCTATCCCTGAAGTTCAACCATAAAATACCTCTTCACATACTAGGAAAAATAAAACATAGAAATGGGTGAGATCATATGCTCAGTAAGGATAACAATATAGTGGAAACTTTCATAAATAAGTATAAACGTTTAAGGAAATGTATAAGACTAAAACAAAAGCCTTTTAAACTTAAACTTTAGCATAATATGGCAAAGATAAATCAAATAATTCCATTTACTTATTCACATGGATATTATAATAGTCGAATAATCGCATGTAATATCAATATCCAATTTCATAATGATTGAATGCATAATGTCGGACATCATAACCACATAGTCAAGGCCTCGTGCCAAGACTACAAATAAGAGTTTTTCAAGGCCTTGTGCGAAGACACTAGTTTGTCTCATGAGACCTACCGATGCATCGAGAAGCTATATCGGGCTTCACCCATCACTTAATAAGTCCAATGCATTTATCATATGAAAATATTAAAACATAATCTAAACATTCATATTAAAACTAGCATAAGAAATGTCAATATTTTAACCAGAAACCATGAATGGTATAATAATAGCACATACACAGTCAAACATAACTCATTAAACACAATATGAAAGTTTGTATTATAATAAATCAACCTCAATCAAGAATAATGAAGGATATTGACATATATGAAAATAATCAGTAAAACTATTTGAGAGAAATATCCCCTTTTTCTTGAAAACATTTAAAAGTCTCACTATTTATCAAGAATCTGTTAAAAATAGATTTTTGAATCAAAGTGTCCCATAACACTTTGAAACTTTTAAATTTAATTTTAATTTTAAAACATTCATTTCCATATAAATAAATTCTTAAACCAATTTTTAAAACATGGACATTAATGATAAAGGTTTAGAAGAATAAATACTTAAAAATTTTAAAATGATATTTTAGTTAGAGTTCCTAACCAAATGAGAGACACTTGAATACAAATAATTGAGGAAATGAAAACATTATAATATCATGATAATAAAGGAATCCATGATATACTATGTCAAAGTACAGTATATACACCATAAAAAAGTGAATTGGCGCATAACAACAAAGAAGTCTCAATGGAATGTAAATTGAGATGAAATCCCTTATGAAGATCGTATCCTTAGATTAAGGATAAATAAATGACATAATTATGTGTGAAAAATATAAATACACTCAATATGATTGTATATTTAGTGTAAATCAATCAGAGGAAATTCACACATATTCTTGTAAAAATGAAACCAACAACTTGGATGTTTAACTCAATGAATGGAAATTGAGTTAAGATTACCCTTATCAATTTCATATCAATGACTTGAGAATTTATAAATGGATTGGTTATGTGTATAAAATGTATTTCCACACAAAGGATAGTATAAATTACTACATAAATAAATAAATAGTGATCTCACACATAATCTTGGAGTAAAATAATCAATGAAGTTTGCGTAAAACCCAATGAGTAGAAATTGATATTTGAAATTCCCTTAATGATTTGGTAATTTATAAAACATAAACCCCATGAAAGAAAGATCTTAAAATCAAGATTTAAATAAACATAAATTAATTTATATTACACAAAGAATTAAATTGTGGGGTAGTACATACACCACGCAAAATGAAATAGTGGCAATATAGGATGAATCTTATAGGAATAAGAAGTGAGATAAAAACCCCTTACCACGTTTTAATCAATCGAATCGTATGAAAAAAAGCTAATAACCACCAAATGAATCACAAAATACCATGAATATAAAGATAAAAATGATAATATATATTAAATGGAAGTACGTAATACACCACATGCAATAAATAAGTGGCGAACAATGAAAATCTCATGGAATTAAAAGTGAGATACGAAACCCATTACCTTGTACTTTTCCATGGTCGAGGTTATATTAACCTACTGTATAATAGTTAAATAATTATTATTAAATTATACAAGAACCACATAGATAAATATGATATCATATATTATCTTAGAATATTTCTTTGTTAATAATATTTCAGTAGTATCATCGTTTCGGGTGTTAACTGATTCATTTTCCTTTATATGTTTTGTTACGTAAGCCATGTTTATTATGGATAGGATGTATTTTATTCATATCTAGAATTAAATTAAATTCTTAAACATTATTTTTAATCATAAAATGAAAATTATTCTTGAATGGTTATGATGGGGAATGAATTTCATCATGTTCCTGAAGACGGTAATCCGTACGTACGCACGAGCAACAATACCATTCTATTGATGGAGAAATCGTATGTAATTGGGTAGTATATCATTTATAAAGAATCATTAAAATGTTATATTTATTATTTACATAAATTATACTCATTATTATACCTACCCAAATAATTATGTGTTGAATAACAAACTACACCATGACATGGAGATGGTAAGTCGTTCGTACGCACGTATGGTGACTTGTCATTCATAGAATGAATAGAATAATAAATATTTTTGTACCATATTTATAAAAAACCACATTATGTATAAGGTACTGGATTTATTATTTTGTTATGGAAACAACAAATAAATAGGAAGTGGAAGAAGAAAAGAACTTTCCAAGAGGTGGTGAAATTATTACCTCTTCTTCGGGTGTTTCCTTTTGAGTAGATCAAAAGGGATCCTTAGGTTGGATTTATGATCAATGTAAGGATTCTAGGTATAATTGGGGGTAGTTGGGAGGATATTTTAGTAGAGTTTGTCCAAGCCAAATGGATTTGGAGGTGTGATTTTGAGAGAAGGGGAAGTACCCCTTTATAAGCGAGGTGAGAATCACTTTAGGAAAAGGTTGAAATATTATTTTATTATATAATCATATACAGTTTATAATGGATCCAAAATAATTTATTTAGAGGATAAGGTAGGTAATGGTATAAAACCTCTCAACCAATAGGTTTTATACAGGTTTAGTTCACCATATTAACCTTATATTTTAGATTTAACTCTTAGTTAAATAGTTTAACTTTTACCATGTATTCTTGTATTATTATAATAAATTGTTAATAAAATTACTATAAAAATACAGGAAAACCCCAAGTTGTTCATTATTTATATATATAACCTTATATAAGTCTTTTTGATGAATCTTAGATTTTTATAAATACTATATCATTTAATAATATAATATTTGTTTTAAAAACACAGTTATGTCAATTTTGAAACTATTTAGTATTTGGTTTTTTTGAAAGTCATAACAGCATGATTACTTAGAAAAAAATTCATTTAATCAAAAATAACATGTCATATTAATATATAAAATTCGTGTAATTCTGAAAAAGTATCAATTTACATTTATTTTGATATTTATAATATCAATTATGTTAATCTTTCATTAATAAGGTAATTACATCATCATCATTGTGTCATAAATAAATTTAATTATTTAATGTATAAAAATTATAAATAAAATACCATGATGTAGTAAATATTTTTATCTTTCTAATGAATATTTATAGTTGAATTTATCTTATGCATATCCCTATATTAAAAATTCTTTAGTTGTAAAAAATTGAATTTTACACTTTTAACTATTCTTTAAATAAAATAATAATAAATGCCCTAATCTAATCCAATTGGACCAAATAGGATCATATTTTATTCATAAGATTTATTTTTGTCGAAAAAAACTTATCCAATAGAATTAGGACATGTGTTGGGATAATTATAATATCATTTTTACCTTTAATTACCCTATTTACTTTTAACCGTGGTAAACAAATGTCAAAAGTTGCTATTCACCAAAATTTATTTTCATATTATTGAACCACATTTTACCTACTGATTTAAAATGTGCCTCTCATATTTTTAAAATTCAATTCACATAAGTGTTAAAATTATGTTTTATGCAAATTTGCTAATGTGCCTAGAAGGTGGGTAAAAAACATTAAAAAATCAATAAACTTTTATACATCTAATTTTATTATAAAATGACTCCAATGAATTAAATTGAACTAATATAAGTATTATGTATCCATTTTGACTTAAAATTAATTTAAATAAAATAAATAATTATTTAAATAAAAATTTTGTTTTTAAACAATAACGTAGTGTTTTTCACTGTTCATCAAAAATTGAAAATTTTTAGAAAAATACCAAAAATTTAACCTAAGATAATTTTGATATTATAAATCCAAAAAATTTGTCTATTTTACAAATTTGAAATCATAGAAGTTTCATTGATTAATTTAAAATAAATTCCCATTGTCAAAACCAGAAAGCTAGTTTTTGAGAAGTGAAAACTATCAAAAGATTGATATGTGTTTATGTCCAATTTAAAAGTGAAATTACTTCCAATAACAAAAATTTGATTAAATTATAAATATAAAATATAATTATACTTCAAAAAAATTCAAATTTATAATTTATCACTATAAATTATTTTGATTTAAAAAGTTGTCTTCAATTAAAATTTAGTATCTTTCACTATTCATCAAAATATGAAAGTTATCAGAAAAAAAAAATAAAAAATTTATCCAAACTAAATTTTTATGTCTCACTTCTAAAGAAGAATTTAATTTAATCAAATTGAATATATAATGGTTTTAAATATTGTATTAGAAAAGTTTTTCCATTAAAAGGCGGAAAAATTGCATTTTTAAAAAAATACTTCTTTTATCTGAAAAATTGAACTTGTCCTTATATTATGTCTAAGAAATCCAAGAGATGAATGTTAAGATTATATGGGATATATATAAAATTCAAAATGTGGTTATTACTATTCATAGATTCTTTTTAAATGGCTAGTTTGATAGGTCATGGTGCGTTTGAACTCGGTGTTGCGTACATCCCATGCTATTGTATTATTCAAAGAGAAGCGTACCATGGAAGCTTGAGGTGTTACATTCTTCCCTCCTTAAATAAATTGTGTCCTCGCAATTTGAAATTGTTTTTCATAAATAAAATGTAAAAGAATAGAAAATACCCTTGTGGAAAACCCACATCGGAAATATGGTTAATAAATTTTAGTCTTAATAAAAGGCAAAGGGAAATTAAAAAGTCACCACCAAATTAGAATTTTGAATTGGAGAACATTAGTGGAAAATATAATTGGAGGAAAAATTTAAATATTTATAAGGAGTTATTGAGGTCATCAATCACAAATAAGTGAATGGAAAATTGATGGCCTCAAATCCATAAATCTATGATGAATAACGTATGGTATTAGGATAACATATTTTTGGGTTTAAGATCCTTTCCCTAAAGTTTATGAATTAATTTATTCATATAAAAAAAATAAATGATAAGTAGAGTTCCATGCTTTAACTAATTTCTACCACAAACTCATCTTTCACTCCAAATGATGAGTATTCATGATGACTTGGTCACACCTGAAGCACTAGAATCAACTTACAGAGAATCACATAATCCACAAAAGATAAACTATATATTTCCCCTGTCTTTAGAGATTAACCAAAACCAAAATGGTTTGCACAAGATCAGATGATCCCACAAAAGTATAATCTTTTAGAGAAAGAAATACTAATCTTAATTTCTAAAATTAAACCAACAATACCCAAAGATCAATAAATACCATTCAAAATACAATTTTCCTTAAAATCCTTGAATATAATCCAAACTAATATTGAAACCCAAAACTCATAAGAATTTGATTATGTAGTCTTCCACGTTAAATTGTATATCCAAATAACATTGACTACTCTTAAAGTCACATACTTAAAAGTAATTAACCTAATAGCATATTCTCTATGATAGGCTAATAAATTCCATAAATAACCTAAATCGCTATAAGTCCACAATAAAAACATAGATAAAAATCCACCATTACTTCTCAAATGAAATCTCATAGTATTCTATTTTCCTTAGGCATGTAGTGTTCCCAAAAGATTGAACGTCTTCCAAAATGACATTTATAACTTAACCACCAAATCATTTTCTTATACTAAGGATATACATTTGAAAAAAATAATATCTCAAATCAACTTATTATTGATCAATAAAATCATTTAACTAAAAATAATTAGTCACACTAACCAGGGACTTCACGTAGTCCAGTGGTAAGCGATAAATCCCAATCGCACTTTGGTTATGAGTTTGATTCCCGTAGTTTTTTCCAATGCAATGGGTTTTCACACGGTCTTTATGTTGTCCTTTTTAAAAAACTATATTTTATAACATTCCAAAAATGAGATAAATACCTCAAAATAACCATAACATAATTTTACCACAAATGTTATCTCATGCCTCGCATTTTCATCCCAAAATTTAATAACGTGTAATTTCCTCAAAATCAAGGATCATATAAACCAAAATGGTTATTTATAACTATATACACAATAGAAAAGATAGTTATTCCTCAAATAAAATTTTCACATAACAAACTGCAGGGTTACATATACAAGAGAAAAGTCTTCCAAAGTAATCCCATCAACAAAGATCACTAATACTTTTAAACATTTCACCATCCATTTATTTACACGTAGGTTCTTCCTTGACCAAGAGGTTATCCTATAGAATATGGAATTCACTTTGGTAATGTCCAATTCCCCTAAATTTATGGAAAATGACTGTAAATGGATTCTTGGGATCATTTTTATTTTCTTTCATAGTACTATTTACTTTTCCTCGACAATTATTTACTTTATGAACTTCTTTACCACACATAAAGAATTTATTTGTTCCATTGATACATGTTCCTATGTGTATCCTTACACATTTCATGCATTATGGAGATTGATATTTCATTTATCCATGGTCTCCACTACTGGAGATCTTATCATTCACTGCACTTCTCTTCTTTGTTGAGTCTGGGAGTTGGTCAATATATATGTTGTTGATCATATTTTTTGAAAACTGATTCAGCATGAACACGATATCTTTTACGCCTATCAACATTCCATTTCTTTTCTCATTTCCACCAATGTTCCCACCTTGTGAATCATGTTCAATGTTACTATAACTTCCTTGGAATCCAGCAATTGACTAAAACCAAAAAGCATTGTGTGAGTAAAAATAGTCATAAAATAATTTAGAGAATATCATGACACCTTGTTTTTAATCTAAAAAACCTTAGGATTAACCAAGGTTATTTATTCTCATATTATATTAAAATCCTTAAAATCAGTTTGTAAAGAAAATGTGAATTATCCTAAGCATATCCCTCAGGATTTTCATAACCAAAAGTGCAGCAAGGCCTGTTGTCGTGCACTAGTTCTCGTTTGAGTCTAGCTAAAAATGGTGTTTTCGGGTTTTACCCCAAGGTACATCAGTGTCAAATCCGCCTCTACTTTCTCATATCTAGATAGGGATGTATTACTTAGAAAATCCATATAATATTTACATTACAAAAAAATTGTATATTCTTCAATACTAATCCCCAAAGTCTATCTTAGGATAATTTTCTCTAATCAAAGTTTTTATAAATCTAGTTTCCAAGGTTTGTAATAAACTTCCTCTGATACCAACAGTAACTCCCTGACCCCACTTACCTAGAGTCAGTGCATTATTACATAACATTGTCATGATCAAAAGGGATCAAATCCAGAAATACCGATCAGTTTATTAGCCTTTGAGGTACTAGATACATACATAAGTTTTACATTACATCATTAAATAAAACCACAACAACATTTTGTCCCCTTTGAACACACTTATATCCCTTAGCCTATCCCTGCAGGTCAACCCTAAAATACTTCTTTACATCCTGGGAAAAATAAAACAAAGAAAGGGGTGACCTTAGATGCTCAGTAAGGATAACAATATTTCATAAACTTTCATAAATAAGAATAAACATTTAAGGCAATGTATAATACTAAAACAAAATCCTTTTAAACATAAAATTCAGCATAATATAGAAAAGATAAATCAAATAATTCCATTTAATTATTCATATAGATATTCTACTAGTGGAAGAATCACATGTAATATCAATATCCAATTTCATAATGATGTAATGCATAATGTCGGACATCATAACCACATAGTCAAGGCCTCATGCCAAGACTAGAAATAAGATTTTGTCAAGGCATTATGCCAAGACACTAGTTTATCTCATGAGACCTACCGATGCATCGAGGAGCTATAGAGGGCTCCACTCGTCAATTAGTAAGTCCAATGCATTCCTCATATGAGAAGGTTAAAACATAATCTAAACATTTGTATTAAAACTAGCATATGAAATGTCAATATTTTAACCACAAACCATGAATGGTATAAAATTAGCACATCCACAGCCAAACATAACTCATTTAATACAATATGGAAGGTTTTATTATAATAAATCAACCTCAATCGTGAATAATGAAATATATTGACATAGATGAAATTAATCAGTAAAACTATTTGATAGAAATATCCCCTTTTTTTGAAAACATTTAAAAGTCTCACTATTTATCAAGAAGATGTTAAAAATAGATTTTTGAATCAAATTTTCCCATAACAATTTAAAACTATTAAAAGGAATTTTAATTTTAAAACATTAATGTCCATATAAATAAATCCTTAAACCCATTTTTAAAACATGGACATTAATGAGAAAGGTTTAAAAGAATGAATCTTTAAAACATTTAAAATCATATTTTAGTTAGAGTTCCTAAACAAATGACAGATGCTTGAATACAAATAAATGAGGTAATAAAAACAATATAATATCATGGGAATAAATTAATTCATGATATACTATTTCAAAGTATAGTATATACACCATAAAAAGTGAATTGGCACATAACAACAAAGAAGTCTCAATGGAATGTAAATTGATATGAAATCCCTTATAAAGACTGTATCATTAGATTAAGGATAAATAAATGACATAATAATTTGTGAAAAATATAAATACACTCAATATTATTGGATATTCAATGTAAATCAATCATATGAAATTCACACATATTCTTGTAAAAGTCAAACCAATGACGTTGATGTTTAATTCAATTAATGGAAATTGAGTTAAGATTACCCTTGTCGATTTCATATCAATGACTTGTGAATTTTTAAATGGAGTGATTATGTGTATCAAAGGTATTTCCACACTAAGGGGAGTGTAAATTACTACATAAATAAATAAATAGTGATTTCACACATAATCTTGGAGAAAAATAATCAATGAAGTTTTCATAAAACCGAATGAGTAGAAATTGTTATTTAAAGTTCCCTTACCGATTTGGTAACTTACGAAACATACACCCCAGGAGAGAAATATCATAAAATAAAGATGTGAATACCCATAATTTAAATTATATTAAACAAATAATACAATCTTGGGGTATCACATACACCATTCAAAAACAATAGTGGCAATATAGGATAAATCTCACGAGAATAAGAAGTTAGATAAAAACCAATTACCACATTGTAATCAATCGAGTTGTATGACCAAAAGTTAATTACCACAAAATGAATCACATAATAACATGAATATAAATAGAATCATGATAATATATATCAAATGGTAGTACATAATACACCACATGCAATAAATAAGTAGCGAACAATGGAAATGTCACAGAATTGAAAGTGAGATAAGATACCCCTTACCTTGTACTTTTCCTTGGTTGAAGGTACATTAAACTCCTGTATAACAGTTAAATAATTGTTATTAAATTATACAAGAACAACATACGTAAATATGATATCATTTATGATCTTCTAATATTTCTATGTTAATAATATTTCAGTAGTATCATCGTTTCGGGTGTTAACTGATTCGTTATCCTTTATATGTTTTGTTACATAAGCCATGTTTGTGATGGATAAGATTTATTTTATTCATATCAAAAATTATATTAAGTTCTTAAATATTATTTTTAATCATAAAATGAAAATTATTCTTGAATGTTTTTGATGGGGAATGAATTTCATCGCGTTCATGGAGATGATAATCTGTACGTACGCACAAACGACAATACCATTCTATTGATGGTGAAATTGTATGTAATTGGATGGTATATTATATATAAAGAATAATTAACATGTTTTATTTATTATTTACATCAATTATACTTATTATTATACCCATCCAAATAATGATGTGTTGAATAACAAACTACACCACGACGTGGAGACAATAAGCCGTATCTACGCACGTATGGTGACTTGTCATTCATAGGATGGATAGAATAATGAATAAGGTTGTACGATATTTAAAATTACATCACAATATGTATAAGGTACTTGAGTTATTATTTTGGTATGGAAATAAAAAATATATTGGAATTTGAAGAAGAAAAGAACTTTGAAAGAGGAGGTGAAATTATTACCTCTTTTTCAGGTGTTTCCTTTTGAGTTGATCAAAAGAGCTCCTTAGGTTGAGTTTCTGATCCAAGTAAGGATTCTATGTTGAATTGAGAGTAGTTGGGAGGATATTTGAGTAGGTTTTGGCTGAGCCAAATGGCTTTGGAGGTGTGATTTTGAGAGAATGGGAAGTACCCTTTTATAAGAGAGGTGAGGGTCACTTTAGGAAAAGCTTGAAATATTATTTTATTATACAATCATATTTGGTTTATAATGGCTCCAAAATGATTTATTTCGGGGATAATGTGGGGATGGGTCTAAAAACATTCAACCAATAGGTTTTAGATAGGTTTAGGTCACCATATTAACCTTATCTTTTAGATTTAACACTTAGTTAAATAGTTTAACTTTTACCATATATTCTTGTATTATTATAATAAAGGGTTAATAAACTTACTATAAAAATCCAAGTGAACCCCAAGTGGTTAATTATTGATATATATAATCTTATCTAATTTCTTTGGCAAAAACTTATATTATTAGAAATGTTATATCATTTAATAATATATTATTTTTTTTAAAAAACTCATTTATGTCAATTTTGACACTATTTAGTATTTTGTTTTTGTCAAAGTCATAACTGCATGATTACTTTGAAAAAAATTCATTGAATAAACCCTAACATGTCACGTTAATCTAGAAAATTTGTGGAATTAATCAAAAGTATCTATTTACATTTATTTTGATATTTATAATATCAATTATTTTAATCATTCATTAATAAGGTAATTGTTGCATCTTCATTGTGTCATAAATAAATTTAATTATTTAATTTAAAAAAATTATAAACAAAATACCATCATGTATTAAATATTTTTATATTTCTAATGAATATTTATAGTATAATTTATCTTATTTATAACCCTATATTAAAAATGTTTTAGTTATGAACATTTGAATTTCACACTTTAAAATCTTCTTTAAATAATATAATAATAAATGTCCTAATCTAATCCAAGTGGACAAAAGAGGGTCGTATTTTATTCGTAAGGTTGATTTTGGTCAAAACACACTTATCCAATAGAATGAGGACATGTGTAAGGGTAATTATAATATCATTTTTACCTTTAATTTCCCTATTTACTTTTAACCGTGGTAAATAAAAGTCAAAAGTTACTATTCACCAAAAATTATTTTCATCTTATTGAACCAAATTTTACTTAATGATGTCAACTGAGTCTCTCGGATTTTTGAAATTCAATTCAAATAAACAGTAAAATTATGTTTTATGCAAATTTTCTAACGTGCCTAAAAGGTGGGTAAAAAACATTAAAAAAATCAATAAAATGTTATACATATAATTTTATTATAAAATTACTCCAATGAATTACATTGAACTAATATAGGTATTATTATCTATTTTGACTAAAAAATAACTTAAAAAATAAAAAATTATTTAAATAAAAAGTCAGTTTTTAAACAATAACGTAGTGTTTTTCACTATTCATAAAAAATTGAATGTTTTCAGAAAAATACCAAAAATTTATCCTAAGATAATTTCGATATTATGAATAAAAAAATGATATCTATTTTACCAAATTAAAATCATAGATTTTTCATTAATTAATTTAAAATTAATTCCCGTTTTCAAAACCAGAAAGCGGGTTTTTGGGAAGTAAAATCTATCAAAAGATTGATATGTGTTTATGTCTAATTTAAATGTGAAATTACTTTCAATGACCAATATTGGATTAAATGATAAAAATATAATCTAATTATACTTAAAACCCATTCAAATGTATAATTTAACACTATAAATTATTTTGATTAAAAAAGTTGTTTTCAATTTAAATTTAGTATCCTTCACTATTCATCAAAATATGAAAGTTATCAGAAAAATATAAAAAATTTATACCAACTAAATTTTTATGTCCCGATTATAATGAAGATTTTAATTTCATAAAATTGTATATATAAAAGTTTCAAATATTAGATTAGAAATGGTTTTATATTAAAAGGCAGAAAAACTGCATTTTTTGAAAAATACTTCTTTTATCTGAAAAAATTGAATTTTCCTTATATTTTTTTCTAATAAACACAAGAGATGAATGATAAAATTATATGGGATATATATAAAATTCAAAATGTGGTTATTACTATTCATAACTGCTTTTCAAATGGCTAGATTGATTGGTCGTGGTACACTTGAACTCGGTGTTGCGTACATCGCATGCTACTGTATTATTCAAAGAGAAGCATACAATGGAATATTGGGGTGTTACAATTAGAGATTTAAGTCCAGGTGAAAATATATAGAATTAAAAATATACACATGGATACATTGACATTTTAAACCAATTGTTGTCATAAATATCGACATCCAAACTCATTCCTACATCCCAAGTATGTTCCTTCATTATCAATGATATCATTTCACCTATGGCCTAAACAATATCACCACACAAAAAAGAAAAAAAATACCACGCTTATGTATAAGGAAGTTGGAACATCAAACTATGAAAAAATGGGCTTTCAAGAAATGATGACATGAGAGCTAATAAGAGTGTAGGAATATTTGAACTAAAGACTAAAATTAAGAAAAATTCAACATTAAAAGTAGTATAATTTGAACTATATAGAGAAATAACAAAAACATAAATTAATTTTAGAAGTAATAAAGGGATCCATGTCATTTTATAGTCAACCATTGAAATAGGTCCACATTTATATATGGTAAAAATGAACCAACATTATCCTAGAGGTGTACCTACATGGAAATAACTAATATATAATACATCCAAACTTTTTAATGATATCAAAAAAATAGTATAATTACCTAGTGAAGATTAAAACAAAATAATATATAACATCTATATATGAGCATGAATATACAGTTGACATTGAATGGAATGTTGAAACCAAGAATAAGTTCATTGACCTCAGAACTGATAAAGATTGTATTTGTTTACCAAGTAATAATATTTCGATAATGTTTTATGAAAATGATTTTTATATTCTAGAACAATGAATTTGATTGTAGATGAATTCAAAAAAAAATATTAATGAACTCATCAATCAATGAGAAAATGGCCCCCTTTTAAAATGTTTGTTAATATATAGCTATTATTTTTTCATTCTCTTACAAAAGCAGATAACTAAATACATTTTTTACAATTATAACATTGGATGTATAGTCTTGAATATCATTTTTCAATGTAAAACAACTCATCCAATGAGGTTTTTTACAAAACAAAGTGACAAAGTCTCCTCACATACCAAGGTATAGTTTTTTTAGGGGAAAATTAAAAAATTATACAAATTCATTGAATGGGTTTATATGTTATATATGAAAACATGTATCACTAGGTTTGGTTTTGATGATATCCTCTAATAAATTAATTATTAATACATATATTGAAAATAACTAATTTGCATAAAGACTATTGATTTCCTTAAATGAAAATATAGTAACTAAAAAATACAATCAATTTAAAATTGATTCCTTTATATAACACTTGGTAAATATCAGTGGGTGATGAACAAAGGGTAGTGTCCATAGGATATTTAAAATAGATAAAATCACTAAATAAAACATGAGAGAAAAACTAAGCACCTGTATATTTTCTTAAAGTGATATATTAGAAATATACATAACATATATGTTATTAAATGATATCTAAGATAAAAAAACTATACAAATTTAGATCATTGATAAAGTGATAAACATAAAATATATCCAAAAATGATCTTTAGTGGGAGAATATCACACATGAAACTTTAGAAAATTCTAGTTAATTGATTAATACAAAATATGTTGAAAAAAAAGAGAAAAAGAATCGAATATTACTCTTGGTGAACATATATTGAATCTATCTAAATCAAACTCAATTCACGGCATGGGTTAATGGGGGTTGCATTCATAATTTTAGCACCTTCATTCGCATAGAAAATATATATACAAAAAATAATTAGAATAAACACTTTAAGATAATGTTCAATATACTCAAAATTTCAATGTACATGCAGTACCTATGTTTTTCTAATTTTGAATATTTTTGAAAAATATCATGAAATCATAATTAGATGAAGAAGTATCAAAATAGAAGGTTGCTCAAATATGAAAATAAGATACATGGGTCTGATCAATTTCATGACAAGCAAGCATATATAAAATAAAATCATAAAAAACTATGATTAAATTATAGTTTATATACACCAAAACACATAATAATATAGTGGAATAATGTTACACAAATTACAGTATAGTTATTGACTAAAATTAAAAATTATTAGAGAGAAATTAGAAACTACATAAAAAAGGGTATTGGTACCTTAAATATGGAATTTATAGATTCATGTAAAAAAATCTATGGAATAATTAAAACACAATCAAACAGTAAACCTAGAGAAATTAAGGAGATGTGTCAGAGAAGGAGGGTGAGGTTGAGGTGGGGAGGAGTGAAGATTTGGGCATTAGTTAGTATTATAGGATAAGGATAAGAAGAGGTGGTGGTAGAAACCAAGTTGAAGGTAGTGATAGAGGAGGAGTTATAGGTGGAGGCGGTGGTGGAGACTAATGTGGCGATGGAGAAAGAGGCAGAGACCGAGGTGGAGGAGGAGACAAAGGTCTAGAAGGAGGTGGAAATCGAGTCGGAGGTGGGGGATTGGTGCCAGTGGTGGTGGAAGTAGAAAGGGTGGATGGTTTCTACAAGGCAGATAGGGTCACGAGGGGAGGGGTGTGCATAAGGGGGAGAGTGGGGGAGTGATAGAGAGAATTTTTTAAAGGCCATCGACCGCCATTGGAAGTCACCCTTTTTAAGGGGTGCATTTTCCCATATTTATAATAGTGACAAAATTCAAATATAATATCCAATACCTTCACATCAACTGAAAAATTCAGAATACGGTCATGGATATAAACTAATTTCATATTTTCCAAAAAAAACTAATAGTAAAAATACATCAAATATAATCTTCAATACCTTCATCTGTAACCATTATAAGCATAAGTAAAAAATGAAAACTCCAAACTATGTCACACCTCTGATGATTCACACAGCGAAAAAACCCACAAAAAATGAAAAACTATGCTGTGATGAAACCCACTGCGATAAAACCCACTAAAAATACCAAACTGTTACATAATACCAGTGAAACCCACTGAAAATGCTTCAATCCCTCACACCTTTCTCATAATCCTTTAGAGCGTGCTCAGTGAAATCCAATGAACAAAAATGTCAAACCATACTGGAATGAAACCCACTGAAAATGCCAAACAGTTGCACAATCCTAGTGAAACCCACTAAAAATTATGAAATATCTCACATGTTTCCCACAATCCTTGAGAGTGCATCTGACAAAACCAAACGAAAAAAAATTCCAAACCATGATATGATGAAAACCACTATGAAAAACCCCACTAAAAATGAAAACCATTCATGAATTCACAAAAAAAAACCCACTGAAAATTTCACAATCCCTCACACCTTACTGAAAATCCATAAAATCATGCTTGACGAAACAGTCAAATGAAAATGCCAAACCATGTCATGACAAAACCCACAAATAATTCTAACCATTTGCGCAATCCTAACAAAACCCACTAAAAATGTCATAATCCCTAACACGTTGCCTGAAATCCTTCAGAGCGCAGCCGATGAAACCCAATGAATGAAAATGTCAAACTATACCATGATGAAACCCATATAAAATGCTAAATTGTCATGTAATCCCAACAAAACCCACTAAAAATGCCTCAATCTCTCAAAACTTTCTCGCAATCCTTCAGATCTTGCATGGAAAACTCCAATGAAAATTCCAAATCCCTTCTGTGTGATGCCTCATTTCACGTGCCTCATTTCTCAAGAGATAAAAATACCCTCTTGTACCCTCCAAAAAATCACTCCAATGTGATATTGACACATGTAAAAAAGAACACGTGTTAAGATGACAATAGATCACCGTTGTATTCAATAATAATGGGTATAGGAGAGGATAAAACATGATTTATATGTCCCCAATGTCCATGGATTTTTTGATGCCCCAAAACCCTCAGATTTAAATTCCCACATTTTTTCATACACTCCCTTTGTCTCGCACATATCCTAGACAACCAAATTCTACCTTATACTTGAAGTTATCATGCTTTATTTTACTAGAAAAAAGTCACATGTGTATATGCACATGAAATTTCTTCACCTCATCAACTGGCCAGCAACCTCTATCATCTACTAGATGCAGAACATAACCAACAATCAGAGTGCAGTGTGAGACATCCCACCAATGAATCACTGCAAGTTAGCCACTGATAGCCGCAAGTCATAGATTTTCACCCCCATCACGCCATTCATGAGCATTCCATAAGAATTACCATGCAGCCGTCATTGCCCCCCCCATGAAGTCGGCACGACTGCCCCATGATCTGGCTAAACCATGGGGTTTTTTATATATGTTTTTTGAAAAAAATTGAAAAATGACTAGGTAAAAAATTATTTCAGAAATGTGAGTGAAAGACGACAAGCCCGATGCCTCCTTTCAGCCAAAATAAAAAAAATTACTATTTTTTAAAATTATAAATTTTTATTTTTATTTTGTTTTTCTTTGTTTTATATTTATATATATATATATATATAATTAAGAAGAATTTATCTACTATTTAATATCCATTGGTACTACCATTATATCAGTCTAGATTCTGATAGAAACCCTCACTCAGTGCTCCCTTTTATAAGAGGGCTTGCCCTGGAAATCATTCTTCATTTCTGATGTGGGATCCTGGTTCTCCATTTTATGCGCAGAACATTCTGAATTTCCGATGTGGGATTCATAAATGTTTCAAGTACATGGATTTTAAAGACTGTAAAATATAAACTATAAGACCAATATAAATGAAACTTAAATCATGGACTAAACATATAACAAATAGTTTAAAATAAAAATAATTTCATAACAAATGTCGATGAAAAATAATTTAAAAGCTTTAAAATCCATCTACTTGAAACTTAAAAATGTTTCAAGTATGTGACTTTGAAAGCCTACAAAATATAAAATATACAACTAATAAAAATTAAAATTAAAATATGTATTAAATATATAATAAATAGTCTAAAATAAGAATAATTTCATAAAAATGTTGATGAAAAATAATTTATAATCTTTCAAAACCACTAACTTGAAACTTAAAAATGTTTCAAGTATGTGACTTTGAAAGCTTAAAAAATATAAACTATAAGACCAATATAAATGAAAATTAAAACATGGATTAAAAATATAAGAAATAGCTAAAAATAAATAGTATTTTGTTAAAAATATTGATGAAAAATAATTTATAAGCTTTCAAAACCACCAACTTGAAAGTTAAAAATGTTTCAAGTATGTGGCTTTGAAAGACTATAAAATATAAACTATAAGATAAATATAAATGAAACCTAAAACATGGATTAAATATATAAGAAATATTTAATAATTAATTATTTAACTAGTAATATAATTATTAATTATATAATAATTAATTTTTTAATCAGTAACAAAATTATTAATTATTAATTATATAATTAATTAGTTAAGTAGAAATATCATAATTAATTATATAATAATTAATTATTTAATCAGTAATATAATAATTAATTATATAATAATTAATTATTTGCTTAGTAATATAATTATTAATTGTATAATAATTAATTTGTTAATTAGTAATATAATTATTAATTATATAATAATTAATTAGTTAATTAGTAATATAATTATTAATTATATAATAGTTAATTAGTAATATAATTATTCATTATATCTATTCATTATAATTATTAATTATTAATTATTAATTATTAATTATATAATAATTAGTTAGTTAATTAGTAATATAATTATTAATTATATAATAATAAATTAGTTAATTAGTAATTATTAATTATTAATTACTAATTATTAATTATATAATAAAAAATATATCACTAATTAACTAATTAATTATTATATAATTAATAATTACATTACTAGTTGAATAACTAATTATTATATAATTAATTATTAATATCTAATAATTAATAATTATAATTAATTATTTTATTACTAATTAAATAAATAACTATTATATAATTATTAATTATGTTACTAATTAACTAATTAATTATTATATAATTAACAATTATATTACTAATTAACTAATTAATTATTATATAATTAATAATTATATTACTAATTAACTAATTAATTATTATATAATTAATCATTATATAATTAATAATTATATTACAAATTAACTAATTAATTATTAAATATTTATTATATTTTTAATCCATGTTTTATGTTTCATTTATATTAGTCTTATAGTTTATATTTCATAGTCTTTTAAAGCCATCTACTTGAAACATTTTTAAGTTTCAAATAGGTGGTTTTGAAAGACTCTTAATTATTTTTCATCAAAAATTTTTATGAAATTCTTCTTATTTTCAACTATTTCTTATATTTTTAATCCATATTTTAATTTTAATTTATATTGGTCTGATAGTTTATATTTTATATGCTTTCAAAGTCACATACTTGAAACAATTTTAATTTTATGCTAGTGGTTTTGAAATCTTATGAATTATTTTTCATCAATATATTTTATGAAATTATTTTTATTTTTGACTCTTTATTTTACTTTTAATCTAAGTTTTAATTTTCATATATATTGGTGTTATAGTTTATATTTTATAGTCTTTCAAAGTCACATACTGGAAACATTTTTATGTTTCAAGTAGGTGGCTTTGAAATCTTATGAATTATTTTTCATCAACATTTGAAACAAAATTCCTTTTATTTTCATCTATTTGTTATATGTTCAATCCATGTTTTAATTTACATATATATTAGTCTCATAGTTCATATTTTATAGTCATTCAAATCCACGTACTTGAAATATTTCTAAATCCCACATCAGAAATGCAGAATGTTCTGCAGAGGAAAAGGAGAACCTGAATCCCACATTGGAAATGCAAAATGATTTCTAGGGAAAGCCCTCTTATAAAAGAGAGTCATGGGTGAGGGTTTCTGTCATAATCCAGACTGTTGTAATGGCATTACTATTGAATATTAAATAGTAGATAAATTTTTCTGTTAAATTTTGTTTTATTTATATATATATAATCAAAACAAAAGAAAATAAAAATAAAAATTTTAAATATACAAAAAATAGTAAAAAAATATAATTTTTGCGAAGGCGGCATCACTAGTACCTCCTTTCACACACATTTTTGAAATAATTTTTGACCAGCACATATTTACAAAAACAATTAAAAACATATAACAAATCCCAAACCGCCATTAAATGCACCCTACCTAAATCCCTTTCTGTCGTCACCATTGCTGGTTTTTCAATGTCTTCCCACCACCTATGATACACCCCCATTAGTGTCGTCATATATGCTATCGACCCCACAAAACTAGTCTGAATGCCACTACAGAGGCCGATCGATGTGGGTTTGTGCCCACACATCATTTATGATGTGACAACGACCAATAAGGACACAGTAAACCTATGTCCATGCATCCCTCACCTGCAAGCTGAACAGTCGCATACCCTTCATGTGCAGGCATTCCTGTATCCATCTCACTCCACTCCATGTTTTCATGCCAACCCCACATGCACCAAGAGTCACACTTGGACAACATGAACCATGAGTCACACTAGGATGTCCATCAATCATCTATGTTAAAATCATATACACATACATACGTGCACACACATACATACATACATACACAAACATACTTTCACACACATACATTCATACATACACATCCATACACACACATACACATACACAAATACATGCATACATACATACAAATATATATATATGTTGGTATGAGTAAACATGTTAATATGAGGATGAATTGTATTTTAAAAACTTTTTTATAAATTAAAAATAAAATATCCATACTTAAAAAAAATAGAGAGAAGAAATATAATTGAGAAAGTTAAGTGTAAGATAAATAATTATAATTGAAGTTAATAAAAAATGAGTTAGTGTTGTTGAAACATAAATAAAATACAAGGTGCAATATCATACAAAAGTTCGGTGATAATACACCAAGGTATCCCTACATATCCTCCCCTCAGGATCCTTTAGAGGTTTTGGTTTAGTACTACAGATTTAGGGGAACCCAAGGAACCTGTTATAAGAAGTAAGACCCTTTTTTAGCAGTTGTAGAAAGAAACCTGATTACACAACCATCCTTTTAGTGGTTGTGGCTTGAAACCCAAATCTCCTTAATTTTAAGGTGGTAAGTACCTATCTCCCTTGCACTCAATGTTACTAAGAACCCAAAAAAAAAATAAAAAATAAAAGAGTTACTATATGGAATCCCAATGAAGCACACTCACTATCATCCTGGAAAGATTGAATAATAAGAGTGAAAAAGAGAGTGAGACAAGAGTATAACATAGCTTTAGAAAGTTAAGAGGAAAACACAATGTGCTCTTGAATGAATATCTGAGTAATAATTTCCATCCAAGCACTCTTGGGGTGTATTTATAGCCATCAATGGATTTAAGATCATTTTTTAGCCTCTAAGGAGCTTAAAGATCCATTGTGGGGGTAACATTAAGGCATATAGGGCCCACTATAATGATTATTTGTTTTGGAAGTTATGACACCACTGTAAGATATCAGGTTTTTATTCGAGGATCATTTCTTGTTGCCTTCAATTTAAATGTTTTCTACGCTCTATTTTGAGTTCCCAAATTGATCACAGGCATTTTAGGGGTGTATGGGGCTTGTTCAAATCCTGAAACCCATCTTTTTAGAAAAAAAACAAGCGGACCATGAAATTAGTAGAAACCATGCAGGACATGATACACTATGTGACTAACCATGTAAGCCATGATGGAGGGAAAGAGGAGTCGATATGATTTCAAATAGTGTGGATGGAGGCACACACCCATGTGGGAGAACCTATAATTTTTAGCAGAGGTGTTTTACATGATTTTCATATGGTCAGTCAAACCATACTCAGTGACCATACAAGTTCCTCCTTAGCACAACAGAGAGAAAATGGTTGGCACATGGTTCTTACAACCATGTAACCAATTCATGTGACCCAGCGTTTTGAGGAAAAATGAAAAAATTTCTATTAAAATTATTTTAAACCTAAAACCTTATTTCATTTCCCAACTATTGGAGGTGGCTCATGTTGAGAGCTTCCTTTAAAGGAAAATCCATAGTTTCTAATCCCATTCATCTGTTTGAACTCAGATACAAATGTTATCAGTATCGTTGGATCCTCTCCAGTAAGTACTATAATCCTCTTATGTCATTCTTCATTTATCTTGGTATCGACGAAGTTATATAGGTGCAAGGTAATATTCCCTATTTTCCGGTTCTTTGTCTATTCTTCATTTTTCTTCTAATCCAAGTCAAATCAAAGTTTGATACTAAATGAGAACCATTCTACATGCTTGAGGTAGGTGGTCTATAATTTTTCTTCATGGTTTGGTGCTTTATATAGCTATTTTCCCTTGTGCTTCCTGACATAAATTCCGATGTGGCACGAAAATGAATAGTATAATTGAATTGAATGTAAAAAAACCTGTTAGGGATACCCAAAAGTTAATTGAGACTTTTTAGAGGTTGTTACCCCAACCAAGGTCACCCATGGGGTGTTCCATTGATATTTACCTTTGTTATACCACCAGTGGGGTGAATTTTCTGCTTGTTTAGTTGGAGGAAGCCGACAATGAATTGAATTGAATTGGATTTTTTTTTTGAGATGGATATTGCCTCCTTTTAGTATCAATGCTTTTGATTGAATGTTTTATATAGTTTTTTATATGAGTGGGTATACTCATGGAACTTTTGTTCTTGTGAATTGATGAATGGAGTGAGATGTGAATCGAAATGGTAGTGGATGGCTTGGTTGGTAATCCATGGATCCTGATACTATTTAGATATAATGGATGTTTCACCAATGGGTATTGATTTATGGTAGGTGATACCATGGACATCTATGATCCTTGGATATTTATTTTGTATAATGTAAAGTTATTTTCTACCCCTTGGATTTGACATGTTGGACTCACGTTAGACATGATTTGTTTACATGGTCGTTGGACTCAACTAATTCTTTTATCGAGTTTCCATCGAGATGATCCAGGGGACTCGATGAGGATTCCTTGGTCTTCTATACCATGGATCTATCCTTGTAGGGTCTGATACTTCTAATTATATGTAATGAATGTAGTAAATGAGATATTCTTGGTTTCACAGGGCGATTGTGTTTGATATAACACTTCTGGTTATACAACAAGGTCATGATTATTTAATACACAGGTTATATGGCATGATCATGGTTGGTTTAATATGTTTGGATGTATGGGGAGGTCATGATATTTATTTTTTGTGTCATGTGTAGCTTTCATGTTAAAAGAGCTTGACCCTTGTTTCCTAGGGAGCCTTATTGGGATAAACAATATCACTTTTTTGTAGTTTGTATGCCATGGACACCTTACATTTTACTACTTCTTAACTATGATATATATTTCACTCTTATTTAGCATGTTATATTGAATATCCATGATTTTTAATAGACATTTGGAGTGGTGACCTACTGGGATTGTATCTCACACCCTCTTCAGGTCGTCGTTGGGTACCCGGACAGATTATATGGATGCAAGTAGGGATTGGGGAAAGCACCCATAGTTTGATTATTGAATTTGTGCCATGCTTAGGAGAAGGGGAGAAAGGCACCGAGCATAGGCTCATGATGCTATCTGAAGATAGCTCTTTTCGTCTTTTTGTATTTTTTTGAAACATGTATTATACTGACTGTTGTGTACCTATTTTGGATTCTTTGTAGTCAAATGACATTTCATTTTTTATATGATATTACTTTTGGAATTGTTTCTATATTACTATCTTGGATGTTTATCTGTTGTCTAATTGTTTTACTACTTCCACTAATTATATATTATTATGTATCTATTATGTTCACTTTGGTATTGAGGGCATAGTACCCCCCACAGACACACCCTAGGCCTTTATTGTTAGTCGGTAGCCTCTGGAGGTAGAGGATATGATCTTGTTTCCATGTAGCCAACCGGGCTTGAGGAACTGTTGAGTGGCATCTGGATCTGGGACATTACAAAGTGGTATCAAAGATATTTTCTTTCTGAATTACTATTTGTTGATAATAGAGAAGGATATGAAGGTATTGGAATTTGGTAATGAGTTGTGCCTATGATTAGTTAACCCACACACAGGAAAAATCCAAATTACCTCAAATGAAATTATTTTTTTCTAGATTTTGACTGCTACAATTGATTTGATTCCACAATTGGGTGATGTACTTGAGTTTTTCTATGATTATTGATATGAGTGAGGGTTCTGTTTTACTCTTACCTGATGAGATGATGGTATACATCTCACGCGTCATTTTAGTCACCCACTAAAATTCAAATTCCATGCATTATTCCATATCATATAGGGTGGATTTATTGAATTCATGGCTTTTTGATATGTGTCTTGATTGATATATCTACTGTTTTGATAGGTATTGTGTGTAGGAAATTGAGAAACATGCTTGGGAATTATAGTGTTTGTTGTAACCTAAAAAAATTGTCCTTATTAGGCTATAACAGACACCCTAAGGGGTTAATTGGGGAATGTTGAGTCATGGACCATGATTTTCATATACTGTAACATGTTATGGTGTGGATTGAGTGGGTGCCATTTTCTGGTTCATAAGGTGTCTGGGCCCTTATGGATTCAAAGTTATTCACCATTTGGTTCAACCATTTAAAATGGAATTTGAAATGAATATGAAAATGAAATGGAGATTGAATTGTAAAATAGAAAACCTGACATAGACTGAGCTTTTGAGTGGTCCAGAGCCATTGTATCTAATGAATTCTACGATTATACTTTTATCAGTCCTAGAATTAGGAGAATTTTGTGTGGTATTAACTGTTTATAAGAATATTTTAATGTTTTCTAGGCTTTTAGCTATGAAATATTGATATCGGTCTTTTCTGAGGTGTGTGTTTAGCATTGTAGAGACACACCACCATAATGGATTCCATTCACCCACAAGGAGATTCATGAAAACCATGATTTTGAGGTTGTGGGCCATAGGATACTTATTGATCCTCCTTTAGTGAAAACTATGACACCATTGGTTTTACCAAACACAGGTGTCGAGGCACAATTTTGCAAGGGGTTTTTCCACTCTATGCATACTTTATAGGGAGAATCGTAGCTTGCCTCATATATGGATGACTTGATGTGTGTGTTCCTATAGTAGTATCCTCACACATTTTTAGGCAATGGTGGTCTACATGATGCTAAGATATGAATTGAGACTACACTGATAGTATTTTAGAATCTTGAGACACCTCCTGAGAGGAGAGTGAATCTTATTACGTATTTGACACATGGAGAAGAAAAGTGTTGGTGGGATGTTTATAACCTAGATGATGCACTTCATGATATGGTTTTACAGGTTTTCTGAACCAGATTCTATGAATAATTACTTCTCGAGACTCTAAGAGCAGAGCGGGCTAGTGAGTTCATGCATTTGGAGTAGGGCTCTATGACATTTATGAAGTATTCATAATGATTTACAAAGATTCATTATTTTTTCACTAATATATCTTGTTGACGAGGTATCGAGGGAGAGATGCTTTGAGGAAGGTGTATGACAAGTTGTTCGATCTCAAGTCAATACGTTCAAGTTGAAAAATATTACTGATATGGTGAATCTGGCGCTAATCACAGAGAGAAACATAAGGGGAGTAAGGGGTATAGAGTAGAGAAGTGCAGTCTCTTGACCTAGTGGTTCGACATCTTCTGGAAAGAAATTCCATTTTGAGGCTTCTCAAGAGATGAGTAATACCCATACAATGGGTACTATAATATCAGTTTTTCTATCATTAGTGTGGAATATAGGGACATATGAGGAATTAGTGAAATCGTGACCCATTCGAGTGGTGAGATTGTGGTAGGATGGGCTACATGCAATGTTTCTACATGACTTTTTGTCTAGTAGTGAGTGGTAGTGGTCATCTCTGACACAAGTTTTGGGATTAGGTTTCAAAGATCTATTTCATAATGGTAGATGGATTAAAATTGGTCATTCAGGCTGAGGTGGTTTTCATGGCTGAGATAGCTAGAAACTAGTTATACCAAGATAGAAGAGTGGGTCTACTTTGAGTAGGGATAAATAGTCACAGGGTTGTGGTTTCAGACAGATATTTTCCATACAGGCTAAACCTAAGGAGAAAGGGACAAAACTATCTATGGAGAGAGGTGTGATATTAGTATCCTATAATCTTGTATCTTCTCATTTTTATATAGGTTCATCACATAGTTTCATATCATTACTTTTTGTGGAAATCCTTGGGTCCATTATATAGTTTTATGAGGGTATCATGATACTTAATACCCCATTGTGGATCATAACAGAAAGTGTACGCCAATGTAGGAATTTCTCCCTTGAGATTGGTGGGTGTCACATTGTGTGAAATAATTTGTTCCTCAAGATGATAAAGTTTGACATCATACTCAGAATAGACAGGATAGTTTCTAATCGAGCCTATGTTGATTAAAATCACTGGAGGGTGAATTTCACATCACTAGAGGGTGATGTTTATATTGAAAAGGGTTAATGAGATTTAAAAGATATTTGAGATAGAATGAAGCATTGTGGGATAGTGGGATGACAACCTAGAATTCTTGTTTTTATCGGGATGATCAGGGAGCACATCAGGTAGACATTCCTCTAGTGGTTGATCGTTTCAATGATATGTTCCCAAAAGAAATTTATAGTATTCATTCTAATAGATAGGTATAGTTCTCAATTGATCTAGTTACAGGATCTACACTAGTGTCCATTCCTCCTTATAGGATGGATATGACAGATTTAAAAGAGCTTAAGAGGCCGTTAGAGGACTTGAAGGAAAAGGGGTTTGTTCAACCTAGTACTTATCTTTGGGGTTCACCAGTCCTTTTGTGATAAAGGTGGATGGTACCCTTAGGTCTCATGTGGATTATTAGAAATTGAACTAGTTGACAGTTAATAATCAGTATCCATTTCCACTGATAGATTACCATTTTGATCAGCTCTGAGGATCTTGGCTAATCTAAAAAATTGATTTGAGATTTGGATATCATCAGGTGAATTTTTTAACTATAGACATATATTTTATAGATTTTCTTAGAATTTATTATCTATAGATGTGTCTATTTATTCCATTCGGTCTCATGAATGTTCTAGTTGTTTTAATGGTGCTGATGAATCAAGTTGTCCATCCTTATCTAGATTCATTTATGGTGGTTTTAATGGTTGATATCTTGGTGTATTCTAAAAATCGACACAACCATGACAAACATCTTGATATCATTTTTGATACACTGAAATACCATAATTTATATGCTAATATCACAAATTTCCACTTCTAGATGGATCAGATTCACTTCCTGAGTCATATTATCTCAAATACAGGAGTATCAGTCGACCTAGAGAAGGAGAGAGCTATTGTTTCCTGGTAGCATCCCAAGAACATATTTAACATATGTAGCTTCTTGGGGATAAATGAATATTATAGGTGTTTCATATAGGACTTCTCATGCATAGCATCCCCATTTAAGGGTTTGACAAGAAGGGTGTAAATTTTGTAGGGTTTAATACCCACAAGAAATATTTTTAGGAGCTAAAAGGGAGATTTACTTCAGTTCCAGTCCTAATTCTTCTAGATCCATCCAGGAAACACATTGTATATTTTGATTCATTAGGTATCCATCTAGGAGAAGTGGTGATGTAAGGAGATAGAGTCGTGTCATACATGTCTCTTCATTTGAGGTCATATGGGAGGAACTATCCAACAAATGATCTTGAGTTAGCTATAGTTGTTCATGCTTTTACCTGTTTGAGACACTATTTACTGGGATAGAATGTTGTGGTCTACACAGACTAAAAAAGCCTCAATTACATATTTATACAGCATGATCTGAATTTGAGGTAGTAAAGGTAGGTTGAGTACTTACATTCTTTCAATATTGAGCTTTCTTATACACATGGTAAGGGAAATGTAGTGGTCGATGCACTGAGAATGGGGACTCAGGTACAAGCAATTCAGTAGGACAATAACGAGTGGAAATATATGTATTTTTTTTCTAATATGCACTTGGATGTATAGAATAGTCAAGGGAATACTTTTATTTCATCCTTTGTTGTGATCTATACTTTTATGGATAGAGTGTGGATGAGGTAGCTATTGGATTTAGAGGGCCTAGTCCTACGGGAGAGTGTGGTAGGTGAGTACCAACCTCTTGGTTAGACTGTAGGTGAGGATGAGATCCTATGTATCCATGGTCACATTTGGGATCCAATTGACATACATGAGGAGCTGATGTGGGAGTTGCATGCCTCAGTTTGGGTAGTTCATTCTAGTGTCTCGAAGATGTATTGTGACTTACGCCATTAGTATTAGTGGTCGAGGAAGAAGCAAGTGGTAGCTAGTTTTGTTATGAGGTTTCCCACCTGTTAGTAGATATTGTTCAAACTTTTATAGAATCTACCAATTCCTAAGTGGAAATTTTATGATATAGCGATGGATTTCATGACCAGTTTTCCAAGGTTTCTTCAAGGTAGTGATGTTATGTGGGTTGTTGTGGATAGGCTCGTGAAGGTTTATCATTTCATTTTGATCAGGGAGACCTTTAATGTATATGAGTTTGGGAGGTTGTACATCCAGAAGATAGAACGACTTCACGGGGTCCCTCATACTATCATTTTAGATAGGGATCCTTGGTTTAAATCTCGTTTCTGGTAGAGTTTGTAGAGGGAATTTGGTACACAGGTGTTTCTAAGCATATCATACCAACCTCAGAATAATGTCTAGTAAGAGCATATCATACAGATTCTTGGGGACATTCTGTGATAATGCATCCTAGATTTTAGGGGCTCTTGTGAGCAACACATTCCCCTACTTTCATTTCCCTACAATAATAGTTATTATTAGAATATATAGATGACACCTTATGAGGATTTGTATAGTAGGCCTTGTTGATTTCCCCTTTTCTGGTTAGAGGCATGTGAGGCTTGTTTACTGGGATCGTGTCCCATGCAGCTGGAATATGAGTAGGTACAGTTGATCAATAAGTAGATGGATACTACACAGTCTCGAAAGAAATCTTCCATCGATCACCAAAGAAGACCATTAGAGTTTGAGTTTAAGGATCAAGTATTTTTTGTGTTTCATAGAGGCTAGGATATAGATAGATCAGGAGACAGGGTATGCTTTCATTGTGATATGCCAGGTCATTCAAGATTCTGGAGATTGTTAGGCCAGTAGCATATTATTTGTATTTACCTTAGTTGTACCGATCCATGCATGATGTCTTCCACATATCTTAGATATGTCATTATCATTCAAACCCATTTCATACTTTTCATCCTGAGTGGTTTGAGTTACAAACAGATTCTTCCTTTGAGGGGCATTTGATTCATATCATTGATAGGAGCACAGAGTTTCTCTAAGTTTAGTTAGTTATTCAAGTATGGGTTTTATTGTAGAGACCCAAATCATGATGTACATAAACATTACATTAATTTTTCAGAATATCTAATACATAACAAAAACAGAAACCAAAGGACCGTAATAGTTTAGTGTCTTTGGAAACTCGGAATATAATCTTCTAATCTTGGTGAAAGATCTTCAACATCTCCCATAAAGATCTTCCTTTTTTTCCTACCTAAAACCTTTCTTTATATCATGGGGAAAATAAAACATATAAAGGGTGAGCTCAAATTCTTAGTAAGGGTAATCATGGAGAAAATAAAACAAACCATATACATTTGAACTTCAAAACATGAACATAATATTTAAACATCAAAATCTTGAGCAATGACATAAAACATGGCAGTACGTAAGGCATAGATCATAATGGATCATAAATCATGATAAAATAGCATGGGAATAAAGTATGTAATTTTGGAAACCATTAAGCACATGTTATGATTTCCATAGTAGCCAAGGCATTGCTTCTAAGACCATCTTAGTGGACAAATTCCCTTTCTGAATCAAGTTCACTCCTCGTTTCAGTCTTGTATCACTGAACCGGATTAACTTACCATTCCATCCATGTCTATATCATGAGATATAAATCTTTACCCAATTAATTGGAGGGAGATATAGGTCCCACCCATTTCATATTGAAATCATTCTTTTTTGTGCCACAGAACAATCATAAATCATTCATCATAACCCAAAGAATAAAATGGGCTTCATAAACATCATCCCATCTTAACATAATCCATATAAAACAAATGGATATCATTTCATCATAAGAAAATTGAAACCATGTAAATCATAGAGACATTATATTTTAAACATATACATATGAAATAATGTCATCTTAGATGGAAAAATGGTTTTGATAAAACACTTGAAATGAATTCTTGAGGAAAATATTATTTCTTCTTCAAAATCATTTTCATTTCACAAAATGCCATGAAATTTTAAAAGAAAGGGATTTTTTGGAAAATAGTCATTAAATCTTGTAGAGTAAGCTTCATGAAGGTAAGGCGTTATGAAACCGTAAAAATTTGTTCATGTCGTATAAGTTAAAAAAACATTCTCCTCGTACTTTTGTCGGAAAAGTCAAAAAGTTCCTCGTATGGTAAACAAAAGAAAGATTCTTTCCATAACACTATGTAAAAGTCAAAGAGGGGTA
The DNA here is from genome assembly GCA_963277665.1 of Viscum album. Lineage (NCBI taxonomy): Eukaryota > Viridiplantae > Streptophyta > Magnoliopsida > Santalales > Viscaceae > Viscum > Viscum album. Next base: position 1,524,389,801 of record OY728138.1, on the reverse strand, counting down.
AACATGACTTTAAACATACATGGAAGAATTTTTAACACTTTATAAAAAACATTCTTATGGACATGGATGAAAAATATAACCCCAGTAAATACTTACGTATAAGCAATCCCGGATTAAAATGAGATTGAAAAATTTTCCCTTACCTTATGTACAATTTCTTCCGTATGTGTCCGAGACTCCTGTATAGTGGGTTTAAAAAATTATTAACTTGTAACAGACCCATAATAATATTTATGATATCATATATGATTCACTTATGACTTTATATTATCCGTTCACTTGTCAATTCCATGTTAAAGTAGCATTTTGGGTAAAATCATTTCATTTATTGTCCGTGTTTTGACTTGTAATTATTAATATGATTACTTAGATCATGATTAACTAATTCCATAATATAAAACATGATTTATATATAATATATATTCAGAATATACATATATATAATAGATCGATAAATGTAAAGAAATACACCGTTCATAGAGACGGTAGGCCGTACGTACGCATGAATGTTGTTTTTCGTTTCCTTATTAAATTGAATGGAATTACGTAGATGACATACATATATATATACATAAATTTAGTAGAATTATTATTTCATATATTTAATTATTACCTATTATATATACTTTATAATCATTCTTGAATTGTTAACATGGAAAATGAATCTCATCGCGTCGTGGAGACGGTAATCCGTACGTACGCACGAGCGATGATATCGTTCTCATATTTATTGAATGGAATTGGAGTGGATGATATAATATCTTAGAATCAGTATGATGTTATAATAATCATATATAGTTATTCTTTACACCATTATACTCCTCCAAATAAGGTGGTGGTGGAAAAACTGATTACACCACAGCGTGGAGACGGTATTCCGTACGTACACACGCACGATGATTTCATTTTCTATAGGATGGATAGAAGGTGAAATAGGGTTGTTTCATATTTATAATAAAATATCAGTATATAATTAATACTTATGTTATTACACTACTGGAAAATGGACCTATCCCCACGGTTCTCCTCAAAACCATGGGGATAGGTACCCCTATACCCACGGTTCTTGAAAACCGTGGGTATAGGTCAATTTTCAAGACCTATCCCCACGGTTTTGGAAAACCGTGGGCATAGGGGGGTCTATCCCCACGGTTTTCCAAAACCGTGGGGATAGGTCTTGAAAATTGACCTATACCCACGGTTTTCAAGAACCGTGGGTATAGGGGTACCTATCCCCACGGTTTTGAGGAGAACCGTGGGGATAGGTATAGGATAAAAAACCTATACCCACGGTTTTGAAAAACCGTGGGTATAGGTTTCCCATGTGTGCGCGGGAAAAAACATTTTTCCGTGGGAAAGATTTTTTTTTGCGGGAGTCCTATACCTACGGTTCTTCCCTCTATACCCACGGTTTATATAACTATATTTAACTAAATATATATATATACACACATAATTGATAGTAGGGTAGTGGTAGACGCGGTACTTTGCAGCGAGGAGGTTGTGGGATCGAAACCCGCCTGCGGCTTTATTTTAGGATCTATACCCACGGTTTTGAAACCGTGGGTAAAATCCATTGACACCGTGGCAATTGGTAATGTTTTGTTGACACGGTGGCAGAACACCTATACCCACGGTTTTGGAAAACCGTGGGTATAGGCTGGGGACCTATACCGATGGCGTTCCAGCCCACGGTTCCCAAAACCGTGGGTATAGCCTATACCCACGGTTTTGGGGGCTATACCCACGGTTTTGAACCGTGGGTATAGGCCTTTTTTCCAGTAGTGTTACTTTATAATGAAACAACTAAATAAGAGGAAGTAGAAGAAGAAAGAAACTTGAAAGAGTCGGTAAAAGAGATTACCTCTTCCTCGATGCACCTCCTTTAAACTTCTTCTTTGGGCACTAAAGTTGGTCTTTTGAGAAGACCAGAGCCTATATTATATAAATAGAGAGGTTTAGAAGAGTAATTTTCAGGGTTTTTACGAGCTTCAAGGCTCAAAAGGGTGTGAAGAGAAGAGGGAAGGGGTGCCCTTTTTATAAGGGAGGAGAGGGGAACTTTTGGAAAAACTTAAAATATTATTTTATAATAAAGTCATATTCGGTTTATAATAGTTCAAAATTAATTTATTTCGAATGTAAAGTGAGTATATGTCGGAATCATATCAACCAAAAGGTTTTAGACAAGTTTATGTTACTATTTTAACCTTATCATTTAGATTTAACTCTAAGTTAAATAATTTCACTTTTACTGTGTCTTCTTGTTTTCTTACACTATATGGTTAATAAACTTACTATAACAAGACAAAAGAAACACAAGTGGTTAATTATTAGTATATATATCCTTATATAAGTCATTTTTCCGAAACTTATATTTTTAAGAATATAATAACAATTAATAATATAATATTTGTTTTTAAAAACTATTTTATGTCAATTTTGACACTATTTGGTAATTGATTTTTGTGAAAATCATAAAAACATGATTAGTTCGAAAAAAGTTAATTTAATCAATAATAACATGTCATAGTAACCTATAAAATTATTTTAATTCATAAAAAGTCTAAAATTACATTTATTTGGGTATTTATAACATCAATTATGTTAATATTTCATTAATAAGGTAATTATTGAATCATCATTGTATCATAAATAAATTAAATTATTTAATGTCTAAAAATTATAAATAAAATACCATTATTTAGGAAATATTTATATCTTTCTAATTAATATTTATAGTCTAATTTATCTTATGTATAACCCTATATTAAAAAAATTTTAGTTATTAAACTTTGATTTTAACTATTTTAACTCTTCTTTAAATAAAATAATAATAACTGTCCTAATCTAATCCAAGTGGACCTAAAGGGTAATATTTTATTCCTAACGTTGTTTTTGGTCGAATTACACTTATCCAATAGAATTAGGACATGTGTTAGGGTAATAATAATATCATTTTTACCCTTAATTACCCTATTTACTTTTAACAGTGGTGAATAAAAGTAAAAAGTTACTATTCATAAAAAATTGTTTTTATCTTATTGAACCACATTTTACTCCTTGATATGAACCGTGTCTTTTGGATTTTCAAAATTACACTCACATAAGCGGTAAAATTAAGTTTTATGTAAATTTTCAAATTCTCCTAGGAGGTGGGTAAAAGACGGTTAAAAGTTCTATAAAATTTTTATATATCTAAAATTATTATAAAATGACTCAAATTAATTAAATTGAACTTATATAGGTATTATGTATCAATTTTAACCTAAAATAAATTTAAATAAAATAAATAATTATTTAAATAAAAAGTCAGTTTTTAAATAGTAACCTAGTGTTTTCACTATTCATCAAAAATTGAAAGTTTTTAGAAAAATACCAAAAATTCAACCTAGGCTAATTTTGATATTCCAAATCCAAAAATGAAGTCCATTTTGAAATATAAAATTTATAAAATTTCAAAAAGTGGGTATTACTATTCATAACGGCTAGTTCATAATAATATTATAATAATATCTCGTTTAGTGAAACTTGGTATTGTGTACTACACACGCTATCGAAGAAGGTCTTGATTGTGTGTAATGCAATCCAAGTCAGGGTTGTGTGTAGTGAAAGCTCAGTTTGGTGTTGTGTATAACATAATCAAAACTTATTTCATTTATACATTAAACAACATCTATACTTAATGTTGCGTAGAATAGTTTCCACAAAACGAACTTGAAATTGTGTGTAACACGAGCCAAGAATAGTGTTGCGTATACTGCAAGATAATACGGTGTTGTGTATTGTACAATCTAATCTTGGTGTAGTGTATAATAGAAGACATCAAAGAAATTAAAAATAATATATCTCATAAAATCTCGGGGTGTTACATTCTACCCCCCTTAAAATGAATTTCTCCCTCGAAAGTTGTTAGGGTTATAAATGGTTTACTACTTGAAAGTTTCTTTCATAGAAACCCACATCACAAAAAGGAATACTACAACATCATTTTAAAAAGGGAATTTAGAATCATAACAGTCACCCAAAGTAACTCAGCACTGGGTTTCCACATAGGACAACATAGGTGAAAATATGGATATGGAAGAGAAATATAACCATCAACTTCTGATGAAGAGTGGTAGAGTGGTAGAGGACATGGATATGAAAAATCCAACAATCCCAAAGCCATAAATTTGTGTTGATCTAAGGTACCATTTAATTCATCAGATATAAGGGCACTAGGACAACATTTTTGGTTTTCAATATCATTTCCCTAAAGTTGAAGAAATTGGAATTAGGAGAAATACTTTCTTTATTTTGGTACAATATCACCGTTGGTCATTCCTTGGACAATTTTCACTTCATATCTTAAAGAAATGAAGTTGAATTTGTCATTTGGGAAGTGTTAGTAGATCATGTGATAGAATGATGGGTCATTCCATCTGTCTCAGACAAAAGGTTAGAAAAAGTTATCAAAAATACATAAGTCCATCTATAGTGAGATTAATCATATATGGTTCCTAAAATGGACTTATACTTCATATATCATACTTCTTAATATAATAAAACTAGTTTCTACTATCCGGGGACTTCCTGTAGGCCAGTGGTAGGAGATAAAGGCATGTTTCACTTCGGTTGTGGGTTCGTTTCCTACAACCTTATCCGATGCGACGGGTTGTCGCCCATCCTGTAGGTTGTCCTTTTTCTAAAACTACATTATTATAACATTCCATAAATAATATCGAAAAAATTTCTAGACTTAAACAATATTGACTTATTTCCAAAATAATCCATTCCAATCTTTAGGCTTATCCAAAACACTTCTGTCCAAGCTCATAGTATAAAGAAAACAATTACTAGAAATGCCATCTTCCAAGCATGGGAATACCATCATTTATCCCCCATATATCATACGATATATCTTGTTGGTCAAATTACAAACATGTGAATACCTTAATCATGTGTTCTCTTGAAAATTGAATACCCATTGACCCTTAGTGAAAACATGAATGATGTCAAAATTTAACACTTTCCACATACCAAAATCCCAAAATTTCTATATACCCAAACCATGATATAACTTTATCCTTATATCAGTAATGAGCTCATTTCATTTTTTCTTTATTGCTTCATTATGCACATATCATCTTCTTTACAAAAATATTTCAATAACTTTTCATGGTTACTGGTACCATATTATTATTGAAAACCAATACATAGATATTCCAAAATTCCACGATGCCATAAACGAGATTCCATGATACTATTTTGAAATCCCATTACATAAACACTAAATCCTTACACAGCATCATTGTCATACTCAACATCACAAATAGTGATCGCATGTGACTTCCCTTTATCCTCTGCCTTAAGAGGTTTCTCATGTTGATCATCATTAACCCTTGGATTAGGGAATTTATTAGCATAATGCCCCATTTCCTTGCACTTGAAGCATTGAAGTGTTGGTGGTGCGTTCTCTGTAGTATTTTTTTATTCACATAATTAGCAACCCTTTTTCTATTACTTCGACACTCAGCTAGTCGATGACCTTCTTTTCCACACTTAAAACATTTTCTAGTTCCTTTAAGACAGTCTCCACCATGCTTCTTTCCACACTTTGAGCATAAAGAAACATTCATCTTCTTTTCACCATTATTCTGAGATTTCTCCTTGAACTCCATATTTCATTTCTTGTCAAAACCATGAGATCGATATGTAACACCAACTTCCATTTCTACCTTGATACCACAACACAAAATTTCTTCATAGCTACTGAAGTCTCTTATAGCTAATGCCCTTCAAAGACTTGGTTTTAATCCACTGAAGAATCGATCAACTTTACTTAAAGTTTGGATGATAAAGCCATATGAATACCTTGTAATCCTTGTAAAATTCACTCCGTATATACCAACAGAGTCATCATCCTTTTTCTCAAGCTCAAGTAAATACTTTTCCATCTTTGTTCAAAGAATATTAGGGAAGTACTTATTGAAAAATAAGTTCTTGAACTCATCCCATTCCATGGATTCAATTTCATATCAGGGCCTCATATTCTTAATTAGAGTCCACCATTGATCTGCTTCACCTTCTAAATGGTAAATATCCAGAATCACTTTTTCATGTTCTCAACAGCGAAGTATGGAAAATATATTTTCAATGGTACTAATCCATTGTTCAGCAACAAGTGGATCAGAAGACCCACTTAAAGAAGGTGTACGTTGCCTCATGAAGGACTCAACAGAATATTGTTCCCTTCTCTGCTCATTTGGAAGTCCATAATGATTCATATCTTTTGTAAGTATAGCAATAAGATTTTTCACACCATCTCCCATAACATTGGTTTGTTCAGGAGGACAATAATTGCATTGTCCATTACATTGATCAACACGGTTCCTTCGGGTTCTATCCATCGTCTAAAATCCAAAAAGAATAGTGTGAGAGGAAAAAATCATTCTAGGGAAAACAACATAATAAAGGGAGAGTACCTTTAATATATAACATCTTAAGGTTAATTCTAAGATTTTTACCGTAATTCTAGGACTATAAACTATACTTATACTTAACCTTAGGTACATCCCTATACATACCTTAGAAATATCTCTAGGGATCTCACTAAAGTTTTCACATCCTAGTTTCCAAAGGTTAACTAAAACTTTCCTATGATACCAACTATAGAGACCCAAATATTGACGTATATAGACATTACATTACTTTTTCAAAATATCTAATACGTAACAAAAACAGACACCAAAGGACCGTAACAGTTTAGTGTCTTTGGAAACTTGGAATATAGTCTTCTAATCTTGGTGAAAGATCTTCAACATATCTCATAAAGATCTTCCTTTTTTTTCTTACCTAAAACCTTTCTTTATATCCTGGGGAAAAGAAAACATATAATTGGTGAGCTCAAATGCTCAGTAAGGGTAATCATGGAGAAAATAAAACAAACCATATACATTTGAACTTCAAAACATGAAAATTATATTTAAACATCAAAATCATGAGCAATGAAATAAAACATGGCAGTACGTAAGACATAGATCATAATGGATCATCAATCATGATAAAATAGAATGGGAATAAATAATGTAATTGTGGAAACCATTAATCACATGTTATAATTTCTATATTATCCAAGTCATTGCTGCCAAGACCATCTCAGTGGACAAAGTCCCTTTTTGAATCGAGTTCACTCCTCGTTCCAGTCTTGTATCACTGAACTGGATTAACTTACCATTAGAGCCATTTCTATCTCATGAGATATAAATATTTACCCAATGCATTAGAGGGAGATATAGGTCTCACTCATCTCATATTGAAATCATTCTTTTGTGTGCCACAGAACAATCATAAATCATTCATCATAACCCAAATAATAAAATGGGTTTCATAAACATCATCTCATCTTAACATAATCCATATAAAACAAATAGATATCATTTCATCATAGGAAAAGTGAAACCATGTAAATTATAGAGACATTATATTTGAAACATACACATATGAAATAATGTCATCTTAGATGGAAAAATGGTTTTGAAAAAACACTTGAAATGAATTCTTGAGGAAAATATCCTTTCTTCTTCAAAATCATTTTCTTTTCACAAAATTACATGCAATTTTAAAAGAAAATTATTTTTCTGAAAATATTCATTAAATCTTGTAGAGTAAGCTTCATTAAAATAAGGCATTATGAAATTGTAAAAATCTGTTCATGCCATATAAGATAAAAAACATTCTCCTCGTACTTTTGTCGGAAAAGTCAAAAAGTTCCTCGTATGGTAAACAAAAGAAAGATTCTTTCCAAAACACTATTTAATAGTAAAAGAGGGGTAAACATGAATTTAAACATACATGGAATAATATTTAACACTTTATAAAAAACATTTTTATGGACATTTATGAAAAATATAACCCCAATAAATACTTACATATAAGCAATCCCGGATAAAAATGAGATTGCAAAATTTTCCATTACCTTATGTCCAATTTCTTCCGTGTGTCTGAGACTCCTGTATAGTGTGTTTAAACATATTATTAACTTGTAACAGAACCATAATAATATTTATGATATCATATGTGATTCACTTATGACTTTATATTATCTGTTCATCTGTCAATTCCATGTTAAAGCAGCGTTTTGGGTAAAATCGTTTCATTTATCATCTGTGTTTTGACTTGTAATTATTAATATGATTACTTAGATCCTGATTACTTAATTCCAGAATATAAAACATGATTTATATATAATATATATTCAGAATATACATATATATAATATATTGATAAATAGAAAGAAATACACCGTTCATGGAGATGGTAGGTCGTACGTACGCATGAATGCTGTCTTTCGTTTCCTTATTGAATTGAATGGAATTAAGTAGATGACATACATATATATATACATAACTACAGTAGTATTATTATTTCATATATTTTATGATTACCTATTATATATACTTTATAATCATTCTTGAATTGTTAACATGGAAAATGAATCTCATCGCGTCGTGGAGATGGTAATCCTTACGTACGCATGAGCGATGATATCGTTCCCATATTTATTGAATGGAATTGGAGTGGATGATATAATATCTTAGAATAAGTATGATGTTATAATAATCATATATAGTTATTATTTACACCATTATACCCATCCAAGTAAGGTGGTGGTGGAAAAACTGATTACACCACGGCATGGAGACGGTATTCCGTACGTACGCACGCGCGGTGATTTCATTTTCCGTAGGATGGATTGAAGGTAAAATAGGGTTGTTTAATATTTATAATAACATATCAGTATATAATTAATACTTATGTTATTAATTTATAATTAAACAACTAAATAAGAGGAGGTTGAAGAAGAAAGAAACTTGGAAGAGTCGGTAGAAGAGATTACCTCTTCCTCGACGCACCTCCTTTAAACTTCTTATTAGGGCACTAGAGTTGGTCTTTTGAGAAGACCAAAACCTCTATGATATAACCAGATAGGTTTAGAAGAGTAATTTTCAGGGGTTTTCTGAGCTTCAAGGCTCAAAAGGGTGTGAAGATAAGAGGGAAGGGGTTCCCTTTTTATAAGGGAGGAGAGGGGAACCTTTGGAAAAACTTAAAATATTATTTTATAATAAAGTCATATTCGGTTTATAATAGCTCCAAATTGATTTATTTCGAAGCTAAAGTGGGTATGGGTCGCAATCCTCTCAAAAAATATGTTTTATACAAGTTTAGGTTACTATTTTAACCTTATCATTTAGATTTAACTCTAAGTTAAATAATTTAACTTTTACCATGTCTTCTTGTTTTCTTACACTATATGGTTAATAAACTTACTATAACAAGACAAACGAACCCCAAGTGGCTCATTATTAATATATATAGCCTTATCTAAGTAATTTGGCCTAACCTTAGATTTTTAGGAATATAATAAAAATTAATAATATAATATTTTATTAAAAAACTATTTTATGTCAATTTTGACACTATTTGGTAATTGATTTTTGTGAAAATCATAACAACGTGATTAGTTCGAACAGAGTTAATTGTATCAATACTAACATGTAATATTAATCTATAAATTAGTGGAATTCATAAAAAGTCTAAAATTACATTTATTTGGGTATTTATAACATCAATTATGTTAATATTTTATTAATAAGGTAATTATTTCATCATCATTGTGTCATAAATAAATTAAATTATTTAATGTCTAAAAATTATAAATAAAATACCATTATTTAGGAAATATATTTAGATTTCTAATGAATATTTATAGTCGAATTTATCTTATGTATAATCCTATATTAAAAATGTTTTAGTTATTAAACTTTGATTTTAACTATTTTAACTCTTCATTAAATAAAATAATAATAAGTGTCCTAATATAATCCAAGTGGACCTAAATGGTAATATTTTATTCCTAAGGTTGTTTTTGGTAGAATTACTCGTATCCAATAGAATTAAGACATGTGTTAGGGTAATAATAATATCAATTTTACCCTTAATTACCCTCTTTACTTTTAACTGTGGTAAATAAAAGTAAAAAGTTACCATTCACAAAAAATATTTTTATCTTATTGAACCAAATTTTACTCCTTGATATTAATCGTGTCTTTCGGATTTTCAAAATTCCACTCACAGAAGTGGTAAAATTATGTTTTATGTAAATTTTCAAATTCTCCTAGGAGGTGGGTAAAAGACGGTGAAAAGTTCTATCAAATTTTTATATATCTAAATTTTTTATAAAATGACTCAAATGAATTAAATTGAAATTATATAGGTATTATGTATAAATTTTTACCTAAAATAAATTTAAATAAAATAAATAATTAATTAAATAAAAAGTTGGTTTTAAATAGTAACCCAGTGTTTTCACTATTCGTCAAAAATTGAAAGTTTTTAGAAAAATAACAAAAATTCACCCTAAGCTAATTTTGATATTCTGAATCCAAAAATTAAGTCCATTTTGAAAGATAAAATTTATAAAATTTCAAAACGTGGGTATTACTATTCATAACGGCTAGTTCATAATAATATTATAATAATATCTCGTTTAGTGAAACTTGGTATTGCGTACTACACACACTATCGAAGAAGGTCTTGATTGCGTGTAATGTAAGCCAATTCAGGGATGCGTGTAGTGAAAGATCCATTTGGTGTTGCGTATAACATAATCAAAACTTATTTCAATTATAAATTAAACAAAATCTATACTTAATGTTGCGTAGAATAATTTCCACAAAACGAACTTGAAATTGTGTGTAACACGAGCCAAGAATAGTGTTGCGTATACTGCAAGCTAATACGGTGTTGTGTATAGTAAAAGCTAATCATGGTGTAGTTTATAATAGAAGATATAAAATAAATTAAAAAATAATATATCTCATAAATTCTCAGGGTGTTACATCTATGGTAGCACAACCGTTTACAAGACAAGAAATGGGATTGGGAGGCCGATGTATGTACTAGGTGGTCAAATTTATTATTAGCCGATTATTAACCACCCTTGAGAGGTAAATTCCTGGATGAATTTATTTAAGGTTGGAAATTGTAGGATTCCAAGTTTTTATATGAGGTAAAAATATTTTTGTTTTAATTTTAAATGATTTTTTATGGCCTACTGTGAGTTCCCAACTTGATCACGGGTGTTTTGGGGGGTGTCTGAGGCTTGTTCAGAGCTCAGAACCCAGGTTTTTGGGAAAAATAGGAATCCCACATGGTTAGTAGAAACAATGTGGGATAGGATGCATGGATTAACTAACCACGTGAGGCATGGGAAAAGGGAAAGAGGAGCTTTCATGGGTTTTCAAACTATATGGATGAAGGCACGCACCCATGAAGGACCACCTTCAATTTTTATCATAGGTGTTTTACATGGTTTGTAAAAAGTTATTCAACCCATGCGTAGTGGTCATGCGTGTTCCTCATTAGCACAGTAGAGGGAACAAGATTTAGGAAACCATGTGACCAAATCGTGTGTCTCAGTGTTTTCAGGAAAAATGAAAAAAATCGATAAAATATTTCTAAACATAAAACCTTGTTCATTTCTCATATGTTGGTAGTGGCTCATGTTGAGAGCTTCCTTTGAAGACAAATCCATAATTTTTTATCTCGTTCCTACGTCTGAACTCATATTCAAATTTCATCAGTCTCATTAGATCTAATATGGTTAGTACTACAATCCTCTTGTGTTGTTCTTCAATCATCTTGGTTTCTATATAGTTATTTAGGTGTAATCTAATATGCACTATTTTTAAATTCCTCACCAATTCACCATTTTTCTTCTGATATGAGTCGAATTAGAGGTTTATACTAGAAGAGTGATCTTGTATGTGCTTGAGGCAGGTGGTATATACTTTTCCCACATGGTTTGGTGCTTTATAGATCTAGTTTCTGTTGTGATGTGTGCCAAAATTTTCGGTGTGGCCTTAAAAATGAACTGAATAATTTAATTTAAAATAACAGAATCGATTAGGGATAGCCACTAGTTCCTTGAGACTTTTTTGTGGTTGTTTCCCCAACCAAGGACACCTATGGTGTGTTCCTTTAAGATTTCCCTTTGTTATACCACCCATGGGGTGAGTTTTGTGCTTTCCTAGTTAGAGGAAGCCCATAATGAACTGAATTGAATTTAATTGATTGTTAGGAGATGGATATTGCCTTCTTTTCATTTCTATTCTTTTCATTGAATGGTTTATAAGGTTTTTTATATGAGTGGGTATACTCATGAAACTTATATTATTGTGAATATGAATTGAAATGGTAGTGGATTCCTCTATTAGTAAACTCTAGATCTTGACTCCATTCAGATTCCTTGTACATTTTACCCATGGGTATTGATTAGACACTAAATTAGGATAATATTCATTGTTAATATATATAATATTAATGATCTTTATTATTCATAAACACTATTTTATTTCATTTTACACTTTGAACATCATTTCACATTATGATTGTAATTCCTTCTTAAAATGCACTATTATGTGGTACATTTTTTAACATCATTTAATGTACCCAATGATTCATCTGACTTTAAGGAATGTAATTATCCATATTTTAATTTGATATTTTGGTAAATTGATCTAAACTTCAATATGAACATGTTTCATTCAGGGATAAATGGAGGATTCATGAAGGATGATGGAGATATTTGGAGATTAATGGAAGCAATTCTAGAGAAGGAAGATTGGACACCAGCCCACTGATGAGAATGTGGGACCCACATTAAAAACCCAATGAAGCCCCAATTTCATGTTATTTTATAAGACATATATAGGAACAAATCATTATTCATTATACAGTTCTAATTCATCCTCCTTTGTAGTTATTTAGGCAGCCCAAGTTAGAGATAAAATTATGGGCCAGATTTTGTGACCTAGAAAAACATCCCACTAATATAATCATATATCCGAATCCAAAACACAAAATGGGACCAAAGTTTACAGGCTCTTAGGAGACATCCGGAGATACATTTTCTTCTTCTATGGCCCACTATAATTCGGCCATCTAGAATGTCTTCCAAGCGCGTATGTTCAGTGGATGAAAGATGGATGCCGCATTGGGTCAAGGGTGGAAAAATCAACTCTCCCTCAACTTTCCACCCACCTATGGCCTACGAAAATTAATTGAGGATACTTTTACTATTGAAGGATTGAACCAAGGATTAAAAAATTCATATTTAAGGCAGTGTTTGTGGAGTATCTGAGGATATTTTTAGCTTTGTTTCATTTTAATTTTATCCTTCCAATTTGATGTTGTAATCGCATTCCTTCAATTGTAAGTTCCTTGAATTTCCTTAGTTTATTTATAAAAGTTATTAATATTCTATTTTTATATTATTCTTCTTATCACTTTGATACCGTTTCCTCAAGGTGTGAACTTGTTCATACCAAACCTTTTGACATTATCACACAACAGTGGAGTGATTGTTTTTTTATTGTTTTTTTTTTACTTCTTCAATTCCTCCCTCATGAGTCTACTTTCCGCTTCCATTGAAACAATGGGATCAATCGAGGGATAACCCACTTATTGGTTGATCCAAGGGAGTATCAAGAGGATGTATTGGATTTTATTTCTCACTCCATTAATGTATAATCACTTCTTTTAAATGATATTTTTATTTTATGACTTTAAAACTTCTTCATCCTTATTGAATTTATGGTCACACATTTCAAGTCCTAATAAGAACCTTTACCTTGGAGTGCTCAAAACTTTTATCCTTGAAGTTTATAGTTGATTAGTATTAGGGTGTGTAGGCATTAAACCAGTAAGTGGTGATTTTTTTATCTCTATAAATGAACCCATCTCAAATATAAGAAATTGAAATATTTTTAAAAGAAAAAGAATGCATCCAATCCACCCTTTTTAATAACCTAGGATCAGCCCTTATCATAATTTGAATTCACTTAATAATTTTAGTGTTCACTTAAACCCATCTAAAATCAACCCAAAGTTGGAAACTCAATAGCCAAAAACAGTCCATAGAATATACGTGTCCATAGGTTACTTCTTAGGTCTCTGAGGATTCGACAACCCAAGCTAAACTACAAAGACCATTCTACCTTCTTCTCTTGGGTAAATTTGAGCGTGAATCAGGTATTGATTTATAGTAGAAGGTACCTTGGACCTATATGTTCCTTGTATCTTTATTTTGTAGGATTCCAAGGGTATTTCTACCCATTGGATCCAGATTACTAGACTCGCGTTGGGCATGCTCTATTGATAGGATCCTTGCACTCCACTGGTTCCATCACCGAATTTCCATTGCAATGTTCTTGGTATTTGATGATGATGGCTTAGTCCACTACACCTTGGATTAATCCTTATAGGGTATGATACTTCATATTATATGGCACAGACATGGTAAATGTGATACTCTTGGTTGTACGGTGCAACCGCAGTTAATACGACACTTCTAGTTATACTTTAAGGTCATGATTGTTTGATACGCAAGTTATACGACATGGTAATAGTTAGTTTGATATTATTAGATGTACGGTGAGGCCATGATAGTTATTTATGAGTTGTTTGTAAATGCCTTGTTATAGTATCTTGAATATTGTTTTGTAGGGATACCTGTTGGGCTAAAAATTATAACTTATTTATAGTTTGTATGCCATGAGAACCTTACATTTTACTACTGATTACCTATGATATATATTTCACTCTTCTTTAGATTATTATATTTCACAAACATGATTCTTTATAGAAAATTTGGGTGGTGACCTACTAGATCATATCTCACACCCTGTTCAGGCTATCGTTGGGTTCCTATATAGATTATATGGATGAAGGTAGGGACCGGGGTAAGCTCACACAATTCAATACATGACTTTTTGCCATTTTTAGAATATGAGGAGCACAAGACTGAGCAGAGGATCATGATTCTATCTAGAGATAATACTTTTGTTATTTTTTTATTTTTTTATATATGTATTGTACTGATTATTGTATACCTTTTTTGAATGCTTTATAGACACATGAAATATAATTTTGTACATGAGATTACTTATGGATTTTTTTATATATTATTGTCTTGGATGTTTATATATTGTATGATTTCTTTACTACTTTTACTACTTATTTGTTATTACGTATCTACTATGTTCACTTTGATAATGAGGGCATAATTTCCCCACAGACACACCTGAGGCCCTCACTGTTGGTTGGTAGCCTCTAGTGTTTTGGGAGATGATATTGATGTCATGTATCCAACCGGGATCAGGGAACTGTTGAGTGGCATCTAGGTCCAGGACGTTACAACCAATGTCTAGCTGGTGCCACCTAGATAGAACCAATGTTTTTTCCATGTTTCATCGACCGTACGGTGGTATCCCAATAGGTATCCACTAGAACCTATAGGTGGATGACTTTAAAAACATCTTCCATGATCCCCTTGATCCCTCTGTTTGGCTTGGTAACTTCATGTGAAATTTTCTAAAATAAAAACATTAAAATACATGAAATTAAAACATCAAAAATATAATTTGGTGTTTTTAAACATCAAGACCACCTATGAGAGTCATATGTACAATATTTTCCCCCTTTTTAAAACAAAAACTTAATTAATTTATAATAAAACAATGATATACATGATTCATTTCTCAAGAATACAACTAAAATGGATTTCAATATTTTATAATGAAATTCAAAATATATTTTATGAAAACTTTCAATGATTTAAGAGAAAAAAAATTATGTTAAAAATAATTTAAAATTTTTTCCCAATATGAAAACATTCTCCCCTATTTTCAAAATAAATGTACCTTTAATTCCCATTACTAAGATCTTCTCTCCCTTTGTGATTATAAAAAAACATAAGAAAATTAACAACAAATTTGAAATATATTTTCAAGGAAGAAGATATAAAAACACTTTATGTTAAAAAATAATTTTAAAATCTCTAAAAACATACTTATTACCATATAAATACCTTTAATATCATCAAATTCCTCTCTAAATTTGAGATCACTAACATGATCATGGACAAGGATTAGAGAAACAATGTTATTTCACTAATGATAGTATATTAATATATGATAAAAAATATATTTTGAGTTCTATTAAGACCATAAATAATGTTCTTTTGATAGAAAAAATCATCATTTATTCATAAAACTGATTTTTCCATAAAATCATATTTTGATAACACAATTCAAAATGTAAAATATTTTAAAATTTCAAAACTAATTTTGAAAACCAAAAATTTAAAACCATATGTTCATTTTTTTGAAGCTAGAGCTTTGAACTTCAAAAAGTTAAAATCTAATTTTAAAATAAGTCTCTCTCTTGGAAAATTTCTTATTAAAAATAAAGTGTATCTCCCACACAATTTTCTCATTCTTTTATAAGTATAAGGGGCCACCAAAAGCATGTAAATATAGAGTCAAATGAAGAAGAAAAAACACAACTAAGAGGGTGAAATAAATAAATCAATTAATTAATGTTTTAAATAAAGGAGATAAATTGATCAATGTCCTCAAAAAGAATTAAATTGATCAATACATTTTAATATTTAAAGTAAAAAATATAATTCAATAAATATAAAGGTAAAAAATAAAGAAAATCATTAAGTTACCAAATTCAAATGATAGAATTACAAGCGATCCATTCCTAATTCCCCCTTTTTAAAATCAAAATTATCAACCACAATGGGTTTAATGATGATATAAGCTTATTGAATACTGGTATAGAATAAATCTAGCATGATATCACCAATTTGGAAATGGTATATAAGAAAATAGTTTCTAAGGTCATTTTGTTTTGTGAAAAAGTGTAGAATTAGATTTTTGTAAATCGAAATCACACTTATGTTGTCACATTTATTTGGAACATGATCAAAATTTATTTTGCAATCTAGAAGAGTGTGTTTCATCCAAATTATTTGAGGGTATCAACTCCCTTTAAAAAGATATTCCTCTTTAGCCATATAAAGTGAAATAATTTTATTCTTCCCACTATTCCATAAGACAAGGAATTTTCCATGTAGGTGTAAAGTCCCACTTTTACTCTTCATATCTCATTAGAACCCTCCAAAATCCACAACATAAACACTTATAAGTTCAAGAGAGTTTTATTTTGGATAAAAGAAACCAAGATTCTTTATATACTTTTAAATATCTAAAAATTATTTTGAGTGATTTTAAATGGGATTCTTTTGGATTTCCATGAAAATGATCACAAAGGCATAAATTCAACATCACTTCCAACTGGGTCATGGTAATATAAAGAAGACTCATAATCATACCTTTATAAAGCTTATTATCCACTAATTTTCTGGATTCATCCAAATTATGTTCACAAGAAGTACTTATTGGAGTTTTAATCTCCATAACTTCATCCATGAAACAATGATTTAAAATCTCATTAGTGTATTTTCTTTGGCTAAGAAAAGTTGCATAAAAATTTTCAGAAAATTGAAAACCAAGGAAAATTTTGAGTTCTACTATAAAACTGATTTTAAATTTCTTAATCATTAAATTAGAAAATTCCTTGAAAATAGATTCTTTAGTTGAACTAAAAATTACACTGTCAATATAAATTTGAATAATTAAAAGAACATTTGAAATTTTCTTTAAAAATATGTGGTGTTTGATTTTCCTATTTTAAAATAATTTTCTAAAAGAAATTTAGTCAACCATTCATACTAAGACTCAAGGGATTGTTTTTAAGGGATTGAATCCTTATATCCTGTTCTTTTTTATTTGATAAGGCATGTGATTATTATAGGGATCCTGGAGTAGGTTTAGTGGAGTTTGTGAGCTGAAATATGGAAGGATGAAGAATTTATGACATGAATATTAGTTAAAAACATCAATGGGTAATCCATGGCCCAAATATAAATCCATGTAATGAGTGAGGGTGGTTTAAAGGGTAAAATTCAGGACATTAACCATCAGTTCATGACATGAAAGGGGGAAGGATGGGGTTCAATGAATCTATCCTTAAAACCCCACAATGTGAAAATAATGTTCACCATGTGGATAACCCAAGTTTATTGGATCTAGGTGATGTGTTTTAGGAGAGTCTTAAGAATAAATCCATTCACGATGTGAATAAAACCTTCATTCCATGAATATGTGTTTGGTCATTTGATTATAAATCCCATCACACCCTTAGATTATATCAAAAAAATTTGATTTATCTCGAACCCTGGACATAAATAGGTCCACTTTTGAAGTTATTTAAAATACCTTTCAAATGGGATTGATCTCTAGATTTATATTATGAATCCATGGTGATCTGAGGTGAGTTTTCCCTCTTTTATTATGATTTATTCTCTATTCAGTCTTGTTTCCTCCCATTCTATCTTTCCATGCTATGGTGATTGAACTGCTGTAGTCTCATTGATTTTTTTTATTTTTGGAGGTGTGTTCATGGTGTGACAACCATAGGGACCATCGGTACCTTATGGGTGAGGTGATCAAAGATCTGTGTTGTTGTTCTATTATTATTCAAGGAACATTGAAATCCTTGAGGTAGTGGATTCATTACATATCCTTGTTTTTAAATCAAATTGTAATGTTATCATGTTTTGTCTCATTGGGTAATTATGGAATTGAATTTAATGAATATTAAACCATATTATAGGAATAATTGGGTTTGGGTTGTAGTGATTGCATGTGTTTATTCCATGATAATGGTTTAACTATTTATTTTATAGATAGTGTTTTATATTTGATTATTATATGTATTGAAATGTTTTTTTATGGTTATAAATTGGATAAAGAATGTAAATATTGAAATTGTTATTTTTTAACTAATAAATAGGCATGTTAATTGTAATTTTTATTCTTGTAATTGATGGAAATCAATGCTATTCTTGAATAATGTTTAAATAATCTTTCATAGTAGTTTATAGATGATGCATTAGGTTTTATATGGTCGTAACCTATGATAAATGAATAAGTTAATTCAAGATGGTAATAAATTGGTTTTTTGATAAAGATAATTATTTGGGGTTAAGGGATCCTGTTATCTAATGAAGGCTGGATGCCTTAGTTTTAGGGCATAGCTTCCAGGTTAACTATTTATTAATTTTCTAGTTTCACTGTGTGATTTCTCTAGATGTTGGGTATTACAATAGTAAATGATGTGAGCCTAGGATGGATGATGGTTTAGAAAAACATAGGTAGGGAGGCCTAGGTTTATGGTGTCATTTGAGACCTAAGATTATGGGATGAATGGTAATATTCATGGTGATGTTGGGGATGTCATCAGGACTGATGGACTGGGTTGAAGTCAGACATTCTCATTATTGTATTTGTGATTACAGATGATATTCTTTCTTGATAATGAATCTAATATAAAGGATAGATGGCTAGGTTACATTTTTTTCATTCATTTCCCCACTACTTGTTGAATCTAGTTTTTTATAGTCTATGCATATTTTACGGTAGCTTAGGATGATTCCTAGAGTACCTAGAATTATGGAATGATAATGAAAATAAATTTTAAATGTTTTAACCCATGGGGTTAGCAGCTTAATGGAATTCTTAGTGATAATAAATCTTTAGGAACCTTGGAATATATTTGATTATTCTTTGAGAGAATAGAATAATTAGTTAATAATTTAATATAATTTTGAAATGTGTAATAGAAGGAATTAAATAAACAAATCTTGAAATATTTATGCTCTTATAGGATATATAATCCTTAGTAGTGGAAGATGAGTGTTTGAGGTATGATAGATGTAGGTTAGTCTAAGGATAGGTTATTTCTTATATTGTGGTTGTGATCAATATCTATAGTCCTATTTTTTCTGAGCTCATATGCTACCCTGTCCATTTTGGTAGGGTGAACAACACTGGTGGACTATGGAGGGTGTTCCCCTAACATCCAGGTTAGCAAAGAATGGATGAATGACTACCCACTCTTTCCCCACCCTATTATCCTGGTAGTATTATGTCCTAGTATACATAGTGGTTACCTTTACCATATATATATATATATATATATATACGTGTGTGTGTGTGTTTTTTTCTAGAGTTTTGTAATGGATTTTGGTTATTTCACACACATGTATCTTCAGATATAGTTCCGTAGGGATTATTATAGGTATGTTGTGTATGGGTTGTAATGTATTGAGCTATAATACGTGGTATATGAGTTGTGGTGGCTCCCAGAAACTTCTTGATTACTATCTGTAGATGTGGATGTTGATGAAGAGGTGATGTGATTTATGCGGTGCATGATATGATGTGTTGCATGAGGTGCATGATATGTTATAGATTCCTAGGTAACTTCGAGTAAGAATATATTTAGATATAGATGGCTTAGGACGTGTGACACTGGGGTAGAACAGATAAACAGTAGGGAATTAGTAGTGGGGTATCTTAAATTTTATATATATTGGATGTGATATTATCTCTTATATGTGATACATGTTGATAGAGCTATGGTGATATTAGGAACTTAGCATACCTGGTTAGGTGAAAGTGAGATTTACTTGTTTATTTGATGGGATTTAGTATGCTTTATATATCTTTTGCAGAAACAAATCTTGGAAGGATCCTAATGAGTATACCTTCTATGCTCACCCAATGTATATATAAACTATTTTTTGGACCACAAGAGCTGGTTAGTGACTGAGATAGACATTACTAGCTCGTGGAGTTATTCATGATATTTTTGGTTTCTAGGTCAATGCTGAGGATTACCATTTGGTAATTGTAGTTCTTTTACAGTTTTTCAATTATATGATATGAATGCATGTATTTGGATATTTTATTTTATTATGAGTTGATATTTTGGGTTTTTTATCTAATATTTCATTATTCATATTCTTCCTAGAGGGTAATGCCTCCAATTTATTTGTGTATGATATACACATAGTGGTTGTTTCTGAACCGTGGCCTATTAGAGGTGAGATTCGAACATCATTGACTCCCTTCTGTCATTTTCAACTGAGGGAATGGTATTTATTGGAGTATTTGTGTCCATATATTCAATTTAAGGTCACCATGTTTATACTACTAACATATCAGGATGTACTAGTGGGAGAAAAAGTTTTTGAGATGAGGCTAGCTAGAATTAGATCATCTTGAGAGGGGAGTCATCAAGATTTTCCTTGTAGTAGAGTTGTGGTCTAGGGTTCCCAACTATAAAGAAAGAATTTTTTCTGATATACATGGGTATGTATTAGACCTCATCATCTCGTTTCTTTGGGGGTGACGAATTTCAGGATGTTTTTAAGGGATTATATGTATGTTTCTATTATATAGGTCATTGTAATCAGAAGCTAGAGTACCTAAACATTATCCGTAGGAAGCATGTGGATGGTGTTCCAATTCAAATTCCTCCATTTTATCTATTTTAGAAAAGAAATCTATAGGGTTCTCTAGAATTTTGATTATTATAGGAGATATAGGGAAAGTATATGACAGTCCTATGATGATCCTTATCCTCGATAAGCAGAGAATAATCATGTAGATGGTCATCATCAGAGTCATAGAGGCCATAGATAAGGTCATGGTTAGTTTTATGTTTTATATTTTCCACCACTAGGTGATCCAAACATCATTCAAGGTACCCTTTACATGTTTTCTACTTAGTTTCATGCTTTTCATGATTCAAGAGCTATGTAATCCTTCATATCACCTCTCTTAGTCCATTATTTGGGACTTGATATGGAGAGAATTCCGACGAAATTTTCATTTACCATACTAGTTAAAGGTTGATCCTATCTATATGAATTATGTAGAGACTGTGAGTTAGTTCTGGGGTAGAACCACTCTTGGGGAGACTTCTTAAATTTATGGATACAACCATACAACATCATCCTCGATAAGGACTGGTTGTATTGAGTGAAACCTATCATGGATTTCATCAAGGGTATATTGCGTTCTATGATTCTGAGAAAGATTTGTTTTTGTTTTCTAGTGAGTGAGACAATTGTATGGGTCAAAGGCATGTGTTTTACATGTCTTTTTTAATGGTTGAGTTGATGTTTATCTCATCAGAGGCTCGGCCATTAGTGTTTCCCATGGTTGTGGAAGAGTACCCTACTATCTTTACTAAAGAGAATTTAGTGTTAACCCTTGATGGATGATCAATTTCAGGATAGATCTACAACCATATAGTTCTCCAATATTGATGTCTCTATATAGGATGTTGTCTTTCAATTTTCAAGAGCTGCATATTCAGATTGATGATTTCTTATAATGAGGTCTTGTTCAGTTGAGCGTGACACCTTGGGGTGTTGTGATTGTATTCAAAATAAAGGCCAATAAAAATCTATGTTTGTGTATTGATTATTTTAACTTGAACTAGTTTAAAGTGAATAATCAATATCCTTTTACATATATTGATGATTTATTTGATCAACTGAAGGGAGATAGTTTTCTCTCTAAGATAGATATTCAATCGAGATATCATCAGATACAAGTAAAGGATGGGGATATTCCAAAGAATGATTTTTTATATCATTAATGGAATTATGATTTCATTGTAATTTTTTTTCAATGTGATGAATGATCCAATTGTTTATATTGGATTGATGAATGCAGTTCTCTGAGAGTTTCTAGACTGGTTTTTGGTGGTTTTCCTCGATGTTATCCTTGTGTACTCAGAGTCTAAGGAGGATCATGTAGACCATCTTTGTGATGATTTGGGAGTTCATAATTTTCAGTAGATATTTTGAAATCTACCAAAGTTTCATTTATGTTCTTGTCATGTTTGTTTCCTAGGGAATGTTATATTCCAAAATAGTGTAGTAATGGATCATTTGAAGATCGAGGCAGTGGTTTCTTGGGTAGCCCCCAAGTATATTGTTGATGCGCAAAGTTTCCTCAGTATTGTAAGCTATTATAGGAGGTACATAACCAACTTAGATTGGATTGTGAATCCTTTATTAGCCTTGACTAGGAAGGACCTGGTGTTATTTTGGATTTACTAGTTTCAGGTATCTTTCAAGTACCTGAAGGAGAAGTTTTTCAGTTCTCAAGTTCTTCATTTTTCAGAAGAGTGATTTAAGATTGTGGTTTTCTACAATGATTCTCATATTTTCTTAGGTAGTGTTTTTATAAAGATAATATTTTTTGTTTCTTATGGTTATTAGAATTAATTCCCCCATAATAATAATTATGCCACCCCAAAAGTTTAAGTTGGCAGCAGTTTTTTTGTCATGAAGTTGTGGTGGCATTACCTCATTATTGAATTCTTTATGGTTTTCACTGATCACAGCATCCAGAGGTATGTCTTCTCTAAGCATGACCTGAACTTTAAACAATAATAATGGATTAAATTATTATAGTTTTATTACTTTTATATTTCCTATACATCATGAAAGCGTAGTTTTGTAGCTGATCTTCTAAGCATAAAGTCGCGT
The DNA here is from genome assembly GCA_963277665.1 of Viscum album. Lineage (NCBI taxonomy): Eukaryota > Viridiplantae > Streptophyta > Magnoliopsida > Santalales > Viscaceae > Viscum > Viscum album. Next base: position 1,524,366,496 of record OY728138.1, on the reverse strand, counting down.
AGTGATGAAGTATATGAATATGGAGATTCTTGTATAGTTATGGAAGAACTCTCTACATTACATCTATATATGGGAGAGGTTTTGGGAAGGTGGTTACCTTTTCATATGATATTTTAGTTTCCTTTACTGAAAAATATAGAGGATTACCAGGTGGGGAATTCTGAGGTAGAGGTTTGGTGAGATTGATTTTTTTATGGTGATTCTCCTAATGGCTGTTCTAAGGATGATCAACACCAAGTGTTATTCTAGGGGAGGGTTTTCATTATTTCTGTGAAATGTGAGGTGGGTATCCATGATTTATACAACTCAACTTTAGTTTTACATCATGGAATGAAAAATACGTACCATGCTCTGAGAGGTCATTTTTTTTGGCCTAGGTTGAATTGTTCAATTGAAGAGTTTATACCCCTTTTTTAGTCTTCCGGAAGGTGAATGTTGAACACCATGATCTTAGTTGTTTTCTCCATCCATTGGATGTACCCCAGTGGAAGTGGTGGGATAATTTGAATGAATTAATCACCTATTTATAGTAATATCCTAGAGGATATGATGTTATATGGGTGATAGTGAACAACTTGAAAAAATCGGCTCACTTCTTAATGATTTGAGAGTATAGATCATTATAGGTATTGTTGAGGAAATAATTAAAGGAGGTGGTGAGGATCCATAGAGTCATGATGATAATCATCTTTAATCATGATCCTCATTTTTACTCTCAGGTGTGGAGAGGTCTTCAGTACGATTTTGACTCTCAATTTTTCCTTAGCACTACTTTCCATTTTCATATAGACGTCCAAATAGAGCGGACCATCTGGACTCATGAAGAAATATTGTGTGATTGTGTCTTGTATTTTGGAGGTTCATGGATGAGGAACTTAACTTTGGTCTAATTTTATTATAATAATAGTTTTCAATTGAACATTGGTGTGATTCTATTTTATTATTTGTATGGTAAACCTTTCCAATCTCTATTTTGATGGACTAAGGTTGGAGAGTTAGAAATTCATAGGACAAAACTACATCAAATCATGAAAATAATGGTTTTGGTGATCCATGAGAGGTTTAAAGGGGAAAAATATCTTTATAAGTCCTATGTTTACCATATTATGATACTTATAGAGTTCGAAGGTGGATATCATATATTCCTGAAAGTGGATCCTCATCATGGGTAGTGAAGGTTTATTTGTCAGAGTAATCTTTCTCCCTTTTTTATTAGGCCTTTTTGGGGTGTTGGGTCATGATGAAGCTATTGGGTATCAGATAGAACTTCCCCTAGATATTATCTAGATTCAGGATATCTTTCATGTGTCACTTATTCTTCAATGTCACCATAACGATTATCACATCATTGATTGGGGAGAGACTGACATTGATGATAATGCGACCTTCGAAGAGTAGCTTGTGGAGATCTAATACCTCCAAAATAATGTGTTTTGTAGGAATTCTATTCCATTGGTTTGTGTCTATTGAAGAAATATTGGTGTATAGTAGATCACTTGTAAATGTGGGTTATATATACACACTCATTATCTCAAGTTTTTTTAATCTTAGATCTTCTTTTGTAACGATTCTTGTTGTTGTAGACCTTCATCAGGATTATAAGATGGTTCTCTTTCCTTGGTGACTTTTTTGTGTCCTTAATATTGTTTGATAGGTATATCTACTAGGATATTGTTGCATATTTTTTTTCAATTTTTCCTCTAAGTGAGGTATTTTTACTCCTTTGATGGTGAGAACCTTGAGAGATATCTCAGGAGGTAATTATTTGGGAGGCCCTTTTTTATCCCTTCACTCTGAGTTTGGTTTTAAATTATTGAGGGTGATAATTTTTTGATAAGTACCTAATGTATGGTAATATATCCTTCTAGAATATTCCAATGGTTTTTTATGCCCATTTTTCTTGGAGGGATCCTAGAGTAGGTTTAGTAGAGTTCGGGAGATGAAATCTGGAAGTAGGAGGAATTCATGACGTGAATGGTAGGTCATGATGTGAGTGGGTAGTTCATGACCCAAAAAAAATTCTCATCATTAGTGGTGGTGGTTTTCAAGGTGAAATTCAGGATGTGAACTATCAGTTCATGATGTGAAAGGGGTAAGGATCAAGTTTGATGAATTTATCCACAAAAACTCTCAACATGAACATAAAGTTCATAATGTGAATTGATCTAGATTTATTGAATCTTGGTGATTCATTTTTCAATGAGTCTTAAAAGTCGATCCATTCAGGATGTGAATGATACATTCATGTCGTGAATGTGTGTTTGTATGTGTTCCTATAAATCACATCACACCATAGTTTCTATCAAATTAATTTGATTTATCTCGAACCCTATGCATCCAGAGGATATCTTTCATGGTGTTTTGAATCCCTTTCAATTGGGATTGAACCCCATTTTCCTTTGATCAGTCTATGGTGATCCAAGGTGATTTTTCTATCATTTGTTATAGTTTCTTATCTATTTACTTTTGTTTCCCCATGTTCTATCTTTCCATGTGGTGGTGGTTGATAATATAGATTCTCAAAGAGTTTTTTTATGTTTATTGGTGTATCTATGGAATTATTCCCATCGGGACTATCAGTTCCTTATGGGAGAGGTGATCAAAGATTTTTGTTGTTGTTCTATTCTTGTTAGAGGAACTTTGAAATATATGAGGTAGTGGATTCATTGTGTCTCCTTGTTTTTATGTGAAATCATAAATTTTTTATACTTTATCTCATTAGGTAACAGTGGAATTAACCTCAATGAATATTAACCAAGATTTAAAAAAGAATCATTTTTGGGTTGTAGCAATCACATGTGTTTATACTGTGATAATGGTTTGCCTCTTGATTTTCAAGATAGTGGGTTATATTTTTTTATTCTATGGATTAGCATGTTTTGTTTTTGAAATTAGACAAAGAACATAAATATGGTAATTATTTTTGGCTAAATAATAAAGAGTCATGTTAAGTATTACAATTATTCTTGTAGCTGATGGAAATAAAAGTGATGCTCTTAGTTTTTTATATCTAATGTATTAGTTTTCCTATGGTTTTAACCTGTGATAAATGAATTGGTTAATTAAATATGTTAATAAATTAGTTTTTTTGAAAAATATAACTATTTGGGGTTAAGCGAGACTATTTTATTATGAAGGATGGATCCCTTGGTTTTAGGGCCTATACGGTCAGTTGAATGTTCATTTTTTCTCACTGCCATGTATGATTTCTTTGAATGAGGAACATTGACGCGTGGCATGATGTGAGACAGGGATGGATGATGGTTTGGAAAGACATGGGTGGTGAGGCCCATTTTTGTAGCAACATTTTATTCCTGAGATAATGATATGCAAGTTGATATGCATGGTGGTGGTAGGTATGGCACCGAGACTGATGGAGAAAGTTGAAGCTGAGATTTCCCGTTATTATTGTGATACAAATTGTGATTCATTCTTGATATTGAATCTGATATAATGGTTAGATAGATGGATTTTTTATTTATCCATTCCATTCCCACAGCTCTACACAACTATTTTTTCATGGTCTATGCACCTTTTTGGTAGATTATGACAATTTATAGAGACCTTGGAATAATGTAATGGTAATAACAATGAATGTTAAGTTTTTTAACCCAAGGGGTTGGAGGATTAATGGAATGATTAATGTTTATAAATCTTGAGTAACCTTGGAAGTGGTTGGATTATCCTTATAAGGAATGGTATAATCAGTAGATAATTAAATGTATTTTTGGAAAGTGTAATGGAAGGAATTGAATGAAAGGCTCCTGAAATATTTTTGACCTTGTAATATATCTAGTCCTTAGCACTGGTAGTCGAGTGTCTGAGTAATGATAACCTCAATTGTGTTTAAATCTAGTTTTTTTGCCTCTAATGTGGTTTTGAGAAATACCTATATTCTCATGTCATGTGATTTCATATGCTACCCCACCAATGTTTGTAGGGAGATTAACATCAATGGACTCTAGAGTGTTTTCCCCAACATCCAGGTTGGTGAGGAAAGGATGACCGACTACCCCCGCTTTCCTCGTTCTCTTCTCTTTCTAGTATTATGTGTTGATATGCACCATGGTAACCTTTACCATATATATATATAGTGGTATGTAATGGTTTTTTTGTAATTTCAAACACATTTATCTCTATATATAGTGTCATAAGGGTTATTATAGGTATTTTTTGTATAGGATGTGATGACTTAAGGTATAATACATGATGTATGGGCAGTGGTGGCTCTTGAAAACTACTCGGTTACTATATAGAGATGTGTATTTTGATGATGAGGTGATGTGATTCGTGGGGTTCTTGATGTGATGTATTTCATGAGGTGCATGATATATTAATGTTATCCAGGTGTCTTCAGGTAAGATTATATTTGAAGAGAGATGGATTTAGATGTGTGATGTTGGGGCATATTGGAAAACGAATGGGGAATTGGTAGTAGGGTAGCTTCACTTTTATATATGTTGGATATGATATTATATCATGTATGTGATGCTTTGTAAGATATCCATGGTGAGGCTGGGAACATAGAATACTTATTTAGGTGATGATTTAGTTCCACTTATTTATTCTTTGGGAATTAATATGATTTATTTATCTTTTTTTATGAGTGGGTATAGGGAGGATCCTACTATGTATAACTATTATGCTCACACTATGTATATATAAAATATTTTTCAGGATCACATGAGCTAGTTGGAGATCAAGATAGACATTCTTAGCTTGTAGAGTTGTTCGGGAGTTGTTTGGGTTTTGAGGTCACTACCAAGGATTACCTTTTGGTAATTATAGTTCTTTTGAAGTTTTTTAGTAGTAAGACAACACATTCATGTATTCAGATCCTTTATTTCACTATTAGTATGAGTTTTTGGGTTGTTTTTATATTATCTATAATTCATCATAATCTTTATAGAGGGTAATTCCTCCCATTTGTGTGTGTATAATGTACCCTCAGTGCTTATTGCCAACCCATGGCCTATTAGAGGTAGGATTCAAGTTTCATTGTCTCACTTCTCACATTGCTGACCTAGGAGGGGTACTTTTGGGGGTAGGTGGTCAGGATATTTTTTTAATCCATAAAGTTATTTGGTTAACTTGAAAACAAGATCCAAAAATTTAGATTCCACAAAACCTAGTGGTTTTTCCACAAAAATATTCTTGGAAATAAAACCATTTAAAAATTCATTGTCAACATCAATTTGAAAAAGCTTGAAATTTAAATGAGAGGTGAATTCAAACAAGATTATAAGGGATTCAATCCCAGTAACCAGGGGGAATGTCACACCATAATCAATGTATTCCTCTTAATTGTATCTCATAGCTAAAAGTTCATCCTTGTTACAAGAGATATTACCTTTCTCATCCAATTTATTTCTAAAGACCCATTTAGTTCTAATGACGGGATGATCATTATGATTTTCCACAAGAGTACAAACATTTTTTTTTGGAAGAATTGATTTAATTATTATTCAATGGAAAGAATCTAATTCCATTATTAAGGGAATCATCAAGATTTTAGGGCTCTAGGTGTGGCACAAAAGTGTGATGTTTTACTTTATTTAAAATGGAACTCCTAGTACAAATAAAGTCTTGAAAACTACTAATAACATTTTCAAGTGGATGGTATTTAGATTCAACCTTTGCCATGGGTAAATGGTGTAGAAACTCCCACAACATCTCATACTATCTCTGATAAGGATGGCGAGCGCTGCGAGTGGTTCCAGTTCCTATGTTCCTGCGGTTGGATATTTTTTTAGGGGGGTCTTCACCCGTCTTCCTCTGGCGTTCCTACAGTGGCTACTATCTCGACTAGTAGTCCCAAGTCGTTCAAGGAGGCTATTATAGGGACCACTCCCAATTTGGGAGTGATTGGTGGAGTCTCATTTGACGGCAACCTACCCAGGCGGCTGCGAGAGTCTCCTTGGTTTGGTGGGCAGCATGATGGACAACAGCCGGTGGGAGAATTTTCAAGGGTTGATGCACCAACCCTTGACGTTGTAGAATCTGGTTTCTTTATAAACAGAAGGTGTGTGTAGTGGTGTGTGTGATTCTGTGTGTTGTAATCCTCCATCGAGAACTGGAGAGATGTGAATAGAGAAGATCCCATGATTCTCCCGTGGATGTAGGCAACTCACCAAACCACGTAAAAATCTTGTGTTCCTCTGTTCTTGTTCCGTTTTTGTGTATTTAAGGTACCACGCACCTCCGATGCGCCCCAACAAGTGGTATCATAGGGGATTCGGAGCAAACGGAGGTGAACCGGCGAGCCGACGTCAAATTTTCCGGTGGCTGGAAAATTGAAAGTGGTCAGAAAATTTTTCCGAGGGCATATTCGAGAAGAGTAAGGCGAGACGATTCCAACGACCCAAACGGCGTGGAAAATGGAGTTGAAACGAAGGAGATATGGCCGGTCAAAGTTTGGTCAAACCCGCGGGTGAACAGTAACCCCGTGCCGGAGAAGAAGGCACTGTTCATGCCGCCGGTGAAAAATCCGGCGAGATTCCGGCAAGAGCTCTAGCGTGCCACGTCAGCGCCATGTCAGCGGGTGATATGGACCGTTGAACGTGTTTTGACAATAACTCGGTCAATTGGTGTCCGATTTCGGCAATCCAGGAGTCGATTCCGACTATTTCGACCGTTCCGGACACATCCGTATGGTTAGTTTTCGAAAATTTTCACTCTATCAGGCGGTTATTAAGAAGTACGACATCGACGGTGGTGATCGCGTTTTGCGACAACGACGATGACGGGTGGCGGAGCACATCCAAGATTTGACATTGAGAAGTTCGATGGTCGAAACAATTTTGGCTTGTGGCAGAGCACAGTGAAGGATCTTTTGGTGTAGCAGGGCATGCTCAGACCGTTGATCGGAGAAAAGCCCGAGACAACCAGTGCCAATGATTGGGAAGAGCTCGAGATGCGGGTCGTCAGCACAATTCGATTGTATTTGGTGAATGAGGTAAAGTACTCGGTGTTGGATGAGACATCACCGAAAGAGATCTGGAAGAAGTTGGAGCAGCGATATATGGCGAAGTCGCTCACCAACAAGTTGTTCCTGAAGAAGAAACTGTACCAATTGCGCATGGACGAGGGAGCGAATTTGTTGGATCATACCAATGAATTCAAGAAGATCCTGACACAGTTATTGGGGATCGGTGTGAAGGTTGTAGAGGAATATAAAGCTCTTTTGCTTTTATCATCCCTACTAAGCTCATTTGATGGGCTTGTGACTTCATTGTTCGTGGGGAAGGAGACATTGAAGCTGGACGATGTGATGGCGTCACTTCAAGATTCGGAGGCATTCTGAAGACCTTCGACGCATTCAGGCGAGAAAATCATGGCGATGCGAGATGATCAGTGTGGGAGGAGACGACATCGATAGTCAGGAGGTAAAGAATGGCGGCCAAAATGCAAGGGACGTGATCCGAGTGAAATCACGTGTTTCTAGTGCGAGAAGAATGGTCACTATAAAAGTGATTGTGGAGAGAGCAAACGGTACGTTGCTGGGAAGAAGAAAGTTGAAGAGGAGGATGTGAACATCACAGGTTTATCTGCAGATGATGAAATCTACGTGACAACGGGAAGCGTGCACTCAGATGATAGAGTTTAACGGGAAGAAGTGCAGTGTCATTACTGCAAATGATATGGGCATATGAAGTGGGAATGCCGATTTCTAAAGAGGAAGAAAGAGGGGGCTCAAAATCCAAAAGAATATGGATGGGTTATGGATTCGGGGAGCTTGGCACACATATGTACGATGAGAGGTACATTTGATACTTTTCAGCAGGTGCGAGACTCAGTGCGACTTGGTGATGGGTCAACATGCGAGGTTCGAGGAGTCGGGACAGTGAAATTGAAGACACCCGATGGAGGAATTCGTAAACTGGGTGACGTGAAATTCGTTTCAAGGATGAGGTGGAACTTGATATCATTGAGTAGGCTCGATGCGAGGGGGTTCAAGATTTCCATAGCAGGTGGAGTTTTGGAAGTCTCACATGGGGATGCAACGATGTTTACTGGGAAGTAGTCCCAAGGGTTGTATCATTTGATGGACACCGCAGTCAGCCCAAGATCGAGTGAAGATGATGGAAGTGCCACGTCATCTGGCGTGAAGAAGCGTGTTCGATTAGCGGATGAAGTTTTCAACACCTGCAAGGAGACTGCAGGTCAAGCTTCTACCCCAAATTGGTCATGGGGGGAGATTTGTAGGGACCACTCCCAATTTGGGAGTGATTGGTGGAGTCTCCTTTGACGGCAACCTACCCAGGCGGCTGTGGGAGTCTCCTTGGTTTGGTGGGCAGCATGATGGACAACAGCCGGCGGGAGAATTTTCAAGGGTTGATGCACCAACCCTTGACGTTGCAGAATCTGGTTTCTTTATAAACAGGAGGTGTGTGTAGTGGTGTGTGTGATTCTGTGTGTTGTAATCCTCTGTCGAGAACTAGAGAGACGTGAATAGAGAAGATCCCCTGATTCTCCCGTGGATGTAGGCAACTCGCTGAACCACGTAAAAATCTTGTGTTCCTCCGTTATTGTTCCGTTTTTGTGTATTTAAGGTACCACGCACCTCCGCTACGCCCCAACAGCTATGAAGGGAGTCCCATTTTCGGTGGATAGATCTCTACCCTGTATTGCAGCAATTCTTCTTGAACCTAGGTTTTCAGAGAAGATGTACGGTCTTCCTGTGGTTGAGGTTTCGGAGAGGGAGCATATGGATGCTACCACCTGTCACAGCCTTTCTCTCGTGGCTCGATTTGGACCGGATAAACCTCCTCTGGAGTTTTTTAGATATTTGGTTGCTTCCAGGGATCTTCTTCAACCGGATGCGGTGTGTGAACTATCCAGATTTTCCTTTTGTGTCCATTTGTTTAATAAGGATGGTTTTGTGCACGACAGGTCTAGGGAGGATTGACATTGTGGATTTCAACATTAGTCTTATTGGTCATGGGAATATCATTACAGGATAGAATCTCCCATGGCAGTGGTTTAGATAAAGCTCTAGGTCCTTCCTCTACCGCTGCAAAACCCATCGATTTTGGCTATAATAGGTGATTCTCCAGGGAGCTTTCTTTGCTCAGATATGTATACCGAAACACTTTTGGATGCTTCCAACCCTCGGGTTTGCATTGAAATGGATATTTCTACCAAATTTCATCTATGAATCCTTATCAGGACCCCTAAAGGTGTCAAGTGGTGGAAACATTTGATTTATCCGGAAACCCCTAGGTTCTGTTCAGTCTGCGGTTTACAGTGACACTAGGTTGAGGTTTGTCGAAAAAGGAAACCAAGTTCTCAGCCCTGAGAAGATCTCTTGGTGGGGGGTAAGGGTGACCATTAAATTATCTCCACGGTAGGGTCAGTGGAGAATTCCCAAATCATTTTTGTTTCTTAAGGAACTTTTGGTGCTCCGGTGACCAGTGGGGATCAGTCATCGCCTCCTCGGACGGTAGGGGAGGCCGACGTTGAACCTACTTCGGAATTTTCAAATTCAAAGCTTTAAGAATATTCTTTAGCGGTACTGCCTGTCGCTCTCAGTCAGTCTGCTTATTTGAACTCTATGTCGGAATACACTAAATCTTCTTCGTCGACTTGAGAGGAGGGGGAAATCTGCGAAGTCATCTTTGACCTTCACCCGACCCTACCTAGGGAGCTTTCACCTCCTTCCTAATGCTTTCAGATCTCCATGATTCTTTCTCTAGAAGCACTAAGGAGGTCCTTGTTGGCCACATACGGATTTCCCAAGGCTATCTATGAGATGGTTCCGAGGAAGGGGATTTTGGAAGGGGTGTTGAGGGAGATGCACGCTTCCCTAACTTCACCTTCCATGTTGATGTTGATCTCTCTAATATAGGAGGATTTGGGTCTATGATCACCCCCAACAATGTTTATTAATAGGCTATCCTCTTACACCGAAGAAGTTTGCGTCTCTAAATGGTCTCTACATGCCGGTTACCAGATCCATGCCCAAGGAAGATGGTAAAATTCTCTTGGCTCCAAAAATAGGTACTCATGGACAGAAGGCTAAGAACTCTATCTTTTAATGTTGTCTCTGATTTTTTGGAATGCTCGAGGTTTGGGGTAACCCGAAAAGGGTGCCTTTATGGCCTCTAAATCCAGAAAACATAATGTGTCGCTAGTTACTATTATGGAACCTAAACAAGACCCCATCAAGATCTCAATATTTTCTATGAAAATGGGGTTTGGGAGTTATATTCATGCTTACCCTGAGAACAAACACATTTGTATTTTTTGGAAAAAGGAGGTGTAGGTGGATGTGGTCCATTCTTTGGAGCAATGTATGACGGTTAGGATCTTTATAAAGGGAGTTGTTATCCTTTTTTCCTTCATCTATGCCAGTAGTGACGTGAAAGGTAGAATTTCCCTATGGGATTATTTGGATTCCTTTTATTCACTTGGTCTACCCTAGTTTGTAGGTAGTGATTTCAACATGATTTTGGATGATTAGATGAAAAGATGAGGGACTGGTAGTGCTAACATTGGCATGCATGATTTTAGAAATTGAATTTCTAATGGGTGACTTCTAGACATGGGTTTTAAGGGATGAAAATACACTTGGTTCAAAAAATTTAAGGCCACCAGTCGCATTTGGAGCTGCCTTGATAGGTGCTTGTACAACCTACAAGGTTTAGACTCATTTTCAAAGCTTATTGATTCCCATTTGTCTCGTGTTATTTCGAATCATGTTCTATTTTTGGAGGATTTGAAAAGAGGTTATTATGATAATATTCCTTTTTTATGTTCCTTTAATTGTCATCAGGTTGATGGTTTTATACAGATGATGAGAACGTATTGGAAGAAGTAAGAGATCAAGAGGGTGTGAGTTGGTCGTTTGAGTCGTCCTAGGCGTCTTAAACTGGTCATAAACGGATGGTTGTTGAACAATCCTTTTGTTGATATCTTAGGGGAATCTTTGCAAGAAGATATTAATACAATTGAAGAGGAGCTACAGGGCAACTAGGATGAGGGTAAGTTCTTGATTCTTTGTGATAAACATAATCTTTTGAGGGCACGCTTGTTGGAAATAGAGAGGTCCTACAAGAAAAGTTCTTGAATTAGATGGCTTAAGGAAGGTGACCTCAACAATGCTTATTTCCAGGCCTGGTTTAAGTAGAGGAAAAACATGAAAATCAATATTAGGCTTGAATATGGTTCCTATAATTCTAATGTGAATGTGTAAGGGAGGTTGTATTTACAACACGTTGAGAGTTTACTTGCAGGGGAGGCATCTATTAGCAACCATGGTTTATCGAATGAAGAGGTGAAGTTTATAGGTGGCTTACCAAGAATGATAGTAGAGGAGGATAACACAGATCTTATGGAAATTCCCTCTAGGAGGATATTTGGGGAGTAGTCTGTAGTATGCCTCTTAAAAGCACTCCAGGACCAGATAGTTTTCTATGAGCTTTTTATGTGGTCACTTGGGACTTCGTGGGGAATCTCATCACTGATATGATTCAAGATTTTTTCCAGGGGGGTCTATCAACCGAAGTACTTGATCTTCTAGGGTTTTCCTTATCCCAAAAGTGAAGGACCCTTCAATCATTAATCATTAAATACCTATAGGCTTGTGCAATGTCTCTTACAAAATTTTGGCTTGCTTGATTGCTAAGACATTGAATGTGGTGGATCCTCATATCATGACTCAGGAACAACATGGTTTTGTGAAAGGAAGAATTATTCAAGGTGTGGTCAGAATTGCTATAGAGCCAGTGGAGGATATTAAAACAAAATTGGTTCCAATGTCATCATTCAAGTGGATATGGATAAAGATTATGATAAATTGGAATGGAGCTTTGTTATTCGGTCCATGAGGAGATTTGGATTTCACAAGTGGGTCATTGATCTATGCATCAGGTGCTACTCCTCGTCGTGGTTATCTATTTCTCTTATGGGAAAGGGGATTGGATTCTTTAAAATCATGTTGGGTGTGTGACAAGGGGACCCTTTGTCTCCCAATATTTTCATTCTGTCCAAGGATGCCTTATCTCGAAGCCTTCATAGGATCATGGGTGAAAGAAGAATACTCCCGTATAAGCAGACTGGGGAAGGCTATATTTATCATCTCATGTTTTCTGATGATATTATTATCTTCATTAACGGTAGGTTTAATTCTATACATAAATTCTTGAAGGTCATGGTGGTTTATGGTGATCTAAGCGGCCAAAGAATTAATGCAAGGAAGAGCAGCGTTTATATTTCCAATAAGTGTTCTACTGGAATAAGAAATGTCATTAAAGACATTCTTGGAATTCATAGAAAATAGTTTCCTATGATTTATCTTGGGGAACTAATTTCCTTTTTCCGGAATAAAAATACTTTCTTTTAGGATATTTTGAATAGAATATTGGGGAGAATTGTAAATTGGAAGAGCATATTATTGCCTTTCGGTGGGCGGGTTATGTTGATCAATAGTGTTCTGCCTTCTATTCCAATGCATGTTCTTTCAACCATCATTCCTCTGAAAGGGACCCTCGATAAGATGGATAAGATCACGAATAGTTTCTTATGGGATGAAAACTCTTTAGGATACTTCCATTGGGCTTCCTAGAACTGTATTTCTAAACCAATGGAGGCAGAAGGTATTGGCATAAGGGACATTAATGATTCCATGCAAACCAGGCAAGCACGGATGTCATGGGACTTTCTCATGGGTGAATCCTTATGATCCACCTTTCTTAGAAATATTTATGGAAGGAATTGGGAATATTGGTAAAATCATCATGGAAAGCTTTCAAAGTCGGCTAAATGTATTCTTCAACACTTGGAAGAGATTTAGGATGTCACCTAAGGGGTGTTCGGGAGAGAAGCAATAATTTTTTTGAGGGAAAACTAGGAGGGAGATATATTATTTTTTTTCAGGATTTCCAAAGCTTGACATGTCTGTTAATGAGGAAAGATATTACCCTTCCCTATTAGAGGTCATTCTGAGGAAGGAGCAGATGGATGTCGTCAATAGTATTTCATTCACGGATGAGGAAGATAGATGTGGTTTTATCAGGTAGTCTTTGGGTATCTTCAATGGCCATGACTGTAGAGGTTTGTTGCATGTGGTACCTATTAAGGATGAGTGGGCTTTGAGATTATGGTGTAAGGACATCCCCATGAAGATGAATTTTATAGTTTGGAGGCTATGGAATCAGTCAATCACAACTGAAGATAATGTTCAATCAAATGGTATTTCTCTGGTCTCTCATTGTGTTTTCTGTATTAATCTGCACTTTGAGTCCTCATTTAATTTATTCTATTTGAGTGATTGGATTGTTGGACTTTGGTCTAATATAAATTTTTTGATGTGTTCTAGGAATTATTATGATTCTCTATAGTATTTAAATTCATTCTAGTTTTTGGGATCAGATCACTATGATATGGAGAGTAAAATTCGCAGCTTAGTTTTCTGCACCATTTTTTGGACTATCTGGGATGCACTGACTATGGCCATAATGGGTAAGCAACCTTCTATGTAATATCTTTAGGTAAGATTTAAGACACTCATTTATGATTTGGACTCAATTTTGAAAGGCAGACACCGGTCACAGGTGGTTGGAAGATTCCTGAATAGGCCTATTGTTGCTGCTAGTTCTCATGGCCGATGGGTTTAATGGCTTCCTCATGTTAATGTTACCAAGATTAATGAAGATGGTTCATTCATGAATGGATGCATGTGAGGGGATGGTTTGCTCAGGGACCCAAATGGGTCAGTTATTTTGTCTTTCAGTGCTTTTTATGGACTGAGGAACTCCTTGTGCGTGAAGGTTAAGGCCTTTCTCGCCGGATTCTCTCTTTACAGAAGGTTCGACTTGTCGGTCTTTGAGGATGAATCTGATTCCTATATATTGGGGTGGTCTCTTCAAGGGAAATATGGTCCTCCATGGAATCTGATTTATCTTATCAGAATTTGTTCTATGTAAATAAATTAAAGGTTCAAGGTTCATCATGTTTGGAGAGAAGCTAATTTTTCTATGGATGCTCTTGCTCATGCAGGAAGTGAAGAGGAGTTGCTGATTATTTATTCTAGTTTAGGTTCTCTTCCAAAAAAATGTAAGGATGTGGTCCAGGGGTATTCCCTCCGACTTCCCCACTTCGGACCTCCCTAAATTGCCCCACTTTTCTTTTTATGGGTTTTTTCCCATCCTTTAATAAAAATTAATTTTCGATCGACACAGGAAAATGGATAGGTCCTTTTTTAACATTAATATGTTTAGGAAGTTGAGGTACATTTAATATCAAATTATCCAGGTCATCCATAACATCATCAATTTTAGGATGAGTTTTTTATAATATTATCATCAAATTTGATGTGAAATGAATCTTCATCGATCTTGGTGATTTTATTGAAAACCTGGTAAACTGTACTTGAGTTTGAATACCCAAGAAAGATACCTTAATCCGAATTAGTTTCAAATTTACCAAGATTAAATTTGGATTAAAAATAATGATCTTATAACCAAGAACCGTAGAATAACCAAAATTAGTCAATTTACCATTCTAAATCTCAAAATGGGTCTTTAAAATAATGGGTCTTATGAGTACACAACTAATGGTATATCATGCGGTATTGAAAGTCTTATCCCAAAAAAATTGAGTGATCTTGAATTAATTAATTAGATTTTGAGAAATTTATTACAATGTTTGATTCCATCTTTTAACAACTCTATTTGTTAAGGTTTTCTATGATTGGAAAAATAATGGTGATAACCTTGTGAAATGCAAAAAACATCCAAATCCATATTTTGAAACACTCCCCCGTGATCAATCTGAAGGGAAATGAGCTTATACACTTTTTCATTGATGGAATTCTTAGTATATTTAATGAATAAATTAGAATCCTCACTTTTATATGCAACGAAATAAAACAAAGTAAATCTTCTATAATCGTCAAAAAATATGAATTTGTAAGATTTACCCCCTATACATTCGATTTTCGCTGGTCCAAAATGATCTTGGTGTATATGTTCAAGGGCCTTAGAATTCAATACTTCCTTTTTAGATTTAATATAGGGATCATGTTTCTTACAAAGTTGTAAAGGCTCGCACACAATATCATTTTGAAAATTCTATTTTGGTAAATTTCATACTAGATGTTTCCAATTATGTTTCCCAAGTGAGTGTGTGATACAATTACCAAGGCATCTATGCCATATCTATTAATCACTATCATTTTCACTCAAACATTCAACATTTTAGCTTGAAAGGTATTTCTAATCAATAACATAATCATTTTAAAATCTAGATCCATAAAATAAATGCATTCCATGAGAGTCAATAACTTTTAAAATATCATTTTCAAATGAAACATTAAAACCACTATCACACAATTGACTAATACTAAGAAAATTATGCTTCAAAATTTTAATGTATATAATATCTTTAATAAGATAGGAGTTTGAAAATCTAATGTTACCTATATAGATGATCTTACTCCTTGATTTTTCACCAAATGTGACATTCCCACCATCAATCTCCTCAAGGCAGTGGAACATGGTGTAGTCACTACACATATTCCTCAAGTACCTGTTATCCATGTACCATGTAACTCCTTGAGAACTGCTTTTTAAATATTTCTGCTACAAAACTATTAAGAGACTAATGATTTTGATACCCAAAATCTAGATACACAAATTTTAGCCCAAATAGATTTTGAAACCAATAATTACTTTGAATTTTTTTCTAGAATAACCATTTTAAGAAATATGAATGTATTTGGGCCATCCATAACGATCATTTTTTTAAATTTCAATCATAAATCAGGTTCCCAATATTTTTATAATAATTTAAAATTTTATATTGAAAGATTGCTATAAAAGTTTTTTTAGGAATTTTAGAGGTGCTTTCTTGATTTTTGAAACCAATCCCATAAGTACATTTCCCATTCCATTGGGAACAAAAAATCAAATTTAAATTTCTCTCACATTAGCTGAATTTGGTAAGAGATTCTTTAATCTCTTTAACTATATTTTCCAATTTTTCAACATTGAGTTGCTGCTTTAAAGAAAACCTTTTATTTTTGACTTTATTTAATTCAATTTTCAAACTTTTATATTCATACAATAATAAATTGAATCTTATATCTTGATTTTTATCATTTTTTGAGAGAAAATATTTGGTGTTTTCATTTTCCACTATCATTTTTTCATTTTCCTTGATAATTTGAACTTCTTAAAATACAACATGATTTTATTTATTTCTGAGTTATTTAAATTTTGTGGTATAATCTCACAGAATCATTCATGTAATTGAACTCTCAAATATCTTAGATCATCATAATTTAATTCTATAGAAAAGTAATAAGAAGTGGAATAATTTACCTCTTGACTCACCTCAATGTTGTCCAAAAGACAATTGGAACATCCATCGCTTGATTCTGATGAGAATAGGGAATCATCACTAGAACTCCAAGTTGACACCTTGAAATCCATATTAATTTCATTCTTCTTCTTTTGTATTCTTCTTGAGAGTGGGGACTTTATATTTATGTGACCCTTTTATGGAACTCATAGAATCTTACCTATGGTTTACTTTATTTCCTATATTTCTTTTCATAATGGTATACCTTCTTCTTCATATATAATTTTTCCATATTCTTGGAAAGATGAGTAATCTCATCTTCACTTATATAAGATTCATCATTTTTGGCTTTAAAGTCAATGGTATTATTATCCTAACCTGTTTATCTTCCTTCTATGCTTTCATTTCCATTGTAATCTCACACGTCATGAAAATTTTTACACATAGAAATTATATAAAATTCATTCTTATCTAACCTGAAATGTAATATATTCATGGATTTGAAATCAATATCAAAGGTTATTACATCTTCGAGGGTCTATTTTTCTTCTTTTTTTTTTGATTGGTAGTATAACTATGCATATTTATTCTCCAAACTGGATATCATATGCTTTTAAGAAAAGTATGCATTATAGTTTTACAATAACCATTGTATGATCCATCAAAGTATGGTGCTCTGCCCATTGAGTATCCTTATGGATCACCTTGGACATTTGATGTAGAGTCCATCATTAATGGATCATTCTTTAAAACTTGTTAATTTTTTGAAATCAATTTTGTCTCTGATACCAATTGTTTTTCCAAGTAAAGATGGAAAGAGGGGTGGGGTGAATTTAATTTTAAAAACTTTTTTTAAAAAATAAAACATAAATAGATATATTTAAATAAAATTAGATAAATCAAATAAAATTGAGAGAGTTAAACATAAAATAAATAATTATAAGGGAAAGGTATTAAATAAAAGAGTTAGCATAGCAAGAACATAAATAAAAGATAAAGAACAATTTTATATAGGAGTTTGTAAATAATCCACTAAGGGATCCCTATGTCTCCCAACTCAAGATCCTTGAGAGGTTTTGGTTTAAACTCTTGGATTTAGTGGTGTCCAAGAAACCTATTGTAATAAGTAAGACCCTTTTTTTAGTAGTTGTAGTAAAAAACCTGATTACATAGCAAGCCTTTTAGTGGTTGTAGATAAAAACCAAATCACATTACTCTTAAGGTAGTAGTCACTTATCCCCCTCAAAATCAATGGTATTGAGAACCCATGAAAAATAAAAAAGGTGAGAATTTATATATTAAAGCCTAATTAATCACACTCATGATCCTCCCAAGAGAATTAAATAAGAAAAATTTGGAGAGAGTGAGACAAGAGTACACAAGATCTTTAAAAAGTGAGATAGGAAGCACAATGATCCCTAAAATGAATCTCCACGTAACCAATTCCTTTTAAGAACCCCTGGGGGTGTATTTATAGCCTCTAATGGCTTTGGTATCATTCTAGAACCTCTGAGGTGCCTAAAGAGTCATTTGGGGTTGAATTAAGGCATACAAGGCCCACTCCAATGACTTTTTTTTTGGAAATCTTGACACCACCTACCAGTTGGAGGCACCTGGAAAGAAGTAATGTTTTTTCCAGGTGCCATCAACCATCTGGTGGTATCCCACTATGTTTCCACTAGAACCTATATGTGTAAGACTTTAAAAACTCTGACCATTCTTCTCTTGATCCCTATATTTGGTTTGATACCTTCATGAATTTTTTTTAAAAATAAAAACATTGAAATATATGTAATGAAAAAATTTGAAACATTGTAATCGTTAATACCACCTAAGAGAGTTATATATACAACAACATACACAAACATACACACTAATAAAAACTGTTGGTCGAAGTTGATAACTCAGGAAGGGGTTAAATTGAGTTCCCATAAAAATTTCTATTAATTTTTTTTAACTTAAATACCCTAAGTAATTTAAAACACCCATTTACCTAAAATAGTATAGTTATATAATTTTATCCTTTGAAAAATCATATCGAATGTTTGATTAGAAATTAGTTAAAACATGTTTGAAAACTCTTTATTTCTTTTACAACCAATTTACTATTATAAAACAAAATATATAACACACTTGTTAAATCCAACTAAAAAAGTAGTGTTTTGTTACTATATTTAAAGTATATATAGGTTAATATTTAAAATAGACAAAACAAAACTAGAAATCACACATCAGAAATAAACAAGGGGTTTAGTCTTAAGCCAAGACCCAATCCTTTCCACTTGGAAATCACCCTATGTCAAGTAGTTTATTATAAAATAAAACAATCCAAAAAAAGGATTGTTTTGGATTACACAATAAACTCCTTATTTATAATGATTCGAAATCATGTTTGTATTGATATTAATGAAACAATTGTTGTTCATTTATAAATGTTTTTCTAGCCAAAACTGGAAAAAATGTCCATGTATGGAGATTACTGTTCCACCTTACCATGTGAGGGTCATGTGACCATTTCACCTTACCACATGTTTTATTTCACCTTACCACTTGAACAAACCGATTACCATGAGTTAGATGAGAAACAAAATTCTATATCATGAACTGACTGTGAATTATATATTGAGCTTACCAAATAGTGAGAATCATCTTACCATATCTACAATCAACCATCTTTGAGATAGAGTTATACGTACCTTATAATTGACCATATGTATCAGTGTAGTGATTTTGAAACAAACTACCTACTTCTTGAAGAAATAATGTTACCATGAAAATGTGTATATAATTTTTCAGTAAGTAATACACTAATTGTGTCTATTACTATAGTGACTGCACAATGAAATAGCTTACTAAATGTAGTCATGAACCTTATGCGTGTAAAATCGAACATATTATGTGAAGTGATGAACTAATTGTGACAAACTACCACAAAAACCGACCATGACATGTTTCCATGAGATCAACTAACCATTCAATAAGTGAAGAAATATTTCCATTTCAAACTTAGTTTTGGATCATTTCAAATCTATAATGGATATTTTTAAAGCATTAATTTAAGTGTTGGTGAATTTAATGTTTCATTTATTATTCTTCAAAAACTAATTATGATGAATATTTCTATAATAATAATATTCAATAATGTGAAAAATAGATATGTGGTGTGCAGGTAACTAAAAACTTGTTCTATTACATAGAGAATAACAGAGGATATTGTACATGTGAACCTCTGATATAGAGAAGACTCGATGATGCTCTGTTTTCTAGAATTTTCTGAGAAACTTTTCCAAGATCCTTATAAATAAAATTTCAAGGACTTTGAACAAAAAAATATATTCGAATCAAGCTACATCAAATTTTTTCATTCTTAATCACTTTCGCTTTTCATTTGTGATTATATTTGGAGTGGGGTTTTGTATTTCTCTATTTATATATAAAAACAAATTCCCCTACATTAAACCAGAGAGTACTTGGTACTCTCTTAAATATTTCATTTTTATTCCCTTTAATAACTATGAAATAGGTCTCGGGTGAATCAGTATTTTATCTTATCCCATGTATATCTACGGAAGAGGCTTTGTGCCAAAACAGTCCTATATACTATTGTTTATAAAACTTGATCTAGGTTATGGATCAATTTTTTTGGGTAACAAATAGACTGACAGCTGGTGATTTTCAAGTGGAGGGGATTAAGTATTGGATTTAGATCAAACCCCTTTTTAAAATTCTTTTGTGCTTTATCAGTTTTGTTTTATTTATTTGTAAATAAAACCTAATTTGATATTCTTAATAATTAAATAAAACTTTACTCTGATAAATAATCTTAATTTTTGTTTTATATATAGTATTTGGTTGAGTAAATTAGTTTCAAAAGTTGAATTACTTTCAATGTTATTTCTACTTATCCTTGATCCTATATTTGATAAGTTATTTGAAAATTAAATTATAAATTTATACAATTTTCTTAAATGGTTGTTCTTTATTAAATTGGGGGATTTAGTGTTTAAATTGTTAAAAAAATTATTGGAAACTAAATTCAACCCACTATTATGTTTTCCACTCTAACCAACATTTGGTATCATAGGATCACAAAATATATTTATAAACTATGATCTTGTTTTACTTAGAGATATTAAATTTCTATTTTATCTAAATTTAGTTATTTATGGATAACAATAGACAAGAAGGAACTAACACTAATAAACCTACTTATTTTAATGGGAATAATTATTCTCGATGAAATTTAAAAATGAAAATTTACTTAGAATGTATAATATTTGGTATATTGGCCGCTATTGAAGATAAATATAAAAACCCTCAAACTGATAGTTCTTACTGGATTGATGATACTAAAGAAACATATGAATTTCATTGTAAATCAATGAATACTTCATAATCTATGTTATGAGAATATTAATTTAATATATTATATGCATGTGATACTACTTTTGAAATCTGATATTTCTTTTCTATATCTCATGAATGAATTTCTAATGCTAAAGAAATGCATCTAAACACTTATACTATTAAATATGATACTTTTCATATGAAGATTCATGAATCTATCTCTGAAATGTATCATAGGTTCAATGAGATATTTAACACGATTCACACACTAGGAAAGAAAATTATCGACTTGGATTAAGTCATGCGACTTCTCATATGCCTTCTAGAAATATAGAGAGGAATATTTGTGTGCTTCATAGAGTCTTGAAACATTATAACACTACTAGTAAAGGATATTATTGGAAATATCATGATGTATGAATAAGAATTATAGGTGAAAAAAGAGGAAGTGGATGAACCCAACAGAAATTTTGTATCTTATAAGACTCCCGATATTAAATAAAAAGATAAGATTAGATCTCAATGTTCAAATGAAGAATAATTACCTACCAATAATGATGAACAAATGGAACATCTGTCTAGACTTTTCAAGAAGTTTTATAAAAAGAATAATTTCTTCCTGAAATTCAATTACAGAGGTAAGTATAAAAAAGGTAATTATAGAATATTGGAAGAAGGATAACTCTACTAATGAATAAATATTTTATAAATGTAAAAGGAATGGACACATCAAATTATATTATTCTAAGATTAATTATTAGAAGAAATATTAGGACAAGATCAAAAAGTACAAAAATTATATGAAATAAACTTGGAGTAACTCAGAGGATATTTCAAGTGAATCAGACTCAAGCAGAGAAGACAGAATTGATAAAGCTAATATGTGTTTTATGATAAAAAAAATCAGAGGTATTAAATGTTTTCCTGAATCTCATTACACATTTAAAATAATTATAATACTGAAAATAATGAAGATAATATGTCCCATGATGAATTATTTGAATATTATAATATTCTAGAAGATACATTAAATGAATTAGAAGATATATATAAAACATTAAATAAGTAGAATACTTTGTCTTCTCACATTAAAACAGATCTTAAAGTACAAAATGATAAGAATGTTAAACTTCTTAAAGAAAATAATTAACTAAAATCATCTGAATAAAAATTAAATAATGATCTATAGAGGTTCAGTAATAGAATAAAAACCATTACCTAGATTATTTTTTAACATAAAACATTAAAATATACCACTGGAATATGATATCAACCTAGGGAGAGGAAAATCAATAAAAATAAATTTGTTCTAAGTTCCATTTCTATCAGTACTGGTGGTAGTTTTTATTCCACTAAACCTAATAAATTTTTTCCTTATAAGAGTCTTATATCTTATTATAGGAAACTATTAAATCATTTATGGATTCTTAAATCACTTATTGCTAACATCTCTAGACCCAAGAAAATATGGCTGAAAATTGTTTTTTTATTATGCAAACACTTTTAAGGAAAAAAGTGGGAAACCATATATGACTTCCCCACATCACCAATTCACCACTTCACCACATTAAATCATACAAGCACAACAGATGAAAAATCCCTTCAAGCATTCAAACTGAAAAACCATCATAGCTGGAGATAAAATCACCAAGAGAAGGATGAGGTACCACGAACCAGAGAGTATGAACATTAGGAAAGCTGGAAAAACCTTAGAATTGGTCACCTCAAACGCTCACCAGTGCGACCGACGACACCAGCCCAAATCCACAAACCCGCCGGCGAACTCTAGTAGGATTTCTCCCAAACCCTCCAGTGAAGTGAGATGAACCCTAGAAATATCACATCCACAAAGGGAGACGAATAAACTATATCGAGGATGAACAGGCCGTCCGGATGCTAAACCCTACTCTACAGGCAACTGCAGTGCAATCTCAGACCAAACGGCACTCCGCTGACCCCTTTCCAACATTACTAAAGCAGAGAAAACCCAAATCCATTAGAACGCAGTCAACACAGAGATCAGAAATCCATCCATGATCAAACAGTACCCACACTGCACAAACATCCTCCTCTATCATCAAAACCAAAAGTGAACCATCCTCTTCCTTCAAAATCAAATGCAAACCATCCACTATCAACGATTCCAAATGAAAATCAACAGCCTTCCATTCCATAAACAGAGCCTTCATGAGATTAAACAAGCAATCCATCAATAGCATAATGGCCAATCACCAGAGCCAAATTGGGAATCACCCCACCGCAACCACGATCTCCTCCATCCACATCTGTAGCAACCCGATGAAGAAGACATTCCAAGGAGAAAGAAGTCGGGTCTTCATCACCTAGGACTGGGAGAACTGGCATCACCTTGATGAAAATTCTCCATTGAAGGAATCCAATAAGATCAGAGCCTACAATGCCTCTCTAGGAAAAAGCCATAAAAATCACTACCACAGAGGAACCCTCAACGAAGATCCATGGAAAGAAAGAGGAATCGTTGATGCAAAAGGGTACACCGAATATGAAACCAACGCAAGAACTCCAGCAAACCGTCACACACAAAAAATCAAAAAACATGGAAAAACGAAACCATCAAAGCCCCTCTCCCCTCCATTCCATACTAGGACCGATGACGAGGCGCTCAGGACCGAATCCGTCAACCACAGCCACCAAGCCCTAATCTGCCACCAAGACGCCTCCACCCACCAGACCGAAGCCTTCTCCCGCTGAGATGAGACTATGACGACAACCGAGCCACTGAGGATCGCTGATGAAGGGTATACAGATGTTGATCCAACCGAGGCTAGAGGAGGGAAGGGAGAGAAGCCTTGGTTGAAACCCTAACGCTCAAGAGAGAGGGTACGCTGCTGCTCTGAGGCCCCCTTTTCCCAAGAAAATATGGGAACCAAAATAATTTTTAGTTTAAATCTATTTTATAGGAAACCTTCTTGAATAGTTACAATTAAAAACTATAGTACTTGTATAGTGGATGTTCTAGACATAAGACCAGTGACCACTCAATCTTCAAAAACATGATTAATGTGGATGGTGGAAATATCACTTTTGGTGACAATGCCAATGGTAAAATAATTGGACTCGTCCAAATTGGTAACTATAGTACAATTTTAATTTCTAAAGTTTTATTTTTAGCTGGATTGAAGTATAATATATTTAGTATATCATAGTTATTTGATGATGGTTACCACTTTATTTTTTAAAATAATGGTTGTAATTTTTTTAATACCAATCATACCTTAGTTTTTAATGCTATGATAAATGATAATGTTTATGAATTAGATTTAAATTTTTTTTTCTCAAAAAAATTCCTACTTGATTTCCTTTCACAAAGAATCTTGGATTTATAATAGGTCAATTTTACATTGAAATATTCACTCACTTAGAAAGATAACTTGGAATAGTTTAGTCAAGGACCTACCCAAACTAGAATTCCAATTAGACAAAGATTGTAATCCCTTTCAAAAGGGAATTAAACATAAAATATAATTCAAATTAATGAAATAAGACATAAAATCTCGTCCTTTAGTGTTGTTTCACATGTATTTGTTTGGACCCTCTAGAGTTTATAGTGTATCAGTAAAACATTATTCTTATGTTATAGTTGATGATTATTCAAGGTATACATGGGTGTTTTTCCTTGATCATAAAAAAGACTTCCTTTCATATTTTTTCAAATATGATAAATTTGTTAAAAATATTAGCGGAAATTGAATTAATACCTTAAAAGGTGATCATGGTCATGAGTTTGAAAATCTGGATTTTGAATCCTTATGCTCAAAACATGGCTATAGAAAAAACACATTATGCTCTTATGAACCCACAACATAATGGTGTAATAGAGAGAATAAATATAACCCTTCAATAGATTTCATGTTCCATGCTCAATGAGTATGATTCACCTATCTATTTTGGGAAGAATCTATAAATAAATATTTTTATATAATTAATAGAGTTTTAGTAAGAACAATATTAAAGAATAAATCCTATTAATTATTGAATGTTAGAGAACCTATGGTTAATTACTTTAGATTTTTTGGTTGGAAGGTATTCATACTCAATACAGAACATAATTTATAAAAAATTATTTTGAGAATGATTAAGGAATGTTCCATGGATATTCTAAATCTAGAAAATAATATAGGGTGTGTAAAATAAGGACTAATCTTGTGGAAGAATCTATACATGTCATGTTTGATGAAATAGATCCAATGAGCCTAATACCTCTTTAAAAAATCCTGAGGATGACCTTTACTGTTGGGATATAAATGGAAAACCAGGTGATAATTCTACAAAACCTCCTATAAATAACTCACCTTGTTCTGATGAACAGATTGAACCCAAACATATAGATGAGAATGAGGTGTCAAAAAATTATATTCCTAGAGATATTAGGAGACATAAATATCATCACTTATATATTGTTGTAGGTGTCAATGATAGAGGAAATCAGACTAGATCTTCTATAAGAAATTATGTTGAACATCAAGATTTATTAACCCAACTTAAACCTAATAAGATCAATATGAAATTAATGATTAATTCTAGGTAATGAATATGTAAGAAGAATAATACCAGTTAGAATTAAATATAGCTTTAGAATTATTTAAAATACCCAAAGACTACCTAAAGATTAGAACTAAATGGCTGATTAGAAACAACATTGATGATTAAGGTACAATAGTTAAAAATAAATATAGATTTTTTTCACAAGTACATTGTCAATAAGAAGGTATTGAATATTAGGAAACCTTTTCTCCAGTATCTTGGCTTAAAGGCATTAGAATATTTCTTTCATATGAAGTAAATTTTAATTTCAAATGATATCAAATGGATGAAAATATATTATTTTTAAATGGTTATATTGATTATTTATTTTAGAACAACCCCCTAGATTTCAAAACACTCACTTTAAAAATTATTTTTTTAATTTTAAAAAAAAATATTTGTATGGTATAAAAAAGGATCCTAGATCTTGGTATGATAGGATCAGCTCATTTTTTATTTCTAAATTTTTTACTAAAGGAATTTATAACCCTAATTTATTTTCCAAAACAATTCCAAATTTTTTTAGTAGTATAAATATATGTTGATGATATTATTTTTGGATATTGAAGAAATTATTTATGTACTGGTTTTTAAAAAATAATGAAAAGTTAATTTGAAATGAGTTTGATGGGTGAAATTAAATTCTTTCTTGGTTTTCAAATTTTTTAAAATAAAGAAGGAAATATTTTAAATCAAATCAAGTAAACCAAAGATATTTTAAAAAATTGTGGTATAGTCATTACTAAAGTTATTGATACTCTCATGAGTATTTTATACAAGTTGAATCTTGATGAAATTGGGAAACTAGTTGTTCTAACCACTTCCTTAAGTATGATTGTAAATTTACTATAATTAATTGGTAGCCAACCATATATAATGTTTAGTGTGTGTATATGTGATATTTTTCAAGAAAATTTAAAAGTGTCACATTTACTAGCTGTCAAAAGAATATTCAAATACCTCAAAACTAAAACTAACATAATATTTTTTTTACTCCAGAGGACATGAATTTTATTTGGTTAGTTATTTGGATTCATATTTTGGTGGTTTTAAGTTAGACAAAAAAGAGAGCTTTTGGAAAATAAAATTTTTTAGGAAATTATCTAGTTTCATGGTGTATTAAGAAACAAAACTCTATGTCATTATCCACTACTGAAGTTGAGTAAATAGTTACAAGTAGTTTTTGTGAAAAAAAATTGGATGAAACATTGATCGTACCACGATTCACTATTTTATTCCACCCTTACACCGCTGTTTTAAACTAGTTTTGTAATGAATATTCCAAATATAATAATA
This sequence comes from Viscum album, assembly GCA_963277665.1. Lineage (NCBI taxonomy): Eukaryota > Viridiplantae > Streptophyta > Magnoliopsida > Santalales > Viscaceae > Viscum > Viscum album. The sequence goes on along the minus strand of OY728138.1, from coordinate 1,524,339,988 downwards.
AATTGAACTTTATGTTTGAATCAATTAATTAATTTTAATCAATATTATAATGTTAAATGTTACTTGTATTTATTATTTCAATGTAGGTGGAGATGATTTGGAAGTCCCTTGATGAAGTGGAAGAAAAATGGGCCAAAATTGCATGGATCCATAGACATATGTCCACTGTTTTGTATACTCCACGAAATCCGTGCATCCAAATGGGCTGATATTTTTTGGGCCTGTCCAAAATTTAATATTATACATTTCATATCAAGGAACCAAATCCTTATTCAGCTTCTATAGGGCCCATCCAAACTGATCTTTCCATGACACCGAATCTGCACAAAGTCAAAATTGGCGTTCTGTATTATATCAATATCTCGAGTTATAGTGGTCAAAATGGTGCTAAAATTTCAGTGGTGATAGAAAAGATACGGGGATACAACTTTCCAGTTTTTTTACAAGGGATATTCGACAGTCTAATATCCGAAAACCTTTCTCTAAGTGGATTATCAAAATATGGGTTCCCAAAACCACTTCTCATTTTGGCTATAAAAAGACACCTTGGGAACCCCATTTGGAAGTTCGGACAGGAGGCAAGGTGCTGCCATTTTGGAGTCTCCAAGGAGTCTTCTCGACATACCTAGAAGTTCTTGAGGCTATGGGAAGTGCTACTGCAATATCTTCTTCTTCTTCTTCTCCCATGGGTTTCTAAACCCCTTGTGATCACCCAGGGAGGAATGTGATGTAATCCCGAGCTTCAAAGTTGTATTATTTTGAATAATCTTTTTAATTTAAGGTTGTTGTGTTATTTTTCATCATCCTCTATTCTTATTTTATTTATTTATGTACTGGTATGTCATGCTCAACTCATATGATCATGTTTGGGGGTACCCATTCATGTGATGTTTCACACACCGTTCACCATTTTCTTTTCCCCCTTCCAATTGTGGTGTTTTTGTGGTTCGTATTGGTCAATTGAACTCACATAATCACTATCAAGGTCATTCAAATTTATTCCATATTATCACAATGAAATAACATACAAACCTTGACAACACATCGAATTCTTCATGTGTTTCCTTGGTGAGTTTCGGTTATGATGTCGAACACAAATCATCCAATCATCGGCAGTGTCCGGTGAATCGTTATGTGTTTTCAACTAAACCCTAGGAGGTATACTAGTATAAACTCAGTAAAATTCTATTTATAGGTGTTAAAAACAAGGGATTAAAATATTATAACCCCATCCCTTGAATCGATGAAGGATGGTCACCATGAGACTTTCCCGGGTCGATCACGTTTAATCAATCTTGTTCATTTCTACTTTGTTTTATTTCTTTCATTTCCTATTTTCATCATTAATCATAAAACCCACAAGTTTTACAAAACCTAATTCAACTTCTACTTCCATAATCAAATCCCTCTTTTTAAATTAATGTTCTAAGGCTTCGTCGAGAGACGACCTAGGGTTGCTGCTATACTGCAGAAATTCTAGTCAAAATTAAACAACTAATTTGACGCGCTCGACAACACGATCAAATTTTGGCGTTGTTGCCTGGGAGACAAGATAATTTTTTTCTTTATTTCCTTTTATTTAGTTATTTTACTTATTAATTAGTACTCCTTTAAATACCCCACACCCATTTGATTATTTTTGTTTTGGATTTTGTCTTTATTTTTGGTTATTTTTGGTGTGTTCTTTATCTCTCACTCTCTCTCTAAAACTTCTTCTACATCTCCCTCACTAATTATATAGTATAAAATTCTATTCTTCTTTCACCCTTCTTAAGTTTTTTTATCCATCTCAAATAAAAAAACACAAAAAACAATCAATCAATCAAACTGGACATCATTGTTGCATGACAAGATCTGGTAAAGAAACACTACTTGAATTTGATCCTGAAATTGAAAAGTCACTTCACACACAAATCAAGGCATATAGAGAAGGTCAATCAAGTAACATTTAGGAATCCATTTTGGAACCTCAAGTATTTCTAAACCAACCCAAAATTGAACCCAATCAAACCCAAGAAAACATGGCTGCAAATAATCGAACTTTAAAAGAATTGACCACCCCTAATGTGGAGTACCAACCTGCGTACATCCAATATCCCGAGGAACTAGACAACATTAAGCTGAGATCAGGAATCATCCACCTTCTTCCTAAATTCCATGATCTTCCCGGTGAGGACCCTCACAAACATCTCAAAGAATTTCACATAGTGTGCTCCACCATAAAACCCCAAAATGTGTCTGAGGACTTAATCAAGTTTAGGGCCTTCCCTTTCTCCCTTGATGGTGTAGCCAAAGATTGGATATAACATTTGCCTACCATGATTGGGGGCTGAAATGACCTTAAATGACTCTTTCTAGAGAATTTTTTCCCTACCTCCCAAACTGCATCAATTAGGAAAGAAATTTGTGGCATTAGGTAGTTACAAGGAGAGACCCTTCATGAATACTAGGAGAGATTCAAAAGACTTTGTTCAAGCTGTCCCCACCACCATATTAGTGAACAACTACTAATCCAATACTTCTATGAGGGACTTATTCCCATGGATCGTGGAATGATTGATGTTGCAGCTGGTGGTTCCCTAGTTGATAAAACTCCTTCCGCCGCTTGTGACTTAATAGCCAACATGGCTCAAAACGCACAACAATTTAGTACACGAGAAATTGTACCGACTCGAGGAGTTCATGAGATAAGTCATTCATCCCTAGAAAAAAAGGTAGATACTAAACTTGATGAGATGCATACCCTTCTAAGGCAATTAGCTCAAACACAAGGTAACTCTCACTCTACTTCTATTCCATTGCATTGTGGTGTTTGTTCTGATAACACTCATTTTTCTGAACAGTGCCCACAACTTCAAGATTCATCTGAGTCTTGTGCAGCTATGTTCCCAGGGTGTCCATTCCAATAAGCACCTCCCTTCAAGCAAGAACAATTCAGGCCAAATCCAACTCCAAGGTGGCAAGCACAACCCCATTACCGACAAGGAGGAAACTCAATCTACCCAAGGAAGAATTTGTATCAACAAGGACAAGGTGTGCAACCTTCTTATACTTCAACTTATCAAAACAATCATCCTCCTCCACCCAAATCTGAACCAAGACTCGAGGATATGGTAAAGAAAATGGAAACCCAGAACCTCTGGTTCCAATATACCACACAATCAGCAATTCAAGACCTACGAACTAAAGTGTGACAATTGGCAAGCACCATCGGTGAGCTTAAGATGCAAGGGTCTGGACAACTACCATCCCAACCCATCACCAATCCGAAGGACAAAGGTAATGTATGTGCAATTACACTTCGTAGTGGTAAAGAAGCTTCTCCTTCTACTGATTCTATGAAACAGGTATGTCCCCCTCTTGAAAACACTCCCTCCCAACCCTCAAAAATTTCATGTAATGAAAAACAAAATAAAAAGGGAAATCAAATTATCATTGATGATTCAAATGAACAATCAATTCCTCTTCCTTTCCCTCAAAGACTCTCTAAATATAAGAAAAACTTTGATAATGAGATTGAAAATGAAATAATGGATACATTTAAAAAAAGTTCAAGTTAATATTCCATTTTTGGATGTAGTCAAGCAAATTACCTGTTATGCCAAATTTCTTAAAGATCTTTGCACCCATATAAGGAGGTTGAAGGGGAATGAGAGAGTCAACCTGGGAAGGAATGTCTCGGCCTTGATTCAACCAGAAATGCCAACCAAATGCAAGGATCCGGGCACATTCACGATACCGTGTACCATAGGGGAGACCTTATTTTCTAATGCTATGCTAGATTTAGGTGCTTACATTAATGTAATGCCTCACTCTGTGTATACTTCTCTACAAGTTGGAGAGCTTCAACCAACAGGCATTTTCGGGAAACTTTCCAACCGGAATACAACGCATCCAAAAGGAGTGATTGAGTATGTTCTTGCTAGAGTGAAGAATCTCATCTTCCCTGCTGATTTCTACATTCTTGAGATGGAAGATACCCAAACCCAAGGACATGCTACTCTCATACTTGGGAGTCCATTCCTAAAAACAACATAGACGATCATCAACGTTCATAATGGTACGCTTTCCAAGGAATTCGGAGGAGAAAATTAAGTTTTAACGTCCTTGAGGATATGAAACACCCCGTTGAAGAGCACTCCACTCTTCCTATCTATTCAATGGAAGTGCTCTCAAACGATGCACACACACGCAATTCTCTTCTAAACCCAAAATCTGATTCTTTTTTTTATTCACCCTTGGATGATTTGAGTTTTGATTCTTGTTTTGAGTGTTGTGTGGGTTCGGAAAAATGTAAATTTTGTGCTTTAATTGATGAGTGTGTTTATTCGGAGGTACCCATGACTATCGATGATTCTGAAAATCTCATTTCAATATATTTTCTTTCCTTTGAGAATAAACATGAGCAGATAGATAGTTTCATGGACCTCACTCCCCCTAAATCCACTCCCTCAATACAAAAACCCCTGGTGTTGAAATTAAAACCACTTCCATCAAATTTAAAATATGCCTATCTTGAGGGTATTGACCAATTGCCCATCATTATTGCCAATAACATCTCTCAACAGCAGGAATCAAAACTTCTTGATCTTTTGAGAAAGTGTAAAATGGCAATAGGATGGTCATTGTCTAATATTCCTAGGATTAGCCCATCTATTTGTATGCACCATATACTTTTGGATGATGAGGCTAAGCCTGTAAGGCAGGCTCAACGCCGGTTGAATCCCACTCTCCTTGAAGTGGTAAAATTGGAAGTCAGTAAATTACTTACTGCTGGGATCATTTATCCTATATCTGATAGTAAATGGGTTAGCCCAGTTCAAATTGTGCCTAAAAAAATAGGAATAACAGTTGTGTCAAATGAAAGGAATGAATTGGTTTCAATGCGTGTGCAAAATAGTTGGTGAGTCTGTATTGACTATCGTCGACTGAATCAATCCACACGGAAGGACCACTTTCCTTTACCTTTCATTGACCAAATGTTAGAACGATTGGATGGTAAGTTCCATTATTGTTTCCTTGATGGCTATTCGGGTTATTTCCAAATCCATATAGCCCCTTATGACCAAGAAAAGACAACATTTACCTGTCCATTCGGCACATTTACATACAGGAGGATGCCATTCGGTCTATGTAATGCTCCTAGTACTTTTCAGTGATGTATGTTGAGTATTTTTTCTGAGTACCTTGAGAGTTGTATGGAAGGTTTTTTGGATGATTTCATGGTCTATGGTTCTTCTTTTGATTATTGTTTGGAAAACCTAGGTTTTATCCTCCATTGATGCATTGAAAAAGATCTTATTTTAAATTATGAAAAATGTCATTTCATGGTTGAGCGGGGGATAGTTCTTGGGCATATCATTTCAAATAAGGGAATTCAAGTTGATAAATCTAAAATTGAATTAATTTCATCACTTCCATATCAAAAATTTGTTCGTGAGGTGCGGTCTTTCTAGGGTCATGCTGGTTTTTACCACTGATTCATTAAAAACTTTAGTAAGATCACACTTCCCTTATCTCGGTTATTACAAAAGGATTTTGAATTTGTTTTTGATAAAAATTGTGAGGATGCTTTCAATTCACTACAAATGAGTCTCACATCACCTCCCATAATCCAACCGCCAAGGTGGGATCTCCCCTTCGAGCTTATGTGTGATGCCTCTAACTTTGCAGTTGGGGCAGTTTTATCACAAAGGGTTGAGAAGTCCCCTCATGTCATTGTGTATACCTCACATACCCTTGACCCTGCCCAGGTAAACTACACAACCACTGAAAAATAACTTATTTCTATTGTGTTTTCCTTGGAAAAATTCCGTTCATATCTTCTCGGGTCAAAAATCATGTCTTTTCTGATCATGATGCCCTTCGATTCCTCTTAAAGAAACCTGAATCCAAACCCCACCTCATTCGATGGATGCTCCTCCTCCAGGAGTTTTACCTTGAGATTAGAGATAAGATATGGGTGGAGAATGTGGTTGCTGACCACATTAATAGGATTTCCCCACCATTGGGCCATCATGTTGACTCACCCATACCTATTGGAGAATTCTTCCCTCATGAGAACCTTTGTGATGTTGTGGACCTTACCCCCTGGTATGCAGACATTGTGAATTTTCTAGCAACATCTAGGGTCCCCACTGATTTTATCATTTCACAATCCTAGAGACTTGAGTATGATTCTCATTGGTACATTTGGGATGACCCATACTTGTGGAGAATTTGTAGTGACCAAGTAGTTCGTAGGTGTGTCCCTGACCATGAGTTCACCTCTGTTTTGACATTTTTCCACACCTTGGCATGTGGGGCCACTTTGGCTCTCAACGTACATCTCGAAAGGTCCATGACTCAAGAATTTATTGGCCAACATTGTATAGGGATTCCCATAGTTTTTTCAATTCATGTAGTCTTTGTCAATTCACAGGGAACATCTCCAAGAGGAATGAAATGCCCCAAAAGCCCATGTTATTTTTTGAGATCTTTGATGCATGTGGCATTGACTTCATGGGGCCTTTTACAAATTCATTTGGATTTTTGTACATCTTAATATATGTTGACTATGTTTCTAAATGGGTGGAAGCAAAGGATACTAGGACCGATGACTCTCGAGTGGTTGTTGATTTTGTGAGGTCCCAAATTTTTAGTAGGTTTGGTTTACCAAGATTCATCATTAGTGATTAGGGTTCACATTTTTGTAATCGTAACATGAAAAATTTGCTTTGTAAGTATGGGGTTGATCATAAAGTCTCCACTTCATATCACCCCCAAACTAATGGAAAAGCAGAAATATCAAATCGGGAAGTTAAACGAATCTTGGAAAAAACGGTACAACCCAATAGGAAAGATTGGAGTTTGTGCTTGGATGATGCACTTTGGGCATACCGTACTGCTTTTAAAACCCCAATCGGAATGTCACCATATAGAATTGTGTTTGGAAAGGCTTTTCACCTCCCATTAGAGGTAGAACACCATGTATATTAGGCTGTTAAACAATGTAATATGAACCTTTCAGATGTAAGTGAGAAAAGAAAGCTTCAGATTCAAGAGTTAGAAGAAATTAGACGTGATGCATATGAGAACTCCTGGATCTATAAAGAGAAGAAAAAGGCTATTCATGATAGCATGATTCACCATCATAAGTTTCATATTGGTGAGAAGGTACTCATGTACAATTCCAGGCTTAAGCTCTACCCAAGTAAGCTTCGTTCCTGATGGCTCGGTCCTTATATTGTTACTAATGTTTACCCTTTTGGTGCAATATAGGTTTTTCATGAGTAGAGTGGACTAAGTCTTACCTTCAATGGCCAGTGACTTAAACACTTCTATGAGGATTTTCGGAAGAATCCGGTGGAGGAAATCCACCTTCTCGATGCATCATACCAATAAAACACACCAGGTTTTATCCTTCTCACATTATCAATTATATCAGTGAGGACACTGTACATTCTAGGTGTGGTGGTGGATACATTCCTGGGTTGGTTAGGAATTTTCATCGTTTTCTCCTTTTGTTTTCTCTTTTTGGCCTTCTTTATGGTATTTTCATTTTTCCCCATCAACAAATTTGAAGTTCCATGATTTGGAGACCATAAAGGGGGGAAAGTAAAAATACCATAACGAAGGCTAAAAAGAATTTTTGTATGAATTTACCATCAAGGAGTTATTTTTTTAGTGAATTGGTTTTATTTCAATGATATAAATGGTCATATCTATGTGAGTCCTTTGAGATGATTGATGCTCCTTGTGTGAGTAGTTTTTGGGAAAACTGTTTCACTCATATCTCTACAAATTTTTGCACCAAACCACAAAGTGTGAATATTTCTTACTTAATATAAGGTAAATATATGTTGGGTTAATATTTTTAAGCTTTAAATGATATTTCCATACATTTTTTCCTTATCTGATATGTTTCATTATTGTACCAGATTGACCTGTGCGTGTGTACCTAATGTCCAACAGTTGTATGCCCTAAAAAAACAAATAAAAAAATAAAAAAAATTGTTGTGTCTTGGGCAGGTCAAAAACCACTCTTCTTCAACCTTTGATCTTGTTATAACTATTTCAATTAGTGTCGTGAGGAGATCAAACAAGGGTTGAGAGATGAGTGTGAGATTTGTTCCAAATGCAAATTCAAAAAAATATAATAAATGAGGGGAGTGATGAAATGTGAAACATATGGGGATATCTAGGCCGGGAGCTTATGGTTTGACTTCTGGGAATACTTAAATGAGTGGGTCTTGAAATATGATTGCAAAGGATGTAGGACAGGTTCGGTGAAAAATCATTTAAAGCTGAATAATGTTAAAATAACCTATATTTATTTGATATGAAGTGGAAAGAATAACATGGAATGTTTTTCACACACACACATGGAGAGTTAGTGTCATGGTTAACTTATGAATTCCTTTCTCAATTTGGTATCATGAATCTTTTTGAATTTCGCTATGATATGATTTATGAGACTTCTTTTTCTATTTTCACTAGGAAAAAAACTCCTTGGTGTGGTTCGTGCATTGATCACATTACGTTAAATAAAATTTCCTCAAATATTAAATCTTCCTGATGTTGGAAATATATATATATGCATCATTTTATATGGATATGTGGCTTTTCCCAGGAGTGAAATTTTTTAGGTGTGGGGTGTGATCGTACCACGATTCACTATTTTATTTCACCCTTACACCGCTGTTTTAAACTAGTTTTTTAATGAATATTCCAAATATAATAATAAATTTAACTTTATTTTTAAATCAATTAATTAATTTTAATCAATATTATAATGGTAAATGTTACTTGTTTTTATTATTTCAATGTAGGTGGAGATGATTTGGAAGGGCCTTGATGAAGTGGAAGAAAAATGGGCCAAAATTGCATGGATCCATGGACATCTGTCCACTGCTTTGTATAGTACACAAAATACGTGCATTCAAATGGGCTGATATTTTGTGGGACTGTCCAAAATTTAAAATTCTACATTTCATATCAAGGAACCCAATCCTGATTCGGATTCTATGGGGCCCATCCGAACTGATTTGTCCAAGACACCGAATCTGCACAAAGTCAAAAGTGCAGTTCTGTATTTTATTAATATCTCGAGATATATTGGTCAAAATGGTGGAAAACGTTCGATGGTGATATAAAAGACGTGGGCCTACAACTTTCCAGTTTTGCCAAAAGGGATATTCGACTGTCTAATAACCAAAAACCTTTCTCCAAGTGGTTTATCAAAATCTGGGTGCCCAAAACCACTTCTCATTTTGGCTATAAAAAGACCCCTTGGGCACCCCATTTGGAAGTTAGGCCAGGAGGCAAGGTGTTGCCACTTTGGAGTCCCCAAGGAGTCTTCTCAACATCCCTATCAAATCTGGAGGATATGGGAAGTGTTACTTCAACATCTTCTTCTTCTTCCTCTCCCATGAGTATCTAAACCCCTTGTGATCACCCAGGGAGGAATGTGATGTAATCCCGAGATTCAAAGTTGTATTATTTTGAATGATCATATTAATTCCAGGTTATTGTGTTGTTTTTCATCATCCTATATTCTTATTTTATTGAGTTATGTACTGTTATGTCATGATCAACTCATATGATCATGTTTGGGGGTACCCATTCATGTGATGTTTCACACACTGTTCACCATTTTCTTTCCCCCCTTCCAATTGCGGTATTTGTGTGGTTCATATTGGTCAATTGAACTCAAATAATCACTATAAAGGTCATGAAAATTTATTCCATGGTATCACAATGAAATAACATACAAACCTAGACAACACATCGAATTCTTCATGTGTTTCCTTGGTGAGTTTTGGTTATGATGTCGAACACAAATCACCCAATCATCGGCGGTGTTCGGTGAATCATTATGTGTTTTCGAATGAACTCTAGGAGGTATCCTAGTATAAACTCAGTAACATTCTAGTTCTAGGTGTTACAAACTAGGTATTAAAAGATCATAACCCCATCCCTTGAAGTGATGAAGGATGAGCACCACGAGACTTCCCCAGGTTGATCACGTTTAATCAATCTTGTTCATTTCTACTTTGTTTTATCACTTTAATTTCCTATTTTCATTATTAATCATAAAACCCCCAAGTTTTACAAAACCTAATTCATATTATAATTCCATAATCAAAACCCGCTTTTTAAATTAATGGTCTAAGGCTCCGTCGAGAGACGACCTAGGGTTGCTGCTATACTGTAGAAATTCTAGTCAAAATTAAACAAATAATTTGATGCGCTCGACAACGCGATCAAATTTTGGCATTGTTTCCAGGGATAAAAGATCATTTTTTTTCTTTATTTCCTTTTATTTAGTTATTTTACTTCTTAATTAGTACTCCTTTAAATACCCCACCCCCATTTGATTGTTTTTGTTTTGGGTTTTGTCTTTATTTTTGATTGTTTTTGGTGTGTTCTTTATCTCTCTCTCTCTCTCTAACTTCTTCTCCATCTCCCTATATAATTATATAGTATAAAATTATATTCTTATTTCACCCTTATAAAGTTTTTTTATCCATCTCAAATAAAAAAAAACAACAAACAATAAATCAATCAAACTGGACATCATTGTTTCATGACAAGATTTGGTAAAGAAACACTACTTGAATTTGATCCTGAAATTGAAAAGTCAATTCACACACAAATCAAGGAATATAGAGAATGTTAATCAAGTAACATTGAGGAATAACTTTTGGAACCTCAATTGGTTCTAAACCAACCCAAAATTGAACCCAATCAAACCTAAGAAAACATGGCTGCAAATAATCGAACTTTAAAAGAATTGACCACCCCTGATGTGGAGTACCAAACTGTGTACATCCAATATCCCGAGGAAGCATCCCAATTTGAGCTAAGATCAGGACTCATCCACCTTCTTCCTAAATTCCATGGTCTTCCCAGTGAGGACCCTCACAAACATCTCAAAGAATTTCACATAGTGTGCTCCACCATGAAACCCCAAAACTGAGGACTTAATCAAATTTAGGGCCTTCCCTTTCTCCCTTGATGGTGTAGCCAAAGATTGGATATACTATTTGCCTACCACGATTGGGGGCTGGAATGACCTTAAACAACTTTTTCTAGAGAAGTTTTTCCCTGCCTCCCGAAACTGCATCAATTAGAAAAGAAATTTGTGGCATTAGGCAGTTATAAGGAGAGACCCTTCATGAATACTGGGAGAGATTCAAAAGACTTTGTTCAAGCTGCCCCCACCACCATATTAGTGAACAAATACTAATCCAATACTTCTATGAGGGACTTATTCCCATGGATCATGGAATGATTGATGTTGTAGCTGGTGGTGTCCTAGTTGATAAAACTCCTTCCACCACTCGTGACTAAATAGCCAACATGGCTCAAAACACACAACAATTTAGTACACGAGCAATTGTACCAACCTGAGGAGTTCATGAGGTAAGTCATTCAGAACTAGAACAAAAGGTAGATACTAAACTTGATGAGATTAATACCCTTCTAAGGCAATTAGCTCAAGCACAAGGTAACTCGCACTCTACTTCTATTCCATTGCATTGTGGTATTTGTTCTGATAACACTCATTTTTCTGACCAGTTCCCACAACTTCAAGATTCATCTGAGTCTTGTGCAGCTGTGTTCTCAGCGCGTCCATTCCAACAAGCACCTCCTTTCAAGCAAGAACAATTCAGGCCAAATCCAACTCCAGGTTGGCAAGAACAACCCCAGTACCGACAAGGAAGAAACTCAAGCTACCCAAGGCAGAATTGGTATCAACAAGGCCAAGGTATGCAACCTTCTTATACTTCAACTTCTAAAAACAGTCATCCTCCTCCTCCCAAATCTGAACCAGGCCTCAAGGATATGGTGAAACAAATGGCAACCCAGAACCTCCAGTTCCAACAGACCACACAATCAGCAATTCAAGACCTACGAACTCAAGTGGGACAATTGGCGAACACCATCGGTGAGCTTAAGATGCAAGGGTCTAGACAACTACCATCCCAACCCATCGCTAATCCGAAGGAAAAAGGTAATGTATGTGCAATTACACTTCATAGTGGTAAAGAAGATTCTCCTTCTACTGATTCTATGAAACAGGTATGTCCCCCTCTTGAAAACACTCCTTCCCAACCCTCAAAAATTTCTTGTAATGAAAAAAAAGGGCAATCAAATTATCGTTGATGATTCAAATGAACAATCAATTCCTCTTCCTTTCCCTCAAAGACTCTCTAAATCTAAAAAAAACTTTGATAATGAGATTGAAAATGAAATAATGGATACATTTAAAAAAGTTCAAGTTAATATTCCATTGTTGGATGCAGTCAAGAAAATTCCCCATTATGCCAAATTTCTTAAAGAGATTTGCACCCATAGAAGGAGGTTGAAGGGGAATGAGAGAGTCAACCTGGGAAGGAATGTCTCGGCCTTGATTCAACCAAAAATGCCAACCAAATGCAAGGATCCGGGCACATTCAAAATACTGTGTACCATAGGGGAGACCTTCTTTTCTGATGTTATGCTAGATTTAGGTGCTTCCATTAATGTAATGCCTCACTCTGTGTATACTTCTCTACAGGTTGGAGATCTTCAACCAATAGGCATTGCCATGAAACTTGCCAACCGGAGTACAATGCATCCAAAAGGAGTGATTGAGGATGTCCTTGTTAGCGTGAAGAATCTCATCTTCCTTGCTGATTTCTACATTCTTGAGATGGAAGATACCCGATCCCAAGGACATGCTCCTCTCATACTTGGGAGGACATTCCTAAAAACAGTAAAGACGATCATCAACGTTCACAATGGTACGTTGTACATGGAATTCGGAGGAGAAAAGGTAAGTTTTAACATCCTTGAGGCTATGAAACACCCCGTTGAAGAGAACTTCACTCTTCCTGTCTATTCGATGGAAGTGATCTCAAATGATGCACACACACATAATTCTCTCCTCAAACCAAACTATGATACTTTTTTGTTTTGTTCAACCTTGGATGATTTGAGTTTTGATTCATGTTTTGAGTGTTGTGTGGGTTCAGAAAAATGTAAATTTTGTGCTTTAATTGATGAGTGTGTTTATTCTGAGGTACCTATGACTATCGATGATTCTTTAAATCTCATTTCAATAGATTCTCTTTCCTTTGAGAATAAACATGAGTAGATAGATAGTTTCATAGACCTCACTCCCCCTAAATCCACTCCCTCAATACAAAAACCCCCGATGTTGGAATTAAAACCACTTCCATAAAATTTAAAATATGCCTATCTTGAGGGTATTGACCAATTTCCCGTAATTATTGCCAATAACCTCTCTCAACAGCAGGAATCAAAACTGCTTGATCTTTTGAGAAAGTGTAAAAAGGCAATAGGATTGTCATTGGCTGATATTCATGGGATTAGCCCATCTATTTGTATGCACCATATACTTTTGGATGATGAGGCTAAGCCCATAAGGTAGGCTCAATGCCAGTTGAATCCCACTCTCCTTGAAGTGGTAAAATTGGAAGTCAGTAAATTACTTACTGCTGGGATCATTTATCCTATATCTGATAGTAAATGGGTTATCCCAGTTCAAATTGTGCCTAGAAAAATAGGAATAATAGTTGTGTCAAATGAAAGGAATGAATTGGTTCCAATGCGTGTGAAAAATAGTTGGTGAGTCTGTATTGACTACTGTCGACTAAATCAATCCACGCGGAAGGACCACTTTCCTTTACCTTTCATTGACCAAATGTTAGAACGATTGGCTGGTAAGTTCCATTATTGTTTCCTTGATGGATATTCGGGTTATTTCCAAATCCATATAGCCCCTAAGGACCAAGAAAAGACAACATTTACCTATCCATTAGGCTCATTTGCATATAGGAGGATGTCATTCAGTCTATGTAATGCTCCTGGTACTTTTCAGCGATGTATGTTGATTATTTTTTCTGAGTACCTTGAGAGTTGTTTGGAAGTCTTTATGGATGATTTCATGGTCTATGGTTCTTCTTTTGATGATTTTTTGGAAAACCTAGGTTCTATCCTCCGCCGCTGCATTGAAAAAGATCTTGTTTTAAATTATGAAAAATGTCATTTCATGGTTGAGCGGGGGATAGTTCTTGGGCATCTCATTTCAAATAAAGGAATTCAAGTTGATAAATCTAAAGTTGAATTAATTTCATCCCTTCCATATCCAAAATGTTTTGTGAGGTGCGGTCTTTCTTGGGTCATGCTGGTTTTTACCGCCGATTCATTAAAGACTTTAGTAAGATCGCACTTCCCTTATCTCGGTTATTACAAAAGGATTTTGAATTTTTTTTTGATAAAAAATTGTGAGGATGCATTCAATTCACTAAAAATTAGTCTCACATCACCTCCCATAATCCAACCACCAAGGTGGGATCTCCCCTTCAAGCTTATGTGTCATGCCTCTAACTTTGCAGTTGGGGAAGTTTTATCACAAAGGGTTGAGAAGTCCCCTCATGTCATTTCGTATGCCTCACGTACCCTTGACCCTGCCCAAGTAAACTACACAACCACTGAAGAATAACTTCTTTCTATTGTTTTTTCCTTAGAAAAATTCTGTTCATATCTTCTCGGGTCAAAAAATCATCGTCTTTTCTGATCATGCTACCCTTCGTTTCCTCTTAAAGAAACCTGAATCCAAACCCCACCTCATTCGATGGATGCTCCTCCTCCAGGAGTTTGACCTTGAGATTATAGATAAGAGAGGGGTGGAGAATGTGGCCGCTGACCACATTAGTAGGATTTCCCCACCATTGGGCCATCATGTTGACTCACCCATACCCATTGGATAATTCTTCCCTCATGATAACCTTTGTGATGTTGTGGACCTTACCCCCTAGTATGCGGACATTGTTAATTTTCTAGCAACATCTAGGGTCCCCACTGATTTTAGCATTTCACAATCCCAGAGACTTTATCATGATTCTCGTTGGTACATTTGGGATGACCCATAATTGTGGAGAATTTGTAGTGACCAAGTAGTTCATCGGTGTGTCCTTGACCATGAGTTCACCTCTGTTTTGACATTTTTCCACACCTTGGCATATGGGGCCACTTTGTCTCTCAACGTACAGCTCGAAAGGTCCATGACTCAAGACTTTATTAGCCAATATTGTATAGGGATTCCCATAGATTTTGCAAGTCATGTAGTCATTTTCAATTCACAGGGAATATCTCCAAGAGGAATGAAATGACCCAATAGCCCATGTTATTTTGTGAGATCTTCGATGCATGGGGCATTGACTTCATGGGGCCTTTTCCAAATTCATTTGACTTTGTGTACATCTTACTAGTTGTTGACTATGTTTCTAAATGCTTGGAAGCAAAGGCTACTAGGAATGATGACTCTTGAGTGGTTGTTGATTTTGTGAGGTCCCAAATTTTTAGTAGGTTTGGTTTACCAAGATTCATCATTAGTGATCAGGGTTCACATTTTTTCAATCACAACATAAAAAATTTTCTTCGTAAGTATGGGGTTTATTATAACTTATCCACTGCGTATCACCCCAAACTAATGGACAAGCAGAAATATCAAGTCGGGAAGTTAAACTAATCTTGGAAAAAATAGTACAACCCAATAGGAAATATTGGAGTTTGTGCTTGGATGATGCACTTTGGGCATACCATACTGCTTTTAAAACCCCAATCGGAATGTCACCATATATAATTGTGTTTCGAAAGTCTTGTCACCTCCCAGTGGAGGTAGAACATCGTGCATATTGGGCTGTTAAACAATGTAATATGAACCTTTCAGATGCAGGTGAGCAAAGAAAGCTACAGATTCAAGAGTTGGAAGAAATTACATGTGATGCATATGAGAACTTCCAGCTCTATAAAGAGAAGAAAAAGGCTATTCATGATAGCATGATTCACCAGTAGAAGTTTCATATTGGTGAGAAGGTCCTCATGTACAATTCTAGGCTTAAGCTCTACCCAGGTAAGCTTCATTCCAGATGGCTCGGTCCTTATACTGTTACTAATGTTTACCCTTTTGGTGCAATACAGGGTTTTCATCAGCAAAGTGGACAAAGTCTTACCGTCAATGGCTAGAGACTTAAACACTTCTATGAGGATTTTCCGAATAATCCGGTGGAGGAAATCCACCTTCTCGACGCATCATACCAATAAAACACACCAGGTTATATCCTTCCTTCTCACATTCTCAATTATTTCAGTGAGGACACTGCACATTCTAGGTGTGGGGGTGGATACATTCCAGGGTTAGTTAGGAATTTTCATTGTTTTCTCCTTTTGTTTTCTCTTTTTGGCCTTCTTTATGGTATTTTCATTTTCCCCCATCAACAATTTCGAAGTTCCATGATTTGGCGACCATAAAGGGGCAAAAGTAAAAATACCATAACGAAGGCTAAAAAGAATATGTGTATGAATTTACCATCAAGGAGTGATTTTTTTTAGTGAATTGGTTTTATGTAAATGATATAAATGGTTGTATCTATCTGAATCCTTTGAGATGATTGATGCTCCTTGTGTGAGTAGTTTTTAGGAAAACTGTGTCACTAATATCTCCACAAATTTTTGCACAAAACCACAATGTGTTAGTATTTCTTACTTAATATAAGGTAAATATATGTTGGGTTAATATTTTTCAGCTTTAAATGATATTTCCATACGTTCGTTCGTTATCCGATCTGTTTCATTACTGTAGCAGATTGACCTATGCGTGTGTACCTAATGTCCGACTATTGTACGCCCTCAAAAAAACAAATACAAAAACAAAAAAAAATTGGTTGTGTCTTGGGTAGGTCAAAAATCACTCCTCCTCAACCTTTTATCTTGTTATAACTATTTCAATTAGTGTCTTGAGGAGATCAAATAAGGTTTGAGAGATGAGTATGAGATTTGTTCCAAATGCAACTTCAAAAAAGTATAATAAATGAGGGGAGTGATGAAATGTGTAACATATGGGGATATCTAGGTCGGGAGATTATGGTTTGACTTCTGGGAATGCTTAAATGAGTGGGTCTTGAAATATGATTGCAAAGGATGTAGGACAGGTGCGGTGAAAAATCATTTAAAGCTGAATAATGTTAAAATAACCTATATTTATTTGATAGGAAGTGGAAATAATAGCATGGAATGGTTTTCACACACACACATGGAGAGTTAGTGTCATGGTTTACTTATGAATTCCTTTCTCAATTTGGTATCATTAATCTTTTTTAATTTCTCTATGATATGATTTATGAGACATCTTTTTCTATTTTCACTAGGAAAAAACTCCTTGGTGTGGTTCGTGCATTGATCACATTACGTTAAATAAAATTTTCTCAAATATTATATCTTCTTGATGTTAGAAATATATATATATATATGCATCATTTTATTTGGATATGTTAATTTTCCTAGGAGATAAAATGTTTAGGTGTGGGGGTGTGATCGTACCATGATTCAATGTTTTATTCCACCCTTACACCATTGTTTTAAACTAGTTTTGTAATGAATATTCCAAATATAATAATAAATTTCACTTTATGTTTGAATTAATTAATTAATTTTAATCAATATTATAATGGGAAATGTTACTTGTTTTTATTATTTCAATGTAGGTAGAGATGATTTGGAAGGCCCTTGATGAAGTGGAAGAAAAATGGGCCAAAATTGCATGGATCTATGGAAATATGTCCACTGTTTTGTATAGTACACAAAATATGTGCATAAAAATGGGCAGATATTTTGTGGTCCTGTCCGATATTTAATATTCCACATTTTATATCAAGTAACCCAATCCTGATTCGGCTTCTATGGGGGCCATACGAACTGATCTATCCAAGCCACCGAATCTGCACAAATTCAAAAGTGGAGTTCTGTATTTTATCAATATCTCAAGCTATAGTGGTCATAATGAAATAACATACAAACCTGGACAGCACATCAAATTCTTCATGTGTTGCCTTGGTGAGTTTCGATTATGATGTCGACCACAAATCACTCAATCATCGGCGGTGTCCGGTGAATCGTTATGTGTTTTCGACTGAACCCTAGGAGGTATCCTAGTATAAACTTAGTAAAATTCTAGTTCTAGGTGTTACAAACCAAGTATTAAAATATCATAACCCCATCCTTTTAAGCGATGAAGGATGAGCACCACGAGACTTCCCCGGGTTGATCACGTTTAATCAATCTTGTTCATTTCTACTTTGTTTTATCACTTTCATTTCCTATTTTCATCATTAATCATAAAAAACCCAAGTTTTACAAAACCTAATTCACCTTCTACTTTCATAATCACAACCATCTTTTTAAATTAATGGTCTAAGGCTCCGTCGAGAGACGACCTAGGGTTGCTGCTATACTGCAGAAATTCTAGTCAAAATTAAACAACTAATTTGACATGCTCGACAACGCGATCAAACACACGTTACATGAACATGTATATCAATTCTGAAATGTCCCTATAAATTGTGATAATAAAAGTGAGATAAATATTTATAATAATCTTATATCACATTCTAGAACTAATAATATAGATATTAGACGTCACTTTTTGAGATATCATTTTCAGAAAGGTGATATAACTCCGAAATTCATTGGTACTGAATATTATCTTGATTATATATTTACAAAGCCTTTGAATGTTGAAAGAATCAATTATATAATGCATAAATTAGCAATGATAAATTATTTATAATTTTTTTAATTTAGTTTTAGTAATTAATTCATGTGTTAAAATTTATAACTTCTATTCTCTAATATTTTATGGGAGTAACTGTGAAGTATTATTCACACAGCTATTTGGACGACAGTGAGTTTTTTTCACGTGGATAGTATACCTACCATGAATACTTATTCATAGGGTCTCCATACATACCATGTGTATTTACTCACATGGTCACTATACATACCATGAAAACCTATTCATATAGTCAGTACTTACTTTCCATGAAATTCTTGGTCGTACAGTCATCATACTACCATGAGTTCATGGTTAGAATGCCTATCATGATTATTTTATTATCGATCCATGGTCTGCATACATACTGTGTCTATTTAAATATAATTTTTCATGATAAAATTTTAGTAGGATTTATTTGATTATTTTATTTTCTAAATGATTGAAATAGAAATAAAATGTTAGTTAGAATTTCAAACATATTTTCCATAAAGCCTCTTCCTTATCTTGAAGCCTTTCCCTTTTTAGAACCCCTCTCTTTCCTAGAATATCTCTCTCTCAGGTCTAAACCTCTAGAGAACTCAAAAAAAAATTGATCCTGAAAAAAGTTAAACACACCACTGATGTCATGAATTATGTAGAGATGGATCCTTCTATGAAATCAAGAAAATCAAAATGAGGTTCTAGAATATCTATAAATCTGAATAATTTTCATCTCGTTGATCATATAATTTAAATAGAAAAAAGAATTCGATGCATAGTGGTTGAAATCAAGAAGATTGTTGGTTTGGAATTCGATTCAAAATCAGGGATAGGTTTCTTGGAATAGTGAAAATGATTGGACTTTTTTCCAAATATATTCAAGATATTTTATGTGGATCTTGATTTTCTCCCTTGTGAGAAAAGATATGCCATCAAAATTATGGTCATTGGTGATGTTTTGGAGTTTTCCATGAATCACTAGGAAAAATGTTTGGTTTTCCACACAAAGTATAACTTGAGGATTATGAGATCTCTTATCCTATCAGTCATATTCATTTTAAGTATCAGAATGATTTGGATGGACTAATTGGGAATAGAACCCCTAGGTGACCATTATATGTTGATTTGAATATAGAATATAGGATGATAGTCAAATTTATCCAGCACCAAATATGTCCAAGAAAAGGGGACTTCAGTATCCTAAGGCATTAGGATCTATTCTTATTTTTAATGAATAATTAAAATCAAATTAGCCTTGACTTGTACTTCATCAAACATAAGGTTGAGCTATGGAACACAGCTTCAAGATTTAGTTATTTACCTTATCTTTATATTATTTTTACCTTGATAAAGTATAAAGGATTAATTCCTCATGGGGAGGAAATAATAGCTTTATATGATGGATTTTTTCTTAATCAAAATATTTTTAATAAAATTACAGTTTACTATAATCCATGTAAAAATGAATGGGTTGATGACCTAGAGAATATGCATGAATAGTTTAACCCGGTAAAGTATCCTACTAGACCTAGGTATTTAGTGGATCTAGGTATCAAACTTGAAGAAGTTGTGGAGTATTTAGATGATGATGTGTATCCTTCAAAAGAAGCAGAAGAGGAAGTAGTTGTGGAATAGGAGGAGGAAGTTGAAAATATAGAATCTATAGACCTTTATGAAGAATCTATAATATCTTAAAAGAATTATATTTAATATGATTATTTTTTTGGATCTAATGATGTTGGTGATATCTCATAAGGTTCTCTTATTACTGGGAGTACATCTAGATATCCTATTTATAGTGCACCTTCTAAGGGGAATAAGTCCACTAGATCTCTTTTTTTTATCCTAAACTATCCTGATTTTGATGATGAAGAACATGGAGGTAGTCTACCTAGAGATGGTGGACCTGTCATTCTATCTATTTAAATAAATTTTGAAGTATCTTTCATTGATGTGATTGATCATGAATAAATATCTGATGTGTCTCCTGAAATACCTTATATTGATCAGATCATTCAAGGAATTTTTAAAAGGTGAGGATTCTTAGCTTGTTGTTCATGAGGACATAGCTGAAAATTATTATAAATATGATGTTGAATCCTTTAATATAATTGGGGATTAGACTATGAGAAATAGATCTATATAGGATGCACCTTGGGTTGTTAGTATGTGTCACACCCAAACTGCACATTTTGGTATATTTTTTATTTTAATTTTTATCTCATAATTATATCTATCATTTAATAATTGCTTTGTTGAAATGCATCTCAATCCCGACATAATTTTTTTGTTATTGTGCTGATAAATGAGTGTCATCTTGATAATTCTCAACACATGGGCAGGGCACAAGGGAAACCATGTGGATTTTCCAGTTTAACATGCGGCCTGCCTAGTGCGCGGGTGGTTAACTAACCTAATGAAAAATAAAATTTATAATTATTATTATCATTATCATTTTTGTTATTTAAATTAAGTTACTGTTAATAACATTATTAAAATTAATTAGATTAATTGAGATTAATTTTTATGATTAATTAATAATTATTATCATTATTATTGTGATTATAATTATAATTATTATATTTGATCATAGTTTGTTTGATTTTAATCTTTCTTTATTTATTTTTTTATTTTTATTTTTTCTTCTCTCTTTTTTCACCTATTCTTTTGTTTCTTTCTCCCCAATGCTTCTTCTTTCTCCCTGGTGCACTGTGGTTCCCCTCTTCAAACCCTATCAGTCGCACACCCTTACTCCTACACCCCTTTCATATTCATTCCTCCTCCTCTGATCAAGCAGCCACGACGCCCCTCCCTACCTCGCACTGGGCCGCGATGCCCCTCCCTGCTACCTCACGTTGGGCCGTGATGCCACCATCCTGTTGCCTCACACTGACTAGTGTGCCCCCTTCATCTTGAATGAAACCTGGACCAGCAAACCCTTCCCTTCCGGACGATTTTCCGACGCGGTGCAACACCGCAACGACTCCCTCTTCTTGATCGAACCACTGCGATGACTTTCTATTTTCTGGTGATTTTTTCTTCTCATTTGGTGCAAGGTTACAACTTTATTTTTCGTTCCAGGCAACCAATTCCTGATATGATTAGTTTAATACCTTGTTTCTATGGTCCTTTTGTGTTTATAGAGGTGTGGTTGGAGTGCGGGGGTGTTACAAAACAAATTCGTGAGGTTATTCTTACATCGAGGTAGGTGATTCCGCACAAAAATATTAACTGATGATTGTTTCATTGTTATTGAATTAATTTATCACTTTTTTATTTTTTTTTACATATTGAAAAAAAAATTTGACTGAGTTTTATTGTGCATCCAATTTTTTAGAAGTATGTTTAAGTGATGTTAGTGTATTTTATTGTGAAAAACCCACTTTGGACTCTTTATTAGTGTTTTGTAAACTATGCAGTGAATGTGTTAAGAAGTGAGGATTATGCATTTTAGGTTTTAGCCTGGTGCCAAAATGGGTTTCTTCTTGAAATTTTTTTTAACTGAGTGTTTGCCTTTAAAATTTTGCGACATGTTTGGAAACCGCTTAATAAATTTTCTTAGTGTTTTCCTTAATTATAAAAGTGATTTTTTAACTAGGAAACTGGTTTAAATTAATGTGAAAGTGGCACAGATTAAGTTATAAAAAGATTTTGGTGTGTGTATGGTTTTAAAAGACTGTTTCGGTGTAAAAATGGTGTGTTTTTTTGTGCAAGCACCATGTTTGGCTCTTATGTAATAATGTGACATGTGATGTGAACTTGGGATTTAAATGAGCACAAAGAGGGAATCCTGGGGTGTTAGGTGGGGGAACTAGGACTAGTAGGCTAGTTCTCTAGAGCTGTATTTGGCCTGGTTTCACTAGAAGGATTGACGATTGCCACACAAACTAAACATATGAATGATTATGGGTCATGGTTTCTAAGACACGTTTTCTAAGGGTCATGGTTTCTAAGCCATGGTTTTCTGAAGGTCATGGTTTCTAAGCCATGTCTCAATGAGACATGAAATTCTAGGATCCCACCTGTTTCTAATGCCTATAGAAAAAACTCCCCTCTTTTGGTGCTCTCAGTTATATTGTGCACACCGATAATACATGATGATCTACTTGAGTTACTACACAATAAAATGTGTTTTTTTAAACTGCTTTTCTTTAATTTTGATTCCTAAAAACAGTTTTCATTAAGGATGTTCAATCATTTCTTTCTTTCCTTCATTTATTATTGTAAATGTATTTTTCTTTTAATACTTATGCCTGGAATCTCTTCTCGGTGGCATCCTATTGTGCATTAGATTACAACCTACTTAAACCTTTGGGTGTAAGTATATTTGTTTATGTATGATACAGGTAAGGGTCCAGTGTTTGGGAGTGGTGGTTTAGGTTTTTACCAGACTTATTGGAATGGCGTTTTGGTTATGGATTGAGGGTGGTTTCCTCTCGCTAGGTGGTAGTTTTTGGGTTGGTTTGGTCACCAAAATTTTTATTGTTGTTAGGGTTTTGGATTTACATGTGATTCAAAATCTGGTTTTGGTTAAAGGATTTTTGGGTTTTGACTTTTACTTTTGGTTTGGTTTATTTTTTTTAGTTGTTTTATATCGTTTCACATTCAGGTAAATCATTCCCAATTTTACTTTTGATACTCGGGAACTTGTTCTAGCCCATGGGGATCGGCAACGCCCTTCAGGCCTTTCCTCGAATCAGGTCGGGCATCGGTTTAGATGAAGACCCTATTTGGTTCCTGAAAAAATGGTATCAGAGGAGGTTTTGATCTTTGGGTTATTTTATTTAGTACGAGTCTAGTTAGACAGGGGCTAGGATTGTCAGGGCTTGGAGTTTTGGTTGCGAGTAGGGTGTCTGGCCAAC
Organism: Viscum album; assembly: GCA_963277665.1. Lineage (NCBI taxonomy): Eukaryota > Viridiplantae > Streptophyta > Magnoliopsida > Santalales > Viscaceae > Viscum > Viscum album. The sequence goes on along the minus strand of OY728138.1, from coordinate 1,524,316,543 downwards.
ATACCTCGTGATAGACCTCGAGTCGCCATGGGATGTCAGGATTCTTGTTTAACTTCTCCTCCAGGTGAAACATACAAGATCCAGACTGTACATGGGAATCGAGCAAGGGGGACATGGTTTGGTTATTATTTTTCTCCTGCATGTTTGGTTATTGATGTCTATTATTCATGATGAAATTTTACTTTTCAAGTTTAATGTATTAATGATGTTCTTATGTGACTGTTTATTTTTGAAGCATAATGACTCCCCAAAGAGCTCCCTTTCATGCATGGGAGTATGCCGTTGAAGGTTCTCTGAAACTGATTGATCAGAGGTTTGTAGAAGTTGTGGTCTGAGCTGTTCAGGCTTTAGGAAAAGGGGAGAATCCTGCTCCCGTTCCTATTCCAGCTAGAGGGGATGAGTCTGGATCCAAGAAGGAAAAAATATTAGGAGTTTCTGAAGAATAAACCTCCTTTATTCCAAGGTAGTTCATAACCTCAAGACATATAGGAATGGAATGAAAATATAGAGAATATGTTTGAGTTACTTGACACAACTGAGGAGTTTAGGGTAAAGTATGTCTTATTTCAGCTAGAGGGTCCCAGTCACAAGTGGTGGGAATTGGTGCTTCAAACTAGGAAGCATGAGTAGATGAGTTGGAAGGATTTCAAGACTATCATTAATGAGTAGTATTTTCCTGAGTTCCTAGCCTACGCCAGGTCCCAAGAGTGCATGGATCTTTCCCAAGGGAATTAAACAGTGATTGAGTATGCAAACCACTTTGTTGAGATAGTGTGGTACGTACTTGAGATTGTTTCAAATGAATCTTGGAAAGATCAGAAGTTCAAGAAGGGGATTCAACCAAAAATTTACTCTCGTGTTTTCTTGTTCAAGCTGGGAACTTATGATGAGGTGGTCGATCATGCTTGGATGGTCAAGATTGATCAGAGAGGAAATTCAGGATTTCTTGGAGTAGTGTTAGTGTTTGGTAGTGGCAATTCATCCAAGAAGAAGAGGAAGCGTAATGAGAAAGGGAAGAAGGGGGGTGAAAGCTCAGGCCATCCTTTCAGGCAGACTTCATCTCTATCCTCTAATAGAAGTTTTATGGTGTGCCATCAGTGCGGAAAGGTAGGGAACATTCGGCCTGCTTGTCCACACCCTCCCAGACCTTTCCATGGGTGTGGATTCATGGGACATATAAAAAACTTTTGGAATAATGTATTCCCTTACCAGAGTGGGACTGGATCTGTGGCTTCTAGAGGGGTATCAGTTCAGTTGGAGTTGACCAAGACAATTGGGTCTCGGTTTGGTGGTCATGGTGGCGGGACCGGATCATCTTCTGGGCAGATCCAGATCAGGGAAAATTGATAGTTGATCGGTCGTTCCCAGGCAGGGACTAGGAATCTGAATGTTGTGGATAAGGTACCAGAAGGATCTAATACAAGACCTTCAACTATTCGAGGTACCATTCTGATTGCATCTTCTATATATGTAGTTTTATTTGATACTGGTGCTTCAGTTTCAATTATCTCTTCTTGTCTTCTAAACTTGTTGAATCTACCAATCGAACTTTCATCTTTTTCCAAGGGGATGGTAAAAACGTTGGGGAAAAAGGCGGAGCAAGGCCTTAGGTGTCCATCGTTTTCACTCTCCATGTTAGGAGTCGAGATGGAGTGGGATTTCTTGGTCCTGTATATGGACATTTTTTATGTGATCCTTGGCATAGACTGGATAATGCGCTTCCAAGTGCATATTTACTGCTATTAGAAATGAGTTAGCTTTATGGAACCTAATGGGAGCCCCTAGGTATTTCTTGGGGAATGGGATCCCTGGTTGGGTCACGTAGGACCTACACTTCTAGAGTTGGGGAATATTGCTTATCAATTATTATTGCTCGCACTAGAGGATGATAGTGACACTTCTCAGAGTGGATTACCTACTGTAGTGTATGAGTTCCCAAAGGTATTCTCGGATGATTTTTTAGGCTTTCCCCTAGATCAAGATGTGTAATTTTCAATTTAATTGGCACAGGGAACACAACCTATATCACTTCCCTCATATCACATGGCCCCCCACCAAATTTAGGGAATTAAAGATAAATATGGACAATTTGGAATCCAAAAGATTCATTCACCCAAGCACCTCTCCTAGGCCGCCCCAGTTTTATTCATAAAGAAGGTCGATGGAACCCTCCAGTTGTGCATTGATTACCAGAAATTGAATAAGGTAATCATAAAAAATAAATACTCTTTGCCCCGAATTGACTATTCATTAAACTAACTGAAGGGGGGAAAGTGGTTCTCCAAAATATACTTGTTCTTGGGATACCATCAGGTCAGGGTGAGAGAGGCAGACATTCCTAAGATGGCTTTCTGAAGATGGTACGACCACTTTGAGTACTTGTTCATGCCTTTCGGATTGACGAATGCTTTAGCAGTTTTCATGGAACTCATGAATAGAGTGTTCCACCAATATCTTGACTCCTTCATTGTGGTATTTGTGTATGAAATCCAGGTTTATTTTGGATCTAAGGAGAAACATGAACATCCCATGTCGATCATTTTGGGCATTTTTTGGGATCATCTCATGTATGCCAAACTTTTGAAGTACACATTCTGGATCAGGTAAGTGAAGTTTCTGAGGCATGTGATCTTAGAACAAGGGGTTTTAATGGATACTAAGAAGATAAATGTAGTTATGTAATAGGAATTATTGAGTAATGTGTTTGAGATTAGGAGTTTTCTAGTCCTAGTAGGTTATTATAGGCGTTTTTTTCAGGATTTCTTGTGGATTGCATCCTCCATGACCGCACTCACCTAGAAGGGGGTAATGTTTGAATGGAGACCACATTTTCAGGAATCCTTTGAGTAGTTGAAGCGGCGATTGACCACCACACCTGTGTTGATCTCACTAAGTTTTTCAAATGGTTGCATGTTTATTATGATGCTTAAGGTACGGGCCTTGGGTGTGTACTCATACAGTATAACCATGTGGTGGTTTATGGTTCTTTCTAGCTCCAACCTCATGGGAAGAATTATCCAACTCATGACTTGGATTTGGTAGCAGTTATGCATGCCTTAAAGACATGGAATCAATACCTCTTTGGGAATAAATTTGTGGTCTATTTTGACCATAAGAGCCTAGCCTACATCTTCTCTCAGAAGGATCTCAATCTAAGGCAGCACCGTTAGATCGAGTATCTGTAGAAATTTGACTTTGAAATTGTTTATACCCCAAGAAAGGGTAATGTGGTGGTTGATGCTTTGAGTAGGAAGGTACCAGTTTAGGTGTTGAGGAAGTCCATCAATTAATGGACTATGATGGGTCTCTTTTCCTAGATGCACTTGGAGACCAAGGAGCACAGCAGAGGTACATTGTTATCTAGTATTCAGTTTTCTCATGCCCTTCTGAGATTGATTTAGCGAGGGTAGCCTGGTGATGAGCTATGTCAGCACTTTATGTAGTTTCTTCATGGTGGGGAGACTTCTTCTGAGTTTTACTTATCTCTCAAGAGGATTTTGTACTTCAGTGGTCATGAAGCGGTGTCGTCATCTCTACGGAAGGTGGTGATGCATGATAGACACCAGTCATAGTGGTTCATCCATCCTGGTACCTACCAAGATGTATTACAATGTTGATTGCTAGTTCTGGTGGCCAGGTATGAGATGAGACATTGCTGGATTTTTATTGAGATGCTACACTTGTCAGCAGGTGAAAGCAGAGCATCATAGACCATGTGGTTTGCTTTAGCCATTACCCATTCCTACCTGGGAGTGGGATGAGGTTTCCATGGACTTCATTGTTTTCTTGCCTCATAAACCTTGGGGAAGGAATGATATTTGGGTAGTGATTGAACATTTTACCAAGTCATCTCATTTAATTTCGATTAGAGATATAGCTAAGTTGGATGAGATGGGTCGGTTGTATGTTCATGAGGTGGTTAGGATTCATGGTGTTCCACCAGTGGTCGTTTCTGACAGGGACACCCTCTTTACTTCTCAGTTTTGGGAAGGCATCCAAAAGGCTTTGGGACATAGATTAAGATGATCATGGCATACCATCCTTAGACGGATGGCCAGACAAAGCAGGAAAATCAAATTCTAGAGGATATGCTTCACGCATGTGTGTTGGATTTCATAGGTTCATGGGATAACCATTAGGGATTGGTTGAGTTATATTATAATAATAGTTAACAATCCTATATAAGAATGAAACCCTTTGAGTCTCTCTATGGTCGGCCTTGTCGATTTCCTTTGTGTTGGTCTCAGGTGAGTGAGACCTCAGTTTTGGAACTGAGCATTGTTCAAGAGAAGTCTGAGAAAGTCAAGTTGATTAGGAAATGGTTATTGACAGCTCAGATTCACCACAAATCTTATGTCGATCATAGGAGATGGGATCTTGAGTTTTTAGTGGGTGACCGGGTGTTCTTGAAGGTGGCCCCTCGTTTGGGTCACCACCGCTTGGGAAAGCCGGGGAAGCTCACACTGAGGTATATTGGGCCTTTCAATATTATTGAGCACATTGTAAAGGTGGCATAAGGGTTATCTTTACCTTCTTATTTGACATAGATCCATGAGGTATTCCTTGTCTCCCAACTGAAAAAGTACAATCTCGATTAGTCACATGTGTTGAATTGGGAGGAGTTAGATATAGATCCCAACTTATTAGTGTTTGAGTGGCCAGTGCGGATAGTGGATTCTCAATAGAAGGTGCATCATGGGAATTCCATTCCTTTGGTTCACATTATTTGGAAGCATGGAAATGATTAACATGAGACTTGGGAGCAGAAGTCATGGGTTTTGCAAGAATACCTGTTTCTATTCTCTAATTAGGCTTCGAATTGACTTTTTGAGGGTGAAAATTTTTCATGGTGGGGAGAATTTTCACACCCAAACATCGAATTTCAGTATATTTTTAATTTTAATTTTTATCTCATAATTTTATCTACCCTTTAATAATTTCTTTTTTGAAATGCGGGCCAAGCCCGACATGACTTTTTCTCTATTGCACTGACAAATCAGCATCAACTTGACAATGCCTGACACACGGGTAGGGCATGAGAGAAGTCATGTAGCTTCACCAATTTGATGTGCGGCCCACCCAGTGCATGGGTGGTTAATTAAACTAAGAAAAAATAAAATTTATCATTATTATAATTATGATTATAATTGTCATTTTTGTTATTTAAATTAAGTTAATATTATTAAAATTATTAAAATTAATTAGATTAATTGAGATTAATTATTAAGATTAATTAATAATTATTATTAGTATTATTTTGATTATTATTATTATTATATTTTATTTTAGTTTGTTTTTTTAAGTTTCATTTATTTCTTTTTTCCGTTTTCTTTTTTCTTCACCCTTTATTTCTCTATTCTTTTTCTCATTCTCTCGGTGCTTCTTCATTCTCCCTAGTGTGTTGCGGTTCCCCTATTCAAACCCTAGCATCCACACACCCTTATTCCTACCCCCTTGCAAATTTTTTCCTCCTCCTCTGATCCAGCAGCCGTGATGACCCTCCCTGCTGCCTCACACCGGGCTGCGATGCCCCTCCTGGCTGCCTCGCACTGGGCCACGACGCCACTACCCTGCTGACTCACACCGAGTCGTGCGGCCCCTTCTGCTTGAACGACACCCGGACTAGTGATACCCTCCCTTCCGGATGAGATTCTGGCATGGCGCAGCTCTACGATGTCTCCCTCTTCTTTCCTAAACCACTGCGGTGACTTTCTTTTTTCTCGTGATTTATTCTTCTCTTTCGGTGCAAGGTTACAAATTTATTTTTCATTCCGGGTGGCATGTTCTTGATGTGATTAGTTTAATACCATTTTTCTAAGGTCCTTTTTTTAAGAGTCGCGGTTGGAGTGATGGGGTGTTACACAATAAATTCATGAGGTTATTCTTACACTGAGGTAGGTGATTCTGCCCAAAAAATACTAACTAATGAGCATTTTATTGTTATTTATTTAATTTAGCACTTTTTTCAAATTTTTTACATGTGGAGAAATTGTTTTTGACTAAATTGTTTTGTGAATCAAATTGGTTAGAAGTATATTTAAGTTATGTTAGTTTATTTTTTTGTGAAAAACATATTTGGACTATTTATCAGTGTTTTGTAAACTGTGTAGTGAGTGTGTTTGGAAGTGCGGATGATGTATTTTATGTTTTCACATGGTTTTAAAATGGGTTTCATCTAGAAAAAACTTTTGAGTGATAATTTGCCTTTAAAATTTTGTGACATGTTTGGAAACTTCTTAATAAAATTTCTTAGCATTTTTCTTAATAATAAAAGTGTTTTTTTAACTATTCATATGGTTTAATTCAATGTGAAAGTGGCACAGATTAAGTTCTAAATATATTTTGGTGTTTGTATGGTTTTAGAAAAGTGTTTCAGTGTGAAAATGGTGTGTTTCTGTGTGCAAGAACCATGTTTGGCTCTTATATAATAATGTGACATTTGATGTGAACTTGTAATTTAACTGAGCACAAAGTGGGAAGCCTGGGGTATTAGGTGGGGGAACTAGGACCAGTGTCCTAGTGCTATGGAGGTGGCTTTGTCCTGGTTTCACTAGTATTATTGATGATTGAAACACTAAATAAACATATAAATGATTGTGTGTTGTGGTTTCTAAGACACATTTTTTGAGGTTCATGGTTTCTAAGACACGGTTTTCTAAGGGTCGTGGCTTCTAAGCTACATTTCACCAAGACACAATGTTCTAGGATCCCACATGTTGCTAATGACTATAGGGACTTCCCATATTTTGGTTCTCTCAGTTAATTTGTTCACACCGTTGATACATGATGTGTCACTTGAGTTACTACACAATCAAATTGTTTCTATTTAAAACTACTTAATTTGTTTCCTGAAAACTATTTTCATTAAATATATTCAAGCATTTCATTATCTAATTTATTTATTATTGAAAATGTATTTGTCTTTTAATAATTTTGCCTGTAATATCTTCACGGTGGTATCCTACTGGGTGTTATCCCACACCCTACTTACACCTTTGGGTGTAAGTATATTTATTTATGTTTGATACAGGCAAGGGTCCAGCGTTTGGGAGTGGTGGTTCAGGTTGTTAGCACACTTCTTGGCATGGCATTGTGGTGATGGCTTGAGGGTGGTGTCCTCTCACAAATCGATAGTTATTGGGTTGGTTTTTGGTCACCACTCTTTTTATTATTTTTTGGGTTTTTGTTTTTCATATGACTCAAAATATGGTTTTGGTTAAAGGAATGTTTGGTTACGACTTTTACTTTTGGTTTTGTTTATTTTTATTGGTTGTTTTATATTTGTGCACATTCAGTTAAATCATTCCCAATCATACTTTTGATACACAGGCACTTATGCCAGCCCGTGGGGATCAAGAACGCCCTTCGGGCCTTACCGCGGACCGAGTCAGGTGTCGATTCGAATGACGACCCGATTTGGTTCATGATAGTAGGCATTAGGCTAGAGATCTACCTCCCTCAACTCATGAACCCTCCATTCCTTATACTTCATATTTTACTATATATGATGTGATTGTATTCAAATCAAAAATAATGGATATGTTCAAGATATTATTTGTGAATTTTAAAAAATCCTTACAACAAGTGAGAAAATATGATATTTCCAAAGCTTATACTTTGGTAATCAGTCATCTTAAGCCTAGATTTTATTTTATAATAGAGATGACATAGAATGAAATTAAAAATTTGAGAGACCAGGTTGGTTCTCTTTAGGATGATTTATTTGACTTGTGGATTTAGTTAGATCAATGATTTATGAATGTTGGGTTTTATCCTAATCATGTGAAACCTATTAATCCTCATGTTCAATTAGTTTTTTATTATTAAATGATTAAAAAAGTCATAAGAGATTAATTGAAAGTTTCATTTAAATAATTTAGAAAGATTCGTGAGATAGTGTATGATGGGTTTCAAATCCATGTTGTTAGGACCCTATAAGTATTTCTAAAAGATTACAAACAAGCTAGTCCAGACCATGAAACTATCAAGAGGGTGATTGGATATTATCTGAGTAGGATCTTCAAAAATTCATATATAAAAGTAATGTTTAGAACTCTTGATTTAGGCTTCAATATTCCCCCTTTGAATCAAGATTTAAGTCACAAGTTGAGAAGCTCATAGCTGTGATTCATGTTTTATAATCTTTCCTCGAGAATAGAGATGATTTTCTTCTATCTATGATGCATGGTTCTTGGGATATCAATGATTTCACATGTTTGATGCAACCTTATTTATAAACATCTCATATAGACTTTATATCTCCCTCATTCATTCCTTTATCCCTCCATAATACCTCTTCCACCATCAATAATTTTGTCCTAACTCCATCTCAAGCCTTTCTGTAGCTTAGACTAGTTTTATGGTCTGTAGTTATTAGAGACCCTATATCCCCATCTACACTTGAGATTGCTTCTACTCCTATCTCTACATCCAAAGAATATGATTGTATTCTTCCTACAGATTTCATAGATATTCATCGTTTAAATTCAGATCAGAATCTATGATGGGGACCTTTTTGTAATCTTTTTGTAATCTCTTTTGATATATTAATTTAATACTCTCTTTTATCCTCATTTTTCTATATTTTTATTCCTCTTAATCTATCCTTCTTTGACTTTTTTATAATCCCAAAAGGGGCATTAAATTTATGAGTAGTAATAAATTTAAATAAATTTAATTAATTAGAAGTCTTTGCATGATTTTATAAACTTTCTAAATAGCTATTTCAATCCTCCACAAATAAACTATTTTCATATGAAATGCATTTGAATTTAAATGTCATCATTTTTTATCATCAAAAAGGGGAATATTTTTTTCTTAGACCATTACCTTGTTATTTTAATGATCCCAAATCATGTCTATATTGTTATTAATGAATATCATTTTTCTATTATTAAATATTTTTATGTAAAAAACATTAAAAATGACTATGTTTGAAGCTTATCATGCAATATTACTATGTGAAGTTCAAGTGACCATGCCAGATTACCACATGTTATATTTCACCTTACTGCATGAACAAACAACTTATTATGAGTCATATGAGAAACATTTTTCTAAGTCAAAAACCGATAGCACATTAAATATTATGCTTTTTGTATGTTGAGAATAACCTTAACATATGTACAATTAACCTACTATGATATATAGTTGTACCTACCCTATACCTCATTGTATGAATCATTATAGAAATTGTGAGATAAACTACCTACTACATTAATAAATCAAGTTATTATTCCAAGTTAAATATAATTTTTCACTAAGTAATATACTAACCATGTATATTACTACAATGATAACACAAAGAAAAACTTACCACATGAAGTCATGAACCTTCCACAAGTAAAAATGAACTTACCAGGTGATTTGATGAACCAAAAGTGAAAAAATTCCACACCAACCGACCATTTCATGTTTCCATGAGATAAACTTATCGTGCTTTAAGTAAAGACAAATTTCCCTACCTTAATTAGTAGTGAATCATTTCAAATATCCAACTGTTAGTTTTTGAATCATTAATTGAAGAATTTTTCAATTAATTGTTGAATTTATTATTCTTCAATGACTACTTTGGATGAAGACTTCATTAATAATAATGTCCAATCATGTGAAGAATATGGAGGTGGTGTGCGGGGTGATGAAATGTTTTTCATATACACAGATAATAACTGAGGATCCTATACCCATGTACCTATGCTATAGAGAAGACTCTTTGATGCCCTTGTTTCTAGATTCTTCTAAGAAACTTTTCCAACCTCCTTCCAAAGAAAAACTCAAGGTCTTTAAGTAACCAAATATATTCATATCGAGTTTCATCTAATTTTATCATTATAAATCTCTTTCTCCTTTAATTTATGATTAGCTTTTGATCTATATTTTTCATTACTATGCTTATCTATAAAAACACAGTCTCTTACATTATACTGGAGAGTACTTGATACTATCTCAAATCTTTAATTTTTATTCCCATGAAAAACTATGGAATAGGTCTTGTGTGACATGGTATTTTATCTTATCCCACATATTATTATGTAAGAGGCTCTGTTCAAGGATAGTAATCTATACTATTTCCTATAAAACATGATTTGGGTTGTAGATCAATTTATTTTATAATAAAAAACTTAGCAGAAGGTTATTTTTATGTTAAGGGGATCAAGTATCGGCTTGTGATAAATCCCCTTATTAAAATCACACTACGCATTATTAGTTTTTTTCATTATTTTTAAATCAAACCTTATTTGATATTCTTAATTATTAAAAAAAATTACTCTGATAGTTAATCTTAATTTTTGTTTTATATATAGTGTTCGGTTAAATAAATTATTATCCTAATTTAAAGTACATTAAAATTTATTTTAATTGATCCTTGATCCTACTTTTTAGAAGCTATTTGAAAAATAAAATTATATATTTATACCATTTTGATTAACTGAGTGTTCTTTATCATGTTGGGGGATTTAGTTTTTAAATTGTTTTAAATGGAAATTTTTATTGGAAACTCAATTCACCCCCTCTTGAGTTGTCTACTCTGACCAATAGAACATGTTTCGAAAAAACATTATAGTAATTTCTTGGACAAAAAACCTCTTCCACAATTCTACATGTTAGAAAAATATTCCAAGTCACACAGGGCCTCTTCCATGGTTATACATGGGAGTAAAAATGAAAATAGTTGAAAGAGAGTGTCAAGTACGCTTTAGTTAATATTAGATATTATGTTTATTGATAAAAAGAGTACAATAAAACATATCTTAAAAGATATTCATAAACAGAAAGATAAAGAAATGAGAGATATAAATTTTTAGTGTAGTTCAATCCCAATATATTTAGTTGTTCTATAGTTATTGAATTTTTCTTTTAAAGGAGATCAAATAAGTTGCATAATAAGTTGAGAAAAATAGAGTGTCTTGAAGTGTTTTGAATAAGTCCTATGTATAGTATATTTTCACATGTATGTTCCTATGTTATTATTTATAAGAGAATATGTGTCCATAAACATTGAACATGATCAGTTATCTCTCTTAAAAATAACTCCATCCAAAATTATCCATTGGAGATAAATCATAACAGCTTCAATTGGATTAAATTTTCAATTAATTTCCCAAAAATATCCATTGGAAAATTGGAAATACTCTACTGCTAAGTTATACATGATAGGTTGCATTCACATAAAACATAATCACTCCATATCATGAAAATTAGGCATGGTTGGTTGGCATGACACATTCACATGAAAACTAACCAAAGTTACTTCATTTATTTATCTGGCCAATCTATTTGTTCATGCAGTAGGTTCATGACTTCATACAGTCACTTTATTTATTCTTATGGTAGGTATGCCTCTTTGTGCGGTCAGTACAAAAACAAATACGATTATTACATTACTTAATGAAAATTTTACTTACTGTAGCATATTGATTTTATTTTTTTGTGTGGTGGGTGGTTCCCTTCAGGATTTTACTTCACTTATTCATATATTAGCTTCATTACTTCACACTGTAGGTTGATTCTTCATGTAATTACTAGAAATAAAAGTACACATGGGCAGTACAAAACTTGGTGAAATTCAAATTACCTATCACATAGTAGGTATATTGTTCATGTGGTTAGTTGATTCTCAACACAGGGTAGGTTCTTCTTCAACGCACAGTCAGTTCAAATTATTCACATAGTATGTACATTAAACAAGTAGTTGGTTTTCATGGTATGTTCCATAATTATCCATGTTTTCAAGATTGGAAAGAAATCAATTTACTAACAAAAAATTTAAATTCATTAATAAAATTATAAACATGATTTGAGATCATTAAAATAAGGATGTGTTGGTATAAGCCAACAATATTCCCCTTTTTATGATTAAAAATCATGAAATTTAAAATGAAATGAATTGTATAAAACAAAAATATATTTATAGATAATTGAAACATATATGTCACAATTACTTAAATGTTTAGGAAGTCCCATAATTTATTCAATGATTTCCAAATAAATTTAATTAATTTCTCACACTTACTCCCCCTTTTGGGATTATCAAAAACCAAATTAGATGAAAAACAAAAAAATTACAAGTAACAAGTATAAATAAAAAGGGTGAAAAAATGAGTATTTCATTAAGATATTAAAATATATTACAAAATGTTTTAAAAAATGTCCCACTCAATAATTCTAGTTAGAATCTAAATCTTGGACATCCTATATATTTGTAGGAAGGATTGGATCATTCCATTTATAAGTATAAGTAGGGGAAGATGTCGTATCCTGAGGTGCATAGGTGGAATAAAGATCATTAATGACTACACATCTAGAAAAAGGTTTTAGATTATCAACTATTTGTCTATGAGACAAGCCAAAAGGATTGATGATAGAGGAGGTAGTGGTGGAAGTTGGAGACATAGGAATGGCTGTAGGGGATAGAGAAGCTGTATGAGTAGTGTAATGATAAGGCTCCATCATCCTGGTAAAATCACTCATGCCCTGAGATCCATGCTTCAGATCCTGAATAAAATCATCTCAATTTTTCATGAAGTCATCCAAAATAAGAGTTATCATCTTGTTCTTATCTACTTGTGAAATAAAATATTGGGTCAAAGGTGGAATATTAAGATCCAAAGAAATTTTCCTAATCATACTATTCAAATTTGACTTGGTACATATTCTCTTTAGGTAGAAAATAATGTCTTTAAATATTGTTTATTTATCTTTCTCAACCTGTTAGACATCTTTCCTGACTAGTTCCAATGTTTTAGAAGCATGTGTTTTAAAACCATCAAAAAAATTCCCTACTATATTTGAATTCATAAAAAATTCTTCAACTCACCCCTTATTAGTTGGATGATATTATTTTCATAAAAAAATGGATAAATAATAGGAGAAAGGGGAGGTAAAAGAGTAGGAAAAAGAGTAGGCTGAAACACTAGATTCATGAATCTATGATCTAACTGCAACACCATATCATAAAGGTCATCCTGGAGAGAACCCAATTATGCCTCTATATATTCAATATCATTTCTCATACATTTCATTTTTAAATAAAACTTAGGCTGAATATGAAAAATTACAGACATTAAACTCCTTTTAATATCTTCTTATTGAGAAGGCTCTAAATAATTTCCAAAACCAAGAAAAAATTCCTTAAAAACACCCATAAGATCTTATTTTAATTCATTCAAATAATAATTTGTAATATATGATGTAATGGTCAGGACCTATCTGGTCCATTACTTTGTGAAAATGTGGTGTTTGAGGTGTTTCGGGAGGTCAATGTGACTTATCCCCAACACTTTTCCAAATTTCCAATTTTGTGAACAGTTCTATCGGTGAGGTTCAGTAAACAGTTCTATTGGTGATGTTTTGTGAACAGTTATATCGGTGAGGTTCAGGGAACAGTTCTATCGGTGAGGTTCAATGAACAGTTCTATCGGTGAGGTTTCGTGAACAGTTCTATCGGTGAGGTTCAGTGAACAGTTCTATCGATGAGGTTCAGTGAACAGTTCTATCGGTGAGGTTTAGTGAACAGTTCTATTGGTGAGGTTTAGTGAATAGTTCTATTAGTGAGGTTTTGTGAACAGTTCTATTGGTGAATTTTAGTGTATAGTTCTATTGGTGAGGTTCATTGAACAGTTCTATCAGTGAGGTTCAGTGAACAGTTCTATCAGTGAGGCTTTGTGAACAGTTCTATCATTGAGGTTCTGTGAAGAGTTCTATTGGTGAGGATCAGCGAACAGTTCTATCGGTGAGGTTCAGTGAACAGTTCTATTGGTGAGGTTCAGTGAACAGTTCTATCAGTGAGGTTTTGTGAACAGTTCTATCGGTGAGGTTCAGTGAACAGTTCTATTTGTGAGGTTCAGTGAACAGTTCTATCGGTGAGGTTCATGAACAGTTTTCTATCAGTGAGGTTCATGAACAATGTTCTATCGGTGAGGTTCTAATGGTGAGGATCATGAACAGTGTTCTAACAGTGAGGTTCATGAACAGTGTTTCCAGATTCCTACAGTTTCACCCCTTTAGCATTTTCCTTTGACATAAAATTCATTTAAATCCTTATTTTAAGGACTCTTAAGGCCGATTCAAAGGACATAAATCCTATATTAATTGTTCCTAAGGCCGAGATGTTTTTACTTTCTCAAACCACGTGGGTTAATGTGATCTGCTTTTAAAGTGTATCTTAAACCATCGCCCCATTAAATCTTCAAAAGGGACAAGATATCTTCCTCCCTTATTCTTCCTCCTTGTTCTCAGCTATGAAACTCTAGAACCTTTCAATCCATCTCGTAGGAGTTTCACAATCAAACTTTACTCCCCAGATTGGTTCCACTCTATTTTGATGCAACCAAGCTGTATTGATCAATCTTCGATATAAGGTATGTTTTATCGTCATTCCTTTGGGGATCATATTCTCCTGTTTCTTCATTCCATATTATAGCATGTAATCTCCATGCTTCTAATGGGGTTTTTCTTGGGGTTTGGTTCGTGCGGTCGTACCATGGCATTCTCGGGTGGATGCAGTTGTTGCGAGAGGAGGATTGTGACCCGTTGTGTGGATAAAGAATGAGAGGAACTATTTGAGGTAGTGGATTCATTGCTTCTCTTTCTTTTATGTGCAACTGTATCTTTAGCATGTTTTATCTCACTGGATGAAAATGGAATTTACATAATAAATATTTGAACCAGATAAATAAATTGATATCGGTCGTATGTTATTGCCTCTTTTTTTTCTATATTGTGTGATATTTATGCTTGTTCTTGATGTAAATCGGTAAAGAACGTAAACTGGGATTAATTGATAATTTTTTGGCTAAAGATAAAGTTTCATGTAAACGAATCTGGTTCTTTTGGTAATTTTATGTTAATCAAATTGGTACGGTAATCATTTTCATTTATTTGTGATAGATTACTGTTAGGTTTCCCAAATTTAGAACCAATGAATAATAAATCGGTTAATCCAAGATGGATTAAAGAACTATTGGTTATTAAAATATAATTGCATGCAAGGTTCTGAGTTACCCACTTGTTTGTTTAAGGGCTAAGAGCCCAATTGTGAATATGTTTGTTTTACTAGTGCTTGTGTTTTGATGTGAGTCTGGATGGTTGTGGTAATATGTGGAGGTATGGAGGCCTTTTTGGTTGTGGTAGCAGATGACGCCTAGAGTGGCGAGATGCATCGGTTTATGCATGTGGGTGTCAGGGAGGACACTAGGGATGATGGAATGGAATGGATGTGATTGTTGGATGCTTGCTGTTTATTTGGTTGTTTATCTTCTTTACCTTTCCCCATTGCTCAAGGCAGCTGGTCTTACTTACCCCTCTTCCGAAAGAGGATAAGACACACAGGGTATGCCACGTGCTTTCCGTGTTTAGCATCTCAAAGAAGGATGGGTATATTCTCTTGCTATAAGTGGCAATGACTCGATGGGTAGTACATATACTTACCGTGTTGATCCCCCTTGTGTTTAGTAGCATATAATGTTTTTCTAGAATTCCTGGGAATGTGGGAAAATATTTTTTTAATGAATAATTGAATAAATGGTGTTAACCCATGAAGATGGAGTTGCTGGAACATAATGATGAGGTTGTAATTTTGAAGGAACAGTTGACTTGGGTATGATGCTAATGAAATTTAATGTGGAATTGTTCATGGTTAATTAATTTTTAAAGAATTAATTAACATAAAGTGAAACCGATAAAAAGGGAATGAAATAATCTAATAAAGCTCTCTAAATGGTTGTATGCTTATAGGATACCTAGTCTTAGAAGTAGCAGCTCGGAGTCTGAGAGACGTTAGCTTCAGTTGTGTCTACGACAAGGTAATTCCCATAGTGTGGTTGTGAGAAATAATATATCCTGTAATTTTTTTATATACACTACTCCACCCAGTCAATAAGGGAAACTGACACCCCTAGGATTCTGAGCCCTAGGCGGTGTTTTACCCAACATTCTGGTGGGAGGATGGATGGTTGACTACCCCCTTTGGACTTGCTCTCTTCTCTTGGTAGTTACTTTCACTGGTAGGCACAACGGTTAGTTTTCCTCATATATGTGTGTAGAGGGCTGTAATGGCTTGTGGTTATTCACACACATATATTCTGGATATAGTATCCTATGGACTACTATAGGTGTAACGTGTATGGGTTGTGATGGCTTGAGGATTCTTACTCGGTGTATGGGTTGTAATGGCTTGAGGTATAATACCCGATGTATGATACACATTATGCGGGCTGTGGTGGCTCCCAAAAACTACATGGTTACTTTTCTTACGTGTACGTGGTGGTTTTGTTGTACGAGGTTCACGTTGTGGTGCTTCGCCCATGTGTCTGCGGGCAAGCCTTTTTGGAGAGAGATGCTCAGGAAGTGCAACATTGGGGAAAAGTGGAAAACCAGCGGGGAAGTAGTAGCGGGGTACCCTTGATATTCTTTATTATATGATATATTATTATATGCGTTACTTGGTGAGAGTAGCCATGGTGAGTTTGGGAACTTAGTATACCTGTTTAGGTGATGAGTTAGTTTCACTTGTTGTTCATTGTGATTTAGCATGCTTTCTTTACTTTTGCATGAGAGTCTTTGGGGAGGATCCTACTGAGTTTAATATTATACTCACCCTATATATATATATAAACTATTTTTCAGGTCACTTGGAGCAGGTTAGAGATCAAGCTGGTTTCTACTAGCTTGGGGTTGCAGGAGCCGTCAGCTTGTGGTTTCTGCTATTTTTACTTTCTTTTGGGTACTTTCAGTTTTTTCCTTCCAGTTTTAGTACTTTTGCATGACATTTCACATATGCACTTGGGTTTCTTTTATATTCCAGTTCTGAGTTGGAGTGATGGGTGTCTATCTTATCTCTCTCTTCCTTATGTGTTCTCTTAGAGGGTAATGCCTCCCATTTGTGTGTTTATTATACTCTTGGTGCTAGTCGCCAACCTGGGGACTACTGGAGGTGGGACTCATGGGTCATTATCTCCCTTCTCACATTGCCAACCCAGGAGGATTACACATTGTGGGGAGGGGGTCGTTACATATTTTGTAAAAGTAATAAAATAAAGTATTTATGTATATGGATATCAATCTTGATTCCTACAATATAAAAAAGGTACATCCTCCACTGATAAATATCTTTCAAATAGATCTATAAATATAGATTCAACATTCATTTCTACCTCATAAATAAATGGATCACCAACCTCAAAATCTTCACCTTGAGAAATACCTTTCTCAACTTACTCACTAGCCATGGTGGGAGTAGGACCAAAGATATATTGGAGAGTTTTGTCAACTCAAGGTCTCATAGGTTATACTTTAAGTCCCTCTTTAGATTCTATAGTCATAAGTATAGATCCATCTAGCACTCTCTGAGTAGAAGGGATGATAGGTCAAACCAATCAAGGTGGACTACCCCCATCATTAACATCATTAGATTATAAATAATCCAATACCAAACAACATATCAATAAGATATCTACCCCTTACTATATTAATCTCAAAAAGTATTCCTAAAAGTACTTCCAATGATAGGAGATCCATCCAATCCATCTTCATCATCATCGGATTCAATAGACTGATTTAACACTAGCCTATAACAAATGACATATACCTTTGTGTCAGTAAGGTTCTCAAACTAAATCTCTTCCTCATATGATGGTAAAGGTAGAGGAGAAGAAGGAGGTGTAAAATATATGACTGGGAGACTATCCTATCATCCTCATGAGCAGCACTATCTTCCTCATCAAGATCTACTATCTCATAATATTCTTCTTCTTACACTTCTTCTACTTATTTTTCCCCAATGGTCACCTCGTAATCTGAATATTGAACCACCTCGTTATCTTCAATCCTAGATCCACATGATCCCTTGGTCTAACAAGAAATGTAACTGGGTTAAATTTATCATATAGTTTTTCTATATCAGCTACCCATTCTATTTCCCATGGCTTCCAGTTGAATTTCATTTGCTTACATTTTTTTAAGAAAAATACAAACCATTTGAATAGGTTATTATTTCCTCCCCCTTGAGAAACTAATTATTTAAATAGTAATAAGGAAAAAAATAATCCTTGGATAGTGTAAAGAACTAAAATTTGAAGTAGGATTACCCAACACATACATATATATCCTGACATATCTTTGCAGACTAATCTGAACCCCAATTTTCATTAAAAAGAATAAAAATAGATCTTAGTGCCTCAGGATGCAAAAATCACATTTTATTGGATAGATGAGGTGTTGGATAAACTTGAAAAGGAGCCTATATTCTCCACTCAAATAAGTAGTGTTTGGTATTCAAGGGGTTCCATTTTTAGTCAACTATTATAAATCACTTTGAAACTCAAAAAAAGCATGATCGATTGGATACGAACTCAGGTAATCCTCATATTCTCCTTTTTGTGGAACACCCAAACACTTTTCCAATCATATCAAAGATAATTGTAGAATTTCACCATTGATCATCATCTTAAATATATCAATTTTCTCTCCATTGATAAATTACAGGTGCACATAGAACTCCTTTTCAAGTTTCAGTTATAAAGTCTTACCATTAAATTTAAACCAATTATTCTATGCTTGATTTTGAATCATAATCCAAACAAGTTATTTTCTCGATTTGAACCACTTTGTAATGACTTCCTTTTCTATATAAACTGGATTATAAATTAGATGCAGATTCCTTGGCTTTATTATTTCACTCGAACTTCCATTTCTTTTTATTGAATTCCTTGAATGAGGTGGGTGAATAGGAAAGTTGGTTTCCAACACACACTTTATCTTCAGTATTTTTAGACTAATTTAGCATCTTGAAAGGTTTGGGTTCAAGAGAGGGAGAGTTTTAGATAGGTGTGTTTCGATCAGCATGAAATATTTAGAATGTAATAGAGGAAATTTTAGGGATAATAAAGGAATTGATTTAGATTCTATTTTGAAATTCATTTCAATCATTTAGGGATTAAAATAATAATAAACATAAGTGAAATCCCACTAAAACAATTTCATGAAAATTTTTATTTATAGGATAGACATAGCAGGTACACTAAATGAAGTTCCATGATAAAATTTTGTGGTAGTTATATTTACTATGACCTCAGGGTATGTATACTAACTGCATGAATAAAATATTCATGGTAAGTAAGTAGTGATCATGTGATTAATCACTCATGATAAGTATAGTGATCATGTGAGTAACGTTCCATGGTAGGTGTACTAAACACATAACCAACTATTCATAGTAGGTATACTCATCATATGAAAAAAACACATGGTTGGTATACTGACTTTGTAAACCATACTTCATGGTTACTTTCAGAAAAATCCTAGTGAATAGAATGTAAGATCCCAAACGTTTTTGGAGATATATTGGGATTTTTTAAAAGTGCTATTTTACCTTGTCTGGAGTAATTTTTGGTTGGGTTTTAATTGGGATGTGTTCCCCAGCTAACTATGCAACCCCAAGAAGATAAATATTTCATGGATGGTGCATGGTTTTTCAAACCATTCACTCTATTAGGTGTAATAGTAACCCCCCACCCCCATAAGTGGTGTATGGTTAAGGCGTATAGTCTGGAAAACCATGCGCCCCTGTTTGGGAAACTGTGCACTCTGTTTTAATTAATCTAAAAATTAGATTTTAAAGTTTCTGAACCCCCTTCCTATATCCCTAAACTCCAAAATTGGATATAATTGATTCCTCTTATATTTGGAGGATCCTAGAAATATTCCTATGGTTCCCAACCTCCGTTCATGGAAATTCGAAGCACATACTGTAGATCTACACCCCTCTCAGTAATAGAATCTCATCATGGTTAGTTTAATCTCTTCTACAATATTTCTATCATCCTTTAGTGGAGAATTTTATTCTATTTTTGTGGATGTAGATCTAGGATTTAATAGATCTAATTATTTTGATTTAGGATCTATGTTTTAAATCTAGATCTCGATCATCATTGTACAATTGAATGTTTCACTTCAATTGGGGATTTTTGTTTCTGAGCGTTTATTGTCAAATTTGAGGTAGGTGGTCTAAATTTCTTATCCCATAATCTTGATTTAAATTATGTGTATGTAATTGTGGAATTGAAATTTTAATGGTTGGAAAATTTTAATGAAAATTGGATTGATTTGATTTATTAAATTTGATGGAATTAAATTGGGATTAAGCAATTGGTGAAATTATATTAATTAATTATTGAATTAATTAATGAGATATTATGATTATAGAATAAATGGGATATTGGGATTATGAATTTTTTTATTAATTGGTGAATTAATTAATGGAATATTGATATTTTTTAATTATAATATTAAATAATTGAATTAATTATCGGGATATTGATATTGTTGAATTAGAATAATTAATTGTTGAATTAATGATTGGTATATTGAGATTTTTTAATTGGATTAATTAATTTTTTAATAAATTAAGGATATCTATTTTTATTGTTTAATTGTTTGAATTGGATTAATTTATTTTTGAATTAATTAATGGGAATTTGTGTGATTATTCAATTGATTGAATTGGAATAATTAATTATTGAATTAATTTTTGGGATATTGATATTATTGAATTAGATTAATTAATTTTTGAATTAATTAATAAATGTTGTGATTGTTAAATGTGATAAGAGGGTTAATGTTGATTAACCTTGATTTATGTGTTATATGTGATAATCATGTGTGGGACATTGTATACTGCATCAAAATCCCATATTGATAAATTTATTGATATTCATGTATGGGACATGGTCTTATACATCAAAGGATTATAGTTATAAATGAGTGTGGGACATAGATTACTACTTCAAAAGCCCATGGGGCCCTAGGCATGGTTAGCTAGAACCAGAATTTGGGCATCAGACCATGGTTCCAATTAGTCGTGATAATATGATTGAGATGAAATGGATAATGAAATACCATGTGATAATAAATTGTGAATTGATTATGTGATATGGTTTAGAATCTTTAACTGGCCAAATTATGTATTGAGAGTTTTGATATTGATGGGAACCTAAGTGTTTATGAGGTTAATTAAAAAATAATTACATGTGATAACTTTTTACTTATGAATCATGATTTATTCTTTATACAACTACATAAAATGTAATTGGTTGGATAGTTTTTTATATTTTATTAGTGGTGGCCTACTGATTTATAATAACACCCTACTCAGGCTTCCTAATTGGTACCCAAATAGATTCCATGGTTGCAAGATAGGTTAAGGGAAAGGAACCTATGTTAGATGGATGATATGGGGTGGAGCATGGATGAGGGAATCAGACATGGTGTCAGGACCCGATAGGTATTGTTTAATGTATTTTATAATTTTTGGGTTTTCATATTAACACTTAATAGATACATATCATTTAATATCTACTTCTTCAATTTGTTATATTGTATTTTACTTTTGGTCATCTTGTGATACTGGTATTATTCCAGTTATGTTATATTATTTGGATTTTTTTCATTTATTTTTATTGTTGCATTACTCTGATAAAGATGGTATAGTCTCTACACGATCAATATCAGTCCCTTTCTTCTAGTCAACAACCTCTAGTGTACAGGGAGGCATGCTTGAGATCATGTGACGGATTAGATCGGGGCACTAATGTGTTGCACCCGGACTGGGATTCTACAAAGTGGTATCAGAGCCCTGCTTTCTTTTCTTTTCTTTTGTCTTTCTATTTGGGAAATTCAGATAGGATACTAGGCCAAGTCGAGCCTTGGACATGATCTTGTGCATGGAAGTTGTTAAACCATGTATAGGGAAAACCCAAGTACACAGCATGGGATTTTTGTTATTGATATTTTCTATTATATTTGGATGTTATATTACCTTGGGTGATGCACTTATTGTGCAATGGGATTATTGTTTCTAAGATTTTATGATATTTTATTCATAGACCAATATGGAATGAGATTTTAGAATACATGCATCATTCTAGACACTCAGGATTATTTTGTGGCATGCATCATTTTAGGCATACATGGAAAATCAGGTTTTGGGTAATTTTTTGAACTTGAAATGTTTTTCCTTACTTGTGAGATTGGAACGAAAGAATTGACTAATAAAAAATTGAAAATTCTAAATGATAAAATATTGAGGAAAGTGGGTGTCTAATGAAACGTGAATAATGATAATGAGTTTAACTTTTTTTTAAACAAGCCTAGATGTAGGATGGTTAAGGGTGGTGATAGAACCTCAATTTTGAAAGTGTGGTGGGGTTTGGTGGAATGACTTATTAAGGATAATTGTGAATCCCTCTTGTATAAATTTGTTAAAGACGTGTTATGTGTCTTGAAAATATTGTATTTAATTGTAGATATATTCCTCTATGAAAAATATTGTTGATTGGATGAAAGGAGGGCATGGTGGTAGATGATCCTCTTGCAGTGAAACTTGAGGCACTGACAGTTCCAAGTGAGGAAGAAGGAGAGCAGTTCTATGATAAGTTTTCTTGATTTATACAATTCTTGGAGAGAGAAATAGGGTAGGTTATGAAAATCCTATCAGACCTGACACTGGAGTTTTAGTTTCATCACCCTCCAGTGTTTATCAGAGAGGGTGTACTTGAGGTAGCTGAGTTCTAGATTGAGTCTATTTGGACAATACTTGGAAACATGGAAAATCCTACTAAGAAGAGAGTAAAATTGGATTCTTACTTGTTATTTGGTCAATCTAAGTGATGGTGGGACATCTAGACTTAGGATGGTCATCTGTAGAATATGGAGTGGAAGGAATTTTAGGATAATTCCATGGATAAATTTTACCTTGATATGATCAGGCAAGAGAGAGTAGTTGCGTTCATGAAATTTACTCATGGGAGTATGTATGTGATATAATTTGATGGATGGTTTATAGGTTTTTAGTGATTTTTTCCAATTTGGTTGGAAATGAGGCTATGGTGGAATATAGGCTTCATGATAGGATTAAATGTGAAATTAAGTCCCAAGTGAATATCTTTATGCTGAAAAAGTTTTCAAAACTGGAGAATCAGGCTCTCGTATCTAAGGGGAACATGAAGTAGGATTCTAGTGTAGTATAGGTGGTTCTTACTGGATGCATAATAGGTAAAAATTATGAGATCAGGAAGTTTCATTATGAAAAATGTTAGCTAAATCAATGGAAATAAGAGTGGTTAGAAAAAGGGTTCAGTTACAGAGGACCTTGTTTGAATGATTTTTCACCAGTGAAGTAGGTTGTGACATTTTCATATAAAGTTCCACCAACCATAGGTAGAGTGAATATTTTGTATAAGAATGGGGAATCTACTGAGGTTCTATAGGAACGTATGATAGATGGGTTCTGATTGAGAAAGTAAGAATAACCAGAGTATGGGAAGAGGATCTTTCACACCGTATCAATCTAGTATCTAGAGTTACACTTGTCGTGGTGGTAGGGGTAGTGAATGTGATTCTACAGGGAAAGAGAGTCCATCTAAGCATAGTGGTGAAAATAAAGGGACTCAGAATACTTCACAAGGAAGAGTGGAAGGACAATTTCATGTCATTTATCCTATGCTGGTGGATACCAAGGTTAGATCATCGACAATTATAGGTAATATTGTTATATATTCTATGCTTTCTAGTGGGGTGATCTTCTCTAGTGTAGGGACATTCCATCCAAACTGAACATTCTTATATGGTGTATTTTAAATAATGTTGTTCCCACCGACGAGTGGATCAAATGCACTGGAATCAATATGGCTTCTAAGTGTTGTTGTTGGAGTAATCATCAGGAAGAATCATCATCTCACTTATTTTCTGATGGGGGGTGGGCACTCACAATATGGAACATCATTGGTGATTTCATGGTATTTCAGAACCATAGGTCCTCTGGTTCTTCCTTCCTAGACCTCTAGTTTTAGGGAATAGAGAATAACAACCATGAATGGAAGGTCAGATATTTCATTCTTGTTGTAGGCTACTAGTGTATCTAGATAGCTAGGAAAAAATATTGACATGAGGGTTTTATCTCTTTGAATATGGATCTAGTTTTCTGCACTAAAAGATTACTTCTTGAACTTTATAGACACTTCAAGCATTGGGCTGACGCCCCCTCTCTTAGTCCACTTTTGGTCACAAGAGTCCCTATATCCCTATTCCTGATGTATAGTAGGGTAAGTGGATTTTCTTATCTCCTCACAATTCAGGATGAAAAATTAATACCAATGTCTCGTGTATTTCATTTATTATGAGGGGTGGTGTCATTTCTAGTGATATTAGGGGTAATGTTATTTTTTCTTTCATTTCCTTATTTGGGAATGGTGACCCTTTACAGGCTGAGTTAAGGGTGATGCTGACTAGTATCCTTCTCTGTAGACAAAAAAACATTGCACTTTATGCGGTTGAAACTAACTCTAAAACCATTCACAACTCCCTTTGCGTATCTTATCCCACACAATGGAATGTTTCCAACATCATACAAAAGTGTAAAAGTTTCATCAACCATCATATATAATTTATTTATACATACTGAGACAGGAACAAAATGGAAGATTTCCTAGCCTCGAAGGGAACTCATGACTGGTCGATCACTTTCTTTGATGGCTTGAATTTCCTTCCCCTAATGGTGTATATTTGGCCCAAGGGGATGCCCTCAGGCTTCATTAATTTAGAACTCCCTAATCCCTATCTTTACTTTTTTCCTTATCCAAATTTTAAATAAATAATGATAATGATGATGGGATCCTTACATCCTTGACATGTCAGGATTTGATATAATTTTGAATATGGACTAGTTAGTAACAAACTAATCCCACGTAGATTGTTACCATAGGAGAGTAACCATTAAATCTTGTAAGGGTGACAATTACATTAACTATGGAGAGTGGGATATCCAGGTAGTCTATACAAGGCTAGTTCAGTAACTAGAGGATCTCATCACCCAGGTTTCTAGTCTTTTACTAGATTATGGGGGTGAAAAGCATGATGTCTTTACACCCATAGTGGAAAGTTTTTAGGATGTGTTTCCTAAATATTTATTAGGGATTATACCTTAGATAGATGTAAAATTATCTATTAACCTCATGTTTGGGGATGATCCAGTTTCTATTTCACCATATATAATGGCACTAACAGAGCTTCAAGAGATTAAGACTCAATAAGATGAGTTGATTGATAAAGGGTTTATCCATCTGAGTACGTCAACTTGGGGTTCATCAGTTTCATTTTCTAAGAAAACTGATGGGAATCTATGCTTATGTATTGATTAATAGAATTTTAACTAGATGACTTAGAAGAAATGGTATCCACTTCCACATATTTTCAATATTTTTTACCAGTTGATGGGATATTGTGTTTTTTCCAAGATTGACTTGAGATTAGGGTATCATCAGTTGAGAGTTCAACCTTATGATATATTGAGGACTAATTTCAAAAGCATGTATGGCCTTTATGAGTTTTTTGTGATGTCGTTTGGGCTGATGAATTCTCCTGTGGGGTTTATGGCCTTGATGAATAGAATCATCCATCTGTACCTGGATCAATTTATGGTAGTGTTTGTGCATGAAATCTTTGTGTACTTCAAGACTTATGAAAATAAATCCCAAAATATTAACATCATCCTAAGTACACTTATATATCATTGAATATACCCCAATATATCTAAGTGTCGGTTTTGGATTGATCAAGTACAATTATTAGGTCACATCATCTGAGAGGAAGGTTTGTAAATGGATCTAAAGAAGGTTCAGGTAGTTTTATCTTGGGAGCAGCCCAAGAAATTTTTTTATCCATAGTTTTTTTATATTGGTGGGTTATTATCATAGGTTCATCAAATAATTTTCTTGTTTTTTCAGTACCACTTATATCCTTGACTAAGAATGTGATAAAGTTAGAATGGTCAAGAGTATGTGTGAATTCCTTCCAGAAGTTGAAGAAGCACTTGAATACAACACTGATCTTGATCCTACCCGACCCAGGTGAGCATTCAATGGTGTTTTGTTATGCATATGGGATAGGTATTGTAGAATTATTGATACAATGATATTGGGTTCTGACGTATGGGTCTCAATTTTTGAGGCCAGATGAATAGAAATATCCTACTCAAGACCTTGAGTTGGCTACAGTGGATTATGATTTGAAGTATTGGATTCATTATTTGTTGGGTGAGAATTTTACTGTGTATACTGATCAAAATATCTTGAAGTGTATCTTCTCACAGTGAGGCATGAATATCCAATGGTGGATATGGGTTGAGTATATGTTGTCATTTCATTTCGAGCTGCCATATATGCCTGAGAAGGGAAACAATGTTTCTGACACTTTGTGTAGGAAAACTCAGACATAGGAAGTACACGTGTCTAGTTGTGAGTGTAATATGATGACTTTACTTGCTGAGATGCATGTTGTGGTTCGGGAAGGTCAGGGGAAATTGACTCTTGTATCTGTTTCAGTGGATTCTATACTTTTGAACCAGATTAGAGATAGAAAGTATGAGGATATAGAATTTTTTACTCTAAGGGAAAGCCTTAAATATAGGTAGTTACCTTCATATTGGACCATAGATGAGTATGAGGTATTTTATGTCTGGAATCAGGTTGTTTTACCTAAGAGTGTGTGGGAGGGGCTGATACGTGAATTTAATTCCTTGAAGTCAGTGGTACATACAGGTGTGAAAAAATTGTATTGTAACCTATGTAAATAGTTTTGTTGGTCAATAAAGAATAATAAGATAGTAGGGTTCATGACACGATTCTACACTTGTCAATAGGGGAAGGATAAACATCAACAACCAAGTGATTTACTACAGTGGTTTCCCATTCCATAATAGAAGTGAGATGAAGTTACTATGGACATTGTGGTTGGTCTCCCAAGGATGCAATGGAAGAATGATTCTATTTGGGTGATTGAGGACTGGTTGACTAAGGTAGCACATTTCTTTCCTATACGTGATACTTTCTCATTAGATCAGTTGGTAGACTTGTATGTTTGGGAGATAATCTATTTGCATGGGGTTCCATAGAGTATTGCTTCAAACCAAGACTCAAATTTACTTTATGATTCTAGAGGGAATTACATAAGGCACTTGGTATATAGGTTTTATTTAGTATAGATTTACACCCACAAACATATGGGTATTCAGAATGTAATATGTAGGTGTTTAAGGATATGCTTTGGGTGTGTGTCCTAGAATTTGGTGGGTCTTGGGAGAACCACATATATTTGGTGGAGATCGCCTATAACAACAGTTATCAGGAAACTATACATATGGAACCATATGAGGTCTTTATATTAGGTAATGAATATCACTTCTATGTTGGAAGGAGGCAGGTGGGCCAAAGTTGTTGAGACCGAGCCTCATGCGAGAGACGTCGGAGTAGGTTCAGTTGATTTGAAAACGTATGGTTATGGATCAAAGTAGATAGAAGTAATTTTTTGATAGACATCAACAAACCCTATAGTTTACAAAGGGTTATCATGTATTCCTTATGGTGTCACCAAGATTGGTTCATCGCATGATATGGTGATAGGGAAAGTTGGCACCCAGGTTCATTGGACTATTTGAGATTGTAGAGAAAATCGGGTCGGTAGTGTACCAATTGGCTCTTCCATAGAGGTACAGTGTTATGCATGACATTTTTCATGTGTTAAAAAATTATTTGTATCAACCCGACCCTTCTCATGTGATCGATGTGGATGATGTATAACTTGATATAAATGCATCCTTTGATAAGAATATGATATGCGTGTCGGATCTTAGTGAGAAAGTGTTATAGGGAATGATAGTTTTGATAGTTTGTATATTATGGAAACATGGACGTCTTCAGGAAGAAATATGTGAAAGAGAAGGTGATATGTGGGCTCGGTGGCATCAACTTTCACCTCAGAAACATAGATATTCTTGGGAGTATAACTCAAGTATGAGTTGTAATAAGATGGGGAGATTTTAAGACCCCGACCTTTTCTTGAGATATAGTGGGCTTATTTAATGGAACTATTTTGGATTTTCTTGAGTAATTTTTGGTTGTGTTTTAATTGCAATGTGTTTAAGGGGAAATTGGATGTTTTTTTAGGGATATTGGGTAGTGCACGGTTGGCACACAGTTTGCTCAAACTGTGCACCCTACCCTAGCTAACCGTTCAACCCCTGGTAGAGAGGGATTGCATGGTCGGCATACGATTTATCAAACTGTGCTCTCTCTTAGAAGTAATCGTGCACCCCCACTAGAAGACGCACATGATTAAACAGCATGGTTTGGAAAACCATGATCCCCTACCGAGGAAACCAGGGGCACAATTTTAATTAATATAAAATTTTTATTTTAAAGTTATTGAATCCTTGTCTCATATCCTTAAACCCTCCAACTGGGCTATAATCGAATCCTCTCATTTTTTGAGGCTCCCAAATGGATTCCTAGGGCTCCTGGCCTCCATTATTGGCGATTTGAATCCCAAATTGTATATCTTTAGCCATCTAGGTAAGAGAATCTCATCTTGGTAAGTTTCCTCTCTTCTCTCATATTTATATCTCACTTTAGTGTGGATTTTTCCTCTATTTTTGTGGATATAGATCTAAGTTTTAATATATCTAACTGGTTTTAACATGGATCTAGATTTTGGATCTAGATCTCGATCATCATTGTACGATTGAACATTCCGCTTCAATTGTGGATTTCTGTTGGCAAGCGTTTATCATAAAATTTGAGTTACATGGTCTAAATTAATTATCTCGTAGTCTTGATTTAAATTACATGTATATAATTGTGGAATTTTAATTTCCATTATTGGGAAATTTTAATGGAAATTGTATTGATTTTATTTAATTGGATTCGATAGAATTAAATTGGGATTAAAAAATTGGTTAAATTAGATTAATTAATTGTTAAATTAATTAATGAGATATTATGATATTAGAATCAATATGATATTGGGATTGTAAAATTGGTAAATTAATTGGTGAATTAATTAATGGGATATTGAGATTATTGAATTGCAATAATTTATTATTGAGTTAATTATGAGGATATTTAGATTATTGAATTGGAATAATTAATTGTTGAATTAATTATCAAGATATTAAGATTATTGAATTAGATTAATTAATTATTGAATTAATTATTGATAACTGTTGTGATTTTCAATTGGTTAAATTAGATTAATTAATTGTTTAATTAATTAATGGGAATTGTTATGATTATTCAATTGATTGAATTGGAATAATTAATTTTTTAAATAATTATTAGGATCTTGAGTTTATAAAATTGGATTAATTAATTGTTAAATTAATTAATAAATGTTGAGATAGTGAAATGTGATAAGAGGTTTAATGTTGAATAACCTTGATTTATCTGTTATATGTGATAATTGTGTGTGGGATATGATCTGGTACATCAAAATCCCATATTGATAAATTGACTGAAACTCATGTGTGGGACATGGTATGCTGCCTCAAAATCCTATAGTGATAAATGAGTGTTGTACACAGACTGCTACTTCAAAATACCATGGGGTCCTAAGCATGAAAACCTTGACCTAGAATGTTGTTATTGGACCGTGGTTCCAATTGGATGGGATAATATGATTTAGATTAAAAGGATAATGAAATAACATATGATGATAAATTGTTAATTTATTATGTGATATGGTTCAGACTTCATCATGGGATGAAGCAGGTATTGAGGGTTTGGGTGTCCATGGGAACCATGTGTTTATGTGGTTAATTAGAAAATAATTAAATGTTATAACTATTTACTTATGCATTATAATTTATTATTTATACAACTATATACAATGTTATTGACAAGATATTATTTTAGAAACCATTGGTGGTGTCCTACTGAGTTGTACTCACACCCTAATCAGGTTTCTTGATCGATACCCAAATAGATTTCATGGTTTTAGGAAAGTTTAAGGGAAAAGACCCTATGTTAGATGAATAATTTAAGATAAAGCATGGATTATAGAACCAGACATGGTTTCAAGACCCGGTTGGGAGTTTTCAGTTTCTTTATTTATTTTTGTGTTCTCATATTAACACTTGACACATACTTAACAAGTCATATCTACTACTTTGGTTTTGGATATTGTATTTTAGTTTTAGTCGTCTTGTGATACTGGTATAATTCAGGTTATGTTATATCATTTGGCTATTGTTCATTTATTTTCATTGTTGTGTTACTCTGATAAAGAGGGTATAATATCCCCATCATCAATATTAAACCCTCACTGCTAGTCGACAACCTCTAGAGTATGGGCAGGGGTGCCTGAGGTCATGTGACTGAACATCTTGTGTAATGTCCCAGAAATTCCATGTATTTTTTTTAAATTATATGCTATTATTTCAAGACCAAATGCTCTAATGAAACCTGATTCCGAGGCCTAGTAATCCCAGAATAGAATTTTTAACTTTTTTAGACCATTTAAATAAGCGTGTGAGTGGGTTCTTGTAACTTTTAAATCAGTGCTCAGATCAAAAATATGAGGGCACTGTTGAACTCATAATGGTAGGATTGTCCTAGAATTGACTTAACTTTGACTAGAAAGGGTTGACCAGAGAAGATAAGTTTTGAAATTTTTAGAAAAAAAAACTTAAAAATTAGTTTATTTGTTTTTCCAACTGATGGGCGATGACACAGTGGCACTGCGGTGCAGCGATGAAGTGACAATGATTCGCATTAATTGAATCTCATTAATGGCTTGTAAAAGTGTAGTGTAACAACGCATTAAATGTGGCATAACAGATATGTTGTTTCATAAATGAAACAGTGTAATGATGCAATGACACAACGTAACAGAAATGTTGCGACGTGTTTTCTTTTAATGGGGGAGAAATCAAGATGAAAGGGTGGAATTTTCTCTGACAAAACTACGATGAGAATTCTCTCTAATGAAGAATGACGAATGCTACAGAATATACAGCGACTTCGACACACCTCGAATAATGGAATCTGAAAGCAAGGAACACCAATAGAACTTGAACCCCCACAGATAGACCTCTTCAATGACGAACACATTTGAGGTAGGGGTTTGTTTTGTTTTAAGTTTCCCCATTCTTCATTCTAAAACTATGAATTTGGATCAACCCATGAACAGGTTGATCCGCGAAACCCTCATTCTTTCATAAGAGTGCCTTTTCCTTGGGATTCGTGCATCAGGTTTTGATTAAATTATGATAGAACTTCAATTATATATACCATGTTTCTAAACCACTAATGCGGCGGGCATGGGCCAACACAAACAAGGCCTGAGCCCCTCCACCTTGTGTGTTTTGTGCATTCTTCATGATTACATCTTTGAAGTAGCGGTAAGGAGGATTCGAGGCCATCGTAGGGAAGATGGCATCTCCCAGAGACCGTAGGCACAAGTGGATTGAATAACAGAACACTGGAGCAGACCCAATGGTCCACGAAATAACCTACTGGTGCACCGACATCGGCGGTGGCCCACAGTGGCAGCTGCGAACAGGTGGCATCGCGCCATGATGGCATGCCGGATTTAGTGGTCATGGTCGGATTGGGCCCCAGCGAAGTAGCAGGAGTTGTCGATTGGCAGTGGGATAGGGCCCCTCGGCCACATCATTGAGGCAGCCCGCAGCCACGGGCCGTAGCTTCATGTGGCACGTGGTCCCTTGACCACGTACAGAACTCGGGCGGCTGGATTCGACTGGCCTCATGGCAGCACCCTGGACATGCTACGTGTTCGGGCTGAAGAGAGTTGGTCGGCCATAGGCAGACCGGGCTGGGCACGACCCGCATCCAGTGGGCCGGACCCGCGCCATTGGTCTGGGTTGGATGAGACCAGGTCGTCGGGCGACCCAACGGGCTGGACCACCTTTCGAACCAAGCCGAGTCCAGCAAGGCCCAATGGGCCTGGCCTACTCGCCAGGCCAGACTGGGCTGACTCAGACCCAAACTGGTTTGGTCAGGTCATTTGAACTAAACTAGGGCATGACGGGCCTCGGGCCAGGTTGGTCGGGTCGGACCAGGCCCAGATGCAACCGGTCCTTATTTACTAAAACGCCAATAACTTACAAACTAGGTGTCCAATTGATGATCCATTTGCGGCATTTGAACCCTCTTGATGAGGTGGATCTTTTGTAATACTCTAAGATGGATTTCATGGAATTTTAAATAAAACGAATGGATTGTGGAGTGTTTTTTCAGAAAATCAAGCACACTATGTGCGGAAACCCTATGGTTGGATGAGACCTGAAGACTGCTGAAAAGAAACCCTATGTGGATCATCTACGATAGCCCAGTGGTAATCAGCTCTGTGTGACCCGAAAATCCCATGGTGGTGAGTGGCTTTGTGTGACCTGGCAGACCCACAGTACTCAACAGGAGGAGTACCTCAGTATGGCCAAGGTGGGAAGTATCTCTATGTGACCTGGCATGCCCATGGTGGGGAGCGGCTCTATGCAACCCAGCAAACCCATGGTACTCATCAGTGATGAGTACCACAACAATCCAAGGTTAGTGGGAAGCGGCTCTGTATGACCTGGTTGGACCACTATACTCATTGACGAGGATTTCTCTAACAGCCTAAGGTGTTCTATGATATGACTAATGGTCTTACTTTCCTACTCTATATTATACCTAGTGTTACATGTATTTCTTTGTGATCATGCTTCATGATTATTATTTGTGATTTTCTTGTGGATTTCTTTGTGTTCTTTCCTTGTTAGTTTGGTGTCTCTACTGGGTATTTTGTTACTCACCACTACACGGGCTTTACCATACATGTTGTGTTCGGTGAAGATGACTGACGACTTGGCGGAGGACTTGGAGGCCTATGACCTGGTGGTGCCTAGTGAGATCAGGAATTCAGGACGTGCTTCTACGATTTCCAACAGCTACTCTACACTTACCCATCAGGTGGGGTTTTCAGCAGATGACTTTCAAAGTTTCCTTGTACTTTGCTATTTTCAGTCTGTCTTTTTTTGGGTTTGTATTCTATCCCATTTGAACTATAGTTTTTACATTTACTTAGTGGTTTTTTAGTGTCATTCATGTTTACCTTTCAAGCATTGGGATGTGGTTGTGTGTGTGTGTGTACAGATACTGAGGCAAATGTCTTCCATTTGCAGGTTGACACCTTTAACGCTAGTCACCAACCCATGGCCTTTAGGAGGAGGGATTGGGGGATGTAATGGCATGGGACCTGGGGGATGGTTCATGAAAAAGTGGTATCATAGGTGGTTGGTTCTTCCTCAAGGACCGGGATTCTATTATTTTTATTTTTGGAAATAGTTTAAATGTTTCAAGTTCAACTTTCAGATTTGGGGAGTCCAGTGTTGGTGCTGCGGCCGACGTATCCATACACTAGGACCTTTAGTTCTGCTTCTCATCTCTATACATAAAAACACTAGTTGCATGCATCATGTAGGAATTGATTGTTTCTTCATGTTCTTCTCGAATTATAGTTAGATCACCAGGTATAATCTATTGATTGTGGTACATCTTGATCTGTTTTAGGATGCCTCTACGTAGACAACTAGCTAGGATTCTGATGTGTGACCATGATCATAACCCTCCTAACAATGAGGTGTCAATTTAGGGACCAGTTCTAGGGATAGACCCATCAGGTGGTGCACCAGCGTTACCATCACCTATTTATCTGTAGCTACTACTGGCATTACTAGTAGAGTACGCACGTAGGCTTAGCACCTTTCACGAGTTCTAGAGATAGAGACTTCCCAAGATCAGGGGATAGATAGATCCTCAAGCTGCTGAGGACTAGCTGGAGGTGGTGACTTGGGTCTTACGCTTAGTGAGGATGTCACTCGACTAGATGGAGATCTTTGATGCGAGATTTCTTCTAGGCTCGGTAGGGATGTGGTGCATTTTGATGATTAAGACTCATGATGAGGTGACCCTCTCTTGGGATGACTTCGATAGATTTTTCTGAGAGTATTTCTTCCCCATGACTTTGCACTCAGTGTGCATACAGAAGCTGCATCACCTACAATATGGTAGCATGTCAGTGGTTGATTACTCTTAGAGGTTTACAGACCTCTCTCACTACTCCACAGACATGGTACAAGATTCTTTCTTCAGGGCCTAGACCTTTGATAAGGTACTCAAACGGGAGATCCAGGAATCCATGGTGTCTCTCAGCATCCCCACTCAGGCTGGGGTGCTAGAGAGAGCTCTTATTCTAGAGATATTCCTATAAGAGTAGGCACTGACAGTCGGAGTCACCAGCAGACATCAAGTGGAAGAGTCTTTAGTATTGAGCAGCAGGTAGTAGACGTGAGGATTAATGCGGGTCATATCTTTCAGTGGATGACCCCAGGACTTGGGTTCGGTAGTGTGGGGATCCCAGAGCAGAGGTAGTTGGTAGGGAACCAGTATGTGCTTCACGTGCAGCGAGCAGGGACACATGGCTCGTGACTGCCTGTCCCACCGCACAGACAATCAGCAGACGGTCGAGGGGGCACCGAGGTAGAGATAGAGGTTTGAGCGAGGAGGTCTACAGGGCGGAAAACGTGGTAGGGTAGTTGTCTGAGCATCAGGTGGTGTGAGATGGTTTAAGGTACTAACTCCACCACCCCCAGGTGGTCCACCACAGCCTCAGGAAGCAGGTGGACATGGGTGAGCTTAGCTTTAGGCAGTGGAGGCATATGACCACGACACTCCAGAGATGATTAGAGGTGAAATCTATGTCTTCTACACCTTATCTATAGTTCTTATAGACATAGGGTCCAGTCACTCTTTCCTTTCCATAGACCTCAGTTGAGGATTGGAGATTACGGTGGAGCCTTTGGCTCAATCCTTACAATTAGAGACTTCTACAGGAGGGGATTTGATGATTACACACCAGTGTCGACAGTGTGAGATTATTATAGGAGGCTAGAGCTTTGGTGTGGATATCATAGTAGCAGCGTCAAGGCCTTACGATGTCATCTTCTTTAAGTACTGGTTATCTACAGTCCATGTTAAGATCGGTTGTATTAGGCACAAAGTGTTGTGTGTCCATGAGGATATGACATGGTTTTCCTTCTTCAGTGAGAAGGGAACTTTTTTAGCAGAGTACAAGCTTTCTCAGAGGAGGGTGTTTCCGATCACTAACCAATTGGATAGCCTCACCTTCAGTGTGGTGGATGATATGAGTATAATATTTCATGTAGTGGTGAATGAGTATGAGGATGCCTTTCTGGAGGATGTTCTTGGACTACCTCCTCATAGGGAGGTAGATTTCGGCATCGACCTATACCACGTGATGACAATGATATCCACACCATCATATCAGATGGATCCTATGGAGATTTGTGAATTAGGGTACAGTTGGAGGACTTGCAGGAGAAGGGCTTCGTGAGGCACATTTTACCCTGGGTAGCCCCAGTGTTGTTTGCCAAGAAGGAATACGAGAGTTTGACGTTGTGTGTGGGATTCTGGCACCTGAACCCATCAACCATGAAGAAAAAGTATCCAATGTCAAGGATTGATGACCTCTTCGACTAGCAGAAGGGAGAGAGGTGATTCTCGAAGATAGACCTCAAGTCAGGCTATCACCAGCTTCAGGTACAGGATGAGGACATACCGAAGACGGCTTTCAGATGCCAGTATGGCCACTATGAGTTTTTGGTGATGCCTTTAGGCGTGAAAAATTCCCCTTAAGTTTTCATGTGACTAATGAACAACATCTTCCCACTTTTCCTCAATCATTTCATAGTGGTCTATATTGATGACATCCTGGTGTACTCGGTGTCAGAAGAGGAGTATGATACACACCTACGGATAGTCCTGGATACACTCCAAGAGCACCAATTTTATGGTAAGCTCTCAAAGTGATATTTATGGATTCAGTAGATTCGAATTATAGGACACGTCATCTCAGAGGCTGGATTTTCAGTTGATCCAGCAAAGATAGTAGTAGTGCTGTCTTGGGAGCCACTGAGGAGCGTGACTGAGGTGCGAAGTTTCTTGGGTTTGGATGGATAATATCGGAGGTTCGTGACCGACTTTTATATGGTAGAAGCACCTTTATCATCCTTGATATGGAAGGGAAAACCCTTTGTGTGGATGGAGAAGTTCCAGCAGAGCTTCCAGGATCTAAGGCAGAGACTGACAAGTGCCCTTATCTTGAGACTACCAGAAGAGGTTGTTGGGTATATAGTCTTCTATGACGCATTAGGGACTGGACTGGGTTTTTACCTGATGTTGGAGTGAGCCCTTCTTGTGGAGATATTCTTATAAGAGTTGTTGAGGTGGTTTATTTCCTATCTCTCCCCCCACATATGAACTAGATGCACGACGTTTTCCACCTGTCGCAGTAGAGGAGGTACATGCATGATCCATCACACATCATCGACTGGGTAGAGTTGTACATTGACGATGGGGAAACACTTTCTTAGTTCCCAGTGGATATAGAGCATTAAAAAGAGATGGTTCTTCATAGATGGTTTATTCCTATGGTTCACGTTCAGTGGCAGCACGGGAATCTCTAGGAGAGCACATGGGAGCGGGAGGCTAAGATTCATGATCAGTACCCGCATTTGTTTTTTTATCCTTGCTTTCGCTTGCGATGACATGAATCCCAAAAAGGGAAGAATAATTTAATGTCCCATAAATTCCCTATAAATATTTTTCTAAATTATATGGAATTATTTCAAGACCAGATGCTCTAATATTAACTGATTCTAAGATCTGGTGAGCCCAGAATAGAATTTTGAACTTTTTTTAGTTCAATTAAATAAACGTTTGAACAGGTTTTTCTAACTTTTAAACCAGTTATCAGATCAAAAATATTATGGCACCGTTGAACTCAAAATGTCAGGATTCTCCTAGAATATACTTAACTTCTTTTGGAAAGGGTCGATCGGAAAAGTTAATTTTCAGACTTTTCTGAAGAAAAAAAATAACTTAGAACTTATTTTATTTGTTTTCTCAACTACTGGACAGTAACACAACATCATTGCAGTGTGGAAACAAAGATAAGAAGTGTCACATTAATTGAAGCTCATTAATGGATCATAAACATGCAGCATAACGATGCATTAAATGAGGTGTAATAGATATGTTATTTCATAAATGAAACAGCCTAACGAAACGACGACGCAGCATAATAGAAATGTTGGGACATGTTTCTTTTAATGGGTTAACATGTTGAAGAAATCAGGATCATATGGTGGAATTTTATATGAAGAACTTATGATTGGAACTCCCTCCAACAACGAACGATGAACACCGGTGAATCACCAGCAACTTCAACACTCCTCGAAGAATGGAATCAGAAAGTGATAAATGCCAACAGAACTTAAACCTCTACAAATGGACCGCTTCAATGATGAACACCTTTGAGGTAGGGTTTTTTTGTTTTAAGTTTCCCCATTCTTCATTCTAAAACATTGAACACGGATAAAGCCACGAACAGGTTGATCCGCAGATCATTTTTTCTTGTGGGAGGGTGACTTTTTCATGGGATTCGTGTGTTGGGATTTGATCTAATTATGATAGAACGTCAATTCTATATCCCATGTTTCTAAACCTCTAACATGGAGGGTGTGGGCCGACACGAACAAGGCCTGAGACCCTCTGCCTTGTTTATTTTTTGTGTTCTTTTTGATCGCATCTTTGAAGTGGTGGCAAGGAGGATTTGAGGCCATCGTAGGGAATATGGCATCCCCCGAAGGACGTAGGTGTAAGCGGTGTGAAGAATGGACCACTGAAGCAGACCCAGAGATCCATATAATAACTTGTCGGTGTAGGAGACTGCTGGAAAGGGACCGCGGCGGTGGCTGCGGGCAGGTGGCGGCGCACCACGACGGTGCGCCGGAGGCAGCGACCGCGGCTGTCTCGGGCCGTGGTGAAGCAACATGAGCCACTGGCTGGGTCAGTGACTAGAGGAGTGATGCAGCCCACAATCACGGGTTGCGGCTTCGAGTGGCACGTGGTCCCTTGACTGCATGCAGAACCTGGGCTGTCGGGTTTGACTGGTGAGGTGACAGTGCCCCGGACACGCTACGCATCCGGGATGAAGAGAGTGGGTCCGCCAAAGGTGGACCAGGTAGGGAGCAACCCATGCCCAGCATGCCAAACCCCATCCCAGTGGGCCAGACCCGCCCCATCGGGTTGGGCCAGATTAGACTAGGTCGTCGGGTGACCCATCGAGCTGGACCCACGGCCGAACTAGGCCAGGTCCAGTGAGGCCCAATGGGCCTGGCCCAATGACTAGGCCAGACTATGCTGACCCAGACCTGAAACGGGTCATTTTTGGTCAGTTGAACTAAACTAGGGCATGAGGGGCCCCCAGTCCGGGTTAGTCGGGTCGCTCCAACTGGGTCAGACCAGGCCCAGATGCAACCGGACCATGTTTACTAAAACGCTAATAACATACAAACTATGTTCCCGATTGATGATCCATTTGCAGCGTTGGAACCCACTCTACGAGGCAGATATTTCGTAATACTTGAAGGTGTATTTCATGGAAGTTGAAATACAATTAATGGCTTGAGGATCAGTTCTTTTGGAATCAAGCACACAACATGCTGAAACCCTGCGGTTGGCTGAGACCTGAAGACTGCTGACAAGAGACCTTGTGTGGATCAGCTACGATGGCTCAATGGGAAGCAGCTCTATTTGATCCAGTAGGTCCACTATGGGTAGTGGATCTGTGTGACCCAGTATACCCACGGTACTTGATTGTAGGAGTAGCTCTATATGAACAAGGTGGGAAGTGGCTCTATGTGACCCGGCATGCCCACGGTGGGAAGATGCTCTGTGGGACCCATCATACCCATGGTACTCATCAGGGATGAGTACCATAGCAGTCCAAGGTTAGTGGTAAGCGGCTCTGTGTGACCCAGCATGCCTACAATACTCAATGAGGAGGAGTTCTATAGTAGCCCAAGGTGTCCGATGATATGATTGGTGGTATTACTTTCCTACTCTAGATTATACATAGTGTGATCTGTCTTGATTCGTGATCATGATTTGTGATCATACTTCATGGTTTTATTATGGATTTCTTTGTGTTCTTTCCTTGTTGGTTTGGGGTCCCTACTAAGTATTTTGTTACTCACCCCTGCACGGGCTTCGCCCGCACGTGTTGTGTCTGGTGCAGATGACTAATGAATTGGTGGAGGACTTGGTGGCCCAGGACCAGGCGATTCCTAGTGAGATCAGGTAGGTAGGACGTGCTTCTATGACTTCCAGTAGCTACTCTACACTTACCCATCAGGTGGGGTTTTCAACGGATGGCTTTCAGAGTTTCCTTGTACTTTACTATTTTCAACCCATCTTTTTTTTGGGTTTGTATTCTATCCTATTTTACCTATAGTTTGTAATTTTACTCAGTGGTTGTTTAGTGGCATGCATGTTTACCTTTCCAGCATTGGGGCCTGGTTGTGTGTGTTTGCGTAGAGGTACTCAGGAAAATGCCTCCCACTTACAGGTTGACGCCTTCGGCACTAATCGCCAACCTCTGGCCTTTGGGAGGCAGACTTGGGAGATGTCATGGCATGGGCCTCGGTGGATGGGTCGTGACATCTTGTGGAACCATTGTGTGGCACCCGGGTCGGGATGTTACACAGAAGTCAAGAGAATATAATAAGAACATAAATAACTAAAAAGGATAAAACTAAATTAAAATAATTAGTCTTAATTTAGCAAACTCAATTCATGTATGATATAATTAATTTTCTAATTACTCAAAGGATTTTTAAATATATTAGAAATTTGATGTTTAATACCAATGAATTTAAGTGTTATATCACCTTTCTGAAAATGGTCTTTCAAAAATTGATGTCTTATATCAATGTGTTTTGTTTTAGAATGTGATACAGGACTCTTAGAAATTTTTATCACACTTGTATTGTCAACATTTATAAGGACATGTAGAAATTGATATCTATATTCTATGAATTTTTATTTCATCTACATAATATGTGCACAACAACTGCTTGCAGCTATGTACTCATCATCGGTAGTGGATAATGAAATGGATTCATATTTATTACTGCACCGAGAAATGAGTGACTTTCAAAAAAAGTGACATGTTCCTGAATTTCCTTTTCTATATAACTTATTACCACCCAAATCTACTTTAGAATAACTCACTAAATCAAATGTCTATCCTTTAGAATAAAACAATCCTAAGTTATTTATACTTTTGAGGAATTAAAAAATTCTTTTCACAATAAGTTAATGGGATTCATTTGAATTTGATTGAAATTGGTCACATATACAAACACTATATATGATATTTTGTTGGATAGTAGTTATGTATAGTAAACATCAAATCACACCTCTATAAGTGGTTTGATCATCTAGTTTTCCAGTTTCATCATGATCTAGTTTATAGCTTATACTCATGGGTATATCACTACCTTTATTTCAATCCATACTAAAATGTCTTAAAATATCTTTTGTGTACTTGATCTAATTTAAAATAATTTCATTTTTATTTTTAAAAATATGAAAATTGAGGAAAAATTTTAGTTCACCAATCAAACTCATTTCAAACTCATTTTTCTTTATTTTTAAAAATTCAGTACACAAATAATATCTTCAAGATCTAAAGATAATACCATAAACATATATTTTTACTACTAAAAAATATTTTTAAATTATTTTAATAAATAAATTAGTATATTATATTCTTTTTTAGAAACCTTTTGAAATAAAAAATGATCTAATCCTATCATACAAAGCTCTAAGAGCTTTTTTAAACAATATAAATATTTTGAAAATTTAGATATATTATTTGGAAAGTGATGGTTTGGAAATCTTGGGGGTTGTTCCACAAAAATATCATTGACTAGATAACCATTTAAGAATTAACTCTTGGAATCCATTTGATATAATTTAAAATAAAAATTTTCTTCATAACCAAGAAACATTCTGATAGCTTCAAGTCTGGAAACTTGTAAAAAATTCCCCATAATCAATACCTTCCTCTTGATTTCACCCTTGTGAAACCAGTCTTGATTTATTTTTAATTATAGCACCTCAATCGTCTACTTTATTTCTAAACACCCATTTATAATACATGGTTAGGTATTACTTACTTCCTTCAACTATTTCCCATAATTTTTTTTTCTCTCTAGCCGATATTCCTCTTCTTTCATTACCACTTCCAAGAATTTATCATTAATTGCCTCTATGATGTTCATAGGTTCAAACTATAATAATAAGGCTTAATGTTCAACTTGGTTTCTTAGAGAATATCTATTTTTGTTCCAATATTTTGGTCCACTAAAATAGTATATAAAGTATGGTCTCTATGAGTCCTAACATCTATAGGAATATAAGTATTTGATACTTCATTTTAATCTATGAGTTTAGCTTCAAACAGTTATTCTGCACTGGGAGATTTTTCTATAGCATGTTTGATATAATTATTGTTAGGTTTATAACTAATATCTAAAATTGAAAGTCCATCCTAAAGATTCTATAAAGGGTTCTTAGGTTTATTTGGATTTATCTCATCAATTCTAGCTAGTGTATATTCTTCCACATTCTTAGTCCTTTTATTAAAAACCGTGTATCATTTAGTAGATGTAGAATATCCTAGGAAAATTCTTTCATCACTTTTGGATCTTGTAGAGACCTGATTATTACCATGTAAAACTTTGAAATATTTTTTATATATTTCCATAGCTAGGAGCTGAGATGATGTGAGATTCTAAGACCCGGTGTGTCCAAAATTAATTTTATAAAAACATTAAATATATTTTATATCACACACACACAGTTCTTTAAGGAAAATGTGATAACTCTTAAACAGGATATTGGATCATAAATCTGAGACAACAGTTTAGTTCGGAACATGGTGTTTACCCTAGGCATGATCTAAAATAGTTTGGTGTGGGGTGCTCATACCCCTCTTTCATAAGCAGTACATTAATTGAATTAATTAATTGTTTAGTTTCCAAATAGTGAAATGATCTATAAGATCACTACCAGGGTGAATTATCTAGGGTTGGATGTATAATCCCTTGGAGAATTCCAGATCTCTTTGTTTCTTCTCTGTTGTTGAATCTCATTGGGTGACAATAAAACTCCTAAACGGAGAAGATCGGGATGCAGTGAATGCAACAACTCCTCTAAATCATTGACGGGTGTGTTCTTTGATGATGAACGATCCAATATCTAGGTAGGAATTTTTAATTAGAAATTTTTTCTCTTTGATTATATTTTTTGAATAGATCCATCATTCTTCTTGGGTCTACGCCAATTGTGGATTGAGCATGGGCCTAAGTACCAGATTCAAATTGATTTATTCAATGTTTTCTGACCTGATATCACTATTCCTGGTCATTGGACAAGACCTTTGACCAGAGATCATTTAAAACTTTGTGATGGTACTTTTCTCTGAAATCTTATTCATGTTCATCACTGGTAGTACCCCACTTCCCCGGTTCTACATTTTTCAGGAGGTACTAAGCTCAATCAGACCCCTGGATTCATGATGAATCGATGATCAAGGCATGGATCGATGAAACGAGTATATATATGGGATTATTGAAAGAAAATGATGATTTTTTGGTTTATTAGTTTTTAGTTAATCTAAGGAAAAAGTTTTTGTGTTGTGTGGTTTGTATGACACAACACCAAGGACTAACGGAGGTCAATTTCCAATGAATGATGGAAAAAAATGCTAGACCAGGTCTAGATCCACTAATACCAGATGGATTCAAGGAAAGATTGATGTAAAAATAGTTTGAAACATCTATATATAATGCACAGATCAGGGATCTATAAATTCCAATGAAAACCTAACTAAACACCTTGTGGTGATATGAAAACATGGTGTGTAACCCCTCTATGGCATCAGCTAGGGTATTGGAAAAGTTAAGGATGACACATCATGTATCCCCCCTAGATTCCATGTACCCCTTCCCCCGATAGAAAACCCATGTATAGGATTACATAGGTGAGGACTATTATGGAATTACACAACCAGTTTCATGGATGTGTA
Organism: Viscum album; assembly: GCA_963277665.1. Taxonomy (NCBI): domain Eukaryota; kingdom Viridiplantae; phylum Streptophyta; class Magnoliopsida; order Santalales; family Viscaceae; genus Viscum; species Viscum album. The sequence goes on along the minus strand of OY728138.1, from coordinate 1,524,273,700 downwards.
CCCGAGTACACAGACACGGTGTCCATACACAGACATGGGGTCAGTACACTAACACGAGTTGGGGTACACGAACATGAACAGAAGGAAACATCTTGTCCTAGGTAGCCTGGCCACACTGTGCAGTCCACCTACACAACGTGTACTCATACATATTCAGGAGATGTGTGCTATCTGGGGAACACATCTAGGTGGTGGAGTGGGACCACGCATTGTGTGGGTCCCCTCACACACTGTGTACCGCTTGACCTCTATTGAGGAAAATTCAAGGTTATATATCTCATTCCTTTGGACTCATATTTTGGACCATGAGTAGCCTATGCTGAGTGTTTTTTCATGTAAAACATGATGGTTCCCTCAGTTTTGGATTTTGAGATATTATGTGAAATACTCCACACATGATGCTTGTTGAGGCAACACCCAAAAATAGTAGTGATCGGGTATAATCAATAGATACTATCAAGTTATACCCCCCAGTAGAGCTAGGAAGTGGAGTCCTTGATGATTAGATTGGAACCCCCCCCCCATAGAAATGTATGTGGGTCCTTTATATCTACCTTTCGAGTGTAACCCCTATCAGATAGGGTTCAGGTCCTCAATGACTATAGTGGAACAACCCTGTCACACGAGGGTGTAGGTCCTCAATCTTTAGAGTGGACCCCCCCCCCCCCCCCCATTAACATGGGAATGGTTCATCTACCTTACCGAGTGGAACCCCATATCAGTATAGGGTGAGGGTCATTATGACACAATATTGGAACCCCCCCCCCCCCATCAACATGGGTGCAGCCCCTCTACGGATACTTATAGAGTAGAACCCCCCGTCAGCATGGGAACGGGTACTCAACAGATATATAGAGAGTGGTACCCCCTAGCATACTAGGACACATATCCTCTACTTTGTGTTTTTGGTCCCTCAACTATGTGGTACAGTGACGAGGCATGGTTTCACTTGCAAGATTACTTATGAGAAGAAGCGTGATATGTTGGGCATCATTGATGGACTTTTGGAACTGTTGGATACTCTTCTTCTTGGGATAAGATGTGAGATAGAGATTCCCCTACTCAATTGTTTTGGATTATTTGGACTAAGTAGATATATACCTTATGTATCCATAATTTGGATTTGGATACTCTTCTTCTAAGAGAGGTGAAGATGCACATGGTATTCCTCATTATTTTTATGATTATTTTCTCAAGTTTGGATGAGTTTACTCTCCTACTAAAGGTGGTGAAGGCTCAATGGGTAGTAGTTCACCTACTAACCGTGTCGAGCCCCTTGTTCTTGGACGAGGTTACTTTCACTCTTAGTTTTGGTTGAGCAATTCTCTTTGACTGTATCTTGCATCTACTGTCATTATACTTCTTGTTCTATCTCTTACTACTCCCCCTTCATATTTAGTGGTGTCCTACTATATATGTATATACTCACCCCTATATGTGATTTTCCCGCACAAATCATGTCTTATGAAGATGATAGACAGGTCGACAAGGACTTCAAAGGATCTTAGGGATACATGGTGTTTTGGACCATGTACGGTGGTTGTATCTTGGAGATCCATAGCAGGGATATCTCAGTAGTTTAATTTTCAAGTTTTTTAGGTCAGAACATAGATATGGTTGGGTCTTTATTCTCCCCATTAACTTTTCAGTTTTCATTATATGTACTCTTGTACTCCTTAGAGGATATGCATGTCTGGTTTACTTTATAGTTGTGTTTAATCTTTTAATCTTTCCCTCTTCACTTTTTCATCAATATGTATGTGTGAATTTTTGTAAAATTACTTAGTTAAAGGCATCCCCATGTTATAAATTTCATCAACACCAGTCACCACCCCCTACTCTATAGAGGAGGACTTGGGTTAGTTGTGGCTCGATCCCCGACTTAGGTCAGACTGTGACAAATTGGTATCAAAGAAAGATCATTCCTTGGGATGTTGTTCAAACTATCCCCCTTAATAGGATTTGTTTAGGTTTACGTAAAAAGTGTCAAAGTATATCATTTTAACCTCTTAGGCTAGGGAATATAGTGATGGTTCATCGTCTGACATATCCATTCACCAGGACCTTGACTACTTGCTTGTTAACTTAGTATACTGAGACATTAGTTACAGGGATTAATGGTACATACATCATATAGGATTGAATCTTTTATTGTCATTTTTTATTCAGTTTTTCATTATTGATATATATATATATATATATATATATATATATATATATATATATATATGCTCATCTGATCATGGTACATCTTGATATATCTTAGGATGCCTCCACAATGACCTCCAACTAGGATACCAGTTCCAGATCATGACAACAATTTGATGAGCGACCAGTCCTTAGTTTAGGGTCTATCCCATGACCCCCTTCATCTAGGTGGATAGGTAGTAGTACCTTCACCTGTTGAGAATCATATCATTCCAGTAGAGAATTCTAAGGATGCATGCTATCTTAGTGTTCTCTGCAAGTTCCAGCACTATAGGCTGCTGATGTTATATGGAAAGCCATATCCTCAGGAATTAGAGGATTGTATAGATTCGGTGGTTCATATCATCAGGTTTGTTTGAACCCTAATCGATCATGTGGTTTCACTAGAATCTAGATTTTTTCCAGGGAGTAGTTGAAAATTGCTAGATCCTTTTTACATAGATTCATGATGAGTGGAAAATCTCATGGAATGACTTCCAGAAGTTGTTCCATGAGGATTAATACCCCTCCTTTGTGCACTCGGTTCGGATTTAGGATCTTATTTGAACTACAGTAGGGATGGATGATGATGTCTTATTATGCATCGATGTTCACAGACCTCACCCGGTACTCCCTTGACATGATCTGGGATAGTTACTTCTGAGCATGAAAGTTTGAGAAGGGAATCCACTAAGAGATCTAAGCCAGCGTTGTACCCTTGTGCATCCCCAACTATACCGTGGTATTGGAACAAGAACTAGTGATATAGAGATTTCTGTTAAAGTGATTCCAGATAGTTGGATCTAGCAGTGGGTTTCATAAAGATGAGTCATATGTAGTAGCTATCACACTTCAGATGCTAGGATCTTGACGCAGGAGACCTCCCCATGATTATACTCGGGCATGTGGTTAGGGGAAGTGCAGAGTGCTAGGGAATCCCAGATAGGGGTGGTGGCTTACTTGTAATAGGAGAGTTCACATGAAATGAGACTACCCAACCAAACATGTTGATCAGTATATAAAGATAGCTAATGTATTTCCATGACTGAGGCATCACCATGATCAGGTATCACCCAAAAAAGGATAGGGTGGTCCCTAGGGAGGCAAAGATATAAGAGAAACTAGAGGAGCTATGGGTAGTTGATGATGTAATGAGATCCCTTCCACCATCATCACCAGGTGGCCCATGTTAGGCTCAAGGAGATGGTTATCGGGGTCACAGACTATTTCAGGCTTTATAGGTTTATGATCCTACGGCATACAAGATGATTAGAGGTTCAATATATATTTATTCTACCCTTTATTCAGTATAAGTAGAGATAGGTTCCAGTAATTCCTTTATATCTATACTTATAGTATGAGATATAGAGCTCCTAGTTGAGGCTCTAGCCCATCAGCTTAGTCTTGAGGTTTCTACAGGGAACAATTATTCTGTATCTTTTATATGCTGGATGTGCAAGTTATCACTTGGTAGAGAGAGGTTCAAGTGGGACCTTTTGGTCATCACGATGGAACCCTATGACTTAATCTTCGATATGAATTGGATTTCAATTGTCCAAGACTATATTGACTATCACCATAGACAAGCCAGATGCCTATGTGGTGATGGGAAGAGGTTATCCTTTTCTAGTGAGAGAGATATCAGGGTAGGATGAGTGGGTTCTATGAGAAGGAGGATGGATCCCATCACCCATTAGTAGGAGAGTATAGTCCTTAGTGTAGTAGGCTCTTCAGGCATTAGTGTCCCTTCAGTTTTGAAGGATTACATGTATGTCTTACTAGAGGATGTTATGGGACTACTTCAGAGGTGGGATATGGATTTTTTTCATTGACATTCATCCTGGCATTACTCTGATATCTTCTAACGCATATCATATGGACCCTACCATGCTTTGGGAGCTATAGTTATAATTGGAAGACCTTATAGAGAAGGGTTTCATCAGACCCAGTGTGTCCCCCTTGGTAGCTCCAGTGTTGTTTATGGATGAGGTGGATGAGAGCTTACAAATTTGTATGGACTATCATTTCCAAAACCAGGCGATGATAATGAACAAGTTCCCCTTTCCAAGATTGATGATCTATTATACCAGTTTTGAGCTACACGATGGTTCTCAATGATTGATCTCAAGTCTAACTACCATCAGGGGAGGGTTCAAGAGGCTAATATTCCAAAGTTTGAATTTTTATGTCACTATTGACACTATGAGTTCCTAGTGATACACTTTGGTGTGATAAATTCCCCCTTTGTGTTTATGCCTTTGATGAACCAGGTCTTCCGTCCATACTTAGACTAGTTTGTTGTTGTCTTCATTAATAACATACTCATCTATTCTACATTAGAGTAGGAGCATGAAAAGCACTTGAGCATGGTTCTTAATTTTCTTTGAGACCACCAGCTTTACATAAATCTCTTGAAGTGCCAGTTCTAGATTCAAGAGGTTCACTTTCTAGGGAATTTTATTTTTTGTCATAGTTTATCCATGGACCCAGTGAAGATCAACACAATTATTTCCTGGGATCCACCCAAGAGTGTGTTAGAGGTGCATATATTTTTTCCTTGGTAGGGTACTACATAAGGTTTGTGGTAGACTTGTCTAGAGTTGTAGCCCTTTTGACCACCCAAATGCATAAAGTGAAGTTTTTTACCTAATCTGAGAAGAGCCAAAAGACCTTCTTGGAGTTGTGGATGAGGCTGATGAGTGATCCAGTGTTTAGACTACGAGAATAATGTGTGGAGTAAGTAGTGTATTGTGATGCCTCATGAACTGGGCTTGTCTGCATGTTATTGCAGCAATAAGTAGTTATCATGTATAGGTTGAGGAAACAGAGACCCCATGAGAAAAACTACCTGACTCATGATCTAGAGTTGGAAGTGGTAGTCTTTTTATTTAGGGTGTGGATGGAGTACCTTCTTGGAGAGAACATTTTTGGTTTACATAGACCAATAGAGTCTTAGGTACGTCTTCACTCAGAGACCTGAACTTGAGACAATACTGATACTTGGACTTCCTGTAGGATTATAACATCGAGAAATTTTATACTCCAAGGAAAATATTGTAGCAGATAGCATTAGTAGGAATTCCTACTTTCAATTGGTACAGGACGCTTTAGAGTATTCCCCCCCCCCCACAGCTGACCATGGTGGATTATGAGGGTACAATTTTTCATCTGTCGATGGAATTGACTCCTTTACTTCTTGAGTGTTTGAGAGAGCCCATATGGTAGACATTGACTATGAGGCCATTTGTCACTAGATATCCATAAAAAACTCACCATATGGATATTTTAAAGGAGTGAATCACATTATCATTTTCTATGGGTGGACAGTGGTTCCAATCACGGTGTGGTACGAGGTGATATGGGGGTTCCAAACATCTCCCCTAACTATACATCCTAGAGTGGGGAAGTTGTTCAGAGACCCCCAGTAGTATTTTTAGTGGTCTATCTTAAGAAAAAACATAGATGAGTTCGTCACTCGGTGCCTCAACTTTCAGTAGGTGAAGTCTAAGCACCGCATTCCGGCTATTTGGATGCATCCCCTTTAGATCCTATAGTATAAATGGGACAACATATCCATGGACTTTGTGATAGGGACTCCACGTACAACAAAGTTCCATGATTCCATCTGGGTGATAGTTGACCGACTCATGAAGTTGGAATTTATCCTTTCTATTAGGGAGTAGATTTTAGTGGTTAGTTTTATATATGGTAGAGCATTCACCTTCATAGGTCGCCCTTAATGATTGACTATGATCATGACATGTGGTTTATCCCATGATTGTGGAGAAGTCTATAGGAGGCATTTGAGACCCACATGAGGATCAGTACAACCATTCACCCCCATACCGATGGGTAAATAGATAACACTATCCACGTGTTGAAGGATATGCTGAGGGCTTGCATGTTAGACTTCAGTCATATCTAGGATGATAAAATTACCTTGGTAGAGTTTTCATACAATAATAGATACAACTCTACTATTGGAATGAAAATTTTTTAGGCCCTACATGGGAGACCCTGAAGGTCACCCTTATGCTGGGAAGATATCAGTGAAACATATCTTATGGGCCTAGAGATGGTGAAGGTGATGATGGAGAAGATCTAGGTTATCTGTGAGCAGATAAGGATATCCCAGAGCATACAAAAATCTTACACAGATCACCGTCATAGCCCCTTAGAGATTGATTAGGAATACTATGTTTTGTTGAGAGTCTCCCCGCGATAAGGATTTCAGAGGTTCAGTCGGGGAGGAATGTTATCCCTAAGGTTCATCAAGCCCTTCTAGATCATGCATAGGGTTCGCAAGGTTGATTGAGACCTCACCTTACACCCACATCTAGATTAGGTGCATGTCATCTTCCATGTGTCATAGCTGAGGAGATACGTGAATGAACCTACACATGTTATCGATTGTGGAAAGCATAAATCAAGGATAGATCCGCCTTTGCGAATAACTAATGGAGATCAAGGATTGAAATGAGAGTACCTTATATATATATACTATCCCCTTGTTCCATGTGTTTTGGCAGTACGATAATGTATAGGAGAGTTCCTGGGAGAAGGAGAGCCAAGTATGGGCTCAGTATCCCAAGTTTTTTGCTTATTTTTTTCTTTTTAAGGACGAAAATCTTGAAGGATGAAATGTTGTAGATACATGGTTTAAGCCTTGTAAGACTTTGAAAATTTTATATATATATTTCTATATCTAGTCACTGATACAACATGTTATTCTAAGGCTTAGTGTTCCCATAATTGATTTTAAAAAAAATATTAAATACATTTTATATTGTGCACGCATGGTTCTTTAAATAAAATGGGATAACTATTAAAAGGAATCTCATATCATAAGTACAAGACCATTTTTGAGTCTGGAACATGGTTTTTACCCTAGTTTCGACGAAAAATTGGTTAAAATGGGGCATTCATACCCCTCTCCCGTTGGCAGTATGTTAAATGGATTAATTGATTAATTAATTAATTACTTTGTTTTGACATACAAAAATGATCTATTAGATCATTTCCATGGTAAATTCCCTAGGGTTGGTCGTATAAACCCTTCTAGAATTCCAAATTTGTTCCTTGCTCCTCCCATGGTGAATCTCATCAATTGATGATGAAACTCCGGATCAGATTAGATCAGGACACAATGAATGCAACGAATCCTCTAAATCATTGATGAGCACATTATTTGATAAAAATGATCTAATATATAGTTAGGACTTTTCAATTGGTAATTTACACCCTTTGATTAAATTTTGTGATCAGATTCATCATTAATCTTTGGTCTACGCCAATTTTGTATTGATCATGCGCCTACATACCATATTTAAATTGATTTATTCAATGTTTTCTAACTCGGTATCACCGTTATTGATTGTTTTCCATGAACTCTTGGACAATGATAATTTAAACCTTTTTAATTGCGATTTATACAATTTATTATTTTCTGTTATCACTGGTAGGACCCCTTTATCCTAGTTTGACATTTTCTAGGCATTGTAGAGCCCTATCAGACCCCTGAATTCCTGAAGGATCACCGATCAAGGCATGGATCGATGAAATGAGAATAGATCTGGGATTGTTTTGATGTTAGGATGTTCGTTTAGATTATTGGTTATCTATTAATATAATTTGAAATGTTTATTGTCATGTGGTTCCTACGAAGAAATGCCAATGACGAACATAGGCCAATTTCTTGAGTATAATGGCTGGAAAGGCTAGATCTCATCTTGATCCACTCGTCCCAGATGGATTCAAAGAAGGATATATGGAGAAATGGAGAGAAACAACCAAATATAATTTATATATCTAAAAATTATATAAAAAACTTGACTACATGACATTTAGTGGGATGAACACAGTTAAAATAGGGCATTCATGCCCCTCTCCCATGTGGTGGATCCCACAGGTAGGGACCCATGGCGAAGTACATGGATATGTACATGCCCTAGCACCCGAGTACATGGACACATGGTTAGTATATGGACATGGGGTCAGTACATAGACACGGAGTCTGATAAACGGACACAGCCAAAAGGAAACGGCCTGGTCCCTTGTAGCCTGGACACATCATGTACTCCACTTGCATAGCATGTACTCCTACAAGGTTTGGATCCATGTTTCATCCAAGGGACATGGATAAGTGGTTGAGTAGGAACACATGACATTTGGGTCCCCTCAAACGTCATGCACCCCTTAACCTCTTATTAGGAAACTTCAATGTTTTTTATCTCCATTATTTAGACTCGGATTTTGGCCCACTAGTAGTTGATCCTGAGTATTTTTTTCATGTAGAACACTATGGTTCCCTCATTTATGGATTTATAGATACAATGTAAAATTTTATGGGAATGATGCTTGTTGAGACGATTCCCAATGATGATAGTGATCAGGGAGAATCACCAGAGACTACCGAGTTATACCCTCCAGTAAAGATGGGTAGTGGATTCCTCGATGATTATAGTGAACCCCCCCCCCATTAGAATGTGTGTGGGTCCTCTACATCTAACTTCAAAGTGGAAAACCCTTATCAGATATGGTGTGGGTCCTTAATGACTATAGTGGAACCCCCTGTCACACCAGGGTGAGGGTCCTCGACCATTAGAGTGGAACCCCCCATCAACATGGGTGTGGGTCCTCTACCTTACTAAGTGGAACCCACTATCATCATAGGATATAGGTCCTCATGACACTAGAGTGTAACCACCCATAACTATGGGCATGGGTCCTCTACGAATACTTATAGAGTGAAGACCCCCATCGACATGGTCACGGGTCCTCTATAGATACATACAAATTTGAACCCCCTTGACGTACTAGGGTATGGGTACTCTACTTCGAGTTTGTGGCCCATAGACTATGACAAAGAGTGATAAGGCATGGTTTGACTTACACAATTACTCCTGGGTAGACACATGAGATTCTAGGAATTATTGATGGACTTTTGGAAATGTTGGATACTCTTCTTCCTAGTATGATCTATAAGATGGAGATCCCCTTACTCTCACATCCAGGCTTCATTGGACTAAGAAAATATATACCTTCTATATACACACATTGGATTTGGATACTCTCTTTCTAAGAGAGGTGATGATTCATAGGGTATTATACATGATTTTCGTGTTTAGATTCTCATTTTTGGATGAGTATACTCTCTTACTATAGTTGTTTAATACTCAATGGGTAGTTAATATACTCACTGTGTTGATCCCCTTATGTTAGTACAAGATTAATTTAACTCTTGGTTTAGTTTAAACTATTATATTTGATTGTATCATGCATTTAATATCTTTATAATTCCTATAGTATCTCTTATTTCTCCCCATTCATCTTTTGGGATGTCCTAATAGGTATGTATATACTCACCCCTACATGATATTTTCCAACACATGTCACATCTTATACATAAGATGGGTAATTAGACCATGAAATCAAAGGATCTTAGGGATACCTTGTGTTTTGGACCGCGTACAATGGTCGTATCTTGGATATCTAGAGCAGGGCTCTCTCAGCAGTTTACTTTTCCATTTTTGTCAGGATGGGACATAGATCTGGTTGGGTGTGTATTTTTTCCCCTTTACTTTTTAGTTTTCACTATCATACTCTTGTACTCATTAGAGGTTATGTATTATTGGTTTAAATTATATATGTGTTTCATCGCTTGGTTTACATTATATATGTGTTGCATCTTTTACTCTTTCCCTCTACACTTTTTCATCGAGATGGTTGTGTGCGTGCAGACAGGTACTTAGGTAAAGGCCTCCTCATGTTAAAAATTCTTTTGGTGCTAGTCTCTACCCCTAGCCTATTTAGGTGGACTTGGGGTAGTTGTGGCTCAATCCCCATCTTGGGTTGGGTCATAACAGATGAAAAATTCTCTAAATTCTCTTTTGTACTGAGTATAAAGACTTTAACACCCAAAAATATAATATAATTTACTTTTGATTTTCTACCATTACATAAATAATATGAGGGTTTCATTAAAAATGGTTTAATAAGAACTCTATTAATGATATAGAAATATTTATTCATAGCCTCTTCCCAAAAATAAATAGGTAAATCATACTCATTGTGCATGGTCCAGGAAATTTCTTGAAGAGTTCTGTTTCTTCTCTCTATATGACCATTCTTTTGTGGAGTTATAGGAGAAGAAAATGTATGACTATTGTCATGTTTTGAGCATAATAATTGAAATTTTTTATATTCAAACTCATGACCATGATTACTTCTTCGGGTCTTAATTCTATGTCCACTAATATTATCTATAAATTTTTCATATTTACAAAAATAAGAACAATCTTAAATTTTGTGAGCTATAAAGAATACCCATGTGTATCTAGAAAATTCATATACAAGAACATAAGAATGGTTATTCCCATTTAATCTAGAAAATCTAGAGGGTTACCAAAATTATATGTGAACCAACTCTAGGGGTTTATAATTTGAAACTTATTTCTTTGGTTTGAAAGTGATTTTGTTTTGTTTCCCTTTTTAAAATAGTTTATAGACTTTTTCTTTTGGTAATTATAGTTTAGGAAGATCCTTGAATAACCCTTTCCTAGTTAGCTTCCTAAGTGAGTGTAGGTTGTAATGGCCTAGTCTCCTATGCTAAATACAATACTCTTTTTGAAAGGAACTTAAAAATAAATATTTTTTGAAAATGAGGAATTCAAATCAACATCATAAACATTATCTTTTCACAAATAAGAAAAAACTAAATCATTCTTAAAATCATAAAATTTGAATGCATTATTCAGAAATTTAACATGGTATTCATCATTACATAATTTTGAGATGCTAAGATGATTATATTTCAATACATATAAAAATAACACTTTATAAATTAAAATAGTACTGGAGTTACCGATTTGTCAAAGTATAATTTGTTTTCCTTTAGAACTGTCCCAAAAACTGACATGTAAACCATCAACTTTGATAAGGTTATTAAATCACGAGTAGTCACAAGTTATGTTTTTTAAAAAAATTATCTAGATACCTTAAGTTCATACTGATACTCATCAAGAAGATTTCTTATAGAAATATTTAAACAAGAAATTATTTTCATACACTTACTTTCTAGTGTCCAAAAATGTTAGTAATGAGAGATTCAGGAATATATATTATTTAAATAGTTTCCTATTATAAAATATTAATATTTTATAAATAAAAACTTTGTTGGGTCTAAAATAATAAGAACTCTTAGTAGAACTAGAAATAATTATAAATTTATTCTTATATATCTTCCTCTATACAGATTGGTAACCAATTCATATCGTATATTTTAGAGTATTTTATTTACCAAGCATCTGGTTTAGAGTATTTCTACCATTGTTGAATCTTTCTAGATCATTATTAAGTTGTTAATTAGACAATTTAAGCTCATTATTCTCTTTTAATAGTTGAATGTTATTTCCTTTTTCTAAAGAAAATCATATTTAAAGTGAGCATACATAACATGCTACTTATTTAAAATGTTGTATTTATCCTTCATCTCATTAAATGTTTCTTCCATCATATTATAGTCTTCAAATACATATTCACATGACATATTTTCATCATTATTTTCATTTTTATAAAGGTTGGAAATATGAATAGGAGATGCAAGAAGAATATTTGATAGCTCATATGGGTTTTCCATGAAACAAATTTTAGCTCCATCATTTTTATCTTTTGAGTCTGAATCAGAATCACTTGAGTTATCCTTGGAGTCTATCTATGTGTATTTTATATAAGTTTTATATATTTTACTTTTTTTCCTCTTATGTTTTATTATATTTCATCTTGGGATAGTCTTATTTGATGTTTCCTTTTCTTTTACAATCATAGTAGGTCACTTCATTGGTGGAATCATACTTTTTCCACTCTTTTATCCAATTTCCATTATTATAATAATTACCTTTGTAATTATATTTCCTGAATAAATTATTATTTTAGTTGGAATTTTTGAATCATCTGTCTAGCTGAGTCATTTCATCATCACTATCATTTGGTCACTCATCGCCACTGAAACATTTATCTTTGAATTTTTCATTTAGATTGGATTTAGATGTCTTGAAGGATATTGAATTATTCTTTTGTTCATCATAATATTCTTCTTTTTTACTTTATATTCCTCCTAATACATCATGGGTTTTTGAATAATTTCATTAACTGCTAACTTAATTATATCGTAGTATTATATAATGGAAATTGATGTTCCTCTATACTAGTTTGGTAAGAATCTATGAAGTTTCATTACTTGATCTTTATTAGAAATTTTTTTCCAAGTTCATGCATAGTGTTGAATATTTCATCAAACCAAATATACATATTTGAAATGGAATCACCATGATTCAATTTTAATGTATCATATTTAATAGTATAAGTATTCAAATTCATTTCTTTGAAATTTGAGGTTCCCTCATGTGATATAGAAAGGTCATTCGAAATTTGAAAAGTAGTTGAACATAAATACATTCTATTAAATTCATCATCATCTAAAGAAAAAAATAATGTATTTAGTACTTTACAGTTATAATCACAAGCAACCTTAGTGGGTAGATGAAATCATGATAGTATCTTATTAGTAGAAATTATATTATTTTTTGTGTCCAAGTATGTGTTCATAAAGGTCTTTCATGAGGAGATAATGATGGATTTTCATGCTTCTAGATGGGTGGTGCATCCTAGTTTGACAAAGATGTATCATGATCTTCCTAGGTAGTACCGGTGGTCAATAATGAATAAGAAGGTGGAAAGCTTCATGAATATATGTTTTACTTGTTAGTAGGTCAAATACAAGCACTAAAGGATTGGTGGGATTTTGTAGCCTTTACTAATTCTTGAGTGTAAATGGGATGATGTCACAATGTATTTTTGTGAAAGGACTACCCAGGAAGACATGTAAGAATGATGTTGTATGGGTTGATGTGGATTAAATGACTAAGTTATCCCACTTATTACTTATTAAGTAAACCTTAATAGTTTATTATCTAGGAAATATTTATGAACGTGAGGTGGTTTGGTTACATGAAGTTCTGAGGAGTATCATTTCAAAAAGAGATCCTTGTTTCACATCAAATTTCTGGAAGGGTCTTCAGAAAGCCCCGGGATCATGATTTCTTTTAAGAAAAACCTATTATCCAAAGACTAATGGTCAATATAAGTGGACTATTCCGGTTTTTTAGGATATGTTACCATCCTATGCTTCGGATTTTGGTGGTTCATAGGATCAAAATGTGGCACTTATGGAGTTTTCCTATAATAATAGCTTCCAGTAATCAATCAAAATGGAACCTTTTGAGGATTTTTATGGAAAGTCGTGACGTTCGCCTATTTTTTGGCTAGAGTTAGGGGAGTTTTTACTTGTTGTTCCATGTATCGTATAGGAGACATCTAAACAGGTTCAGTTTATCTGATAGTGGTTGGTGACCGCACTGAGCGGGAAGAAATCATATGTTGTCTATCAGAGAAGACCTGTGGAATTTGAGATTGATCATCATGTTTTCCTTTATGTGTCACCTAGGTTGGGTAAGCCCCATATAAGAAAATCGGGAAAGCTAGAGCCTAGGTTTGTCAGTCCATTTGAAATCATGGAAAGGGCCGGTCCACTAGTGTATCATTTATCCCTTCCACATCGCTATAGTTCTATACACATTGTGTTCAACATGTTGTAGCTATGGAGATATCATCTCGACCCTTACTATGTGATATACATAGCATACATCAAGATTTTTGTTGAAACATAATTTTAGGATCATCCAATACAAGCTATGGATCATAGTGAAAAATATCTTTGGGGTAGGACTATACCAGTGGTTCAGGTATAGTGGAAGTCTGGGTGAGTTTAGGAGGGGACCTAGGAGATGGAGTCTGATATGAAAACTCAGTGGCCATACTCATTCATAAAGACCTCTTAGTGATTCTTGGAGAAGCTTGGGGATGAGTTGTTACAAGATGGGTAGGTTGTAAGATCCCATCTTTTTTCAGGTATATCTCTCTCTATGTTTTTCATTAATATTCTATTTCAGTTATTTATTCTTCTTAAAAGTTTTTTGTTTTAATAAACATAGTCTTAGGTTATAAGGAAACATGAGAAAGTCTAGAGAGTATCTTCTTAGAGAATTTTGTTGGAGATAATGACTTAATTTTTGGGTGTTTATGCTCATTTTAATTAGTGGAGTCTGGGTATAAATGGGTTAAGTGGTTCATAACTTCTTGGTGAGTTAAGAAACATTAAAAGTGGTTCAGATTTCTTAAAATGAAAATGGGATAAAAAATAAATTGCAGAACATTTACATGTTATGTAAAGGGATTACACCTTGTGTAATTGTTTTAGGGTTTTAATAAAATTAATTTGAGGTGATGGGTTTTTCGGCATATTCCATTAAAAACATTTACATGATGTGTAACCAAATTACACACTGTGTAAATTTATGACCTACTGTTTTAAAAATACTATGTGGATAATTTTCATTCTAATCTGCTACAGATCCTCTTATCACAGCCCTAGGGAATTCTCCAGGTGATTTTGTGGTGCCTACTTCCCTTTTGGACATCCCATTTGTGCGAGTGATCCGTGGTAAGTCATTTCGGTAAGGTTTCTTCCTTATCTTTCTTCTTATCCAACTATTGTGGTAAAATTCCTTGAACGATTACTCTATTGGTTTTGATTATGATCTGTATTGATCTAGAAACCTCTTTGAAATCATCTTCACCTTCTTCCACATGGGTGTTTTACATTGAAATCATTGTTGGATCGTTGTTAAAGTTAGGGGGTCTAAATCTTAACCATATAGTTTGATAATTTCCAAGTTTATGAAATATTTTGATTGCGCCATCATTACATACACCCAGATTAATTAAATAAATGATATAGGGTTTTCCTTGAAGTTATTTGTTTTTAATTAGTTCTTAAATAGCTTATGGCTACCCATGGGGTGAGCAAACCATGTTTACAATTGAATTTGATAATGGCTTATAGTATGTTTAGCATGAAATGTTACCTAGGGTGATTTCTTATTATATAATCGAGAAATTGTGGATTATTTCTTATTGATATAATTTTTAATCAATTTTGAATTAATTTGAAAGTGTCATATGAAAAAAGAATGGTAATTCGCATAATTAACCATTGATAATTATGATGTGATATTGTGATATCCATGTTGTATGAACAGAATTGTGTTCCATGTTATAATTCTTATATATCAGGCTTGGCCTTGTAACTTCCACACTTATATGCTGTAATCCTGATACATAACAGGCTCATACAAGCCCCATGATGTAATTCTTATAGAGAGTGGGATATGACTAGTCCCATGGTGTAATGCTTATAGGAATTTGAATTGGAATGTTGTAATGCTTATAGGGTTTTGGACCAAATTGATTATTGTGACTATACCATGGTTGGCATGGTAGTAAGACAAGCTATGATATATTCCATCATGGAGCTAAAGTAGGTTATCTTACCTTTTTTATATGGTTGTGGTTGGCATGGTCGTAATACATGCTCAGAGATAATCTGGCATGGAGTCAAAGTAGTTTTTTACTATATTTTATTTAATTGTTAAATTAATTAATACACCTGTTTATATGATTATTGCATACACTTCATATCAGACAGCTTTTGTTAGACATAATGTTGTTAACCTACTAAGTTATACTCACATCCTATTCAGGTCGTCATTTGGTACCCGAGAAGATTACGTGGATGTAGGTTTGTATAGGGGGGAAATACCCTGTTGTTGATTGCTTGTTTACCAGTGTGATGGAGTTTTGAGTTGGGACTAACATGGGGTTTGGGAATTTAAACATTGAGTCTTTTATTTGAGTCTTATAGTATTTTATTGGTATTTTTCTATCATGGAATTTAGTTACATTCCAGCACATCATTTCATTATTCATTTATTATTTATCAAATTATTCATTTGGATTATATTGTTGTCTTCTTTTATGTATAAAAATTGATTATTTCTATTTTTTATGATTTATTTCTACTTCTATGACATTTCATACCAGGGGGTATAGTATCCCCACTTTACATTTCACACCCCTGCTACTTGTTGGAATCCTCTGGAATATAGAGAGGCACGCTTGAGGTATCATGACCAGCCCTTTCCAGCCATGTTAGAGAGTTCCCTATTAGGTAACGTTACACAAAGTCATAACATAAACAATATAAGGTCTTGATGGTGATAGAAAAATAAATCTTCCTATAATTTTTTAAATTATTTCTGATTCTCACCTTTTCTAGCTTCATATTTACTCATCTTTATCCCAATTGAAATAAGAGTATAAACTTATTTAGATTCATCCATATAAAACTTTTGTAATAATTCCCTAGAATAATTTTCTTGAGAGAGAGAAATATATTTTTATTTTTTTCAAACTTTTAAACCAAGGAAGAATGTTAATTATCCCAACATTTAAATTTTAAAATTTGTATTCATTTCCTCATAAATTTCATTACAAAATTTTTATTCATCTACTAAAAAAATTACATCATCCCCATATATAATTACATTTAGTGTGTTGGATTTAAATTCTTTCACATATAAGTTGTTATCAACCATTATTTTAGAAAAATTCATCATTCTCAAACAATTTTAAAATTTTTAATTCTAAGAAAGTGGGGATTTTTTCAACCAATACAAGGATTTATTAAATTTACAAACCATTCTTTTCTCATTATCAAGTATAAATCCACAAGGTTGGTCAATGTAAACTTCTTTAATTTCATAATTTAGGAAAGTTGAATTTATCAATTAGATAAACTTTGTAATTATGATGTGCAGTTACTAATAGAAACATTATAATATTTTGTAATCTTGAAAATGGATAAAATAATTCTTCAAAATCCACATCTTCCACCTGTGTATAGCCTTTGTAGACAAGTCTTGTTTTATTTCTTAAAACTTATCCATGTTCACTCAAATTTTTTATATACACACTTTTTTTAATAACTTTTTTATTTTCTAGATTTGGAAAATGTTCCCAATTTTTCTTTTATCAATCTGATCCAATTCTTCATTAATTTCATCAACCCATTCGTTGTCTTAATCTTTTTTTGAAACTCATTCTGGTTCAATTTGTGAAATGAGAGATGTAAAATTTTCATATCCCATCCTTCTTCTTCTACGAACCATAGATTTCTAATTACCAATAATATTTTCAGTTTCAATATGATTCTTTAAGGTAGGAAATTTCAAAGTTTCTCTTCTATATTCACTTTCCTTATCACATGATTCATCTATGTCTTGATATATCTATTTTGAATCACTTTCACTTTCATTGGAAATATTTAGTTTTTCTTCCTCCACAATTTCTACATATTTTATTAAAGAATTTGGAATATCAATAACTTTAACATCATAAGAATCTACCAAATTTTGTAAATTTTTGTTCCAAAAATTTTAACTTCTTCCATTGGTTGAATATCCCGGGAAAATTACTTCCTCATATTTTTCAAAAAAAATTCCAAGATCTGCATTTTTGATTTTTAGTAAACATGGACTTGTAAAATAATTTAATTCTTTCAATTATGGTTTTTTATACCACATTTTTTAGGAGGTCATGTTGGATTCTGGCCTTAGAAAACATCTGTTTTGTACATGTATAGTAGTAATAACAAATTTTCTCAAGTAGAACTTTGAAAGTTTGCAATCTACTAACATGCTTCATCCAATTTCCACCAAACTTCTATTTTTTACTTTCTACTCTATTTTTTGTGGGGTGTATGGATAACTGTATTGATTTTTGATTCAATGATTTCTTAGAAAATATTCAAAATCATTGAATGTAAATTTTGTTCCATTATATGTTCTTAACATCTTTATATAAACCCCCATTTCTCTCTCAACATATTTTTTGAAAAATCTAAACATTTCTACAGCCTCTGACTTATGTTTCCTAAATATGATGTTTGTCATCTGAGTGAAATAATTAATTAAAGTGTTAAATTACAAATCCATTTAATTTTTTTATGTCTCATCGGACCACAAATATCTGAATTAATAAGTTCAATAGGTCTAGTAGACTAAATCTCATCTTTCTTATGAATTTTACTAGTTATTTTCCCTTTCTGAAAAGTTATAAAAACATCATCCTCTCTTTTTTTCAATGTTGGAAGATTTATTAAAACATAAAATTTACAAAAAAAATCATGATTTTATTCCCAAGATGTTTAATTATATGATGACTCAACTTATTCTCATCTTTAAAACATAGATAACGTGAGATATCAAGTTCTCCTATCTGAAAAATATTCTTGCTAGTTCTTTCTTCCTTTGTAACAACTATTCCATCTTCCAAACTTCTGTTAATAAAATATTTTTTTAAAAAAATCACCTCTTTCCCATCATCACAATGTTGACTTACACTAAGTAAGTTATCTTTTATCCCATCAATAAATATAACTTCCTTAGATTTCAACTTTTCTTCTCCAATCTTGTCCATTACAATTCCTCTAATTTTTAACGAACTATCATTTCCAAAGTTAAAATATCATCCATCATGTTTTCCCAAATTTATCAATATTTTTAAATCACATATCATTTGTGATGAACAACCACTATCAAGTCTCTATGGTATTTTCTTTTTTACTTGGTTTTAGTGTTGTCTCAACAATAAAATCTATTTCTTCAACTTTCTTATTTATACCTTCCTTTTTATTTCTAATAAGAGAACTTTTCCTGAGAAGAGTTTTCATACATTCTTCAACATGGTGTACTACCCAACCACATACTCCATAAAATTCTTTCAGAGATTCAAATTTTTTTCCATTGGAATTCATCTAACATCTTGATATTTCACTTTTACAATTTTCTATGTTTTAGGAAATTTACCCATTCTACTTCCACCGTTTCTTTCTCATTGTTCATACCTTCTTCTAAAAAGTGACAAATTATTCCAATAGATATAATCTCTATGTCCATAAATTAAAATTGACCTGAAAAAAACCGAAAATATTGGTATTATATAGAAGTGTGATCTTTTTCAATATAAAATTTCTTGAGGTTGATAACTTATTTATGATCATACATATTCTGGGCATGGTCTATCTTTCCTTCTGAGGTAATTTTATACTTTTGAAGATGTGATAGGTTTATCACAACCATTCACACACCAATAATTCACAACGCGTTTCTTTATAGCTTAAATGTTAGAAAAATTAAATGAACTTTATAGTTAGTGGGTGTAGATTTCACATTATTCTTGGAGTGAAAATTTTATACTGCATTAGATGATTCATCTTTCTCTTTTGATTCCTTGATAAAATTTTATTTCAACTTTATTAAGTTACTTTCTTCCTAAATGAGTTTTTATTATGTTTTGTTAACTTAATCTTTTTTTAGATGGAAACTTCTTACTAAGTTCCTTATTCATATTTCCCTATTCATCAATTCTCAATTTGTAAGTCAAGATATCCATGATGTATTCTTCTTCATTATTTGTAACATTGTTTCTTCCTTCACAAACTTTTCCACTATATTTCTTCATCATTATAATTTATTTATTAAGAGTTTTGTTTTTCTCAAGACATAAAACAAGTTATGATATGAGTCGATACTCTCTGTAAGATTATCCACCTCCTTTTTCTTCATTATTTGATGAATCTTACATTTTCTCA
Source organism: Viscum album (assembly GCA_963277665.1). Lineage (NCBI taxonomy): Eukaryota > Viridiplantae > Streptophyta > Magnoliopsida > Santalales > Viscaceae > Viscum > Viscum album. Next base: position 1,524,253,905 of record OY728138.1, on the reverse strand, counting down.
AAATTTTCAAAGAAGGTTATCATTCTTTCACAATTTTCAACTTCGGAGGAATCAATCTCATCTGAGTCAAATTCTACTTTCTTACTTAGCATAATTCTCCTGTTTCTAGTGAACTTCTTATTTACACTAATGTACTTATTTTTTTCTCAGAAGATTTATATAACTTCTCTTACTAAGGTTTTTATTCCAAAAAATCTTTGAATTCAACAAATTTCTATTTTAGAGACCAATGTATTAATTCTAGAAGAAAAAGTATCTAGATACCATAAGTGTTTACTGGTACACATCAATAAGGTTTCTTATAGAAACATTTAAACAAGAAAATATTTACATACCCATATTTTCTATTTTCCAAAAAAAATATTAATGAGAGCTTCAACAATCCAAATTATTTAACTAGTTTACTATGAGAATATATTAAGATTTTATAAATAAAAACATTTTTGGGTCTAGAAGAATAAGAACTATTAGCAGAACAATAAATATGTATAAATTTATTCTTATATTTCTTCCTCTGTCTAGATTTTTATATGGTATATTTAGGAGTGTTTTATTTAACAAGAATCTATTTTAAATCCTTTATACTATTTTTGAATATTTCTAGATCCATATTAAGTTGTTCATTAGACAATTTAATATAATTTTTCTATTTTAATAGTTTAACATTATTGTATTTTTATAAAGAAAAATCATATTTAAAGTGAGCATACATTTCATGATACTTCTTTAAACTTTTGTATTTATTATTTATCTCATTCAATGATTCTTAAAACATATTAATATATTAAAATAAATGTTCATTTGATATATTTTCATCATTATTTTCATTCTCATAATGGTTAGAAATATAAATAGGTTATTTGGGAAGAATATTTGATACTTAAGATGGTTTTTCCATGAAACACATGTTTTCTTTATCATTTCAATATTTTGAGTCTGAATCAGAATCACATGAGGTATCCTCATTGGCAATCTATGTGTCTTTCAAATCCTTTTTATAGTTTTTTATTTTTTCCTCGTAATTTATCTTATATTTATTCTTAGGACAGTCTAATTTGACATGTCATTTTCTTTTACACTCATAGTAGGTCACTTCATTAGTGGAATCATCCTTTTTCCACTCTTTTCTCCAATTTCCATTATAATCATTTTTTCCTTTGTAATTAAATTTCTTAAATAACTTCTTTTTTTAGTAGAAATTTTTGAATTCTCTATCTTGGTGAGTCATTTCCTTATCACTGTCAATAGGTGATTCATTACCACTGAAACTTTTATCTTTGACCTTTTCATTTAGTTTAGATTTAGACATCTTGATGGATATTAAATTATTATTTAGTTCGTCATATTCTTCTTTTTCTACTTTATGTTCCTCCTCATGCATCATGAGTTTTCCAATGAGTTCCTTCACTAATAAATTACTTATATCATAGGATTATGTTATATAAATTGATGTTCCTCTATAGTTGTTTGGTAATAATCTGTGAAGCCTCATTACTTGATCATTTTTAGAAATTTTCTTTTTAAGTGCATGAATAGTGTTGAATATTTCATTAAACCTAAGATACATATTAGAAATGGATTCATCATGATTAATTTTGAATTTATCATATTTAATAGTATAAGTATTAAAATTCATTTCTTTTACATTTGAAGTTCCCTCGTGAGATATATAAATGTTATTCCAATTTTAAAAAGTAGTTGAACATGGAGATATTCTATTAAATCCATCTTCACCTAAAGAACAAAATAATGTATTCAGTATTTTATAGTTATAATCATCAGAAATCTTAGTGGTATCACTCTAATAATCTCTAGAAGCTTTGGGTTTTTCATATTTATCTTCAATAATAGTTTATATATCAAATCCTATTCTCTATAAATGAATTTCCATTTTAATTTTTCATTGAGCATAGTTTGTTCCCTTAAAATAAGAAGGTCGATTAGTGATAGTTCCTTCCTATCAATGATTGTCAATAAAGACTAAAATTTAGACCTGAAAGAAAATTAAGATCCTTAAATACAACTTGGTCAAATTAGAAAATTAATTTCAAATCCTCATATATTAAATTTTAGTCAGAGTGGATAACCCAAGAGGGGGGTTAAATTGAGTTCTTAATAAAATATTTGTTAATTTTTTTAAATATTAATCTCCCAAGTATTTAAAAAAACCCAGTTAACTATAATTGTAGAGATTATAGTTTGATATTTCAAAAAGCTTCTTGACATTTTATTAACACACAGTTAAAAACAAGTTTGAAATGTCTTTTTAACTTTTGAAACCAATTCACCTGTATCAAACATAGTGTATAACACACATGTCAAATGAAACTATCAAAGCAGAGTTTTGTTATTATTTTTGAAGTTCCAAATGATTGTAGAACAACTAATAAAGGATGGATTAAATTAGTTATTACCTTTTATAGATTTAAACTTTAGTAAATTTAACCTCAGTAACTTGTTGTAGTTGTTTCATTATCATCTTTTAACAAACTCACAAGTATGAAAAAATAGGAAAGTTAAAAAATAAACCAATATTTACATGGTTTAACCTCAGTGTGAGAACCTACATCCTTTCCATATCCACTCCCATGGGTCAATAAAAATTTTCTATTATGAAGAACTGCATAAAACTTGTGTCAACTTCCATTAGATACCTTCAATCCCCCAATAGTAACGATTATACTGACTCATTTTTGTTTACAAATTTTTTTACAATAATTTTAGCCACAAAAAAATATATAACTTTGTTCAAACCCCTACACTAATGTTCTTTCTATAATATTATTCTGATCTTCCCTCTATCTATTTTTTTCATCTGGTAAACTCTATCTGATACACTACAATTGAATTTTCACCTGAGTCAAACTTTATATTCTATTCAATTAAAAAAATATGTGAATTTTTAAACTAATATCTACTACTCAATCTGATCTTTCTCAGATTGATAACCCCTATCCAATAACCTGAATGCTCTCCAGTTCGATCTTCTAATAAGAACCCTCTCTATGAAAACCCTTATTCAACACAAAATAACTTCAGTTGGAAAACTCACTTCTGACACCAAAAAAATAGTGATTCATATTTTATGCAAGGGTGAACAACAACAAGTACATGTGTATTATGCTACACTATTTATAGGTGTTTAAAAGGTGAGAAACAAATTTAGTTTTCCCACCTACTAAAATTCATAAATTTTAATTTATCATTCGTTTAAATTTTTTAGGTACACTTCTCAAATCATATCAACCCTTATGGATTATTCTCAAAACTTATTAATTTATTCATAACTTCAACACAATCAACTTCTCTCATCTTTAATACTTTTGAAATTGCTACAAGATTTTTCATTTGAAAGATCTGTATTTTAAGACATTAGAACTTATTTATCAGCCTTTAATAATAAATTTTCTCTTCAAACATGGTAAAAATACATTATTAGTAAACCTATCTTGACTTAGTCCAATGTTATTTACCCAAATGAAAAAAACTCACAACATTTTCTCTTGACCAAAATGAAAAGCAAAAAAATAGACATCTGATTGTTTTCTTTGAATATCCAGGCCAACTAAAAATTGTTTACTACATGGTTGAAAATTTTAAAGACTTCAAAAACATAAAAAAACTATCAATTAATATTATACCACATCTTATGCAACTTTAATTTTTCCACTTCCTTGGTCTAATCAAACTTCTCAGACCGGTCATATTTTTCATCTACTATATCTTTCTGTGAAACTGTTCATTAGCTTTCTTGATCTGATCATCTATGTCTGATTACAAAGATTATCTACCCCCATAACTTTTCTTAGATATTCATTTCTGACTTATTTACTCACTTTTATTTTCTTACACATATTTTCAACACCTGTAAAACTCAGAACTCAGAATCTAATGAAGCTCTCTACATCTCTTCACTTTTATAAAGCATAAACTCTAGTCCATCCAAAGATCTCCATATAATGGTGAATCCAATATTTCATCTGATGATGAAACTTAAAAAACTATATAACTTCATAAAATCATATTTTTAATTTTCTATAAACTTTATAATTTCTTTTAAAGGCATCGATTAGTCATGCGTCTGATGGTTCTTTTGATGGTGCTTCCGAAAAAAAACAATTTGGAATCTCCAGAAATTTTCCCTTCTCTTTTCTTCTTCAAACTTCAACTCACATCAAGAATTATTCATGATTTTTAAGAACAATATATAATAGTAAAGAATAATATGACTAACATTGGTAAGTTATTATCTTTCCAAATTTCCAAAATTTCTCACATAAAAACTTTTATTTTTATTTTTATTTTTTTTTTACTGCTGAAAATTATTTTTTATTGAAAAGTAGGAGAATAAGCTGAGGGGAACAATTCACGGGGGGGGCGAAAATAGTGGAGACCAAGTGAATCCTTTCGGATCACATTAACACACTCACACGGGAGGGAATTAAGACTGTCGAAAACTAACAAGGTCTCCTCCGGCCTGCCCCCGCTAGCTAAAACATCTGCCGCAAAGTTGGTTTCCCTTACACCATGATGGATCAGCTTACCCTGATTGGTCTCCACTTTGCATCTTCTGAGAACATACATCAAGTTCCATGGCACGTCACATTTCCCCTTGAGGGACCAAACAAGAATCTCCGAATCGGATTCAACCTCCGTCACTTGCAAACCTCTTCTTCTGCATAAAATGATACCTGAGAGGAGGGATCTGAACTCTGCACCTAACGAAGTACCCGGTCCGTAGTAAGCGCTAAAAGCAATGTGAACTGAGCCCGAGCTATCCCTAAGGAGACCACCACCTCTCATAATCCCCCTCGAGCAGGAGCCATCCACATTTAGCTTTAAACCGCTGGTTGGAGGCTGCCACCGAAACCATCTCCCTGGTTGTGGTGCCTGGGCCCACCGTCCCTCAACCATATTCCCCAGAATACCCGCATGCATGTCCTTCTTGAAGAGACCGGACAGCTCTACTATTAGCAGCTTCATACGGACCTGTAAAGCCAGCAGCGAGCGTCTTCCTCCTAGCCTTACCTGATTGCGTGCTTCCCACAGAGTCCAGCAAATGGAAATAAGAACAACCAAGCCTGCAGAGCGTTCCTCATCCCTGTTACCCAAGCCGGACAGCCAAGCCACAATGTAATCACGAACCGATGGAACCTCCTCCACGGGGACTCTGTAATGAGCGAACTAGGACCATAAAAACACTGCCCACTGACCCTGAAAGAACAGGTGTGACGTTGTTTCCGCCGATGGGTTCTCACAACAGAAGAAACGTGAAGCCATGCTGATCCCCCTCTTCTTAATGTTCTCCTCTGTGGGTACCGCTCGGTTTTGCACTCGCCACAGCAGGAAGTTCATCCTCGTCGGGATTTGCTTGCACCACGTCCAACCATGATCTGGTTCTCTGGTTGGTGTCCTCTGATCAATTCTTCCGAAGCCGTTCAAGTTGAACCGGCCCGAACCGGAAGCAGAAAAGCAACACATGTCAGGCACATCACTCATAACCACGCTATTGAAGGAGAGAAGCTGCGCGGGGTTAAGATTCCCGTGGATGAACTCATAATTCTCACACGCCTCCCTGAAAGAGATGCAAGGGTAAGGGCATCCCTCATAACCGAGTCTTTCTTCCAACCAAGCATCGTCCCAGAAAATGATATCTCCGCGACCAATCACCCATCTGGCGTGGCCATGAAAAACCTCCAGGTGAGAAGCGATGCACCTGGCGAGTGCCATCATACGGAACCTGCGGCGATCACCCTGCACTACATACCTTGCCTTGTAGAATTTGGCCTAGAGGGACTTGCCCACTATCACTTCCCAAGCAAGTTTGGCTTGGAGACCCTGGATCGTTCCACCAATGTCCCAAAGACCAACCCCTCCCTCCTCCACAGGTCGGGCCATCCTCTCCCATGAATCCCAATGACATCTCCCCTCTCTTTTCGCATCCCAGAGAAAACTCGTCAGAATGCGTACAATCCTCTCCACCGTTCCCTTCGGCGGTTTGATGACAGCGAAAACGTGCATGGGGATCGAGAGAAGGACACTGTTTATTAAGGTGATCCTACCTCCATAGGAGAGTAATCTATTCTTCCAGTTGAAGATCCTTCCCAGAATGCGGTCCACGATGTCGTTGAAGTGAGACTTCAGAATCCTCCCGCACGACAGAGGAACTCCTAAATACATGATGGGAAGTTGCCGTTGTCCCCATCCCAAAGCTTCTTGAATAGTTTTGCACCTAAGATCCGAGCACTTATTTGAGATGAACAGATGACTCTTGGACCTGTTGATATCCTGTCCACTTAGTTCCCCATATTGCGACATAATTCCTTTGAGCATCTTCAATGATCTCCTTCCTCCGTTCGTGAATATTAAGATGTCATCCGCAAACATGAGGTGTGATACATTGAGGGAGCTCCTTCTTCCACGAAACGGCTTCAACCTCCCCTGCAGTGATTCCTTCTTCAGGTTCCTTGATAGGGCGTCCTGGGCAAGTACAAACAGAGGGGGGGAGAGTGGGTCGCCTTGCCGGACCCCCCTCACTGATTTAAAAAAACCGAAACACCTGCCAAGTAGTGAGATAGAGATCCATGGTGAGGCCAAGCACCTGAAGCACAAATCACAAAAAGACTCCCGAAAGCCGAAGCCCCTCATCACCCGCAGCATGAAACTCCATTCTAGCTTATCATAAGCTTTGCATATATCCACCTGCCAGATCATATTAGAACCCACAGATCGTTTGTTCAGGTCCTGGACCAATTCACTTGCAATAGCTACCGCCCCCCGAATACTCCTCTCCTGAATGAAGCCATGCTGCTCCTCAGATACCAGCCTCGGAATCACATTTTCCAATCTCCTGCTTATGGTCGTTGCCAAAATCTTATAAGAGACGTTACACAGGCAAATGGGTCTGAACTGGCTAAAGAGAGTGGGATCCTTAACCTTCGGAACCAGAACCACCCTCGAGGAGACAATCCCTCTACACAGAGGAGCTCCCCGAAAGAAATCACAGATGGCCTCAACCACACATGGCCCCACCACATCCCATGCAGCACAGTAAAAGGATGCCGGGAAACCATCAGGACCTGGGGCGCTCTCCTTCGGCATGCTTCCCAGGGCCTCCTTAATTTCCTTCTCATCTAGAATTCTGGACAGCTGCTCACTCTCAGAGAGAGATACCAAGCAAGGCAGACTTTCCAAGAAAGAAGATGCCCCTAAAGACTCTCTACGAAACCCAGACGAGGCTTCACTTGCCCATACGCCTTCAAAGTGCTTCAACGCAACCTTGCCAGCCTCAATAACATCCGAAGTGAACTCCCCATCATCTTTTTTTATGTTGATCTTCGAGGTCCTCCTTTCTTTGATGGAGGCCTGAAAGAACGCGCTGTTGCGGTCCCCCTCTTTAAGCCAACGCACACAGGAACGTTGAGCGTAAACCCTTTCCATCTCCAAGAGTTTCTCCACCAGAATAGCATTTCTATCGCATAGATTAGTGAAGGTATTCTCATCCCAGGAAACCTGTAGACTCTCCTCAAGCCTATGGACTTCCTCTTGTAAGTTGGATATTCCATTAGTCCTATCAGGTTGCTCCACAAGCCATTGTTTGATACCCATCTTTAACCTTTTGAGTCGGTTGGCCAGCCCATCCCAAGATGTCTTACTCTCCTCCAGGAGCCAAGACAACTTTACCATTTGCATGAAACCTTGATTTGAATGCCACACACTCAAGTAGTAAAAGGTCTGTCCAACCACACTTTCGCGTTTTATCTCCAATAATAACGGTGCATGGTCCGATAGGATACGGGGGAGATGGGTAACCGAGGTCTTGGAGAACATGTCGAGCCCATGCAGATTAGTTAGCCACCTGTCCAGACGACACCAGACCCTACTCTGGCCTTTCCTATTGTTGCACCAAGTGTACCTCGATCCTCCAAATCCTAGATCCATTAGTCCCGCATGCAACACACACTCCTTAAAATCCATCATTCCATCAAGAGAAGCACCTATTCCTCCTTTTTTCTCCAAGGTCTCCATGACAATGTTAAAATCACCCCCCACGAACCACGGCAACGGCCCTGCCTGAACCTCTTTCAAGTGGGTCCATAGCTCCCTCCTTTCCAATGGCCTATTGCTCGCATAGACCAAGGAGAAAAGAACATTGATACCATTCAGTTGGACCTTTACATCGATACACTGTTTGGTCACCTTAACAACCTCCACCAGAAGAGGATCTTTCCAACCCACCCAAATCTGAGCATTAGTAGGTCCGCCATGGAAACTATTCGGGAAACCCAGTTTCCTCACAACATACTGCACCTTACAGGCGTCCAACTTCGGTTCAAGAATCACCAACAAAGAGGCTTTGGCCTTCCTACCCTCCAGCGAAATAAAGGCCCTCTTCGCCTGAGCCCCTAGCCCACGGGCATTCCATAAAAGAGAGTGTCCTGACATCACAAAAGAGAGTGTCCTGACATCACACTAATAAAATAACATAATAATTTATTAGGTGTTTGGGGGTACAATTATATTCAAATACACACACACCACACTTTCAAAGCCCTGAAAGGTAGGTCATATCCCCCCAAGGGATAACCCACCCACCCAACCAGTCACTTTTATTACATCATATATTTTTTACCCGAAGGCCCAGTGGGTATGAATCCCATTACATAGCCCATAGGCCCCAAATATTTTCCTAAAGGCCCGTTTTTTGAATAGTACCCAACTTCTATATTACCTTTTATAGTACCTCCACCGCTACAGTAATCGCTACAGTGCCTGCCACTGCTATAGTTCCTGCTGCTTCAAATCTCACCCTTGGCATGGATTTTGTAAAAACATTAGCAATTTGATATTTAATTAAAATATATTATGTAAAAACATATCCACCATAAATGTTAACTTTTATGAAGTTATCATTGATATCAATATTCTAGGATATTGAGTGTTGGACAAGATTTTTAAAAAGATCATATGCACACTGATTATCACAAAGTATCTTCAATGGTTTTCAAACTTAAACCTTCAAATATTACAATAGAACTTTCATCAACAATATTTGTGTATAAGCTTGGGTGGATAAAACATATTATAATTCTTCTTTGATCAAAGTTATTTAACTCTATTTATTACTATGCCAACCCACACAACATTCTTCAAAGAAAAAAATTATTTCTGGTGTTGATTTTCTGTCATTGCAGTCTACAGCCCAATCAGCATTAGTATAACCATGAATGTTCATATCCCAACTTATTTTTTATATTAGACCATATGAATTTGTTCCTTTAACATATCATAGAATTATCTTTGATACCAACATATGATATTCTTTTGGATCACTCTGAAATCTGGCACACAAAGTGTAAAATCCCATATTTTTTCAGGTACATCACTCTCTGAGTTTTTTGTTAATATTATCTTTCAGTTTTGTTTTAATTTTGAAAGTATTTTATTTAAATAAAAGTAGTATTATTTTGTAAGGAAACTTGAGAAAGATTAGAGAGTATCCACATGGAGATCTTTTTTGGAGATAAAGAATTAATTTGCAGATATGTATACTTGTTTGAATAAATGGAGTCTAGATATAAATGGGTTAAGTGTTTCATGGTTTGTTGGTGAGTTGAGAGACTTTAAAAGTGGTTCATACTATTTAAAAAGAAAATGGGATGAAAAATAAATAGAAGAAATTTTACACATCATGTAAGGGGATTACACATTATGTAACTATTTGAGGGTTTTAATAAAATAAATCTCTGGAGATAAGTTTTTTTTTCTTATTCCATTTAAAAAATTTACACAAAATGTAACCAAATTAAATTTTGTGTAAATTTCTGACCTTTTATTTTAAAAATGTTGTGTGAATTTTTTATTCTAAACTATTTTATCTCCTCTACTCTTTACCCCTGGGTCATTCTCCAAGAAATTTTGGGGTGCCTACTTATCTTCTGGATGTCTTGTTTGTGAAATAGATCCCTGGTAATTCTTTTTGGTTAGGACTCATCTGTCCCTTCCTTCTTCTCCAACCGTTATGGCGAAATCCCTTGACCGATTGCATTTTTGGTTTTTATCTTGATCTTTTTTATATAGAAACCCATTTTCAATCATCTACACCTTATTCCTAATGGGATTTGTCCATTGGAAGCATTATTGGATATTCGTTAAAGGTAGGGGGTCTAAAAAATAACCCTTTGGTTTGATAATTTATATTTTTATGCAATATTGGGATTGTGCCATCGTTGCATGTGCCCAGATTGATTAAATAAAATAATGAGGGTTTTATATGAATTTATTTGGTTTCAAATGGTTTTTAATCATCTTAGTTCTACCCATGGGTTGATTGAACCATGTTTATAATTGAATTTGATAATAGATTAAAGTATTTTTAGCATGACATGTGACCTAGGGTGATTTATTATTATGGAATCCCTAAATTACGGCTTATTTCTTATTGATATAATTGTTAATCAATTTTGAATTAAATTCCAAGTGTCGTATGAAAGAATAATGATAATTTTCATAATTAACCACTGATAATTGTGATGTGATATTGTGATATTCATGTTTTATGAAAAGAACTATGTTCCATGGTGTAATGTTTATATATCAGGCTCAACCCTAGAACTTTCATACTTATATCCATCCAAAATTAAAAAAATTATTGAAAAAGGGAAAATCCCAAAAAAATCATGGGGATCTAAAATAATTAATCACAAGAGAATATTCTTTCACAATATTAACACACTCTGGGGGAAGGGAACCAGTTGTATTAAAAATGATAATCGAGTTGTCTGGAGATCCCTTAGAGGCTTGAAGGTCTGCCACCATATTACCCTCATGCCTTGTATGAGTAATAGAAATGCTATTGGATAATATGATCTTACATATTTTCACAAGATATGTGATATCCCAAGGTATTGAGATGGTCCCTTTCAAAGATTTATAAAGGATAGATGAGTCAATTTATACCACTTCTATCATAATATCATGAAAAATACACACTTCCAATCCCTTAATCATAGATAGAGTTTCTACAATAAGAGATTCATCGCTTCTAAAAGTAGCACTGCAAGAAAGAGTAACAGAACCATCCTAGTTACGAAAAACTACACCCCCTCTCATAATACCACTGATACATGACCCATCAATATTTAATTTAAAACCATTATCATGAGGATACCATAAAACCCAATTTCCTTGTAATAGGGGGTTGTGACCCATGTCCTCATTAATATTACCATATAGAAGGTGTCGTAGGGAAGGAGTGGATCCCCAGTGCTTGAGAAAAGGAGCCAGTTCAATTTCAAAGGTGCGAGATTTAATCATCATAGCCATACGAGAGTAGAAAATCCATTCATGCCACCCCTTATTCTGAGTGTTTCATAGGGTCCAATATCTGACAGCTAGGAGGAGAGCTCTCGACTTGTGTTCATGGGAATTATCATTAGAGTCATGAAACCAATCTTGAAGGAAGACATTGTTAGGATGTTTTAGTCTGAATGGACCACTATATTCCTGAAAATCAATCCACACTGTTGATTTCCAATTTCCTTCGAAGGATAAATGATTCAGGGTCTCTTTATGAGGAAAATGACACCAGCTACACCAATATTCCAAAGAAACACCTCTCCTGCGAACCATTTCATATGTAGGTATAGATTTATTATACACCATTTATAATAAGAAATTAATATTATCTAGGATTTTATTACACCATAGAGTGTCTCCCCATGCATTGATATCGTATTCCCCATGCATGATGCACCTGTATTCCTTCATCGAGATATATCCAGATGATGATCTTGTGAAAACTAGTCTATCATTATTTGAACAGATTGTGACACTATTGAAGAACTCATACTGCTTTTGATTAAGATTTTCATTGATAAATAAAGTATAGGCACTTTATTGGGAGAAAGAAATATCAATTATTGGTTATCCTAGAAAATCCAAAATATTACCCGCCTAGTTTTCATTCTAATAACTGATGGAACCCCAGCCAACAACCCAACGCAAGTGAATATGGAGAGCAGGTAGGTGTTTGTTGATGTAATTCAAAAGATTAGAACTCCTTATCACTATTTTATAATAAAAAGTCCCATATTTATTGGAAATAAATTTTTTCCATAGTGACGTACCTTCTATAAAGTCCTATACAAATCAAGATTGGAGTCTACTCATAGATTCAGCGGTAATTCTATGACCGATGCCTCCACCTTCAATTTCCAGATACATCCTATGCCATGAATCCCAATGATGCTTTCCTTCACTTTGCACATCCCAAATTAAGTTTGTAAGAATTTTTTAAATTTTATTTAGGACATCTTTAGGAGAAATAAGAGAGGACAAGGCATGCATAGGAATTGAAGATAGGATGTTGTTAACCAGGGTGATGTGACCACTAAAAGATAGAAATATGTTCTTCCAGTTAATAATGCAGATGGTTATTTTATCAACAAGTGAATAAAAGTGTTTAATTCTAACTCTACATAGATAAATAGGTGCTTATAGATATTCCATGGGAAATGATCTTTTTTGGACTCCCAGTTTATCAACAATTCTATTTCCCCTTGAATCTGATCATGATTTTGATAAATAAAAAATATTATTTGCCCAGTTTATGGATTTTACACTCTAATGGAAATATTCAGAAAGAGTGCGATTGAGCTCATGGATATTTCTGATATTTCCATTAAGGAAGAGAAGGATGTCATCTTCAAAGAAAAGATGATAGTGTCCCCTGATGTTAGGCTTGCACCAAAAGGGTCTCAAACATCCCTCATCAATATTCTTGTTAAAATATCTTCTAAAAGAGTCTTGGGACAATATAAAAATATTGGGAGAGAGAGGATATACTTTCCTTATCCCTAGAACCAATTTGAAGAATCTGTAGATTCTCCCAATAAAGGTGATGGAATAACAAGGAGAACTCATTCACCTGAAAATAATATCAATAGATATCTCTAAAAAAACCCTACCTCACATAATTTTAATTAAGAAACACCACACCATCCTATCCTATACCTTTTATATATCTAATTTTATAGCAATGTTGGACCTAGGGACATTATTAGTAATGTCACTTATCTTTTCATGAGAAATAGAAATGGAAGCCTAAGTATATCTTCCATGAATGAAACCTTGTTGTTCCTTGAAAATCTATTTCAATAGGAGTATGGATAAAT